>OZ035854.1:8619116-9917072 GCA_964034905.1 Itoplectis maculator | reverse complement strand
TATTGAGAATCCGCAGTGGCCATAAAGTGGCCTCTCGCGGAGAAGGGAATTTCTCACCGAGGCCGACGATAAGCGACATCGACGAGGAACTATAAATGCTCCGCGCACGCGATAAGACAGACGTCGACGTTCCCCCCGAGTGACCGTAAAAATGTAGTAAGCGTTTTGAGATTTGTATAGTAATTGGACGAGTGGCGGAAAGAACGTCGAGTTTTTTTAATCAAACGCATCTGAAATATTATCGGACTGCAGCGTTTACGACTATTTCGAAAACTATTACCGTATATACTTCGTGTCTTGTATCGACGCTAGAAATTATCTCGAGGCGCGTATAAAACGTATCGCGTTACTTTATCACAGACGACTCCAAAGTCTATCGATATCCCGCGAGCTAAGACTGGAATTTATTGCGATGTTTGTGATTCAGCGAGGAAATAAAGTGCGGTAAAAATAAATAAAAGTAAATAGCCCTCAATTACGCTGTGAAATCCGTAGCTTTCGAAAATAAATAAATAAATAAATCGCAGCAATTTTGTTTCTTCGTGCGGCAACAAAATTAGTGATGTCTGCTACCTCAGCGAACATCGAGTCTGTCTGCCAGCTAATGAATCTGACAGGCAAGAATTAACGTTGTCACAATCCAGCTTCTTCGTACGTATCCACTTAGGCAAGAATATATTTCTCTCGCAATATTCGTGCCATTTGATTCTATCGGATATGCCAGATTTTTATAGATGCCCGCGATTGTTTTTCCATACGTTTTGTTTCCCGCTATCTCGTTGCGATATATCGACAATGTGTTTCGCAAGCGCCGCGACTCAGGCAAATATACATATCTATCGTATATAAGCCCGGAAAACCTCTCGTTACAATCAGAGCTTGACAGCGTCAAGCTTCACATGCCAGTCGCGCGCGCGGCCCGGGTCGTTCGTACAGTATACGGCGCCCCGTTAATTTGATTTTCTTCGGTGCTGCCGCCGACGCGCGTTTCGGTTTCGAGGACAGCGGCAACGGCAGCAGCAGCAGCAGCAGCAGCGAGGCACAGCGATGTCGAGCGTTACGTGTCTGCTGCGGGAGACGGGGATCGGGCAATTTATCAATCCACCGGGCGAGAGAGAACGACTCCTGGCTGGGCGGGTAATTTAACAAGATTGATGCGAAGCCGACATGCCACAGTTTGCCGGGGTCGGGAACGACGCCGGCGTTGCGAACAAGGCGCAAGCGCGCAAGCGCGCGCGCGCACCACTCGCTTCGCTGGCTTCGCGGCTCGACGCGCGACGCCAACAGGAAGCATCAGCTACGCGAACGTGTGAGCGACTGGTTATTAGGAGTCCTCATCACCGGAGCAGCAGCGCTGCTTCGAAATCACGCGCGGAGCATTAAAACCCCGTCGCTAGACTCGTTCGCGATTAAACTGGCCGCAACTATTTCCGACGGGAGCCGCGTGATGAACATTCGACGCCGCGCAACCAGAACAACCCCCCAGCAGACGTCTTGATGCAGCACTTCGTGGCAACACTTTATTGTCCGTCTGCACTTTGAAACTTGCGAGCTTGAAATAAAAAAATGTTCTTCTTTTTATTTTAAGCTTCTTTCAGCACAGCTTAAAATAAGCTTTTCCCGGAGTTCTAAATCACTCAATTTCATCATACAAATTCAAACGTTTACGTGGCTACGCTCTACGTCACTGCCATACGTTCCACGTTTGAATTTACGACAATGAATAACAAGATATTAATCGCTCGTAAACCTCTCAACGAGCGAACGGTCTCTGAATCATACAAATTAATCCGCGCCACACGTTGCTTATCCAATATTCAATTATGCGAAGTTCGCCAATATTAGCGAACGATATGAAATTTCTGCGTTAACGTTCTGCGCCGATCGACCGAACGTTGCCGTGGGGCCTCTCACGCTGTACACGTGGCTGCTCGTTATACAACGTGGCTCGAAACTCGCTCTCTTATCTCATTGTAAAATAAGCGAACGTTAGAGATCATTATTCCGAGGCTTTCGCCACTTTTCGCAACGATCGCCGGGGCGCCCTGAGAGTCGGTGGTAACACCGCGAGAACGACGGCGGCTTCCTCGTGCATTATCGGCGGGCCCGGAGGCACGGCAGCGCGGAGGCGCGAAGCGAGGAGATCTTAAACACGTTTTCCCGTAAAATTGGCAGCGATATCTGCGTCAATTTATCGACGCGCGCGTTCGGCAAGCGCCGCGCGCGAGTCGCCGAGGACGCGCGGATGAATTCGCCGCGCGAACGCACAACTTGTTGACGTGCATCGCTGCTGCCCGAACGACGTGCGCGCCGCCGCTGTTCGCCTCGCGCGCTTGCAGCACGTGAATTTGAATAAATCTGCCGTTTACAAGCGAACTTACGACGATATACCGAGAGAACGGCTCACAGTAATGGCCGCTACTTACCATCGACGCGATGATACCCCCCTCCTCCGTTCCCCTCAGACACACACGCTTCTCTCACTCCTTCCCTCCTCCTCTCTCCCTCTCTCTCTCGCAATCCCCTGTTTCCGAGCCAGCAGCAACAGCAGCAGGTAGCATCGATGATCGTAATTTCTCTTCGTTTCTTTATTTCTCTCTTTTCTTCGCCGTTCACTCGATGACCCGGAGAGCGCTGAAACGACCGAGCGAAATTGTGCTACGCCGACATTACGAATCCAATTTCGAATTCGTAAATGTAAAAGATGCCTCTCGCTGCTGTTCCCCCCGGCTGCCTTCGTGCGTCGTAAAGAAACCGCTGAGCGTCGATGGCGAACATAATCGTCGGCGTTTGTCAATTACCGCGAACGTGCGGCAACGATTTTTTTTTACTGTGAATTATCCATAAAAGTGATATCGCGCCATCCGGCTGTTTATCGATGATTGTATATCACTTGCAGAACGTAACTCGAGGAGGTTCTAAATATACCGAAAGTGCATCCCCTTCTCGCCGTTTGTATCGTCGAAGCGCGTGAAGCTAAATAAACGCGCACTTTCGTCCACAATTTGCACCGACGGTTGTGCGATGTTACTGTATCCAATCTTGAACATTTTGTATAAATATCTGTTAGCTATAAATATTTAGTTCCCTTCCCTCTTCCTTTTTCTTCCCTTTGCAAGTGTCGCCCATTCTTTATGAGGTGTTTTTTTTAATTATTTAATTTCAATACTCGGCGTCGAGATGCTACCGCGTTATTTGACATGGCTAAATTCACCAATACGAATGTCCACTTTCCTCTTGCTGATTGCTGATGAATAGTCTGAAATAAAAAACGACACAAAAAAGAGTTAGTTCACGTTACTAACATTCAGGGATAAATAGACACATCATTTACACATAATATTTTCAGTAAATACGAAACAAGAAAAAAAAAACTACCACGCAAAGATCAAATGTGACATCACAAAAAAAGGACCTATTGCAATTCAAAGTATTTTCTTCCAACGTGACCATTCACTTTCTCTCACACGAGTCTGAATGCCGTAAAAATAAGCTCTCCGTGCGTTTCCACCGAGCAATAAGATAGCCATCGGACGATCCAGCAGCCACCCACGTAAACGCTGCGCGGATTACCGGGCAATACGTTCTCGCGCGTCTCGTGATCGAAGAATCGTTCGGCGACGGCAGTAAAACAACGGTTAAAAAGCCAGAATTATGCGCTATGCGCTGCGAAATAACTGGTACTATATCAGAACACTCGTCTGAGCTTCTTCGTCTTCTTCTTCTTCTTTCTCATTCTCTTTTCCCTCCTCGACTTCTGCTCTCTCTCTCTGTCTCTCTCCCTCTCTCTGCTTCGCTCGTGGCCAACTTCTCGTTCGACGTTCGCTGCGTTACACGCCGCTCGGGTCGTAATTTACCCAGAGCATTTATGGCATTGTTGTAAAGCAGTACTTGGCGTCGTCTTATAAAACCAATTTCGCGAGTATTATGCAAGCTGTCAGTCCCATAGGTAAGTTATGGCTAGCATGCTCCTTGCCTCGGGCGTCGGCGGCGGCAGCGGCTCCAGCCGCGCAACACATCAGACTCTCGCCCTCGCCCTACACTCCTGGTGCGTGTGCACACGAACCTCGTGTACCACACTCTTCAATCGAGATATCGCACGTGTGCGCGGTTGTCAGACACCGAGGGCGCGGGACAACCTACGCGAAACTCACTTGATTCTCTGCATGACGTCAATGCAAGGTTTATGCGAACACAATGATGAATGATAAACGTTATCAATGTGTTGGCAATAAAATTCTCCACAATTTCTCACAAATCGCTCGAACATTTCACAATTTCGTTCAGAGTGCCAACGAATGGTCGCCAAGTGCGCGAGTCATTGTCATCGAGGTCCTCTCAATTCGATCCGCTCACAGCCAAGATTACAGCTGGTGGGTGCATAGATATCGTTGCCCGATATTCGTAAAATAAATCGGATCAACGATATCGCTCTTTGACGCGCGAATGGGCAGCGCGCTGGGGTCTGTATTAACGTATTCTCCGTAAACGCACCCGTAATACCGTTCGAGACAGAGCGAAATCGCATTCGACGTCCCTCGTGTGTAGGGACGGGAGGAAGGGCGGCGGGGGGGGGGGGGATCGTGTTTAACGAAATTGGAATATACGGGCGCTATATACAGAATTTCGTTCCAGGCCGTTAAGACACTAGATTCCACTTTATCGACATTGTAATGGTTATATTGCCGTTAAAGTTGCCCTCTCATACAACTTTTCCAATCTTATCTTCTCGGAGCGCTCGCGCGTTGCCCTGTCTTCCCCCCGCGAAGCTCAACGGTGATGCTCGGTGCGGTGTCTCGGACCTCCCGCGCTGACTCCGGGTTGTGAGCGTCGACCGACGCGAGCGAGAAGGGAGAAACGAGAGGATTTAGTTAAATTGGACTGGCGAGCGAGCGAGTTGTCGACGAGATTTGTTCGGCATCAACGATCGCTGACCGTTGTAAAGGTGCGGAACCGACGTACCGTAACGCGCTCCACTTATTTTTTTCTCTGTTTTTTTTTTCTTCATATCCTTCCCCTTTTTTTCTATTTGTCGTAAGGACCCAAGCCAACGACGACTGGCGGCGACGACGACGACGACGACGACGACAACGGGTGCGGCAATGGCCGGAGCCCCGGTAGCCGCGGCTAAAGCGTCTCGTGTCGTCATCTTCGTCGCGCGTTGCTCTGAGTAAGACAAGAAAGAGGAGAACGAATCGAAAGAAAGAACAAGAGAGAGGGATCGAGAGTCCGTAGCCCAGTCTAACGGTGACCAGACTGTCGATACGTGCCCGGCATCTCTACAACCCCCATATCCTTTAGCCCTCGGTAAAAGCTTCGAGATTGTCCGGCAGTTGAACCCTCTCTCTCTCTCTCTCGTCTCCCCTCGCGTTGCCCACTACTCGCCATCTATACTGCACGATCAAACTTTTCTCGTCTCTACTTGAATACCCCCTCGAGTCTACTCTCGGCTTACCGGCTTTCGACGCTATGATCTTTCCGACGGTGGCCGAGCCCCGACGATGTCGTCTTGTCTTTTGCAAGTCGACGGAATAACGTGTTTGCCTATATCGACGGGGGGGCTGAATGTGTCGAATAAAATAAAGGTTCGCGGTGAATATTTCAAGTGTCTTAAACTGGTCCAGCGATAATTTGATTGAGTGACATGAAAATCTGGAATACGTTAATTTCTGAAACATGTCGAAAATATAAACAGAAATAAATAAAAAAATGCGTACTCAGCAAAATTACAGTTGACATTTGCACGAAGAAACAGACACGCTGTCAAATCGTTGATTACCTCGGCGTAGGCCGACTGTTATGTCCTGTCGCATAAATTACACCAGCGTTTTCCCCCCATGAATATTTTAACAGCCCTTCGGCTAATTAGTAAATTATCGCGGATGGAGAGGTATAAGACAACCGCGGCTAGATATACGGGGTTTCAATTTCACGAGGAGAGTTAAGCTCGAACGAGACCGCCTCTCCTCTCATCCTCTCTTTTAAAAGTTTATTCCCCGCTCGTATATTATAATACGCACGGCTAGTCGGTATAAGCGGGAACCGTGGTGCCCGACGCAGCAGCAGCAGCAGCAGCAACAGCAGCAGCCGCCGCCGTCTCAGCTAGAGAGCTCGAGCTCGGAGGGGGAGTAGCGGCGGCGGAGAGAGTTCAAGGCTAATACCGCGCCGGGTCCGGAGCAGCCCGCTAATGGGGTGAAAATCACTTAACCCCTCGTCAGCGGCGTCTCGCTGCGAATCACGTTATTCAATTCGCGATCTCTCTCCGTGCGAGCGCGCGCGCGAGTCGAGCCCTCCTACCCATAATAATAACATCAAACCAGTGGCGCGCGGGGCGGCGGCTGGCGTGGCAAGGGCCCTGGCCCGGTCGTACCTACGGACAGCGACGGCGGCGCGAAGTCGAGTGCTCTGACGCAGCTCCAAGATTTACGGGCACGGTCGGGGCATGCATCCTGTATGAATACTGGCCAGCTTGCAATAATTCAACTCGGCGGCCACACCTCGGCCACTTCCCGTCTCGAGCCGCGCGCTGCTCTCGGCTCGACCGCCCTGAGCCGCACGCTCAGCGCGACCCTCGCTCTTCTCTCTTCTGCTCCGCTGTTAGGTCGGCGGTGGGTACCTATAGATATATACACGTGGCACACCTATCGTGGCTCCTCGAAGGGCTTTCCGGTAACTACGAGGCTGTCGGCGTTACTCCCACTCGGGGCAGCACCCTCCGCTCTTGTATCGTGCTCCGCACTCTTTCGTCTCGTTGCTCCCATTGCACCTTGTATATCGCAGCGGCAGTGGTCTTCTTCACCCTCTTCTTCCTCTTCTTCCAACGCGTCGTCTTTACTGCTGCACGTGGTCCAAAGATCAGGAGCTGCGAAAAAATATACAAATCATTTTAGAACAAGAAGTTGTACAATTTTAATTCTACAAAAAGATATTGTATAAAAATGTCTGTACGATTTTTTCATGGATCCTACTGGACCTTTTTGGCAATGAGAAAATGAAAATATTTCCAGACAAAAATCGCCAACCGAGCGCCTCGTCGAAGAGGCTTTCCGGTGAATACGAGAGCTGTCGACGTTACTCCCACTGGGGCAACACACCCTTGGCTCGAGTTCCCGGTGCACTCTTTCACTCCTTCGCTCGTATTACCACCCGCTGTACTGCGGCAGAAGCAGAAAGCACCGAGGGCTTCCTCTTCCTCTCCTTTGCTGCTGCAGCACGTGGTTCCTTCTCCTCACCTTTCCAGGGGTCGTTTTTCCCCGAGTCCCGAGCTCGCGCCGCGACCTCCGTTACACCCTTATTCTAGTCCGCGGGCAACGGGCGCAGCGCCGCGGGAGGAACGCGGGGGACGGCAAGAAAAAGGGGCGGGGGTGAAGGGGGGAAAAAAGGGGGCGACGGAGCAGAGAGCTCTGATATATCGGCCGCACACATTGCACTGGATGGAACGCAATATGTCCGCCGAGAAAGGCAATAACCATTAGGTCCCGAGAAAACTGCCCCATTTCAAACGACACGAACGGTCGAATATCAGGAAATTTATATCTGTAGCCGGGGCGGCGGCAGCGGCGGCACCGCCCGCGGCCTCTCCGCGCTCTCTATACGCTCGCGACCGCATATACACTTTTCTTTCTCGACCCCTCGTGCGCCATAACCTTCTGACTCTTCTCGAGACCCCCTCTCCTCTCTGTCTGCTCTGTCCTTGTCCGCGCGACGAGAGGTTCTCCTCTCGTCCCCTTGTGGGTGTGACGATCCGCGCTAACGGAAATGCAGTGAGAACACTTTTGTTCGCTCCCAACCCTTGAACTCTCGTTAACTCGATATTTAGATTTTTTAAATGTAATATTTTCAATTTTCTCGATCTTTGGATACAATGAACAAAATCTTGTCCTTATTGTTCACAGAAAAATAATTTTGGAGAAATTAAGTTCATTTAATTTATGTCAATTTAATTTGTGGTCGCTGCTTTAGTTGGAGTTTATGAGCGCCACAGGTACCCCGCCTGTCATCGTTCGGATAATCTACGGGTCCAGGCATCTCGGCGACGGTGCAGCGTACAGTTAACCGCTCCGTATAATTTAGGTCCTCGTATTTTTACCGATCTCGTAAATTCACTGGGTACCGCCGATCACGACGCGGTGAGTTTTCATAATTTCACTTTTCTCCACGTTTTTCTCTGTGGCTCTTGGCTAGCTATGACAAAATATGTACAAAAAATGTCCTGAAAAAAGCAGTGTAAAAAAATTAGGCCACATGAGTATAATACTAATTCCATGCTCCGATGCCAACTGGAAAATCAACCTGTGAAGATCAAGACTGCGAAGAGCTCATCCCGAGATTTCCACGACCCTCAACCCGCAACGTTGAGTCCCTAAACACATACATCATCGTGTAATTACCGAACAACCAGATTGATATCGGGAATGGCTACCTACAATGGCGGACCGCGTAATTTACCGATCGCGGAAAGATTACGATCGGTTAGCCCCGTGGCCGGCGCGGCGTTTCGCATAAGTGGTTAAGGAAACCGAACGTCAGACTAAGCTACGAAAATTGCTCTCGTAAACGCTGAGACGTGCTGATTCCCCACTGCCCGGCCAGTTCTATTCCTCTTTCTACCACCCTATCTCTCTCTATATATATATACACGCACACACATACACACAGCCTCTTTTTCATTCTCCACTTTCATTTTGCCTTCGTCGAAGCGGACCTGGGGGCATTTTCGCCGAGCGGACCGGTCGTATAGTGGTAGAACCGGGAGGAAGAGGCGGTCTTGAGATTACCGGAAAATTAAAGGTTACGCTAAGAGGCGAGAGAATCGAGTGGAAGATGAGAAATAAGAAGGCCAGAAACGAAGAAGGAGAGGAGGAAGAAGAAGTCGGAGGAAGAGCAGGAGGAGGTGGAGAAGACCGCAGTCTCTGGTTGGGATTTGACCCGTGCTCGCTCCCCGGTTCGTGAGGATGATCGCACAAACGGACACACCAACCGGACACCACATACGATCCATGCGAACAGCAGCAGCAGCAGCAGCAGCAGCAGCAGCAGCAGCAGTTCTTTTGACCGCCAGTAGAAATTGCTTTTCCCCTATAAGGTTACATTATAAGGGCACCATCTTGTACCAATGGCTCTCGGTGGCCACCCCGAAAGCGGCCAAATTTCCGGCTGTTGCTGTCGCTACCGCAGCGTCCTCTTCGCTCGTCGTGATTCTTCTTCTCTCCGCAGTTCTTCGTGGATTCTTCCGTTACGACTTCGATTGCACGGTCAGGAGTATTCGACGTGTTTTTTTTTGTCTTTTTTTGTGGGAAAAACGAACTCGGGAGAACCAGCTCGACGGTTGGAAAACTCCACGATTTCCTCGCCAAAATTATGGCTCGCCCGTCCGAACTCCCGTTCCCCGGGCTACACCCGGACACGATGCCGCCATCGGCGGCTGATACTCGTCGGAGGAAAACGGCTTTCGGCTCGGGTAATACGCAGCTTCACCGTCATCACGTACAGGACACCGTTCACTCGATCCTCGAGTCTTTCCCGTCCTTTTCTCGATACTTGCTTCTATCCTTTTCTCCGTTCTATCCGTCCTTTTCTCGATTCTTGTTTCTGCCCTTTTCACAATTCTTCTTTCCGTCCTTTTCCCAACTCGTGTTTCTGTCCTTTTCACAATTCTTCCTTCCGTCCTTTTCCTAATTCTTCTCTCTGCGTGGGGTGTGGAAAATTCCGTAAAGAGCCGAACAGTGAGACGATGCAAGGGTGGAGGAAGAGGCGAAGAGTAGGGGAAGGGTCGGAAGAGGAGGATGTCTGGAGGCCGATATGGGAGGGAAAAGAGGAGAGCTGTCGTCGTCCTCGTTGTCGTCGTTGTCGTCCTAACCACGGGGCAATATTGCGCGAATGCCTCTCGGTATCCTCTGCGCTTGAACTCGTAATGGGAAAACTTTGCCAAATGACGCCATTCGTTTAATTTCTCGGACGGATACGGCGACTCCGGCGAAATTTTTCGGCGAAATATTAGGCGCGTCGTTTCGGGCCGCGCCCGAAAACGCGGTCGACGACGACGACAACGACGCGCGCCGTGTCTCTTATCCTCGTTTCCGCGAGGTCTCTTTGTATCTCGTCGAGTGTCCCGGCCGATCCGCCTGCCACGCAGCCCCCGGGACACTCGTTCTCGTTTTATCTGTCGCATCTTCGTCGTCGTCGCCCGGGTCTCATTCGTCGCCCGGCGCGCGTTTTGCAAACGCCGACAAGAGAGCAAAGGGTCCGGCATTGTTCGGAGAAACGCGCGCGGAAATCGCGAGTCGTACGACGACGTTATTTCTCCGGTTCTCCGCGTGAAAACTTGCGAGAAAGTTTGCGCAACGCGGTAAACTTTAAGTGTGTAGACACAAGCGAGACGGTGAAGTAACGTTACCGGGTGGGAGGGTTATTGTGCGAAATAGAAAACGGCCCGGAGCAAACTCGTGCGTTACACGGAGACGGGTTTGTCATGGGAGTTGATGGCCACAGTCGCGGCAAGCGGAATGAACAGAGTCAACGGAGTCAACAGAATGAACAGAATGAACAGGTAGCCTGGGAAACTCATGAATTTTCACGAAGTTCCGAGTCAGTTCACCGGGAAAATGTACTTCAGGTCTGTAATTTCATGGGTAATGGAAAAACTGTACTCTCACAGATCCGATGATTCCAAGAAAAGAGATAGATCTTCATACAAATAGAAAAAACAGAAAAAAAATACATTTATCAACACCGAAAACACACTTATTAAGTATTAATAATAAGAAAACATTTTTTGTCGGTTTTGTCCCGAAGGCAGGGTTTAAAATATCTGACAAACAAAACAAAACGATTAAGCAAATATTTTTACGAAGTTTTGTTTGTCGAATATCGTAGCTGGGGAGAATTACGAATTCCAACGTGCGAAATTAGTCCTCTTCACAGCTCACAATTTTTGTACAATGTTCTCCAAGCCGAACAGCAAACACCAGCCGGCGAGGACTAATAATTTAACGTCACAAGTTCAAAGGCACAACAGCCGCCTTTTCAGCCGGAACGACGGTGGAGGGGGTGGGGGTTAAAAAGCGAGACGCTCCATTATGTACCCAAGAGAGCTTTTATGATTTATTAAGTGCGAGCGGTGTGACACTCGCTCTGTTTCTCTTCCACTCTCCGCGGGCTCCGGAGGTGGCAGCAGCGGCGAAGGGCGCGAACGGCATCCGGGGAAAAATCCTTTTTGCCGAGGTGCTCCCGGGTTGGCACGTCGCGTCGCGGCCACAGGAGCGGCAAACAGCGTGAGGCGGACTTCCCTCTGGTTGCGCAACGTAAACGAGCTTCCACCGCTATCGCGACACCGACGCCGCCACCGACGCCGCGCGCGCGGCTTTGCGAGTGAGTAATGAAGAGCTGACAGAGATGAAACGGCACTATTTGCGGTTCGTTGAGAGCGGAGACGGCTCTTCGCCGTGTACGCGGCATCCGCCCTGTACTATGCGGTGTGGCAGCTGTATATGTGGGTGGGTAAGTGAGACCGGGGCAAGGTGGATGCGCCGAAAAATAAATCAACCAGGTAAATTATTTTTTTCAGAATTTCTTCCTCCATTTTTTTTCACGCCTCACTGAAGCTCATCATTTTTGGTGGCACGACTTTTCACCGAATTGATTTTTTTTATACTCTGCTGAGAAAAAACCAACAAGGTAGTTCGTTATTTTTTTAACTTTATTTCCTCAATTTTTTTAAGCCGCCCTGAAGTGTAATTATTTTTTGGTGACGACCTTCCTTCGGATGAATAAGTTTTTGAGGCTTCATCCTGGCCTCTGTTTCCTCAATTTTTCAGTGCATCGCTTAGCCCCGGTCTCCTCCGCAGTTGATATACATCGCAGGACGTGGCCGACGGCGAATACCAACGTAAACTCCGCCGAGTGCGAGGGAAGCGCGGGCCGTACGATAATACGGACGACAAGTCCGAGCGGCGTGTTACCTCGACTTTTTCCACTTATCCGTCTCCCCTCCGGACAATGAAGTCGCGGGAGCATTCCGCGCGCGTTTTCGCGGATTCCTCGCGATAACGAGTGCCGCGACCGAGTTAAGTCCATCCACTTAACGGCGAGATCCACGCGTGGTCAATTGTTACCAGCCCGAAAAAACGGCCGTTTTGTAACGAGCAAAAAAAGCGACTTTGCGACAAGTGCATTTACATCGGCGACGCGCGCGGGTCGTCGCAAAAAGACGTGACATGTTTCGAGCGAAGAAGCAAAGACAATATTGATACCAAACTACTTCTACGCGGTCTAATTACAGTTTTACTCGGTCTTCAATTCACCAGAAAACTAATAACATAATTCACAAACGCAGCGACTTATGGCAAATATCTCAAAGCCCGCGGGAACAAAAACCGCAAGAACCAACACTCGATGGTGTTTCAATCATCGTCGGCATTCGTGCCACCGGTTGGCGGTCTCGAAGTCGCCGATTACTCTTGCATCTCCACGGTTTTCGCATCGTCGAAGTCGTTGTCCTTGAACAGTGGGTTCTTCGGCATGACGCGCACGTACTTGGCGAAGCATAGATCATCCCGGGTGGAGAGAGAGGAGGGAAAAGTGAGAGGGGCCTGGCAAAGGGACATAGAAGGGTGATGAAGGGCCGGCCCCCACGGCGACCTCCGCTGAGACCTTGACGGGTGGTACCGGGGGCTCCGGCCCTGGGACAGGCGGGAACACCCGCTTATTGCGACTCCCCGCATGATGCGAGAGGTCCCGAAGGCTCCCGCGGACTCGGCCGCAAACGGCGCGTGTGTTGCGCATGGCTCGGCATTTATATGTCCGACACTAACATGCTAACGCACACTGATATGGTGTACACTCGTGTATATAGCAGTACACCACACATACACAGATACACAGAGAGAGTAATGTGTACAAAGAAGACGGGCCTGACGCCGCAGTCGGAGCTCCTTCGAGGCATCATTAGCCCGCATTGTGTTGTACCTACACGCACCGATTCGAACGCCTCAGCACGCGTCGCGCTGGGACCGGCGAATCGCCGTGAGAGCGAGAGAGAGAGAAAAAGGGAGGAAAAGGAGAGGGTGGTGAACAGGCGAAGCCATATTTACCGGCAGCCGCACGAGAGCCGCATAAGAGTCGCATGAGACTTGCCGAGAGCAGCAGCAGCGACGGCAGCAGCATCGAGCACTCACACTGAGCGGCGCGAGAGGGGCAACTGCGGGCAGCAGGCGTGCGCGTTAAGAGTTATATCGTGACACCCGCTGCGCCGTGAGATCCGCGATAGGGTTAATGATGCCGGCGGTTCAACAATAAGCCGCGTTATTTACAGCCCCGGCTCGACGCGCATGCGCGGCCTCCTCTCTGCGTACAAGTACCGAAGTACGGACAGCCATACACACACAGACGATACACGCGCACACACACGCACCGAGGCTCGTACTCGTTTCAACGTCTCTCGGACGTCTCTCGTGCCTCGGCCCGTCGTAAGTCACGACTACAGTTGCGTCTTCCGTTTGTGCGCGGCACGAAAGAGGACAGCAGCGACGGTGGCGGCAACGCGCTATAATTCTCGAGACCTTTGAGTAGGGAGGGGGAAGGGGGGCGGCGGCTCACTTAAGGCCTCATAAAAACACCTATATTGGAAATAAGGTAGCTAACCGCGATTAAAATTTGATTGCGCCGGGTCGTTTGCGCTACGCGTTTGATTTACCGCGCGGTAATTAAGCGTGCGGTGGAAACGCTGAGCGAGCGCTGTAAAACAATTTAATTAAGGCTTCGTTGAACGTACTTTTTGGCTTTGCAGAGGATTTTTTATTTTTTATTTGAAATTAGATTATTCGTTAATCGCGTCTATTTATTCGTCGAAGCTGACATAGACAGCCCATTTTTTTTCGAGAAGAGAATAAGACGCCAAAAAAAAAGAAAAGGAGATATGGGAATGGGTTTGGATGGAAATTGCATAGAATCAATTTGTCTCACCCGCGCAGCTACCCTCGAGTCATGAATTCGTCCGGGTTGCAGGACAAATACAAATCGCCGACGAGTCAACTTGATTAATTCAAGGATCCTCGAGTCCCCCCCTCCCTGAGAGGACTTTCTCGTCTTGCCCGATTGTCGGAGGGTTCGTTAGGAAATTATTGCAATTGTTCGACGCGAGGATCTCTTTGTCTCCAGTCGCTGTGGACAATCTTTCCACCCCGTTTGTCGGTCTCTCTAACTCCCACCCGTTTTAACTCATCTCCACAAGTGCAGAGAGGGCGGGAAAAGCTTTCGCGCGCTGTTAAGACGGGGGGACGCCAAGAGACATCAGGTACCACTACGGACTCGTTCGAGGAAGGGCGTGAACGTTATTAACGTGGCCCTCGTAGCTCGCCGCGCACGTCTCTCTCGACGACCCCCCCTGGCGGCAGACTCGGCGAACCGTCTCCGTCGCTTCCTTCTTCGGGGCACTTGAGGATTCCTCGCGGAACGCCCACATTTCTCTTGCGATTCTTTTAATAAAGGTTCGTCCGCCAGCCATTAATGATCGGCGAGAAGCACTTTTTCAACTGCTTTACCCTCGTTTTTCCACTTACTTCTCACTCCTGCCTCTCATCCGTTTCTTCGTCTCCGTCTCCGTTTCTCTCGTGGTCGTCGACGGCAAATCGATTCGCCTCGCGCGGAAAGCCAAAATCCAAGTCGGGCGGGAAAATCGACCCACGTGTGCACGTGACGCGCGGAGAGTCAACGGCGAGAGGCAAGTGGAAGGTCCCTCGGGGAGCCAAGAATCCCGGTGCCTCCGTATAGGCCGTGTCGGCGAAACAACTTTCGGTTGACTCTTGGCTTCCGGAGGATTAATTTCGGTTAACAGGTAACCACCGTCCGGGGAGTTGAGGGCTACTAATTGGCGGACATAAAGGTTGTCCCGCTTGCCAGCCGCAAGCGTTCAACGCGGGCTACAAGTCTCTCGGGATATGACGTACCAGGAATTCAATTGCTCAACGAGAAAGCAACGATCGTTGTTGTTGCGGAATCGTGCACCTTGACATTTTTTTCAATGATTTTTTACCAACCTGAACTTCCGGAGTAACAATTCCCACTTGACTACGACGCAATATAAAATAATAAAAAAAAACTCTTATAGCACAGCCGTCATGACTTTTTTCTCAAAAGCCTCACGTGTCAAGCGGCAACCGAGGCGTCCACGATTAATGACGTTGATTCTGCAATTCGACACGATGACGCGCAAAAAGTCCTCGCGGTTTTTACCAAACGCGTGTGTTTTTCTTCAACCATGGAAGACGCGTGAGTGTGTTCCATTGACGAGGCTGAAAGGAGAGAAAGGGACGGATGGAGAAAGCGTTTGGCCGAGCGCTTAGCAGCTGTCTCCGATGAAGAGAAGGGGGGAAGAAAAAACAACGTCCTCGTGGGGTATCATCCCGTCGCCGAGTCTCCGAGGACGGCGAGTCAACGAGGTCTTCGGGAAGAGCGACAGGAGTCAAAGCCCACATGCTCTTTGGGGCTGCACGCTATATACCTATATACCTATGTCTACACGACCGCCACTGGCGGCGACGAGAGCGCGGTGACGGCGGCGAAGTCCTAAACTCGCTGGTTAAACCAGTTGGCTCGCTACAAAATTAATACATTTTGAACGTCCGAGGGCCTCCGCCGAGGTACGCCGTAAATCCCGATTAATTGCCAGCTGACTCTCGTAAACACATCGGGGGAAGGTTGAAAAAGTCTTTTGCCCGCCGGGCGATACGGTCCTCAGTCCCAGCCGCCGCCGCCGCCGCCGCCGCCGACGTCGTTCGAGCCTCTTGCAACGCTCACTTTTCGTTGCTCCTCGCTCTACGTGATACTTGGCCCTTACAATCGGCCCCGCCGGGCCGAATGGTAAGAGCCGCCACCACCGGATCCACTAGCCAAAAACGGCTTCGCGCATTCTTCTCTGAACGTCGCGTGCGCGGCACTTATCCCGCTCACGAGCTGTCCTCGCATTGTCCTCTTTGTCGTCCGGATCGCCCTGCGTCTCGCATGACAGTAGCCAAACGCAACGGCAGTTGGCGCCTGTGATCGAGCTAAGTGCTGCTGCCGGCTTCGCCCGTTGCGTCTGGCTCTGCACACTCAGGGTCCTTCGGCATTTCTGCACGGGACGCGCGTTTAATCCGCAAAAAACGCAGACACGCACGGGGACGATGATACACCACAGGCGCAGACTCGAGAGCGACTCGCGTCTGAGTGGCAAAGTGGTCGCGGCTGCCTCGTTACGCGGCGCCAATCAGATCAGTCGTAATCGCGACCGAGACTGTCGCAGGTGTCCGCGACGGTAAAACGTTAAGCACCGTTTGCAGAATCTTGTTACGCTTAATTGTGACTATTGACTTTTAGCCGAGGCGGAGGGGGGCAGCTAAATCGTTGTGTCTTAATGTCAACGTTGACCATATAACGAGTTAACGTACGTCGAGATTCTGGCAGTGGCGGAGTCTCGACTTTCACTCGTTTGGACTTAACTGCGACGGACGTGGAATGGATTTCAGAAAATATTTCAACCTCCCTGTTTCATTCCAGCGAGTTACGAGCGGAAACTTGAGTTATTGGCAATATCCACCAGTTGACGACACGCGGTAATAAGGTCAGACTCGTTAGTATCCTCAATAATCACGTATTGATCATTCCGATGTTTCTTTACGACGACGAAACATCCAAAATAATGTCATGGACCGCGAATGGTCACGCGATACGAGTTCACAGTGTCACCGCAACTGGGGAAAGGCGCGCCCGCGATTCTATTTAATAACTACGCCCGTCGCGTCGGTGTACCTGATGAATTCCAGATTCGTCATCTATTATCGCAGTCAACGATATTTCGGTATTTCGTTGGGCCGGCTCGGCGCTCTACATAACCGAGCGAGTCGCGCGTCCCTTATTCCGTCCCGTCCATCGAAAATTTATGTGCGCGGGTGTGATTAATGGGACGTTCGCCGCAACGCCGGGACATCTGTGTTAATGGTGACGGATGATGGAGCTAATGGCGTCAACCATGGACTGCACAACGCACAGCGGACACCCGCGCGAGTTCTCATCTCGTTGCGTAGTTCTCGCTGCCGCCGCCGCCGGTACTGTCGGTCGTACCGGAGCGCCCGACATGTTTTTTAACGGCCGCGGATAATAAAATCCAGAAATCCAATGATTTTTCAGAATTCCCCAGGATGATCGCCTGACCACACGAAACCGGGGCCGCGCTTTCGGCGAAGCGACGAAAAAAATTACGACCCGCCGTGTTCCACACCACGGCGAGAGTGGAAGAGGGAAAGAGACGCGTGCGTGTCCGCCTGCGTGTCTGTGTCTGCCGCCCGTAGAAGGCAGAAACGAGACACGAGAGGAGCACACGAGGTTGAGTCGCTGCTCGCGATCAGAGTGCCGGAGCCTCAGCGCGCGCGCGCGCTCCGCTGCGCTGGGTCTCCCCGCTTCGCTCTCCCTCGCTCTCGCGCTGCTGTTAGCCACGCTTTGGAGAGTCGGGGGAAGAAAAGCAGGCAGCAGCCCAGGCAGCCGGGGCAGGCGGGCAGGCAGATATTGAGCTCTATATTTCCATAAGCTGATATTTACGCGGCAATATACGCGGCTGTGCCCGCTACTTTATGGGCCTCGTAAATATAGCGGGGCCGCCGGGAATTGGCTGGCAAGGCGGCCGCGAGCATCGTTCCCCGTGCGCCGCGTTCTCCGCCTGTATGTGTGCCGCCTCTCTGCCTCTCTTGCCGCTCTTCGCTTCTCGCTTCGCCGTCTCTCTCATTCCGCCCCGGGTCCGCCTAGGCTGCCTGCTCGCCTGCCCTCATCCGGCCCAGAGACATAAATCCCCGCCAATTGTAAATAACGCACGACGTATGCTGATCTCCGTGCGGCGTTCGTGCCCGCGCTCGCTCGCTCGTCGCTGTATTCGCGCACGTATGCGCTACGTACGCTATAACGTGCGCTCGCCGTATCCGCCCGCACCGTCGCTGAGATCTTTCGCCGCGAGTCCATTCCCTATACCGTCCGTACACGCGCGCAGGGCTCGATAAATATATATACCCGAACCTGCCTTGTGTTTCGTACCTGCGCCTGACTCGAACGTGCGCACGAGTTTTCTGACACACCTGCGCGGTTACCGGTGAAGTCGGAGATCATCTGTGGTCTTTTGTATGTTTATCTCGGTTATCCGATTGCCTCTTCCTGGGCTGGAGATTCGGCTCCATTGGTTTTGCATAGACGCAGTTTCTTGTAGTGGAGATGAGCAGATGGATATACCGTAAAGTAAGAATTCTGAAAAAAGAAAAAAAAAATAGATATAAAAAACAGGCGTTGAGACATTTTCACAAATAATCAATTTAGCTGAATTTTCTACCAGAAAATCTGGCTCATCGTGAGAATACGGATAAAGCAAAAATTACACCCGGCTAAAATCATACAGAATGACGAAAACGCGAACGTAAATTCGACGGACAAATTTACAGGCGCGCCGAGAGGACAGGGAGGAGGACGAGGAGCGAGACAGAAGCCTCGGGAAGCCCGACGCTGCGGCAGGACGTACAATGCTCGAAAGTCGAACGATAGATGGGTATGCTTCGCGGCGATATCCTTCCGTGTCGCAGAGCCACTTTATCATCCGCGCGGTGGCGGCGCGGCGACCGCGCGCCGTGTGTGCCTCCCTCCCCCCTCCCCCCCATCGTCCATCATTCGCAATCACTTCCTTGCACGATCGGTCTGCCTCGTGAAAGCCCCTATCATCTCGTTCCGTCTCATTCCTCCTTCTCGCTCGATGGATACACCGAACGAACCCCCAACCTACCCTACCCTCCCCGTCCGCCCAGTGCCCACCACCCTTTTACCATATATACAATCTCTCCGCACTCGCGATAGACGAGGTAACGATATGTTCGTGACGCTACTCACAATATAAGACAGCATCGCAGGATTTTTGCTCGATCACTGTCATCCTTCGTGCATCGTCGTCGAGCCAATCGATTTTTCCGTCTCCTTTCCACCTTCTCATAATTTTTCCCTCCTTCTCCGTCTCGCTCGCTACACACTTCAAAATGTTCAGAATGTCAAGTTCCGACGCTTCGGTCGAATAACCCGAGTGCGGCGTGGCAGGAGAGGAGAGAGGAAGTTATTGATAGCTTTTTCTCGGGCTACGCGCGTTCTGAGCGATGAACCCTCTGCGCGCCCGACCCAGCGCCCGCGTCCAGCATGCCGAATGCCGAACGGAGAAAGTTGCACGCGGATGATGGAGAATGATTTCTCGGTTGAGTGACAGACGACTGATGCTAATGACAACGCTGTTTCCGAGGCTCGACCGTGCGGCGGCGGCCTGAGAGGCCGCGAGCTGGCGAACGCGACCGATCGCTGAGTGACGGCGGCGACCTTGTCGCTGCGGTTCTGCGCTCGCGATAAGATCTCGCGAACGCGAGAGCGTGGTCAATGTTGTGTCCTCATTAGACGCGACGGAGCTTGGAATAATTTTTCGTATGGTTAAAGTCAGAACACAGCGAACGATATATTATAACCATTGTCCGTTAATTTCACGGGTGGCGGATTATTTATCGGTGGCGGTAAATAATAATTATAATTTACGACCAGCGTGGCGATCATAAATAAGTCGGTTGTCAAGCGCAATTAAATTGCTGGCAGAAATTACCCTTTTAATTCATAGAGGAAGCTTTGTTTTCATGAAATTTTTTTTCGTGACTATCGCGTCAGTTTTTTTTGCTCTAACGATTAATCAGTCGATCTGGTCCATCCGACAATGTTTTTTTTCCTCAAACATTTAGACATCTTTTAGTGTCACAATCTTCTTCACTGTGCAGGCAGCTGCCAGGACCATCACGATTTTTCCGACCGTAGCCGACTCGGTTCATTTTTTTCCTTGTAAAAAATGCTCCGGCTCTCGAGGAAAAATAAAGTCGTGGATGCGAAGACATTTCGTTACGCTCGCGGAGGCCGGATGCCTCTCATACATATATTTTTTTTCATTATACGCCATAGAAGAGTGATTTACGTTCACGCGCGGCCGTGGCTGTCGGTTATTTCGAATCGACGATATTGTCGAAGGGGCCCGCAGAATCGTTTGATCGACGAAGCGTAAAAGTGCGACGGGGTGGCGAGGCCGGGAGAGTGGAAATGCTCGATTTTGCCCCCGAAATCGCTTCGAAATATTCCATATTGTGCGCGAGGTCGAATTTACGATGAAGCCGGCGAAGGAAGGCCCGAGCTGTGTGCAAGGATGCGTCTCGGCTCTGCCGCGTACAGATTTTTATTGGGCGTAAAACCTCGCGCTTGGCGGGCATGTAAAATATGACGGGTTGCTGCTGGTTTTCTGTTTTTTTTTGCCTTCTCTCTCTGCCTTTTGTTCACCCTCCCATCGCGGACGTTGCTCTGCACGAGACGCGGGTTTCTGGGGCCTCGAAGGCTCAATATTTAGTTGGCTCTTGTTTACCGACGACGCCGCTTGCATTGTGTGACGGAGCAGAGACATCATATTTATGTATTCATAACTTCGTGAACGCGTGCGAGAGGGGAAATCGAGGCACTCGGTCGTGGCCCATGAAAAATGGTGCAGCTCAATGCTGGTTGCGTAACTCAGATACGACGCCGGTTAAGTTATGTGCAAGGTGGAAGCCTTCGTCGTGGTCGTGACATATTGCAACTATTTTATTTTTTGCCACGTGCGGTAAAATCAGGAAGTGTCTTGGGGTGTCTCTTCATCGACTGGTTATTTTTCAACCCCTGTTACGATTGAGATGTCGCTGCAGTAGCGTCGCGATTGCCGAAAAGAGGGCGTGGATTTATTCATCTGCTGGTCGGTGATTTTCATAATATTCGTTTTTTTTGCCTGTTTTTGTGTTCGATTATTTCACAGTAACTTAAAAAGATAATCAGATACCGATTGTCTCCTCCAAATTTATAATCCGTCTGTGAAGGGAAAAAGCCCCAAGCCGAAAACGCAGTTCGGAACGGCGGTAAATATCTTATGACGACTTATTACCGTGTCCCGGGTGTACGCGCGCGTCCCGTGGCTCAAGGACTATCGTGTTTCACAAAGCGCGCGGGTAATTCTACACCGGCATCAATTTTCTTCGAGCCCGATCGCCCGATCGCCCGGAGAGAAAGCGAGACGGAGAAACGTGGCGCGGCCAGTATATAAATTGTAGTATCTGGTGGACGAGACTCTTGACGCTACATTACACTCGACGACGAGGGTGGAAAAAAAATGTAAGGAAGAAGAAGACGACGAGAGGCCGAAAGAAGACGAAGTGGCTTCCTGGCCGGTGGCTCCCGGGCGCATGTGACGCGTATGGTTTGGAGTAACGCGCGCCAGGATCGTCCTGGACCTGGAGATGATCGTCCTGTGCCTCGCCGGTCCTCAGGTTCGCTCGCTCGCTCAGGGGCTCAGGTTCTCTCTCGCTCTCCTTGGGGTACGATTTACGGTGATAGCGGAACAGCTGAAACAAAGTCTCGGCACTGTAAATCTCAAGTGGGATGACTTAAAGTGCCTCATACGCGTAGAATATCCCCCGAACTTAACGTCGCTCGTCCGCGGCCGTTTCTCACTCCTCGAGGCTCGCAGCCTCCTCAGTCGCCTCCACTGGCATCTTCGGGGGCTCTATAACAGCTTAATGCCCCTCGCGCCGTGTCCTGAGCGAGAGAGCGAAACGCACGCAGCCCGCGCGCCATAACTTACTTCATCCACGTTGTTGGTTTTCCCACACGTGAGATTTTCCAAAACTTCCCGACCTCTCGAACGCCCGAAACCACAACGTGTCTGTGTTTCATTCTACGCGCGTTCGTCGTAAATATTGAGTCGTATGTCGACAACGACGCGCCCGCACCCTTGATACAATCGTGAAGTTCCGGGCGTGCGGCTAATAATTAATTCAGGGCACGACAGTTCTTACCGAATTTACAAATTTTTCCGTATTTTTCCCTTGGGTTTTTTTTTCTCCGATTTCGTAAAGTGTCAAAACCCTATCCAATGGCAAATTTCCGCGCAGATTCCGAGCAGCACCATTGCTTACCCGAAAAATAAAAAACTCGAGGGAAAAACGCGAAAAATGTTTTTTTTTTACTTTTTTTTTACATACAGCCAAATTTTGCGACATTGAAAAACGAACTGCCGGTTTCCCAACCACCAATCAGAGACGAATAAATCGACAACAACGGTTGCTCGCGAACTTTTTAATTGAGGACAACTCCGTGTCGCGGGCCGCGCGACGCGTCGGCCAAAGAGTAACCTAACGACGAGCGCGACGAAGCGGACGAATTATTCCGCAATGGAGCCGCTCGAGAAAGAGCGAAGCGGGAGGGGGCGAGAGGAGCGGAAAAGGCGAGCCGAGAACGGGGATGTAAATGAAGCCGGGGAGGCGTTCTCTCTCATTACCATCGCGACGGCATTGTCGTTTCTCCTGTACCGTCGCCGTCTTCTCCTAATGATCAAACGATTAACTCCTCTCCCTTCGCGGCAACGAGAATCGCCGCAACGTTTTATTTTTTATTTTTACGCGCTGCAAACACGAAGCGCGCCAACGCGCTTGTAGCTATAACAAAGCCCAAATTTATACATCGCATTTTCACGAGAAAAAAAACAGCACAAAGCAGGTCGCAAGAGATTAACACACACACCAGGCTCATTTTTTACACCCGGAATTTGTCGTACGGTATATCGATTCGCTATTCTCTCGACAGACGAACAGTTGTCGAGTGTGCTGCAATATTTTTTTTCCCTGGAAAGATGAACGGCGTCACGCTTAAATCCCAACAGCACGATCTATATATTTTATGTACTTATAATATATATATAGATTTATTCATATATATATATAGTTTTTTTATTTATATAGCTATACACGTATCATGGCATCACGCGCACTCGACAATCCACACCGAGCGCATCTCGTCGCAACCCGCCGTCGTCGTGACGTCGTCGCCGTCGAGGGTAAGAGGAGGGAACTTTACGACTGTAAACCGTGACGATTAAATTCACGGGTCGCGCGTCAACGGAATGGGTCGAGGAGGAGCTTCGAAGCCGTCGTAACGCGCGGAGTACGTTAATCCATCGCCCGGCCCCAGATAGAACTGGCCCCGTACGCGCGAGGTTTCCGGACGCCGGGGCGATCGAATGGATTCATCAAGATTAAGTGTAACGCGGGAACCCCGAACACCGACTGATATTTCGTCCAAACGACCGACGAGCGTATATTACAACCGCCGCCGCTATATATATTTAATGGCGCGTCTCGAAAGTAATTCGCTCCTTAATTACGTCATTATACGCACATTTATAGAGTGGCGGACGTACAAGGGATTCTGACTAATGCGAGACTCTTGGCCCGTTATTGCTTGGCCATTTCTCGGACGTTTATTATTTCGACTCGGTCGGACCGGCGATCTCGACGTCGTCTGAGAGGAAGTTCTGGCTCGACCTCAGATGGACGCACTTTTTGGGCGTTTTAACGGCGCAGATAAACCAACCCCACTATTTTTGTTTTGTCATAAAAGTGTTTATTACCTTTTTTGGACATTTAACAGTAAGTGAACGACATTCGGGCCTCAATATTTAGTTAGACTACGATTGTCCCTCGAGCTCCGATTTTTTTTTTCACGTCTCTTGATCTTATAATAATCAATAATAATCAGGCCCGGATTATTCGAAGTGCCCTCGTGACCCTGCCCTGATCCTGATTGTTTCCCTCCGGCTAACCGCCCCAAGGCCCCAGATCAGTCTCACCCTGAGATCAGCCAAAGTTCCACCGAAGCCAACGAAAAGTCGGAAAAATTGTTACCCTTCGCAATAACCATCGAGACACATATCAACGCGTCCGAAGAGTCGTGCGTTTTTTTTCCAAGAGAAAAAAAATACACGCGGTGTCACCGAGGAGCAAACACGAAGCTGCGTTGCGTTAAATATATCAAGACACCCGCGTCGACGACGACGAGCGACAGCCTCAGATCTTCGACTGTGTCGAACCGAGACGCAGGCGAACCGAGAGACGCGGGGCCGCCGAGGCGGGTGGCCGGGCCGCACGAACGCGAGAAACTCTTTTTTCGGTAGCCTCGTTTCTAATTTATCACGAGGCTCTCGTCTCTTGTATTTCTTACACTCCATTTACCGTTATATCCAGCACATTAATTCTCTCCCTTGCGGCTCTCGGGGGCCGCCCGGAGGATTCTTGCTTACCATTAGTTCCCCGCCACTTAGCTCCGAAGTAGAGACGACGAAAAAAAAAAGAAAAGGAAAAATAAAATAAAATAACGTCGAGGCTTCCAGAGCTGCGGCCGAAGCGACGGCCCCGTGGCCGCTGCACCGTGAAACGTGGGCTGCTGCCGCTCCGTGTGCCTTACACGTTGCCCAAATAGAGTTCTTAAACATAATAATTTTTACCACCCCGGCTGCGAAACACAGACCCAGGGGTAAAAAAGAATCCGGTCTCTCTCTCGACTCCGCTCGAGCTGCTGCTGCTCGGGACTCGACTCGACTGCGCGAGAAGAGGCGCGCGAGCCAGAGGCGCAGCTGCTCGTAATAATTTTATCGGATATATCTCCGAAACGTTGCAATAACTGTCAGGAGGAAGCGGCTGAAAAGCCTGATATAGGGGATACACGGCTGTCTGAACTCCGCGTTGGTTCCGGAAATCTGCGTGGCACCCGCGCGCGCCTCTTCGTTTCTCCACCGCGACTCGCCACTTTGTCCCTCCGTCTCTGTCGTTCCGTCTATTCCATCTCTCGTTCTCACTCAAAAATAACTATCTATTATACGCGCGAGGAAGAGAAATAGACAGAGAGAGAACGAACTAAGCGCGGCGGCAGCCGCTGTTGATGTTCCTGTACTTTTGGCTGTTGGACGTCGGTCCGACGTTAGCACGTTCGAGCTCCAAGCCCGCGGTCCCGGGTTTCACGTCGTTAACACTGACGTCAAAACACGTGGCGCGGGTTGTACAACGTTCTCCGAAGACGCGACGCGTTTCAAACGGTGCGACGACGTCCAGGCTGCGACGATGAAAAGGTAATTGGACGTCGTGTTGGTCCGACGGCCAGATTTCATCCCCAGTGGACTCCAGGACTGATCGGAGGTTCGTCAGGATCCTTCCAGGTGGCGCTGAGCATCGAAGGGTCCTTATTGTTGGTCCTTGGAAAATGATTCCAAGCGTCTCTTTTCAGTTGGTTTTCACAGAGTCCAAATTCGCAATTCTGTAGTATCACAGGTAATTAATATTTCACCGGATAAAATGAGATCGTTCCCCGTGGAGCGACGAGCGCGACATAAACACTTTTACATTCATTGTCATCATCTTTGTTAGGGAAGTTACGAGAGTCGTAAACGAGGCTGCGCCGGAACCCGTCGGTTGGCTGCACCGCTCGCTCGGCTGTTCCGACAATTCCTTTGCAAGAACGGCAACTAACCGTTTGCCATGGGCCACGCGCGACAGCAGCAGCAGCAGCAGCAGCAGCAGCATCAGCCGCGGCAGCAGCAGCACCGGATCCTCATAGTCTCGACTCGATTCAGGCATACCCGGAGCTCCCGGAATGCATACAGATGAGGGCGATTACGCCACATCCAGAGCACCGGCGAGGCGCAATCCGACAGCGAGAGCTCCGTTACAACCCTTCCTACTCTCCCGCCTCGTTCCAGCGATTATTTGCCATTAACATCCGCAGGCCATTTCCTTGCAAATCTCCCGGGACATTCGCTCCGCTCACCGCGCTCGCTCGCTGCTCTCACTCGTGCACGCGCGCGGCTCTTCCATTGGCGACGCTCGTTCTCGACGCCGCAGAAGCCCCGGACGATCGACTTCGGGACTGAGAGGTTATGAGCGTGGCTATAGCTTTGGCAATGGCGTAACGAGCCCATAGCCGGGGTCGCGGCAGGCGGCATAACAGATCACGTCGCCACGACAAAAGCATAACAAAGCCCATAGCCACATTGGGATTGAAAATCCATAATCACAGCCACGGCCACGCATATGGACATAGGCGCCACAGGACCCATCCTTTTCAAGGTTTATTACCAGACCGAACATTCAGATTTGTAATGTCAACATTTTCCCGACAGCTCATCGGGGAGACGAATATATCGCCGCCACGAGTGGGCAGCGATAATCCGATAAAATCGCATCACCCTTAAACTATTCAGACGCGGGAAAAGAGTGGGCACGCGATCCCGACCATTCCCCCCCATTGACGGTGTGCGCGCGGCGCTCGACAGATCCGATAATTTTCCGCACGTGGCGGGTTCCCACGCGCCGAGCGCCACTCCAGCCACTCACTCCGCCCGCTCGGCATGTTATTTTACATATTACAAATGCAGATGCAGATCCATCTGCATTCCCACGTTTACACGCCTAACGATGCATTAAACGCCCAGCGGCAATGTAATGAAAATTGAAAATGTCATCGATAATTCGGGATGACGAGAAACGTCAACAACGCAGAAACCCGCCGCTCGACGTTTGCAATCGAGCCATCCAGTCGAGCCAGCATTCTCCCGTCTCACGTTTACTCAACTTTGTCATCGGCCCAGCGGTTATCGGTCGACCGATCCAAATGGTCTCCAAACGCCTCGCGCCTCGTCGCAAAAAGCGAGCGTGACGCGGTGCTGATGGCGATACTTAGGCAGCGCGCGCGACGCGCCATTTTAGCTTCCACGGATGTATTTCGGATGGAGCGAGAGACGTGCGAGGAGGAACCCTTCCCCGTCGCTTCTGTCGCTAACGACGTGTCGCGAGATCTACGAGGCTGTTTGTTGCTGCGCTCCGGCTCCGGCTCAAAAATAGGCTTCACTCGGCACACGCTTCGTCACTCAGTCAGAGGAGTGCGCGGCGTTTGCCAGCAGAGAGGGAGACCAGCAGCGCCGCCGTGCATCAAGCAGCGCCGGGAGCGGAGAGGGAAAACAGCGCGACAAGCGCAGTCAGTCGACGGATTCCCGACGATTGCTCGGCGATCCCGCGCGCTCTCCGGGCGCTTTCGGGCACTCGTGCTCGATCTGTTTTCCTGGCACGCAGCGCGGTAGAGCCATTAGGCTCGGCATCGCGACGCTCGCGCCGGATTAACCCTTCTCTCCCCCCTCTCGCTGCGCCTTTCCGTGTCACGAGCTCCCTCGCACTTTGCCGGGCGCGCGCGCCCTGTGTGTAATATACAACCCGCGTGGTTCCTTGGGTTTCACCGCGGCCGCCTCGTATATCCGTACACGCGGCGTTTAGTATTTGTTTAGTGGATCCTAAAGATTTTTATGGACTCCGTTCGCCCTCGAGAAACAGGCGACACACTCATACACGGCGCGGTGTAACCATAAATCAACGATTTATACATACTGTCACGTAATTTAAATACACTTTGTGTGAATAGGCTGACAGGGAACAGGAACAGGACGGCACCGGAGGGGCGAGCGACGATCCCGGAGAATCGCTTAACGCACGTAGAGGTTGAGATTTGAGGTCCAAGACCGAAGAATGTTACAATCGGGACTTTTTTTTACGCAGTGTTGAAAAACTAGTTCAAGCGCTATTCCTGGGGAAAACTAGCCAGGGCCTGGTCAGGGCACAGATGGACCTGCCAGGGTCCGACCAGTTCCCGATTGGAGCTAAATACAACGCCAGACGCTCCACCGAGCTGGGGGAAAACCGAGCGCGCCGTATATTCGTCGAATGACCCGAATTATCGTTGGTATTCGCGAGCATCTCCGTCAATACCGAGCGAGCGCGCGAGTGCGAGGCTCGAGCGCTGATGTACGTTCTCGTAATCCATTTTAAGCCCCGCGGTATTGTCAACAACGGACACTCAATCTAGTTTCAGGATGCGTGCGTCATCGGTCGGTTACAAGCGATACACTTTTCAGTCTCGCGTCTCTCGTCGTCCGGGTGTGCGCAACGCCACCAGAGAGCCACGCCGGTGTCTCTCTCCCTCTCGAGGGTTTCCGTTGTGCGTCGCGTCGGTCTTCGCGAGACAGAGCGAGAAACAGCAGCCCGCGTCGACTCGGTACTCTAGAATCTCTCGGCGGTATGCAGATAGCTCGCGTCCGTCACTTAGGACGCGCATCAATCTATCAAGTCCAGCCGAAACACATCGCGACGAAAAGACAGATGCCCGCGCGGATAGGTGATCTGGCGGCGAGCCAGAGAGACGACGGCTTCTCCGCTCGCAAGGGAGACGCGCGAGAGACGAGAGAACGGTGAAAGCGAACGATTGAAAAGACCCGACGACGACGACGGCGACGAGGATCGTCGGCCGGAGCGCGCTCGTCTGCCAGAAGACCTGATTTTACAATAGTACCGGCGGGGTTAACGGTGACTCACGCGCACACTGACGTACTCGCTCGCGAATCATCACACGGACTCACAGATGTAGCTGCTTGCGAATACGTGACACGTTTGCGTATCTGTGAGCGTAAGTGATAATATTCACGCTTTGCAGATGCTACTTGACGATCGGACGTCGTTAATCCCTGGTGCTTCTAGAATTAGATTTGATTTCACAATTTCTAACTTAGCCGTACGTGTCTTAATTCTAGTTTACTTAAACCTAAGTATATTAATTCCGTCCCACTTTATTCTTCCCAACTGAACCCTATTGAAATCCAACTTATCGACTGCGTCAGTTCTGTCGCGGATGTAAAGTTTGTCATCGTTGGTTACACACATTCCGCGCTCGCCTCGCGGTCTATTAATAATATCGGGTGGCAAAATCCGGCGTCGCACGGCGAAGCCGGAAGGTGCGACACACAACGTAACGGGATTTAGCCCGAAAGTCGTCGAGTGTGATTGCATCCCTCGGCGGTGACGACGAGGGCCCCGCGCGTCTTATATAAGCCCGACGGCGAAGTCTCGCGCGCGCTCGCACTTGTCTGTTGCGGCGGCAGCAGCGACGGCAGCGACGTCGGCTGCGACGGCGGCGGAAGGATGACGCGGCAAATATACAAGCCGTCGCCTCTGTGACACTAATGCCTCTTCCGTGTCCCTTATCGCACCTCCCCGGCTTGCTCGAGCCCCATCCGGCACTCAACCGGGCGTGCACGCTGTCGACGATGTCAGCCACCGCGCGGCGAGACGACTGCGTCGCGGAAGGTGACGCGCCGCTTCCCCCTCCCCTCCTCGCCGTACATACTTTGACGCCGGTGCCGGCAGAGTGTGTGTGTGCTGCACGCACACACGCGACTTGTGGAATACACGCCCAACATTGATATCGTCCTCGTATATAAATTTTCCGCGTTGCCGCAGAACGACTCGGAGATGTTTCGTGTTCCGTCAGGAATTCGAGGCACTCGCGTGTCGTGCCGAATTATCCGCGGATTGGTGTTTGAGAATGATCGGCGAGGAAGGGTGGAATTTTTTTTACCGGTCGCGAATTATCGGGCCCTTAATTAATGGTTCGAAGACTTCGTTACTTTGCAACAGTAGTGGTTATTTTTTTTAAGGAAGTGCGACACTTGTTTTAAATGCTGACGAACGGTAATTTAGATAGCTCAACGTCGATTCTTTAAATTCCAAGTTTGTCGGTACTTGAGGAATGGAATGTAAAATAATTTTGCATCGAGCGAAACTCCGTGAATGCAACGCGTTCGGAGTGCCTTGACACGAATAAAGTGTCGTGCGTCGATGTTTAATCGAAGAAAAAGTCATCGGTCTCGAATAAAAGCCAATTCCTCCGGTGGGTATCATTAAGTTGGCGCGTAGCTCGGGGCGTCGGGGCCCGGCGGCTTTCCAATCCGTCTCTCGTATCGAGACGATGCCGAGTTGCGTATCGAGAAATCCCCGAGATTCCCGAGTGCTGTAATTGCGCGCGAATCTCGTCGCTTCTCATTGCGAGGAAAAATAACTCTCGCGTCTCGGCGACGACTTCGAGTCACGTGACGCTAAGCAGCGACGTGCAGCGCGTGACCTTTCGGGGTTTTCGACTCTAAATACCCGCGTGACGCTCCGCGATATCCAGCGGTAACGGTTTCGGTCGATCGTGCGGTTGGCCGCCGGAATCGCGCGCACGACTTGTTGGCGAAAACGCTCGGCAGTTTATTCAATCAGCGGCTCGATCGATCGATCGGTATGCTAAACCGTTCGTTAGACGCTCGACCGAAGAAAATGAAGTATTCACTCGACGCGCTCGTTACCCGTCGCGGCACAATTCTCAATCGTTAATCTTCCGTTCCGCGCTCGCTCGATCGACGCGCGACGTATATTGTACGAGTCGCCGTGCGCAATCGACGGAATTACGCGCGCGCTACGAATAAATTACAGGTTTTTTTTTTCATGCCGAGTTAATTGCGATAACCCGGTGATTGCGGCGCGCAGGACGAATATATTTACGAGCCTGTCGTGTATTTTTCCTCCTCGCGGCTGACGCGCGACGTGAGGAATCGCCGTGTGACAGCTTTATGACAGTGAAAAATACGTTCAGCAGTCTCGCCGTTGGACGTATCGCTCGACGTTCCGAGGCAAACGTGGATTTTCGACTCCGTCGCTCTAGCGTTTCGCCTCTTCGACCTCTCGAATTGTACACATTCGTTAATTTTTTTTTTTTTTTCATCTAAGTATTATATATGGTGATCACCGGAATTCGGACCCGGATTGTTGTTGAGGAACTGAGTAAGAGCGCTAACCACTGTGCTAATGTCACCCATGCTTTTCTCCCATTCGAATCGTCCTCTTATATGCAATGTAGGGTCGTCACGTCATCAAATGCAAGATCGGTGTGACTAAAATTCAGCCGCGTCTCGTTGAATCTCAGGCAGCAAGCGACATTTTTCACACTCGTGCATTTTGCCCCGCGATAATAAATTTCGATTTCGCCTTAAAACCGAGAAGCGGCGATGTTACTGTCGATACAGCACCCTGTAAATCGTCCGAAGCGAATATAAGCGGCGCAGCGGCCGCGAGTCGTGCGCATCGCACTCCCGCCGCGTTTCATACGGATTCATTAGCGACAGATGTCCGGCGTGCCAACGTAGCTCGTGGGCTGCTCTCTCGGTGTACGTACACTCGGGGCGGCCGTCCTCCTGCCTGTCCAACGGGCAAAGCGATGTGCGACGGGTCGTTTTGCTCGCCGCGATTTCGATTCGTTACACTCGACCACTTCGCGCCCAGCGGCACGGCTCGCACTTACCCTGAGATAAATCAAAAGCTCGGCTGCCGTTGCTGCTGCTGCTGCCGCTGCTTCTCTTCTCCTGTCGCTGCCGCAGGTCCGGAGGCGGAAACCCGTTGCCCCCCGGGTTCGCGCTCGCCGCGACGAATCTTCCATCGGGTTATCGTTCGTAGCCAGAATCTCGGTGCGCCTTCTTCTTCTTTCGCTCTCAAAACATCGACGTCCAGCCAGTCCCTCTTCGTCTCTGCAAAAAAAACAGCAATTATTATACGTGCCAATTCAATCGACGACCGCGAGTCGAATAAAAGTCGTGCAACGCGTTACAGGCTCAGGGTTCGAGGTCACCCGGGGTGTAACCCTTAGGGTTCGGGTTACCCGAGGCTCTTATTGGATATTGGCACCGGCGGATGGGAATTCGGTACTCGATACCGCGTCGGAGAGGATCGAGAGACCGCCGAGACGGTAACGCGAGCACCACGAGCCACTTCGCCGCAGTCTCGGGACGCATTTGCTCGCTGCGTGTTGTGCTCCGTGTCCTCTGTGTGTACTCTGCGTGTGGGTTACAATAAATTTGTACTCAGACGCGAGAAGTCGCCAGACAACGCGACACTCTAAAACATCAGAGCCGCGCGCGTCTCGCGTTACTAACTCGGGCCGACAAACGTGCCGGTAAAATCATCAAAACGCGATGCTGCTCCGTCGCCCCGCGAGGAAACGCGATTGGCTGTGGCGCGCCCCGCGACATACCGGTGCAGACGTTATCGGAGAGCTTGGTGTTTGCATAAAGCCACTTTGCGACGTCGTTCGAATTTCCCTCGACGCTGCCTGAGCTCTTAAAGAAGACACCGCAGCTCGAGCCCGCCTATCGTCACTTACACGGTGACGCAACGACGTAGCTTCTTATTAGGCGCAGGTCTCAGTCATCTGAAAAGAAAAATAAAACAGTTACATAGTTTCGAGCCTCGAGAGACGAATAACTCGAGCTCGCTCAAGACACCGGCAAACATCATCGCGACTCGGGCGAGCGTCAATTTTGTCCGTGTCTCTATGTCCAACGAAAAATACAAACGAGTGACTCATTAGCGCAAAAACATGTTTTTTTGTCAACCACCCATCGCACATATTACTCCGAAATTAATTAGCGAGCGGGTCGCGGGTAACGTGACAAAAAAAAACAAAAATACACAAACGCACACGCGAATCCGCGTATATTAAAAAAAATGCAGACAAGCCGGACAACAACTGCAGCTCGGCCGGGCGGGCGCGCACGTTTCTGCCTCGGCCTGTGCCCTATGCATCATGCTCGCGAAATTTCGCGTGTATGTATCTCCCGCCGCTCGTTAATAAATAACGGCATTATGCAAATGGGCAATTTGTCTCCGTCGGGTTGGCGCGGCAGTCGCGCTGGCCGATGCCGCTGCCGCTGCCGCTGCTGCTGCTGCTGCTGCGCCTGCTGCTGGCCGGATGATTTTAAATATAAAACGAAATTACAAACGTAATGCCGAGTCATTTATCCCACGAGGTCGCGCGCTGCCGCTGCCGCTGCCACCGCCGCGGCCGCCGCCGCGATAGCCGACTAGCGTGGCGGCTTGTAAAGCGTTGCCTCGCATTTATAATGAGAAGACGGATGACCGGAGCGGCGGCGGGAAAGAGCCGAGAGTCGCGTTTTGCGCGAGGCCGGCGCGCGACTGCGGTTAACGAGAGCGAAAGAGAGAAAATCACGGCTGATGCGCGGCGGCGGTGGCGGCTTCGCTGATGGACGCTGTGAGCCGGAGCGTCAGGCGAGAACGACGCTCGCCCCGAGTTCGTTCGTGCCCACGCCGCACACTCCGGGTCCTCTGTCGCCCCCCGCGTTCGACCCCTCCGTCCGCTCTATATCTCTCTCTCACTCTCTTGGCCTCTTCTACCCTCGACGCAGCCACCACCTGATCGCTCTTGCTCGCTTATTAATTTGTACAACGCGCCACGCGGATGGATCTCCGCTCGTTCCCTCGTTGCCTTGCTCACTCGCTCACTCGCCTCCACGCTGCTGATGCCGGGGCCAAGTCGACGATCCAATCTCGTTTCGCGACAGGTGACGGCTCACTAACCCTCCTACTGCCGCTGCTGTTGGCGGCGATGGTGGTGATGGTGGTAGTGGTGGTTCTGCTGCCGCAGTTGCCGCTGCCTGTCGTCCCGACGAGCCTCGCTTTCTCCGTCCCGCGCGCTCACGACACAGCCCGTATGACAGCCCCGCGCGCGCACTCGGCCGGCGGCGCCGGCAACGTTTATCCCCCGGTGTACACGCTGAAACCTATTATTACTTTTAGCGCGGGATACGCGCGCAACTTCGATCTCGATAGACGAAAAAAAAAAAAATAAAAAAAAGTTTTTTTGGTTCTGGGAACAGTTGTCAAAAAGGCTTTTTGCTAGTGCTTCGGAAAGTCCATATTAAATTGAAAAGCGTATTTGAAAATGGTAATAAATATTTTGGTGTATTTTTTTTATGCAGTGAGATGTTTTAGATATTAAAAAAAAATCAACTCACCAACCAGAGATTCTTTTTTAAATATCAACTTAATCGCTGCACGAGAAAATTCACTTAAGACATGCGAAAAGAAAAAAAAAATTAAATAATTTCTAGGGAGGAGTCAGTTTGACTTAGAATGGCCCATGCACATTGACTTTTCGTCGATGCACACGCGAATAAAAAAACGCTCGTATAGGTGGAACGCGCGTATATCCTATAAATACAGCGAGCATCAATCTACCGACTCGCGATAGACAGAAGCGCGGGCGGTGAGAGGGAGAGGAGACCGAGAACGACGAGAAGCGCGTTGCGGGGATCAGGGACGAGGGGGAGAGAACGAGAGGGGGGGGGGCGAGGAGGGAAGGGAGAAAAAAGATCAATACGCGACTTGTCGACGTAGACCCGGGGAGCGGGAGGCGGTTTTCGCGTGTGTACAAAAACCCACCGGTTGCCACTCGGTCCTCTCATCCCCCGAGCGCGCAGAGACTGCGTCACTGAGTGCGCGGAAAATTTAATACGAAAACGTTTGCTTCCGGCACGAACCGCGGTCACGTGTCTCCCCGACATCCTCGTCCGTTGCTGCTCCCCCCCCCCCCCCCCCCATCCCCCTGGAAACTGAATGCGAAAATCTCTCCGGGTTTCGTCGCGGTCGCGGAAAAAGCCGAAATTTCGGAGCTCGGATCCCCCGGACATCGTGACCTCGTGTCACGGGCTACGCGCGTTACCATCTGGGCAGTCTCGAATAGCCCCGGACCATTAGGGGCTGCCGGAGTAGATTTAGTTACCGACCGCGATAGAAATTCGTAGTTTAAAAAATCGCATATCAGGTTATCGCATAGTAGGTTAAAAGGCAAATTGTGATACAGAGAAATCTAAATCTACATTACATTTATTTTTACTCTCCATCACTTCTAATATCACGAATTACGCTTGGAAATAAATCTCGCCCCATAAATTCCTTCACAAGTCAAAATCCGCAACAAAAAAATTACTACTTCCAGCAGACTCGACCGAATCATCTCGCGCGATTTTTCAATAAAAACCTCGACGCGCGCTACTTCACGATTGCCCTCTGGATTTCCGCCTCGGCGTTTTTCCCGGCCTCGCTTGCGCGCGCGCGCGCGCCGGAGACTAATTGGAAAAATACAAGAGTTACGGTCCGCGCGCGGTAATCGCGCTGGCCTGGAATGTCCTATGTATCCTCCTCGCGTCTACAGCGGCGGTGGCGGCGTTGCTCGCGCGCGCGAGGATATAACAGCGGCAACGGCAGCAGCAGCAGCAGCAGCAGCGGCAGCAGGCGTGAGGAATGGCTGGCGGATCCCCGGGCTGTCGGCGAGAAAGATGTGCTGCGGGATGCGGGCCGCCAGGAGACGATTTCGCTGTCCGCCTCTCTCCTCTTCTCCTCCATCATCCGCGTCTCCTTCTCCGCCCGCGCACGCCGGCTTTTCCTCCACCCCGTCCGGGGGTTACTTGCACCCTACTTTCGCATTTTATCTCTTTTCATCTTCCACCCTTTTCTCTTTCATCCTCTTCTTCTTCTTCTCCTCCGTCTCTCTTCATCTCGTTGCTCGTTGCGGCGGCTTCAGGGGCCACGCTGGAACCCAGGGATTTTCTTCCTCTTCGTCTTGGTCTTTACTCACCCCTTCCACTCGCGCGACTCGCTCTGCTCTCGCTCCACTCGCTCTCCACTCGCTGCAGAAGCAGCACCAGCGGCGGCACCCGACACCTCGGTCTTTCGCGAAGAGACGATCGTATTTATTTCCTCGGCTCGCGCCACCGCGCGTTGCTCTCGTAGCCGCTGCGAAATGGATGGCGTCCCGGTGATATATGTCCCGGCGTAGACACATCTCATTTACTCGCCCGAGCATAATTCCTTAACACTTTTTTTTTCGGGGAAAAGTGCTCGTACGTCTTGGTTACCCGCTAGGGACGTACCCTCCCCGCGCGCGTCTTTCTTCACAGTGGCCGCGGGGGCAGCAGCGGATATCGCGCGCCGCGCGGCAGCAGCTCCGGTGTACAAGACGCCCGACACGACGACCGACGACCGCCAAACGCGCGCGCGCCGGCCTCTCTCGACTCACCCGGATCTCTCTGCCCGCTTCTTGCTCCCTTTCCACTCCGCCACCTACTTTCTTCGTGCTGTCTTTCCGACCTCTTGAATCCGCCGGTGTTTTATCTCATCCGGTTCCCGGCCGCGTTGACGGAGCGTCCCCTCAATTTTTCATTTGTCTTTTTTTTTCCTGGAACGACATCATTTTTTAGACACAATTGACGGTGATAGAAAATCTCGTCGATGACAATTAATTTAACTACAGATAAAGTGACATAGCTTAATATTTTTAGATGTTTTTTTTTCTCTTTTCTTCTTGTATCTCCCGGCGCACGCGAAACGTCAGAGAAAAAATATTCCGTGTCCCCTGTCGCGACGAAACGTGGTCAGCGAAAAAGTAAGTAATTGAATAAAATTGCAGCGAGGGACCGAGAGGAAAAAAGAGAAGAAAAGGCAGAGTCTGTATATATTTTCCAGACGTAAAGAACTCGAAAATCCCGGTGCAGTCACCGGCTACACGCGGGAGAGCCCGGAAAACGCGAGCGCGGCGATGTTACCCGGTGGTGCCCTCTGCGCCTGGCCAGCGCGGCCGGCGCGGTGCGGTACAGGCTATTTCGCCCTCTTCCTCGGGGCGACGCGGGCGCGCGCGCGCGCGCGGCGCGGACATAAATCACGCGGATTTACGATCCCCAGTTAAAAAGGGTAACGCAATATTTATAGTCATCTCGTGCAGTTACATATAACAAATTGAACTTTTATATAAACGCTCGAGCGCGCGGCTCACGGCGACGCGGGGCTACGGCCGCGATATAATACCATACGTATCTATGAATGCCGCTCACAGCCACGTCGGCCTCTCCCTTCCCCCTCGCGCCTTCCTTTCCCTCTCGTCCCCCGTCGCCCCCTTCCGCATCTCCCCCCCCCCCCCCCCTTCATATATACCTGGGCGCAGATTTTAATTATCGATATCGATTTATTGCCAATACATATTAATGCCCGGCACGGTGCTACCTCACGTACCGGTGTTTATTCACATTGATGGAACTCGATGGAAACATAAGCCGGATATGCAAACGGTCGCTGGTTTATTGCTTCGCTGCTGTAGCTATATAACCGGCAGGGGGTCCGGGGGAGGCGCTATATACGCGGCATCGCGCGGCAGCGCCGAGGATCGAAACCTCCGTGCAGATGAATATGGCAGCAAGGGGGTCTCCTCTCTTTCCCCTCTGTCTCGCTCTCGTTCTCTCTGCCGACCCAAGCAAATTGCTACATTCGTGGGAGAAAAACATCCTTACGTTTTATGATTTTTTTTATTCTTATTTCTTTTATTTATTTATTTACTTCTTATTGGAACACCCACGAGTTACTGACCTCTCTTTCTCTTACTCTTTCTCTCTGTGCTACGCAGCAGCAACTCGATCCTTCACTCGCGAGTGCCGCTCCGCACGAAGATTTATAAGCGTGTTTGTAATCGAATTTGTAACGCGAAATGATCTCACTCGATCACGCGTCCACCTGTGTCGAATCATTCATTTCTCTGGCACTCCTCCTGCGCCGCCGCCGCCGCCGAGCGAGCGGTTAATCGAACGAGACCCTGAAAATATACTTTGCTCGCGCTTGTGGCGCGTAGGTAACCGCGCCAGTCGCGGCCGCGGAAACAAATCGGTCTCTGCCCTCTCTCTCTCGGGCGAGCACCGAGGGGAGCAACGGATAATTTTGGGTCACAGCCAAGACGACGTCGCCGAACGACGGCAAAGCGGATCGACGCGATTGCGACTCGTAGACTGAGTGAAAAAAAAAAAAAAAAAAATTTCGGAAAATCATGTAATTTTTGTAAGGATCTACCGATGCATTTTTAAGAATAATGGGAAGCGGTTTGGAAAAAAATTGTAAATAAATCCGATTGCACTGTTGTTGAAATAGAAATAAAAATTGCTATTTATAGCCAGTCAATGGAGACAACGACAAATGTATCTCCGGTGCCTCAATCAAAAAGCTCGTTCGCTCCGCGGCTCAAAGAGACAGATAAATAAAAACCGAGGGATGACAACGACGAGCAAACGCCCGAGCACTCTCGTCGCCTGTAAATTAAAACTAAACGGGTCGGATGGGATTTCGCGAGACGAGAGCAGATGCGTCGTGCGCCGGGAAATACGGTAACGACTCGCGATGCAACGTTAAAACTAAAGTGCAGCTGCCGCGCAGTCCGCTATTTTACCGCTGAAAAGCGAGAGACGAGCGACACGAGTCGCGCTTGTAACCAACAGCCTTAAAAAAGTTGCGAAATAAATTCGAGCGCGATACGCGCCCCGCGTATTGCCAAATGCATGTGGCCCATTAATTCGGAGATTGCGGCGGGTATTTTCGTACGCGTCGCGCAATAACGCGCCGCATATTACAAGCCGAGAACAAAATGTTTCGTAAATTTCGAACCCGGTTAAATTAACGACGAACGTTCCGACCCATTAGCGTTAGATCTCCGAGACTGGAGATTTCGGGAGAAACAACCCGTGATTTTTGACATCTTTAGGATGAGACCTGATTTTCCGCTCCGCTGCAGAGATGCGACGGCATCTGAAAACCAAAGCAAAATATTTTTAACGTCACATATTTTGAGTCTACGAAAATATTCACACAATTTTTCGAGATAAATGATGGAATCATAATCACACAGTTTCTGTTCCAACAATATTTACAACTTTTTATATGAATGAAACATCTCATTGATCCGTTTTTCCCCATTCGGAGCGTGTTTTCCATCGCGACGCTCGAACTATTTCACGAGACACGAAGCGTCGAGCAAATATCGGCTACGTGACTGGTGAGTCAGGTGAAAAATACGCTCGATTCGAGACTCGAGTCTCCCGATACACAGGCATTAAATATATCGCTGTGCAGCAGCAGCAGCAGCAGCAGCAGCAACGGCAGTAGAAATGGCAGAGACAGCGGATCGGCAGTCGGAGTCGAGCGAGATTCGCGGTGATTAAAAAAATATTTTCGCGAGCACAGAGTGCGGGGTCGGTGCGCGGCTGCTGTCGCCCGCGATGTGCGCTACGGCCTAACAAGTTCGAACAGCGCTAAACGCGTCGGGCGAACGAGCGGACGTGGAAAGAGAGGCAGCCGGGAAAAGAGGAGAAAACGCGCGCGCGCGAGCGCTCGCGCTCTCGTCTCTCGCGCCCGCGCGCGCGTCCCGACCGGACAAGTACAGGGCGGCCGTATGACGCGGCAGCAGCAGCAGCGGAGGAGGCAAAGAGAGAACAACCCAGGGACGGGCGAATGAGCGAGTGAGTAAATGACAGACGGACAGCAACCAGACAGGAGACTGACAGCGCGGCAGCGGGCTGACAGGTCCGCCGGTTCTGCCTGTGCGTTCGTAACATCAAGTATTACCGCGAGAGCGAACGAACGAGCGAGCGGAGCGGAGCAAACCGGGCGAACCGCGCGTCGAGGCTACCGGTACGTGTTGATCCTCATCCCATTCTTCTTCTTCTCCGTGTTCTTCTTCGACAATTTGACCGGGTCCACCGAGTATACGCGCGGCCCGGGCGAACCTGGTCTGACGGTGGAGAAAAACCCCGCCCGAGCCCCGCGCCTGTATCCTAGTGTGTGTGTATACATATATGTATATATGTACTGTTTCGTATTATATATTTCTTTTATTCAATTTGACGGGCTCCGACGGAGTAGACATCAGTCGCCGCTCGCGCGGCCCAACGAGAGAATAATCCACCCCTGTCAGACGCAATGAGATATTATATTTTAACGACAGCTTTTTGGCACGCCCCGAGCTCTGTATCGCTGCTCCGGATGGTTTACGTTGTGGTGTTGGCCACTTTGTCTCACGTAGATTGACAGTTTTTATTTAAAAAAACATGTTTTCTGATTTATTTTTGGAACCGATTTTTTGTGCAATTTTTTTTTATGACTTTTTAGATATTTTAGTGTGGCATGATTTTAGTGAAATAGTCTGTTTTACCGACAGCGGATAATTCACCTGTTTTGAAAAATAATCCTGGGCTGCGGGAGACGCGACATCAAAAGAGCCCGGGGTCGATTGCGACATCGCAAACGCTCCCGAACTCTCGAGCGCGAAGGGAACGCCACGTAAACAGAAGTGAAATGGCGCCTGGCGAAAATCTAGATCCGACACTCGCGGACAAAGAGAACGCAGTTCGATGTTCGGTGGAATTACAGGAGGGCTCTTTGATCGCCGAGTACAATTCTCGTCTTCGAGACATAAGAGACATCTCTGCGATTGTTTATTTCGAATAAAAACGAGCACCTTGTTATTTTCAGTTAAAAGTAGACTTCACTGCGCCGCGGGATTTTCGTCCGGCACATTCTCGAGATTCTGTCGTGCTGAGAAGTTTAGCGTCGAGAGTGCCACGCAATATTTGTTGTTTAGGAGAACGCGGGACAGCCCGACACTTTTTTGCACTGTTGGCCAATGTACGAGGCTCATTGAGGCGATTTTCCGACGAATTTACGAGCGTCCAACGCGCGGAAATGAGAATGGAAGCTATTTACTGCGAACGCGGAACAAGCAGCGTGAGCACAAATATTTTTCTACTTCAGAGGAGACCGGGGCGAATCGAAACGTCGGGTCAACCGAAGCTAAAACTTGTTTTTTTTTGGAAATAGGCCAATGTTTAATTCAAAAAACTTTATCATTTGAGGTGCAATCCTGCTCGATCGTTCCCTTCGTCAAAATATATGTCGCAAGGGCGCGGAAAAGCATCAAACCTCTCGTCGCGCAGTCCATAAAATGGTAAAAACGTCTACTACAGAGTCGCCCGCGAGTTCCCGGTATCGCGGAGCGAAATCTGTCGCGCATTTGCACATGCAAATAAGTTCGCGTCGTGCGCGTTTCCCGAAAACTCCTCGTGAGATTTTTCCCTCGATAAGCTGAGTCGGACAGCTTCTATTCCACGCGCGCGTCGATATTTGTAATTCTGAATACCTCGTCGGCCTCTCCGCTCAGTTTCGACGACGTGCGTCCCGCAAAAATCCACTCGTCGCGCTCCGAGAGGTTCTTCAGCCTTGAAAATCCGCAGATTCCTTCGATCTCGTCTCGCGTCGCGTTATCCACTCGTATCAAGATCTCGTCGCTCGACAGTCTGAAAGACGAAAAAGAATTTAAGAAAAAAATAGAATTTCGGGTTTTTCTCCGCGAATTTTCATAACAATAACAAGCCTCAGAGTAGACTCTCGGAATGCAAAATTGAAAATGAAAATTACAGCCTCAAGATCCTAGAAAACTAGGATGCGCCGCCTCCAATTCCTCCGAAGCCACAACACAAAAGACACGCATTGCCCTCCGGGTCGTCCTTACAAAGGTGGACAAACGAGCTCCTCACTCCTCGCTCCTCCTTCGGGCACTTGAAGGTGAGGAAACGATAGTGGCGCTCGGGAAAACAGCCGCGCGGCGTAACGAGAGCCGCCGGAGCGACGAGGCCCAAGTGCGCGACACTGACGTGCACGAAAGGTCTTCGGAACCGGAGGAGACCGAGAAACAGAGAGAAAGAAGAAAAGCAAAGTAGCACCCTAGGGCAGGTGAGTCGGTCGGGCCACAAGGTACAAGGAGCGCGCGCGCTCCGTGCTCCAAGTCGGGTTTACCATTATGTCTATAGCATTGAATTAAAATGCCATGTAATGACACAGCTAGGCTGCCTGTGTAATTTGTGTCCATAAAAATAAAATCATAATTATAGGGGGAGCCTCGGTACTCTGCGCGAAAAGACGGTAATAACACGGGGGGGTCGGGGGAGCCGGGAGGGGCAAAGGAGGATGACGAGGAGACGAAGGGAGGGGGGCAACTCTCTCGTGCCTCTCGATCCGTCTGCGTGGTCGTTGCGTGCTCACCGGGAGATTGTGTACACGTCGGTATAGGTGGAGCACGGCCACACGTACAAACGCAGCGGCCTGTACACACTTTGCGGCCGAAGGATCCGCCGAGCGGCTTTGCCAAGTGCGATCAGACCCAGACGTCAATCATCGGATACAAAGAAAGCCCCCCCGCCCCAACCACGTGAAATGCCAATTTTTCACGAGGAATTTACTCGTTATTCGTAACGAGACAGGACGTTGAAAAAAAAAAACGAAAATAAAAACGAAGAAGGTTCCGAGCGCCTGAATATCCCTGCGTCGAGTTTTCTTGCCCGCGCAACCGGACGAGACGATTGCGCATTGTTGCCGAGTCCGAAGCCTCGGAGTCCCCGGGGCGCGAATTTGCCACCGCGATTTAGAGGTCTGAAAATCATCTTTCACCGCGAGCCATTATTATCGTTAGTTACGAGAGCAACTGGGTGCAATTTTATTTTCTCGCTGTTAGACCCAAAGACTCCAGCAGACAAAACGTCAATTCCTCTTCAAAAACCCGTTCGCTTGGTCCGAGGGACGCGTGAAGAATTATGGAACTTTTTTTTTCAACTACGTCAGGGATGTAAAAAATATTAGCACCGACGAACTTGGCTACGGAGGCTAATATTCTAGTTATGAAAAAATGTTTCACTTTTTCCGATCGACGAGCGGGAGAACGTTACGATTTTTTATCGAGAAAAACTCTCGTGTGCAATCAGAGCACTATTAATTTTTTTATTTTTAGGCGACTCGATTCCCCAAGGCCGAGTTCGTTAGTCGTTTCACCTGGCTTTATGTATCTAGTCATATAATGATATCGAGGTCAATGGAGTATCTCAGATTAACCGACCCGCTCGTCACGTGTCTCTTTTTTTTTTCTTTTCTTTTTTGTTGCTTTTCCGACTCGAAGAAATTACGAGCGCCGTCCGGGAGTTTGGACGGGCAGCGATCAGTCGTAAAAGGATAATCATTCTCGAGATGTTTCACGCGAGCGCCGAGGGCCCGCCGCGCGCGAATCGTCACGAGAATCTGAAACGTTGAAGGCGAACGCGAACTCGCGGCCAAAGCGTCGGCTATGGTTGGTTGGCTGGATGGTTGGCTTGGCTGGCTTGGCTGGCTTGGCTGGCTGGATATTGCGCCGGGGCGAACAGACGCGATGCGAGATCACGCGTTGATGAATGCTCCCATTACACGAACACCGCTAGTTACTTCTCCGAGATAAACTGCGATCATTACTCACTTTCTGGCGTGACCTTATTTCCTTTGCGGTCTGTTCTCGCGCTCTCCCTCGGCTCCCTCCGGTCGTGTCCGCCGCCGCTGCCGCCGCTCTTGACTCTCCGTAGCCTCTCGCTTTTTCCCTCTCGCGCGTTAGCCGGCCGCGCGTCGCGCTTTACTCGTATCTCGCGCTCTCTTATTTCTATGAGCTAACGCGAATTAATAACGGAACCGTTGTTCACTCTCGACGGGATTGATTTATCTCGGCGACAGCGCTGATTCGTCTTATTACAAGAGATCCCGCCGCAATTTTGCCGGCGCGACGTCCGACTCCATCTGAAACATATTATTTAATCTTGTAGTGTGCGCAGACACGATTTTCGTGGGTCAATTAAGCAGTGGGTCAGTTAAGCTATTTAGGGAAAACATTATTTTTGTCAGACGAGGAGTTTCAGTTTCCGATTAGAACTATTGGTCTTTTGTGAATATGCGACTGGCACGTGCGATTGATCCCTCTTTTAAAAAGTTCATGAGTAACGGAAAGAATTGTTAGCAAACTATTCGAGCTGTGATTGGCTGGGACTCCCAGACCGAGTCCAGGTTCATTTGTCCTTGATAACTTTGACAGTTCTGTCAATTATCGTATTTTTTTTGTCTTAATCCACTAAAAAAAGGTTGATGGCAGTGTTTTCAGGGGTAGAATATGCGACTTAAGAACGATGGTATAGGTTAAAAGTCGATATTTTGAAAAAATAAATTTCGTGACCCCGATTTGGGCGGTTTTCGGCCCGGCGGCCAGATCTACGATTTCTGACAAACCGTTCGGCAAAAAATTTTTTTTTTTTAAATCAACTAAAAAAGGGTTGTAACCAGTGTTTTCAGGGGTAGAATATGCGACTTGAGAACGACGGTATAGCTTAAAAGTCGATATTTTGAAAAAAAAATCGATTTAGTTGCGATTTATCCTTTTAAAGCTTTATAAGAGCACAGCAGCGCAAAAGTATCTCGGACACGCGCGCTAGCGCGTGTGATTAGCCTAGTAATTTAAATTTGTCTTAAATTTCAGAATTTTATTATTATGAACAAAATTTGAATCGCGTCCTTCGTCGCCCAAAACTTGAGCCCGCCGTAAATTGCTCGCAGAGCAGAGAACGCGCGCTTTCAATTGTCTGACGATTCTCGGAGGTGAAAATTCGACCATTGAAAGCGCATTAATAAGCTTCCGCGGTTAATTATCGGACACGGCTCGCGGTATTGGCCCCCGAGCGTGATCGCCCGCGCCGCTCGCCGTACACGCAACGGGGGTTTATCGAATGCGATATCCTCGCGAATGGAACACCGGTTCATTTGCACGGGAGTTAACACAGCGCCGGTGGCGTCCACTTACCCCGAGGTTCGAGCCCGCGATGCGCGCCTACGCGCCGCGTAATTAGACGATCGATCACAGCGCCCGAACGGAAACGTGCATTAACGGTCGCGCGTAATTACGTCGTCGAGGTGGAGACAAATGACACTTTTCGCGTGCGATCGTCGGGCAATTTACTTATTAAACAAGGGCGCACTGGCTAATTTCCGCGCGCGCGTGCGCGGACGGAACTTAGCCAGCGCAGGAGTTTAACCCTTGCATTTTTTTTTTGCCGAAAAGAAAAAACAAAATTCTACTTCGCAAAGTTTAAAACCCCAACCCGATGACAAATTTTCCGCTGATTCAAAAAATTACGGGTGTTTGCCCGAAAAAATCGAAAATTCGAGGAGACAAACTAAAAAATCGAATGGCCGCCACCGGCCGCCATTTCGTGGCGCTCCAGCCGTGCCCGGGAATTCGAATGAATTCCTGGGCTCGGGGGGTCGCGCACAGCCGTAACGTGCACCGTAGAATCAACATGGAAACTCGTGTACAGAGGCGCGAGTGGATTGTGCGACGCTACAGCCGTAGCGACAGTGTCGACCGAGCTCACAGCAGTTGTAAGCCCCCCCGCGCGCAGCATCTATGGCTTCTCCTCGCCGTGTGTCGCCGTGGTGCATTACAAACGTGACCGGCGAACATAAATACATTCTGCGTTCGCTGAATGCGCGCGCGACGTCGGACGGTAGCAGCGAGAGAGCAGCGCGTACGCGCGACTGTATAACTAGGATTGGCCGCGGCAATAACGTATCGCGTTGCTCTCGCCGCTGACTGCGCGTTCCGTGCGCGCCCTGTGCGAGAATCGCCCGGAGAGACGGCCATTGTGTCCGGCGGTGCCGGGAGAGTAATGCCCTATTGTGAATCGGTTACATTGATATATCGCCGCCGCGCCGAGCCTGCTGCTGCGTGCGGCTCTTCGCCGTCGCGTCGTCCTTTCGTCGCCCGTTGACAACGCCGACCCGATGCTCGCCGGTATATTTCCTGCTTGTGAACGGTAGCAGCGGCAGCAGCAGCAGCAGCAGCCACGAGAAGTTGTCGCCGTCCTCCCACCGTCAGCGTCGTCCCCGTCGCACGTTCCGTGATTCTCGGTTTCGCGTCGGTCGCTCTTCCCAACCGCGAGAGTCATCGCCGTCTGCTTCGCTGCTTCCCGTCATACGCGACGCAGTCCGCCGATAGAAACGCAAATCGTCTGTCGTCTGCCCGCCTCAGTCCTGCGAAAACGAAGATTTTGCATTATTGTAAATAACGAGCATTGAGCATTGTATTTTGAGTCCGCGCAACGATATCGCTTAAAACGGACGCACCAATTCCCAGCTTTATTAACCCTCGAGATCAAACCGAAGCCCGCGAGCAGGCGACTGGATAATGAAAACGCGTCTGGCGCTGGAGCAGCGACCGTGCAAACGCGGAAAATATACCGTACGCACAGACTCTGAATAACCGGCGCGGTTTTCACAGCCAGAGGAGCGCGAGGGTCGGGTCTTCTCGAGGAGCCCCCGACGCTTCTGCTGCGCCGCGAAGTTAATCAAACCGCCATTACCAGCTGCTTAGCATACGACCCGCGAGTCGCCGCCGCCGCTCCCCGGCGTTATATACCCCGAGTCAGGGTTACCCTCTTCCCCTTTTTTACGCTCTCATATCTCACCCTACTTTTGCTGTATGAATATATATATATATATATATATTTATATACATAAACATACACCTTTATATATAAATATAAACACATACTACTGCCGTAATATACGTCGGTGTAGCCGTGAATTCGTGGTATATGCGAGGCGTTATGGCCGGGCGGTTCTCGACAGTCGTTGTGACCGGGCGCGTCGGGAGCGGGTGTCAGCAACCAAAAATAATATCGCCATGAATACAAGAGTGAGCGCCATTACCCGTAATTGTGATCTATAGCGGCCATACGTTACAACGACGACGTATAAAGGGCGTTCTCGCGCCTCGGCTCTCGCCGCGCGCTGCCGCGCTGCTCGGGCCCCGGGCGGGAACTCGTCGGGCGTAAATCCCTGTCCCTAAAGCTCGTTCGCCATGCGGACTCTTCGAATCTCGCCACCCCGCGTCGCCCGAGCCGCCCGCGCCCCGTCGTCTCTCGTCGCCCGTTAGCCTCCCCCGCGTTTCCCCCTGTCGACCAACCCACCCACCCCCCACCCGCCAGGCGGGTTAGGCAACCCGACTTGGGGCCTTTTCGCTCTCCGTCCTTCTCCGCACTTTCTCATATCCCCCTCACGCCCTCTCTCGCGGCTCCACCTGTCACCCCTCGTTCCACGCGCCGAGCGTTGAGACATTTGCGCGCATAAACAGCTCCGCGCGCGATAAAGCAAAAGTCTCGCGGTGTGTCGCGCGCCGCTCGGCGGCTTCGTCACCCTCGGCTTGCGCCGTGTCTTTCTTTCGCGGTTACTGAGAGAATTTACTGCAGTCTCTGTTCCGACGTTCAAAAAATATGCATGATTTTTTTTTTTAGGAAATGATTTTTAAGGATTATTCCGACTGACGAATCGAGCTTGAGCTGATATTTCTCGCTAATAAATATTCAACTAATATTTTACGTACTAATTCTGCAAATATTAAAAATCCATGCTGGAATTTTTAAACGGTTTTCGAGAAATCTCAGTGACCCAATCGACTAGATCGATTGGCATATAAACCGGCTTTTATGCGATGCGAAAAATAATGGCGAAGGCAACGCGCGAGATTCGCACTTCCCATGGGCTATTAGTCGGGATTAAGATTTCTGGTTGACTTCTCGGAACTTCACGCAGAGCTTCGCAACACGACGAGGGCGCGCGTTAGTGGTGGCGGTTCACGGTCGACTAATCGCGAGGCGAATCGACTGGAGAGATTGTTCAATCGGGCTGGCCGGGTCCCTCGTTGCCGTTGCGTCGGTCTTGGGGGGGACCAATAGCTGAATTATACGCAATCGCTCGTGTCGAATGTCAGTCCATACGTGTAAAAGCTACGGATCTCCTCCCGCGTGTTTCCCTCCTTTGTGTGGCCAGCACTACGGTGTAATAGTCGTAAAGGGCCGCCCGAGCGATGCGGGAGACGACGACTACGGCGACGAGAACGATATGATATATCGGCCTCCGCCCTCCAACATGTTGGGCACTAAATTCACTGTATAGGGCGCCCCGCGTTACGCCTGCTTCTTCGTGTTCGTTCCCGCTCATTCGTTCGCTCCCCGCATAAAATCATCGTTGCTAAGTGATGGACGAGCGTGGCAAAAGGGCGACGAAACGTATTGGCTGCTGCTGCTGCTGCTGCCGATGCCGCTGTACCCGTAATAGTGGCTCTCGTTCTCGTCAGGTTTATCCAGCCGCGAAGTCTCCGCGTCGGAGGCAGCTCAGCCTCGGCCGGGATCCACATTATTAATGGTGTTTTGTCAAGGATAATCCAATCGTAATTAATGGATTCCCATTCGTTTCTATTGGATTGGCAACGCCACCCATTGGCACTGAGAGTTTCCACTCCGTGCCACGATATCCTGACGTATATAGTCGTCCCGAGACGAAAATAATTCTCACTGCAATATTAAACAGGAGTCAGTACTGAAAAAAAAAAATTACAGGCGACTTCTGAAATTATAAAAAATATTAACCTGTCCAATTCTTTTTATTAAAAAAAAATATTTGTTTAAAAAAAAAAGTATGACAAAATTTCTCCTGTTTTGCAATTTTTCTCGCACCCAAACCGGTGTAAAAAAAAATAAATATCTAGAAATTCCTCAACAAAGCGAAAGCAACATTCCTCAACGTCCGCCCGACAACGCGATTATGTCGAGCGACGGTATCGCCGGCTGCTCGTGACGAGAACGCGACGATGTCACGCGAGATTTTCGCCGAAAGCGTCGGCGACGCTCGAGAGCCGCGCGTTAACCTTCCTTACCCACCCTGGGGGGAACACGGGGGTGGGGGAGGAGGCGAGAGAGGAAGGGGAACGCGCGGGGGGTGCGAGCGCGTTGGACCGCGCCATCATTCACCGCGCACCGCACGGGGGTTGGCGGTGTAGCCAGCACGATTCAATCGGGCCAGCAGGAAGCGAGGCCACGTGAGTGACCGATCGTATCTCCCACTTCCCTTCTCCCCTTTTTCCCCCGCACAGCGGTAGTCGACATTGTCGACGTGCTATACACATTTCTTTCAGATTGATTTTACTATATATATAACGATATATATACAACAACACACGTCCTTCCATTCAACGTGGGTTTGAACTAGCCACGAGCTACTACGATTTTCTATGCATTAGGATAATATGTATAAGTGTGTGTTATACCTTCGTGTTATATATATGTATATAAATATACCTTTTCGCGTGTGTGCGAGTCGCATTAATCAAGACTCCTCGCGGGCCGCCTCGGCGCTTCCCACCTCTCTCGTCCTCTTCTCTTCGACGCGAAATACAAATGATATTTCGAGCGTCATAAATCTTCCGGGTGTATCGCGCACACCGTCGGCCTGTCCGTGGGCGTCCCGGGAATATAGCGCGGCCTCGGATCGCGTCCGTCTCCGCGCGCATCGAAGTCGTCGGCGTCTCGTCTCTTGGATCTCGCGATCACTCGTCGTCGGATTTCAGACCTGCGAAAATTCGGAACTTAGTTTACAAGATTTTTCAGTGGGTTGCGGGATGATCGTGAGTTACCTTGAGACGCGGGCGAAGCGTCGTTGTTCGCGTGGATGGAGCCACCTGACAGCGTGGAAAAAATTACAGGCAAAGACGCGCGACGTAAATTCGTAGTTCGTCGTTGTTCGCTTCTTCGCCACTCGCTGTCTCACTCACTCGAAGGGCTTTTGTTCTCAGTGCCGCGTTTTTTTCGGAATTGCATTCAGCGCCATCTCGCTGCGCTCCGCTACACCGGAACCAGCGACCGTCGGTAAGTGGCCTTCTTTACCGACTCGAGAGAACGCGAGAGCGACGGTTCTTTTCGCAATAAAATTGGGAGCAGCTTTAGCGTGAGCTTAAATTCTCTCGCAATGTCCCAAATGGCCAAGTACCATTTTCCTCAAATGTAACGACTCTCAATGCAATATTGTAAAGACAATTCTAAAAGCAAATCATGGTAAAACAGAGTCGCCTGCTCGTCAGTTTTTCGACCGTCATTTTCTGACCAAAAAATCGTCAACAAATAAATCGTGTGTTTGTTTTTAATAGCATCCTGATTTTATGATTTAGCAAACGAATTATTTTTCCATTCCCGAATTCGAGTCCCTAGCGAATGGGAAGTGCAGATCTGGAAGTGCAGACGGGAACGCCCCGCGGCTGCTCGCTGTCGGTTCACGGGAGAGGGGGGGGGGGGGGGGCACAGCGGGAGGAAAGGGGATGGCTTATCCCGCGACACGTAATTTCCTTCGAGCGTATTATAGCATGCATATAATATACAGCGTGTCATGAATATAGCCGGCGCTACGGCCAAGCGTGTACGACATAACTCTTGGGACGCGGTGACAGCCGCGAGACCCGTTGGCGTGTGAATAATCGGGTTGGACTACAAACGCGGAGATGTCGGGCGAGCGCGACGCGACGACGGCGACGAGAGCTCGCGCGCCAGCGGGATCATTGCGAAATCGACAAGCCGTAACGCGCGCTCGGCGCATCGCGACCATCGGTGACCGTCGCGCTGCCCGTCGGGACACGCGTATAACGAGCGACAACAGACGAAACGGGACGCGCGTTACTCGAATTATCGTTGCGGTTCGTCCGTCCGTTCTGCCCTGCGACTGTCGACACGAAGTTTCCGACGAAACTTTGCGACGACTCGGAACGTTTAAGGCAGAGACATTTTTCGGCATCGTCGACGAACGTTGACCAAACAATCATTACGAAACCTTTCTGAAATTTACCTCACTCACCTTTTGCCCGAAGACTGCACCTCACTCGCCGCCATCTTCCACCCGACTTCCGCCATATTGCCAGAGGAACCTGCGAGCGACGCGGTGGCTGTGGTAAAGTTAGGTTAGGAAACCGCGGCAACGCGACGCTCGGGGGCGCGACGCGCGAGCGGTGAGGAGAAAACGCAGTTCCGTGGCATTCGCGGATTTCGAAGTTCGAGGCACGTCACTCGAGCGTCTCGATCCGCGCGGTATATCCGGGGGCCTGCGTGCAAACTATCGGCGAGCGGAGGCCGAAGCACGACGATGGCCAACGGGCCAACAGCCGATGCGCGCCCGGGGGTCTCGGCGCTTCGGCTGCCGCGCATCCGGCTATCGCGATAGCCGCGCTCGACGTGAATCGCGCTTGTACCGCTATTTCAGAGTGGAAACCGGAGGATCCTTCGGGGGTGGCAAGAGAGAGAGAGAGGGTGAGAGAAAGATATATGCGTATATACAGAGTAGAGAGAGATAGAGAGAGGAGTCGAAAGTTTGAGTATAACCACGAGTGTAGGTGGAGAGATATTCCGAGAGTGAGCCCCACGGTCAAATGGAATTACTTTCAATCGCGGGAACGGCTGCGGCGCCGGACAGTCAGGCGAGGGAGTGAGACTGAGAAAGAGCGAGGCAGACGGGTGAGAGGGGGAAGATCGGGACGGCAAATAACGCGAGAGAGCGCGGGGCAGTGATTCGCGAGACCGCACCCGACGCTGCGAGCTGCTCTCGCGCAACGTAATCTGCAGGTAAATCCGCGCGAGAGTCGAGTCAGGCAGTTAGACGTGCACCTGGCTCGGACGTCAAATGAGAGAGCGCCGCCGCGCTCGCGGATGGAAGTGCGCGGAGTGGAGTTGAGAGAACGAGAATACGTATATACGTGTATATACACATCTATAGGTACGATAGACTGATGTATAAACGCGGAGTAAGAGAGCCGGTGGAGAGCGGGGAGCTGCTTCGCGGTGAGAGCAGCAAAGAGAGCAAGAAATAGGGAAAGAGCGAGAGAGAGATGGGGAGCGGTGAAGAACGAGCGAGCGAGTCTCGCCCCCGGGCTATGTCTGTCATGTCAGCGGCGGTAATAAGTTTGAAATCCACATCAGGCGATTAATAATGCTCGAGCAATTCACTAAAAAGGAACTGCGCGCTGCTGCTGCTGCCGCTGCCGCCGACGCCGCTCGAGTACGGGCGAGAGCAAGTTGTTAAGCTGGCCTGAGGCCGACGAGGTGGAGGCCATGTTTGCTGTCAGTAACAACTCTCGCCTCTCGTTCTCTCTCGCGGCCGCGCCGGCTCGAGCTCGCGCGCGCGCGCCGCGCGCCTCAGCCGTAGCGCGAGATCACCCGGAGAAATACTGTCCATCCCTCCTCCCTATTCCTCACTCCTCGACCCCCCACCAGCCGCCGTCTCCACTCGTCAGTCGCGCCTCTTTGCTGTGTCCCTCTTTCTCTCTGGCTTTGTCTCTATCTCTTTCGCTCGCTCCAGAGCGAACGACTAATGCACGATCTGTACCAGGCATTCCCCGTCAATGAGCTATTTTCTTTTTCACCCCCCGCGACGCGATGCTCCGATGCGACCAATTAACCGGCGGGTCATACCGATACTTCGTAATATCCTCCGAGCTTTCTTTGTTTCGTACGGCGTTTTTTTTCTTGATGAAACTATTTTATCATGGGAGGGAAAAATTACCACACGGATTTTTTTTCTGTCAAGATTGAGGTGCAAATTTTTTACCTTGACTACTGCTTTTGAGTGTCATATTTTTTTGTAGAAAATGTTAGTTACTATTATAGTGATGTAAAAAAATGAATTTCAGGTTATGGCTCAAGTTCGCAGGCTTGAAATTTGCTTTAAAAAATTAGTAAAATTTTCAAGGATGCTGCGAATTTACGGGGAACGTCTACTATGCGCTATACCTTTTTTACAAATACAGCCTGTTATTCCGCTACTTTTGCCTCCACTCACGCCTTTTCCCCTCTCTAACCGCGGCGCTGACTTCAACACCGTGTGTGTTGTCTCCCTCTCTCTCTCCCTCCACCTTCTCCCTCGCTCACGATCGCGAACGAGTTAGCGAACGCACCCGTGCGAGTTGCGCGCGGCCAATTAATTTATTGCCATATGTCGGGGGGAATTTATTTGACCGCCTCTACAAGCGTGTTTTTCATTTTAATTAATGTTACGACTGTCACTGCGAGACACCGGCGGCTCTCGGCGCGGCCGTGTCGAAAGCCCCGGCGCGTTACTTTGTCTTGTTTATTGGGTGTCGTAAAAGGGTGCTACTCGCCGCCTCGCGCTCTCGCGCTTTATTCCCTCGGTGTTGCCGGCTCTCTCCAGCCGTCGCCGACGACGCCGCCGCGGCCGCGCGAGCGATTCCCCCGACCTCTGAGATATCGACAACGATCTTTTGTGTGTACAAACGGCCGCGAGATATGGGCGTTTAGCGCTTCGGAGGATTCGCACGTTTCGCTTCCTCCCGGCTGAACGAATTATCATATTTCCTCGCAACTGTTTTCTCAGCCTCTCGGGTCAAACAATGTACGAAACGAATGTACGCACACTCGAGTCCCGGGAAAACTGCATATTTTCTCTGCGCTTCTGGTTACAAACGACGCGTGAAAAAAAAAAAAAAACATTGCGAAAATTCTAGAAAAATAATTTTCGTACAAATTTCAAAATACGTTTTCGAACCGCAGGAGGCTGTTTCTCATCGCGAAAATAGCGCGAGAACGGCGGACGTGAATTATCGCCCGGTCTGAACTTCGATTTCCGCGCCAAACACCGATGAAACTTATTTTACCTCTGGTTCGCGCCTTTTGTGTTGTCTGCATTTTTTTTAGCGTTTTCCGGGTGGCTCCGATCCCGAAGCGTATAAACCACGTAGCCCCGAAGAAGCCCGAAAAGTTTCTAACAAAGCACGGTCGCCCCCCCCCCCCCCCCCCTCTGTCTCCTGGTGTGGTTGGCTTAAAAACTAACGATACCTCTGGGATAGCGCGCAATCTCGTTGCGAAGTAGGTCGCGATCTCCCGGTTAGTCAGAGCGAGGGCGCTGCTACTCTTGGAGAGCGAGAAAGACGGACGGACCAACCTACTTACCGACCGAGCTGCGCAAGACGGAGAGGAAGATACGACGAGGACGGAGACAAAGCGACGATAGCGCCCGGCGAAAGGCTCGGCGCAAGGGGAACCCGGCTATCCACAGGGTCAGCTGAGAATCCGCTCCGAGGAGCAAAAACATTGCATGATATCCATCGGTCACGTTCAGCGGGAGAAGGAGAAGGGGGAGGGGAACATCGAACGTGGTGCGGACGTTAAGGCGATATATAAAGGGGGCGCGATGGGCAGCCCCGGCGGCTAACTTAAGTGCACACACAGGACCCGACGGGACTCGAGCCCCTTTCGAGGGGAGGCCGAACACTCGCTCTACAATGTACCACGTGACACCTACTGACCATCTTTATCTCTATCTCCCCCTCCGCCCGCCCGTACTGATGCGATCTTCACTGGTCTTTTCTTTCTCGCACACCGACAAACACGCGGGCCGAGTGTCTCGGCTTCCCCTCGATATTAGTTTATATGGCTCATATAGAAAAGTGTATACGACAATCCAGACGATAGCAGCGATGCACTTTGCAGTTCTTTTTCGCACAAAATACACAAATATTTCGAAATTGAGATTGTCGTCTAATATTATAAACATATTTTTCGTTTTTTTCGTTTTCGTTTTTCGTTATATGTGCGGATGGCTGTGAATAAAATTGATTACTCTCGCACGTACATTTGAGGCACAGGTGACCATTCCGACGACTCTTCTCTCTCCCGCGTGATGCCGCCATTTTCTTTTTAATTTTTTTTTCACCGCCCGTCGATAACTTTTGACAACGTCGACGCGAAAACGAGGAGACGGAAAGTCGATTTCGCGAGACGAACATAAAAACCGCCGTCACATTCATAATCCCAGCGGCGACGTCGGCGGCGGCCGCACAGTCGTCTTGTTGGGTGCGCGCGCGGCAACAGCCCAGTAGTAGGCGCAGTATAATCTCTCTCTCTCTCTCCCTCGTTCCTCGTTCCCTCATTCCCTCTGTCCGTCTTGCTCCCTCTGCCGGGTGTAAAAGCGAACGAGCCGAGTCGCGCTCGGCCCGACGAGCGACGACCGACGGGACATTCGAAGCGTGTGGCAACCGCTTAAACGACCCGCTGCTTAATGTCCGCATACGCGCATATCGCGTGATTTATGACGGATGTAAATAGCTAAACGAAAGGTTTATCCGCGCGGAGAAGAAGAAGAGGAAGAGGAGAACGACGAAGAAGACGCGCGAGACGGCCGGGAAAATAAAGAGGAGGTGCGCGTCGAAGCAGCAGCGGCCAAGACGAAGCAGAGGGAGAGAGAGAGAGGAAGAAGGAGCGATGGGGAGGGGGAAGGTGAAAGAGGACGGGGAGAAAAAACACCCACACAGAGACGAACCGCGACGCGCTGGCTTCCAGCGGTGTCGGAAGATTTACGATAATGGCGGAGATACGGGACCGCGAGATTTATTGGCCCTCGATCGAATGAAACGAAGCCTCGTTAGTTAGGTTTGAGTTAGGTAGTCGATATGGATGTCAGACGCAATTCGTTTCGTTGCCTAATTATAAAAGCGCCTCGCGGTAGTCGTCGTCGCCGTGTCGTGTATACGTACACGCGTCGTGTGTAGCGCGAGAGCTTCGACGGTCCGAACGCCCAACTCTGCGACCTGTGAGAGAGAGAGGAGGGCAGAGTCAGGAGACTGCACAGGGCTTTCCAGGCGAATTCGACGCAGCCATCTCTGTTGTTGATCACATCCGCATTGCGTAGGGCGATGTAAGTGAGTTCCAACAACTTTTTACTCAAGAAAACCCTTCAACGAAAAGAATGCCGCAAGGCGAAACGAGATATCTAGATTTTTCAATTTTTAGCAAAATTGTAAAGTTGACCCTAACATTTTTTTTGCATTTTTTTTTTTAGAAAAAATGTTCGATTCCAACAAATTTCGCGATATTAAACAAAAAATCGACAACAATGGTTGCTCACGAATTTTTTAACAGAGGATTAATTTTTTGCGAGGACACCGAGTCACTCGCGACTTGGCTCGGAATGTCCCGTACAAACGCGAGTCGAGGGCAGCGAGGGCTGCGTCGGATGCGCGCGCGGCGTCGTTTCAACTTTTGAACGCGCCTCGGGGCGGCCGCGCGATCGCATAGAACGAGAAAGGAGCGAGAGAGAAAGAGAGAATGAGACAAACCGCGTGCAGAAACCGTGTGCCGCCGCCGCCGCGCTTATGCTCTCCGCGCGCTTCGCAGCACACGAAGGCAGCGTGCTCGCGCAGATTTAATAAATTATTCAACTCCGGTGAGCAAAGGACGCGGCGAGGCGTGGAAAAAATTAAAATTACCCCACTGGTGGAAGCTCTCACCCCTCGACCGTACCCCTGCACTCCCTCTCCGGCCGCACACCGCACCGACATTATCATTATTAATGCCGCGCGCGAGCGTTAATTAACCTCAAAAACGAACAACTTTTCAACGACGACGCGTGCGACGTCGCATTTTGCTCGCAATATTTTTTTCCCTCCTCTCGAGCCTCTTGTCACACGTGCACAAAGGCGGATTCCGCCACTTTGCGGAGATCTCATTAAATAAAAAAGCCCTCATTGACGGAACATTTTTTTCTCTCTTCCCTTTTTGTTTTCGAGAAACAGGTCAAGCGGCGTCGCCGAGATTACACACGTTCTACGGCTGTTTGTCGAGTGAGCTATTCGAAGAAAAAGAAAGAGAAAAAATATAGCCACTCTCATATCTCCATTAGCGCCCGCCGCGTGTTCTCTATTTATACGTGTTTAATGAGAAGCAGAAAGTCCGAAGCCGTGAAATCTTGGTGTCGGTTTTTGCTCTGTTGTGCGTTATATACGAGGCTGCTGGGTTGGCTGGCTTGTCTCTCTTTCTCTCTCTCTCTGTCTCTCAGTTTTTCTTTGTGTGTCTCTCTCCCTCTCGCACCCGACGCCCGATCGAGCGGACTGTATCAACCGCGCGGCGCAGTGTAAATTTACGGATCGTTACAGCTGGCCATAGCGGTTGAAAATCAAGAGCCGCAGTCGCGGCCTTTTCTTTCGATAAACAGAACGACAGATATTAACGAGGAGTAATGATTCGACGATAACCCGATTTATGAGTCTCGAGCGCCGCTCGCGGTGAACCCCATAAATTACTCGCTCTCGCTGTCTCTCTCGCTCTCGCTCGCCTCGTGCAATAAGATCTTTAATTACGACGCCGGAGGCGGAAGTTCCCTCCACTTTTCTACACCCGGTATCACACCCATGTATATAATCTTTTCTATAGAAACTTTATGACTGATGTATATATATATATCCTACATATATATCGGCGGCGAATGATCGATCGTCGCTGCCCCGCGCAACGCGGACCGAGAGTCGATGCATCAACCGAGCGGACGCGCCATAACCTCAACACATAGACGCGCGCCACGTTCGAACGCAGGACAAAGTGGACGAGTCATCGACTCGATACGCAGAAATGACTCGTCGAAGCATCGAGACTTTGTAAGCAACGCGATTAGGGTTACTGACTTTGAGTCGCGGTGAATTGCCGCGGCTGCTCGTGTGGGAAGTTATCGAAAATAAAATTAGTCATTGGGAGTGACACGGAAAAAGAGAAGAGAGATGAAAATAGAGGGTGATGAAAATCTCGATTGACCCGAACAACCATTTCCGCCCACAGCGACGACCAATCACGGCGCCGCAAGTCCCGATATCTCTCGAACCGATGTTACCGACCGAACCGCGTCGATAAGCAGATCCCTGCAATCCACGCGAGCAAAAGCAACGACCGGGCATAAAGAACAAGTAGATATCTCGGATGTATTTGACGGGTTATCCGACGCCTGATGGAACGTTCTGTGAATGGAAGGTGACTGTCCAAGCGCTGGACTAAAATTAAAAAACACCACACTCATATAATACCTCGTCTCTGACAGGATTATCTGAGATCTCGTTTCCCGGAGGCGAAGTCTAGTCGCGGCTAACGTCTATAAATATTGAAAGCGTATCCCCTTCTCTGTCTCTCTTTCTCTCTCGCTCTCGTTGGGTCTCGCGGACGCATGCATCCACCGTCGGCGGCCGAGCTGAGGCGCATATCCCGGGACGTGACAAAGGTTGTCACCGTACGGTGTATTAAATACCAGCGGGCTAAGCGCGTCGCCTCTGGACGCCGCACAGACGTCCCACGTTTCACGCGAGCGGACAGCGAGCGCCGCGACGGCGGCGGCCGCAAGCTCGCACTATATATATTTGTATAACTAGACATGCGCGCGACAGATAGCGATCGTAATTTATATCGTGTCGGCGTGTCTGCCCGGCGCTTCCAATCCGAAACGAACGAGCGATGCTGTGTGTATATATACGTTAGCCGGGTGTACGCGCTGTGTGCACAGGCGGACGCGAAGCCTTCGCTCGGGAGATAAGAGAAAGCGGGGTATAATAGATGACGGAACATTAACGGCGCTTATACGGGGTGTTCGGGCCGCCGCCGACGCCGCTGCGCGCTCGACGCGCCGCCGCGGCGGAATCGCGCATTAATTATTCTGGGGGAAAATGTGTATATATATACTACACGGGCTGTGTGTATACACGTTTCTCGCGATTAGTCGTTGTTGCCGGTTAGTCCCGTTAAAAGGCGCAAGCTCTGTAACCCTCCTAACCTGGACGAGTGGCACTTAGCTGTTAATAAATGTAATTTATACTCGGCTGACTCGGCGTAATTGCCGCCGGGGGCTGCAACGTCGCGAGGTTAAAGAAGAGCTCGAGCTTGATGCGCAGTCGCTGGGAGAACATGGCAATTGGTCGAGTTTGCTTTCCAATTAAATATTCGTATAAAGCAGCCAATGGAAAAATGTGCAGGATGGACAAATGTGCAGGGCGCATGATTGAGTAAAATCCGAGGACGTGATTTCTGTGCGATTGCTTACGATTACAGTTTGACTTACCGACCGAGCGGCGTCACATAACCTCAACGATTTTTGTTTCTCCACTTGGAGCTCGAAGATGCGTGTTTTCGATGATGATACAAAATTTTCGACGCTCACGACGATTCATCGCCGCGACGCGATAATGAATACCGAATTAAAAAAGTGATAAAAGCGAGATTTTTCAAATTTACGCGCCTAATTAACGCGCGGAGTTGACTTTAATTGTCGCCGCGTGCGTCGGCGCAATATATAACATAATATAATATAATATATCCGCCGTAACTAACGGGGCCCCGTACGAAAGTCAAGACGGGGCGTCCCGCTGAGGCCGCGAGGAGAGCGAGAGCCGTGAGGCTCTCGCGTCGTAGACGCCCGGGCGCTTCGGCGGCCGGGAAACGAATTATACGAATGTAAACTCGCCATTAGTAATGTTAATGAAGCAATTATTTTTATTGATAGTCCGTAATAATATAAATTAACCGGGCGCGCACACGGGATAATTGACCGAGGGCTCATAAATATGTAGCGGATTATCGCGGCGAGAGTGAGTGAGAGCGGGGCGGAGGGTAAAGAAAACCACCGGGCATTAATATTTAACGCTATGTTAATGCGAGGCTCCCGCTATGACGACGACCCAGACCCGAATGATACCGCGGCATCTCCGAAACTTGATCGTCCCGTATAATTTTGATGCAACACAACTCAGGCGCCTAATCGGTGCCGTTTGTACCGCATTTGCGTCGAAATTCACTCGCAATCGGAGGGAAATCGTTTTCTAAGAGTTTTTATGAAAATAAACAATTTTGCAGAATTCTGCTTTATATATTTTTTTTCATTGTAAAATAATGTTCCGATTTTTTTTTATCCAGGATATTTTGTTGAATAAAATTTAGTATAACCTCAATAAAATCACGTATCGAATGTGGGGATGATTAAGAGAGCCAATCACTTCGAGCCAATCATGTGGTTTCTCTTCCCGAGTCTAAAGGAGATCCAGAATGGGTAGTAGAGACGGCGTTATCGTTGTGTTACCGTCGAACTCGATTCGTCGTCGACTTCGGTTTCCTCCACGACGACACCGCGGATTTCTCGTTTATTCCTGGATCGCACAGCGACAACGACGACGATCGCGTAATCGGTGCACGACCTCGCGGTCTCCCGGCCGCGACGTTCGATAAATCCGGTGTTATTGATTCGCCCGTCTCTATTATTAGCTTGGACGGCCATAAATTTATCGTTATTATATCTCGTCGATTTACCCCGGGACGCGACTTGATAAATCTCAATCCGCCAACCACCCCAGTTCGAGGTGACTGTTGAGGTCCAAACATATCGTCACCCAATAAAACGGGTTCGATCTTATTTTTCTCATCCAATCGAGATACCGAAATACAAACACGGTGAATGGAAGTTATTTTTTCGGTATCCGAACAGAAGTTGGCGTCGAATTAATAGTGAAAATAACTGGCAATTCGAAAAAACTCCGACGTCATGCGTCAACCTGTGCCCAAAGTTCAAACATCGTCGATAAAAAAAGATACGTCGGAAAACAATAGAAAAATACTAGTGTTTTTTATTCTCGCGACAGACGACGTCGAGTGTCATAAGTTAGAGAATAAAAAGCTGCAGCTGGTATTTCCTGTTTCCATTCTGACTCTATTTTTGCGTTACTAGAAATAATCCTTACATTAATTTTCTATTCGTCAGATGTGGCAGGAAAAAAAAAGAGAGCCAACGGCACGCGGTGTTCCCAAGCGGTCACCCATCCAAGTACTGACCGCGCCCAATGTTGCTTAACTTCAGTGATCGGACGAGAACTGGTGTATTCAACATGGTATGGTCGTTGCCTGAAGAAATCAGACAGCCATAATCCAATAAAGGCTAGATCTCGTCATTAAATCTGACCAGATTTATATAGGATAATTATACAGCCGTGAAAAAAATATATAAATTCCGTCTACCACATTTTTCAACCTTCGTGCTGCACGGATATTAGAGGTATTCGACCTCTGTCGGTGAAACTCCGAAGTTGAGATCCTGTAAACTCCGAGGGGAAATGTGGTCATACGATTGGTATACTGAAGAATGCGTTCTTATCGACAGGAACCTCGCTGACCATAGCCTGAGTACATAGAAAATGGTCTTCTAGACTCTCCCTCAGCTGATTTGTTCGGTCGGTTAGAGATCATTATTACCGACAGAGAAATATTCAACCCAATTTTCGCTCTTACTGACCGTGATACCGACTAAGTCCAAAATCTTCCCACGTCGTTACAGTTACCTCTATTGAGCATAAAATCAGTTCCTCTCAAACCACCTCGAAAATCAGACACAGATGGCGTTGCTACTCGGTTTTATGTCTCAACCCACTAGTTGCAGACCGTGTGTGTTTCAGTCGAGTTGTCTCGTGTATCATATGATCGGCCTTGTTTGCATCGCAAGTCACGAATAAAGTACAAATAAACTAGTCGCGCGAGGCAGACTCGGCGTACGGCAAAACTGGAAATGAAAGTGACCATCAAAAGTACGTATAACCTTAGCCTTTCGTATATTTTCGTTATCTCGACGACCGGATGCCATTTTTTCGTGTTCCATCGAGTCCCAAGTGCAGCTTCGATCGGAATGCATCGATAATCGATGCCGGACGATAATGAAAAATCGAAAACCGGTCTGTCCGGCGTTCGGGAACCGAACGCGAACCGAGCCGTGACGTTGGAGTAAACAGAGATTGTTCGATAGGTTGGACCGGCGTGGCCACCTGGCGTTGGATCGCGAACGACGACAACTGCGGAATCTGCCGGATGCCCTTCGACGCCAGTTGCCCCGATTGCAAAATTCCCGGCGACGACTGTCCACTAGGTAAATTATATTTATAATTCAATTTCAACGCACAGAAGTGACAATAATGCAATCACGAGTTTTGGGAGATCTTGATCCTGAAAATATAAACAAAATAGTGCAAAATCTTTACATTAAAAAAAAAATGTGACAGATCTTGGCAGCGAGTGCAGAATATTATTGGACCTGTTAAAATAAAACAGACGAGTGATCAGTGAGGAAGCAAATATTTTTCAAGATCTCTCTCGGCGAGAATACTAAGCAAAAAGTTGGGCATTTCTCCCTTGCAATTTCCCAGCTTTCACAGCTTCCTCTATAAGGAGGCTGAAATTTATCAACCCATGTTCTTTCACAGTCAGCTTTGTAAAAATGCAGTACAATGAGAAAGCCATGCACAGAATTCTACTTTATATAAAAAAAATGCTTCCTTTCCCACGCAATTTTGTTTATTAACATCAATCTCATTCAAATTCCACAAGTGCTTAAATTTAAATAAATCGTAAACAAATCCCTACAATCAAATTAAAAAAAAAATGCTGATCAATTCTATTCATAAAAAAATGTCAATCCAAAATAATTTCACCCCATCGATAAAATAGTTGAAAAATCGGGGGCACGCGCCGCTCGAGCCGCAATGTATATCGCACTTGCGCAATCCGAAGGGAAATATCGATCGGCGGGACGCGGTGCGGCATCGCCGTCCGTCGTTCGCTCCCCCGCGCGTTCCCCGATTGGGACGCGTGTTCTCCGGCTCTCGTACCGGCTCATACGGCCCCACGAGTTTGCGGGGCCAAGTTACTCCGGCCACTTTTGATACGCTCGGCTCTCGTCGTCAGGTGCCGAGGAAACGCGCCCCGTGTACAAAAAAGAAACGCCCGGACGTGGAGCGTTCTGAGAGCCGTGATTATCCGTGTTACGTTTTTTTTTTCCAGTGTGGGGACAGTGCTCTCACTGCTTCCACATTCACTGCATCATGAAGTGGCTGCACTCGCAACAGACGAGTCACTTGTGCCCGATGTGTCGTCAGGAGTGGAAATTCAAAGAATAGCCGATCCCCACCGATCCAACGTCCCCCAGGTCACGGCACGAAGCGCCCGATCAGGTGAGATATCTTTTTTGACTTGACATTTTTCTTGGGCAGAAGATTGAGGACTATATTTTTACTGTGATGTAATGAAACTAATTTGTGACGTTGCGACTCAATTTTTTTGTGGGGCTTATATTAAATTTTGTCGACGACGAGATAGTGGAAGTTAATTACAACATATCAACGGTCGAAGATGTGGGCAGTGTAACGAGACATCCGGTGTCACAAGGTGGCCCGACATTTCTTGGCTCTCGAGGCGGATCCTCAATTATTTCCACGAATTATTTCCACACAAACTCTGTGTGTCTCGAAATTTTCCCGGTGACTCAATTTTCCTCTCGTCGGACAAGGTTGACGCCGTTGACCGACATACCCAACCGGTATTTTGTGTTCTCAGACGGCTTCGCGATTATCGCAATGAAACGCGTAAATTGTCAAATCTAGGGATGTCGCGACGCATTGGGCAATCCCGTAGCGACGCGTGTGACTCGAATTCTGTGTATTTTCTACTCATCCTCCACCGGGAAACTCGTGTCTCACGGTGTAAAAGAAAGAAAAAAAAAAAAAAATTCAATCAAATCTATTGTCCAAAAAAAGTGATTGAAGACTAATTAGCCAGCCGACAAATTACCCGGCGGGGCGAGCGAACCGGCTGCTTCGGGTCTCATTATCAGGCCGTGTTTACATAGCTCATTGTGCACTGTTATCGCGTATCTTGAGGTTCGGGGGGCCCCGCGAACGACGTCGCCGTCCCTGCCGTTCGCGGTAGCGTGGAAGCAGAGTCGCATCGCGGTGGTGGGAGAAAAGGTCTGCGGCTGCGGTGCGTTGGGCGGCGGGGGAGGGGAGCTCCCCACCAATAGCGTCGCCGCCACCGCCCCCCCCCCCCTCCCACCCCTCCCTGCTGCGACTCTCTCACGCGATACTACGCCGATAGACTATGAGACTACGCGCCCCCCTCTCCCCCCTTCGGTGCCTCGCCGTGTGATACTCTACACACACTCGCGACACAAAACACAACACACCGAGCCGAGCTGTGCAATGTGCAACGCGCGCGCGCGCGCGGCACGAGACTCGGATTTTCGTCGTGGTTTACAAAACAAACGCGGGGCAAATGCCGATCGGACGAAATAAACATGCAGCGGTTCTGTCTGATCTGCAACTTGTGGTCTGTAATCGCAAAAAATAACCTACTTTTTTTTTGCTTTTTTGTTCGCCGAGCGAAGTAGTGAATATTCAGTTTCTTGGAATCGAGCAAAGGAGTACAAAAATATCGGCATTTTTCTAACCGGTCCGGTGCCCACGCTGCTTCTATATACGACAGATGCGAGGAAAAATGATGGCATAGACATCCGGCCAACCGGGCAATCGATTCGTCGATCATCGTTGAGCCAACTGAGTCATCATCCCGACGTCGATACAGAGTCGTGTTTTTCGGGACAACAACATTAATTGGTCGATTGCAATTAACTCTTTGCTTGTCTCATTCGCCTGATTACCAATGAACCCAGCGATTCCAAACGCTCTTAGCTCATCGAAAAACCGATAAAGGCACAATTAGGTATCGCCATCCTTTTACTATATTGGTTCGCCCTGTGGCCACATTAACAACTCCCAGATTCGAATTCTTTTTTCCTGTAAACACCCGATCGCCGATCGTCCCCCCGTGCGACGATAACGCGCAACGTACACGCGTACAATTACGCACTGTGCACACGCAAACGCGTTGTATCGCTCTAAGCGATTGCACGGCCACTCGACGAAGCACCAGCCGCTCTCTCGTTGGTTCGTTGTACCTGGCGCGCGCTCACAGTGCGAGACGCTGATAATCTCCCTCTTTCTCTCTCTCCGTCTATCTCTTTCTCCGCACTCGGCGGAGGAGACACGGAGAGTCACGTGGGTTCCCCTCGCGCGCGCACGCGGAGAACGAGAAGGATGTGTTTGCGGGATCCGCGGAGTCAGTCCGTGGCGGTCAGTCCGACGAGACGCGAGAGGAGCGCGAGGTAAAAGCCCGCGCGCGCGGTGGCCCCGAGAGTAACAGGAAACTAAACTCCTGCGCGTTACGTGAATTTTCGTTTATAGACGGACGGAAAACTAGAAGAAGAGATAGGGAAAAAATATAAAAGTGGAAACGCGGCGGAGAGAACGAGGTCGGGAACAGGTCGGAAGAGATTGGACAGATAAGGCAGATCTCTCGGTTATCGGCGTAGCAGCCGCTCGAGGGCCAACCAACACACGGCGAGCTCGGGGAGCTGTCGTCGCGCACCTGCGCCACCCGAATGTACTACGACGGTCCACGGGAGTCGCGACCGGTTGTCGCGAGTCGATCTCTCGCCTCGACTTGCGTGCGTCAAACTTTGTTGTTTTTTTTTTCCCGTCTCTCTTCCGAGCATCCCGCACGACAGTCGGTTGCGTCACGGCGCGCGAATCCGCGGAGTGAGCGATCTGCGCGTCGCGTGTGCGCGCGACGATACGTCCACTCGTGTCTCGAGGGACAATCGGGAGACTCGGGAGACCGCGAACCGAGGTGATCGGTGTATAACAGTGAACGTTACACCAGTCGCCAGTGAGACGGATGCGCGGTGAGCTGCTGCCGAGGCTGCTGCTGGTTATAATATACATGTGTGTGTGTGTGTGTGTGTGTGTAGAGATATACATATGATATATGCGTGTATTTGAGTGTTCCAATACATTGCAACGCGATCCTGCGGTCCGATGGCCCGTTAATCGACGGATTGTAAATCGATATCTTATCGAAAGTCGTTGCGACCGCAATCGGGTCGCTGTCTTCGACACGCGTTGATTTTTCAACGCCCCGGCGACTGCGAGGAAAGTGAAGATACGTGTGGACTGTGGAAAGATACGGAATAAAATATATACGCGTCTATCCGCAATCGACTCACTGTGCGAATCGCGTAGTGAAAATAATAATAATAATAATTTTTCGTTTTTTTTTCTGTATCAATATCAATACCGATTTTGTTTTCGGTGACGCGGGAAGTGTCACCGGAATGCCAACGTCCCGAGCGGCGGTGACACCCGATCGTCGCACCGGGAACAGTTCACCGCTCGTTCTCTCGTCCGTCGTCGTCGGCTCGGCCGGCGGTGCTGAGGTCGCAAGGCGTCGGCGGAGATCAGCGAGATCGCGCTCTCGTTATCGGTAGAGGACAACTATTGACCCGGCGCGATGCAGCTAGCGACTAGCCAGCGGGCGCATCCGCCGCCGGTGCCGCCGCGTCCGAGTCGTCAGGTGGTGGCCGAGGCGCTCAAGAGAACCGCGAGGCCGCCGTGTCCGACGCGTCAGGCGCCGCCGCCCCCGAACACGCGACCCTGGCGACTCGAGGATCGGGAATCATCGGCTGGACCACCGAGCGGACCTCGACTCGGTCGCACCGTTGTTTACGAATCGGCGGGTGCGCATCAACAACAACAACAACAACAACAACACCAACAGCAGCAGCAGTTGGGTCATCAAAATGGTCATCAGATTCATACTGCGAGCGAATCTCGCGAATGTCGCGCGCCTCACGAGTCGCAACGACCGTTGGCTTCGCCGCGTTCCAGCGGCGACGAGACGAGCGCCGACCGCGCCGCCACCGCTAACGGCGGCAACAACAACAGCGTCGGGAACACAGCGAACGCTGTTGCAGAGAAAACAGAGACACGCGGCAGCAGCAGCAGCGGCGTCGGCGGCTCGACCCGAGCGACGAGTGAAAGGAGCGAGGCTGAAAATCAGCGGGAAAGGCCGAACTCGTTGCTGCTGCCGCAGCAGCAACAACAACAGCCACAGCAGCAGCAGCAGCAGCAGCAGAGTCGACGTTCGGGCGGCGGCAGCGATCAGCGATGCGATCGGGAAAATTCCGCTACTCAGCTGAGCGCGACCGACGTCGAGATCGCCGGGAGAACGGTTGGACTTTGTTACAAGTCGGACGAAAACGCGGCGGCCGGACGAGAGGAAGCGGTGCTTCGACCTGTTGCAACGTGTCAGCCGGAGAGACGGAGAGACGATGGAATCTGCGAAAAGGAAAAAACTCGAAATTTCGACGGGACGGCATCGAGAAATAGCCCGGAATTCTCGAAAATAACCGAGCAGCAGGAACAGGAGGACAAAAAACCAACGACGAGTTCGACGAGTTTGGCAACGAGTGAGAACATCGGCAGATTGGTCGAGGGAATCGAGAGAAGACGCGACGATAATAATGGTAATAACGGCAACGCGGACGACGCGAGAGTCGAGAGACGTTCTCGGTCGTTCGGCGAAAAAAAGGCGGATTCGTCGGGGGAAACGGCGATCGGGACGAGATCGACGTCGTCGGCGGTCGCGACTCCCACGAAAATTGCGGCGTCGGGCGTTGTAAACAACGAGGCAACGGCCAAAGTCGTCGAGCCGATCGGCCTCGCGATTGAGAACGACGACGTCGTTGTTTCCGGTGCAGCAGCAACAGCAGTCTTGGCGTCTGGCATCAGCAACAACGGCAGCAGCGCTGCGACGGCCGTTTCGAGCGACGACTGCGCCACCGTCGTGATCGTCGACGAACCAGAGCGGAAAATCGCGTTCACCGAGGACAACGACAACAACATCCATCATCAGGACTGGCTCGAGGCGGGGATACGATACTCGTCGACGAAGATCACGCTGCCGGGCGACGACCCGGTCGACCGGGCGGACGAGTTCGCGGATTACGACGGAGAACGACGGGGCCACGTTCGATACGATTACTCAAGGTACCGGGAAAGTTCACGAATTTCACATCGGAAAATACATCCCTGGTAGAAAATGTTTTTTTTTTCCGCGTTACATGTGGGAAATTGGTCAGGGCCTGACCGGAGCCGTCCTGCCCCTACCAGGGCCCGACTTGGTCCGAAAGTAACGCTAAAAATGTCAACCGGTGTAAGATGTAAATATCAGGTCCATATTACCCCTTTCAGGGTCCTGACAGTGCCTGACGGAACAGTTCGACGAACGTTAACAGCAAACAGTTTCTAAATTTCAGTAGTCATTTTCACCGTGGCAAATCGCTCCTCGAAGATATCTCAACGAAGAAAGATCGGCGAATGTCGATCGAACCAGTAAATCGTGGCGAACGGACGCGGGGAAGCCGTAACTCTGCCTAGTCGAGGCGGCAGGACTACTTTCGCTCGCGTGAACAAAGGGAAAACGGAGGAACGCGCGCCGGTTCGAGTGCACCGCGATCGAGATGGCCAGCTCTCCCCCCCCCCCCTCCCCCTCCCCATCCACCCAAAGTGCATCTTCTCGCCTCGCTCTATCTCCGCCTGAGCTATCCGCGATATTATAAACGCTTATTATGCATACACAGTGCCTGCGTGTTTTATATACAATACAGACACTGCGTAGACTTTCGCGAGAGCAATCACGATAGTCGATTACCATATTAGCCTTGGAGGGTCAGTGGGACGTGTCCGCTTTAAACGCCTAATGATCGCGCGCGGCGACAACGACGACCGCCGTGGGGGACGTTCGTGTCACGTCGTTTGGTCGAATCAATTCATCGAGTCCGCGAGTTTATTCCGTAGCTCGTAACGACGCGCAACGGGAATTACTGGAAGCACTTTTACTTGATTCTCGTCGCTCGATCGACCGGTAATTGCCCCTTGTAAAGTGGTCAGACGACTTTTTTTTTCTCGCCTCTACCCGCAGCGACAGCTACATTTCCTGTTACCCAAAAACGCTCCGATCTTTACGAAATACCTGCAGGACAGTTTGCTTGTTTTTAATCATTTTCTGGAAGTGCTTGAAAAAAATGTTAACTTCTGTTTTATTTTTTTCTCGCTTGTGGGGCAGCGGGAACGTTTCCTGTTACGCGAAAACGTACTCTTCACGAAATATCCTGTGAGTCATTTTGTTCACTATAAATCACTTTGTGGAGGTGTCTGCAAAAGAACAATGTGATGATCAAGGAGAAGTTTCGAATGCCCGGAGGGACCTCTCGAGGCTGCCGATGAGCGTCGAACAGAAACGAGAAGCGGTCAGTTGTCATGTCGGGTGTCACTCGCGCCGCTATTAGTATGTTCGCGTCGATATTCGCCACTGACACCGATCTCGTAATTGAGGTTACTGGGAAACGCAACAGATCGTTCGGTAACGGCCGCTTAAAACACGTCACGCCTATTTTCGAAACGCCCAACGTGCGGGTTATCAAAAGTCAGTGCGCAAAAACGAGAGGAAAAAAAAAATGAGAGACGTTTCTATTCATCGAGCGGTCGAGAGGACGAGCGAGAGTCGGATGAGTCATTTATATTCGTCGTGCAGATTCAGAGACGGAGAAATCGGTGGGGAGAGAAATTCAATCGCACATAACTGCAAAGATATTCTGTACCGTTTTTAATGCCTCTATTTTTATGTTTCAGCATATGCGAGAGAATAGCAATGTCGTCGTTGCAAGGACTTCCGCCTCTGCCGAGGAGCCTGAGCGGCTTCAACCTGAGCGAGGGACGCAGAGAGGCGACCGAGCCGCCGCCACCGCCCGCCAGATCGTCCAGTAAAACCCAGAAGAACGTCAAGTCGACGCAGCCGTCCAGTTCCCGGCCATCGCCGCCCGGCCGACAATTGACCACGTTGGACACTCAACTGGCCATTTTGCGAAAAGAAATGGTAAAGACCGCTTCTGCTGAGATCTGCGTGGGATCATCGCCGGTTTTTTCCACTGCGACGCACCCGCAGCTCAATGCAGAGACACAAATCTCAAACGCCTCGCGGCTCGCGGCTCAAGGCCGCGGAGTAATAGACGGCGACAGCGTGAAACGCGTTTATAGGCATCCGTATCGCCTACCAGGAAATTCATTAGACGTGACTCACTTATTTTTTTCCCCCCTCGCTCGAACACACCTGTTATCATGTCGGACGGCGATCCGGTCGCACCGTGCAATTAACGTCAGCGAAAACACGCGGGTGATCGGGATACGTGAAGTTTCGAGTTTTGATTCGGGTTCGTTAATGACCGTTATTTGACGGTCGATGACCTGTGAGGAAAAAAACGCGGTTGACTGAAGAAAATTACTGGAATTACCGGGAGTTTCGTCCCGGTCGTTTGTGCTTCCAGTCGAGATTCTGGAATGACGAAAAAATTCACGACAAAAAACATCTCTGGTCACTCCAATCGGGTGTTCAATTTTTGTCAGTATTGTAGCTCCCAAAATACGCTTCACAACTCGAGAAGAAACCGAAGACGACGTCGCCGATCCGCAGTCGCGATCCTCACGAAACTCCAATGATACCCGCGACGTTGAATCACCCGCGTCGCGCTTGTAAAGTATTCCCGTCGCGTTCCGCGAGACGTGAGCATCGGGACGATTTGGAAAGCAGCAGTATTTTTTTCCTCCCGGGTGTTCGCCGCTCACGTCGATTCGGCCCGGCTACGCGTGTTCTCGATTTTTTTTTTTCTAGTTCACGTACTTTTGTCTCATCGGGACGCGTTTCGCGTGACCCCGAATCGCGTGTCATTCTTTCGGAGCAAAATGTTCAATGCCTATGAATATTCATACGACCTCGGTGAACGAGGGGGAGAAAAAAAAGATGTTTTTCACCGGTTGTGGGATCGCTCGAAATGCTGCAGTCACTGCAGTGACAAGCGAGCCGCGTGCTACCGAGTCTATGTGTGCGTCGGTGCTCGGCGCGGTATAATAATTCGCGTGAAAGACAAGCGGCTTGTGTGTCCGATAGACAATCCAGACACGAGCGCCGCGCGCGCGTTACCACCACAGTCGCTCCCACGCTGCATTCCCTCAGGCGTGACTGCCCCTCGGGTTCCCCGCGCTCCTCCCGCGGGGCCACCGACGCCACCGCCGCCGCTGCCGCAGCCACATCACCTTCCTTCCCAGGCCGAGACTCGGCCCTCGGCTCGTCGAGCTCTCGTCGAGCCCATCGAGCAGCGCTCGCTGCTTCACATTTCTCATTCTCATTTTACCGCCTTCTTCGCCTCGCGCTCTTTCGCGTTTCCCACGATACCCCTCCGGTGGGGAACCCGCGAACGCCACGAGCACCTACGATTCTGCTCTTTTATCTCCGCCTCGCGGTTTACGTACACACGAGGCAGTCGCGAACCTACGCAAGCTCATGTTTACGAAAGTCTCGTCGCGAAGAACGAAGCGCCGCGGTAATTGCATAACGGAGCGTGCGGCGTGCACGGGGGAAAATATCAGTTTCGCTAATTAGTATTATTAAACGAGTATCAGTTGCCGATGTCGGCCGATAATTGGATTTCGCAGTCGCGGTGCCGCGTGTTGGGATTTTACGATGATAATTAAAACTCGGCTTTCCACGAGTGCTGGATATTAGAATATCGGGTTTCACCGTTTTACGCGCGCGTAGAAGCGTTTATTATTAGCTTAACACGTGGCTAGATGATCTCTCTTTTTCTAAAATAAATTAACATCAATCTCAGTACTTCGTTACTTGATTTTTTTTTTAATCGACAACTTTTGCTTATGTTTCTAATTTTTATTTTGCAGTTTGGCCTCCGTCAGTTGGATCTCTCGCTGCTCTCGCAGCTGTGGTCGCTGAACGAGTCGATCCAGGAGTTCCGGCAGTTGCTGCAGGAGCAGGAGGATCGCGCGCCGTCGCCGTCGCCGAGCAGCGAGGAGGGCGACGACAATTCGTACGGTGGTCATCCGCCGCCGCCGCCACGACGACCGGCGCCCCTGCTGCATCACCACCGGCCGCCGAGACCGCCGCGACCGCTCCGACCTCCGGCCAGCGACGATTCGCCGTCGAGCGAGGAGTATGGAGCGGTCTGACGTCGCGAGAGGAGCGCAGAGCCGGCGATGGTTTCCAGGTGAGAAACTGGCAGCGACGACTCGTCATCGTGTTTCCCTCGATCGCGAAGATACCAGTAAAAATGAGGAGGAAGACGTAGAAAAAAACGAGAACGCTATCGTCGGGCCACCCACTTGACTTGCGAAGCGTCCGAGAGCCGAGCGGATGTTGCATTACGTTTCGCCGCACGTATCGGCGAGGATCTCGCGCCTCGTGCGTGAAACGAGCGCCAACGACACTGATCTCAATCCCCCCCGCCGCCGGATCCTCGACCGGCACTGGAATTCAATAGATGACCGCGCGGCGCGATTAACGCTCGGAATGTCCACTCCGAGCACTCGGAAATACTTTATGAGGAACGCGAGAGAGAGATAGAGATGCTTATTGGGTACCCGCGGCTGTTTCGGTCGAGTGCCTCGAGCTGCTCGAAATGCATGCGGAGAATATTCCACTGTTGGCGACTGAGAGTGATTGGACGTTCTGTTTGTGTGTGTGCGTGTGTGCGATGAGCGTGCTGATTGCGTTGTCGCGACGGGCCCGTCGCGACGCTGGTTTCGGTATCCCGTGTACATTTTTTCTACCTAAATTTGTAATTCCGTGTAAATGTGATGTTTATCGAATAAATACAGTCTAATTTAATTTACGTCGAGCTGTTGACTTCATTTCGTTCCGAATCGACTTGGATGCGTGTCTGTTCTTTATTTATTTTCTATTCGCAAAATGCGGGACTTTTTCAACGAAATATAGGAATGTTTGAATCTCGCAGAAAAACATCGACGCAATATTACCGACCGAGATAACTCGCCGCTCTACTTTACCATCCGAGCGGCAGGACTTCCCAGCTTCCAAAAAAATCCTCGGCGCTGCTTCCGCTTCAACTGACAACCCGCGCAGTCTCTCAGTGTACGAATCGCCCCGTAAAAGCCAACATCGCCACGTGCAACGAGTTTCGAGGTTATGTGATCCAAGTGATAGTTATAAACAAACGCAAAGACGATGAGCGAAGAACTGTCGATGATGCCGGAACCGGCGAACCAGGACGACGAGGCCGGCAAGAAAGGTGCGAAGCGCAAGAAGAAACGATCGTCGATGCAGATGGCGAAGAAGTACGCACGACGCAGCGAACGCGGCCACGGGAGCGAACTCGACTCCGACACGTACCAGTACATGGTGAGAATTTTGGAAATGTTGCGACAGGATTTCCCGACGACGGAGGAAAAACTCGTGTTCGTCGACAACGTCTACGAGCAGACGATTGGCCACGAGTTCGAGTATGCGCGAAATCAGGTCGGCTCGCGGGTCCTCGACTCGCTGATCGAGTTCGCCAGTCACCAGGTCGTTCGGCGTCTCGCGGACGCACTGGCGCCGTCGCTCCGTCCGATCTGCAGCGACAGATTCGCCAGTCACGTTCTGCAAAAATTGATCCACGTCTGTGCGGAGCGAGGCACTCGAGGCGCTGACATAAAAGCAGCTGCAATTGCCGCTGTGGACTCCGCAAAAACTGCAGAAGGTCCGAACGATTCAGCAAAGGTTGAGGGGATTGCAAAAGATTTAGTGAAGGTCGAGGATAGCGAAGTCCCAAAGTATAACAAAGTGGCGCTAAAATTGTGCCGCTACGTTATCAACAATTTCGAGGAGTTCGTCTGGGACACATATGCCAATCATGTGCTTCGCACAGCCTTTGAGTGTCTTGGCGGAGTCCTCGACAAGGACAAGGATCCTGTCGGGAGGAAGGAAACAACTAACTTTCAAAAGCGAAGATCGGTACCTCAGGAATATACAGATTTGCTGGTGGATGCGGCCAACAGATTTTTAAAGTGGCCGCAACTCGCAGAGTTTGGGAAGGACGAGTTGACGTCCGGCCTACTCCAGACGATTCTGCGTACCCTGAAGGGTACAGATTCCAAGCTGAACGCAGCTCTGATGAAAAGAATTATCGGAGAGTGTTTCAGCGAGAACACAGAGCATGAGCTCTCAACGATTTTCCACGCTGAGAGCTCAGTGAGACTGCTTGAGGTTTGTCTGGCGGTGGCGAAGCCCAAGATGTTCTCGAAGCTCTACCGCAATTTTTTCGCCGGTCGTCTGCGAGAGTTGAGCCTCATGTCCGGTGCGAATTTCGCCGTGCAGCGGCTGCTGGACAACTGCGGTTCGAAGGAGGAGATGGAGGAGATTTTCGAGGAGTTGTCGGAACATTTTACAGCGATTCTGGATAGAAAGAACACAGGAGTTCTCGCCAGTTTGGCGAATGCCTGTACGAGACTGCAGTGCAAGCAGGGACCTTTTGTAAACGCGATTACGAAAGCTCTGGGTTGCGACGAGACGGCCGAGGCGCAATTGCTGATCGTGCCGGTCGTCGCGACGCTCCAAAAATACGAGAAGCTCCTGGAGTCGAGAAAGTCCGAGGCAGCAGCCAGACTTCCGGTTCATCTCCACGGCAGCATCGTCATTCAGGCGATGCTGCACTTCAACAAGCCCATCAAGATCGTGAATTCCCTGCTGGCGATGAGCGGCGACGAGCTCGTCGCGCTCCTGAGCGATCCCAAGGGCAGCCGCATCCTCGACGCGTTCATGGACAGCAAGTTTATCGGTGAGAAGAGTCGCGAGAAGCTCGCGAAGACGCTACAGGGAAATTGGGTGAATCTCGCCCGTGGGATTCACGGATCTCGCTGCCTGGACAAAATCTGGCTGTGGTCAAAGCCGAATCAGCGATACTGGATCATGGAGGAACTCGCGGCCGTCGGGGAGGCGCTCAACTCGACGAAGACCGGGAAACTCATCTCGGCGAAGCTGAACGTTCCGCTGTACGCGAGAAACAAGAAGGACTGGTCGGAGGCGCAGGGCAAAGTGGAGAAAACCAAAGCGCTTTTTGCCGGAATCATCGACACGACGGCTATCAAAGTGTGAAGATTTTTTTCTTCACAAACTTCGAGACATTTGTAATTTTTTTTAACGTCCATGTACATATTTAGAATAAAAAATGTTAACGTTATTTTTCAGATGCTTTTGCAAATTATTTCTAATTAACGTCAAAGTAATTCCAAGGAGCGCACAGAAATCATTGAATACCATTACGATATAGAATAATATATGTATTTCATTAGTTCATAAATACATTTGGAAATTCGCCGGAGGTCTTTACAGTGATAACACTCGAGGAAGAATCGTTACATTAATTTAATTATCGTGCTATTCTAGATTTGAGCAAAGTTCCCTAACACGAAATTGCGACAAGTGAAGTGCGGATATGCGTAAATTCACGTTTTGTTGTTCGTTTTTTTCTTCGTTTCTTTTTTTTTTTTCATGACTAGAGATCGAGCTATATGCGAAAAAAAATCTTACCGATCCGTCTGGCGACGGGAGAGGCAAGACTAGAGTTTCCACTCGGGCCTATCAATTGACTAGGGTAACATTGGAATAAGGCTAATTGTTTTTTTTTCGTTTTACCATTTTCCCACTCTCGGCGCTTCGACGGCGAGGCCGAAACAAAAATCAACGGTGCGACTTGCGATTTTTTATCTTTAACTGCGTGCGAACTGTGCGTCTGTATATCGATGTGAGAGACGGTGCGACTTGCGCGTGAGGTGTGTAACACTGCTATTTTTTTTTTCGTTTCGTTTATACATTCGCGAAATTACAAACTCGTAAACGCCTATGTGGATACACGATTAGCAAATATCGAATTGATCTCGCGAGTCGCGAGTCGGACCTCAAGATTATCCGATCTTACGATAAAGAATTTTCTTCTCTTCTTAAAAATCGAAGACGGAACGAGGTTCAGCGGCTCTTCGCGAAGTGAGGAGGTCACGACCTGTTTCTATACGTTGCGGAATGTTAATGATCGTTCGGCGGGTTTTATTATTGTGTGTATGTGTGTGTGTGTGTTTTTTGTTAATTCGGCTGTGATCCGGCAGAGAAGGAAGATTACTCCTCGCGTCGTCGCTCTCATTTGGCCGTCGTGGCCGTCGTCGCGCCGTTGCTGTCGTTGTCGTGCGGACTGACCACGACGGATCCGCTGCTCCTCGGTGGGCTGCGCGAGGCGGATCGTCGCGGCCGATCGCGGGACGGGCTGCTGCTGCAGGTGGCGTGATGACCACCGGCCTCCCAGTCGCGATGCTGGCAAAAGGAACCGCAGTAGCGCGCCACGCCGCAACCGCCGCACGTTTCCAGCGCCGTCCTCCCGCAATTCCAACAGCCCTGCAATTAAAAAAAGGAACATTAATTTTTTTTTAAATACTTTTTCACATTAATTTTTACTATATTTTATCCTTGAAAAAAAAAAAAGAATAAATAATAAAATCAAGATTACGACTGACCGAACCGATGACGTTCGTCATATGTCCGACGTCCTTCTCGTCGTCGGTGGTGCCCGCAGACGCGGACAGAGACGCTGCGAGCGTGGCTCCCGCTGTCCGCGCCGCGGCTTCCGGGTTCGCGGCGGGATTAATGTGCGCGGCGACACGCAGGAACGAGCTCTGCCTCAGCGCCGCCCCGTGACTCCTGTGCGGCAGTGGCAGATCGAGCAGACGGTGCACTCGCAGTCTCTCGTTCGCCCGGGACTCCGCGACCGCCACGGCGACGGCACGCTGAACCTCGGCCACCGCTGCTCTCTTGACCTCCTGGACGGCTTCCTCTGCAAAATTTTGCATGAGCAATCTTTTAGTAAAACCCAAGATTATAATTTTATTAGAATTTCATTCACGACGAAGTCCAAAAAAAAACTTCAATCAACGCGATGCACTAAATTACCAAACAAGAAATGATTTAATTATGATCACAAAAATTTGATCCATAATTGAGCACAATTTTTATCGCCTTACTAATTTTTTAATAGTTCCCAAAATTCTCAAATAATTGTATAACATACAAAAATTCGAAAAATAAATAAATAAATAAATCGCGGAAAGTCTCTACGAATGTCTTGTCTGAACGCAAACCCACCGGCTCGTCTCTTGACCTCGGCCACACGGTCCTCGGTGGCGCGTATCGTCTGCGCGACGATTTCGCCCGACAGTCGCTTCAGATTGCCCGTGTCCCTGTCGCCGGTCGACGATTCCACGTGGGATCCGTTGCTGGCGCCGGAACTTCCGTTGCTGCTGCTGCTGCTGCTGCCATTCTGCGGGCCCACGGCGACCGAAACTGGTGTCGTGAGAGCCGCGGTGACGACGTTTGCGGCGGCCGGACCGGGCGATCCTCGCCGCTGGAGAATCGCTAGCGCTCGCTTCGTCTTCTCGACCATCCCGAGAATGCAATTCAGCATAACGTGAATGTTCTTCCACTCGTCGTCGAGACTCGAGCTATTTTGCAGTTGCTGCTGCTGCTGCTGCTGTTGCTGTTGTTGCGGCTGCTGCTGTGGCTGTGGCTGCTGCTGCTGCTGCTGTTGGTGGGGAGGCAGCTGGGGCGGACCATACGACGTCAACTGATTGACTTGCACCAAACCCGGCGGCACCGGACTCGGCGCGTGCGGATGACCCTGCGGGTGACTCGTTATCGAGCCGCTCGACGAGTGCAGCGGGTGATACCAGCAATAAGGATCCAGCGGGGGCTGCGGTGGCTGCTGCTGCTGCTGGTGCGAATGATGAGTCCAGGGATTGCCGGACCTCTTCCCGTAGTGCGGTCCGTCGTCCAGGCCACCGTTCTCGTAGTATCTAAAATCAAGAAATGATTTAAAATAAAAATAACAAAAAAGGACCAGCAACAAAAAACATAAAGGTTTTTTATTCTAATTTTCTGAACCAAAATGCCTTAAATCTCATCAGCTCACTCTCATCTCCCTTATTTCCTAAAAAAAATTCCATATCAGCGGTACATTGTTTTTTCATCCCTCAAAATCCACGATTACAAATTCCAAAGCGTTTCGCTCGGTGGAGTGAAGGAAGGGAAGAGGGGGGAGAGGGGGCAGCTGACGCCGGAGTGAGGTATGCAAATGGAATTTAAAAATATGTCTAGACCGAATCTACACTCCGGCTGAGCGAGTGGGACGAGCAGGAGGACCAGAGGAGGAGGAGGCGGACGACGAAGGTACACAGATTTCGTACGGCCGGTCGTACACGAGGAATTTGCATGAATCCGATCGGTGCGCATCGGTGTTGGCGATTAACCGCGGGTGTGACGCAGGTGCGCGAACCCGGGTGGACTCTCTGCCTCTCTCCCTCCCTCCTTCTCCCTCTCTCCTGTTGGGCAAGTGGACCGGGTGAGCGATGGAGCGTAAGAGAAGCAGCAGCAGCAGTCGTACTAGTAGTAGTAGTAGTGGTAGTAGTAGTAGCGGGTGGCTGGTCGGGTTTCGACCCGTGCAGCGCGAAATCGCGCGGTGGGGCCCCGGTTGCGTTGCGGCCTGGTGTGCGCGATATTAGCGGCGTGCCGATAGGTACTTCGGAGCGCCAAGTTTCCTATCCCCCTCGCTGCCTCCCCGCCCCCTCCCCCCGAGGGTTCGTGCGCGTCCACGTGAAAGGTGTGTGCGGTGATATATTGAAACGTCAGCGGCAGACATATCGAGTGAGAGGGAGACGGAACGTCGCGCGCGGCCCCGAGCCACTCGCGTTCCTGCTGCTGCTGCTGCCACTGGTGCTGCTGCTGCTGCTGTGGTAGAGGAGGTCCCACTACGTTTTGTCGCCTTCGTCCTGCCGCCTCCTGCTGCCTCCTCCTTCCTTCTGCTTCCTTCTCCTTCCTCGTCCTGTAGCTGTTGGTGATGGTAGTGGTGCTGCTGCTTATTCCGCCTAAGTTTCCGGCCCTTCTCAGCTGCTGATTTTCTGACCCGATGTCTGCAGCGTGGAAATGCTCAGGGAATATTGTGGCATTTGATTATTTTAACTAAAAAAAAAATCACCTACTGTGCTTTACTTTCACCCTGATCAATTTCCAATTTACCGCAGGAATTTACACCAAAAGAGAACTTCGAGTTATTAACACCGCGCGAATCAATAGCACCGGAATAGAACCTGTTCAATTATTCCGCGGTCTATTAAAAAAAAATATCCCACAGTCGAAATTGATTCGACGGGTCTTCATATCCTGGCGGGTTCCGGAACCGACGGAAATCAAATACTCGCGAAGTTTGATCAGCGCTCGCGGGGCCGGCACGCCGGACGGGAATTTTCGGCCGGCCGCAAATTAATTTTCCCGAAAATTGCGCGCGCGCGTCGTCGTCGACGCGCCCAAGTAAATCCAATTTCGCGCGGCAGGGCAGGACAAAGGTGCGCGGCGGCGGCGAGCGAGCGCGCGTGTTGCCGGCGCCGACGTATCGCGCGGCACTCGCGGCGCGTGTAACACATGCGCTTCGACAAGCGCTAAATGTCCTCCGCAGGTTTGCGCGCGACAAAGTTTTCGTTTTATTTTTTTTTCGTTTTTGTTGTTTTTCCGTTTTTCGCCGACTATAAGCGTCGGACACTTTGCGGTTATTCGGTCAATATAATCCGCACCCGTGTACCCCCAGGTGCGTCCTGTAGCTCGCCTATTTCCCCGGATACGCGCGCGCTATTCCGGCCGAGCGCGCCCGCACTTCCGCGTGATTTATCGTCCCTCTCCCTCCCGCCCGCCCGAAAACCATTCGGACAACGCGCACCGCACACGAGCGGCGCCTGTATCGCCGAATATGCAAGAGACTGTCTGTCATTCGCTGCACTCGAAGCTGTTTTTTTTTTTTTTTTTTTTTTTTCCGTTCCCACTTCGAATCGGTGAGAGCTTAACGTCCTGATCAATTAACGGTAGAGAAAAAAAAATGACAGCCCCGATTCGTCAGGAGAGGCAAGTCAGAACCTACCCTAAAGAATATTTTAGGGTCTGTTCCTCGTGGTGGAAAATCTTTAGCGTTACATTTGGACTGAGTTGGCCATTAATCAGGATTTATTGTGACGTTGATAAGAACTTGGTACGACTATTAAGGCATTGATGACCTTGTGGGACTATTAAGACATTGATCAGGAGCAGTCAGAAGTAATATGGCATCGATCAGAAGCTGGTAGAGTTAGTATAGTCCTGATCAGGACCTGACTCGGGCCGAATGCAACGCTGCATATTTTTCGACGTGCCATAATTTCTACTGGTGCGATTAGTACTAACGACGTGTCCGAGGCTCGTCGCTTCGTCGCGAGATTCGTCGGCGCGCCGCCGCCGCCGCTCGAGTAGTGCTGATGCAGGGCCTGCGAGGCTCCGGCGTTGCCGCCCGGGTGCTGAATTCCGCCGACACCGGCGGCCGTGCCCGATCGTACGATCCCGTAATTCGTCGAGCACGGATGCGCGAGATTCGTTGCGGCGATTCCGTTGCCGCCGCTGCTGCCATGATCGCTGAAAAGCTCGACCGTCTCCGACGACGGCGCCAGGCTCACGGTCTCCAAAACTGCTGACTCGTTCTGTCGCAAATATTGCACGCACGACTGAAACACATTGAAACAAAAAATTAATAATTGTCATCTATAAAAAATAAAAATAAAATAAAATTCGAAAAAAATTGTTTTCCAACTCCTGATCACTCCAAGGATCGTCGTGATTACATGGAAATTTCCATCAAGCGAGAATCCTGAGAAGTAGGAAAATACGTCGGTTCGCGTTGTTGGTTGCGCGGATGTGATTAATGTATTGCAATTAATCGACGAGGTTCTCGTCCGCCGCACCGACGCGCCGAGACCGTACGGTAATATCCGAGACGCCGGCGAACGTGTACGAGCGGCGCCAGAGCGAGCCGGGATTTTTCGCCCCCGCGGGGGGGGGGGGGGGGGGGGGGGGGGAGAGAGGGAAACGGGCGCCGGGCCGGCAATCAGTTTCATTTTTAATATTCGTCCTCGGGCTTCTTTATCGCCGGCCTCTCGCCGTTTTCTTCGTCTCTTTCCTCTCGCGCTTCCGTTCTCGATTTTCCTTCTCACCCTTCCTCGCTTCCGTCTGCCCTTCTTCCTCTTTCCTCTTATTCGCCTTCGGCACCGGCGGCGCCCGCCGTCGCTTCCCTCCTCCTTTTCTCCCCCTCCTCATTCTCGGCCTCGACTCTCGTCTTTCTCACTCGTTTCCTCTCGTTCCCTTAATACCGAAGTCAGCTTCTGGCAGCCCACGATTTATGGTTGCTAATTCAATATCCGAACAGTCGTCACCTGATACCTAATTAACGATTAGCGATCGATACTCAACGCGCGGACGACGCTCGCGGCACGGGAGTCGCCCTCGTAGGATGCTCGGGTTGATTGTACATTTTCAGCTTAAATTTGCATGCAATTTTTGTCTAAAAATATATTAACATTTTTTTTCAATTTTTTTTACACGAAAAAATAGTTTGTGAAAAAAACGACATTGTTATTTTTTTATTCGAATAAAAAAATTATACTGTCTAAAAATCTCGCGATAAAAGTGATTTTGCGAAATTTACGATTTTCATTCGCATCGCCGGAAACGTAAACTCGACTGCCGCGGTCGTGGAAGATGCAAATCCTCCGCTGTTTAATCTGCAATTCGTGTGTCTCGCGTTTCGCGGTGCCGTTCCGTCGCGTCTCCGTCGTGGATCGCACCTTCCGCCGGCCGCGCGCTCGCTCGCGACGAGCGACAGATGGCGACCGCGTTCTTAGGCGGCGCAGCTTTGCGCGCTCGCCGCGTGCACGTACCGTGCGTACGATATAGAAATAGCGTTGAAAGAAAGAAAAGAAAAGATTATACCCCGACGAAATGAATAGCCGCGTCTTGCGCTTCCTTTTCAAGGGAATTCCGCGCGACATCGGTGCCTCCTGCGTACACAGGACGATAACAGTAAGCTCGGTGATGTCTCGCGTCACGCATATGTCGCCTGGTGGAAAAATAGGATACCGATTTTCATTCGTCGCATTTCTTCTTCTTTTTCCGCAGAGGTTTTTTTTTTTTATGCTGCTACACCAAGTAACAGATATCGACGAATTTAACTTCATTCCTTGGGCCTTCTCGCCCCCATTTCCGTTCATTTTGGCATTGCTCAGGCGTTGATCAGGCACTGATCAGGACCATATTGACCCGTCAGAATCTCAAGGATAAAAATTCCCAGTCTTTTCTGACAGTGCAGATAAAATCGCCGAAGGTGAAAACAGAACGACGCGGATCGATGTTATCAGCTTTACCTTGATTTTTGCAGCGTCTTGGGGATAAATGAGTCGAAATTTATCGGGGTGCGCCTTTTCTAAGTGTCTTTTAATACCAGTCGTGTTGCCGTTCGCCATTTTTATGATTTTTGAGCAAATATTGCAGCTGGCCGTTTTCACATTCTCGTCCACCGTTATCGTGAAGACTTCGCTGCGAAGTTCTTTTGCTGTCTCTAAAAATCGCGATTGTTTATTCGACGTTTCTTTAATGATATATAAGGGAGATTCTCCACCGTAAGGCCAAATATGTATTTTTTTCTATTGAAATTTGGTCCATCTATAGACACAACTGAACCTGATTTTTCGATTTTTAGAAAAAATTCGAGATTTTTTGGGTGGCGAAAGTACCGTGGAATGACCCATAATTAGTATTTGCGCATATTTTTTACTTTTAATTAGCGGAGCTTCATTTACGGGATTCCTGGAGCAATCAGGTATCTCTCGAGAGTCGGCAGCGGGTTGGACGTGATTTAATGTCCGTTCCATGGTCGCAGTTGAAAAAATCAATCGGAATTGACAGCTAATGCGAGACGAGGTCGAAACCAGATGACATCTCGGCTGTCAAATTCGAGAACGAGATGAAATCTTGCCTATGTTCATGATCTTGAACTCGAATGACAGCTCGAAAAACAAATTCAAGAAGCACTTCTCGTTCTTGACATTTCCTCGTCTCGTCTCGCTTGACGCATCACTAGTTCGCAGACCCAATGACACCTCGAAGATCATCGCAGTGTCGTGTATCGCCTTCGTCGTATATTCACCGAGTCGCGTACAACGATCACGCGCGCCCTGCACGCTTGTTCGTCTCGCCGATGCGCGCAGATGGCTACCGACCGCCCGGTAGTCGCAACAGCGGCCGCGCGTTACAAGCGCGAAACGAGCACACGAACTGCGACGAGCAGTCGCGGCGGCCGCGCGGGATCCTCCGGGTAGTCTGGGAAATTAAAACAAGGGCGCCAGCCGGTCGCGCGCGCGAGCCTTATTGCTCTGTTGATTTTCCACCACTTCGTCCTCCTTCTACCTCGCAACTCGCTCTATCTGGTGCATCCCCGGTCCACCACTCGACCCGCGTATCCCTCGCTCTGATTCTCATTCTCTCTCAGTCTCACCGGGCCCGTCCGTCTACTCTGTATTAGTTTCCGCGGCTTCTGTCGATCCGTGGGAGTTGTGTATACGTATATAATGTAACTCCCACGAATATAGACACAACACCGCGCAACTTATTCCAATGAGATCGCCACGGGGGAACGCGATCCCGAGGTAAAACTGAATGTATTTACGGAATGTCGAGTTTTTCGTGTATTTATTTTATCGCTGATCGATTTTTGTTCTTTTTTTCAATACCAAAAAAAAAAACGCGTGAGACGCGAAAAAAATATACACAAAGTTGAAAATTAACCACTTGAGCAGGATTAAAAATAAATTTGATAATTCGTACGTGTACGAATGCGATGAAACGTTGCGATAAAATGATACGACAGCCGAGACTAAGGCGAAGTGGCGGAGAAAAAGAAATCATCAAAAGCGATATCGTCGACGGCGTAGGACGAGTGAGCGGGTTTCCCGCGCGTTCGGCCCTCCTGAATACAAATATATAGCGCGTGTAACGTCGACTCCCCGCGATGACTGTGTGCGGGCGGTCGCGACGCGCTGTTCCGCATGCTCAATGCAACCCGGGGGGCGGGCAGCCCGGCCACTCTCGCGGGGCCCGCGGAATAAGAATCCGGATGAGGATCCGATATTTCGTGGCATCTGCGGGTGGAGCCCTCGATGGGCCATCACGGCGCTTCCTTTTCCCTCAATCGCGCGGGACCCAGACCCGGCGACGCTGCTGCTACTACTGCTGCTGCTACTACTGCTGCTGCCGCGAGCGAGATATCGCCACGTGTGCACGGAGCGCCACTCGCTGTGTGTGTTGGCGCGAGGACGCAGATGTTCGAGGATTGGCGCTCGTTTAAAACCGCTAGTCGAATTCGTATAACGCCCTGCGCCCTCTCTCTCTCTCCCTTCCTCACTATTTCTCTGTCTCTCTTGCTCTCTCCCACACTGTCTCTTTCTCTTTCTCTCTCTTTCCACCTTGCTTTCTCACTGAGCGAGTGAGCAATAGAGCGAGGGAGAAAAGTAGCGAAAGAGAGAGAAAGAGGGGCAGTCGCACACGTGGGAAAATTCGGTGTGGGTGCTCTGCAGGAAGCTTCGGCATAAAGCTTGTATTTATGCGTCGTTTTCACGGTACCGCGCGCGCGTTGCCGCTGCCGCTGCCCCGTCGCCGGTGCGCGGCGTATATATAGCGTATACTCGGTGCACTCGCGGGGGCCGCGAGCGCGCGCGCGAGGTCCGCGCCAGCGCGCTCGCAGTGATTTATTATCGTGCCTCGTCGGTCTAATAAAGCAAACGCGCGCGCGTCCCTCGCGGCTTCCCAGCGTTCTGACATTCGCGCGGCCGGGGCTACCAGGTGAGCCCGCTGCCCTGTCACCGTCGGCCGGCGAGAACGACGACGACGCTCCACTCACGCTCGGTCCAAAGTTCTTTGACTTGATTATTATTTTTATTTTTTTATATATTTATACATTTTCGTTTCTTTCTTTCTTAATCCAAGAGTGACTTAAATTGGGTTCATTCGATCATTCTGATCATTTTTGTGACTCTCGTCTGTCATTGAATTTTCTTTCTCAAAGAATTGAAAAAATCGGCAGAACATACGAAGTCTGCTTCACCGACTGTGGTAATAATTATCATTTTCTTACAGAAATGTTTTCTGTGTTTGGGGATTTTTTTTTATCTTGAAGAGCGATCGACGGTGAAACCGGAGGAACCGACGAAGAATGCAAACGAGGGAGGGCGGCGATGAGCGCGACGCAGCTTCGCGCGCGTTGCGGACAAACTCGCCGAGCGGAAAGCAGCGATTTTGGCTTATGGCCGCTCGCGCGCGCGCTCACGTACAAATTTATGGTCCTGCCGGTCGTTCTAATAAACCATCCTCCGTGGTCCCTCGGTGCCCGACCGGCCCGACCGCCCGCGCACGGTCAACCTGCAGTATAATTATTTTCGTCGCACACACAACGCGCGCGCGGCGCGGTTCGCTTGCCAGTCTTTTTCTCGTGTTCGCCCATAAAACACACCGACCCATGTCGTAGACGATGCTCGGCTGATATTATAAATTGCAGTGTCTAATTTTTAATATCACGGCATTATTAAATTTCTTTATCTTGAAGAGTATCAATTTTTAATTACATTCAACTATTAAATTCTTAGTGTTCTAAGAAGTGTAAATTAAAAGATAAAAAAAATGTATAACTCACCTGATTATTCGTTCTGGCGGCGGCGCTGAGATCCCGTCGCAGCGATGGTAGCGTGTGTCGCAGATACGGCAGGACGAATCCCCGGAGCGGAAAGTTCGTCGCCTCCTGGAGCGCCGAGTGAAACTCCTCGGCGGTCATTGCGCCACTCTGCGTGATTGGAAAAGCAAACGGGAAGATGATAATTTTTTTTTCTCATCGATGCGTCGAATAACGACGACGATATAAGGAGCTACGATTACGTTCGACGAAAATTACAGGGAAGACAAAATATCTTTGCACAGATCCTTCCGTTGTACATATAAAAAAATAACATAAAATCACTCACCAGGAGAGCGAGGACCAACGAGCGAACCGAGTCCCCGGTGTCCTGCGATATATTCGTGGCGAATTGGACCAACGTACCGAGGAGCCTCTTGAGTTTTCCGTGACCCGCGAAAATCCCGGAAATGCACCTGGCACCGGAAGCTCCGCCGTTCGATATCGTCGCCGTCGTCTCGTTGCTGCCCTCGGCCTGCTGCTGTTGCTGCTGCTGCTGGTGTCTCGAGCCCGGGGAATCGTCATTCTCGGGCTTGATCGAGTGCGAGGACAGCGGACTCTCGGCGCCGGACGAGCCCGCGTATTGGCCGCCGGCGGATCCGCCGCTTCCGGTTCGAACATACTCAGGCTGACTGTGCTGCTGCTGCTGCTTCGTCCTGTTAATCGCGCCGGGCGACTCTCGACTCTCCGTCCTCGACGCCGACGTCACGGTCGTCTCGTCGATCGCCCGATCCCTCGACGACTTTTCGCGCGTGGCGCACGGTCCGTTTGGCAATACTGCAACGAGAGTCTTTTTTCCGTTCTCAAGAAACGCCTGTCACGACCGCGCGCAATCGACCCGCGCGATATACTAACCGATCGCGTTGGCCGATTGCTCGTGGAATTTTACGATTTACACCAGATTTTTTTTTTTGTTAAACGAATTAAATTACAGACTTCGTTACGACGTGCAGTTGGTTCGGGAAAATGGAGAAACATTTTTGGCAAAAAAATATATAACAAAATATAGGTCAATATATAGTTACCCTGATCAGTCCCTGTACCTTTTTTTGTAAAATACTAATTCCAATATAAAAAAATGTATGAAAAATTCCCAGACTCGCGAATCTTTTCAAATTCTTATCCACCTACGCACGAGATTAGTTGTGTATATATTCACAAGGCGCGGGGCGACCACCCCCTTCACCCATCAGCGGGTGAGGGGTGGGTAAAAGTCTCCCAGCAGATAGGCAACACACAGAGGCAGCCCGGGATGATACTTCCACGAGCGTACGAGCGATCACACACACAATATATATACAGACATACATGCGTACATATACCTAACGTGTGTATAGGTAATAGCGTATAGCGCCGGTTTCGTAGTTATAGAGCCGTCTCTCTACTAACACGGTAACGCGGGCCGCCCGCCCGCGGATAACATGCAATTACGGGTCGTGTCATCCACCTTGGCTTGTTCCCATTCTCTCTCCACTCTCAGCGTTATCGCGTGGAATATACGCTCGCTCCCTGCCTCGCTCTCCGTCTCGCTCTCTCGGCCTCGCTCTTGCTGGCTGCCTGGCAGCCGCCGGCCTGCCAACCCCTGGCTTTGCCTGCCTGCCTGCTTGCTCGCTGCTTGCCTGCTGCCTGCTCGTTGGCTGCCTGCGCCGCGCGCCAACGCAAATCCGAAACAACGGAACGAGACAACCGCGAGCGGCGGCGGCGGCAGCGGTGGCGGATACGACGGAGACGCCGATAGCGCGAAATAATATTTCGCTGAACTATGAGCGCGGCGACGAGCGACGTGGGCGAGTGCAATTTGAGCAGCGGAAAACGAATGAAACACTTTTTTTTAAAGACCTAAGAGAAGATAACAATTTTTTTTAATACTAAAAGGACTTGCCATTTAATTTTGTTTCATTTTTCGTCTCGAAGCTCTTGACGCTGATCAGGTTGGATTGGGAGAAAAGAGGGGGAAGGGTTCACCGTTGACGAGAGCGGCGCTCGTATGAGGAGATTGCGGAGGGGGTGAAGAAAGGGGGACAAGGGGGAGGGGAAAGGGGGGGGGGGGGGGAGGCGAAGGCGATGGTAATGGTACAGCTCTCGGCTGCTGCTACCGCCGCCGGTGCTGATGTTACTGTCCCTTCGGCCAGCTGTTACTTCCTCCGGCGACTCTCAACCCCCCCCCCCCCCCCTCTCCCTCTCTTCAACCCCCTCTCACCTTCCCGTCGCACTCACCCCTTTCCATTCTCACTATCTGAGCTTTTCCACGCTCCTTCCCCACAGTCTTCCGATATCTTCCTGCTCTGATATCACACGGCGGCTTCCGATACGCCCATGCGCGAAAAAAAAAACGCACGCGTTATTTTACGCGTCGCGCGAGAGTTTTTACACGTTTTACTTGATTCTGACATTTCTTGTATTTCGCAAAATATGCAAATTTTTATAAAAAAAAAGAATATCGTAGTGAATTCCGTCTAAATGTGAGAAACGTTTCCAAGATTTTTCGACACAGAACAAAAATTCGCCCTCCCGCCTCCTCCTCCTCTCCTTCCCCTAATTCCTTATTGACGACGCGGCATGTTGATGTGCATGGGGGCTTTCTGGGACCAAGTTGAGTAAAGCAACACTCGCCTCGGGGCGCATATAGCGTCGTCGCAGCAGCAGCAGCAGCAGCAGCAGCATCAGCAGCAGCCGCTGCGTTGGACCTCGGTGTGTGCACTCGTCGTCGTCTCGCCGTCTCCGCCGGCGTTGCGACGCTCGTCCTTCCTATTTCTCGGCGGCCGCTCGGCGCGCTCGCGACGAGTTGAAGGATCGATAAGCCGCACGTGCTCGCGCCGAGCGCGAGCATTGAGAATCGCTGCCTGCTACGGAGGAAGTAAGCACGGCGGGACTCAGCTGTCGCCTCCTAATTGCCGGGACAATGCAACAGATGGCTTTGATCGCAATCCGCCTCCCTCTCCTTCTCTCGTCTCTCTCTCTCTCACCCACTCCCTTCCCTTTTTATCTCTCTCTCGCTCTTCCTCTTCCGCTTTCCCTCTTATTCCGGAATACGACGGAGAAGAGGAAAGGGACGAGGAGGGCGAGGAGGGGGAAAGGGACAAGGGGGGTCTCTTTCCTCCTTCTCCTTCTCCTCTCTGCATTCTATACAGAGTCGACCTTCTTCGCTGTGTATGTCTTCCCACGTTGCGCCGACCGGAATGCAGCAGTGCGACGACGACCGCGAGCGGTCACTGCCACCGTTCGTCGACCACGGATGCGTTTTTTTTATTTGAACTTTTCTTTTTTTCAGATACCTTCTAATTGCTTCTTACGCGGATATATTAAATACGCGTGGGGGGTGTAGTGGGATGGGGAGGTCACTGTAAACTTCGTCGCACCGCAGATGCCGCCCTGATCAGGTGTGATCGGCGCTGCCATATCACGGGACTAGCTACGACTTTTGAATAAATTCTCGAGGTGCCACAGCCATTTTCCTCCGTACCCCATTTTGATAAATCCAACCGCACCGCGATTCACAACTGTTTTTATGCACTTCTCGCGGTCCCATTTAATTAAGATGATAATAAAGCGGGGTGGAAGGGGGTCACACACGCCGAGTGCATAAGCGCAGTCGCCCGCTTATATCGCAGTGTGTAAAGCATATATACATCCAGATCCAGCTATATACATCTTCCTACCTATACGTATACATATATATGTAATGAATACGTATACATATCTACACGCGGGCCGGCGAATGAGCGCAAGTGAGCGAGGTTACCGTCGGGTATAACCGAGAAGCACGGAATTTCGTCGTAAGCACATCCGAGCGGCGACGATAGAGGCTCCAGGATCGGGGCGTCGGGGACAGGGGAGGGGGGGGGGGGGGGGGGGCGCGAGGATTCGAGGAGCGAGAAAGCGCTGCGAGCACCGAGGGCTCCGAGAGTCCGGGGGCTCTATCGTGAAATACCTACGTCGCGCATACCGTGTGCCGGGTGGCGCGAGGGGTCGTGAGGGGGCGAAAGGGGGGCAACCCCAGGACACCGGATATGATATCAGCCGAGAGCAGAATCCCGGGTTGGAAGTGTTGGACGTGCCTTATCGCGTCTGGACCAGGCAGTCAGGCAGCACACGACCGAGCGCGCGCGCGATCCGACCGACCGACCAACCACCCAGCAGCGGCAACGGCGCCGCGCGCGGCGGTGGCGGCGACGAGCGGAGAGTGCGGAGCAGGCGAAACCCAGCAAGCTTGACTGACTGCTTCCAGGGGGTACTCTCCTCTTTGCCCCCACCCCCCCACGTTCCTGGTCCTTCTCGCCCCCCGCGGTGCCTGCACGAACCCGACGAATCCGCGCGGCTCTCATGACCGCGATCAGGACCAAAGCGCCGAGCGACGAGCCCGCTCGGCGCGACCCCTATAGCCCAAAATATGAGCGCTGCACTCACGCGCACTGATCGCGCGTTCCCGCGCGTTCGCTTCCTCGGAGAATGTGCTGACCCTAATGCGCCCGGAGTTCCCGGGAGTTTTCGCGGAGTTCCCAGAGTTCCTTGAGTGCAGGTGCACCGCGGGGGTATATGTATTATATATAATGTACTGAGTTCACGTACACCTCAAGGCTTCGGGCGAATCTACGATGAGGTAGAACATGCGCCGGGAGTTCCGAGAGTTCCCTGAGTGCTGCAGTCTCTTTCTGTCTCTCGCTCTCCCGTTCGCCCCCCGGACACGGCGCGAGGCAGCCAGACCTGCACGTTTCGTCGACGCAGATATATCCAGCGAGAATTCTGCAAGGCTTTCCACGGCTTCTAAGTAGACAGGGCAAGCTAACTGGGGAGGGGGCGTGTTGATTCTGTATCGCGCCGGGCGATGGACTCGCCGGTTGAGCCGCGAATATTCCGGTAATGGGGAAACTTGAGGCGTGGAAGCAGGGCTAAACTGTTTCTCGCGAAATCTCGAGTCGCAACGCGGAACTGACTGCAGCTCGGGAAAAGTGAGGCCCGGTAATTCGTGTTGCTTCGTCGCTGGTTGGAATTTCTGTTCTCGACCGAAACTGTTGTACTCGGAGATTTTCCTGTTCGTGTACTTACGTTTTTCTAATGACCAGGACTGATGTGGCCCTGATCAGGCGCTGATCAGGCCCTAATCAGCATCGAGTGTAACAGAGATTTTTTGTACCAGGCTTCTATCTATCATTTCACATCGACGACACAAAGAAAAAATGTTCATTGGGTCATCTGTGTTACAAAGTGAAAAGAAAAAGGCTTTGCTAGTCCTTAAAAATATCCGTAAGTAATCTAAACGCCAGCGCGACGCGGGTTCTCTCCGCGTGCACAGAGCGGGCGCGGGCGCTCGTGGGGTAAAAGGTTGCTGCGGGCTCTCGTTGCGTCCGGAGAGATAACCAGATCGGTGCTCACTCCGAGCGTGCGATTCCGCGGCGAGCAGCGAACCGCCCGCCCGCCTCGCGCGCGCTGAGCGCTCCGCGCCACGAGAGAGCTCGTTGATTCGGTATACGGGTACCCCCATGCAATATCCCGAACTAACGTACGCGATCCGCCCGGCGAGGCGCGCGAGCCTCGATTCGCGTGCAGCCGCGAAAAACTGGTGATCGTCGGCCGCATACATTGTCAGCCGCACTCGCACATGGAAACGATTTGTGTGTGTCGATATATATGTATATGCAGGTTCGGTATGACTCAGCCAGCACATCTTGGACGCGATTTCGACGTTCGTAGATTATTTCGACGCGCAGCTGTCTCGGTTATGGCGATAAAAAGCTCATTGTCTTAAACAACCAATTTGGTCACGTTTCTTCGAGAGAAAGCAGTAAAAGTTGTATACCTTGGTGAAAAAATGTGCAGCATAAGATTTGGCGCTAGTTAAACACTGATCAGGCGCCTAAAAATGTTTTTGCTTATTCAGCTCTCTCTTTCCCTCTCTGAAGACTCAACCCTAGTGAGCCTTGACTTACGTTGCTCAATCTTTGTTTATCAGTGCAAATACCTGTATGTACAGGTATGGAGCTCCGTATGAAATTTGCCCGGGTTAACCAACTGCACGAAAAAAAAATTAATAAAGAATTAAACAAAACCGGACATACCTTGGGGTACCTTGGTCTTCAGATCGAGATCAACGGGAAACGACTCGGAGCTCTTGTTGACCATGGCGATGCGGGACGTTGGCGCGGCGGCCTGACAAATCACGCTCGGCGATTGCGCGCTCGAGGAGCCGCCGCCGCCGCAGCAGGACGAGGGCGGAAGCGCAGCGCCGCCGACGCTGCCGGCGCTCGGGGCCGGCGAGACCGACGAGCTCGACGAGGATGAGGAAGCGCCGCTCGGGCTCACGGTGGAAGCGACGACGACGCAGGTCGTCGTTGTCGTCTCGTTGCTGCTGCTGCTGCCGGTGTCGATCGTGACGGCGCTGACTGCGCTCGTCGGCTGCGCGTCCGGACTGCTCGAGGCACCGGAACTGGCGCTTATTGTCGTCGAGCAGTTCGTCGCTGTTGTCGTCGCTGCTGCTGCTGTCGCTGCTGGGGCCAACGAGGACGACGGTGACGACGAGGGCGAGCGACAACTCGAGGTCCGCGGAAATCCGCAGCATTCCTTCGCCTCCTCCTTGACCTTGATCTTGCTTATCGCGGCAATCGGCGCCACCGCTCCCTCCACTTTCATAATCGCTTCCGGTCCCGTGTGCCCCACGACAAACGCGTCGCCACCTGCGCACAGATATTGAAAATGAATTTTTTTTTTGAGTTTGCAGCGAACGATTTTTCGGCAATTAGGAAAATTTTGCGGGGGGGGGGGGGGGGGGTGTGACACGTCGTGCATTAAGAGCGCGGAATATTTGAATTTAATCGATTTTCATCCCTCACGCCCGTCGCCTCCCCCCCCCCCCCCCCCTCCCTCCGCAAGGAAGGGGGAGGACATGTAATATCCTGTGGTACGTGCTTCTCATGCCTGACATATAACCAGTTTGCGGTGCGGCAATCGGCGCTTTGATGAAAACGAATTAGTGTATGGGTCGTTGAACTCTGATCCTTTGCTATATTCATTATTTTACAATTATTGTTATTATTATTATTAAAATTATGATTTTCCAATAATCATCTATATTTGACAAGTACCAGGCTTCATGCCTCATGCCTCATCAAGATAGACCTGATCCGTTTCCTACCTGATCCCGGGTCGGGCCGCGGATCCTGGCCAGATCAGGCGAGCCCTGTAAATATGCGCTCTTCGCGACTCCTGGTTTAAATTCCCGTCCCGAATCTCGGCCGAGAGCTCAGACGGAACGAAACACGTCGTGTCGCGCGAGACCGAGATTTCTCTCGTCGCACTGCTCGTCACGCGAAGTCCAGAGCCTCGTTAAGACGCTTAGCTGGATAAACAAGAGGGAGCCGCGTCATTGGCCCTTCCGCCCCGCCCCCCTCCACCCCTGGGGCAAGGTGAAGGGAGAATTGATATATGTACGTGCGACGGCAGAAAATCCGTAGCTTCCGGGTGGCTCCGAATTCGCCGAGGCGCAAACACGCGACATTTGAATTTCACCGAAGGGCCGGCCAAGATCGCAGCTGACGCAAGTCGCTCAAACCAGCGATGTAACATTTTTTTCATTCTGTCATCGTAAGTGTCAACGAAAGAGAGAACGACATTTTTTTTCAACTATCTCGTCGAAATCTTGCACCGCGAAAATTCGCAAACCGAATCACCGAGCGCGATGAGCGGCGTTTTTGCATATATTGATATTTCCGATATCCGGACGTCCAACCGGCGGGAGACAGAGACAGAGACACAAGGGGCAAATGTCTAGGCGAACAGCCCGTTAACTGCCCGGTGTACACGAGTCACAGAGACAGAACGACAAAAACGCCCGGGACGAACGGAGAGGGACGACGACGAGCGAGACTAACGTTTAACTCGCTTTTCATTTGCAAAAATGTCACGCGCAGCGCGCGCTTCGCACACGGAGAATCCGCGGCGACAGCGTCGAGCGAACGAGCGTAGACTCGATGCGACGACGACGACGACACGACGACGAATTTCACGAGTCCGATACGTTCGGGGTTCGCGGATGGCTTCTTGTTTTTATTTTTTCTTTTCACGGTCTGTCATTCCGCGGTATCCACCAATTGTCAAGGAATATTAATTACTGTTACGTGTCGCGCCGCTGGCGTGTTTTTATTGCCGCACGTGAATCGATCTTCTGCTGCTTCTTGACTTCCAAATTCGTCCGTAATAATAATAATAATAATCGGGATAAATATGTTACATCACTGAGAAAAATTTCAAATTAATAATAATCCCTCTCTTAAAAAGTTCATGAGTAACGGAAAGCATTGTTAGCAAACTATTCGAGCTGTGATTGCCTGGGACTCTCAGACCGAGTCCAGGTTCATTTGTCCTTGATAACATTGACAGTTCTGTCAAATATCGTATTTTTTTTTTAATCCACTAAAAAAGGGTTGTAACCAGTGGTTTCAGAGGTAGAATATGCGACTTGAGAACGATGGTATAAGTTAAAAGTCGATATTTTGAAAAAATAAATTTCGTGACCCCGGTTTGGGCGGTTTTCGGCCCGGCGGCCACATCTACGATTTCTGAGAAGCAAGACGACAAATTTCCTTTTTTTTTTTTTTAAAAGTAACTGAACAAGGGTTTTTTAGATGCGATTTACCCTTTTAAAACTTTATAAGAGCGCAGCAGTGCAAAAGTATCTCGGGCACGCGCGCCAGCGCGTGTGATTAGCCCAGTATTAATTATAAAATTAATAAAAATAAATGAATTGATAAAAAATAATAATAACAATCATAATAATAATGAATTGATTGTACACCGTTAAAAATAATAAATTTTCCGTTATATCCATAAAAACGCGAAACGTTTTTTATCGTATTGACAATCGCGCGTGAGTCGCGATCAATTGACTTTTCCATTTTATTCCGCATCATCTCATTAAACCTGCCCTGATCACCGTAGGTGCGAGAGAGACGGCGACATTTATATTCCGCGGTCGCAGGACGCGAATCCGCTTTTTGACGTCTGCCGCGAATTCGCCGAAAACAACGAAAATTTATTAATGCGAGCCAATCGCGTCGGTCCCCGCGCGCGTCAGCGTTAATAGACGCACAGCGTCCCCGGTTGCTTTTGATCCCGTCAACGTCACGCGCGAGTCGTCGGTGCGCCGGCGGCGCGCGCGGCCCGATGCGAATTTGCGGTCGCGCGGGGCGCGGGCGATGCGCGCCCGCGAATTCTCTATACCTATACTTGTTGTTAATAATTCGTCCGCGGGCAAACGACAATTCCGGAAAATAATCAACGCGCGACGAAACGGAAATGAAATGAAATAAAATTGACGGCGAGACCGGGAGAGACGAGACACCGTTTTTTATTTCTCATTCCGATTGAATATAATTTATTGGCGTTTTATTTTTATATTTTCACTTATTCGCATTTTTATATTATCGAATGCACCAAAAAAAAAAATGAATTTCCACCTCGTCGCTCGCTAAATTCCAATAGTCACGTGATAATTTTTTGTATCTATTATCTTTTTTTATTTCTATAATTTAAATATTTTCTTTATTGACCTGAACAACCCTGAAAATTATTCGTGTCCTTTCCACACCTCGCGTGTCCCATCTCGCTCCAATCCCGCAAATATCCACGAATTACGCAAACTTTTTTTTCTTTTTATTTTTTCGCGTCCGCGCAATTCGCGAAACGCGAATCGTCGGGACGAGCGAGTTCGCGAAGATTTATATTTCGAAATTACATCAATCATAGCCCGCCGCACCGCAGTCGAGCAGCAGCGGCGGCAGCAGCAGCGGCAGCAGCAGCAGCGACTCCGCTCTCGCCGCCCGCGCGCGTTCGCGCGATCCTCGGAAATATTAAACGGCGTTCCCCAGGTGCGGGAGCGCCGGGCGCGCGGCAGTTGGTCCACCATTATCGGAGAAAACGGTCAGTCACGTAGTTATACACGCGTGTTACACTCGCTCGCGCGCAGCCCTTACGACACGTATGAACGCTGCGCGTGTGCAGCGTGGTCGCTTCCACTTCCACAATTTGCGCGCTCGTTTTGCACGTGAATCGCTTCCCTCCACTCGCGCTAATATTTTCTAGCGTTGCCAGCCTCGAGGGGGGCGGAGAGGGAGGAGGTTTGAGTGGGAAGGGGGAGGCTTCCTCCTCCTCCCCCTCCTTCTCCTCCTCCCCGAACTTATGGCTCGAGCCGTCCGGAGGACAAATGGACAACTTCGGATCCAGAGGAACCGATCGCTTTGCGTTATCGCGCTCGATGAACGTTCGAGGTTCTATTTTTGGGCCGTCTGGAACGATCAGGTCCACCGATCAGGTAGCAAAATTATTAGGCAAGGATTAAAAAAAAAAATCGTATATTTGGACTACTTTAATAATTACGACACACGACTATCTGATTTCTTTTTTAATTATTATTATAGTAAATAATAATATTACAATGAGCAATTGGCTGAGAATGTTTTTTTTATAAAAAAAATAATTCTTACTTTTATCCTCGTTCGCGGTGGTTTAATTCGCGATTTCTCAAAATATATTTCGCCGCGTGTAACGGAAATTTAATTCGTTCCGTTAATTAGCCACGAAAATCCGGGGAAAATAATTAATTAACAGGCAGCAACATTACGTTGTATCCCCAGGAAGAAATAATCCTCCCGCGGTAAATCTCGGATGCTCCGGGGCTCCTCCTCCCTCCCTCTCTCTCTTCTCCCTCTCCCGTAATTATTAAATATGTAATTCCGTCCGCTCCAGCTGTTCGTTGCGTTGTTGCGCTGTTACGTAACGCGCGGTACGTTTCGCGGCGTCGAGTGAGTCGGGACCGCGGGGGGCCCGCATCCCTTTCACGTGAACGTGCGTGGCAGGTGCGTAGGAGTTGCAGAGAGATCCGAGTGAGGAACAGACTCGGAGAAGAGGCAGGCGCAGCCCAGCGGTGGCAGAACCTCGGGCTGCGTGGGCTTTCGTATAGGTGAAATCACGTGGAAACGAGCGGGTTCATATTTCCGAAACATGTTCTCGAGCGTTTGTGTCTGTTCCTGTATACTCTTCTGTGTCTGTACATATTTGTACGTGTCGATGATTAAAAACAATTTTATTTATTTTTTACTTTGGGGGGTTGCAGTGTGGCAATTTTAACTTTCGTCGATCATAGACATGTGTGATAAGATCCTTATGTAATTATCATATATTAGTCTTTCAGCTATGTTATGACTTTGTTTATCGCTCGTTACCGGCTCTCCCGTTTTTCGATAGTTCGGTATTTCGTGTCTTTGTGTTGTACTTGTTCTTATGAGATTGTGTGTGTTCGTGTCTATTCGTATGTTTTCGTATATATGCCCGCGTCTGTTCTTATGTCTTCGTGCGTGGCTCGTACGTGTTTGTACGTGTTTGTACGTGTACGTACGCGTTTCACCCGCGTTCGCCCGTACCCTGGCGGATGATGTACGTACGGAAAGAGGCCGGCTCCGCGCGTCTCTGCTGCGGCAACTCTTGATTCTCTTTGAACGACGGAAGCTGCCCGCAACACCTGACTGACTCGACAGACGCATATACGGCGGCTTCGCTGCTGTTGGAGGTAGAGCTTTTCCCTCCCTCTCCCTTTCGCCCCGTTCGTCTCTCTTTCTCCCTCGCGCAAGCTCAGACCGCCGGCCGTGCTTATACTACACAGCAGCAGCAGTAGCGCCTGCTTGCTGCTGCCGCTGCCGCTGCCGCGCGCGCGAGAGGGAAAGATTAATAATATAGGGAAGCCAAAGCCACGCTGCCGCCCTCCGCGCGCGCCCGACAAGCTTTACTCTCTGCCTCTCTTCTGTTGCCAACAGTTAATCGATATAATACTTCGGTATAACGCACACATACTCACACACATAAATACATAAATATACACACAAAGACACGGACACGCGTGTCCGGGACACCAACGCGTGTCGGCAGCTGCCTTGGAGCATAAGCGGCTCGCGTACCTGATGTGCCCGCTGCTTTCTCGCTTTCTCGCTCTCGCTCTATGTTGCTTGCCGTACAAAACATGGGGCTTCCTCACGCACTGACACGCAACCGCGATCTGTATTGCCCGCACCGAAACCCTTGGGCCGCCCGCGCAGGACACGCGCGCGAAACGCGGACCCTCGATACGTTTCTGACTCTGATTCCCTACCCTATGGATACCTTAATACCCCGTGTGTGTCTGTTGTAAAGCGATTTGTGGATGGGCGGTGGTAACGATGAGTCGGAGATGACGTGGGGCGCGAGGAGTCACCGTGATGTTTCTATCGAAAGTTCGAAAAGCTACACACGATTAATTTGGGTAATGATGATGGGTGATCGCATGGATCATTGATCCCATCAACATTTGGCCCCATAGATCATTGAACCAACAAACCTTAGATCCAACAGATCATTAACCCCATAAACATTTGATCCTATAGATCATAGATACCCATAGATTTCTAATAAACATTTTATGTCGTTTATGTCATCGTTAACATCTTCCAATCTGGGATATTTTTTTATTAACTTGAAAATATGTTTTTTTTATTAACTTGGGAATATTCTTCGAGAGACGTGAACCACAAGAGCCGCAGCGATGTCGCTCGGGGTGAAGAGCGCGAGCGCCCACGGTTCATTCTCCATTTTTTTTCCCTATTTTTTTTTTCAAAACAGCGGAATAACAATTTTACAGCGCGAAGCTCTGCGAGGATTTCGAAACGCGCGCGCCGCTTCCGCGAGCGCCGTGAGCTTCGACCCCGTGACGCTGAAACTGACAGACAGAGAGTTAGCAAACGCCGCGTGTGCCGCCAGCGTTGCGCCCCTGCCGAGCGGGAGCGAGTGCGCGCTCGCGGCTCCCGCGCGCTGTCTGCCAGTTTCAGCGTAATCTTTTGCCCGCGAGGATAGGCTCAAAACTGCTACCGCTGCTGCTGCTGCTGCTGCTGCTGCTGCTGCTGCTGCTGCTACTGCTACTGCTACTGCTACTGCTACTACTGCTGCTACTCGACTGCCGGGCATTTGCGATATCGATATTCGCGCGTTTTACGAATATATATGGAACATAAAAGCTCGACTTTCGTCCTGACGTTTTTTTTATCGAAACAAGAAAAAAAATTAGAGTCGCAAGATTTTATTTTTGAAATTACAATTACGACTTATGATTTTTTTTGGGTCATCTCGAAATGGATCTTTTTTTATTTTTTATTTTTTTCCAGTCCGAATCCACTCACCGGATGGTTAGCAAAAATAACCTACATATTAATAAAAAAATGTAATTACATTTTTCCGGAGGATACGAAAAGTTTCGTAAAATTGGCCCCAAGGCAATTTTACAAACGGTTTTCGCGAACATTTTACAGGCGAAAGAATTTCGAACACAGTTCGAGTAATCAGCGGCACTCGGTCCGATCTTGCATAAGAGACGAACGCGCGCGCTGCTGTCAAATCGTTCCGTCCGTGTTTTGTTGAAGCGGCAGCTTTGTCATCGCCGGCGCTTTTCACCCGGGCAACGGGCCTCTATTATCCTTTCGTAAACATTGTTTTCCCGGTTACGAGAGACAGGAAGAGAGGGAGACGGAAACATTTGCTTAATAATGAAGAAGATTTTGCCGTGGTTTAAGCGTGTTGGAAGCGAACGACTGTGTAACGAGAGCCGACGAGCGACACGAGCGACACGAGAGAACGAGGCGCGAGACGCTTCCGGTTAGGGAACCCGACTGGCTGTTGCCGTCGCTGGCGTCGCTGCCGGTGCCGATTATCGGCGAATATCGTGCGAAACGATGCAGCTGACGGTTTTCCCTCTCATTCTCTTTTTCCGTCTCTCTCCCTCTTTCTCCTTCCCCGACTCTCTTTCTCTCCGTCTTTGTTTCTCTCTTTCGCTCTCTCGTCTCCCGTTTCGCCTTATCCTTCGCGGAAAATTCAGAAGTTTCTTTCCACCCAAGGGGGGTGTCCCTTCTTCCTTCTTCTTCATCCTCCTCCTTCCCCGTCTTCTCCTTCCTCACCTCCTCCGGCCCGACAGCCGCGTCGCCACCAACGGCGACCGGTGCAGCGAGGAAATTAAATTTCTTAATTCAATTCATTTTCTTCGCAGTTCGAAACAAAACAAAAAAAAACTATTGCAAGCAATTTTCCGCGAGCGCACGAAATTACCGCGAAGCCTGAGACTCATTCAACTCGGTCATTCGGTGGCGGCGCATCGTCGCCACGTGGGACAACAGAAGTTGCGACTAGTTTTCTTTTCTGGGTAGAAAAAGACCGATTCGTTGCTCGCTTCGATTCAACAGCATCGCCCAATTTTTGCAAACTTTACGTAACAATTATAGTTCATCAGGATTTTTAAAAACATGAGGTGGTAATAAAAAAAAGAAAAATAAAAAACATCAATGAAAATAAATACAAATTTCCATTTTTCATTTAACGAAAAGAAGACGCCGATTCTCACCTGTATCGACGATTCCAACCGGCGCGATTTTTCAGCCGCGCCGCTGCTCAAAGTTTCCCCCGAAAAAAAATCTGCATAATACAACAGATTAAAAATTGATATTCACATCAGTCGTTGTCGACGTTGTCATCGTTGCGCGGGCGTTCACTCGGTTCGTTGGGCGCGGGTCGAACGAGCGTGACAATAATTACCGAATCGCGCGGCCGAGGCGCGCGACCCGCTCCCGCGCCCCCTCCCCCCTCACACAAGCAGCACACGATACGCGTCGCGCTTATTATTCCGGGCGATTAGTCCCGTCGATTGCGATTCCGGCCGAACGAACGTAACGCGCGCGTCGCATCGCCCGCTGCCGCGCGTTTATGACGGCGAATGACGAAACGCGCGTCACGTGCGTCGCGTCTCTCTCGTCGCCGGCTGCCGCGTTCTCGTTATTACCGATGCTTATTTAATTATTATTTTTTATTCAACTTATTTTTAATTCAAAAACTCAATTTAAGACATTTATTTTAATCCATTTTTATTTCATTTGTTAACTTAATTTATTTAAATTCATTTATTAAAATAAAATCTTTCGAACTTTGAAAATCTCTTTACTATTTATTATTATTTTGATTATAATTTTTTTTTTCGATCGCCGGCCAAAAATTTCGCGGTGATTCGCGCGGCGCGTACGATGCGGCCGAGCGCCGGAATACGCGAGAGCGCGTCACGCTCGAACGGCTGCTGGCGGCCGACTGAGCGTCCGCTGCTGCTCCGCTGCCGCTGCCGCTGCCGCCGGCCCGGAGAGTGGAGAACACTGATACGGGAAGCCCGCGCGCCAACGGTAGCGACAACGGCGGAGGCGCCGAGGGAGAAGGGGGATTCTCAACACTGCTCGGGGGTTGCCCCTCCCCTCGCGTCCTCCCCCTCCCGCAACGCCGAGCAACGAGCAACGAGCAACCTACCTGCCTGGCTGTCTCGCTGCTTCGTTGCCTCGCTGCCTGCCACTCGGTTTCCCTCCGCTTCTTCCCGCCTTCTTCGCATTTGATACACACACTAGACACACTTCTTGTCCTTTTGTTGTTTGGAGATTCCCAACACTCTTTGCTTCCCCCCTCCCCTCTCCGCCTCCCGACCTACCGAGCAACGAGCAACCTACCTGCCTGGCTGTCTAAAAAAAGTACTAAAAAAAATCAAAACACAAACCAGCCAGCTCGTGTGTTTTACCGCGAAGGAAACCGTGGAAAAACGATCCCTCGCGCGGCGTATCCGGCGACGCGCGCGGGCGACGAACGAATTGGCACACGTGTCGCGCGCGGAGCTCCGGGTGCCGGCTGAAAGGCACCGGTGGCAAAACCAGCGCGAAGGGTGAGAGTGCGGTACCACCCGCGATTCTCGTACGTATCGTATACGTACGTTCCGCGTGTTCGTATACCTGCTCGGCGCTGAGAAGGAGGTAGAGGCAGGGAGGCAGGACCGCGGGTTACGCGTGTACCAAGGTGCCGGTGGATAAGGCCGGGAAAATAGGCGCTCACACCGCAGCAGCGGCGCGTTTGCCCCGCTCGAGTCGCGCGCCTCGGATATTGTAAACGGGGTCTGTGTGTTCCTGACGTGTCGATATATTCCCGCGAAGAAAAGCTCTGCCGTTGAAGCTGAGAAATAGCTCGGTTCTCGCGCTGCTGGAGGGGGGAGCGCCTCCCCCCTTTACCCCGACTCGCCACCCTCTTTCTCTGGTCTACGTCGCCAGCGTCGCCGCTGCTGCTTGGTTTCTGTCGTTTCTGTCCTCGGCGTCTGCTGCCCTAGGGAGGGGGGGGGGGGGGAATCTCCACCGCCTCGGATTCCGATATCGTCGTCGCTGCGGCTGTTGCGACGCGTCTCCCGCGAAAACACAAACCGCCGATAGTGCAACGTCTTCCCCCGGGTGTCGGGTACGGGTGACGGATCTCGGATACCGTTGACGCGCAAATCTCGCGACTCGTGTCGCGATCCGATCGATCGTCGAGTTGCGAAAAACGTTTGTTCGCTCTGCGTCCTGTCTTCGTATCTGTCGAGTCAAACTTTTACCTGTCGGGTCTGAGGAACTTTTTATTTAATTTTCTTTTATTAAGGGAATAGTAAATGCACTAATTTTCCAGGTTAATTGCTTTATTTATTTTTTACTTCTTTCTCTTACCTAATTTATTCCAGATTTAATACATTTTATTTCGGAACTTAATTAACTGTGAGCGACAAATCAGGTTATAACGAGCGAATTTTCGCGGATATCAACCGCGACTCGGAATACACGAATCGCCCTCGCATTATACCCATGAAAAAAAAAAAGAAAACGCAAAAAAAAATCGCAAAATAAAAAATTCTATTTCAAAGCTTATACCGCGGGTGGAAATGAAAGGAATCCCGAATTCCCCATCCTCGGCATTTAAAATTGGAACGGGGGCCGCGCGCGTACACAGCGCGGCGAGAGCGCGCGGCGGCAGCAGCAGCTCCGTATTCCGGTACGACATGCACGAGCCGCCCGCGGGCGTCAAGAGTTTGCGTGTGGCACTGACAGGAGCGTGACGGAGTGCTAATAATAGAATATAATAGTGCGCGCCGCGGCGAACGACGAGCTCGGGATAGCCAAAAGCGAATCCGCGCGCGTAGAGCGCGGCGCATCTGACCTGCCAGGCGCGCTCTCGCAGGTCTCTCGTCGCAAGAGTCGCGCGCGCTGCGTTAGGAACATAATTTATAAATTTATAATCCGCGACGGGCTCGCAGATGGTACCGCAGAATCCTGCACGATCGGTAAATTCGTAGGGTCGATAATTCGGTCATATATCCGTTCAATGGTCCGGTCGATATATTGGGTCAATATGCTCGGTCAATAAATAGGATCAATACGTCCGGTCAATAATTCGATCGATACGTCCGGTCAGTAATTCGATCAATACGCCCAGCCAATACAAATGCAAACACCGCGAAAGAGAAAGTCGCCTCGTCCCTCTCGTTCCCCGCCCAAACACGTGTACCACTCGTATAATTGTTAATGTCATAATGCTTCGCGCACGCGACTCGCGCACCGGTCAAACAGTTCGCCGAGATAATATCGAAATTTGCGTAAAGCGAAACTTCGTCACCGGGCAAAGCACACCTGCTGGCACCTGCTGCTGTTGCTGCTGTTGCTGCTGCGCGTGAGATCGCGAGAGCGAGCGCGCGTGCGCGCGCACCGGTCGCGAAAAAACGCATCGACAGCGCCATTTACACACAAAGATACAGTTGACGATCGCGGTGTGTACACTTAATTGTGGAGGCCGAGCGATGCGTATCGACGCGTTTACGCGTTCCGCGATGCCGATCTCTCTTTTTTTTTTTTAGGCTCGCGATATATATACTCAGGGTAAACAATCGCCAAAAATCGACCACCGTATTGTTTGTTCCCTAACAGTTGGCAATCGTGTCTATTTTTCGATAATCTCCGACTGAACGCACCTATCACGTGACTCGTCTCTCGACGAGCGATTGGCCAGCTACCTCCAATTTACTCTTCGCAGCTTATTCTTCACTTCCACCGATACCCGGTCCGATGTTATTCGCTTTACATCGATTACAATGATTCTAGAGCTCATTAACAGCCCTCAGCCTTTTTCGCTACAGCTTTGAGCTACCGAGCTTTCCCGCAATTAGCGCCGAACTCTTTCGTCTCGAGTCCGGACGTGCGGGCGTCGAGCGTTATACGCGAAACATAAATACAGCTATATGTATATAATATACTCATAACCCACGCACGTACCCACACGTGTGCGCATCTCGCATAGCGAAGAGCACAGAGTGCGAGGGCGGAGTATAACGAACGTCAATTGCACGACAATCGATTATATTTCGCGGTGTTCGACGTGCGGCCGCGTGTAATTTACGAGTTATCTGGGAGGAATCGAGTAGCACAGCACCAGCAACGGCGGCTTCGTTCCCTCACGGCGCTTCGTGTCTATATACACACAAATCCCGTATGTAGGCGCGCACCACCGCGCATATTATATCCATATATATGTGGAAATATATATCTATATAGATAAAGGTCCTCGTAGTCCCGTAGGACGTCTGCCATTCCCGTTGCACACACTCGGCCCGACGATGCCGCTCGCGGCGAGCGTCCGCGACGAGAGCAGAGACACGGACGATGTAATTTCCCCGACGAGTGCGAAAATTACAGCGCGCTCCCCCCAAGAGCCATCGGAATTAAACGCGTTAGGCAAAAACGGAGGAGCGACAGAGGCAGGCTCTATATCACGCACACACTCGATCGCGTTCGCTCGTCCAGCGACCCAGGTACGACACACAACCCGGTGTTACGCCAGACAACGTGCAAAACGCTGTGCGATGTCATTGGACCTGCCTGTGCGGCGTGTCAATAGCAGAAAGTCGAGAGAGAGAGATAGAGAGCGAGTAACAACAGCGTGGGAATCACTTTCGTTGGAAATTCGTGCTGGGGGGAGGGGGGGGGGGGGAGGTATCAACATGAGGGGATGAGCGAAATTCGCCAAACTCTGTTCGCAAATTTACAAGCGATAACGCTGGTCGTTATAACCGTGCGAGGATTTCTCGCAAATGGGAGGAAGGCAGGAAGCCGAGCGTGAGGGAGGGGGAAGGAGAGACTCGATTGCTAAAACTTGCAATGCACATTTTTCTCTGTTTCCCTCGTCTATCCGTCCTCTCCGTTTACCCTTCTCGCCGTCTCTTGTTGTGACGCGGAGTCCTTGGTTGGCCCCCCCCCGTTTCTTGGGCAGAGTGTTTTGTCTCTCTTTCCGAGAAAGGACGCTGATTGGCCCGTCGCCGAGGCGACTACAGTAACAGCGCGAACGCGTGTTGAAATTGGCGTTAATTTCTCTGTTTTTCTTTCAAGTTCTTCTTTTTTTCACGATCGATTCGCGCGAAGTCGGCGCGGATTACGTGTAAACGGAAATCTCCGCAGGTTGACCGTGCGCGGCGCTCGGCGTTTCCCTCGATTTTCCCCGGTTCGCTGTTAGGGCTTATTCGAATAGCGTGTCAACGCCAGGAAGTGGTTCATGCCAATAGCAGAACCTCCGCAGCTCTCGCTCCCTCTCTTTCTCGCTCTCTCTCGCTCCATGCAATATATATATTACGCTCGCTGACGAGGTCGCACTCGCAGCTTTTCTCTAGCGTCGCGCCACGGCCACCGCGCTCTCTAAGCGCCGCAAACAAACAAAACAACACACGTTACACCGAAATAACGGGCGTTGCGACCTTCGCAAAAAAAAAAAAAAAAAACACAGACCCAGCAGCCACAAAAAAATGAATCCGTATTCATGATCATTCTACAGAAATTTCTTGAACAAAAATTTCGACGCGACAATTCCTCCGAAATCATTTATTAATTTTTCCTAAAAGCTCATACGAAAATCGAGCTACTCGCCGGATTCTCGCCAATTGCAATGTCGACGTATCAGAAATCCTGAAAATAAAAAAACACCTCTGATCTGCCGGATCTTCGGATATCTTACGCTCCTCGTTCGGACTTCCGGTGTCCCCCGAATCCGCGTTTTCGCATCCAAAATTTCACGGTGGAAATCACCCTCGACGTGTGCGGCGACTGAAGCAGTTGGAAAACAAAAGTTTCGACGTCGCCTTTGTCGCGGCCGCGAGGCCGTAGAGGAGTTTTCGCCGCGGCGGTTGGGCGCCGCGTCGGACGCAGCTGACAAACGCTATCGAGGCTATTTTAGATAAAAGCTCGGAAGCAAAGCAAAAGCAGCAGCTTTTGTGTTGCTGCCGTCGGCGTTTCCCTGCAGCTCCGCGCGTTCACGGTTCCCGTTACGGTTCCTGCCTGCCAGTGTCAACACAGAAGGAGCGACGCGTCGTCGCTGCGGCCGCCGCCGCCGCTGCTGCTGCTGCTCTTGGCATATGCGCGCGGCGCGCGGGGCGAGAGACCGAAAGTATCGAATGGGCGAACAGGTGAGCTCGATAAGCTCGAACAGCTGTTTCCGCGTTTCGCCGACTCCGGCTCCTCGCGACGGCGGCCGCGGCTGCTGCTGCCGCCTACTGCACCGCGAGAGACGCGCGCACGCGTTCGGCCAACATGTGCAACTCAGCGTCTATACAAACACATATAGTGTATATGTTACATATATGTGTGTTTGTATGCGTACGTGGATTCGATTAGCTGATTGTTTTCACTGCTTTGAATTTTTTCCTTTAGTTTTTCAAGCGCGTTGCGAATCCTTCGGACAAAAAAAAAAAACAAAACTTCTAGTGATTTTGTAAATATAGTAAATTCCATAAATTTTACAAATTTCGTAAATTTCGTACATTCCATAAATTGTATAAATTTGTCCAGGCGACTCCGTGAAATACGTTGGCACATAAACGACGAAGCCGCGAAAAATAGTGTGAGAAAAATTGCTCCCTATGAGAGGGAGTGGAGAGGTTGGAGAGTCGCGACGGTGACGGCGGGTTGAGACGAAAAGCTGGGCGCAGTTTTTTGCCGTATCCCAAGGCTGAAGATGTCGAGCAGCTTCCTGGACCAGACCTTCCGCCTCGTCGCGCTTAGCGAGAGAGAGAGAAAGCGAGACGAACGGCTGCACAGCGAGACGCGCACCGAGTGTTTTTACTTCCAAATATCCGCGCGGAGCTCGGGGCGGGGGAGAAAAAAAAACGGAGAAGAAGAAGAAAGAGAGCGCAGAGCGAGATCGTACGGATAGAAAACAGCTGAGGCGCAGCTGGTTTCTGGCGTCGCGCGACGAGCGCGCCTCGCCGTTTTCCACCCTCGGAGAGCATCGCACTTTCGATATACACAGACGTCGCCGTTGCGTACACACGAGGCGCGCCGGTAGTGTCGTACATGTGACTGGCACATTATGCATGTGCGATTCGCATGGTCCGCACATGTCGCGACACTCAGCGAGACTGCTTTACCGTCTGGAGGTTCAGAAAAAATAACGAAAAGTCTGTCTAATAATTCTATAGGGGTACAATAAAAATATAAAAAATATAACAAAAATTAAATTATATAAAAAATAATTCAATTTAACCGGTCAATCGACTAATTGATTGATAAATTGGTTTATTTTTGTTTGGTTGATTGATTGATTTGTTTTGTAATTGTTTCAAAATAATCCGGAAAATAAAGTACCGAAAAGTTATGACCAATAGTCACGTAGGAATTGCAACGTCGGACCAAGAAAATTCAGACGACTCAGATACGAGTACAAAGATTACATTTATTACATATAATTCAGTTGCGATATAATACACCCTCGTGGCCTTACAATTTATACAGGTACACTCGAAAGTACGGAGTCAGATCTTACATCTCACTCGTGACTTTCTTTTCGTTTCGTTTTTTATTTATTTTTTAGTTTTCTTTCCATCGTCGCGAATATATCGGTTATTCGTTTATTGTCGTCTTTTTCATAAAAAAAAAAAACGTTTCACATGCACTTTACTTTCTCGTCACTTACTTGCCTCAGTTTGTTCTGTTTCAGTCATCTCGAGATCTCGACCCTCGAGCGTCTAGTCGTTTTTTTCTGCGCGCTCCTTGCGAGATTCTCAGCCGGTGTCGGAGGTGCAGGACGAGTCCTCGGCGTTACTGTGCTCGTTGTTGCTCTCCGTCGACGAGCTGTCCCGGCTTTTAATCCGTCGCTTGCGCAGCTTCGCGAACTGAAACTCCTCGACCGGAACTGTACAGTCAACAATTTAAGTTACATGTTATTCACGGATAAGAACAAACCCGGGGATTCCTGTCGATGCGGTGGATGAATTCACGCATTGACCGTTTATTGGCGTTTGAAGTTTTTTTTTTTTTTTTTTACTATAAATGATTTTATTTTGTTATAAGTGAGCTTTTGATAGAAATAACAAGTGTGGATAATGTATGACAATCCAGTCAAACGCTCAGCCTCTCGGTTCAATGTCCGCGTCATCCACCTGAATCAGGAAACAAATGAAATAGGCATCTGCGAATTCAAAAAGAAAGCAAACATCTTGTATTTTTTTCCTTCTTTTCATTTTGCCTCCGTTCTCGCATGCGGAATGCGAGCCGAACGCGAGAATACAACGTGTCAATTTATGCTACAGTCGGTGCGCGATTTCGTCTGATTAGAAGTTCTCCGTATTATTATTTTTTTTTTTCTACAAATTTGCATATCGAGTCTCGCGAATTTCGCGCTCCGACCTTAACATGTACATCGGCTACATTTGTGGTTTTAACATGAGAGCCTAAGAAGATTGTCACGTAGGATATCGTCGTTTTTTTGTTTTTCTTGTCGAATCGCTTTGCCGAAAAAGGCACGTACAACGTTTAACACTTCTATTGTTTCAGTTCTACGTGGAATCTTTAAAATAGTAAAATATGGCGTGGGTCGGACCGAGCGTTTGTCCCACTTTATCGCCGCAAAAATATCAGACGTCGTACATCGGTCTTTGATCGTTCGCTGCTCGTCTATCATTTCAACATCTATGTGAGAGAAAGAGAGAGAATCGCTTCTCGCGTACACGATATATACTTTGAATTATCAATTACACGGCTTAAGATTAGCACCACAGATACAGTAAAACAGCCTTTCAATTCCATTCGGTGAATCTCGTTACGCGAAAAAAAAAAAAAAAAAAATCAATTTCAATCTTTCCACCGTTTACACCACACGCTAAGGAGAAGTTTGTGCCACGTGATTGCGATTTTACCGCCGATAGATTCAATCATTTATTTTTAATCTTTTTTTCCTTCGTCAAGCATTCGTCCGTCTGCTGCTGAAATTTCCTCAGCACTCGGAGGCGAAATTCGCATTACAGTTTTCGTTACTGACCGCAGTTACCACGGTCGGTATCGAAAACTCGTTTTACTCTTTTTACAGAGTCTGAAGCAAATTAGGTGCGCATTTCGTCTGAACAGTAATGAATTTATGGCCACTCGTGTTACCGGAAACGTCGCTCGATAATCGCAAGCGAAATAAAAACGAGAATTCGTGCGCTGCAGCGTTTGTAAAATCTTCTCAACAATCTTCGTTATTTTCAGCCAACGCGATCAATTGTGACTGAAAGATAAACGTCATTCGGAGGCTCTGGAGAAAAAATAAAATTTAACGATGCGTAGGACGAAAAAGGGGCGAGCCAGGCAGCTGTCGAATTTCCTAATCAATCAACATATCGCGAACTTCGCGCGTTTTACAAGCTAATAGTTTGAACTCCCGTCCGTCGCGTTACACCTAACGACGATTTTTTTTTCTTTAAATTCCCGAAATAACATCGATCGAGCTAGCAACATGACTATTTGAGGTCCGGTTGTTTACCGTCTGAGTCCGGATCGCCGTCGTTTATACCGGACACCGGAACCGGCAAAGGAACAACCTCAGGCTCCAGTGGCTTCGGGCCCTGATCTATGTCTTCCACTAGGACTTCCTCAGCCAGGCTACTTCTCACTGCATCTGTGATTAAAGCAATTTGTACCATGAATAATAATAATCTCTTGTGCAAAAAAAAAGTGAACATTTTTTTATAGGCTTATAAGCGTTTTTTAAGGTAACAGTTCTTCTGGAATTGTTACCATTGAATGCTTGAGGATACTGCTGATTCAGTTTGTTTTTCACTATGCGTATCCTCTTAAAAATATGATCCAGGTCGCGCTTCATCTCCACCAGAAGCGCAGTGTGCTTTTTGAACTCCACGCCGGCCGACTTGAGTCTGTTGACCGACAACTGGTTGCAGTTAGTCAGCATTTCGTTGGTCTTCTCGAATCGCTGCAGCCTGATAATATAATCATAATAATAATATTAATAACAATAAATATTCTATAAAAAATATAAATTATAAGATTAAAAAACCCCTCACATCTGCTTCTGAGCTCGTATCATCGACTCGACGTCCTGCTGATCGACGATCCCCGCGAGACCCTGAACGAAGACCTCGGGCGCCGTGTAATTCTGAAAGCACTCGAAGCTCCCGGCGTCGGATTCCGGAGTTCCCTGAGCCGCTGCCATGACTCTATCGCCGCGTTCTTTACGTTTCGTCCGCGCGATCCAGGAACGTCGCAGTCGCTATATTGTCCGCGCGAGTTTTCCCTCCGGTTTCATCGCCCCGTTCGGACCGTCGTCCTTATCGTCGCAATCGGCCACATTCGGACCGCCAATTTTTAATCCTCGAATTTCCTTTCCGCAGACTCTGCTCTTGCGGCGGTTAACCCGTTAATGACGATTCTCGCATCGTGTCTTATCGATTCGCGGCTAAGCCGAAACTGCGACGAAAATGTCGCGTACTGACTGGAACTGAACTGACAGGACTGACAACCAGAGACTCCCGATCCAGTTCGCTCGACGAACACCGTATATATGTAATGCGTCATCGAACGCACAGCTGTTGTACAGTCTGAGCAAAAAATGTGCAAACTGACCGAGATTTTCGGTAATTTACTGTCACTTAACCTATATCTACAGATTTTTTGTTTAGAAAACGTCATATGACGTCACATGCCAAATGTACACGTGATGACAGATTCGAATGTGGAATGCGATATACGACATTGATCTTTAGTCACCTGCTACGGCCCAGCGGACTCGTTATAAAACCGTTCGGACTTCGTTGGTGAATACCTAAATTTCATTCGCGAAATTTCGACCGCAGCCGATCTCAGGCTTCTCGTTCTCGCGTCGCTCGCACGTGTCGCGCGAGCCGAAAAAAAAAATCAGCAGCGCGCGCGACGCGTCGGAAATAAATCACCTTGGAGGAAAAAATGTTTGCTCGCGCTTTTCCCTGAAGTCCTTGGATTTCCGAGCGCGCCGAGCACCAGGTAACCCACCTATTTTCGCATCGACGATCCGAGAATTTTTTCTCCCCAAATTGTCTCGATTGTAAGTGCGATTTGCGATTAACCTAGACGACGCGCGAGATTAACGAGCGTCTCGCTCGTCTTAAACACGATTTTACTGACTGATAAGAAAGATAAAAAACGTGCAGGACGAAAATTTCGCAAGTTTGATTTGAGGTTAGCCTGACATAACCTGGAAACTGGATGAAAATTTGACTTAACGTCGAAAATTCGTGTTTTCAGGAGATGCCCCGAAGAATGGCGTATTTTTTGCACAGGGGACCGTTGGCTCTGCACCGACTGGCCCGCTCGTCATTGCACTCCAATCTGGTGATCTTTGCCAGAGGCGTAGCCGACAATGCGGGTTCACACGGCGAGGGTGGCCCGGTCGAAGAGCTTAAACGCAGAATAGCCAGGGGCGAACTGGTGGCTGACGAGTATCAGATGCGAGTGGCACAAAACCTGCAGAGGGTGTACGACGAGGTGGCCGGCTATGAGCCAGAGAAGCCGAGCCTGCTGGGCAAGTGGCTGGGCAGAAGTGAGAGAAAGCGAAAGCCACCGAAAGGACTCTACCTTTATGGAGCGGTGGGCGGAGGTAAAACAATGTTGATGGACCTATTCTATAATTGCTGTCAGGTATCTCAGTTCCTATTTTGTTGCGGGTACTGCACATGGGGAGCCAGGAAATTGGATGTACGGCGAGAGAATTAACGCAGGAAATGACTCTGACTTTTGAGGCGTAGCGATGGAATGGCTTTCCATATGCACTACCGACAGTCCCATCGATGTGGATATGGATGTAACTGTGCTGTGTTTTTGTTATTTTTGCCGCCATACAGACCGAGGACAAGAAGCGAGTGCACTTCAACAAGTTCATGCTCGACGTCCACAGCCGGATACACGAGGTGAAGAAGGGCGTGCCGCGTGATCCTCACAGCGACAAGATTCAGCCGTTCGATCCTATTCCACCGGTGGCCGCGGTTATTATCGAGAAAGCGTGGCTGCTTTGCTTCGATGAGTTCCAGGTAATCGTCGTTCTGTCGCGGTCGGTCGTTGCGTAATTGAATCGCCGAATTTTAGTTTGAAACGATTTCGCGCGACGTTTGAATAATTTTCAGGTCACCGACGTAGCGGACGCGATGATTCTCAAGCGTCTATTCACGGAGCTTTTCAACAACGGCGTGATCGTCGTGGCGACGAGCAACCGGGCGCCCGACGACTTGTATAAAAGTGGATTGCAGAGGGGAAACTTTATTCCGTTCATTCAAGTGCTTAAAGATCACTGCGCGATCGACACGCTGGACTCGGGTGTCGATTACAGAATGAAAGGCGGCAGCGGAAAGAATCGCAGCTACTTTGTGTACGTAGACATTGACTTTTTGCATCGACTCCGATGATTGAAACGAACGCTTTTATATTTATGTGTGTATTGCACGCGAATGAGTAGAAAGGGTCAGGACAGCGACGACGCCGTCGACAAGGTCTTCAAATATCTGTGTTCGATGGAGAACGACATCGTCAGGCCGAAGACACTGACGATCAAGGGTCGCAACGTGTCGTTCAAGAAAACTTGCGGTCAGGTTATCGACTCGACGTTCGAGGAATTGTGCGACAGGGTAAAAAAAAATGCGCAAGGTTTTTTGCACAGCTTACGCGTGGAGAACTTGACGATGAATTTGATGTATTGCAGCCGATGGGTGCGAGCGATTATCTGGAGATGTCTCAGGCTTTCCACACGATCATAATTCGCGACGTTCCGCTGCTGAACCTGAAGCTGAAGTCTCAGGCGAGGCGTTTTATCACGCTCATCGATACCCTGTACGATAATAGGGTAAGACAATTTTTATCCAAGTCTCAAACACGACGAAGTTATCGACTCGAATCGAACCATTTTTGTCTCTGTGTCCTCAAGGTCAGGGTAGTCGTATCTGCCGCGGCGCCGCACAATCAATTGTTCGTTCCCGAAGCTGACGCCGAGTACACGGACGAGAAGCGAATGCTGATGGACGACTTGAAAATTTCCGTGGGATCGGTGAGTGAAAATTCGAGTTCTCGTCGACTTTGCGAAACAAATTTATTCAACGCAACCTTTGCTCCGCAGGACGATCACAAATCGAACATCTTCACTGGCGAGGAAGAACTATTCGCATTCGATCGAACGGTCTCCCGGCTGTCGGAGATGCAGACGCAGGAATATTGGGACCAATGGGAACACCACAGATAACGCTGACGCGTCTTAGCGACTAAAATGTTTTCGCTCGATCGAGCGCCTAGTTATTGCGAGCGAGCCGAGTTCGAAAGTCGTCGCGACATTGATCGATTCCATGTGAACGCGCGTCGCTGCGATTAGCTCCAAATATGTCTAACTTATTCGCGTCTCCAGCCGATTATTTATTCGTACGAAAATCCGGAACCGGAAAGTTACACGCGCAACGCGTTAACGCACGACCCACGGGTTCGATAGTCTGTAAATATACAAGCAATAAAAATCGACGAAGTACCACTTCAAGTGAAAATAAAAAAAAGTAATCAATGATATCATCGTCTTCCCACTTTTAGCACTGAGAACCGCGAGTTTTTTCCTTCAGCGGCTGCTCTACGTCGCAGCGTCGACAGCGCGAGACTGAACAAATTGCCGGGCTAATTGATTCAATTGTTCCGCCCGCGACCTTCATCGAAATAACTCGTCTCTCGTGCAATCGTTGTCGTAGAAGTCTTAGATTTTGAATTTGCCGCCTTTTTTACCTCGAGTTCTGCTTCACCGACCGGACGCAGTAACCTGGTCGGTAACAAACACTGAAGTATCTCTTACTGACCAACAAGCAAGAGAGACCCGAGAAAAAAGTTTCCATGTCAGGTGCAATCTAGGGACTTTGGTGTTGCCACCAAAAATCGCCGCTGCTGCTGCGGCCGGTCGGCGCAGGCGCACCAGTCACACGCTCGTGCGCTCGTCTCCGTACGCGCGTGAGAGAGGCCCCAGTGCGACGTCCCCGCGGTCGGCCCTGTGTGTCGTTTTTATTTTTCCTCCGTCGTCCTACCCAGCCACGGGGGACCGGAAGCAAGCGTCGAGGCTCGCGACGAAGCGTGTTTCAATCTGAGCCGAGGGGATGGCCGCGATGCTGTCCAATTGCTCGCGAATCGCGCCCCGCGCCCTCGCCCGTCTAGCGGCCTCGCGAGCCAAGGTAACCCAGTCGACCCTTTGTCGCTCTTGTCATTCATTCGTCATATTTTACGCCCGCTTCTTAACCCATCTCGCGCTCGTAAACCGAGCAGCAGCAGCCGACACACGTCGGGGCCCGCCGGCGGCTCCGGGGGTTACGTTCTCGTAACCAGCGGCGAACTCGCCGTCCGATTAGCAGTCATCCAGGCGCAGAGCGCCGCGGAGCTCGGCGATTGGGCGGCCTCGAGGCTGGTCTCGGGACTGTCGAAAAATTCCTCGCGCATCTACCTCGCGGGTTATATAATCATACGGTTTTTCTCTCACCGCAGTCCTCGGCTATAACTCTGCTACGACTCCCCCCACCCACCCCTTGTACCTCTCCCCCCTCCCGTCCGCGCCTCCTCCCCCGCTCGCACGCTCGTGTCAATTTCGCGTTTTAGAGATTTTCACGGGACTTTTTGCGAGATGTTTTTTTACCGAGTATGATCGATCGATGACGTTTGTGTCGATCAGCTGATTTTTCTCGTGCAGGTGTTAATTTTTTTTTTGGGTATTTATTTTTGACTCGGCCACCCACGACACGGGGATTTTTTTTTTCGTCCGCGTTCCGCGGTTGCGGGATCCGTTATGTCATGCGCGAGAATTCCGACGACCCGGAGTTTCTGGAGTTCATTTTTTTTTTGAGAATTTTGTTTATCGAGTTAAGGGACAAATTACTTTTATGGAATTGGAGTAATCTTTTTCTTTGCTTATTTTTCGTACTTTTATTGGGATTTTAATTTGTGATATGTTCGATTGTACTTATTTGATTGCATATGCAAAATCATAAAAGAAAATTTCGAAAAAAATAAAAGTTATAAATTAATAAATGGATATAAACGGACAGCAATTTTCGTGACAATAGTCGTCGAACAAAAATCATCAATCCCATCTCAACAACATTTTGCATTTAACATAGAACGTACGGAGCACATTGTCATTGTATTATTAAAAAATCGTCGTTTGTTTCTTTGCTGCAGATCGTGAGGACGTTTCATCAAGAAGGTAATGACAATCGCTAGTCGGGCGATAGAACGCTCGCGCGTCGCGCGCATTGACCAATATCTCACCTGAGACAATGTGTTTTTTTTTCTCTCACGGTATTTTGCAGGGCGCGTGCTCCTCCTCCAATCGAGATGCAGAGCCGGCGAGATAGCGTCCGGGTGAGTTATGGTCGCGATAAGCGGGCAAACAAATAAAGTAATAGCGATTGCACGATTCGTCTGATGACCCGCAATTCTCTGCGTTTCGCAAGAAAAAAAAAACAAAAATTTTCGTTTCGACGATATTTTTTAACGCTATACTTTAACGCCACATTTTTTGCCCGCAGCTCCGACAAAACCGGCGTCTCCTACTGTTGGAAGGTGCAGATGCGACAGATCCGTTCGACACAGGCCTTATGTGAGTCTCCTCGTGACTTCGGTCAACGTTGCAAGCAAATCTTTCTCGTCGTTACGACAATATCACTGCGAAAATCAATTTTTCTCCAGGGGACATAAAGGAAGTGGTGGTCCCCGCGTTCGCGGACAGCATCAGCGAGGGCGACGTCAGGTGGGAGAAGAAAGTCGGTGATCAGGTTAAAGAGGACGATGTGTTGTGCGAGATCGAAACCGACAAGGTAATGCCAAACGTGGAGATCATGAAAATATTCCTCATAAATAATCCTCATATGTTATTCCAACGACCATTATCGATAAAAGCAATTTTTCGAATTTTCACAAATTACGTTGACAAATAATTGCAGACCTCCGTGCCCGTTCCATCGCCCGGACCCGGCGTGATCAAGGAGCTGTTCGCCAAGGACGGCGACACCGTGAAACCGGGTCAGAAACTCTGCACCATCGACATTGGTGCCAGCGGCGGAGCCGCGCCGGCCGCCGCCGCCGCTGCTCCTAAAGCCGCTCCAGCTGCAGCTGCACCGCCACCGCCGCCGCCTCCGCCACCTCCGCCGCCTCAGGCCGCTGCCGCGGCGCCCGCACCACCGAAACCGTCGCCCGCCGCTCCACCACCGCCCGCAGCGCGACCACCGCCTCCGCAGGCGCCGACCGCCTCGATGCCGGTCGCCGCTATCAAACACGCTCAGGTAGTAGACAAGTATTTTCAACAAGAAAAAAATAATCGACCAAACAATCTGACATTGTGCGTCGCGTTGTTTTTGTTCTCCAGTCCCTCGAGGGAGCGAAGGTTCAACTGCCACCGAGCGACTACACCCGCGAGATAACCGGCACGCGAACGGAGCAGCGCGTCAAGATGAACCGCATGCGGCTTCGCATCGCCGAGCGTCTCAAGGACGCGCAGAACACCAACGCGATGCTCACGACCTTCAACGAGATCGACATGAGGTTCGTTCGCGGTTTCTCCTTTTCCCCGAAAACCTAGGACGTTTTTTCGCTTCTTCTCCTCCTGTTTCACTCATTAATAATGTCGTTTCAGCCGCATGATGGAGTTCCGAAAAACGAATCAGGAGGCTTTCATGAAGAAATACGGCCTCAAGTTGGGCTTCATGAGCGCATTCATCGCTGCCAGCGCGTATGCCCTGAAGGACCAGCCGGTTGTGAACGCCGTCATCGACGGCGGCGACATCGTCTACCGCGACTACGTGGACGTCAGCGTCGCCGTCGCCACGCCGAAGGGTCTCGTCGTGCCGGTTCTCCGCAGCGTCGAGAACAAGAACTTCGCCGAGATCGAGATCGCCCTCGCGGCGATCGGCGACAAGGCGCGCAAGGGCAAGATCTCCGTTGAGGATATGGACGGCGGTACTTTCACGATAAGCAACGGCGGCGTTTTCGGTTCTCTCATGGGAACACCGATTATTAATCCGCCGCAGAGCGCTATACTCGGCATGCACGGCGTGTTCGAGCGGCCGATCGCTGTGAAAGGACAGGTAAATGATTTTTTTTTAATACTTTTTTTTTTTTATTAAAATGTAATCCGACCGCAAACGTTATTCTTGGGTATGCCATATTTTCAGGTCGTCATTCGCCCGATGATGTACATCGCCCTGACCTACGATCACCGACTGATCGACGGTCGCGAGGCCGTAATGTTCCTGCGAAAGATCAAGGACGCCGTGGAGGATCCGCGAATAATCCTCGCCGGACTGTAAACCCGTCGCGACGACATCGAGAGACGAGGAAAGTCGCGAGGAGCGAGCGAAAAAACAACCAAGCGACGCGCAAAAAAGTTTTCATCGAATCGCTTCGAAGGCGCCTCTCATCCCCCTTCCAGGACGATTGTACAGTAACTCTCTGTGTATTATATTCCGTTACTTCGAGTTTCGGTGGCTCGTTTCCACTTGTTTTCACTTCGTTTATCGCCCCGTTTATCTCATTCGGCAACCGTGAACCGCGGACGAAAGACTCGCTTGAAATTTCGCGTCCCGATGCCACAACTTTTTTTTTTCGAACGCCCGGTATCGGTGCCCGGAATTTTGAGCTATTTTCGGCGGTGTCGTCGATCGTTGAAATTAAGAAGAAACAAAATGTTCAATCCCTGCAAAAGCGCGGTATTAATACTTTTTCAGAACTTATCGATACGATATTACTCGTCGGCTGTTTGAGCGCAGAACAAATCGAATCAACCAAAAAAAGCTGCCGACATCCAATTCCTCGCGAAAATCGAGGTTCTTCGGTTGCGCGTTTGAAACGCGAGCGGAGTCGTCTTCACTTACGAGAGGTTGTAAATAAATGTAAGAAACTCATACTTTGCGTACGAAATTCGCGTGAGCGAAGTTGTCGACCCCGAGACACGTTTCTCGGCGAAAAGAAAAAAAAATGTTTCCATCGGCAAAGACGACCCCCGTTTTTAATTTCACCATTGATTTTAGTGGCGAGACCTCTTAATTTCCGGACTGAAGAGAGAAAAATGTTTAAAATGTTTTAACGATATCGTCCGGAAGACCCGTGCGAAAGTATTTTGTCCAAGAGGGAAGAACAAAAAAAAAGGAAACACACGAAAGTTGCTTCGTGAAACGAAGTAAAACCAGACACTCGTAGTATTCTCGCGACATAGTTTTTATTTATTTAACTCCCAACGGACCTCGGAGGACCATCACGGAAGAGCGCGAACAGCCGGCGCCCGTAGACCCGAAGCTGAGATTTGTTATATAGATGTAATCGAGAAGAGAGGTAAAAAGTAATAAAAATTACCTTAGTCATTACAATCGCAATCGTAATTTTTAAGGTACTCGCAAGTCGCTGTTTCATCGTTGCTCCTTGCGTCTGTTCGCTGGTTCTCGACGCGTGGTATTAGCACATTAAAGAGACGTGACTGTATCTGATGTATTTCTACGGATTTCTCATTATTCAGCCTCTGCGTAACTTTAATTCTGGATAATTCGGTGCTGACGCTCGGTCGGTAAGACAAAATATGCACATTGCAGATTCCTCACCGACTGAGCACGCGCTCAGGTGCCTCGTGCTAATTAGTAAATTTTTTCATGCGAATCCAATCAAGGTTTAAATAATCGAAAACGCCATGGAACAACCGTTATGATATATATTTTTCACCAACCATTCGCCGGCTTCGCTTTCGCTCGTAAACATTTACAATTAAACGCCCTGAAATATAACACAATCGAGTGTACATTTACATTTACTTACGACGCTTGATATGACGCTAGAATCTAGTTTTTTTTATTTCCCTTCTTCACGTTTTATTTTTTTTTACGAAACATAACGAGCGATGAACACGCGCACCAGACTCAACATTCGATCGTGTAACGCATTGGAAAAAAAAACATAAACCGTCGCGCAACAATTTTATTTGTAGTCGTATTACATTTTCTTTTTTTCTTTACTCAGCTTCATTTTACCCCTCGTATTCGCCTGTCGATTGAATCGAGCGGTGAATCAATTTGTAACATTTAAATGCTTTAACACCGATAACACCTATACATTCATCGTATACTTTTCGCCCTTTGTTATATATATATCTGAATATAATATTCTTTTTCTCTCGCACATTCGATTCGTCGTCTCATCGGAATTTAATTATCTTTGACAAAAAAAAAAAAAAAATTGCGAGACAAATTCACAAAAAAAAAATGTAGCTTGGACCACAAGGATATTAAATTCTTTGATTTTGTCGTTTTTTCGTGTTTCGCGAATTATTTTCGCTCATGGGAAGAACTCAAAATTTGGTAACGAAAAAATTCCTACATTCTCGGACCAACGAGAAGCGAACATTTTTTGTTTCGCGCGGTCAAAATATCGCATCTCGATGAGTCGCATCATTTTAAGCTCGTGGATGTCCAACATCATTTTCCAATTTCCAATCTTTTCTTCTCCCCCTTTCTCTTATCCCCATTTGCATCTTCCTCGGCATTATTACTGTTATCATCGTTATCGTTACTATAATAATGATAATGTGAATTGTCGTTTCGGCGGTTCCCGCGACTGCGGCGCGCTAACGTCTCAGTGGTTCCGGCGACTTCCGCGCGGAGCGCTCGAGTCGCGCCGAGCGGCCGAAATTCATTAGGTACGCGTAGATATGCACCGGTTTTATCGCGCGCGATATTCGTCGATGGAAAAAAAACTCGTGTATTTTTTTCTTCGCTCTCCCTCTTTTTTTTCCTCGTCGTCATCGCCGTTTTTTCCGCATCCATCGTTGAGTCCTCCGAGTTGTCGCCGACGACGACGAGCGCCGATTGGGCGGCGCGCCGAGGCGGGAATTTAGAACTCGGTCTGCGGCCGCTTCGCCAGCCACTCGACGATCGCCGGGATCTCGTGAACTCGCTGCTTGAGCCCGCGTAACGCTGGATAACTCTCGAGTGGCGCCGTGCCGAATATCTGCTCGAAATTCTCGAGCGCCACCGCGAACACGAAGTCGGCCCACGTTGTCTGTAATTGAAAACAATTTTTTTTCGTTTTTTTTTCAGGTGCTCACGTTGTCTGTAATTGGAAGGTTTTTTTTTCTCCCCGGTGCTCGAAAACGAAACCCGGGGGAAATTCACGGTTGGCCTGATAGCCGACGAGGCGTCACCTACAAACTCGCGAATTTCGCAGTCAACGTGACACTAAAAATAGTCTCGAACATTTTTTTTTTAAATAGACATGTCAACTTTTAGTGAATTCATTTTTCATTTACCTTAGCGAAATTGAAAATCCAGGTAATTGAATGTTATCAAATTCTCGAGAATATCAAAGTGTCCATTTATTAAATTTACATGCCGAATAGTCAGAATCAAAGATTTTTTGTTGTTTTTTTTTTCTTTTTTTTTTTTTTTTTTAATATCACTCACATTGGAACCGACTGCGTATCCGCCGTTCTCCCTGATGGTCTGCTCGAATTTGTTCAGATAAAACGGTATCGTTTCCTTGAGCAGCTTCACCTTCCTCTCCTCCTTCTTGAACAGATCTTCCTCCGTTCGAAATTGGAACAGAACTACGAGACAATGCAATAAGTCACGTTATTGAATATCACCGTCGTCGCTCATCAAAAAGTCGATGAATCGTCGAGTACCTAGTTTGAGATCGCCGACGGTATCGACGAGGACGTCGCAGAGCATCGACTCCCACTCGTTCTCGCCGGCGAGTCCGTGTTTTCGCGCCAAGTATCGCGCCACCGCGTTGCTCTGCGCTATCGGCTTCCCGTCGATCTCCAGAACCGGCAGCATCCCGTACGGCATCGCTAAACGCAACGAAGCGTTGCACAAAAGGCGACAATATATGTATATCGGGTTGCAGCTATGTTATATAGGTACCGCCTACGACCCAAGAGCCTCTCGGCTGGAAATGCTCGTGAAAAGAAAATGCATCGAGTCGCACGCGTTTTCTTCGCGAATTCCGCCTGGTTACGTCTTCGACGACGTAACCAGCGCTGCGCGCTATATATCGACTCGAGCGTTCCTACCGGTTGGAACATTTTTACCATTTTCCATGCGAATCTTCAGCATTTCCACGTCACGCAAAAATGTAGTTCAAACTTCATTCAATCCCCGTAAAAACTGGTTTCAGTCCTTTTCAGTTGATTTTTTAAAAAGCTGCAAAGTATTTTTTTCTCCCCAAAACATTAGCGAATTTCCATAATTTTTTTTTCAAGAATCTTTTCAAGTCGCCACTCCAAATTTTTATGAATTACAAAATTGCGTTCTCAGCTGCAGAATATCGGCGATGGGTCGTAGGATCGAGGACGAGAAAACAGGCGCAACAATCTCGCGCTGTTGACTTACTCTTCTTGAGCTCGGGCCAACGCTCCTTTGAGATCCTCTCGTCGACGTAATCTATACCCGCGTGAGCGAATATATACCGGATGTGCTCGGCCCGGCCCCGGGCGTTGAAGTATATGAGTTTGTAGTTCGGCTGCTCCTCCGCCATCCTCCGGCGCTTCGGGTATTCACTGGGCTACTGGAAGAACGAGGAGGATGAGCGTGAGAAAAAAAAGAAAAAAAATTGCGGAAGCTTCGATTTTAGCGAAATAGCCGCGAGCGTCGTCGATGCGGCTGAAAGTCGTCGCGCTACCGACGTGCAAATCGCGTGCGTGAGTTATGCAAAAATCGCGAAGGCGAACGAATCTAATCTATACAGCCGCGACTTGCGGGCAGATTAGATTGCGGTAATATGCGGGAAAGCGACGACGTGGGAAAACCGATGGTAAAATTGCGTCAGTCTCCGGTAACGTTCGCTTTGCTTTGTACCTGGTTTATCAATTTTTTTTAATTTTCATTACTGAAAGATAAAAATATTGTGTGTAAGTGAAAGTTTCAGTTTTTCGGACAATTTTTCCACCCGTTTGTCGCTTTGCAATCGAACCGCAAAGTAATTGAGGTAATTTGCACGTGGATAAGTCGGATTGTCCGGGATATTCTGGTCCGGGATATTCGCCGAACTCGATCGGCAAACTCGACCGGCACCCGAACTTCCTCGAGCGCGTAAATCTTCCCGCCGCCGCTGCGGGAACAATCGAGAATCCGCGGGCTCAAGGAAAAATTCGGACACTGACGAATTTCCTTTCCGCTGAGCGAACGAAACGCTGGAAAAGTGTCGCGATCAGAGTCAGAGCCCGGTCGGATTCGGGCCGGTTCGGACTTGGAAATTGAATCGATTCGATCTTGGCCCTGGTAGAAAATTCACAGCGCTGGCCAGGCCCTGGTCAGCGTCGTGTCATCCTTGTCCGGGCCTGATCAGTGCCTGGTTTGGGTCGAATGTAGTAACGCTATGCATTCTCTACTCGAAGGGCTATTTTCTGTCCACCGCGAACAAAGCGTTTGGTGTTGTGATTCGACACACAGAAACACAAAACATTCTCGGATACGTTCGGATCAGTTTTATCGAGTCGCCCCGAACTCACCGCGTGAATTCAATTGTTCACAATGTTCAATTTCTCGTCGAACAAAGGGTTAAAAAAGCCAAAAACGTGTGGGATGTTGTGATTGAAGAAATAACGTCGGTCGGGCAGCGCGATTCGATGAAACACAAGCGGACAGGTCCGGAGCGGTTCAATCGAGTCCCGCCCGCGGTGCGCGCGAGGTATCCGGACGGACGCGCCGATTCCCAAAGGCCGATAAGCTCGAGCGGGTAACGCACCGTTAACACGCGAGCCGATCGTTACCCTCGAAATAACCCGCAACCGCAGTTACCGCACTTGGGTGATACACATATATCCCACACACATATATATATGCATGTACGTCGTACGTATATGTATATACACGCGACTGTGCTGTAAACTCGGATGTAACGCTAACACGTCGGAGATTGGCTTTCCCGGTTAATGGGAACTTCTCACCCATCGTGGAAAGCGTAATCGGCGGTTCCACGTGAATTCCAAATGATTCATTCCGATTGACGGACACGCGGCGATACCAGCCGCCTGGCTCGACGTCGGCGAACGCTCCCGTTAAAGTCTCATTTCTTCTCTGGCTCGTTCCAATCTTCTAATCAGTTGGAGTTTTTTTCAGTTATTTTGCTACATCGATTTATCTTCATCTGACTAATTCAGCCTGACCTTTCCACTTTCAGTTTTTGCTTTGGAGACGATAAATTATCCACGGAAATAATTTACAAAAAAAAGTGATTCAAATATAATTTTTTTTTTTTTTTTTTTTTTTCATTCATCTCGGTGAAGTCTCGTTGAAGTCACGTGTCGCCCGGTTTCTTCGAGCGACGAACCGACAACTCGGGATCTCGGAGAAAAGCTGCGGGGGAAAAAGCTCTGGGAATCCTCTCGCGAAACCGGGTCAAGACGTAACCCAGTCGGTCGCGCGCGGCACTCGACGCGACGTGTTACGGTCGAGCAATTCCTCGGCTCGACAATGTGACTCCACTCCGCGCTTCGAGTACTCGAAGTCTTTCCTTCTTCCGCGCGCGCGGAAGGAGGAAAGACGCAAAATGAGTGAGTGGCGGAGGACTCAAGGGCGACGGAAACGAAGCGGCCGCGCGGGAAGATTCATCGACGTCGAGGGATTCGACGATACAGCAAATAGACGAGAAACTTCTCGAGCGTCTCTACCTATTTCTTCCTCCTCCGTTTTACTTCTCGGCAGAGACGGATGAAGATTTATCATTTTTTACGTATATTGCAATTTTTTTTCTCGATTTTCAAATTTCCCGCCAAGATTATTCGCGTATATTTAAAAAAAATCGGGGAAGTCAAATTAATAAAAAAATCGTTCAGTGAGTCAAGTGAAATAAACTCTTCATCTTTTTGTAGGTTCACTAAAAAAAGAATAATTACTGCTTTCTGATAACTTCGAGAGTATGCCCCAAGCCAGGCATCACCGGTCAGGCCCGGACAGGGATGACACGGCCCTGACCAGGGCCTGGCTAGCGACGAGTGTAACTCCGTAAATGTTCTATCAGGATAGGTAATTCATTAATAAAATTAATTCATCAATTACAATTAATTTCCCATCGATTATTCGTTCCTCATCCTGGAAACACTTTCCCGAAACTTTCGCGCGTACGTCAGATGCCGCAAGTATTTTCATTTAACCGCGTCGATCGCGCGTGTCGCGTGTTTCCGGCGCGCGCTTTATATTCGGTTGGGCGAGCTTCGAGCCGAGTGTGCGAGGCTCGCACGCGGAACTACAGGGAATATTCAACAAGACGAATGGGGAGGAGGGTGGAAACTTCGGTATTCGCGGAAACTTGGTTGGAAACTCCGGCGTCTCCGCCGTCGAGCGGAATCGAGAGGCGCGAGAGGCTCTCGCGTTGGGTGCCGAGCGTCGTGTATAGCAAGTAGGAATCGTCGTCGTCGTCGTCGTCGTCGTCGTCGTCGTCGTCGTCGTCGTCGTCGTCGTCGTCGTCGTCATCGCCGTCGTCGTCCTGTATGATATACATCTGTATATCTATATACATATACATGGGACGAGGTGTCCGTTGACGTCGACCCATTTCGAATCTCAGCGCCGTCGGGGAAAAGTCGATAGCATCGCGGCTGGTATCTTTCTCGAAACCCGATAGCAACCGAGAGAAATATATAGAGAGAGAGAGACACGTCTGTCCTGTGCGATACACAGCGTCGTAAACGATATCGCGACGCTATATCCGCCTCGCGGACACCGCGGTAACTAACGACACCGGTTGTACTGTAGACCTCGCGTCAAAATCCTCGAGGAACTCGATGTGTGAATTAATGATATTTACTGGACCAGATAGTTGATAAGAAAAAAAATATATTCTCAGATGCAACGAATATTTTGCCTTGTGACGGGGAGTACCCCTGCCCTTAACTCTCGTACTCGCCGACAGGTGGCGTCTCAGCTTTCAACGAGCGGGGAAAGAGAGAAAAGAAACACAGTGACAAAGTGTCTGCCATCAGATTGCGAATCTGAGGTTACCCCGGTTTACGATCTAAAATCCCGTTTATAGACACTTTACGGTCACACCAATATGTAGCTGTGGTTATAGGTAGCTATAACCGCAGCTACATGTGGTCGCAGCACTAGCTATAGCTGTGCAGCCTGATGTAGCCGGTGCGATATGTATGTACGGCTTGCGCGAAGCACGGCGATCACGAGGAGATCGATTTGAGATGAGGGCTGACGCCCAGGCGCATCGAACGAACGTGTCGCGACGCCTATTTTACGCGCGAGGCTCGAGATACACCGCGAGAGAGGAAAAAGCTCGAGCTCGTAGGCGTTTCGTCTATTCGTATTTATTTTGCGACGGTCGCACGAGTATAGTCGACGCGACCCGCGGAGACGTCGGTTCTGCCGCTTATGCGGCGTCAAATATTTATCCTCGCACCCGAGAAAACGATTACAACGCTACCGCGTATATAGCGACACTGAGCCACAGACTGACACTTCAGTGATTTATCGCGACAAGGCGAATCTTTTTTTTTCGTCCAGGCCTACGAATAGTTTTTTCGTGTCCCGAGAAAACGTTTTACCGGGTTTTTTAGAAAGGAAGTCGCGTTCTTGGTCTTGAATCTTGACTCACTTCGGTGGGTTTCGTTTTTTTTTTCTACAACTTCTTTGTGTTTCACTTAGTCACCTAATGCCCACCTGATGCCGCTACTGCGACTCGGGATACTTTGTATATCGGGCGCTTCACGTCAACAGGGCCGCTGGGAATCGGTGAAGATCGGTGAAAATCGGCAACAAAATCGGCAAAAATTGGTTGCCGATTTTCGTGGCCGAACTTTCGGGGCCGATTTCCGTGGCCGATTTTCGCGGCTAATCGAGCGTTCAGGCCGAAAAGAGACCGGCAGAATCGGCACGGAATACCCCGTACGTATAGAACTTATACACTGTACATCGTCGGCGTTACGTCCGACGACAGAAACGGACAATGGGGGCGCGGCTGACTTGACGACGAACGCCTTATATAACCTCGCGCTATACTTTGGCGCACGTTGCGCGCCTTACGATAACAAAAGTTTGTCGCCCCGCGAGCCGCGCGCGCCTGTCTCTAATAGCTCATTATTAAAAACTACACGACCGCCGTTTGCTCCGGAACGACGCGTCGATCCGTCGTAGTTTCGCGACGATCGTCCGTCCGGGCAGCACGAGAGCAACAGCAGCAGCCGTTGTCGTCGCCGGGCCGAATATTTCGCGCTGTCGACACCCAAGGAGATTACCTTCCGGCGATCGTGACACACGGTAACGCGAAATGAGACGCAATTTCTCACACTAAAATAATTAAAAGTTTCCACAAGTCAACTGAGTGCAAAGTGAAGAAACAAGAAGAGTGGAAATATTCTAAAAACAATTTGAAAAAAAGCACGACGTTGTAACGAGCGTTTTTATTCCTAATCAAATTAACCCTGAAATTCAGACGGTATCGCTGCTCGCGAGATACGACCGGGTTACAACCGGGGCGAGTCGTTTGCCCGCGGTGATTAATTAAACGGTCATTAGCGAAATGAGAAGCGCGCGTCGGAGTGCTAAAACGACCCGGGAGGATTAATCGCTCGGCGACGCGCTCGTGATTTACATGGCGACGCGCGCTTCGGGTTCTCGCGGTCTTCGTGTACACCGCAGACATTTGCCTCTCGCAACCCTCGGAGACCCGAAGACGCGTCGGGAGAAGTTGGCGTGACCATTGTTAACTCTCCGCAATGCAGCAACAAGAACAACAACAACAGCGAGAAGTCGAGTGACAAATGTCACGGGAATTGCGCGCGACACTCGCAGTCATCGTTACTCTTGGGACGTCGCACGCTGCATCGGACATTATGTGGTCTACGTTGCTCAGGAAATTCGACGATAAACATATATTTTTTTTAATAAGTAAAATTAGAATAATAATAATGAAATCTTTTTTCTTCATTACAATGGAAATAATAATATTAATGATTCAATTTTTGTCTTCGTAATAATAGAAAGAATCATAATAATTACATTTTGGAAGCTGGGACAAAGAAGTCAGAGGGGAATGCGACGACGACGACAACAAAAGCGGATGAAAAGGAAATAATTAGGTACAACTGCGAGTACCGCTCGCTATTGTGGATCGCGAGACAAATTATTGGCCGTGGCAATCGGAAAAGAGGATCCGGCTGCGGAGACTGCTGGACGACTGCAGCGTGGACAACGCTAAGAACCGGAAAGAGACATTTTTTTTTTTCAACGACGACGACGACGCCTAATGAACCAGGAAAAAGACTGGGCAAAGCTGCGAGGCGCTGGAGAACGGAAGACACCGAGCCAGAGCTTTCAATGTGCATACAGCTGAAAGGTCGAACCGAGTCGAGTTGACACGGAATTCCCAGTACGTAACGATGGACGTACCGCGATAATTACTATCGCCATAACCACGGGCAATATTTCATTTTCGAGAAGACACCAGATTGCGTCATTTCTGCGTTCTCAAAAAAAAAAAAAAAAAAAAATACTTCGGTGCTGTGAACCGGAACGCGGAATGAAAATCGATTGGCGCGTACATCTCGCCGGTGAACTTTATGTACGAATATTTTCGCACATATGTGCGACCCGCGTGGGCCGCGCGCTCTATGTATACATAGCGGAGAGTTTCGCGGATCGCTTTGAAAGGAATAAATGGAAGGAAGTGAGTGGAGTCGAAGGAAGGATGCGTTTCTGTGTGAAGAGAAAAAAAGAAGATGAAAAGAAAAAAGTTGAAGAAAGAAAGAAAGAAAGAAAGTTGCAGGAGCCGTGAGCTACTATATCAAACCAGGATTTCACTCCAGGGTCTCGCGGAGCGAGGAAGCCAATGAGCTCGATATTATTGGAGCCGACGGTGTCGATGTCGTCGCAAGTCGTCGCGATTTATCGTCGACTACGCCGTGACATAAGTCACAATCGACTTGTCACAGCAAAAACGCGCTTTGTGTGTATTTTTTGCTTTCTTTTAATAGCAGATTTATTTTTTAATATCATTCGAGCAAATCGTTGGAAATTAAATACAATGTTCTCGGTGTATTCAATTTACCTGTAGCTCTAAAAAAATCCATTGTATTAATCTTTTGTATATAAAAAAATAGGTCACAATTATTTCCATGCCCCGTGAATATTTTGTCGTGGTTCGTGAGAGGTTTGAAAAAAATGCACGACAGTTCGGCGGTCAAAAATGAATGATTTCCCGGGTCGGAGGTCGCGCGGAACGGCTGAATGGGGAGGATCGGAGCCGCGAGAACCCGAAGGTGCGAGCGAGGTGCGAAACGAGAACGTACGTCTCGGGTGATAAGGGTGGCTTTTCACCGTCGAGCATAAATATTGCTGGCTCGTGGCGCGGTGAACGAGGATGTAGAGGAGGACGAGGGCAAACTTGATGAATATTCCGGGTACGGGGGTGACTGAACCGCGACGGACGAGAAGCGCCGCGAGCAGCAGCAGCAGCAGCAGCAGCAGCGGCAGCAACGACGACCACGACGTAAAATCAATGCCATGTACCGGGGGAAACATTAATTTGGAGAACCCAGCTACGCGCTATGATTTAAGCACCCGACAACGCGTCAGCCTAGCGTTCAACTCGATCGTGGAATTTTCGCCCTCGCGCGAAACGTTCGTCGGATTCGGAACAAAAGTCATTTGTGGAAAATTTACAAAAAAAAATCGATTAATCGTTTTTAGTAATTATTATCTATTGCAATCACTGTGTATTCTACTATAATTGTTGCTATTTATTATGTGTGATTCAGTTGGAGCGTCGGGAGAATGGCGCGAGCCGCGAAATCCGGTCGCCGGGCGGCGGCCGACGAGAAAAAGCTCGAGAGAAAGAAGAAGTACAAATCGGTTCGCGTCGTGTACTCGACGCGCCCGGAGCCGAAGTCGGAGCCACCGACGGAGACTCTACCGAAACCCGACGATGGTGAGTGAACTAGTCATAAAAAATAAAAACAGAAATCATTAAAAAAAATTGCGCATTTTTTTTTCTTGCGCGGAAAATTCACGGGAATTATTTAGAATGGTTGCGCCGATTGCAAAGAGCTCAATTTTCGAGAGTAACCTTCTCCCGCGCTCGCGCAGATCGGAGATTAAAGGTTTCTTTATTACTTTCCCATTAATGTCGCTCCAGTTTGCGCCGCTTTATGCTTCATTTTTTTATGTTTCCGTTTTTTTTTCCTCTCTTCGCTTTCACCCTTCCGCGTGTGTTCTGTGTATATTTTAAGCGCCGCTCGCCCGACAGTCAAAGCGTAGAACGCCCACTACCCCCTTCCCCTTCCCTTCGGCCCTCGCGCGATAGTGGTGGTGACCTTGCGGAATTTTAACGAAGGAAAAAAAACTCGACGGAATTTCGCTCCACTCTTCGGCGGCCTCGGCAACAATTATTCGTGTGTGTGTGTGTGTGTGTGTGTGTATTTACTTTTTCCTTTTTCTTTAACACCACCCTCCGCGGTCGTTGTCGAGCGGCCCTCGCGATTGCGACACGTGCTGCGCGCGGGACGCGAGTAACACTCGTCGTCGTTCTGCTCGCGAAAATCTCCGGCAAAAGGCGTTCGTTAATTTTCGTTAAGACTGCTCAATGGTATTTATTGTAACTAAAAAAAGAAAAAAAAATCTTTGTGCGAATTTCTTTTAATCGTCGTAAACAATTTTCACTTGTATTTTATACGGATTTTTTTCCGCTTCTCCATGTTTATGAATTAGAAAGAGAAAAAAAATATAAATGAATTGTAAAAAAATTGTTGACCAATATTTTGGATACCGTCGTCTTTCGAGTCAATTCACGGGACGAAGGAAGTTCGCATCGGCGGGAGCGATACAAAGACCGAACGGTTAAACACCCACGAGCTTATTTATCGTCGAGGTAATTGAAATTAATTTCTCGTTGACGACGCGGCCCGACAGTTCCGAACAACACACACAGACACGCTACGCGACCACACGGACGCTAAAAGTGGACGCGAAGTGTCCACCTGGTAAACACGTACAATGGATGTCGGATTTATGGGGGCCATCAATTGTAACCGGCGGGCAAGCCCGAGGGCCGGGTCGAAGGTCGACGCGAAATATTCTCACTCGTTATACGGCGCCGGAATTGTCGGACATCTTTCGGAGCGATGATATTTTTTTGTCCTTTTCTTTTTCCCTTTGATATTTATTTTCGATTGAAAGGGAAAGGAAAATTATGATGAATATGCAATTCTTAAAGATCAATGATTTTTATTTTTTTTATTTTATATCAGTCCAGACTGAAGTAAATAAATAATGTGAATGTTGTTGTTCATGTCTTATATCTGTAGTGAAGAAAATGTTCCTGAAAAAAATAGAGTGATATGTATACTGAAAGGCAGCTTAGTTGGTATCAACTCGTTCCGACGAGGAACATTTACGTGCCACTCTCGCGGGATTAAGCCACCCCTTTCGCTCCACAGCTCATTCCGTGCGTTAAAAAAACCTATAAACTCTCCTACCAGCATTTTTTTATTATTCAACTCAACTCAGTTAGCAGAGACAAGTGAATCGACAAATCCGTTTTGTTCGAGAAACATCGTAAAATGTAACGTGCAAAAATACCAGACTACCGAACGAATCCCCCCCAAGGTCAATTTAACATAAAAATTATACAACACAAACACCAATCAGCGAGTCCATTGAGGAACCACCCTTAACCCGCTTTCGAACGGTTCCCCTTTATTCCTCCTTGCTACCAACACATTTGCTACCAAAAACTCAGTTCAAGCACCGCAAATTAAATCTCAAACCTAAAAAAAATCACAAGTTAAGTAAGATTGCCATAACGTCAGCACCACGAGAAGCGATGCGTTGCTCATAAAAAAAATCCCAGCTGTCTAAAAAAGCGTCAAACTGCGTTTGCCCATTTGCAGCCGACGTTTCGTGGTTAAGTCTCGAGAGCCGAAAGACTAAATAAAAAAATAAAAACACATAAATTCGAGATCCTCCGGTGCGCGATCGAGTGTTGGTGGTGACTCACCGACGCAACGACGGAAGTCCGGAGTTCGACGGACACTCGAGCGCAGCTCGGGACGAACTGAGGAGGTCTGAACTCGTGTGAACCGATTCGGCGAATGGACGCGGTGAGGGAGAGAGAGAGACATGGAGCGAGTAAGTGAGAGAGAAAGAGAAACAGAGAGAGAGAGGAGAGGGAGTTCGCGACGGCGCGCGGTTTCCGTGCGGTGCGCGTGTTCCTCGGCGCTTCTCGGGGTCTCTCTCCGGTTGCGCCGCCTGAGATCCTCACTCTCTTTCTCTCTCCGTCCTCTCGCCCTCCCCTCTCCCTCTCACTCTCACCCTCTTGCCATCTCTCTCTCCGTCCGTCGTCTATACCTTTCGACCTGCCGCGTTAAAACGTGCCGCGCGCAACCCTCGCCGAATTTACGGCGTATCAGGGCGCGAGGGGGTGGTCGCCCTTCTCCCTTCGCGAGCTGCGCGAGCCGCCGCCGGACTGCGAGCGCCCTCACGCGGCGGCGTCTCTGAAACTCAGGCGTGCTGCGCGCGCGCCCCTCCCCCCACCCCTTCTCCCTCGCCGTCCCGGCGACGGCGAAGGGAGGAATACTTTTCCCCTCGCTGCATCGAGAGCCGCGGATCCCTGCGGATCGAGAGGCCGACTCAGCTCGCTCTCGGTTTTTCCTCCGTACAAAACAATCGTCCTGGGAGCAGTGACGAGTCGACGAGTCGACGCGAGGCGCCGAGCTTCGGTGTCTTCAGTCATCTTTACGCTTTAGCTTCTTTCACACCTTTCTTTTTTTTTTTTTGTCACTGTGAGATAAGGGAGGATGCGCTACTGCCATTAAGGGTGATTACTGGGTTCGGTGGGAGATGACGTGAGATGCATTAAGATTATTATACTGTCGGAGATAGACATTGTCGCGGGGTTCGGTTGGTCGCTGTCGGGTCGCAAGACGCGATAACATTTTTTTTCGGGGGTTTCGGGAGAAGGAATCGACGAAGAGCTAACGATTCACGCGATCAGGAGCGTTGAATATTTGATCGCGATGATATTACGTTCGTATTCAGAGAGTGACGACTCGATGATAACAGTAGGTGTAAAGCCATAAATCCTCAGCCCCCTAAGTCTTTAATCCTCTTTCCCTTCTTCTTTTTTCTGCTGCGCTACAGGAGAACCCAGGAGCCGGGCTGAGGCATCGGGGCTCTCGGCCATTAAGGACGATTTCTGGCTTCCCCCGGCTTTGCAGCCGGGAACATTCGGATTATCATATCGCCCGCGAGGGGTGAGATATATACAGTCGCGCTGCGCAACGGAACCGCTGCTCGCCGAAGGCGAAATTTCTGGGTGGATTTTCTGGGCTTGGAACAATGTTTTCACCGTTTCCGACCGTGTGATTCTCTTCGAACGTCGATTTCCCGCCGAATCGTTGTTTCATTGCATCCGGCATAATTGGACGATTGTGGAAACCCTCGAAAATTCCCGTCTATTGAATATTCAATAGACGGGAATATTCAATCGTGTATGAATATGATATGATACAAAATATTTCAATGTTGCAATGCCTGGAGAAAAAAGGATAAGCGTCAATGACGCTCGTCACCCTGGGGGTTGAAAAAATCCAATCGTCATATTTGCCGCGGTGTTATCGATGGACAAGTCAACCCCCGCGTCGGCGGTGCTTCCGGGTCGATTCCGGGCCAGCGTCAACTTTTACATCCGGGCGAGGAAACCGGAAAAGGGGAAGGGCAGAGGAGGAGGGAGCGGGGGCGGAGGTCAGGGGTCGCGGTGTGGAACTGCGAATTTATACGGAACCACTTGTCATCCGTCACTCGACCGATGCTTCCTCCGGGCTTTGTGAAAAATACGCCATCGCAATCCTCGTTATACCTTTATCAGGTTTCCCCTTCGACCCTTTGAGGGTGTCAGAATATATCCGTGCTGCGCATCGGCGGCCGATAATATGCGTTTGCGGCGACCGAACGAGACTCGCGTTTCAGGGAAGGAGACGCCAACGCTGCCAACGGCGGCGTCGTCGATTGTGGCCCACCAGCAACCAGGAGGAACCGAGATGGAGAGCGAGGGGGAGAGAGAGAGAGACGAGACGCGAGTGCATTAAATATTGCGCCGTTAATTGGCCAGGCCGAGCCAGTTAGTTTTCATTACGTTGCCTCCGTCTTTCGTGAGTTTCGCACAATGGAGCAGCCTCCGTTCACCTCCACCCACCCGACGGCATCGGGGCCACTGGGCCTCGGGCACGTTACGCACGCTGCTGTTGCTGCTGCTGTTGCTGCTGATGGAGGCCATTGCGCTTTTCGTGGAAAACGACATAAGAATTTGATGATCGAATATTTTTTAATTTGTTTTACAATTTATGGTGTTTGAGGGATGAGAAATCAGATTTTTTTTTTGGGATAGAGAGAGACATGAAGAAATGTTCAAGGTCAAGTGACGGATTATAGAGGTCATGGGTTTGGTAAAGGAAAATGAAAAATAGACATTTGCAGATGGAATCGATTGGTTGATAAGGTTGCTGACTTCAATGTGAATTCTCAAATTTACAGAAAAATGGAAAATTTTTTCTTACACGAGTTTCGCGGATTTGTGTATCGCGTCGCGTCTGACAGTCGCGGCATCAACGACGGAAGACGGAAGGCGGAAGCTGCGGTCCGGAGTTTCGCAGAGGCCGCGAGGCTCGAGAGCCGCGTAGGACGACCGAGGCGAACGCGCGCGGGTGTCGAGCCCTCTGAAAACAGCAGCAGCAGCAGCAGCAACAGCAGCAGCCGCGCGCGCTAACGCGTTCCGCACGTCCGCAAGCATTTTGTCATCGCCGCGGGTTACGCGCGCGCGGGCAGATGATGCAGTTTAGTGCAAGGTTAGCCGGCGATGAGTCGAGTGCTGGGCAATCGGCTCCGCTGACCGCCTCGTTTACCTCGCGGTCGCGACGACGGACCGAGAATCCGCCGAAAGATTAATAAAAAGAAAGAAAAAAAAAATTATTATTATCGAACCGCTCATCGTCTCATTGTCGCGAGTGAGAGACTCGTTTTTTTTTTGTTTTGTGACTCGACGCAGTGATTCACCCGGTGGGAATATCTTCGTGAATTCTTCGGCAACGACGGATCGACCTCGGGTCGCGTCCAGGACGCTCGATCGGCGCTGGCTGGTGAATTTGTCTTTTAATTTAAAAAACAAAATCCTGGAGTTCATTTTATTTCATTTTTTATTTTAATTTATCAAGAGCCGAATAGATTTGATATTTCATTCCAAAGTTCAGTGACCTTGAATTTCCAAAGTTCAGTGACCTTGAATTTCCATTCAACAGTGACCTTGAATTTATATATTTTTTTTTTCACCTCGGATGACCCGTGTCAAACCGTCTGTCGGGGTTAACTTGTACGGTCACATTGTCTTCGACTCACCAAATTCGGTCGAATTGCATCTCGTTGCTCGCCGCGTTATCGTTATTTATTTCGCACTCGCGAGCCAACCAAGATATTCGCGTACTCGCATTACGTCGGCGCAATCGCAATTGTTATCCGCGGACGCGATCGCGGCGTTCGACCTTGCGCGCGTGGGTTCACCGGCCCCGGAAGTCGAAGTTCGCCCGAGGAGCGAAGATAACATAAAAAAAAAAATAGCGAGACTCGCGGCGCGTCGACGTCGCGACGGATAAACAGCAGAAACGCGCGCAGACGCAACGCGATTGCATTTGTAATAGTTAAGTAGCGCGAGTCAAACCGGCGAGACTCCCGTATGTGCTCCCTCGCCGGTTTGACAGTGATTTACCGTCACACGTGGGAACGCCAAGTCTGACTGGCGAATCGCGTTGCGTTCTGCACTCTGGCTACCAACCCGGGAATCAAATGGGTACGAATGATAAGAGGAATTAATTTAGAGAGCGATATCAAGAGGAGACTATTTGTGGCATCTCCGATTTCGTGCTCACGATTTTCCGACCGGCCTGGCCGGGGTGAAATGGCGCAAACGATACATTTGTGAAATGCAAACAAATGTGTTTCGATTTTAGCGGTTTTGGTTTAAAATTAAATTTAGCTCTCCATGGCCGAAACGATTTTCGCTCCTCTCGCGACTAATTTCAATCATCGATCCGACGGGTCGCACCGCGCACGTCATTCCGAGTATCCGATGCGACGCGACGTGAAAGTTGTCCCAAAAACAAAAAAAAAATTGGAACGAGCGAGGGAAATCCAACCTCGAAAAAACCCGAGCTCCACCATGAATAATCCGACGCGCCGGATTCCCGGGTCAATAATAGACCCGGTGTGCGCGCGCGGTAACTCGATTCGAACCCGGAGAAACCGCGGTGACCCGCAAAAAAAAAACACCGAACAAACCGAGGGGTCATGAAAAATTCGCGATTCGGACACAATGTCGACGCGAGACGAGACCGGGCGACCCGCTCGAATTGAATCGAAGGTCGCGCCGCGGTGGATCGCGACGCGAGGCCTTGGACGAGTTTTCCGGTCATTACTTTTTTTTTTAATCAATGTCGCCCTTTCGGGCTAGTATTAATTTTAGGGCCATTAAGATTTTTCATCAACCTTTAAGAGCCCTTCGATCACGAGATTTTTTTTTGATTCAAGAATAACAAAAAAATGTCTTATAAAGTCAAACTTTTGGTCACGAATGTACGCGTCGTCAGTATAATAATAACAATAATAATAATTATTATTATCGCATCGTCACGAGCTCAGCTGCAAATTTCTGAGGACGCAACATCGTAAAATGATTTTCCGCGAATTTCGCTGCAACGACTCGCGTGAGAGTCAACGAGCTGCCGTTTGATATTGCATTTAAAAAAAAACAACCGTATCCAGTCGAGCGAGCGTTTCGCGTAGTCGCTTCGCGGCGTCGCCCGTTACGCAATTCACTTGATACCCCGCGTCAACCTTTGGAAGGGTCGCAACGCGACGTTGCGTGTTCTCGTCGTCCCCGTCAAACGGCTGCGAATGTCGTTTGTTTCCTTTCTGCCTTTGCCGCGCGCTCTGGCCCGGTTAACGCCGACCATGAAGAGTCGCGTAAGCGGCACCAGTGGCAACGGCAGCAGCCGACGCGTCGGGTAACCCGAGGAGCTTCGCAGCCTCCGACGCGCTCGTCGGGAGAATTCCAATTAATTTTCCCAATTTATTTGTTGACGCATCGGGAACGCACCGCCCGGTGCCGCCGGCACCTATACCACGTCCCGCAGTTAACGACTGAATTGGGCGAGTTTGTCAATTCAGCCGAGTTTGTCGGGCCCGGATTTATTTATCACGCTGATTACGATTCAATTTTTTTTTTCCCCACAGCTGATTGGTTGACCCAATTGCGACGTGAAAGAAAGGTGCTGGGAATTTAATTTAAGGAAAACTTTTGACACGTAAGCTGCGTCAAAATTAAACTCGATAATTAACTATAGTATTTTTTTTTTAACAAAAGGATTGCCCCATTTCCATCGCTCCTTCTCCCTCTCCAATGCGCGCGACGCCCACGACTCTATTGGCCAATAATCGCGACAGACAACCGGCGACAATTTTTTTACCCTTTTTTTCCACCTTTTTTCAAGGCACTCGAGAACCGCAGAAAGCGTCGCGCATGCGTCGACCTCGCGGGCATTCAGCAGTCCAGTCATCGCGTCACAGACTTAGAAAGGGATTTTTTTTTTTTTTTCATTTTTATTTATTCCAGCACATGTGCAAATCGTTGAGGACACGCGTGAATGCACCGATGATTTTAATAACAAACGCGCGTTATTGCCTCCCACTCTCGTTTTCCCCCGCGGGCCCCGCAACGTTAATACATTCCGGTATCTCGAAATACATATCGATATGGATTATCGAGAGCGCGCGCGCCGCTTGATTGGACGAGTTGTGCACACATTACTGGCCCGCGCGATCGAATGTGCTGGGAGGTGTGTGACTGTATTTCTGTTACACCTGTCATAGCGAGAGGCGATTGACGGGGGTCCTCCCCGCCCCCTCGACTCGCGGAGCGTGTTTTCCCCGCGGAATTAATGGATTTCTATTTCCGTTTTTCGACCGTTTACGACGCGACGATTTTATATCTCCCGTCTCTCCGAATCTTTCCGCGATCCACGTAACAGATACATCGCGACGTCATAATGTCGGAAATATGTGGGTCAATCCGACGCAGCGACGGCGATATCCTCGCGTTAAATTTATTTTTTTCGCAAAAACAATAATAACCATGATTTATACGAGTGACTCGGAATATTACAATTTTTTATTTAGTTTCGAGGGTTTTTTTACCGCGCTGCTTTTTTGATTAACGATTTGTTTGACTCGAACGACGCGCGTCGTAAATTCGGGCGATATGTCAATTCGAGGACAAACAGGGAAAGTGGCCGCATCTTCCTTGTGGGCCGATCAAGTGACGATGAACAAAAAAAAAACGCGACAATATTTGTTCTTGTAACTCGCTCATAATTAATTGCGATTAAAACGCGATTGAGGTTTAAAAATAATGTTCGAAATCTTTTTTATCAGTTAAAAAAAAATTGTATTTTCTTATGAAAAAAGGATGATTAGATTCGCAATGGCGAATCTCCTGTTGCACTCGAGGGAGAAAGAGGAGAAGACCGTCGCGATCAAACGGTCACGATAATCTGTCGCGCGGTCGGCGCACGTCGATTGGCCTGTTATCGTTGGATCCAATTGAATTTAATCGTATCATCGCACCCATCGTCGTCGGACGAAGACGAATACGACGTCGCTGTCGTCGTCGGCGCCGTCGTCGCCTCGGGCTGCGCCTCCCCAATACCAATCGCGTCTCCTGCCGCACGAATTGTACAGCTCGAGTACAATACGCTAAGTGTAATCACCTATACGTATATATTAATATACACGGAGGGAACCAAGGAGGAGACGCGATTCGTTCGAGTTGCACCCAGGTCAATTTCTCGTTGGACGACGGTTTAAACATGCTCAAGTGTCGTCAAGTGGTGGCTACTTGTGTGTCATAGATACGACACGCGCCCGTGGGGCTCGCCGCTTCTTCTTCTTCTTTTTATTTTCATTATTATTATTCTTATTCTTCTCTCGTATGTTTCCCGACCTGAACCGCCCACGCGCGATCTGTGCCATCAAACGGCTCGTAGCTCTCGGCGAGACGAGAATTATCAGAAAAAAACATTTCCATTACTCGTTTTCGAATTGTTATTGCGCGCATTTTGCACGCGGCGCATTATAATTCTCGCTCTGCGCGGCTATACGAGTGATATTGCCGCGAGGCCGCGAGACGACACACACATCGATTTCGATGTTAATCCCGAGGTGCAATCGACGCTTTTAACAAACACACTTTGCCACCGCGGTTGAAATTTTTCGCACGTTGCGAATTTTCGACGAAACTCAGTCGCGGCTGTGAAAAAAAATAACGCCAGTAATTTGGGTTATTTGTTCCTCGAGCTTCAATTTTGCGACCGTCCGATCCGTTCGCGAAAATTATTCGCCGGTCTGACGTTCGAAGGCGAAAAATAAAATAAAAATTATATCCGCCTCGGCTCGTAATTTCATTTCGCGAGCTGCGAAACCAGGGGAAACAAAGAGATTTTTTAATGGTCCAAGAACCGCTCGCTCTCTCACTCTGAAGCGTGTAAAATAATTTTCCACTGAAACGGGCAATAAATCGTTTTCATTTTCTCATCGCGAACGAATTTATAATGGGAAAGAGTAGCAGGAAAAAAAGGACAGACGGAAAAATGGTGACCTCGGTGCGTCGGCGAAGGTAGTTGAAAAGTTGCGGAATAAAGAGGATTCAGTTGGAGTGGTCGGAGGCTCGCGAACCGGTGCGACAATCCCCTTCCTCGATTTTTTTTTTTTTTTTTTTCCACTTCCTCGCCTCGCGCTCTACCGACTCGTCGGTTTATACACACAGTTTCCATACAGCCGGGACAGCTGGGAAGGCTCGATGGGAATTATCGCCGCTTCTCGTTGCCGCGGAACCGTAGAATTTCACTCGCCAGCGATTGTTCTTTTCCAATCGCGTATAACACAGTAATACCCGCGACGTATATAGCTGGGCTTTGCCCGCTTGAACCCACAGGGCAATAGGCGAGGCTTCAAATGCGTTTCTTGCCAGGTTCAGAGAAATTTCTCGTCAACGGATAATTGCTTTTTCGCAGGACTTGTAGATAAAACCAGGATTAAGCGTGGGTGGACCGTAATCAGTTGGGTTTTTACAAAATTGGTAGACCCAACAACCTATCAGTTATTGGGCCTGCTAAGTTATTGGGTTTGCCAATTTATTGCGTTTGCCAATTTATTGGGTCTACCCATTTATTGGACCTCTACCAATTTATTGAGTCTACCAACTAGTTCACTCCTTCCAACGATCCCAAACTACGCATCAAATTCCAGCCAGTCGCGACCCAAGGTTCCAACTACTCGTAACACCCTCCAACGTTATTTCGCCCCGGCGAGCGAGACAAGACCCCGGGAATCCTTTCTCGAAGCTCTTCGCGCGCGAGAAATACACTCGAGTCGCGGTGTCACACGCCCCGGTGATTTCTGAAAAAGGCCGAATCCCAGATGTCTCGAAGGTGGTGTGAGAGAGAGAGGAAAATTTCCAGCTGCAAAATTTCCAGTGCAGAAGTAACGAGCACAGCCCGGAGAGTGCACACACGTACAGCGCATACGCAGTACCAGCGCACCGCGTTGGGTGATGCAGGGGTGAATGCATATCATACTGGGGAGTAACTAAAGCGAGAGGGCGAGAAGGATGGGGAGTAGGAGGATGGGGAGGGAGGTGGGTTGGGTCGAAGGGAAGAAGGATATGCCGGATGGTGGAAGTACATACTTACCCATCGCGGATAATGACGGCCGCGCGCTGGGCCACAACCGTTTTCAGGATTATGAAACTGGGGCTGCTTCCCCCACCTCCCGACTCTCCGTGTCTCGCCACGTCTCTGTCTTTTTCGATCCCTCTCTCTCTCATTCTCCATCCGTCCCGTCCCAAGCCCCGAGCTTTCGCTCCCCGGTCTTCCTGGGAGGGAGGGAGGAGAACTCTCCCTTCTCGTCCTATGTTTCTCTCCGTCTCTCTCGCTCCGCTTCCCATTCCCCCTCGACGGGTCTTCCGTCGTGCTGCCCCCCCCCCCCCTCCTCCGTTGGGCTTCGAAAGCTCGAGGCGCGAGCTTTCAGCCGCGAGAACGTTCCCTCCCTCTCTCTCACTCTCTCTCACTGTCGCTGCCTCTCGCTTCTCAATGTTCGTCTCGCTCGCTCGCTCGCGGCATAGCAACGAGTGCGCGGGATCGATTCGACAACGGAGACTCGCGCGCGCGGACGATACGAAGACGGAGAGCGAGAGTGGAACAGAGAATGCCGTGCGCTCGGTTGTGTGTACCGTGCGCGGGTGTTTATGCCCCGGCTGTTGCTGTTGCTTCCCGCACGGCGACCGGCGTGTACCGAGCAGTCGGGTGGATTTGCGCGCGCGGATTCGCGCAATCGTGGTTGCGAAATTCCACGACAAATTGGAGACGACTGATTTTGGTGTAATTTTGTAAGTGTATAATTTTGAGATGTTTTTTTTTTTTATACTAGGAGTAATGACGCGCGCGCGGACGGAGGTTACCCAGCGTAGGAGACCCCTTGCGTTTTTGTGAAAAAAAGCTTTCAAATTTTCCGCTGAATCCGAAAAGCACCATGATTTGTCAAAAAAATACAAAATTCAATGAGAAAAACGCAAAAATATATATTTTTTCTGACAATCTGCTAAATTTTGCGATACATCACGACGAATTGCCGGTATTTCCCGAAGACCAATCAGAGGCCGAATAAATCAACACCAATGGTTGCTCACGAACTTTTTAATAGAGGATATTTGTCTATCGTCGGTTGACTGACGAAGATTCAATTGAACTCGCGGAGTCCTTTGTAACAGGGAGCAGCTACCATTAGCAGCGCGCAACGGACGCCGCAAGGCGAAACGCTCGAGGCACTCCGGGCGAACACGGCATCCAATGCGAGTCTGTACAGTCTATCATTCACACGTGCGCTGGGTTCAGCGTAAACGGGCTTTCCGAGCTCTGGCGAACGGCACGCGCGTGTGGAGCCTACGCGGATTTATCGTACCTGTGCAATTTGCGTCGGGTGTGCTGGATGAGCCAGTTGCGACGGCCAAACTCTCGTAACAATTATTCCGTTCCGTCCGCGAAAAGCACCGGCAAGTTGCGAGCCGCGAATGTTTGTCGAACCCTCCGACTTCCGCTCCGACTTCTTCGGGCCTCTCCGACATTTTACCGAGTCACCGCTGCACAGTAGCTCGTTAAGCGGCTTTACAAAACTCGGAACTGCGAGTAAAACGCGCCGAGCGGCGGCGGCCTCACACTCGACTCTGTTCTCGACTATCTCGCTGGTGCAGCAATTTTTTTATACACGCGGAATGAAAACGTCGACGAGGATGATTTAATTTTCGTCGCTCGTAACAATATTTTTTTTTGCGTTCGTTAAATTAAATTCTCGGATCGCAAAATGTCGGTCACGAGATTTTTTTTTTTTTTTTTCGTGCGACGGAAAAATGTATAAAATATCAGAAGCGATGGCTCTCGGGGCCTGGAGTTGGCGTTCGCTCGGGACAGCCGAGGGTCGCGTCTCGAAGACGACGCGTGCGTATAATTGCCGGGATTCAGCAATGTACATCGGTTGTAGCGTTCGTGGATGGGGGAAGGCGATGGTTCTGTAGCTGGGGGGAGGGGGAGGCTGAAGAAGCTCTCGGGTATTCAATATTCAGGTTGTACCGCGCAGCTCGAGCTCAACGCAAAACAGGGACGCCACCTTTTAGGCGAAATTAACTACGTCACCGTCGCACGTTATTACTTTTTTTTATCGTTAAAAAAAAGTTCAAATACATTTTTTTCGAGTTTGTGGGGTCTTCTCACGATAGATATTATCTTTTTATTATTTTTTTATATTATATTTATTTTTTTTTTTTCGCCCCGCGCACACGAATATCTGTCGCGTGTCGGGCCCAACCGCGAGTTTGATATTGACATTGCAACGAGCGTTGCCTGAATATTCGATTGCCCGACGCTCTCGAGCCGATAACGGGCGCGACCTTCACCTTTCCACCACGGGTAAAAAACACTCGCTTATTTTCTCTCCCGGGCCGCCGCCGCCGCCGTCGCGAGACCCGAGTCGATTACCCTTTCAGAGAAAGAATTAAGGCGACGCGAGAGCCTCGGAGCCTTTCATCCCTCTTCGCCGCGTTGCAATTCAAATTCCGCCTTGGAACGAGGCGGATCGAACGCTTGGATCAGGAACAACCTCACTTTCCAATCGCGCTCCAGGAGTAAACGCTAATTTCTCACAGAATGCAATTTTTTTTTTTTTAAAGAAAAACTAAGAATCTTTCGTAGGAAAAATTCGACTATTTCCGCGTTTGCCGTGTCTTTCATAATGTGCGCGCGGCCGTCTCGACGTTATGACACATTCGGAGCTTCGCCGCGCGGTGCTCGTAAACGTTGAAGCAGCTCGGCAGCCGGAGCGCCGAGAGTCACTCGGCGCTATCTCGTACTTTGTCATTTAACTTAAGTAGCCGCAAGGTCGAGCGCCACCGCGGGCTTTTTACTCCAAGCTCTCTCGCCATATATATATATATGCATATATAATTATACCGCTGGCGTTCGCGTTAAACGTGGAAGAGTTTGTCCTTCTGTCCTGCGGTTTTAAGACGGTCTATTAATGTGGTCTACGGGCCTCTGTCGTAATGTTCAAAGGTGCATCGCACGACTTTCCACGTTACGATTATTTTACAATTTTAAATCTCTTTTCTTTAATGCAAGATATGACTTTTTTATTGGACAGTAGTATTTTACGGCCCATTTTTTTCGCAGCGTGAGAGCCAAAAGCGTAAGGCAGTGCTCGAAGGTTTAGGAGGTCAGACGAACGGTCGTTGGGCTTTGGAACGTCGAGCCGAAAGGTCGTAAAGGCCCGAAGGACCGAAGGTAGCGAAGGGCGAGAGAGAAGAGAAATGTCCGCCTGGAGCGGGGAAATCGAGGGGTTTCGAAATTTTCGGCGTCTTACTCCGGTGCGATTTCCCGGCTCGAGACCCGGGCGATGGGGCTTAAAGCGCGAGACTGCCGCTCGCCACTCGGTTGCCTCTCGGTTGCCTCGGGAGTAACTTTATCACTCAGCGAATTTCCTCGGAGTGCTCGACGCGTAACTCGTTTGGCTCGCGGTATCCGAGTGTAACTGAATTCAACCCGTCTGTATATAGATATATACGAACCACAAGACTCTCGCTGCAAACGGAATTCTTAAGCGGCGTCGATCAACCGAGCAACAAAGTTATCCCGAGAGTTTCTCCTCGTCGTCGATTATTCTTCTCAGTTTCAACACCGGGAAATTTTTGATTAAATTTTCTCTTTATTTTTCCGCTAAACTGTTTTGCAATTTCCGTTTAGCGTGAACCGAAATACAAACGACAACGCGAACGGACGCGAAGTTACAATAGGGAGAACCAGAACCAGAACCCGGTGAACTGCACAACCGTCGTCCTCGCCTCGAGTTCGCCACTCGTGAATCCCTCGGCTCTGTTTACTCGTCTGTTCACCGACGATATGAAAACTTACAATCACCCTCGCTTGGTATCGTCGTCGCCAACCTGCAACTGGAGCCCTGAACGCAACTCCTAACTCAGCGTCATCCCCTAGCTAACTTTCCGTGACCTGCCCCAACGTCGGCAGGCGCCGAATTTACGGGGTTCCTAACCCCGTAAATTCGGCGCTAAAATGTACGGCCTTGAAATGGACCAGCCAACCCTTCGGTCATAAAAGGAGACTTCAGTCGCTCGGAAAAGTGTTCCAATCTTTTTTATATACATAAATTCGAGTCTTAAAAAAAATGATGGCAGACAATTTTAGGTTCCTGTAAAAACAAAATGTATGAAACGAGGCGTAGCAAAAACTTCCAAAGTGTCGATATTTTTTTCGTGATTTTCTCTGGAAAAGGTGATGTCGTTTCAATGCTTGGTAGTGTATTTTTCGCCCCTTCCGATAGATTAGATTTTTTTTGGCCAAAGCTCGCGACTTTCTTCGTTCTCATGGACGAGACTTGTTTTTCCGCGTTACGTGGATCGTGGGATTCCCAGAGCGTGGGCTCTTTATTGACCCGCGGTGGTTCGTGGAGAAATAAACGTGGACCGGCTGGACACCCGCAGCAATGTTGCCGGGTGGCGGATGAGTCCACGTTTCTCGATCCCTTCGACGTGTGTGTGTGTGTTTGTGTGTGCGTGTGTGTGTGTGAGTATCGTGTGTGCGTTGTATTCCGAACAAACAGGGAACCAATCTCAGGCCGAGTTACCGACCAACCCTCGGCCTCGTTTTCCGCTTCAGCTTCCTATCCTGCTCCTTCGCGTCCCGCTCCCTCTCTCCCGACGAGCTTCGAGAGTCGTTGCTTGTCGTTCGTTTGCCGCCCGCTGAGGCTCGAAGTTAGGGTCTTCGATAAAAAAAAATATGGTCCATCGGTTTTCCATCGTAACCCAAAAACGAACGAAAATCACTGTCGACAGTCTGAGCAGTGCAAAAGATAAATGAATGAAACATGAAAAAAAAAAAAGAAAAAACGGTGACTCTTTGTGATCAGTCTGGGTCGATTGTAGCCAGAGGAGGGAAAAAAGCCTCGCAGTAATCTGCAAGGAAATCGATGTTGAGTTGAAAAAAAAAATCAATACAGATGTGCATCATTATTCAACTAAATGTGTTCATCGTTTCAGCACACGTGGTCGAGCAGCAACGACGAAGCGTGAAATTAGAGGAGTTACAAGTTTTTTTTAAGTGCTAAAACTTCCGGCTCGCGAGTGGACAAAAAACGTATCAACCCAACTATCGACGAGACGCAAAGTACCTCGGAAATGATGATAGATTATCGCACCCGACGAGTATGCAAATTTAATTTAACGACGTTTTTGTGTCTCCCCACTTCGTGCATTGTAGATTCGCGGGAATTGAAGAATCGCGAAATATCGTAGGCGCGCGTTTTCTTCATTTGTGCAGCTCGTGCGTTCGAGCTCGTCGGCTCGGCGTAAATCACGATCATCAACTCATCAAGCGCAATTGTCGGGAGAATCGGAAAATTCACATCCAGCGATATCCAGCAGGCGTCGGCGGTTCGCGTCTGTCGGCGTTGAAAAATCACAATCGCAACGGAATTCGTCGACGTTCGCCTCCGTTGAATTTGTGTAATTGAATGAGAAAGCGTTTTGCCGTGTTGCGCGTCAAAGTGATTTTACACGAGCAGCATTCGCAAGTCGAGATACGCGTGTTCCCGGCAAACCGAGATATTGGCACGATATCGCGCTCGCGCACGAGACGAGTTCCGAATGATAATTTAAAGCGATTCTCAGTGCATACGGTATGATTCGGAATAAATTGAATTTTTTTTCCATATCCCCTGTTGTCCCACGTTGCCTGTTTCGCTTTGCCTCGATGGTTCATATCCAACAGTTACCCGAATAACGTCCCACATCCCACGTCGATCCCAAGACCCACGGCGAAACATATTCCAAGCCCATTTACCTGTCTCTTATCCCATTCCCATTGAGTCACTTCATCGCTTCGCGTCCCGTGTCCATTCTGCTGTCCCGGCTGCCCATGTCCCGTGCCCATTTATCTGTCCCAGCGATCCATGCCCTATGCCCATTTAGCCATGGCTAAATAGGGATCGAACACGTTGCGTTGGTATGCATACCAACGCTCTGTGTTCTATCCCTCTTGAAGCAAAATGTCTACCATCGTTCCAACCTTCCTGACGATACGTTCACCCTGACCCTCGAAAATATTCGATAAACCGCCTCGTACACGCAAACGTGATGCAGCAAAAGAGACACCCATACTCCGACGTCGAACTTTGTTCTCCGCGTTCGGCGAGCTCTCTCGTTTCGGAGCCGAAGCGTCTCGCGGGTCGAACCTCCGATTCACAATTCCCGACGGGCACGGAAGATATTCCGTCCCGACATAGCTCGGCGCGCACCGAGTTACATCCGACCGCCCGATTGTCCGATATCTCGACGCAGCGTTTTCAGCTCCATTGCCCAATAATCTCAAGCGCCCGGACCGCCCGCCGGAGGTTTTCCGCTGGCTCCCCGCGTCGCGTCGCGCGCTTTCCACGACGAATGTAACCTGGAACGCCGACGTCGCCGTCGCGGTTGTCACTGGTGGCGGCAAAACATCGACAGGCAAATGCGACAAAAAGACGCGGCGGCGTCGAATCCAGAGCGCACGAAGGTCTCGCGCGTACAGTGAAAACGGTGCGGAGATGAAAAAAAAAAAGGAAAAATGTTTTACACGCCACTCGGCCCGCGCCTAATAATAGATGGATGCAGCGGTCCTCGCTGCGGCACTTTTAATGCACCACCGGGAGGCACGAATCAACGCCAAGCTCGCTGCCACCCAATCTTTGCATCCTGATTTCTTGCCTCGATATGTGCATAAACCCTCCCCTCCCACACCGCCGTCACTTCGATGAATTATTGATGAGGCGTGTGTGAATACATTTGAATATGCGCTAGCACGGAATCGCCGCAGCGTGTGTGGCGCGAGCAAAGAACGTTCAGACGGTAACTCCGCGATGGTAAATACGTGTGAAATCGTGTACTTACGGTGAAAAGATACAGGCGAAAAATGTCATTTTCGTTACAGATACCGGAGACATTGATTTTGAGTAACAATGCTAAATGTTGGTATATATATCATGTTAAAAAATCGATGGTTGGAAGAATTTATTTAAAAAATGTGAATCAGAGAACGAAATCTCATTATTAAAATTGTTATTAAAATGGAGCACGCCCGTCGAGTACTCGCAGATCTAGTTTGGTGAATTAATTAAGCCGCGCCGCTATCAGCGACCGATGCGGGGCTCGTCAAGGGTAAAGGCGCGACCACGCCGCTCGCCACGGGCGCCAACGAGCGTCGCGCGACTATTGCGGATCTCACGTGATATTTTCGTCATCGACGAGCCCGGAAGATACCGATATCGCGATACGCGGATGCACGTTATGGATTTTATTCGCACCCACGTAACGCGCGTCCTTACGAATACATTAAGAGTGCGCGTGAAGTCGAGAGAGCGAGAGAGAGAGAGAAAAACAAGAATCTCCGTATCAAGGATACCCGGGTGTCGGTGCTCGAGTTATGGTAATTGGAACAATTAAACCATCGTTAACTGGAGTCTCGACAGAAACTCGAAGAATGCCGCCTCGTCTATCTGTTGCCGATGCTGCGGAGTGTTTCGATCTCGATTATTGCAGGGAAAATTCGGGTCACTCGATGTGTTTGGAATAATCGGGGAAGGGGAGTACCACTGCCTCTTACATTCTCAGCGAACTCTTCGCTCGAGTTTGCAAATTTTTCAGGACTGACGCGATTTTCTTCGCTATATCGCGACGAAATAGCCGGCAATTTGCGAAAAGTACACAGGGTGTTTATTGCAGTCTCAGTTGGGCTCAGTAGTAGCAGCAGCAGCAGCAACAACAGCAAAGCCTTTTATTTCTGAAATAGGTGTTTGGCAATAAAACGGACTCGTGGCAAATATTCGCGCGGCGGTCTGACCCAGTTCGTATTTTAAGAACTATTATCCATCGCGATCACGCTAAGCTCTTTTTACCCCCTCCCCCCTCCCCTTCGCCCCTCGCTGTTGACACCACGTGTTATTGACACGTTCGGAGTGACCTGTATCCGTGCGCGTCGATTGCCTCCCGGGATATTCGCCGTCGAACCGTTTTTTTCCTCTTTGCCGTGCGGCGGTCACGTTTGGCCCGTCGATCCATTCGCTCGAGGTATTCGCAATAATTCAGCGATTCGCCGACACCGAAATTACCGCGGTGTCGAGTGTTCAGCGGGGTATTCGGGAACTCCGAGTTCAATGTCAAGTCGAAGGTCGAGGTCGTACCAAAGTTCAAGTGTGAACGAGATTCAAATTTAAGCCACGGCTTGAAATCTGGCCGAAGATCCAAATTTAGGACCAGCATTCATTCAAGATTTCGTCTAAATTTAGCGTCCTAGTGTAAAAACTTGAGAAGCTGGATATTGAGCTGGATTATTGAGTATTCAGCGAGCGGATGCGTAATTAACGCCAACCTGTTCCACGGATAAGAAAAAAAAACTCTGAATTCAAGTTTACAGACTCGCGTCCGCGACGGGTGAAAATATTAAACAAAGGAGAACGACGACAAAAAACTAATTTGTTTAATTGATTATCAATTTTTGTTATCGCAAGCGCGACGAAGTAAACGACGGACACGAGTGTCGGAAGCGAATGAACGTCGAGACTCCTTTGTATTCATTAGCACAGGCAGATTTATGGAACTCCATTTTTTTTATGTACACTGCGATCAATCATCGAGTCTGATTAATCGTGTTTCAGGTTTGAGGAAATTAATTCCCTCGCCGTGGTGTAGTGGAAAAAAATGATCAGCTGTTAAACTCGGATACGATTCCTGTGGCATTAGCGAAAAAAAAAACCAACGTCCTATATCCCATGTCCCATCCCAGGTTCCACAATGCCAGTCCCATTTCGCAAGCAGCAAACAAATCAGTATTCTCAACTCAATTGCGAACAGCACGTTGATCACAGTCACCATTTAAATATCCCCGAGTCCAGACTGCGCTCGGAGCGGCTGAAAAATCGCGTTCACACGCTCTCCATCACGTGCGTAGTTTTCTCGTCGAAGAAAATGTTGGATTTTGCGTCGCTACCGGCCGCAGACCGCACGACGTCAATGTCACCCACCGAGAGCTCGGGCAACGCGATCGGATATACATCTATATCATCCATGCACAGACACAGCCGCAGCCACTCGGCGCTCACCCATAGGGAAGTCGCTCTCTGCGCTAACGTGGGACAAAGGAAACGCGCGGGACGCGCGGCGCCGGCTTCTCGCGCCGCGATCGCTTTTTATGAAAAATCTCCGTCGAAGCGGCGAGTAACGAGGCTCTCGACCTTCCGCGCGCGCGCGAGCGGAGAGACGGAGCGCTCGGCCGGGCCGGTTGCATTAGCTCGCGTCCGATCGTTAATCGACTCCACGTCGACTTCAAAAGACCCCGTGGATAAAACACATTTTCGCATAATACAACGCGCGCACAATATACGTCCAACGCCCACGCGTCCTAGCAGCCCGTTTCACGTTCCTTCTGTAATTTATCAGAAAAGATCAGGAAGTACAAAGGGCCGACGATGAACGTCGTTTCACTGGTCGTTTTTCCGGTAATCCGATATCGGAGAGCACGGAGGGACTATGGGTTTTTTTTTACTGCCATCTATGGGCTTTTTTACGTGAATTTGATAATTTGATAATTCGTACATCGCGAATTATCGGTCCCACCCCGTAGATTCAAAGTCGCGGGGCAAAAACCGAAGAAATGCGAGAAGGAAGCGGAAGCGGCGGGCGTAGAGCGATAAAAAGTGTTGCGGGAGTAAGAGCGAATCGTATTGGCTCTGCGTTAGCCGCCGCGTCGAGAGTGAGAGGTCTAAGATCGTGTTATTGTCCGCGTGGTTAGCGCATTATACGTCGCGCGCGCGAAGAGATCAGACTAGACGCGGCTCGACAGGAAAATTTATGGGATTTTTCGGACAATCAGAGTTAGAAATCCGTCCCGCCCATTGGGACGCGAGGTGAGCGAAAAGGGATCCATCGAGATGCGGCTCAATAATCTCTGCGAACATTGGGACAATCTATGGGTTTTTGGGACAAAGGATTGAAAATTCGTCCCGCCCATTGAAATGAGCACCGCGAAGGGTTTTACGAGTACAACTCGTAACGACAACTCGGCCGACGATCCTGAGAATAATTCTCCCTGGAAAGTGCATCGAACTGGAATATTCGTCATCTCTCTTTTCCCATTGAAATTAATTCTCGGTATGTCGACTCCTCCGCTTTGACGTTCTTTCAGCGTTAATATTGTTCGCATGAACGTGCGGCAAGAATTATCCGACGGCGGTTAACCAGGAAAAAATCATCGGCGCGAGTAATGGAAAATACAATGCGCGAGGAGAAAAGTTCTCGATGGCGGGGGGAATTATCGCTAACGAATAAATCAAAATGAGGCTGTTTCCCGTAATTAACAATTTGTACCTGTACATTTATCGTATAATAATTGATCGTTTCAGTAAATATGTTGCCATTACTAGTAATTGTAATGATTAATAATAACAGTAACTATTCTTTAATTACTGTTTTTAATTATAATTCTTATTATTACTGTTATTTGCGCAAGCTATAACATTTTCCTTTCGGATTGTCTTGTCGCGAAGTGAAGTCTCGTTAAATCTTGCGATTGGCTCGGGAACGAACCTAATTCCACCTGACACACCCCAATTTTCAATGCCCAATTGACTCTCCACCGTGCAACCCTCAATTCCACTGTAATCGACAGGTGTTGCAATGCAAGTGGAACAAAGAATATAACCGGCACGTGGGCCGGTGCTCGCGGATTTATAGCGCCCGAGTGGTCCACTATTTTCCTATCACTGTATACAACGCGCCCCGGGTGTTACATCTATATACACGGCGCGCGCGTAAGTGCAGCTGATGTATGGGCGTAAACACCGCTGAGCTCGCGGCTCGCTCGACGAATCGAGAGGTCCGCAAGGTTGCAGAGCCGGAAAACGAACGCGATCGTCCGGCTGCGGGTATTGCACATTCTTTTTATGAGCGATACATATGTACTCGGCGTTTCACGTCATATAGGAAACAAAAATAATATATTTTTTTATTTGCGAAAGATATGTCATAGGTTATCAATAAATTACCCTTCAATTTCTTTTACCCATTTATTTTTTAAAAACTATTAGGAGGAAGTACGTTTACTACTTTCAAAATTTGAATTTTAAATTAAAATTTTCAATAAATCGAAAAGGAACCGATTGCTTTTAAAAATAAAGTTGTGTGAACTGACGCGAAACGCCTCCTACATTTTATGTGTGTGCAACGTGGATAAGTACAGCTCTCTCGATCTGACGTTTGCGAAGTGGGTATATAAATGACACCGCGGGCACATAACGCGCTACACGTATTACACTTAATGAGCCGCGGAGATCGTAGCCTCGGTCTCTTGCTTTATTCCGAGTATACGCACCGCGGGGGAAGTTGCAGGGGAAATGCCGGATTTTATTGCGGCCGCATGTGACACGTGCCGCGTGTTAAATGTGGCGAATGCCGATTTACCATAAATCTACGGCTAAAAAAAGTTACTTGAAAAATATATCGAATAAATGATCTATGATAATTGATTATGAACCTCCCGCGCAGACATCAAAGTATTGATCGTCGTTAGATACACGTTCAACAGCTCGGTAAATATACCTGATTATTGATTTTTATCACAATCACCTCCGGAATGAAAAAAAAATCATATCTGGCGAATCCGCAATGTTGTATACATTCACCTTTAGAGCGATGCATAATGCGATACGCGCGCGACGCGTTATCGGTGAGGGTATCGGGATACACGCGGCGGTTCAGAGCTGAAGAGATGCGGTTTGAAAACCGGTTTTACCGGTTCCTCGCCGCGACAGTTGCCGCGAATTAGGAATCCTCGGCTCGCGTCGAAAACGTAACCGACAGGTTCATGATCTACGCAGCGTTTGACGCCTTGGATCATAAACGACACGTCATCGAATGCGCAGAGAAAAGGGGCATCGGTTTGGAAAAAAAAAGTTAACGCTCAAAAGATTTTAATGAATATCAGCAATAACAATAATAATGAATAATAATAACAATAATAATAAGAATCACTTTTTAAATTATCTTCAGTAATTAAATCTAGCAAAAAGAAAATATTTCCAATGCTTTCCGGCTAGAATCTTAATTATCAGTAGCAGGCGACAAGTATTGTCACGCATGTCTCTTTCATGTCGCTATTAGCGTGATGTCCACCGTCGCAACGAATAAGCCAGTGGCAACCGCTGTCTCGCCGGGACGATTGCCAAGGTCTTCGACGATCTCCTCCAAGGTCGTCGACAGTGACATACTTGAATATCAATATTTCACAGAAGCCAACACACGCATGATGCATATCAAAGCCGCGACGATATTCCACATATAATACGCGTGATTGATGGTCAGTGCACTTGACAAAGAACCCATTAGCGCGTAATCGAAGACTCTGCAAAATCTACCGAGTTGCAACATTTATTTCGTAACAATTCGAGCATCTGTTTGCTCAGCGAGGCAGAAAAAATCATTGAGTCAATATGGGGACGTCACTCCCAATCGCAGTCGTGGAGAACCTCTTCGCTAGAGGTCAAACGTGGTCCACATGAGACAGTGGGACACAAATTGGTTCGTTTGAGTGTCGGGACGTTAATTTCATGGCCAGATGCCTCGCAGTGAATTTCGATCGCACGCGTCAGTGTAACAAGGTGGAGAAATTTCATTTTTATTTCACTTCCTCGAAGCGAAGTATAGGTCGAAACGTGACAGAGAATTTACCTGAATTAATCGCGTAATTCAGCTGCTTGTTTTCATGGGATTTCAGTTCTTCAGGATTTTCCATTCACGTGCTTTTTTATCGCGAGACAAAATGCGTTGGAAAATTTCGAAACGACAATTAGACACATCGGATACGTCCCGCATGTACCTGTCGCGCGTCGTGTCGACGCGATTGCTCGGTGCATTACGATTGCACACCAGCGCGAGATAAGAAAATGATTTCCTAAGATTTCAGCAACTCCTGAAATCTTAGGAACCCAAAACTCTTACTTGACAATTGATAATTCAACGTTCGATAATTATTTTGGAAAATAGTATAATACGATTTAACTCAGTTCCGGCTATGGGGCTCACGGATCCCTATTCCTAATTTCCGATATTTGCAACGTAGTGCGAAGGTGATTCCGATCACCGGTGTTACGCAACGTCTCGTAAAATTGTGTTTCTTATTTTTGTTTATTTTTAACCACGCGCGATCCAATCATCCAATTTCTGGAAGATCATTTCGTTGATTCTCGAGCCGAGCGTAATTATATACTTACCGATCATTTTTGCACCCGCTAGATCGGAGATAAATTTTGTTTGTTTCCAACAAACGATAATCTCGAGGAAGGCGAGACAGTGAGAAAACGTGATTTTTTATCAGTTGTGTTATTTCACCAATTTTTTTTCTAGTCTAATCCACAGCTTTCATTTTATAATTATTTTCGTGTCCCTAATGAGGCAAAAAATCGTTGTAAAAAAATCGCATAATGGAATCCTCGGGGCAGCTCGACCTCAGACACGTGCAGAGTCTTCAAATTAATAGGATTCAGTAAACAGCTTGAAAAGTAATTGCGACTCCGGGAAATTCATTGTTCTACCTTTTTTTTCCGCTGTTGACGGAGTTTCGCCGCAGTAACAAACAGCATTTGGAAAATTAGTTGGCGTTTAAAAAACTATTTCTCGGTAATTCTCGTCGTTGACATCGTGATTATCAATTTTTTGATATTTCTGTAACAAGATAATTGGATGCGGCAATCTCGCGCCCAATTATTATCGCAACGTTAGCTCCACCGACAGTTTAGGTTAATTCGCTAAAACGAAAATACATCTGCACCGCGGAACACGAGCGATTTGCGGTAACTATCTTTTTTTTATTAATTAAAACAAAGAGCGGAAGTCCGAGGGCACGAAAGTGGCCAAGTTTTTCTCGACATTTACCCGCAATTTACGACGAATAAATTTATTAGTCCGAAATTTAAAAAAAAACAGCTTAATAAAAAAATACACCCGACAACTTGATCAGCATCCGCTATATCAGGATTCAGGCAGCTGATTCAATGAATCGTAAAAATGCGAAGGTCTTCGCTTATTCTGATGAAACCGCTCGGAACGTTCGGCATTTCTCACGCAACACACGACGTTTTGTACGTTTTAATTACGGATCGTAATTCGTTTTTTTATATCGTTTTTTTCTTTGTCGAGGCTACGTGTCATAAATTTCAACGAAAATATCATTGGGTGAAGCTATTTGCGATTGCCACTTGTTCTCGTGTGTATCGGGTGATTCAGAAATTATCAAATTACTGCTAATATAATAAATATTAAAATGTACCTGTCGAAAATTGATTTCTTGTTTTTGCGTCACCCTGCTCGATCCAAGCTCTAAATTATACTCGAGTTTGCACATGTGCACAAGCAAAAAATATTCGTTTGTTTCGGTTACGCACTTTTCCTCGTAGACGTCGTGATGACGACGCTAAAATTAGTTTTCTGCTGTTTTTTTATCATATTCATCCACCCGAAGTTAATATACCCTGTATATAATTGTCAAACATTTGCCCGTCGCGTGACTGTTCGGTATCAATGCTCGACACTCAAGGCGAATTAATTCGACGTTTGTGAAAAAAGGAAAAAAAACACACGTTTTATTTGTTTGTCGTAAAACTCGCGAACAAAGAGCCGCAAACACGCGACGTCGTCCGTCTCGCGATAAAAATTGTGAATCGAGCGAACTGTCTTTTATCGTTCGACATTGTTCTTTGACGGAAAAAAAAAATTCCACGAAGAAACAAGTCGCTAAAAAAAACCGGAAAAGTAAGAATGAAATTTTCAACGATGAATTTTACGTATAAACGATGGAATTGCGCAAGGATCTCGCTTTTTTTCTACCCTTGATTGCATGTTATTTCTAATAAGACAAGAGTGATGGAACACAAAGCCTCGATCACCTGGCAACGGCCGCGCCCCGGGGGGTCCAGCGGACCCCGCGGGTCGTCGGAGATAAGCAATTTCAAGGAAATTCCAACGAAGCGAATCGCGACTCGGCCAACAGAGAGCAGCGATCCTGTCTGTTTTTGCCCCGTCGCCGACGCTGCCGCCGCGCAGTCGATCATCGCTCGTCCTTCAACTATTTCTCGTGCGCGCGTTCCCCACGTTCACCGCGCGCTGTGTGTTATTCTCTCTCTGCGCACGTTCCTTTTTTTCCCCCGTTCCCCACGCCCGTGGAAACAGCTCCTGGCATCAACCCCGCTGGTCGCTTTTGTTCGGTCAACCGGTTTTCTCGTTTCTTCGCGCGCAGCCCAGGATATTCCCCTCGACGGACGCGAGGAATCGTCGCGCCAGCCCCGAGCACATCGCTTCGGCTCGACGGACAATCTTTGGCCCATTGTCAATGGGCAATGACACTTGGATTTTATTGCCCGATATTTCGGCAATGGTCATCGGGACATCCGGGCATTGACAGCCAGGTATTGACAGCCGGACCCGCAGCCCATTCCCAAAAGAATGGGCTATGGGCCATTGGGTTCGCAATGAACATTTAAATTCACATCCACCGACCATTACTTTGATGAATATTAAATCTCGGGTCCCTCAGCCTGCGTCGTAGCTGCGCGGATACCGAGAGACTGTTACGAGGACTGTTACCTACAGATTCAGTGTTTACATCCCAAGTGAAACCCGGACTGTAGCTCAGTGGCGACGAGCAAACGCGAAACCGGCTCTACTGACACACATGCGTGTCAGTAAAGCCCGAGCCTGCAGGAACCTGCAGATTCTCCGCAGTTCTCCCGTTTTTGTCGGCCGAAGCGAAGTGGCACGGCTAATCAGTCACGGCAGCCACGTCGACGGCTTACACAGGACAATAACAAGAGTATTGAAGAAAACATGACACGAGGAAATTGCCCGTTTCGCGAATATCAGAATCTACATATTAAAATTCTGATGACGAATCCAGGAAAAAAAAATTGCACAAAATTTCCATCTTTCCCATCGCCTCCCGCGACTCAAGACTCACATTGCGCAATTATCGGCTACGCCGGTTGCGATTTACATCCACCGCTGAATTCGCCGACCGCAGAGAGCGAATTATAGCGACAACGCGTTGGAATAAACACGACTCGAGGAGCAGGAAGCCCGCGAGGGTCCGTAATCGCTCTATTGACGCGCGACGAACTACATCGGTCGAGGCGAGATCGAGGAACATTGTCGCGAATTTGCAACCATTTCGCACAAACCGCAAACACCTCGAAAAATTTAAAAAAAATCAAAAACACGGATAATTTTAAAACGCGGAAATTCCAAATAACTCGCGTTGCGTCGCATGTCGCAAAAGGCGGCGGAAAATGTTGCGCCGAATGGCGCAAAAAAAAAAGGCGATACATTGTTGAGGTGTCGCTTCCACGTGTCGTAGACAAAAACGCCAACAGTTCCAATAAACATACACGCGGCGATCGTGTGTCTTCTTTTATTTGCTCGACGTACAAACGTAGCCTGAAGATGCCGCGCGCGGCAATCGCGCCGAGCAAATGTGTCATCGGCGTTTTTCTTAATCCCTGCCACAACATTGTTTCTGCGCGTCTCTCCTACGCGGCGGATATACAAAAATAGTGCCCCGAGGATTGAATCCCGTGAATTGCAGAATTTCACTCGGCACGTGTGTTTGTGTTTCCGTAGGCTAATCGCGAGACGCGTCGAGCCGACGACACGTTCGGAGGGGAAAGCACAACGTCGAGCGCGTCTGAGTTAACTGGCATCGCCGTCTCGTTGACACCGCGACATAAGTCCGTAATCAACCGAAATCAGTTTACACTCGGAAAACCATAAACGGATCTGGGTCGATTACCCTGAAAACATCAACTGTTTTGTTGCCTCAGTATCAACGGCGTCGAGGACACCGCGAAGATCCACCAACCGGATTTCATTTCAGGGGGCGGATCATTTTATTAGTGGCAACAATTTTTTATTAAAACGAATAAAATAAAACATTTTTATAGACAATAAAATAAAATAAAAAATCAGTTGCACGTCCAACGCCCGACTAGTCGACAGATAAGACGCGAGTAACTTTTTCCCCGTTGCGCCTTTCGCGCTAAGAGAGCCAGGAAAATAATAATTGACGCTCTTCCTCAAAGCGATTAATCTAAAAGTCTAATTTCCGATCGGCAAGAAAGAAGCGACGACGGCGATGTGCGTGCGCGGATCACGATGGGGGAGTCGCGAGAATTTCAGAGGATCTCTCGACGCGCCTCGAACTTTCCTCGTAGGCCGAGGACACAAACTGGCAAGCGGGAAGAACTGGTTTAACGGGGAAATCCCCATGCAACGCGCGAGACGCGAGGTGGCGTCTCTATGCGTCATGGGAAAATGTCTCGTTTCACGAATATCGCAGACGGAAATGTTTACGCGAGTCGGGCTAATGGTTCCCGGAGGGAACGACCGGACGACCTTGCGACTTGCGCTCTGTGCAAATCACACAAACCGAAAGAATTCTCATGGCAATTCGGTGAAGAGAACGAGCGACCAAAATAGCCGCCGGGCAGTTTCTAGGAGGAACTGCAGCTTTCACCTGCGTCGCATGAAAAACCGGGTACACATATCGTTTTATGACTTAGACGTTCGCTTCCTCAAACTGATATCTTGCGAAAGTTATTGTCAAAATTATTTCTCAATTATTCAAATGCACAGAAATTAGTTGTGAATCCAACTTACCGATGTCCCAAGTCCCAAGGGTAAAAAGATAATTCTTCCACTTCCATTTGTCAAACTCACAGATCATTTCTACAAATCACCGAGTTTACGTCTTCGCTACTGCGAATGATAAAAATCAATAATCCGAACTCCTTGTTCGACTCATTTAAATGCCAGCTGCTGGTTTCCCACCGCTCGGGCCGATTCGCCGAATCGCTGCGTCGGCGGGTCCTGCGCAACGCGCGCTGCGCGCGCAACGGCGTCGATCCACCGAGGGCTGCGCGGTGGATCGCGAGCGCGCTGCGCACTGGCCGCCCAGTGACGTCACACGCGGGGGGCTGATGGATCCCCGACGGATCGGCGCTCGGGGGGCAAAACCTGTAGCGCGGTCTGCCGGTCGTCGCTCGGGGTGGTGGTGGGGGTCCCGGTGGTCTGGCCGGTAACGAGGCGGGCCCACGGCCTATAAAGGCCATACCTATCGTTGCCTCGAGAACCAGTCAACGGTTTCCCTCGCGCACGAGCGACGACGATGGAGCTCGGGTGAATCGCGTGAGACGAGCACACAAACTGCCGGCGGTACGCGATCTCGATCATCGTCGACGATTCCGGATCGTTTTGACGATATAAAATAATTAAAAAAATAAATATATTTTCCGTCGATGAGTTGCGCGAGGATTCACGATCTGAACTTCAATCGTATCGTGAATAAAATATAATAAACAATGTTAAACAGATCGTGACTGGTTTAGTAAAACGGAGCGGAAGAAAAACATTTACGAGTGAAACTAGTGAAAGGACGATTGTGAAGCATTGGACTTTTTTTTAATTTCTGTGATATATATATATATATATATATATATATTTTTTTTTTAATTTATATTATTGTTTTGATGGAGCGACGGAGTGAGAGTTAGACGCGGGACTGTGATTTGTTGGATTTGGTGATAATTGACGTGAGTATTTTTCGGTGGTCTAGGAGAATTTTTTGATGGTATTTGCGTTGTCTTCGGTGCTCTGTGAATAAGCGAGGGTTTTCGGGAAATTTTCACGAAATCACCAAATTGGATCTTTAAAAATAAATATACTCTTTGTCCATTTCGAGTATCAAAAAATTAACGCGACAGAATTAATTTAATCAAGTACAAAAAAAACTGACTGACCGAGCGATAGAGTTGCAGAACGGTGGTCAGCGACAATCGATCTTCGTGGTTAGCAACTGAAGAAGTTCCCGAGCGGCCGGTTGTTATGTCAACAATTTTCAAATCGCGCTGCGTTGCATCGGTGCATTTTTACGCATTTGATCATTAAAACGAGCGAGTAATTAAAGTCGCCGCTCCAAGAATTATTAAATACCGTACAGAGATCTCAAGACCTTATGAATAATTTATATCGGATAGCGATCGAAGTGCGGCCGAGCTCTCGATGCCGCTGTAGATTGTGCACATTACCACTGTTACCTATTACACCGCCGCCCTTGTCGATAGCGTAACGTATTATTACAATTTTTTTCTCCGAAATAATTGACGTCACCGTTTATTAAGGGGAAACATTTCAATGGTCGGAAAATTGGACGAACGTCGGGAATTCCTATATTCAGTTCGACTGGGATTCTTATGTTTTATTTTTAATGAATTACATAATGTATATTTTTTTTGGTTAAAATGTAATGATACCAAATTCTCACAACATAACGAATATTAGAAATCGTGTTTTTTTCAATTTCTGCAAATTAAATAATTCAGCAAGATATAAGAATATGGTGATTATTTTATCCCGATGTATTAATTAAGCGAGATGCTCCTACAAATAAATGCGTGAACCTTGTCTGCAGATAAGATGCAATCGGATCGTCTTAAAGTTGTTTGAAATCGTTATCTGACGGCGCTATGATTAGCCCGGGGTCGTGTATCATCGCGCGGCCGTCGGCATGTCACAATGATCGTCGCGATGAACGAAACTGCGTGACAATACGGACTCGCGGTGCAATCAAGCACTGACTTGCAATTGTATTGATTGGCGTATTAAAATTGTGTCGAGGAGATCAGACTAAAATTACACCGTGCAACGAGGATAAATTTTATTTCAATGCGGAATATTTTATTGCACGTTTCTGCCAATATTAGTTTATTTCATGGCGATTGGAGAAGGCTAATTTTTTCCTCTTTAGAATAATAAAATGTTTATCATTTTTCAGCATTGAGAGCGAATACATTTCCAGCATCTCCTTAGCGCAAAATCAACAACAAAAAAGTGGGACAAAGTGGATCTCATTCTCGCGGCTGAGTGTTGCATTAAAGTTCCGGATAACATCCGCAAATAACGAGATTACAATGCTTCAACAATGCATCTTACAACTCGCAGTAAATCATGCGCGCCGGTTGCGCTTCTGTGTTAACGATAAGACAGACAATTCTCGCGTGGGTTCGCGTATTCAGCGGCAATTCGTCAGATTAGCTTCAAATGCTGTACAATTCCGTTTACACGCGCGAGCAAATGAAACGAGAAGAGATCAAATAAGTTGATCCTCGAAAATCGAGACAATTTGGGTCATTGATATTAATAATAGTTATAGAGTTATATTGAAACGAACAGTGAAATATGATTGATACTCACAAGTCAACATGTAGATTTAAATAAAAAATAATGAGGAAATGAATTAAAAAAACTGTTTTCACACTTTTCAGAATTAAAAATGACGGTGGCGCTAGAGACGAACAAGGCCGAGGGAGAGGGCCGGAAGAAGATCGAGACCTTCGACGATATTTTGCCGTACGTCGGCGAGGCGGGATTTTATCAATGGATGCTCTTCATCCTCCTCCTGCCATTCACGTTCGTCTACGCGTTTCTCTACTTCACACAATTTTTCCTGACTCTCGTGCCCAACGAGCATTGGTGCAAGGTTCCCGAGCTCGATGGGTGGAATCTTACGGATCTTGAGAAGTGAGTTTCTGTTATTCATTGAAAATATTTTATCGTAATGATTATTTTTGATTGATAATAATTATAATAATAGTATTTTTATATTTATACGAATTACTATTCATGAACAATAATGCAAGTAACTGTAAGACTATAAATTGGCCCCCCATGCTGTAATCACAATGCGAGTTGCACAAATAATTAATCCGACGTCACTTTTACAACCCGAATAACCGTAGTAATCTCATATTATCTTTGCTCAACGTATCATCCGCTCGTGGGATTCAAGAGTCACGGTTTCTGCGTGTCAACGCGTCGGAGGCATCAGCCGCATCTGTTCAAACAGTTGACGCAGCTCGTTTGGGCCAACGAGAGGCTAAATGGAGACGATAAAAAAGAATCATTCAACCTTAATTACCTCTCTCTCTGTGTTGTAACCATTAAAATTACCAGTGGCGAGTAAATGACACCTGGGTCATTAAACTTCGAATTCCTAACGACAGATGACAACAATATTTTTATGTCTAGCTTTAATAAGTTTCTTAGTTTTCTTTTTTAATTACGTGAAATCCGCCACTTTGCAAATTCCCCCAAAATACTGCAATAAATCTCCCGGCGCGTCTTGCAAGATTCTCGTCAGTCGGGCATCTTCCCGGAAATTTCACGGTTCAGTGACGTCTCGTTCGCCGAAATGTCGGGCGGTCCGCTCGACGGGACGTGAAATCCCCCTGTGAATTACCGTGGTGTGTTTGTATATAAATATACGTATACACGTAATACTGTATTTATACATATACGTGTATGTATATGTATATATAGAATCGGAAGTACGCAATGTGCGAAACAGTATAACGCGCAACACCTCCCTATATACACGTTATATGTGTGTATGTATTATATATGTATATGCATGAGAAAACCAGTCGCCGAAGTCGACCTTGCGCGGATTCCACGAGATGGGAAGTCTTTGACTCGCGGAACTCGCTTACTACTCGCCGAAGGCCATTTCGTCAGACTACCCAGCAGTGGTGCTAATATCCCCACTGCACGTGGCTCGCATCTGTCGCTACGTTTTTTTTGCCCGCCGCCTGTTACACGGATTACCGTAATTCGACTCGAACCGTTGGTCCGATTTTTCGAAAATATCAAAAACAGTATTTTACATTTCCGTATTTTATTTATGTATTTATGTATATTCTCTTCTGCAATCCATTTTTTCGACACCAGTTACATTGTAGATATTCGGAGACAAAGCTTTTTGCACGAGGAAGTCGACGTCAAATTGCGGCAACGGTGATTTCGTTTTATGACGCGCGTGTAATGAAGTTCTGTCCAGTTTCATTCATGACGTGTGCGCGCGTGGACTGGGACGTAGTTGATTCGCGGCGTCTCCGCATGTACACGTGCGGATTTGTCATCGAGGGGAAATGATACAACGACCGTTGCGTCTTGTGATACCCACGTTTATTGTAGTGCAGTAACTGAAGTCCGCTGTTTTGTGACAAGTCGCGCCACATGTTTCCGAAGTTTGTTAGATGCTATACTTCAATATTTCAATATTTCGATATTGTGAAAAAAAAAAAAGTTGCAACATCGTAGTGCCGCGTGTTCCGTTGTCGTAAAAAAATAATCTAAGGCCAGAAACAACATTTTTCCTTATCGAATTAATTTCGCTAACTCGCGTCCGGAAGTTTGTTAGCAAAAAATGCAAAAAAAAAATTGCGCCACGAGTCTCTGAAGCAACATCGACGCCTCCGGAAACAAAGAAATTCCATAGACAACAGTCCCGCGTGCGTTTAACCGCGTTCCGGTAAAAACCGTCCGTAACGACGACAATTCGCCGCATCGTCGATGAAGATGAGACAGCGATCGATTAAAAAGCGTTAATTAATCGAGTTGTCAATCCGCCGATTGTCACCGGACGGTGCGCGCGGATCGTGTATCTGTGTGCGCGTGAATCCTTAATTAAAATGCAACGACGCGAGGATGTCGGGCTAATCGACGCCACGCGATGCGCCTGGAATCTCGATTGGCTGCGCGACATTCAGCGCCGCGATGCGTGTCGACCCGTGAGATTGACAAACTGCACGCGGCCGGAGAGCGGCTCCTGATATAATTTATTCCACGTGGTCGGATGTGCCGAGATTTTTTCATCGCTTCTCGTGTCAATTAAAATCATAAGCGCAAATGTGCAGAATTTTCAAGTCGAATTTTTCTATACAACGCAGACAAAGTGTTGGTTGATTGATTTTGCTTCTTTTATCTCGCTAGACATTTTTTACCCCTCCAACAGCTGACTAATACGATTCCATAGGGCTACCTGTAATGAACTCCATTGTGCCGATTTTCAGGATAAAATTCTCGATCCCGCCGGCGACCGCGATCGAGCTGGAAACCGAGGGTGCCACCTCGTTCTCGAGGTGCTCGATGTACGCGATTAATTACACGGAGGCTCTACTGAACGGCGTGAATCAGAGCAATCCGGAGTGGCCGACGGTGCCATGTCAGCACGGATGGAGCTTCAACTTCACGATGGTGCCGTACGCCTCGATAGCCGCCGAGGTAATGACTATAACAAACGAATGTGCTAATTACGAAACTTTCCAACTACAAAAAAATTACAAACAAAATACCCACCCAATTAACAAAGTTCATTTTTTAAATATCAATTACAATAAAATTTTTGATAAAGATAGAAAAATAATGAATGAAAATTTCCGCCAACAGCTCGAGTGGGTTTGCGACCAGACTTACCTGTCGTCGGCCGCCCAATCGGCGTTCTTCGTCGGCAGCATAATCGGCGGCTTCATATTCGGCTACATCGCCGATCATTACGGCCGTATTCCCGCCCTGGTGTCGTGCAACGCGGTTGGATTCTTCGCCTCGGTGGCGACCGCCTTCTGCAACAGTTTCTGGTCGTTCGCCCTCGCCAGGCTCATCGTCGGCACGTCCTTCGACAATTGTTTCAATATACTCTTCATCATCAGTGAGTATCATCGACGTTGATCTCTTAAAATTCTTTCATTTTTTCCAACTATTCCTTTTTTTAATTTCTTTCATTTGCCATTATTATTAATTTGCGTTTTTAGTCATCGAATACGTGGGTCCAAAGTACAGAACTTTGGTGGCCAATATGTCGTTTGGTATTTATTTCGCCGTGGCGGCGAGCGTCCTGCCGTGGATGGCGTTCTGGATCGCCGATTGGCGGATACTCAGCGTGGTGACCGCGGTGCCGCTGGTCACCGCTTTCTTCGGACCTTGGTTGGCTCCTGAAAGCGCCAGGTCACAATTTTTTGTTATTTCTTTATTTCTCCATTTTTCCATCTTATTTTATTATCTATTATTTTTTATATTCTTATTTAGTAAAAAAAAAACATATCATCTATTATTATTTTTATTCCCCTGTTTATCAACCTAATACTAATTTTTCCGTCTGCCAACAGATGGTACCTAATGAGCGGCAAGACTGACAAGGCCATCGTGATGCTCAAGAAATTCGCCCGTATAAACGGGAAAACGGTGAAACAGGAGATCTACGATGAGTTCGAGAAGAGCTGCAACGCCCTGGTGGCCAATGACAAGAGTCGCAATCAGTACACGGTGCTGGATCTCTTCAAGAAGCCGAGACTCGCCAGAATTACCATTGTCCTCGTCATCTACTGGTAATTTTAATTATGACATGAAAAACCAACGACAGTTGTCACTATCTACAGCTGCAATAATGTGACGCGAACGTTCCGCAGGCTGCTGATAATTCTCGTGTTCGACGGACATGTTTGGAACATGAAGCTCCTCGATCCGGACGTCTTCACGTCGTTCTCGCTGGCTGCGCTGACGGAACTTCCGGCGGCGCTTTTGCTTGCGCTCTTCCTCGACCGCTGGGGCCGACGTTGGATGGGATTCGCCTCGATGTTCGTGTGCGGAATCTTCTCTTTCATCGCGCTGGCTACGCCCGCGGGTGAGTTTCGAAAAGACCCTGTTGGATTCCGGCTGTCAGGCCGCGTTGGATCGTGGCCCAAGCCACATAGACTCTGAATATGGTTTGGGCCATGGCACAAGCGGTGGCGCAGGAAGAGCGAAGAGGGAGGCTGCGCGCGGATACACGGAAACGCTTTTACGATCGATAGATTATTTCCTCCAGGTCCGATCACGGTCGCCATGGCGATTCTCGCCCGACTGGGCGTCAACATAGCCGCGAACATAGGATTCCAGTACGCGGCCGAGATGTTGCCGACCGTGGTGAGAGCCCAGGGCGTTTCCCTCATTCACATCATCGGATACTTCGCCCACATCATCGGTCCCTACGTCATCTACCTGGTGAGTTGTGTCGTCAATTTTATTTGATACATTTTTAAAATACGCCAGTGTTATGTTGTTTCTGTATTGTAAAACATTTTTCAGTCCATTTTACTTTACTGACTGACGGTATTTTTGTACACAGGCTGACGTGTCGCCCTCGCTGCCGCTCATCTGTCTCGGCGTCGTATCGATGTTCGACGCTTTCCTGACTCTCACGCTGCCCGAGACCCTTGACCAGGATCTTCCCGAGTCGCTACAGGAGGGCAACGACTTTGGCAAGGACCAGAGCTTCTGGTGGATCCCATGTGTCTCGGCGTGAGTTTCAATTCCAATAGGACATGTGAAAAAAAATCTATCCTCGAGAAACGTGACGACTGTACGACGATTTTTCTTTCCTGTTCGCAGGTCGCACGAAAAGAAGAAGAAATACCGAAAAAAGATGGGAGCCACGAACGCCGGTTACAATCCCGGAAGTCTCACGAGAATCGACTCCACCAGGTTATAGCGTCGCCCGGTGTTCGATGCAGAAAGCGAAAGGAGAAGAAAAAGTGAACACAAGAATCGACCGACCGGTCGATGATCCAACCAAATCGTTGTACATACAGTCGAAAGGCGCGATGGATTTTCCGGATGTCTCGCGCGAAGTCGAGAACAACGCGATTTCGACGAAAAATTTAGTCCTAATTCGTTAATCTTAATCGTAATTTTTATTCGGTTCAGCCTGACATGATTTTTTTTTAATCCACAACGCGAGTTTTGAACCAGCTGGCCCGAGAAAAGAGTCGACGAGGCATTCCGAGATTGCGATTTTTTTTTTTTTTTTTTTTCAAAATTCGCTCGTCGCAAATTTTTCCACCGCTGCTTTCTCGCCCTTTGATTTTTTTTTCTTTTTTTTTAACGCCAATTTCCTCGGACTCGCGAGTCGATGGTGCTCAACGTTTTATCGTTTATTTTTTATGTCAGCGTCGACAACGCGTGTAGCCGCATTCTTGTCGTTTAGTTAGTATCATTCGCGTACTTATGAGGCTGTTAAAAAAGAAAAAAATATATATATGTATTATAGATACCGAGAGCAGAGTCGCGACTCTCCCGTTATTTTTCGACTCGCTCCGCTTGTCAGTTCGTTCCACAATTATGATTTTTTTTATTTCTCTCAGACACCTCCGGCTTTTTCCGAGTGAAACGTTACGAGAGACAACAAATCGAAAGTCGACCTTGCGGATTTGTCGGAGAAACAGAAAGCGAGATGCGAAAAATAACTCAGCCCGCGGTAAAATGCTCACGAATTTTATTTATTTATTCGATTCGTTCGAACGTACTAACGAATAAATTTATCGAAATCTTCCTGCATGGTAAAATAACAATATCGAATTGAAAAAATAACGAGGAAGGGCGACTCTGGTAGTTAAAGGAATTCATAGGGAAGACTCGAAAAAAATAAACGTCGCATGACGACGAACCGACGAACAATTTATAATTATTACACGAGACCGTATTATTATTATTATTATTATTATTATTATTATTATTATCAGCCCCGCGTCATTATCGGCCGCGCAGCTGGTGAGTGTCCCACTGTGCCAAAAAGTCAAAACCCGAAACTCACTTGTACTCGATCGAAACTCCGGCGTTCGATGCGAAAGATCGTTCGACAAAAATTTGCAAGAGCGAAGAGTTCGAAAATTGTACAGACAAACGTATTTCCCATCGTATTGTACTTGTTAAGCGAAAAAAGCACAAAAAGACAGTCGAGTGCAACGTTCGGTGATAGAAGATAATTAGAATAATTCACGATAGACCGAAACACACAAAGTGCCTGTATTTAAGACGAAATAAAATGTAAACTTTATTCTAAAAAATGGACGTATCATCACAAGTGCGTTTCTTCTTTTTTCCGTACATGAGAAAGTAAAATAATTCCTGTCGCATTATCGCTAGTTATCGTACAGTAATGAGCGGAAAATTGGTCCTCGCGTCTTCATGAAAAATTCATGAAGCGTAAAACTATCTTATACGAGGCTTTTAGAGAGCCAAAAAAAAGAAATAAAACAAGACATTCTTAAGAGGAACAATTGTTGCGCGATCGTCGATCGACGTCGGTTTTGTGGGCGCCGGGTAGCGACCAGAAACAGTCGCCCCGTCCGAAATCCTCGCCCTGTCTGAGGGTCTGAGGAAGGTCGCGACCCAGCGTTTCCGGCAGGAAGAGAACCAGCGCGGCCGTGACGAACGACACGACGCCCAGTATCAGCATCGGCAGAGCCGACCAAATTTTAGCCTGCAAAAAATCGTCTCACCAATTAGCAATAAAATCTCAAGCGAAAAATTCAGGTAATTTTACTTGTAATTTTTTGTCTTACTATATCGATGACGTATGGAGCGACGCAGTGAGCGATTATCCCGAAAATGTGAATCAAGGCGACGCCCTGGGCGCGAACCGGAGTCGGCAGCAGCTCGGCGGCGTATTGAAGACCGATATTGGCTGCCATGTTCAGGCAGAATCGAGCCAGAACCGATAGTGTTAATTGGGCCGCACCTGGACATACAATTAAAGTGTAAATTACGGTTCGGGTGAGACGATTGTCGTAATTGACGCAATAACCGTCAGTAATCATCGTTAAAATATGTCCTTGAATACAAATGGGAATAGATTATTTTGGAAATTACCCGAGGATAGATAGAGTTCGCCGAAGCTGAAGACACCGGTGGCTGCCATCGTGATGAAGCCGCAGAATCTTCGGCCCCAACGATCGAGTATCAGGGTGAGCAGCAAACCGGCCGGCAATTCGGTGGCGCAGGCCAACGAGAACGACACGAAGACCGAGCTCTGAAGCAGCTTGAGGGAGTAAACGTGACCGTCGAAAACGACGACCGTCAGGAACCTGTGACAAAAAATAATAACACAAATTTACCATGAAATACCATGAAAAGTAACTGTGGAAAAATTATCACAGCATACTCACCAGAAGGATGCCAGTAAAATGACGTTTCTGGCAAGTCTCGGCGTCTTGAAAAGATCCAGAAGCGACGCAGTTTCTGTCTGCGATCCGGCGTAGAGTGCATTTCTCTGTAAAAAAATGAAACCATGAAATCCCCCAAAATCAATTTTTCTTATTTATGACGACGAATTTCAGCCACTTACCACGTAAATCTCGTAGATCTTCGTGTCCGGCTTGCGGCCGTTGATCTTGGCGATCCTCTTCAGCTTCTCGATGACCTTGTCGAATTTGTTGTTCGCGACGTACCAGCTGAAAAATAATTTAAACGATGTCACAAATGAAAAAAATTCTCCATGATAAAATGAGTTAAATAATACATAGGCAAGTCTTACCGCGCACTTTCCGGCAATATCCAAGGCGTCAGCAATCCGCAGACAAGCGGAAGCGCGCTGACGTAGGCGAAATATCGCCAGTTCGCGATGTAATAGGCGATCCACGGCAGAATCGTGCTGCCGAGGGCAAAGTATATTCCAAAAGCGATGTTGAACACCAGAGTTCGCCGCTTCACTGCTACGTACTCCACGACTGTGCGAAAAGATTTAAAAAAAAGCATAAATTTCTCTCAAAAAGAAAAACTTTCAAAACGATGATTATAAAAATAATTAAAATACAAAAAAAAATGTTTTAAATAAAAATGGTAAAAAAATTAGCAACCTACCGACGATGAGCGGAATATTGATGCAGTTGTCGAAAGCGAGTCCGGTGATGAATCGGCAGACGGCGAACGACCAGAAGCTGTTGGCGCTCGCCGTGGCGATTGTTCCCAGCACGGCGACGGCATTGCAGAGCATAAGCGAGGGTATCCGGCCCTTATGATCGGCTATCCAGCCGAAGATGATGCCGCCGACGATCGAGCCGCAGAAGAATATCGCCTGGGCGGTGGAGATAAGGTATTCCTTATCGCATACCCAATCTAGCTAATCGGCAAGGGTCACGGAACAGTCAATTCGCATTCTCGTTTCGCGCTTTCCTCGCGCTCGGATTTTATGGTGAATTTATTATATATAATTATAGCTCTAGTTATTATTATCTATTAGTTATTTAATTTTTATTAGTATCATTCGAGTCGAACGCACCTCGGCACCGATGCTCTTGTAGGGTATCAGAGTGACGTTGTACTCCCAATGCTCGCACCCGACGGTGCGATTCGACTGCCACTCGACGGACCGGAAGTTCCGGCCGCTGCCGAGGAGCTCACTGAAGTTCAGGTCCTTCCGGTGACACTTGTCGTAGTAGGGATAAATGTCAGCTCGTGGTATGGCTGCCTGGACTCTGCAATATTTAATCATAATAATAGAAATTAAATTATTATAACAACAACAACAAATTTTTGTAATAATATTTTCTATTTTTTTTTTCTTTTGAATTGACTTTTTTGTAAATAATATCTAAATAACTTGCCGCTCCTGCTGAGTGAGATTCGCGCCCTGAAGGTCATCGATCCGGCACCAGTGCTCTTTCGGCACGAGGGTGAGAAAGAACTGTGAGAAGTAGAGATTCGCGTAGGCGACGCTGTACGGGAGCAGTGCGAGCAGCAGGTACCACTGGTAACGACCGAAATTCCCGACGTACGGCAACATGTCGTCGATCGACTCAAGCTTCCGTCTCAGGGCCGTCGTCTCGCTGGGCTCGTTCTCGCCCGACAGATTTATCGTCTTCATCTCCTCCTTCATCGTTGACACTCGTTGATTGCGACACCGACAATCCCTGATACAACGAGAGTTACAGTTCAGGAAATATTTGGAATCTTACTTACAAATCCGTCGGAGCGCAGAATTCAGATTGTAAAGTCTGACATAAATCAACCCTGACGGATTGAGATACTTCGGGTTTTAATAGCGAATTGTGAGTCTGCTACAAAACACTTGACATATATTACGAATCTTCCACAACGATCAATGCAACATCTGCCCGCCGCTCAATTGGCGGACCAACGAACGAGCGTCAATCAAACGACACGCGGGTGGGATCAACTTTCGAGTGGAAGAGTCAACTACTCGTCTGACGATTCGACGCACAAAATTTTAGCGACGTCGTCTGACTGCGTCGCAATTAATGAATTCGTACTGGGATCAATTAAGGCAGATGTCCGACTGGGCGGCAACTAATTCTGCGAGAAGCCTGACTGATTTGTGACAATTGACGAATTCAGACAAAAAAAAAAAAAAAAAAAAAAATTAGAAGGCAAATCGAAAAAATAGAAATGAGTAGTCAAATACTTGTGTTCGATTTGACTGGCTAATTCCGACTGGCCACTTTTTGTTATCGCTTGGGTCGACTGGTCGACTTTGTTGACACAATTGATTGGCGAGCAATTCGTTCGCTCAGCCACGACAAAGGGACGCGAATGACGCAACGTCGATCGCGATAAAACACCCGTTGCGGTCTGCGCGGCGTCTGGAGATCGATCGGTCGTCGCGCGCGCTAACGTCTCGATTCACTCGATCTCCAGACACGGCAGCTGCCTCTGGCGGTACTCATGACGTGACGCGATTACGCGAGTCTCGCGCTGCCACCGAGTTCAACGGACTGAAAACTTTCCTCGAAATGAAAAATCGATGCAACCGAGGAAAAACATCGGCGTAGGGATTGCGCGCGATTAACGAATCGTCCGACTCATTCAAGTTGAGAAATGGCTTATTAATAACCGATATTATTATTAATAGCCCATCATTATTATTATAACCGACGATATCGCCATGAATTGTATCGTGGGAATTATCTTTTTTTATTTTTGTATTCTCGCGCTTATCGAATTGGAGCAACCGAGGGTTTGTTATTATTGCGCGATTTTTCCTCCTGTCATTTGTATGAATGATTTTATTACCTATTTACGAAAATATGTATCGGCTCAAAAAAGTATGTGATTTATTTTTGCAGACAATTTTTTGATTTTTTAGGACAGAGATTTTTCGGATATTTTTCTAGAGAGCCAACGCAAAGGGGAAACAATTATCGCAAACATAATTGTTTTTTTCTTTATGACAACTTCCGTATTTCTGTTCGCAGACAATTTTTATCATTTGTTTGCGGAATGCATGTTGAAGTGATAAATATTTCCAGCGATTATCTCGATGGGGTGATAATTCGCGGCGGTCGGATAGTCAAACGAAGTAATTACGCTAACACCGCGCGGCTGCCGCTGATACAGCGCGGTAATGCGACCGTTTTGCCGTATTCGTAACTGTAAAACGTTTTATACATAAGGCTCGGTGCTTGAGCTGGAAATTGAGACGAATTATCAGACACCTGCCGATGTAAGCGGGTCAGGGTTTTATTAGCCGGCTCGTACATATGAAAAATATTAGCAAGTTCATCCTTGACAGTAATTTTGAAATTATCGTCATAGCGTTTTGTTCCTCAGGGATCTTTACATAAAATTTGAGTGCTTAGACAACTTTTGTTGTCTAATTAAAAAAGAGTATATTTTTGTTTTTATTATAAAAAATATATATATATTTCATCTCATTTGTCGCTCTAAAATAAACCCGTTCGCGACACATGTCGTCCCGAAGATTCGACACAAGCATCTTCGATGACCTTATCACGTCTTGAACGCAAGAAAAAATCCGATAAGATTATCGACCTTGAATCGAACGCGTATCGCGCCGGGGAAAAGCAGATTGTAATCCTCAAAACTTTCCTCAGTGACCGTAACCGAAAAATAAAATAAAACAAAAAATAAATACATCCACACAAGAATAAAACCACCAAATAAACTATACGAAGAACTGAAACATAAAATAATTCTATCCTCGACCCGCCTAGCAAGATTATCGAACCCCGATCAATTACCGCAAAACAATCGTCCGAGAACCCAAAACGCTAATCCCAAAAAAAATTAAAGTAATTTTTTTTTTTTTTTTTTTTCAAATAAATAAAAACCAAAATCCTCGGCGTAGAAAAAGCGGAATTAATTAAACCAGCAATCTTACCTTCACTCGACGCCGGTCAGCGTGCGACTTATCGCGGCTCAATAAGATGCTGAGAGTCGTTCGGGTGGCTGCGGTAGCCGCGCGCGTCTCGTGGTGCCCAATCGAGCACTGACGCGGGCATCGTCCTCGGCCGGCCGGCCGCTCGGGGTTCGCGCGCGCGACCGTCGACTACCAGAATCGCTCTCGTTCTCTTCCTCGGCCCGAAGGAAATATTACATCACCCACACAGACGGAGCGACGCGGACACGCAGGCACGCAGACGCGCCGAGAGTGCGAACGTGTATCAGTGTTGATAATTATCGAGCGCGGCGTCGAAAGCCGAGTAGCCACCGTCGTCGTCGTCTCGACGCCACCGGCGTCTCCGTCCGAATCGATTCGCGACTGCGGCGCCTAGCGAGCAGCGCGGAGCATGCAGAGAGCAGCGTCGGATGTTTCGGCTACGAAACCGCGGTCGCCACTGGGAAGCGGTGGCGGCGGCGGAATCGCCGGTTCGTCGCGCGGGTCGCCGCGTTATTCTCGGCCGGGAGCGCGAGAGGCGCGGGCCAATCCGCGACGTCTGAGCCAACTTAACGTGTCCAACAGCCCGGTTTGTGTATCCGAGCTGCGAGGAACTCGACGCGGAATTTGCATAACGTAAACAGGCGGGCGATATTACGCGGCGTTTCTTAAAATAGCGTCGGACAGCCCTGCTGTGTTGGGGGGGGGGGGAGATACCACGCGAGCAATTATGTTTTGGCTAATGAGAGATTAGTCGCGGCACGCGCAGATGTGCGAAAATGCACTTTGGAAAGATGGATAAATGACTCGAGAAATGTCGAAGTTAAACCGATTTGGACAGCTGAATTTATTTTTTTCGTCGGGTGAGCAACAGGTAAAAAATCTGCAGCATTCTATTATATTCAGCCCAAGCCAGGCACTGATCAGGCCCGGACAGGGACGTCACGGCCCTGAGCAGGACCTGAGCAGCACCGAGTGTAACTCTGAAATTCTTCCACCACGGAATGTTGCCACTGTCTGTGTTGCTACCCTGTTGCCATGGTAACCTCTATTGTTGCCACTCCGCGCCACGTGACCTTTAATCTAATACGCCAAATGTAACCGTATATGTCTAATTTGAGCCGCATATCTGATTAGAATATTTATTACAACACCGAGAGAGCCCAGAGACGGTCCCGAGAACGATAAAGCCGTCGGTGACAGGAAACCCCCGGTGTACACATATCGCGCGGATTTATCGACGTGCCGGATGAATTAACGGTATACAACGGCCGAGGAACGCGTAGTAGCGTTTCCGATGCCAGACGCCATTCGCACACGTCTCCGATTTCCCCGTTGCCGGGCAGTCTCGTTGCGCAAGCGGCATTCATATCATGTACATAGCACATTTTTCTCTTAATCGCAGGTCAAGAATCTTGGGAATGTCCTTCGCACCCGGGACTGAAAAATCCGAGGAAAAATCAGCACGAAAAATTCATTAATTGAAAAAAGAAGCGCATCAGACGAAAATATTTTCGTAACATATTTATTTATTTTTTTATTCAATAATAACATAAGCGAAAAAAATGATGACTTAACGGTAGAAATAAAATTAGCGTATCACGTGTTAATAAACTTATCGACGACATAAATAAATAATAAATTAAATTTCGGGCCTGCCGATCGCGAACGACGTGAATAAGCGAAAAAATTCCTTTTCTTACGCACCGCGGCGAATGCGACGCGCGACGCGGCGAGCTCGATCGATCGGTTCGTCCCGGAGGTCAAAGGGCAGAGGCGCGGCGCGACCGTCGACGAGCGACAAGTCGCGGGAGTCATTAGCGCGACGACGCGATGATCGAGACGTCGACGTGTCGATTATTAGCAACGAGTCACTTTTCCCGTCCCCCGTCGACGATCAAACGTAGCGCGCGCACATCGCTGCTACGCTATTCGCGCCCGTCACTCGATTGCTTTCAACGTCCACCGCATCGATGACATTGACGTCTCGACCGCCGACCCGACGTTCGATCGATGTGAGCGACGTGCAAAAAAAAAGTTGTGAAGATTTTTCTTATGGTTTAAAAAAAATGTTAAGATGATTTTTTTTCCTCAGAATGCGGGACTTTCAGTGAGATCAACAAGATCATTTTGGTGGTCCACGACCTTAAACTTCCCTTCTGCTGGGGTAACGAAAAATATCTCGAGATATCGTTTTATCACAGATCGTAAAACGCGCCGAAAGCGATTGCGACCGACTGCTCGAGCTCGGTGGCGCCACCCGGTGGTCTTGTTCCCTGATGGCGGGAAATATCGCCGATCAAGCTGTGAAGTTCGAATCGCGCACGATGGACATTGATACCAATCGCGGGTGTTTCCACGTCTCTCACCTCTCTCCTTCTTTTTTTCTGCTTACTCTCACTCTCTCGCTCAGAGCTGTATAGATGAAGCAAAAAAAAATGAAAACGCGGAACGCGCGAATCGTCCGTTCGCTTAGAGTCTGACGACCTCGACGGGCGCGCAGGCCGCGACGTTTCTGCGCGCGCTTGATCTCTGTATCATGCTGCTGCGCAGCGTCTCGCCGCGCAGCGACGCGCGCATCGAGCTCCGAGCGCTCCCGTGTCTATACGTCGACCGCGCGATCGGTCCGCACTGCGTCTCCTCATCGTCCGCTTTCCTGGAACAAAAAAAAATGTATATATCAATAAAATTGAAAAAAAATATATAAAATTGTCAATATTCTTTTTTTTTTATCAATATAATAAACAAAAACGTATTGAGAGCCTTTTGTATCTTTGGTCACAATTTTCCGAACCGATCGCCGGTAAATCGTGTCCACTTTTTCAGGTGTCTTACACACTGCTGGGTCGGTAACGAAAACTGTAATTTCTCCTACACAGTCAATTTTATTCAGAGCCGACGAAAATTTTACGTACTTCATGAGACAAGGCATATCCCATATTCCCTGATCCCGGCCGAACTCCTCGCCGTCCTGGAGCGTCTGCGGCAGATCTTTGTCCAGCGTCTCCGGCAGGAAGAGCGAAAGTCCGCCGCCGAGAATGCCGAGCACGCCGAGCACGAGGAGCGGCAGAATCGGCGACACGACAGCGAGATAAACGACGAAGGGCGCGACGATGCTCGCGACGTAGCCCATTATATGAATGAGGGCGACGCCCTGGGCTCGCACCACCGTCGGCAATAATTCCGCCGCGTACTGAAGTCCGATGTTGTACGATATGTTGACGCAGAAACGCCCCATTATCGCCAGCGTCGCTGAGTAAACATCTGGGAAACGAAAAAAAAGAAATTAGCCAATTTTGTCGACAGTGAAATTACATGACTATTGATTTTCTATGGTGACGTTTCTTTAGTTAGACACTTTATGTAGATGAAAAAAAGCAACTGCGAAACTCACGATCGTTGACCGCGCAGGCCCAGATGCTGAAGATCCCCGACACGATCATAGAGCCGCAGGCGAGCCACCGTCGACCCCAGCGGTCGAGCACGAGGGTGAGAAAAGTGTCGGCCGGAAGTTCCGTCGCCGAGGCGATGGTGAATGTCACGAAGACGTTGAGCCCGAGATTGTCGACGTTACGGACGTGACCGTCGAACACCAACGAAACCGCCATCCTGGAGATTTAATCGTTGAATATTAAATCGATTTCAACATGAAAATTCATTTTTCTCAAATAATCCCTCTTTTAAAAAGTTCATGAGTAACGGGAAGCATTGTTAGCAAACTATTCGAGCTGTGATTGGCTGGGACTCGCAGACCGAGTCCAAGTTCATTTGTCCTTGATAACTTTGACAGTTCTGTCAAATATCGTCTTTTTTCAAAATCAACTAAAAAAGGGTTGTAACCAGTGTTTTCAGGGGTAGAATATGCGACTTGAGAACGATGGTATAGGTTAAAAGTCGATATTTTGAAAAAATAAATTTCGTGACCCCGATTTGGGCGGTTTTCGGCCCGGCGGCCAGATCTACGATTTCTGACAAACTGTTCGGCCAAACATTTTTTTTTTCAAAATCAACTAAAAAAGGGTTGTAACCAGTGTTTTCAGGGGTAGAATATGCGACTTGAGAACGATGGTTTAGGTTAAAAGTCGATATTTTGAAAAAATAAATTTCGTGACCCCGATTTGGGGGGTTTTCGGCCCGGCGGCCAGATCTACGATTTCTGACAAACTGTTCGGCCAAACATTTTTTTTTTCAAAATCAACTAAAAAAGGGTTGTAACCAGTGTTTTCAGGGGTAGAATATGCGACTTGAGAACGGTATAGGTTAAAAGTCGATATTTTGAAAAAATAAATTTCGTGACCTCGATTTGGGCGGTTTTCGGCCCGGCGGCGAGATCTACGATTTCTGACAAGCAAAACGACAAATTTCCTTTTTTTTTTTCAAAAGTAACTGAACAAGGGTTTTTCAGTAGCGATTCACCCTTTTAAAACTTTATAAGAGCGCAGCAGCGCAAAAGTATCTCGGACACGCGCGCCAGCGCGTGTGATTAGCCTAGTTTATGTAAATATTTCAATATTGTCGGCGAGATTTTTGACTCACCAAATGACCGTGAGCAGCAGCGTGATATTTCGCAGTCGGGGACTCCTGAAGAGATCCAACACGGAATACGATTTCTCGGCTTCTTCCGCCTTTCGAATTCGCTCGCAGCTGTTCTGAAATTTCAATCGGAATTTTCGATGTAATTATATTTCGATCACTTTTTTCGGTGGCAAACAAAAAGTTCGGATAAATAAATTTAAGCAAAAAGTTAATAAAAAATAAATAAATAAATAAAAAGTTACCTTGAAGTCGGTGTAAACGCTCTCGGGAACTTTGGTACCGTTCAGCCGCTCGAATCTCCTGAGGATCCCGATGGCCTTGTCGACCTGACCCTGACTGACGAGCCACCTGGCGCTCTCGGGCACGAGCCACGGAGTAGCTACAGCCAGAACCAGCGGAACCGAAGTCGCCACGCACGTCCATCTCCAGTCAGCGATAAAGTAAGCAATCCACGGTAGAATCGACGACGCGAACGTGAAGAACAGGGCGATCGACATGTTCGCCACGAAAGTTCGCCATTTCGGTCCCACGTACTCGAGAACTGCAAATAAAAAGCATGAAAAATTAATATTTATTTTTCTTCCGATTTTTTTTCCAACGAGCTCGCATGACCTTCCACAACTCGATACTTTAATTGATTTCCCTAAAACATTCCCGACGATCGGTCGATCGGTTCCCGGAAGTCGCCGACCGGAAACGCGTTGCTCGGACGGCTGGATCCGGCATTTTCGTACCACAGTAAATATCGATTTCGACAAGAAGAAAAAAATGACACCAGTTCCAGAGCTTCGACCGGCACTCGGTCGTATTTATTAGGCGAACGGTTAATTGCTCCGAAGGACGCGCGCGACACGTCTCGAAGGTCGCCGTCCGCTTTCCGCAGCCGCGTTCCCCGATCGCTGGCGCGTTCCCCATTAAACCGGTACCGTTTGCTCAGCGTAAAACCGCAGAAGTTGTGGTTCCCGCGATCCAATTACGGTAACGACTGAGAGTGACTCGCCGCGCCGGAAATCCAGCGCTCTGATGGCTGGTCGAAGGCTCATCAAGACGTCACAACCGGAGCACGGATTATTCGCTTTCGCGCGACGAGTCGACGTCACTGCTCGACTCTCGACTCGCGTCGAACACGTACGAGCGATAAATTTGCTCGTCGTGCGTCGACGCGAATCGTGCCGAAGTGCGAAATGCGTTTGCCGAATCGCCCGGGGGTATCAACGACCTCCGGACCGCGACTCGGGCGATTCCGCGCGGTGAATCACGTGAACGGAACTGATCCACAGTGCGGCTCGCGATTCGCTCTCACCTGTGCAGATTCTTCGCGAGCACCTGCGACGTTTCCGAGTCGAGAGTGAAGGGAATTTCAGCTCGGGACTCGATTGTTCGTCGTCGTCGTCGTCGCCGCTGAGGACAATGACCGAGTCCTTGATGAACCTCGAGCCTTTCTACCCGAAGAAACGACTCAAGGGCGAAGAGACAACGGCAAAGGTCACGGCGCTCGAGGTGAAGAATTCGCTCTCGACACTTTCGATGATAATTTGCTGAGATCGGCGGACTATCAAAGCCTCGAATTAGAAAGGAAGTTGACTAGCGATTTCATGCGTTCGCCCAAGATGAATGAACGACTTGGTCAGTTACGCCGAGCGCGTAATACGACTCGCGCGCGCACCTTTCACCTGCGGAGGCCGCGGTTAATAGGGTTTTGTTAAAAATCCGGTGCAACTGGTTTCACTCGCTTTGTTCGAATTTCTCGTCGTTAGCATTTTTTCGTTCTAATTTCCCATGGAAACTGAGTTGTCAATTCTGTCGATGGAAAAAATGTCTGACAAGATCAGTCGAACCCTGAAGCGCGTTTGGTTCGTGAAACCTTCTGCCAATGCTACAATTATATAGAGCCAGCGAATGTTTATTTTTTTTTCTCTTTCAATATTAGATTGACGACTCGACGTCCCTGAAAACGTCAGTCTTCAAGGTGGCCGCCGCGCTCACGTCTGGTGTAATGATCGAGTCTATCGGGACTCGATCAGACTACACAGTCGGACAGTCCCATTGAGCCCTGACGATTTGTTCGGGACACATTCGATTGGAATGGAATTGCGTGCCACACGGCAACGTCGATATTGCCGATACGTCGGTGCTTGCGGAATGGAAGAAAATAAAATATCCATTAACATGAGATACGCTTGGAGATCATCGCGATTGTATAACGTTTTTCCCGAGACTCCCGCTCGCTTGTCTACCGGTGGATCTAGAGTCGTAAATATCGAATCACGTTGCGTTTGAGACGGATGCAAAGCTCGACGTCGACAGAACCGGCGAGCGCGGAACTGGCTGACCGGGGCTGGATGGAACACGGAACATCGAACCTGGAACACGGAACGACCAGACCGGGGAAAAATGGAACACAAAACATCATTAGCGGGCTCGATATCATTGACACGAGCCGATCGTTCGACGCTCGAGTTTCCTGACCGGCCAAGGTTGCCGATCCGGTCCCGCGCGCTCGTCGTTCCACGCCCGTTATCCACTGAGCTATCGACCACCGCGAGAGGAAGAACGACTCCGCCGCAATTAGTCGCTTTAACGCGCCCGGCGCGTTTTTCCCGCTTTTACTCGTTTTTTTTTTCTAATCCGTCTGTCGCGCTGTCTGTGTCTCGACAGCCGCGGAATGTCCGAGATCGATGGAACTTTGGCTCGTGACCCGCGTTAATCACCGTGAGATGTTTTTTCCTGACTTATCCTGACTTTTGTCGATCGATCGATTGCCAACCTAAGAACATTTTCTAGCGAGTGAAACAATGCGTGAAAAAATTAATATTTTTGTTTTGTTATATGAAAATGAAACAAAATTTCTCACCCAATATGTACATCATCGTGAAGCAATTGTCGAACGCGAGTCCGACGAGAAATCGACACGCGGCGAATTGCCAGAAATTCGTGGTGAACGCAGTCATGACGCCGGCGACGAAACCGGCGACGTTAGTACCGACGAGCGCCGGGATCCGGCCATAACGATCGGCGATCCAGCCGAATATGAGTCCGCCGAAAATTGCGCCGACGAAGAAGATGCTCTGGGCGAGACTCGGGAGCGCTGCGTTTTCGCAAACCCACTCCAGCTGAAAATACAAAATGATAACGAATTATTTTTAACAATGAAACGTAGAACGATTTACAGTGCGATCAATCTGTAATTCAATTGAACCGGTAGCGCTCGACGTGCGGGAAACCTGACGTAACGACGCAGGGAGGAATCGATTAAAATTGCGCGGCGCCTGAGCCGATCGATATTATTAACGTATTAATGGCCCATTGTTGCCGCTCGGATCGGACGACGACAATTTAACGACGCATAATTGCGGTCATAATTTTTTTTATTGAAATATTTTATTGAAAGTTCTCGACTAGTTAATATTCTTGACACTTTTGCTTCCGCATTGAAAAAGCTTTGATTTCATGAAATGTTGTAATCCAATTTTCACCGAAATAAAATTAGAAATAAAAATACCTCGGTGGCGACTGTTTCGTAGGGAACATCGGTGAAGTTGAATTCCCAGCCGTGTTGACACTTCTGCACCGGCCACGTGCGATCGGCCACGTGGATCGTTCCATTTCGCAGTATCTCTGCGTAATCGACGGCGTACATCGAACATTTGGAGTAGCCGAGTTTGCTCGAGTCGCCTCCCTCGTCGGACAGCGGAATCGAGAGCGCCAACCTGTTCAAGAAAAAAAAGTCACTGACATTAGAATTTCGCTGAAAGACATTTGCAAGAATTAATTCGATACGATTTTCATTTTTTTTAACTCTCCATTCGCAGTCATCGAGCCAATGAATCATCGACGTTGATGTTAACTAGCTGCGGAAAAAAAGCAACTGGACCGTTTGACGCGAAAGAAAAAGTCGAACGTCAGCGGGAAAAAAGTTTTCCAGTTCATCTGGCGTCGAGTTGTTTCATGTGACGAGAATCGTCGCAATATCGGAAAAATTCTCGGACGACCGCGACTCGCGGATCGGACTCGAAAAGATTTTCCACGAGTCGTCTGTGTGTGTTTTTTTTTAGCTAGAAACGAGCGATGCGTCATTTTGCACTATTTATGCTATTATTTATGAGATGCGAGCAAATTTACGGAAAGTGCAAACCGATTATCGAAAAGACGATAATGATTCTCGTGAGGAATATGTTTTACAAAAAGATGTTGCGAATTTTTTTAATGAATTAGATAATGAGGAAAAAAATATTAAGACGTCGAACGAAAGAATTGAGAGACAATGGGAAGCGCGTTATCGGCCGGAATTTCGCGAGCAATCTCCCGGGGTCCGATTGCCGATTGCGCGTTACGGTTCGCTCGGAGAGATCGTCGAGTCGTTGTTCTTCGACGAATGCAACAAAACGCGTCGTTACATCATTCGCGCGGTCGGAACCGCGGAGATCACCGAGCGCAAAATTAATTTAGCACGCCATTCGTCATGTTAACGACTCCAGTTTATTACGAGTTTTCACGCGCAAGCGCGGCGCGTCTGGTCGCGTCTCGACGAGTTTTCTAGCTCAAGTGTAAATCGCGAGCGTCGGTGACGCGCTCGTCACGTGCGGCCGAGCGACCGACGTGCGATCCTGAAAATTCTTCAGGGTTACGCGTCGACGTAGCGAACAAACACGAGTCGCGTTGTTTAATAATCACGAAATTTGGCAGTTCGTCAGAAAAAATATTTGATTTTTGCGTTTTTCTCATCGAATTTTCTATTTTTCGGGAAAACCATGTTACTTTTCCGAATCAGCGGGAAATTTGCCATCGGATAGGGTTTACAAACTTTGCGAAATCGAAAATGTTCTTTCGCCAAAAAAACGACAAAATTCGAAAAAAGTGAAAAATGGTTTTTTAATCGCGAGAAAGCGTCTATCGCGCAATCCTGAAGATCCTTCGGGTTTGCATTTGCCGCACCGGCGAATATCGACAGGTTGCGTTAGAACGAGTCGAATCTCGACGATCTCCCCGCGCGCACTTGTCGAGTGCGCGCCTAACTCGCGGCGCGCACGTCCCGTCGCTCAGTGCAACGAGCCAACGAGAGAGTTTCGACACGAGCGTCGCGGATTCCCTTTCGGTCACGCAACGCGCATTACCGCTTGCGCGCGCGAGGGATTCTATTTACCGGTAGCTTTTACAAATCACTGCTGCAATATGCAATCTCGGCGATACTCGAGTTACTATTATTTCTGAATATTCACACATGTGCGGGTTGTCGTGTTATTAGCGTTTGAGCGAAGTTTCTTTTTCTACTCAGGTGTCAGTGACTTTACGGGCGGCTCATGCAGGAAAATAAGTTAATGAGTCATTGATTACTGATTACATAATAACTTTAAATAATAAAAAATAACACAATGATAATATTTAAAATAATAAAAAATAAAAATTAACAGAAACGTAATTTAAAATAAATGAAATAAACCTTTTTAAATTTTTTTAAAAAGTTTTCCAACGTCGCAACTGCCGGAGGAAACGACGAAATGAGCAAAAGCAATAAATGCAAATTGAAACATAGTTTTAAATAGTAAAAAAATGTGTCTAAAATAATTCTTTTTATTCTCAACGTCGCAACTGCCGGGGGAAACGATTTTCCTTCCTCTCTCGGCGCGTTCGTCGGTCGCTCTCGGGGCCGGCCGGACGGAGAATTTTCGCACCGGTTTCCCCTGCCCGAGAAGGCAAATGAGCAAAAGACTCGAGCTGTGCACGGCGCACAACCCGGCGATCGGCCCGATGTCGAAACTCCGCGGAGCTGCTGCGGCAGCGCGCGCGCTGTCGTTTTTTTTCGCTTTCACGCTCTCATTGCTAGCGCGAAGGTTCTGCATAAGCAATTCGTGTGGCGTGCGCCGAGCAACCCAAACAACAAAGAAGGTTTTGCATGATTTCTGCGCGCGCGCACCGATCGACGCGAGCGCCGTCTCTATACCTATATAGGGTTATTGGACTGCTGGATGAAAGGCCCATGAATCACCGGCTCCATTCTGTTCACGTTTTGTTTTTTCTTCCCTATTGAGATTTTGTAGCAAATCGAATTTCAACTACGCCTTAAGTAAACGCTTTTTTTGCTTCAGTTTTTTTTTCCAGCACTGACATTGAACGGTTTTGAGATTTATGGGTAATTCGTGACTCAAACGCGGCTGGTTCGTGAAACATATTTCTCATCATTTTTTTTTTATCATCTTTTTACGCACTAGGCTACTCGCAAGCGCTGGCGTGTGCTATTATGAGCGTGTCTGAAAAACTTTTGCGCTCAGAAGGTTGACCCATTAACGGGACCTGCAGCCAAATTCGACATCAGACCAAACTTATTGTTTACGCAGCACCAATAAATAGTGGTAATGGTCCGTTACTCATCTTCTTAGGGGAGGAAAAAATGTAACTTTATCTATTCGTTAACTATTTTTAAGTAGAAAAAAATCATATTGAGCAATAAATAAATTAGTCGTTCGCATTGAGAAACCGTCGAGTTTTAGTTATTATCGTTGTGTATTTTTAGTAACAATAAAAGGATCATTGATTATACGGCGGAGCGGTCGTTTAGATTTTTTTTCGATTATGGACGTTTCATTATCTTTTTAGCGCGAAGCTCGAGCCACTCGCGTCGCGATTGCAAAAACGCGGGCGACATTGAACGAAAATTGCAGCGTGCGCGAGGCGTTAATATCGGTTCTTATCGATAATCATTTCTGGTATCTTGGGAAGACTTTTTTTTTGTCCCCGGGAGGTAATGAAATGACATTTACGCGCTGCGTTATTCAAGATATAACGGAATAACGTTATTACTTTCCAATATCATAAAAATAAATAAAAAATCTTCATTCGAATCAACAAAGTTGAATTCTGGTCGAGTCACCTCGACGTCCGGAATTTTTCGCGGGATGCGAACGATAAAAAAAATACACTCGCGTGTCCGGGATGCAGAAGATGATATCGTCGCGTGACGCACGTCCCGCGCGATGCAAAAATCCGATTGGGCCTCACCTCCTCGGAACCTCATCAACGTTATCATCCGCGACTGAGCCCCAATCAACTGCATTTACGACGGACACTAACAAGGCCAATAAGATTCATTTCCGGACGGAAAATTTACTCAACGGATTTTTCGATGACTCGACAATTAAAAAAATCCAATCCTTGTATCATTTAGCGGATTAATATAAATTACTTTAATTCCAGATCGGCATTCAACGATGCAACGACGCGCGATCGCACCTGGAGATAACCGAAGGTCCTGGACGTCCATCCAGGCTTTCCACGTTGACGCATATCGCGCGGCAAAACCGAGTGGATTTACAATGGCGATGCAAAAAGAAAAACACACACACACAACGCGCCGCAACGCAGTCGGAGTCTAAAATCAACGAGGCGCGACGATCGAGGTGCACGGTATCATTTTACCTTTCGTGATGAACTTTTTTTCCCTTCTGATCTCAGACGAAATGCCCATGATTATTATAATTGATATTATTATTATTATTAATGAGTTACGTATTATAAAAAAATTATGTGAGTGTGTGTGGGTGATTAAAATAGTCTGTACGAAAGTGAACGGGGATCCGGTCTTCGTGGGATAAAAATGATAATTTATCCTCGACCTCAATCGATGCCAATGACATATTACCCGGTATAATCGCCACCAACGACGACGAGCGTGATGCGATAACCTTTATCGCACGAGAATCGAGAAAAGGTCCAACGTTGAGTCGGCAGATATTGAAATCGTCTTCGTCGCGATTATCGATCGCAGAGATTTTTCGTGATTTTTGTCTCAGAACTCGTTGATAACGTTATCAAAAGGCACGGCGAGATTTCAATTAATTTTAATTAGGAAAAACAGGTAAAAATATTTATAAGATAAAAATCAAGTAAAAATTCATCAGAGATTTGACGTTTGATTTTGCATTTTTGTTATTTTTGTCTCGGAGCTCTCTGATAATATTATCAAAACGCACGGCAAGATTGTATGTAATTTTTATTATAAAAAAAAAAGATAAAAATAAAACAAAAATTAACTACAGGTTTGACGTAGGATTTTTCCTTCGACATCAAGTGTCAATGGTACAATCGGCGCTGTTTATCGAACCGAACGGACGTGAGGATTGTTCGATGATCGAGCAGGTGCCACGTGCACGTCGTCCGTCACGATTTCTTGTTTTTCTCGTTTTTTCAACTCGCAGGAGACCAGTTCGGTCGACGAATCGCGACAAATCGCCCGAAACCTCGCCGCATTGTCAACGCTCGATGGTCGACACATCAACAACCGGTCGCCGCCCTCGACGATGCAGCCGAGAGTGAAGTATTGTTAAACTCGATCTTTATCTCCTTTACGCGCATTTTACAAGCGGCCCACGTGGCCTCGCGAGGCGAAAAAACCCCCGACACTCGATAATTCGTTATCTGCGATGTTTGACAACGCCAACGGATCAACTTTGCCTCGTCTGATATCGATAAAACGCACTTGAATCTGCTGCAAGCTGCAAATATGCAAAATGCAGAAATAAAAAATTAATCGTTTCAATTTTATCCCCCAATTATTTTTAATAAACGAAAAATAAAAAAATACTTCGAAAAGTCTTATAAAAATATGTACGACACTTGCTGACTATTTCAGCCGACCTCGTGACAAATAATCGTGACATTTCTCTCCGTTTACGTCGCTTACGCAGGCGTCGAGGGAGATTGAAGAAAAAAGCGCGAAGATAAAACACGTCCCGTGCGTCATTTCCCCGATCGATCCGAAGAAATGATGGAAGAAAAAGGCGAGCTGTTGCTCTCGTTTGGCTCACGGCGGGGAAAAAGGTGATTTGTGGCTCGGGGCCTGTCACGTAAATTCGACTAATGGTGCTCTTGGCTTGACCCTGATCGACGGGCCAAGGTTTCGGTGGCCTGACACCTTGGTTTTGTGACACAATTGCTCGCAGGACCGTCCAATCGCGATCGGATATATGTTACTACTGTCCGAAATTCTTGTGAATGTGAATTATTGAAATATTTATTTTCAAGTATTTTTGGCGCCGGACCATTTTTAGTTCTGGACCATTTTTAGCTCCGGACCATTTTTAGTTTTGGACCATTTTTAGCTCTGGACTATTTTTAGTTTTGGACCATTTTTAGCTCTGGACTATTTTCAATTTTAGACCATTTCGCTCATTCTTACTGCAGTAAAACGAACCTTTGCTCCACCGTGAGATTCGCGAGTTCCGGCACTCGGCACCAGTGCGCCTCGGGCACGAGAGTGATGAAGATCTGCGAGAAGTAGACCCACGCGACAAAGAACGCGAACGGAATCATCATAATAAACAGGATCTTCTGATAAAACCCGAATTCGCCGACATGAGGCAGCAGGTCGTCGAAATCCATGTCCTTTGCCTCGTTCTTCTCCGTTATCACGGGCGGCCCATCGTTCACCCGGCTGTGCTGACGACCGCAGTTCGGCGGGTCTGGCTTCGTCAGACAGTTCGTCGGGCTCGGAGGCCCGAATTTTTCCTGCGGCGGCATTCTCGATGTGATAATACTGGTACACTCAAAAAAATTGTCCCTTTCTCCTTGCTTCTTCCTCTCGTGCGGAAGCCGGAGACAAATCGAAGACACTAATCCACAATCATCGAAATTTCTTTAATTCGAAGACCGAACAACGATTTTATCGATTTTTCCGTCTGCACAATTAATGACTTTCGTGATTAGTCGTTTTTTTATTATCTTTATTACATTAATTAATTGTATCAGTTCGATTAAATTTAGTTGATCGTTACAAATAATTAGCAGCACTTTTTCGTCACTTATTCGCGTTAGTAGTCGCAGGTCGCCGGTGTTAAATTATTAGTTCATGTTGAGGGATGTTAAATTAATAATTCGTCGGTGCTCGAGTCGGGCTAGCGTAATTATAATCCAAGCAAATCCCGACTCGATGAAAAGCACTATGCAACGCATTCGACGAGTGTCCCGCTATTATAGGCAACAAACCGTCGAGGGGGGCGGCCGTCGTCTCCCTCCTCGCGGTGTTCGTTCCCGCGCGCGCGGCGCGCACTCGGACGAACGCGCGGAATTCAGTGTGTTCTCCGCAGGTGCTGGCATTGAGGCCGCCCCGGCGCGTAGATCGCCGGTCGCGCGAGGCGTTTCGTGTTCGCTAATACAGAAAAGTCGCGTTTTCGTCGCGCGGCGGTGCGGACACTGCGCGCTCCGAGCTCGAGCCGTGTGGCTTTTGTATTCCATACGCGCGTTATCACGCCTCGCAGTGAGCGCCTCGGATTTCACTCGATCATCCGCATTGTCCTGCGGAGCGCACAATCTTCGTCGACGTTATCGGTTGTTCTTCTGAATTTTTCGCGAGATCGTAACCGCTGATAACGGTGACTCTCCCCGACAAGACGCGGACTCTCAATTTACACGGATTTTCGTCGCGATGAGAGATAAACATTTCCGTGCAGCATCGAGACCATTTTGAGTCGGGGATCATTCTTTAAGTTGGACCATTTGAATCGAGGACTATTTTTTGAGTTCGACTCTTTTGAGTTGAGGATCATTTTTTTTTAGCTCGACCCTTCTGACACCATTTTGAGTTTGAAATTACAAAGATTCGGGTCGTTCCCGGTCACTTCGCACGTGACTTAAAAACCTGATGGCGCATAGATCGATAACATCGTCTTTTTCTCGGAACCGAATCTTTCGACCTACTTTAAATTTCGACCACGTACCGAAAGTGTCTCCGTGTCTATTTTTTTTTGCTTTTTTTTTTAGAATAAGATGAGCCCAATATTTGTAGCAACTCACAGCGTGTCGCGACGTCGGTGAGGAAAGTCAACTGACTCGTCCGCATCAACTTTATCGCTAGACGCGGTATTATCTTCGTCAGACGAGCGACGCGTGATTTAACCCACGATCTCGACCTACTTCAGTTTATTAAAAAAATCCGGATATCTTCCACCTTCGCGAGAGCAAATCATGTACCGGGGATTTCACTTTAAACGACCCCCGCTCGGATCCAATCGCGGATCGTCAACGAGAGTCAGCGAGGCTCAGAAATTTTCCAAAAGTCGTTCTCACAGTCTTGAACGTTGACAAATTGTTTCAGATTTTTCCGAAGCTTTTTTCAGCAGCATGAAAAAAAAAAAAAAATAATCAGACCCATGTGACGCGGAATGCCCCGTACGCCTTATCCGATATTTCATGTGATATCGCTCAATTATGGAGATACAACGACCAACGCGCGGAATCTGCTCTCTTTTTCCGCGTTGATAATTCTTCAATTAGCGAAATTCTCGTGTCTTGCGTCCAGGACGGTTTTTTTTTCGCCCTCTTCCTCGTCGAGAGGTCCCTGAATTATTAAAATGGAACGCGACCTTCCGTAACGTCTGAGTCTCCGTGGAATTGTCGACCATAGTTTTTAATCGAGCAAACGTCGAGGCAATGAATCGCACTTTAATTATTTTATAGCAAACGCGCTGGATGCACAAATCATCAGACGTTGGTGGAGCAGTCAAGATCGTTTGACTCGCGGGACGCTCAACGTTGATTGGAGTCACTCGACTCGTCGCTTCACATCGGACTCTTATTATTTTTATTGTTATTATTCCACAAGGCCTCCTTTTATTTCAATTCAAATGTTGGATTAATTTTTTTTCCAACCGATTGAGACTCACGCGTTGCGTGAAACGCTTAGAAAGAAAAATCGCTTGTGAGAATAACAACCGTTATTTTCACACACGACAGACGAAACGTTTTGTTGGAGGGTGATGATGATGATGCGGTGGAGATCGAAAGATAACGAGAGACGATGAGACATAGGAAACGCTCGCCGGTCTCTTCGTCGGTTCGCGCCAAGGCCGAGAGCGTTTTGCGAAAGTCTCCTTCGCTCACGGAATTATGGACCAAAGTGTGTTCACTATTTTTGCCATATTTAATTTTTTATTGTAAGAAAAGTGAAAAAAAAATTGTAAGTTCCATTCACCAACTTACGCAAAATTATTTTATATTTTTCATTGCATTTTGTTATTTGATCGAATTTATGGTGAGAAATTGCGAAAAAAAATCCGGCACCAATTGGACGTTGAAGCTAATTTTTTTTCTTTTTTCGTCACGCACGTTTTCACAGCTGAATTAAGAATTGTCATCCGCGTTGTGTCCATTTGTCGAGCTTACGCGTGGAGGCAAAAAGCGAGTTCGGCGAGACTCGAAATATGGGTCAATGCGGAATCGAGTGAACTAGATCGCCGATCAACGCAAAACGCACGCGAAATTCTCGGTATAACCAGATCGCCGAGGGTTCGGAGAGAACAAGTAACGCGCGATGTGAATTTTCAATCGCAGGACAATAATTGGCATCGCCGGGTGTCAGGCTTACCGGCAACTTCCGGTTTATTCAGCGATCGCCTTCTCGCGCGTATTATCCCGGAAGGCTGCGAGCCTCAAGGCTCGGCGCGATGTATATATCCCAGCACTTTACTAGGATGCAGCAGCTCGGTAATTGGCTCGTTTTTATGGACTGGTGAGGGAACTCGATCTGCGGATCATAGTTTTCTCTAATTGGATGGAAACGTTGTACACTCGTAGCGCCAGTTTCATTTTATTTTTTAATATTTTTTATTTATACATTCTGCGGCGAAAGGTGCCAACAATTAATCGCAAGGAAATATTTTACTGGATCTTCGAGGCGATAGTAATAATAACACGTCGACTAAGTCAATGTCAATCAAAGACAGATATAATAAAAAATGGTTAATCATTAGAGTAACTTGGAAATAACCATTCAAGGAAATAAATTGCGCTCCCAATTGGTCGCTTAAGCGACTCCTCGGTCTTTTAACTGACTCTTCGCACTCGGCAAGACGCCCGCACAATCGGCGACAGTGAGAAAACGATTTTTCACGGGATCGAGCATCGGGAACGTGAGAAAGCTCGTCGCGGATACGTAGAAACAAACGTATATCCGTTTCAGAGGTCAATTACCGCGGTCTTTAATTGATTTAATATTCCTTGAAGGTCGCGCGCGTGCGCCGCCTGCGATTCGTCCGTGCTCCCGCGATGGCCGGGACAATTATCGCCAATGCCGATCAATGAATCAACGCGCCGATTCGCGCGCGCGACTCGCTTCGCCTCCTCGTGCAATTATTCAGCCGAATAAGCTTCGATACTAATTGTCGTGCTGCATTAATTGCGCTCGCGATGATAATATCTTCAAGCGACGCGCGTCATGCGCTCCGCGCAGGCGCGCGGTCAAATTAGTACTGAATGTCGTCGTCGCCGGCAGCGAGATTGTCGCTGGCGTCAGGTTTCTCGCTGTTGGCAGTCGGTAGGACAGAAAACAGTATTGTGTGTGCTCGGTGAATAAGAGAAACCTAGGGGATAACAACTAGCAGCTCGATGGGCAGTTCTCAAAGTCACATTTTCATGTAGCACCTTTCTCGATGTAAAAGAAAAATAAGATAGGCGCGCGTCGCTCATTGGCGCCCGCCGAATTCTCGCTGTTACCCGCAAATACGTAAATACAATCTGCACTTGCGGTCACTTTGGAAGTCGTTTCATCAAAATTTTCCGACGAAAAAAACCTTGCCAGGTGTGTCTACGATATCGGACATCGACATCGATCGACGATCTCGCTACTGGCAGCCCCAACAACGCAATCTCGTATGCACGAACGTCGCCATCCCGGAAACTAGGATTGTCGACTTTAGAGGTTAAATCTCGATGTTCCTTTGGATTTGATATCTTTGTTGTTATTCGCGACATAATCAACGCATTTCATCCGTTTTGTCATCGAAGCATCTACAATGATTTCCGTAAATTCGCGTGACAATGCGCTAGGTATTTCCGTTTAAAATGAAAACTTAACCTCTCAGGCCAGTTGGCTTTGTTGCTGTTGCAGTCAGGTTGCGGGTTACCTAAAGTTGATGATATTTTTTTCAGGAATGCAACTGTGAAACGCAGACGCTGAGAGCGAAGAATTTTCCTGCGCGTATCGTCCAGATGAAAAGACGAAGATGCCTCGACCGAGAATCCTGGGTTCGCCGCGCTCGAGACCCCGAGTTGCAGTCAAGAGCGAAGAAACGACGCCGGAAGTCGTAACCGTTGCCGACTTCGAGGAGCCAGACTGTGAGATAATAAAGATCGAGGAGCAAGAGGAGGGACCAACATCGCCGATGAGAATTGCAATGCACGGAATCACCGAGGTTCAGCTTTGTGGCTCGAAGGTGATGCTGCAGCTGATACCTAACGCATCAATGAAGATCGCGGGAAACGCGGGCAGCCAGAACGTCGTGATGGTGATGCCGGTGGGTGCATCTACGTCGCAGGTCCTCAATCCGACTCTCTGCACTGTGGAGAAAATCGAAAATCCCACGGAAGTAACGCAAATCCGGCAGATCGTCGGGATGCAGAGAAACACGGGTCGCGACAATGGTGAGAGGCGTCTTGTAGAATCGCGCGAGAAACAGCAAGAAGAATCGCGCAAGAAGCAACTCGAGGAATCGCGCAAAAAGCAACTCGAGGAATCGCGCAAGAAGCAACTCGAGGAATCGCGCAAGAAGCAACTCGAGGAATCGCGTAAAAAGCAACTCGAAGAATCGCTCGAGAAGGAACTCGAAGAATCACGCAAGAAGCGACTCGAAGAATCACGCAAGAAGCAACTCAAGGAATCGTGCGAGGAGCTTGTACGGACGATTTTCGTGGACACTTCGGTGGAGAGTCAGAGACTGATCAGCGACAATCGAGTTTCCGGCATTCGAGACCACGCGGTAAACCCAGGAAAGCCGAAAGCTCGAGCAGAGACGAGAGCGATCGATAACGATTATCAGGAACCGAGCACATCGGTCTTTGCACCGATGAAATCCGAGGGAAGTCAGGATAACGCAAATCCGACTGAGACCAGGGACGAGGGCGAGTCACGCGATTGCAGACTCGACGAAGTTCCCGAATTGAACGGAACTTCTGGCCCGGAGCATGCGTTTGACGAGTGTGTCTCACCGGTGAAACCCAGCGCCAAGACCAGACGCAAAATTTCGAGGATTTCCTCGTCGGAGAGTTCGAGCCACGGCGCGAATTTACGGTCGAATGAACACGCGACGAGTGAGCGAGGACAATCCGCGGATGACGTCGACTCGATCGGCAACGACGACCATCCGATTTCTCAGAGGAAAAAATCCACGAGACCCGATGATCGCGAGAATTCGAGATCCTATGAGGAGGAAAATTTGTCGCCGTTGATAGCGGAAAATCGCGAAGAAGACTCGCGGAAATTTTCGTGCATAGTCTGCAAGAAGAACCTCGCTAATCGCACGGAGCTGCACAGACACGCTACGCTGGAGCATCCGAAATTGCAGGTCTTGTTCTGCGACATCTGCAGCGACTCTTTTCTCACTCTCAGGGGCCTCAGAGCCCATCGGGACAACAAGTGCGGCTCCGAAATTTCGGAGATCGTGGAAACAATCGTCATAGAGGACGACGAGAGCTCCGGGGAGAGCGCAAAAACATCGTCACCGGACAAACCGGCAGCTTCTACCCGAAAGATCTTGAGACAATCTGGCGTTAAAGTGAGCGCGACTTATCCGAAAGTTCTGGTCCCCCGATATCGCGGTATACCCGTCGCTTCACCTTCCGTGAAATTGCAAATTCGTCGCGCGTCCGCCGGTGTGAAAATACATCCCAAGCGCGGACGCGGAAGGCCGCCGAGGAGAACGAAATTCTACGCCGAGAAGGAAGTCATAAACCACCCGGTGAAGATCCCAGTATTTCCGAAAGGCGGCAACGTGGAGATCAAGGAACTAGTCGTTCCGCTCGCGAGACTCGAGGGTCCGACTTTGGAAAGATACCTGGCAAAACGCGCGAAGAAACCGATAACTACATTTCGGGACGAAAGATTTGACAGAAGAAAACGAGGAGGAAAAAGAAAAAAGGTTGAGGAAGACAACGAAACATCGAGCGACCGATCGGTACGGGAACCGACGAGAAAAAACAGAATCGTCAATCGCAAACTTTCGGCAGTTGGCCATAAAATGCCAGATTGTATTGCCGATACAACAGAAGAGTCGGATAGGTCTGCAGCTTATCGGAGCGACGTAAGATCGGTGGACTCCGATACCGACGAAAATTCCGACGAGGACGTCAATTACATTTCCATAATGTACACGAGTCCGAGCGACGTGTGCCGGGTGATCGGGGTCGAAGCGAACGACGTCGCCAATACGGAGAAACAACCGGTTATTCACAAGCTGACGTCGCCGGGAGGCCGAGACCCGGAGGAAAACTCAATGGAGAACGAGGAACGCATCATGAAGAAGAGCGTCGTTTGGTTCGGAAAATCGGAACAGCGATCGGAATCGGCAAACGATTCTATTGAGGAATTCGATCCCGAACAGCCCGAGGAAATTCCCAGGAAAGATTCGAGTCTCAGTCTCGACGGCGACAAAAATCGGCGAGAGATCGGCGGCGATTCGCGCCAAGAGAAGTCAGCGAAAAAATCGGTAACTCGAAGAACGTACTTTCCGAGCAAGAGAAAAGTCGCGAGAGCTAAAAAGATTAAGAGATCGTGCAACGAGGCGTCGCGCGACATTTGTCTGATGTGCAAACAGCTGTTCGCGCTGATGCGTCAACTCGCCGGTCAGTTTATCGGCGATCGGGCGAACAAGATATCGGTCAAGTGTCCGCTCTGCAGTCTCCAATTCATATCCATGTTTTTCCTGAAGAAGCACGTGGCCAATCATCATCTCCAGTGCCAGAGCGAGAGGCGGGCCGCGGAGATTGCGCCGATCGCCGGATCGACAGCGAACGACGCGGCGCTCGACTGCGAGACCGAAGTCGCGCTCGCCCTGGAGTGTCGTCATTGCGGCGCGGAATTCAGCGAGAACAAAGATCTCGTCGAACACGTTTACACGCAGCACGAATTTTCGTTTCCTCGCGATCCCCGGGACCACAGGGACTTATGGCGCATCGACGGCGATCTCGAGGCACCGTCGACGAGTCGAGAGATCAACGGAGCTGCGAAAAATCGGCCGGAGGATCGCAGAACCGAGGACAATGAGGATCTACTGAAGCAGCTGCTGTCGGACTACTCGAGCGACAATCCGGAAGCGTCAGGATCCCCGGAATCCAGGAAGCCGGTACAATCGTCGAGGAAAGGGTCCGGAGAACTGGACCAACGATTCGACGACTTGAAGTGCGACATTTGCCGAAGAGTATTCTCGCATCCTCATAATCGGCTTAGACACAGCCTTGAACACGAGTTCGCCTCCACCGAGAGTGGAGGCAACGCCTGCGGAGATCGGTACGTCGGAGTTGACGATCCGTTCGCCGATTCGTCGGAATACGGATGGAACAAGGCGAGATCGGAGGAGCCCGCGACGGCGAAACCGCAAGCGGAGGAATCCGGATGCGCGGCGCCGATCACCGAGCCGATGGACGATATATTCGCCAGCGGAGAGGACGACGATGAGTTTTCTCCGTCGCAAGACCGAGAGACGAAGAGGAAGACGCCGATTTCCGAGATATCGGCACCGGACGACGAGCAGCCGCAAAGAAAGAGAGTCAAACCGCTGCAGCGGCTTCTAGACACCGACGAGGATCTCGCGTGTACGAAGGAGCCGGACGCGAGCGACGCAAAATTGCCGATAGAATGCGGCAAGTGCAATCGAAAGTTTCCGAATCAGAAGGCGCTTAACGAGCATCTGTTCTTCCTTCACGACGACAGTCTCAAGGACACCGTGCTCACCGACGTCGTCTCGCCGATGTCGCGTCTCGGCGAAGCCAGCGCCGAACCACGACAGTGGCGATGCGACATGTGCTCGCACAACTTTAAGGTATAAAGCTCAAGGTACATAGCAGCTAGTAACAACATTATTTAGACGATTCTTTCGATTTATTCAAACTAAAATTTATTTATTGTCAATTCTGTAGTAGGAAATTCTCCGGCATCGCCCGTTAATCGCCGTCGCGATCGTTAAGCTGTTGCAGAGCTACAGCCGGCATCGATACTTCGTCCACGGCGACGACGAGTTCGTTCACGTCTGCGAGAATTGCTGCAAAGTCCTGACAACGGTGACGATGGTGAACGTTCACATCTGCACGGACGTCGCGTCGTACAACTGTCGCACGTGCAACGAGACGTTCGCCACGGGTTTGTCGCTTCGACTGCACAACATGTACAAGCATAAAGAGACCGCGGGTCCCCACGTGTGTCGGCCGTGCGACAAGAGATTTCTCACGGACTCGATGCTCCAGCGACACATCAAGTGGAAGCACCGCTTCCTCAGGCCCTACAGACCCCGCAAAAGTAGCCCCGTTCGCATGGCCACGCCTGACGAATCCAAGGAGAGAATCGCGGAAAAGCTGGGCAGCGAGGATCGTCACGACGACGAGATGGACAGCGGCTGCGATCAGGAGTATCCGGAGGTGGAATATAAATTTGCAGGACGAGTTGTTCGGAAGTTCGAGAATTTTCGAGACCAAGGACGACGATCGCGGTCGAGGGATCATCAGCGGAGGGACGCGAGGATATCGGAGCGAAAAAGTACCTCGGTCGCGTACGTAAAGGAAGACGATATATTTCAGTGCAATGTCTGCCGTCTATTCTGCCATCCAATGTCCGCGCTGCGAAGCCACCAAGCCACTTGTCACAGGACGGCGCACGATCTATGCCGAGTCTGCGGGAAAATGTATCCGCGCGGCAAGATCGTGAGGCACATGATAGATTGTCACGTGAATCCCTGCGAAAGCTACGCGAATAGCGGCGAGTCCATCTGGAATTCGGGCGGAAGCGTCGAGGAGAAGGACGCCGAGGAACTGATCGGGATTCTGGGAATGACGAGATTTATCTCACTCTGCGAGTACCAAAGATTCGGGGAGTCGAGCGAGGACGAGCCCGTGGTCTGTCCGACTTGTGGGAAAAATCTTCGGAACCGCGAGGCCTGGAAGTTTCATTTCCTGGAGCGACACGACACGATGTGCGCGCTCTGCAACATCGAGTTCAAGAGCGGCGACAAAGCGGCGGCCCACAAGATCGAGGATCACGGATCGATGGAATCGTACGTCTGGTTCGCCGACGAGACCGTCGCGGCGCTCACTGCGGCTACGAATTTCAACGAGGCCGCGGAGAAGAATTTCATCGAGATGATTTCGCGGGAGAGCGACGACGAGTCCGATGAGTCGCGGGAGGAGAACGAAGAATCGACGAACGACGTCCGGGAGATTATTGCGACGTGCGGCGACATTTTTGCGAGCGTCGACGAGAAGGACGCAGGAAGGCGGTGCAAGAGCGACAGGTCGAGGAATTCGGAGGAGGCGGAAGGGGAAGGTGAGAAGCTCGTTGTAGTCGTGAACGACGAGGACATCGTTAAGTTTAGAATCGGGACGAGCAACCCGAATGTCTGGGGTCTGGCCTCGAAGATCAGCTCGACCACCGAGGATCTCACGCCGATGGACGTGAAGGCGATTCTGGAGTCGCACTTCGAGCGATAATTCGTAGATTCGAAAAAATAGTCGTCTCGAAAAAGTTTCATCGCACTCGTAACGAAAACTATTATTCTTTTCTCTTCGTTCCTTATTTTTTGTCGCACCCTAAAAGCGTGCCAGAAAGTATTCTATGTACAAACTCCTTTGTTTTCTTGAGGCTGGTGTAACGAGCTGTGCAAGCGCGAAGCGCGACACGGAAATTGTCACTTGATTTTTTTATTTAGAGATATTTAGTATAATCATTTTGAATTACGAGAAGAAATAATCTCGAGCCCACCGCAGACAGAGTCAATTTTATTCGCTGACGAAGATTTGAAAGGTTTATTTTTTGTCTCGGGTGGTTTTCTTTAAAGCTTTATTTTGAGAGAGACAAAAACTGTTAAAGTAGCCGTGCGAAATGTGTTGAGCCCAGATGTAAGAATAAAATAAGTATAACATTTTCACGAAAATAAATTACGCCTTCAGATATTTTGTATGAAATTACTTTTTCTTGCTAATTTCACCAATTCACTTACTCCTTTTTTCCTTACACGCGAACTTTTTAAGTAATAGACAAAGATTGGAAGCGCGGATAATTCTAACGATAACGGCGCTCGTGTCACAGTTCGGTAATTTTTCCGCCGGTCAATTGACGGTCAGATTGTCAAAGAACTTCGACGCACTTCCCGACCTCTCGAATCCCCACCACATCCAATTCCTCTACACCGACCAAAACGACATGGCGCGCGACACCGGCAATTGATAACAACATCCTGGATTCGTTATTAAACATCCGATCGACATCTTTGCTAACTGCGAGGAAGAAGGTCACCGATTAAAGCGACTATCACCCAAACACGTGAGTGAAAGTCACTCGGTGACAAATCTTTTTATTAAATGCTTCAGCTGCTCGTTAGTACGAAAAATTAAGAGGTTAGGAAATCATAATACTGGATGCAGATTGCAGTAGTTTTCCATTCTCTTATCAGGAATTAACCGCCCGGAATATGCGTCGAATCACGTGACTCGGTCTGGCAACAAAAAAAATCGGAAAAACAAACGCAACAATGGCGGCTACAAATTTTCTGCGACTAACCAAGAAAACGCTTTTATCGACCGGTGCGCTAAGCCTGAAGCTCGTTAGTCGAGAAAGCTCGGCAAGCTCAAGCCACAGCGCAAAAGTGCTGGAACACCTGAAAACCCGGACGCTGATAAGAGTCGCGGGCGCGGAGGCCGCGGATTTTCTTCAGGGTCTGATAACGAACGACATGCGCCATTTCGAGGACGGCGCCGCCGCCATTTTCGCGCTCTTCCTGAACATCAAGGGTCGCGTTATGTGCGAGACGTTGATCTACAGGACATTGGAAGATTCCGCCTACTATGTCGAGTGCGACGCCGGCATCGCGGATACCCTGCAGAAACATCTGAGGACGTACAGGATACGTCGAAAAGTCGACATTGAGCCGAGCGCTATGCGAGTATGGTGCGCATTCGATGCATGCGCAGACGCCAGCGAAGGTGGCGCCGTGGACGATTCAAACGCGACGCGAACGCCGGAAGGTCAGATATTCCCGTGTGGCGCGCTGAACAACGGAGCCAGCAAACTCGTGGACGACGTGATGATCTACGAAGACCCGCGGATACCGGACGCGAGTCTAAGAATACTGAGCGCGGCCGATGCGCCGCGCGACCAGATCGTCCGGCATCTGAATTTCGATTTGGCGGGAAACGGCGGAAACACGAACTACCGATCGTTCAGGTACAGATTGGGAATCGCTGAGGGCGTCGACGATCTTCCGCCGGGTAAGGCGCTTCCGCTGGAGATCAACTGCGACTATCTGCACGGCGTGAGCTTCCACAAGGGCTGCTACATCGGGCAGGAGCTTACAGCGCGCACGCATCACACGGGCGTTGTGCGCAAGCGCGTGATGCCGTTGATGATCGAAGATGGCGCCGACAAGCGGCTCGCCTGGGACGACAGCATCGTGAACGAGGCCGGGAAGGCGGTTGGAAAATTTCGCGGCAACGAGGGCGAGTTCGGGATCGGTTTGATGAGAATCGCCGAGGCAATGAGCGCTCAGAGTTTGCGGATCGCAGACTCGCGGGTCAGGGTCGTTAAGCCAAAATGGTGGCCGAAAGAACCGCAGAAGGACAAAGCCACCGCCGATAGCGGAAAATGAGATTTTTGTTTTTCTTGGATGGACGAGAATGTTGTACAGCTCGTCGAACAAGAGTTGAATTGTAAATTATTATATCACGTTACGTCTGATAACGAAAGAGTAGTGCTATTCTATATGTTATAAGAAGATGAAATTAGTTGATTCATTAGGAGTTTGTTGGTATTTTATAAATTAAAGTAACTGTGAAATAAAAATTCTATAAAATTAATTTGTGTGACTCATTATTGCTCCTTTTACTTTGACTTTCAGGATGGAAGGTGCGCCTGGTGCGACTGCCGGTGATCCGAGTGTTGCGAGCGAAAAGTCCGTTGTTTCCGTGGTCGGCGAGGTGAAAAAACGAGATCCCGGCGGTATCTTCAAGTGCGCTTATTGTCCATTGGAGGAGCACTACGATTACAAAGGCGCGAAACCACCGTTCGCTAGGCAAATTAATTTCTCCGAGGACTGTTACATCATGAAGGATCCTGCGAGTCTGCCGAACCGAGGCGAAGTCCTTGTGCTCGGTGCCGATTGTAGCTCGTGCGAGAAATCTGTCTGTCTCGGCTGCAGCGTCTTCTACGCGAAACGATTTTGTTCCCAGTGCGCAACAAAACACATTGACAATTTGCCGACGCAGTTGCACACGAAGATCAAGAGTTTGACGAGTACAGAAACGATTCAAGGAGGTTGAATCGGTGCCAACTATTTTTTTGTAATTTTTTTTTTGTCAAATAAAACAAATATTTTGTACTCGAAAGTTTGTACTGGAATAGCGATGCAGGTGATAATGATTAACGAGACAATTTTTCACGCTTCAGAACTTATCTAATTGTGCATTTTGTAAAATACATGTTTGCCTCCCGCGACTTCTCGAGCGATCATCAGTTACATTATATATACATTCGTACGTGTGATAAATGAAGAAACAAAACGAGATAAAAATAAAATGGAATATTCGATGAAGTCGATGATTTACATTTAAGAAAAAAAGAGTATCCGGGTTTGACACGAGCATCGGAATTCCGATTTTACCCATGCGATTTAAATTCCAATCCTCGAAGTGAAACACCGGCGAAAAGCGAGTAAGAAAAATAGCATCGATGCGAATACATAATAAACATTTACGTGCTAAGAGAAACTTAAAGTAATGGAAATTCAACGCTCTCAGTTCGCCGCCGGTTTTTTCGGTTTCGCGAGCAACTTCGCCGCTATCTGCATCTTTTTCTTGGCGGCCTTGTTGGGCTTCGACTTCTTCTTCGCGTCGGCCTTTTGACCCTGGAATTTGCCCTTGGGACTCGCGGAGTCTGACTTTGTCCTCTGCTTCTCGCCCTGCGAACGCTGCTTCTTCTTGTCCTTTCGTCTCTCGGCGTTCACGCTGTTGTGTTTCTGCAACAGCGAATTTTTCACGGTCAACGAGATCGATGAATGATCGATTTGTGTACAAGAAAAATAGTAACTATTTCATGGACTCACAGCGACTTCGACGGTATCCTCGGTCTTCTGCTTCTTCGGCGAATCCTCGCTATCGCCCTCGACGCGCTGTCGCTTCTTCGACTTCTTCTCGGCTTTCTGCTTCTTCACGCCCTCGGGCGTGTTGACCTTGACGCGAAGCTCGCGATTCTTGATCGTCGTGCCGTTCAAGTCCATGGCCAGATTCGCGCCATCCACGGTCTCGAAGTTGATGAAACCGAATCCTTTGCTGACGCCGGTCTTACGGTCTCTGATTATTCTCACGGACTCGATCGTTCCGCATCCCTTGAACGCTTCCCAGATCTCGTTGTCTTCGATCGCTGCGAAAATGAGAAGAAAAAACATACAGTAAGTAACGAAAGTACCTGGAAAACCGGAAAAAAAAATTTCATAAAAAACGTGGCAACTCACTGAACGGCAGATTTCCCAAAAACACGGTTCGCTTCTTGTCCGCGGGCTTTTTTGCACTCGCGTGATCGACTCTCAGATAATTTCCGTCCAATTTCTTTCCGTTCATCGACAGCGCTTTCTCCACGGACTCGACGTTCTTGTAGGTCACGAACGCGCAGACGGTCGTGCTCTTCGAATGAAACTTTTTCTTGATCGCTGCGACCTTGAGCGGCATTTTCGGATTTTCCGGAATAATGCCGCGAATTCTCACACTTTCGATCGGCCCGAACTTCTTGAATTCGCTCTTGATCCGCGACATCTGTGTCTCCTTGGGAATGTTACCGATGAAAACCGTTCGCTTGTTGCGCTCCTCCTTCTCCTCGTCCGTCAATCGCGGCTTTTCGGTGTCGTCGTCGTCGTCCGCAGATTTGGCGTTCGTCGAGTCGAAACTCTCGTTTATTTCGTCGTCCTCTTCATCCTCGGTCTTGACCTTTTTGACCTTCTTCGCCGGAGACGCCGTCTCGCTGTCGTCATCCTCGTCCTCTTCGCTTATGTCCTCGTCCTCGTCATCCTCCTCGGCGCCCTCGAAGTCCTCGTCGTCCGAGTCCTCGGCGATACTGTTGCCTGAAGATTTTTCATCGAGTTAATGTCTTAAGTACGTAATTTATGAGTGTTTATATGTTTATATGAAATTATTTAATTGAACTGAAAGAAACGTATTAAACATTCCTTATGTTAACTAATCTTTTATCTTATAATACAGAGACGAAAATAAAAAATAAATTAAAGCGTTTTCTCGTAAATAAATAAATAAATAATTACCCAGGAGAGCCGTGAGACCGGGCGAAGCTTCCTCGTCGCTGGACTCGTCCTCCTCGTCCTCGTCCTCGTCGTCCTCGTCGGTGGCGGACGTCGCGTTCGACGCGTTCAGCGACTGATCGACTTCCTCGTCGGAGTCCGCGTCGTCGTCGTCGTCGGACTCTTCCTCGCCGCCCTCGAAGTCCTCATCGTCGGACTCGTCGGCTATGCTGTCGCCGAGAAGAACTTTGAGCCCGAGACCCGGTTGAACGTCTTCATCATCGTCCTCATCATCCTCATCATCCTCATCATCTTCTTCGTCGTCGTCGGTCGACTCTTTGGCCTCGGTTTTAGGTTTCACACCCCTGAACATCTTCACTCCCTTGTTCTCCGCCGTTTCTTCGGCTTCCTCGTCGCTGTCCGCGTCGAACTCGTCATCGTCCTCGTCGGTGTCCTCGGCGAGACTCGTGCCGAATATATTGGGCGTCGCGGTGACGTCCGACGACGAAGAATCATCGTCGTCGTCGTCGACCTCGTCCTCCGGCGCACTGACCTCTTCCTTGATGGAGATTCCCTCGTTGATGTCACCGTCCGACGAGTCATCGTCGTCCTCCTCCTCCTCGACTTTCACTTTTTTGGGTGGTGATTTCTTCGCACTAGGCGGACTGTTTGCGTTCTTGCCTTTTGGCGATTTTTTCTGTTGCTGCTTCGGCGAGTCGTGGCTATTGTTCTTGTTGATGCCGTTTTGATGCTTCATCTTGCCGTTGCTTTTCTGCTGGTGGGCATCCACGATGGCCACTTTACCAGTCGGTGTGTTCTTGAACTTCTGCTGCTTCTTCTTCTTGTGAATCGAGCCATTCTTCAGGCCGTGGAAATTGTCCTTTGCCTCCTTCGCACCCTTTGCTGGCTTCACTTTTGTCATCGTGACAAATGTGTTTGTGCGGTGGTTCTGTTGTTTGTGTATTTGAAGTCTCTTGGGTATCTGGAAGATAATATTTTGTGAATATCTTTTTACGAAAATTTGACTATAACCTGTGTACAAAATATTTCGTTTTTCAATATTCTATGAAAAATCTATCCTTGCCCATATGGATTATCAAAAATGTCAAAGTCGTTTTAGAAACAAAGTACATTTAGAAAGAATAAAGAAAAAAAAAACGGAAATCAATACATTGTCACCCGAAATTCATTTGCCGATCGCGTTTGGTCTCGTGTCAATTTCGACAAATCGCGATTGCAGCTCAACACCCGAGTAATAAGATTTTCCAGTGACAATCGTGAAATTCAGCCAGAGAAACAGACGCAAGAATATCCACCCCTCGAATATCGAGGCTCGGGGTTGATTCGTCGTTCGACCGAGGCAGGTGCGATGCTCCCCCGAAAAAGGAAAAAAAAACGGCCGTTACGCGGCTTCGCGAATAAACAACAGGTTAGAGTTCCCACGTGGATTATTATTATTTCGGGATCGGACTCGACACGGGCGAATTGTCATTCGTCGCGAACGCGGCAACGCGAATCGCGCGCGGGACGAAATTTCATTTCGTATTAACAATCGTTAATTCTTCACTTACCTCGTCGTGAAACTCGTGAAACGAACTGCGCGATCGACTGGACTGGCTTAGACTCGCTCGGTGCCGGCTTCTCGCTTCGGGTTCCGCGTGAACAGCGCGCAAAACTCGTCGAGCGGCAACCGGAAGTCGACCGCGCTCATCTCGCTCAGTGCGACAACTGAATCTGCGGTGTCGAAATTTCTCCACATTTTTTCTGCGCTTTTTGTTCTAATTCTTTGAATTATATTTTTTGTGCACCCGAGATTACTTGGAATTCAGATCACGCGAATATCGAGCGGAGACCGAGTTTTGTTGGGATCGCAATTGTCTCACGTGGTCCGGAACGATCTACGCGAAATCTTAGCGCAAAACTGACGATAGCAGCGACCTCTATAATAATGCGAAACACAATCACATGGGAATATTTTTGCTGTATCCTTTGAAAAGCGTATATGCGAGTATATGCATCGTAAATTTGGAAATGTTAAGGATTTTGAGTAATTTTTCTTTTTTTTTGCTATCGCTGCTGTTTTTTGCATAAGCATTCAATTTTCGGAATATCGGTCTCGTTGCTAACTATATATGTTCTATGTCTATGTATACATAATGTAACCCCGACACGCCCGATACCCATTATGTATGTATGTACTTATTTTAGCCGGCGTTCAGACCCGACCGGCTTGTCCCACGTGCGTCGTCGTTGCTCTCATCTTCTCTGAAATATCAGACGGGTAATTTGCATTCCAAAATTTGTTGTTATCCTGATTTTTGCATTATCCTTGGGGCACTGACAACCATAATAAAAATATTTATGTCACTCCGTGCGTAAAACGCGATATTACGCACGCTTCGCGTGCGTAATACCGCATTTTCCGACGTCGTGAAATAAAATTTCGTACGATACGCGTGCGAAAAACCTTTTTCGGACTCGTGTGATTGCAGCACTCGCCTTCGGCTCGCGCTGCAAACTCACACTCGTCAGAAAAAGTTTTTTCGCACTTGTATCGTAATGTACTATTATCAACTCGTTGATTTAATTGCAGGTGAATCACTAATGATGGACGGCCTCCTGACCTTCCATACATTTTTGGCTGGTCACCGGTCCCAGCTGGAATCCTCCGCGGTTCCGAAACACTTCTGGGAGTCTCTGTGGCAGAAGCTGAAGAGTCAGACCTTTGACGCCGGCGTCTTCTTCCAGCTTGCCTCGGTGGACTACGGCGACCTTGCCAGAGATCCCACAGATCCCGCTTGGAAATTGTTTGTCATCAATGAGATGTCCCCGCAGGATTCACAGAATATTTTTCTCATTGATCATGCGTGGACTTACGACTCGGTCAATGCCAGACAGAATTTGTCCCAAGTGCCAGGGCTGCTAGATCGAATGTGCAACCTCATGGGCCTTGATGTCGAGGCACCACAGTCCGAGAGAATCGAGCTCGTCTTGGCAGAAATGTGGAGACACAATCAGTCGTTCGCTCTCAGCGCCGGAACCGTCGAGGAGCGAATGCCCGTCTGGTATGTCATGGACGAGCTCGGCTCGGCGATAAATCACAGCGATGAACCGAATTTTCGCACCGTTCCGTTTCTCTATCTTCCCGAGGGCGCGACTTACACCCTCCTGTTTCCCGTTAAGAACGTCGAGAGCGCGGACGAAGTCACCAGAGACTTCGTCGAGGGCCAAACCGACGATCCGGAGAAGAGACGAGCACTGCTTCTTCCCTGGCGTGACAGTGATTTTTCCGAGGAGAATTTCGCGCAGACGGAACCGCCGGAGAGTTACTTTCTCGCTGGACATGTCAGGGAATCATTGCCTGTGGGAAATGCTGGAATTTCTACTAGAGAAAACGAGAAACTGAAAGTCTACTCCGAGTACAATTTCGTCAACGAATATCTAACCGATTCACGGTTCGAGATCGTTCAGGACGAGCGGGAGGCCGATGTCCTGTGGCTCATGAGGCACTTTAAGGATTACGAGGATTTCAGCGTTCGCTCGCCCGGGAAGTTCGTCAATCAGTTTCCCTTCGAGAATGTACTGACGATCAAGGATCTTCTGGCAATTATTTGCAGACGCAAAGCCGGAAAATCCGCGTGCGACGAGGAGACGCTGGAAACTCGCCCAGACTGGCTGCCGACGACCTACAATCTTAGCACGGAATTGGTGCAGTTTGTGGCTTATTTTAAGCGTAGAGAATCGCGCGGTCTCGACAATCACTGGATCTGCAAACCCTGGAATCTCGCACGAGGTCCGTGCCGTTAAAAATTTTTTTTTTGTAATTTTATCTGAACAAATTTTATTTTTACATTTTTTTTCACTCAGGTCTGGATACTCACGTGACCCGGAATCTGAATCACATTCTCCGACTGCCGAGCACCGGACCGAAGATCGCGCAGAAATACATCGAGCGGCCGGTCCTGTTCGAGCGACCGGAGATCGGTTGGGTCAAGTTCGACGTTCGCTACGTGATTCTCCTCAAGTCGGTCGAGCCGCTCCGGGCGTTCGCCTACTCGAACTTCTTCCTCAGATTTGCCAACAAAGAGTTCGCCCTGGACAACCTCGACGTCTACGAGCAACACTTCACGGTCATGAATTACGCGGCCAACGATCGATTGTGTCACCTTAAATGCGCCGATTTCGTCGATCGGTGGAACGCGATGTATCCGGACTTCGATTGGTCGACGATAGTCGAGCCGAGGATACTGAGGATGTTGAGGGAAATTTTCGAGGCTGCCGCTGCGGCTGAGCCGCCACGGGGAATCGCGAGAAGTCCGCAGAGTCGCGCGGTCTACGCCGCCGATCTGATGCTCCGGTGGAAAGACGGAGAGATGCAGCCGGCTATCCTGGAAATCAATTTTTCGCCGGACAACGCTAGAGCCTGCGAATACTATCCGGAATTTTACAACGATATATTCAGATGTTTATTCCTCGATGAGACTAATTCCGATGTGTTTCACGATCTCTGCGTCGGTGACTGAAAATTGCGTGAGTAACAATTCTTTGCAAAAATGTTTCGTATCTTCATTCATTGACCTACAAAAATATATTCTAATTTACAGTGAATATAACGTAGTCACACCGAGAAAACTTAGCAGTGCGCGAGCTGCGAAAAAGGTCGTTAACAAGAGTGACGAGTGGATTACAGGCGAGCCAGTGTTTCCTTTATCCTGCGTAGACTCCGCTACGTTAATATTCGCAACAGTAGATGAGCCTAAAGGACTTTGCGTAGATTCGTCGCCACCTTCGGTTTGGCTGTTGTCGTTCATTTGTTGCATCAGCCAATCGCGGTAGTGCGGAACGTCCGCGTAAAATCCAGGCTGCGTCGGTCGCGCGCAACTTTCCTCGTCGGAAACGACGCCGGTCAACGCACCGTTGCAGATCATTCCGCTTCCCGAATCACCCTGAAACGGATAATTCAATTTTTAATTCCCTTTGTTTTATTCTTATTTTTCTATTTTATCGATAGTTCAACATCCAAAAACTCACTCTACATGTGTCTCTAAGATCTTCCTCACGACCGGCGCAAAATATTCCTGACGGCAGTTTTGTCACGAGACGCAAAAGTTCCCTGCATCGTTGTCGATTTATCAGAGGCAACTCGACGTACATCAGATCATTCGATACGATTGGGGTGTTCTGAGGAAAAATTATAGCCAAATATAAATACCCATTTTTGCTTATTTTTATACGGAAAATAAAAATTGATTCTGTAGCCTTGATAATTACCTCGTGTAGGGCACCCCAACCGGACACCTGACAAATCGTTCCAGGCTCCGGCATTTCCGTCGCCAGTCTAGCGATTTTGATCAGAGGTGTGTAAAATTCGAATGGTTTAGTCATCTATCGCAAAAAAATATTTTTCTAAGAAAAAAATAATTTTTATAAATTGATCCTGTATCTCGAATTACCTTTAGCAGTGCAATATCATTGGTCATTGCGGATTGCTCGAAGCCCTCGTGCACAATGATGTCCGAAACTTCGTGCATGAGATTGGAATAAACAGGATAAAGAGTAATGCGAATTACAGCCACTGATATCGTCCATGGTTCGATTTTAACGTTTCTGAAAGAAAAACAAATTGTTGCATTTTTGGCAACCCGCAGATTTATTGTCATCGAATTGTACTCACTTCCTGTACATGCAATTTGCGGATGTGAGTACCCATTGCTTGCCGACTATGGTTCCTCCGCAGAAATGCGAATTCGAACCTCGTCTACGTAGAGAAACCTGTAATTTGAATTACAACACTTAGTCAGAATTAATTGATGATTATGTGGAAATGAAAAAAAAATCATTTTCTCACTTGATGCGGGAATTGGCCGTAAAATGCTTTCGTTCCGTTCACCAAGCGACCTTCCAATCCAGGAAGAGCCGAACTTGCTTCCGGAATTTCGTTGGTCAACACTGGAACATAATAACACATTTAAAATAAAATGATTCCATTGTAAATTTGCAACAAAAAAAATTCCAAAAAAATGTATTTTAGTATATTTAGTATCTAACCATTATTGGAAAAACAAAAAACTCCAAATGACAGACACAAAATGATGTAACAATTCTGTAATAATCTTGCGAAATGCATTGTGCCAACACGTCGTGCACATAAACCGGTTCACTATCCGCGAGCGACTGTTGATATCTGCGACGGGACGACAATTTATATTTGAAGTTTATGCTATCACAAAACGGTGTCAATCGGTCCATGTTCTCTTTTTTTTTTTATCGAAACAGTCTTATCGGTTCCGACGTCTTACGCGTTAATTGTTTCGTCTCGGAATTCCCAGACGCTGAAGTGGGTGTCACGAAATTTCCAAACGTCAATTCCACAATCTGCTCGAATTCAAGTGGATCGAGACAATTGACTCGAAACCCAACTGCGTAACTGCAATTCGATGTAAAAAAATCCGGACGGTATTTCCGTCGGATCGAAGATAGCGCTAATCTTTTTTCCACGACGACGTCGCTATCGTCGGTCGATCTTTTTGTATTATGCGGAGTTACTTTATGCGTTATCTCGCACGTAACAAATCTCAATTTAGATTTTCCGGAAATATATAAGTCGATTGGAATCGCCACAAAAACACGAGGCGCTCAAATTCGATTGCATGTTCCAGTCGTTTTGAATTTTCGCGCGTTCACGAAAATGACCGCACGTGACATAACTGTCGGTTATTTAACATAACTGCTCCCCGCGCCATTGAAATCACCGTGTGGGACGCCGACGCGGCCGGCGTGGCGAGTCAGTTGCGGTGTTTCGCCGCAATCGCGAGAACGAAGCGCGGACCGAGCAACGTAACCTCACTGTCCGCACTCCAAGACGACGCGCAACGTATTTACGACTGGAACGACTTTCGCCCGGAGCGAAGGGACACCCGATGGCACGAGACATGCAGTGAACGCGGGAGGAACATTCGATCGAGTGTGAGGACCATTTTAATCAACCTACTCGTCAACATTCGTTGGAAAAGTTCGCCAATAATTTTCCATGCGGCTTTTTGCGTTGCGCCGAAACCCTCGACAAACGGAAGAATAGACGAAAAAAAAAACAAAATGGCCGCCGAATTGTTTTGATCAGAGATTGTTTAACGCACGAAAAACGAATACAGTGAATTATTTATGTATAAGAGAGGATTTATCTGGAATCGCGAAGATTCGAGATAAAGCCGATATTTTCAGGTTAGGTTGGATTCTCGAGTAACTGAAAAAAACGCAGTTTTGGGTGAAACTTTTGGCGCGATTTCCGGCGCCAAGTAACCGAAATCTCTGCAAATTACACCTAAAATTCGTTGTACCCGGGTGATACTAACATTCTCACGATAATTGGTTTATTTAGAACGTACAATCGGCGATTTTTTCATGCGCAGTTGTCCCGGGCGTTCTAACCTCAAAGTTGCGACTTGCAACTTTTTGGGTCACGTTTGTTCGCAGCAAATTTATTGCGTCTTTGTGATGAAAAGCGTAGGGGTCCTGAAATCAACTGCAAATGTGGGTTGACAACCGGGACGCGTCCGTCAGCTTGTCAAGGACAAGGCAGGCGGCGTGTTCTGGTTGGATCAAGCGCTAATCTGAAAGACTAAAAAATGTTAATCCTGGTTAAAAAATGCAAAAAAAAATGTATTCTTCAAAATATTTTGTTGCTTCAAATTGCATACGATGCAGTAGACTTTACAAAAAAATATTCATTTGCAGGGTGTTGGAGCATCTTGAGTAAAGATGTCGATTCCGCCTTACTTACTGGGGCCAAACCCCTGGGCCACTATGATGGCCCAGCAACAGGCGCACGCTCAGCTGGCTGCTGCCCAGGCGCATGCCCAGGCCGCCGCTCATGCCCAGGCGGCTCATCAGGCCCACATGCACGCAATGGCAGGACCTCCACTGCCACAGACGCCTAAGCAGCCGGAGGAACTCTCCGAGGCGCAGCTGCAAGAAAAAGGTGAAGCTCAATTTTTTTTTAAGCCATTGCTCTGAATTATTCAAATTATTCATAATCAATCGATCACTGTGTACCAATTGGCTAATACAACTTTGTACAACTATTCCAGCTCAACAGTGGCAACAGTTGCAGAACAAACGCTTCGCGGAGAAGCGAAAGTTCGGCTTCGTGGACGCGCAGAAGGAGGACATGCCGCCCGAGCACATAAGAAAGATAATTCGCGATCACGGCGACATGAGCAGCAGAAAGTACCGACACGATAAGCGAGTTTATCTTGGGTAAGACTTTCGATTCCAAAATTGAATGAAATATTCCCTTAGAAAATTAACGGACGATAATCTACAATACTTTTTTCGTCGTCCAGATCGTTGAAGTACATGCCGCACGCGGTGATGAAGTTGTTGGAAAACATGCCGATGCCGTGGGAGCAAATACGCGACGTTAAAGTTCTGTATCACATAACCGGTGCGATAACGTTCGTGAACGAGATCCCGTGGGTCATCGAGCCCGTCTACATCGCCCAGTGGGGCACGATGTGGATAATGATGCGACGCGAAAAGCGCGATCGTCGTCACTTCAAGCGGATGCGATTTCCGCCGTTCGACGACGAGGAGCCGCCGCTCGACTACGCGGACAACGTTCTCGACGTCGAGCCGCTCGAGGCTATACAGATCGAACTCGACTCCGAGGAGGATCAGTCGATCGCCGAGTGGTTCTACGAGCACAAACCCCTCGTTGGAACCAAGTGAGTTATTTTTTCTTCAACTAATTTCCAAGCTCATTCGAATCACTCGTCGCGTTTATGATGAAAAGCGTAGGGGTCCTGAAATCAACTGCTCATGTGGGTTGACGGTCGGGATGCGTCCGTCGGCTTGTTCCAAACAAGGCTGGCGGCGTTTTCCGGCTGGATCAAACGCTAATCTGAAACCGCGACGAAATTTTGATTCAATGATTTTACAGCTAAGTAGAAAGAGTATAAAATAGAAACTAAACAAAAAAAAAATTACTTAAGATACGTCAACGGCTCGACCTATCGACGCTGGAATCTGTCGCTGCCGCAAATGGCGACGCTCTATCGTCTCGCCAATCAGCTTCTCACCGATCTCGTCGATCAGAATTTCTTCTATCTCTTCGACCCGAAGTCGTTCTTCACTGCGAAAGCGCTCAACATGGCGATACCCGGTGGCCCGAAGTTCGAGCCCCTCGTCAAGGACTCGAACGCCGCGGACGAGGACTGGAACGAGTTCAACGACATCAACAAGATCATAATTCGTCAACCGATCAGAACGGAGTACAGAATCGCCTTTCCCTATCTGTACAACAACATGCCGCACTTTGTCCATCTGTCCTGGTATCACGCGCCAAATGTCGTCTACATCAAGACCGAGGATCCCGATTTGCCGGCGTTCTACTTCGATCCGCTTATCAATCCGATTTCGCACAGAAATTCGCTGAAGACAATGGAACCGCAGGTCGAGGAGGACGAGGATTTCGTCCTACCCGAGGACGTTCAGCCGTTTTTGCAGGAAACTCCGTTGTACACCGACAACACGGCTAACGGAATCGCCCTTCTCTGGGCTCCGCGTCCTTACAACACGCGTTCCGGTCGCACTCGCCGGGCTCTCGATATTCCCCTCGTCAAGTCCTGGTACCGCGAGCACTGTCCACCGAGTCAGCCGGTCAAGGTTCGCGTGAGCTACCAGAAGCTCCTCAAGTACTACGTGCTCAACGCTCTGAAGCATCGCAAGCCAAAGCCCCAGAAGAAGCGCTATCTTTTCCGTTCCTTCAAGTCCACCAAGTTTTTCCAAACGACGACGATCGACTGGGTCGAGGCAGGCCTGCAAGTCTGCCGCCAGGGCTACAACATGCTGAACCTCCTCATCCACCGCAAGAACCTTAACTATCTTCATCTCGACTACAACTTCAATCTCAAACCCGTGAAGACACTGACGACGAAGGAGCGTAAGAAGTCGCGTTTCGGCAACGCCTTTCATCTCTGCCGCGAGATTCTCCGTCTCACGAAGCTCATCATCGACTCGCACGTGCAGTATCGACTCAACAACGTCGACGCGTTTCAGCTGGCCGACGGTTTGCAGTACATTTTCGCTCACGTGGGACAACTCACGGGGATGTACCGATACAAGTACAAACTCATGAGGCAGATAAGAATGTGCAAGGATCTTAAGCACCTGATCTACTATCGTTTCAACACGGGTCCGGTCGGGAAGGGTCCAGGCTGCGGATTTTGGGCCCCGGGATGGCGCGTCTGGCTGTTTTTCATGCGCGGCATCACGCCGCTACTCGAGCGATGGCTCGGCAATCTGCTGTCGCGTCAGTTCGAGGGACGACACTCGAAGGGCGTGGCGAAGACGGTGACAAAACAGCGTGTCGAGTCGCACTTCGATCTCGAGCTCAGGGCGTCGGTGATGCACGACATCGTCGACATGATGCCCGAGGGAATAAAGCAGAACAAGGCGCGTACGATTCTTCAGCATCTCAGCGAGGCTTGGCGATGCTGGAAGGCGAATATACCGTGGAAGGTGCCGGGATTGCCGATACCGATCGAGAATATGATTCTACGTTACGTGAAGATGAAGTCCGACTGGTGGACCAACACGGCGCACTACAATCGCGAGCGAATTCGTCGTGGCGCGACCGTTGACAAGACTGTGTGCAAGAAGAATCTGGGAAGACTCACGCGACTCTATCTGAAGGCGGAGCAGGAGCGACAGCACAATTACCTTAAGGACGGGCCCTACATCTCGCCCGAGGAGGCCGTGGCGATCTACACAACGACCGTCCACTGGTTGGAATCGAGAAGATTCGCGCCCATTCCGTTCCCGCCGCTTTCGTACAAGCACGACACGAAACTGTTGATCCTGGCGCTCGAACGGCTGAAGGAGGCTTACAGCGTGAAATCCCGACTCAATCAGAGCCAGAGGGAGGAGCTTGGGCTCATCGAGCAGGCGTACGACAATCCGCACGAGGCGCTTTCCAGGATAAAACGTCATCTGCTCACTCAGCGGGCGTTCAAAGAGGTAGGATATAAATATGGGTACAAGTGTGTGAATGTACAGTTTGTTTAATCAATAAGTTTTATCGATCACGTGCGCGGAAATAATCTTTCGATAAATTGTTATTGAATATTATCGTAATTTTCGAAAAACCAGGTAGGAATCGAATTCATGGACCTCTACAGTCACTTGATCCCCGTGTACGACGTCGAACCTCTGGAGAAAATCACCGACGCCTATCTCGATCAGTATCTGTGGTACGAGGCGGACAAGCGAAAGCTCTTCCCCGCGTGGGTGAAGCCCTCGGACACCGAGCCGCCGCCTCTCCTCGTCTACAAGTGGTGCCAGGGCGTCAATAATCTACAGGAGGTCTGGGACGTCGGCGAGGGCGAGTGCGACGTTCTCCTCGAGTCCAAGTTCGAGAAGCTCTACGAGAAGATCGATCTGACGATTCTCAATCGGCTGCTGCGTCTTATCGTCGATCATAACATTGCCGATTACATGACCGCCAAGAACAACGTCGTCATCAATTACAAGGACATGAATCACACCAACAGTTACGGAATCATTCGTGGCCTTCAGTTCGCGTCGTTCATCGCCCAGTACTACGGCCTCGTGCTTGATCTTCTGGTCCTCGGGCTTCAGCGGGCCAGCGAGATGGCTGGACCGCCGCAGATGCCCAACGACTTTCTGTCCTTCCAGGTAAGTCGGACTTTCAAACCACTAGGCTTTTTTCGTGGTGAAAAATCATAAATTATCGCGGTCATCGAACGATTAACTGTATTTTTCAGGACGTCGCCTCGGAGACCGCGCATCCCATTCGTCTCTACTGTCGTTACGTAGATCGAATTCACCTGTTTCTGCGCTTCAGCGCGGAGGAAGCCCGCGACTTGATACAGCGCTACCTGACCGAACATCCCGACCCCAACAACGAAAATATCGTCGGCTACAATAACAAGAAGTGCTGGCCGCGCGACGCTCGCATGAGGCTCATGAAGCACGACGTCAATCTCGGACGCGCCGTATTCTGGGACATCAAGAATCGACTTCCGCGCTCGGCGACGACGATCCAGTGGGAAAACAGCTTCGTCAGCGTCTATAGCAAGGACAATCCGAACTTGCTGTTCAACATGAGTGGCTTCGAGTGTCGAATTTTGCCCAAGTGTCGGACGACTCACGAGGAGTTCACGCACAGGGATGGAGTCTGGAATTTGCAGAATGAGGTGCGTTCGGGAATATTCGCTACCCTGATTTTTTTTTTTTTTTAAATAATTGCGATCTAAACATTTTCGAAACACTTTCAAACAGGTGACGAAAGAGCGAACCGCCCAGTGTTTCCTACGCGTCGACGACGAGAGTCTTCAGCGATTCCACAACCGAGTCCGTCAGATTCTCATGGCCTCGGGATCCACGACCTTCACGAAGATCGTCAACAAGTGGAACACCGCGCTCATCGGTCTTATGACGTATTTCCGCGAGGCAGTCGTGAACACGCAGGAACTCCTCGATCTGCTCGTCAAGTGCGAGAACAAAATTCAGACTCGTATAAAGATCGGTCTGAACTCGAAAATGCCCTCGAGATTCCCGCCCGTGGTATTCTACACTCCCAAGGAATTGGGCGGTCTGGGAATGTTGTCGATGGGTCACGTGCTGATTCCCCAGTCGGATCTCCGATGGTCCAAGCAGACTGACGTGGGAATCACTCACTTCCGCTCGGGTATGAGCCACGACGAGGATCAGCTGATTCCCAATCTCTATCGGTACATCCAACCTTGGGAGTCGGAGTTCATCGACTCGCAGCGCGTCTGGGCGGAATACGCGCTCAAACGGCAGGAGGCTAACGCGCAGAATCGACGGCTGACCCTCGAAGATCTCGAGGACAGCTGGGATCGCGGAATTCCGAGGATAAACACGCTGTTCCAGAAGGATCGTCACACGCTCGCGTACGACAAGGGCTGGCGTATCAGGACGGAGTTCAAGCAATACCAGGTTCGTTTTCGTCTCTTTATTTGATACGATTTTGAAAGCCGAATTCGCCTCTTTATTTCTGACAATTATTAAAATTAAAAAAAAATCTTGAAACCTCGAATTACCATCATATGTTCAACGTTTTTTCTCAACATCGAGAAAAGTATGGAATTAGTGATGAAAAGCGTAGGGGTCCTGAAATCAACCGATCATGTGGGTTGACAATCGGGACGCGTCCGCCGGCTTGTTTCAAACAAGGCTGACGGCGTGTTCCGGTTGGATCAAGCGCTAATCTGAAAATTCGCTGAGCGAAACAACCGGAATTAATTCGACCGAATTCAACCTCACGACTAATAAAAAAAAATTACTCGCGCAGGTCCTCAAGCAAAATCCGTTTTGGTGGACGCACCAACGCCACGACGGTAAACTGTGGAACCTCAACAACTACCGCACGGACATGATCCAGGCGCTCGGCGGCGTCGAGGGTATCCTCGAGCACACGCTCTTCAAGGGCACCTACTTCCCCACGTGGGAGGGTCTCTTCTGGGAGAAAGCCTCGGGTTTCGAAGAGTCGATGAAGTACAAGAAGCTCACGAACGCCCAGCGCTCCGGTCTCAATCAGATTCCGAATCGTCGCTTCACCCTCTGGTGGTCGCCGACGATAAATCGCGCCAACGTCTACGTCGGTTTCCAGGTTCAGCTCGATCTCACGGGCATCTTCATGCACGGCAAAATCCCGACCCTGAAGATCTCGCTGATTCAAATATTCCGCGCTCACTTGTGGCAGAAGGTCCACGAGTCCATCGTGATGGATCTCTGTCAGGTGTTCGATCAGGAACTCGACGCTTTGGAAATCGAGACGGTACAGAAGGAGACGATACATCCGCGAAAATCGTACAAGATGAATTCCTCGTGCGCCGACATTTTGCTCTTCTCCGCGTACAAGTGGAACGTCTCGCGTCCATCGCTCCTCGCGGACTCCAAGGATCTCATGGACAACACGACGACGCAGAAGTACTGGATCGACGTGCAGCTCCGATGGGGTGACTACGACTCTCACGACATCGAGCGATACGCTCGCGCCAAGTTCCTCGACTACACAACCGACAACATGTCCATCTACCCCTCACCCACGGGTCTTCTGATCGCCATTGATCTCGCTTACAACTTGCACAGCGCCTATGGTAACTGGTTCCCCGGTTGCAAGCCGCTGATACAGCAGGCGATGGCGAAGATCATGAAGGCCAATCCGGCGCTCTACGTTCTACGCGAGAGAATCCGCAAAGCTCTGCAGCTGTACTCTTCGGAGCCGACGGAGCCTTATCTGTCGTCGCAGAACTACGGCGAACTCTTCTCGAACCAGATAATCTGGTTCGTCGACGACACGAACGTCTATCGCGTGACCATCCACAAAACCTTCGAGGGCAACTTGACGACCAAGCCGATAAACGGCGCCATCTTTATCTTCAATCCTCGAACGGGTCAGCTCTTCCTGAAGATCATTCACACGTCCGTGTGGGCCGGTCAGAAGCGTCTCGGACAGTTGGCCAAGTGGAAGACCGCCGAGGAAGTCGCGGCGCTCATCAGATCGCTGCCAGTTGAAGAGCAACCGAAGCAGATCATCGTCACGAGAAAAGGAATGTTGGATCCGCTCGAGGTGCATCTGTTGGATTTCCCGAACATCGTCATCAAGGGCTCGGAGCTTCAGTTGCCCTTCCAGGCCTGTCTCAAGGTCGAGAAGTTCGGCGATCTCATTCTCAAAGCCACCGAACCGCAGATGGTGCTGTTCAATCTATACGATGATTGGCTCAAGACCATCTCGTCGTACACCGCGTTCTCGCGTTTGATTCTCATTCTACGAGCGTTGCACGTTAATACCGAGAGAACGAAGGTCGTACTGAAGCCCGACAAAACGACGATCACGGAGCCGCATCACATCTGGCCGACTCTCACTGACGACGAGTGGATCAAGGTCGAGGTGCAGCTCAAGGATCTCATACTCGCGGATTACGGCAAGAAGAACAACGTCAACGTCGCGTCGCTCACGCAGTCGGAGATTCGCGACATTATACTGGGAATGGAGATAAGCGCGCCGTCGGCGCAGCGACAGCAGATCGCGGAGATCGAGAAGCAGACAAAGGAGCAGTCGCAACTGACCGCCACGACGACGAGGACCGTCAACAAACACGGCGACGAGATCATCACCGCCACGACGTCCAACTACGAGACGCAGACGTTCAGCTCGAAGACCGAGTGGCGAGTCAGGGCGATATCCGCCACGAATCTTCATCTGCGTACCAATCACATTTACGTGTCGTCGGACGATATCAAGGAAACGGGATACACGTATATATTGCCGAAGAACATATTGAAGAAGTTCGTGACGATATCGGATCTTCGGGCGCAGGTAGAACAATTTTATTTGTCGAGTATTATGCTGTTTATCGGATCGTCAGTGACTAATAGCAGTATTGTATTTTTTTTATTGCTAAAGATCGCCGGTTACCTCTACGGTATCAGTCCGCCCGACAATCCTCAGGTGAAGGAAATCCGATGCATCGTCATGGCGCCACAATGGGGCACCCATCAGACTGTCCATCTTCCTTCGTCTCTGCCGAATCACCAGTACTTGAAGGAAATGGAGCCACTCGGCTGGATCCACACGCAGCCCAACGAATTACCTCAACTATCGCCTCAGGTAAACCGGCAAAATTAATTGTATTTTTTTCTGTTTCTTATTTCTGTTGTTATTCGACAAATCTGTAATTTGAATATTTTTCTCTCCGTAGGACATTTCCACGCACTCGAGAGTCATGGCGGAAAATCCTGCGTGGGACGGAGAGAAGACGATAGTCATAACTTGCAGCTTCACTCCCGGCTCGTGCTCGCTGACTGCTTACAAACTCACACCGAGGTCAGTGCAGAAGTTTTTTTTTATAGGGTTGCCATAAAGTTTTATTTGCAATTTTTTATGTGACCTGTTTGTTTTTTGTTCTCTTTGTCGTATCGCAGCGGGTTCGAGTGGGGCAAGCAGAACACAGATAAGGGCAACAATCCGAAGGGTTATCTGCCGAGTCACTACGAGAAGGTTCAGATGCTCCTGTCCGATCGCTTCCTCGGTTTCTTCATGGTCCCGAGTCAAGGATCGTGGAACTACAACTTCATGGGTAAATATCTCCACGACCCGTCCGTTCGTTGAGACACGCAAATATTAATTCGCCAATAAACTTCCAGGTGTGAGACACGACCCGACGATGAAGTACGATCTGCAACTAGCGAATCCGAAGGAATTCTACCACGAGATTCATCGACCAGCGCACTTCCTGAACTTCTCGAGTCTGGAGGACGCGGACGGCGTCGGTGCCGATCGCGAGGACATGTACAAATAATTCGGCGGCCGCGAGCGCTCAGAGGCTCGAGGATTTTTTTAATTAAACGATAGCGGCGCGTCGAGGGTTTCCCTCGTCGCCGAGACTCGCGTGAGTCGCGCGCGAAGCAAAAGATGAAATAGACACGAATTCATATACGCGGAACTGTAATAACTTTATCCGAGAAATAATAATTTTACTTATAAAAAAAGAAACGCAGAATTTCCATTGTGAATTTTTTCAGTGTTAATTTTTTTTTCGGATAATTTTTGTTAAATTATATCTGGTACAAGTGGAAATGCGTCGCGTATCTGTCCACGGTTTTCCGAGCATCGCGAGTCGTATTGCGCAACGCGAGGCAGCTGACGCAGGTCGAGCGAAGCCGACGCTACGGCCAGTTAGACGCACATGTGCTCTCTCGCTGTGTCGCTGTGCCGCGTTTGCCGGAGACAACCGCAGCGATAGGTGCGGCGGGGCCAACGCGCCGTTCCGGTGGTCTCCCGGGTTAATCCGCGCGCCGCGCGCCGGGGACCCACAGCCGGAAAGCCCGACTGTTGTCGCGCTATCGGCGCCCCCTGTCCAAGTGTTAATTAGCGCGCGGCTCGTCCGTATCGAGCACTTTCGTCTACGCACTTCGCCTCGTTTGTTAAGTACCGCACAGGCTGCCGCGCGCCGAGGGCTTTGACATCGGCCCGAACACAACGGAAAATTCCGACCTCCGTACAGTTCAAAATTATAATCATCGACTTGTTCGTTTCAAATTAAAGACGTTTTTCATGTACAAAAATATATAATTGATATATTTTTTTCACTTTGCTGGATTCGATCGACCCGGGGAATTGACTGTAAATATTGAGGTCTCCATTGGCCTCGTAAAACGACGCGCCGAATGCTCAATATTAAATTTCGCAATTACGCCGTATAACTGTTATTGCGTCTGCGAAATTTCACGCAGGCTCGGTCCCCGCGGGCTGCGGATTAATTTATTCAGAAGTGGCGCGTTGCTGCGTCCGGCTGACCAGCTCGTTTCGAGCTCTGGTCATTTGTCATCCGGAAGGTATCAGCTTGGCCGACGAAAAAGTTATCCAGATCTTTTCGCCAATGTCTTTCGGACACCTTATAGAAACTTATCACCTTATGAAAATTGCTGGCTGAGGTAAAAACGCCGGCCGCCGGCGAAGCGAACCGGAGAGAAAATCCCGTGCTTCCTCGACACCCTGAAGGTCGCGGTGCATCGCGTCGCACATTCAACCCCCTCCCCCACTCGATGAATAATCCCCGAGTCCCACAACTTGACGCTGCTTCCCTAGACCGAAGTACTTAATGGAATAATAAACGAGGAAGCAATTAGCGTGCCCTCTCATAATACACTATTTCTGCCGGTACTTCCAGCCCCCCCTCCCACAACCCCGACCCCTTCCACCGCCCCCGCAAACGTGTAGACACACGGAGTTGTATTATTGCTGCGCGCGATCTCGTTCTGGTCCCGCGGCGTAATGTTTACTCTGGGATCAAAATGATGCATGCTTAATGCCCTCGAAAACAAGATCCTCGTTTGCGGGACCCCAGTAGAGCTTATTGCGACACGCGCGCGCGCGCGCGAGCGAGCGGGGGAACCGGCGACCGGTAATGAAGCATCTGTTTGGCTCACTTTATTTTTCGGCGTTAATTAATCGTCGAGCAGTTGTATCGCTAATTGTAAAACTTCATCGCCCCAGCAATTTGCTGCTGGTTGAATAACCGATATTATGATTTTGATGTAAAAATATCTCAGAAAAAATATTTATAATTATTTAAATTATTTTGTAAATTGAAACAAATTTCATATTGCATTTTTTCTAACAGATTTTTTTAGCGTAGATAAAAAAAATCTTATTAAAATGCTTTTAATCGCGCTTTAATTAATTTTTACGTTTACGTCGCTTCGCGTTCCAGTGAAACAGTTTGGCGAACCCCTCGACGGTTCCGCGCGCGTTTAAGCCGTCAGAGCGATATACCTACGGATTTTTCCAACGGCGTCGTTAACGTCGCGCGCGGAAAAGGCCGAACGAGACGCGCATTTTGCCTAGTAGCATTTTATACCCGCGAACGGGGCGATGCTTAAAACTCGCGCGTAGAGATATCCGCGGCCTTAATGAGAGTTCATCCGGCTCGCGGGACGCGATGGGGGAAAACTTGCGGGACGCGCGTGGCGGAACGGGGCGGAAAGTTGCGGGACGCGTTGCGGGGACGGGAAAACTTGCGTCGGGCCGCTTAACGACCGACTGAAACCCGCGTCGAAAACTTGGCGCTTCACCGGGGTCTAACGATCGGCGCGTTACACCTCGCTTGTGGACTTTTAATTAAGTGAGCCCCCGGCGTTACGGTAGAGCGGGGTAAAAATGGCTATCTATCCATCCGTCGTGAATGGCACTGACGAAAAAAATTTAAATAAAAAAAATTAAACTAAAATTATGTCACGTAGGAAAATATATATACGGGATTTTCCACGTATATTTTTCTTTCTTTCTAACGGAAAGCATTGTTAGCAAACTATTCGAGCTATGATTGGCTGGGACTTTCAGGCCGAGTCCAAGTTCATTTGTCCTCGATAACTTTGACAGTTCTGTCAAATATCGTATTTTTTTCAATCCTAAACTAAAAAAGGGTTGAAACCATTGTTTTCAGGGGTAGAATATGCGACTTGAGAACGATGGTATAGGTTAAAAGTCGATATTTTGAAAAAATAAATTTCGTGACCCCGATTTGGGTCGTTTTTGGCCCGGCGGCCAGATCTACGATTTCTGACAAACTGTTCGGCCAACATTTTTTTTTTTTTCAAAATCAACTAAAAAAGGGTTGTAACCAGTGTTTTCAGGGGTAGAATATGCGACTTGAGAACGATGGTATAGGTTAAAAGTCGATATTTAAAAAAAATAAATTTCGTGACCCCGATTTGGGTCGTTTTTGGCCCGGCGGCCAGATCTACGATTTCTGACAAACTGTTCGGCCAAAATTTTTTTTTTTCAAAATCAACTAAAAAAGGGTTGTAACCAGTGTTTTCAGGGGTAGAATATGCGACTTGAGAACGATGGTATAGGTTAAAAGTCGATATTTTGAAAAAATAAATTTCGTGACCCCGATTTGGGCGGTTTTCGGTCCGGCAGCCAGATCTACGATTTCTGACAAACTGTTCGAACAAAATTTTTTTTTTTTCAAAATCAACTAAAAAAGGGTTGTAGCCAGTGTTTTCAGGGGTAGAATATGCGACTTGAGAACGATGGTATAGGTTAGAAGGTACGGAAAGATGATATAGGTCGATTTTTCCGGCAAACAACTGTTGTTTTTGGAATCAGCGGGAAATTCGTCATCGGGTACGGGTTTTAAGCTTTGCGAAATCTAAATTTTTACCCTCTCGCGTTATTTGCGTTTTTTTTAATAATTAAAAGCCCAAGTCAAAATTTCTCTGTTTCCTAAAGTAAAAAAAATGTACTACAACTCGACATGGAACGTCCCGTACATCCGTCGCGGTTCTTACACACCCGCGGTAATATAATGCGAGCGCTTTCGTCCGTCGACCGGACGGGGAGAGTGAAATAATCGCGCGCGCGAGTCGGTCAACCGAAAAACCATTGCGACGCGTTCTCGGTGTCGCCTCGTTTTTTTTTGCCATTCACTCGGTCATTCATCGGCCGGGCGCGCGGAACGACGGAAGCGCCACCTGCGGGCGGTCCGCGTTGGCGCCGCCAGCGGAAAATTAACGCGTCCGGCGTCAGGTGGACGGGTGGCTGGGTAACGGCGGCGGGGGGGGGAGGGGGGGGGGGGCGAATAAATAATTGGCGGCTGCAATTATTTCTTCATTTTCCGGGCGTCGGGAAAAGTGATAGCCGAGGCGGATGCGCGGCGACGCGGAAACCCTCGGCGACCTCGTCGAACAATTGTCCGTAGACAACAAACCGGGTCGCGCGGGTCAAACATAGCGTTCTGTTAATTATCAATGCTCGTTCTCTCTCTCTCTTTCACTCTCCCTCTTCGCTCGGCGTTCCCCCTTGGCGTTCTCGCTCGACGACAAAAACACGGCCATCCAGGAAACTCATCGTTGCGAACGAGCGCCGAGTTGTACCCGTCTGACAATCCCCCCCCCCCCCCCCCGCTCCTCGACCCCCATCCCCCAGCTTCCATTCACGCGGCGCAATAATAAAAACTCTGTCCTTTCAATTCCGCCCTCGCACGGACATTTTCGTAACTCTTCCACTTTTGGCGAATCTTCACGCAACTTTCGCTCGTTAATTAACATTGCCGAGTAAGGAAAATGAATTTTTATCGTCGCTTCGTCGTCAAAAAAAAAGAAAAAATAATTAGTCTAAAATTAAAAACTCGCGAAAGATGATAAAATAAATATAATTCTTTCGTTAATTTCGGCTACTCAATAAAGAAAGTAGTTAAATGCGAATATCTGTGACTCTCCCTGAAATAAAAAAGAAAATGGGCGATGCAAAAAAAGAAAGAGAAATAAAAAAAATAACCGCCGGTTCCACGTATTTGCAGCCGACGAATGTGCGTGCGGCTCCGTTTTGTCGGGCGCTCGTTCTGCACGTCACATAACGTGTCGCCTGGGTCGCGGTGCGGCAGGAGCAGCCGGGAGCCTCGGCAGCGGCGAGCGGAATATTCGCATTTCAACGTTATAAGTGCCCGGCTCACGCCGAGTCGTCCCAACTGGCGGTGGCTCGAGACTCGTGTGCATCGTCGTCGACGTCGACGTCGCGCACGAATTATAGACGGCGCAAATGCGAAATGAGGTATTCCCGAGCGTCGACGACGTCGACGGCTCCTTCGTCGTCGTCTCATTTCTCCGTCTCCCCCCGCGCCACGAGAGTCTCGATACCCGTGCGGGTTCCGTGCGTCTCGCAAACTCTCCGGGTAATCACACCAATTAAGCAAACGAGTTCCGCGTACGCCGCGACGTGTATGGCAAAGCGCGAGCGTCGCGGCGCTCGCGAGACAAACGCCGAGGGCTGCGGTTGCCTCTCCCAACCTCACCCCCGACCCTCGGCCTCTCGATCCAACCCCCCACCCACCCTATGCCCCACGCGACAGACTGCAAGTAATTTTTTTTATTCGTCTCTCGCTCTCACCTGTCTATGGGCAGTTTCACATCGAATCGCGACCAGAGTCTCCAAAAAGTAAATTTTGAAAAAATTCGCGAAGAGATTATTCACCGCAGCTGCGATTTTATTATTTTTATACGAGCGCCGGGGCGGTAGGGGAAGGGGGGAGGGGGACAGTGCAACGCGCGGGTATTACACGATTATGGGGATTATATAGGAAAGGGAATTAAGCTTACGGGCTCTCCGGCAGGCTCGCTCGCCAGCCCGGGTTTTGTGTGTCGCGTAAATTTACAACGTCGGCTCGCGCGTAAAAACGAAGATATGGCCATAATGAAATTAATTAATTAATTAATTAATGTATTAATCACGGCAGTTAAATGTGTACATCGCATTTACATTATTTCTCACTTTATCGTCGATAAAATTGTGCAAAAGATTGTTTTGGAAATAATTACAAAATTACAGTCAATGCATTGCCAAAATACAAAAAAAATGCCACAATTTCTTTTTGTTAAAAAAACAATTGACCCAATTGAGCCCGGGCTGTGTAACGAGGCCAACGATTCTTCAGTCTTCACTGCGAACGATTTTCCAATCCGAATCGTTGGTTACCGCGTGCCTCGCGAAATAATCACGTTTCCACGATCGTGATTATTCGCGCACGTAATTGCGTATTCCGCGAGCGAAAATTGTTGCGTTAACCCGAGTCTGCTGCGTCGTTCTCGGGAGGCGTCCCAGCTGCTCTCGGGGACCGCGCGCTCGACGCGCGTCTTTTCAATGAGATTACGAAAGCCTTGAGACGCGTTTCGCTCTGTAAAATATACACCGAACACGTATAGTGTACATTATATATATAATGTATATTGCATAATGCACGAACGTCGACGGCAACAGTGAAACGCGTCGCTCGCGCCGCAGTCGACCGATGTCTACGGGCGCAACTTTGATCTCGTAATATGGCGCCCCTCAAACGTACCGGCTAATTGGGTTACTTCGTAGTTTATAAACGCGCCGCTTCTTCGAAACTCGGGCTGCGCGTGCCCCCCCCCCACCCCCCCTCTTCCTCCCCTTCCTCGATTCTCGGTTCTCGGTTCCGGCTCGCAGCGCGTTTTCCACGGCGTTTCCGGAAGACGGAAACCGGGTCGGAGACGTAAATACGCGACTCCGCGAAATTTTCGCTCCTTTTGATGGGTTCGAAGTGCCAGCAAAATGTGTTCGCTTTTCTGTCGGGTTACGTCGTTTATTTCTCGTACGATGGAGAACGAGTATTTAATCCGATGTGTCATATCGCCCCGTTCACCTCCCAATTTGCAAAAATCGCAAATTTTTCCAAGGGGTAATCCTTGAGTTTTTTGCGAAATTATGTGAGTTGCGATTTTTATATTTTTAAAGTACATTTTTCTATGTATTTATTTAACAGTCCTTGACATGACTTCGACATGACCTTATTAAAATTAAATGTAATGGAATTTCACTTCACGAGGCAGGAACGTGAAGTGTTCAGACCGGAAATCGCCCACCACACCCCCTCCCCCTTCCCCCGGGTATCTGTTTCCCGGCTCCTTAGCGGGATATGCGATAAGTTTCGTCTCGCTCGCCGGGCTCGCGCGACCCGCTAACGCGGGTATTACTATGTTCTAATTTGCCACGTAATTAGAAGCTCGAAAACAGATTACGGCGCGCTGCTGCTGCTCCGCTTGTGCCACGCTTGTGCTGCACTTAAGGTATAAATAACGCGCGAGACCGGGGAGAGGGATGAGGGAAACTCATTTTCCGAGTATATAAGTCGGTGAGAATTTACGGGCGTGCATAACACTTTTTCGCGAAAAGACGTATCTTTTTTTTTTCCCTCTTTTTCTCTTCTCTTATTTTTTTCTTTTGTCCCGTCTTCCCTCTTGGCAGACTGACAGCAGACGGCGCGTCGCTCGCTCGCTGCCTTATAAATCTTTTAGCTCCCCCGAAACGAGAGCGAACGACACACCCGACGCGATTCGCACGTTCACTTTGGACAGCGAATGAAACAACAAGAGTCGAAACGAGAGCGAGAGTCGCCCGAAGGGTGCATAATATAGTTTCATTAATACCGCAGCAGCGAGCGCCAAGCAGCGTCGTTTGTACGAATTTACTTTTCATCCGAGCCAACCGCGGCAACGAAACACGTGAAATATGTAACCGCGCATTACGCGAATTTGAGGGGTTGAGACTTTTTTTTTGCTCCTTCGCGTCGCTCACTGTGAAACTTCAAAGCTGCGTTGTTTCGGCGTTAAAAAGTGTTTAAGGCCTGAATCGACGATGAGTCTCTCGCTGTGTGCGTCATGAATGATTAAATTATGCGTTTTTCTTTGCTCTCAAGTTTCAGCTAAACGTTGAATTTGATCTTCATCCTCGTACTTAAGAATCGGCAAATTAATCAATTGGTAAATTACTCAAACACTTGTCAGCCCGATCGATCTGCATCTCCTTAGCCGTCTGTGTGGACAAGACTGATTACAGTCGCACCGAAAAAAGCGTTACATTTCCAAAGTGTCCCGAAGAGTCTTTGATAAAAAAAAAAAAAGTGGCATTGTCGGCAAGTCGCCCGGGGCGTCAAAGGGCGGCCGAGCTCTTTCTCCAGTCGTAACTGAGTCAAATCGATCTCGCCCCGCTTCCCATGCCGCGGGAGGTCTTTCAGCTTCCCTTTCAGTTTCCCTTTCTCTGTGTATCTACGCCCGACGCTTGTGTCGGCGGCGGCGTCGTCGTCTCCGTCGGGTCACTTAACCTCGGTCGCCTCACATAGCAAAGCGTCGCTCGCATAGCGTCAGGTAGATTTCGCTCCGACGTCATTCCGCACGATTTGTCTCAGTGTCTCACCCACCAGTGTCGCTCTCGTCGTAAGCGACGAATTTTATTGGCCACTGAAAAGAAGGGACAGTGCACTCTTTGGCCGCTCGCCGCAACGAGCGCTGCCGATGCGGCAACGATACACGCAGCGCCAGGTTTTCGACTCTCGAGCGTGGATAACGCGGTCGGCAACCGAAAAGGCACCGGCCGTCCATTGTCACCGGCCGGGCATTGACAATGGCGACCGGAGGAGAAACGACCGATCGGTGAATGCAGCGGCGAGCTGTGACCGAGCCGTCCGGTTTTACGCGGCCCGTGAGACACGCTAATCGCATTGAATATTTCGCGCGATCCGTGTCCGACGCTTTCTGTGTGTCACATGCGTTCCACGCCTACCGACCGGGAATCCCCCACCGAAAATCGGCCTCTTCACGGTCGAATCGCGGCGGCAAAAACCAGCGCGACGATTCCGACGGAGGAGTCGACGAGAAAGAGAATCGGGCCGCGAACGGAACTGCGCGGTAAATCGATTGACTTGCGACGAGCCGGGTGAGAATGGATCGCGGGGATCGCCGCCAGGTGGCGATTTTTCGCGCGCCACGCGCGACTTCTTCACGCCTCATTAGCCGGCTGCGGATAATCAGTGTGGATTCTTCGTATTAAGACGCCTCTTCGACCTTCGAGCTATTCGTACCAACAGCGAAATGTCTTCTGTTTGTATTTTTTTTTTTACCTTGAATCATATTTTCCAATGCTAAATAAAAAAAGTGAAGAAATAAATAAAAATAAATCCGCTAAAAAAATCAGTTTCAATTCCTGGATTACATCAATATTTTCCCTGGATATGTTTTTAATAAGCGAAATGCGCGCAGCGGGCGATGTAATAACTTTGGAAACTTTTACTAAGAGTCTTGGGATTTTCAGCTGGCGGAGGGAGGACTGGGCGGGGGGGGGGGGGGGGGGGTGGAAGCTAAAGGAGCTGAGCTGCAAGGTAGGAGTAGGAGGAGGGGGAGGGTTGGTACTTACTCTCGTTACCATCATCAAGGCCGCGCGCGGCTCTTCGCGCCGCGTGAGACTCGGTTCCCGTGTGTTCGTGTACGATGCAACGACGAAGGCAAAGCGCAGGCGCTTCATTACGCCGTCATAAATCACGGCGCGCAGCTTCGCACCCGATACCCCTTTGGCCGACGTGCGTTATTAATTACTGCCATTTTCCTAACCCTCCCGTCCTCCTCCCTCCTCCCCCAACCACGCGGCCCCCGTTCGTTGCTGCCGATAAAAACCACAGGGACCTCCGAGCCCTTCTCATCGAATCGTGTTGTTGTGTCGATATATATATGTATATATGAATTCAAATTATATTGACACCCATAAAAAGGTAATTTAGGCGAAAACAGACCAAATTTAATAGGCACTTCTGTGCGTTCTTTCAAAACGTAAGTGCCTACAAAAAATGCCATATATGATAATCCCCTATGTTTTCAAATGACATCTGAAATTGGCCAATGCTGATAATGAGCTACATCAAATTTTAATATATCTAATCAAATTCACAGAAAATGAAAATAAAAATACTCGTAATATCCTAATATCGGGAAACGTTAATGCAGAACGCGCGATTTAATTATCCGAAAATGGAACGAACGACCCGCGGACCCGAGCGCCGCGCGCGTTGATGGGTTCGCGCCACTCGTCGGCCGAATTGAGCGACAACCCGCGCGCTGACCGGTGTCCGTGCCACATATTTATATATCTATATCTATACATATACGTATATAATATTATTCCCCTTTGAAATTTGATAATGCTTTCCGGTAATTGTCCTGACTTGATGAATAGCGTTTGTTCGCCCCGCGCGCGCGAAGCGCGGCCTCAACGTCGGGCGTCGGCGCATCCCCCGTGTTGGTACGTAATGACTGGATTAAAACAGTGCGGGGACCGAATACCCGGACGCTCTTAATTATGGCCACGTCCACTCGGCCTCTGGCCGGGGGTGGGAAGCGGGAGGGGAGGAGGATCCAGCTCGGCTCGATAGCGGCGTCGAATATTCACCGAGCATTTATTGACAGTCCTCGGGGGTGGAGGTAGGGGAGGCCCTCCCCACCTCCGAAACCAATCAAATTGAATATTTACACTGGCAACACGCGAGACCGAAGTATCATAAATGATTTCCATATCAATCGGTGGGTCGAGTGACGCCTTTTCGCAAACACAATTTGCCAAACAGCGTCGCGCAAGAGGCCACGCGAATCGGGTTTCGAATTACAGCATTGACCCCCCACCCCGCGGCGTTTTCCATTCGATCGCGTCGTGATTTCCGACCTGGCGCGGTTTCCGATGTCATTTTCATGGGCTTTTTATTCGAGGGTTTTATCACTTCGGACGATGTAATCGATTCGATAATAAACTTTTTAATTCATTTTTTTCATTTATTTATATTTAAGTTCGTAAAAAAAAAACTGACTTTTTTTTTCTCAAAACTGTTGGGGCACTTCCGAGTGTCATTCGCCCGGCCGCCGCGGAGGAGTCGCGACTTTGCCGCGGCGAGGACGCGCATTAAAACGCGGTACGTGCAGGTGCATCGAGGTGTCGCCGGGAAAACTCGATTTCTCCCGCGTGATAATAATTAAAGCCGACGCGAGCTGCGAGGTCACGTACTTAACTATCGCTCAATTAACGTCGTGACCTTTTCGCGGGACGAGGGAGGCGGGGGTGGGGGCAAAGGGGCGCATTATGTTCTTCAATGCTCTCGGGTTTTCTCTGTAGTTCGGCGCTTATGTCCTCCCGGGCCGCCTCTTATCCCCGCGCGACACGTGCACGACGTCTGTCTAACCGCGCGAGACTCGAAGAATGAAAGGGGTAAAAGCGCGGCAAAAGGAACTGGGCCACCTATAAAGCCCCCCGGAGCTTTTGTGTGTGTGTTTCCTTTTTCCTTATTTTTTTCTAATTTTTTTTTCTCCTCGGCACAAAAGCCCCGTTCTTGCGTGAAACTCGTCCCTCTGGGTGAGACGAGATTTGAGGCGACGCGGCGCGGCCTTTTTTTTTGCCCCGACCCCTTAAACCCAAGACACTTGCAAAGACTATTAAAAAAAAGTACACCATAACATTTTGTGAAAAAAATTATCATTTTTAAGAAATATTTTCGATTTTGTTGTTGTTATTATTTTTTTAAACGGCCATTTTTTAATGCGGTGAATAACTGGGCCAACCGTCTGAGATTATTATTCCCGCTCAACCGGAAGCAGCCGTGACGGTTGTCGATACACAATTTGTTCTCGCCTCGGCGTAAATATTTATCGCGCAATTTTCTCTCGCGGTAATACCGGGCATTCGCGAAATAATTAGGTGGCATTAGGGCGAGCGCGCGGGACGACGCGTCGCGCTGCGTCTCGTTACTCGTTCAAACAATATCGATCGCGGATGATAGGGACAAATTGCCCTCGAAGACCCCGGAAGGGGGGATGCCTCCCCTTCACCTTCCTCCTCCTCCTTCCGGTCTATAGGCGGGTTCGCGCTTTCGTATAATGGGCTGGTCGTGTTACCCACCACTCCCCCCTCCCCTTCACACTGGGTGAGCTCGCGCCCGTCCTTTACAATTTTTATTAATATCGATCACGCAATGACTGCCGAGTCACGCGGCAAACTCCCTCGCTTATTACCGTTACGCTCGTGGCACTCGGCTCGCGTTTATCGCTCCGCTCGCCCAGCTCGATCACCTTATTACTATTTCTCTACCCCCACCCCCCCCAACTCGTCCCCTTTACGTCCTCCCCGCGAACGATGCGTTTATTTCCCGCTGATGCCAGCGTAACCGAATCCCAACGAAATTCCCATGAGTTTGGTTATGGCAGAGGCCGCAAAACCAACGACGACGCTCGCGAAAAGCCGGAGTACAATTTGCCTCGATTTTTCATATCGCGTTGTAAAATTTCTGTGGCGAGCAATTAAATCTCGCGGATGATGGACAGATTTTATCGCACGATTTTTCCGCGATTTTTCCTACGCTCCGCGCTGATAATCAGTCCGGTTGGGATTTTTTTTTCTCGCTCGGACTGCGAATTCCATTTTTTTTTTTTCGTTCGCGTGAGAAAGAAATTCGGTCAGTTGTAATTTTTTTCGTGTTTCATTCAGTCGCAGTGAAAGCAAAATATCCGGAAAAATTCTGTTTCAACGTTGCGAACGAACGAAATATTTTCTCTCACGCGGCGGCCGAATGTAATTATCGCGCCGGAGTCAGTTTCGCGAATTCCAAACGAAAAGTCAAAACAACGCGCGAATATCATCAGCTTGCGATGTTTATTTTTCACAAAAGTTCACCGCGAGTTTATCGCGCTAATTTCGGCTCGACGGAAAAATTGTTGGTTACTTTCTCTGCGCTTCCGTGATTGAAAAAATATATATATAAATAAATGTAGGAAAAACGTGGATACAATGAGCAAATTCCATCACGTGTGTTCCGCAAAAATTAGGCGTTCGCTTCTCGCCGCGCGGTAATTCCGGAGCCGGCTAATTAGTTTGGCCTGCGGTGCACACGCCGATGCGGCAAAAACCTTTCCATCCTCCGTCTTTTTTTTTTGCTCCCACGCCCAAGAATGGATTTCATTTGTGCCCGTTCGGGCTTTTCGTTCCCTCGGCTAACCCGCGACTCTCTGCTCTTTCTCTCGCTCTCTCTCCACTCACCTGATTCGCTGCGAAGGGTCGAAAGGGCTCGACGGGCATTATGATGGATGGTCGTGTCCGTCACAACCACCCCATAGACCCGCCGACACCCACCCCCTTCCTCTCTCTTTCTCTCTCTCTCTCTCTTTCTCGCCTTTTGCCCAAGCGCCACTTCCGCGAGTGCGGGTAATGCTGTCTCGTCACATTTTTCTATTCAATATATCCAGAGCAGACAACAGAGGCCAGACACACCGGTTACAGGGTGGCAGGGGGATCGGTGAATTGAAAGTGGACAAAGCTCGTATTAATCATTTTTCCACGATCACCATACTGATAAGAGAACCTTAGAAATGTGACAAAGGACTCGTTAAATATATAACTAAAAATAATTTATCCCAATTTTTTCATTTCATTTTTAAATCCATAAATATTAATGTTATTTTATAATTCATATATATTTTTTTCCCCCGTAATAAAAGAATATGCATAAATTCAATCAAGTGAAGGCCACAAAAAATAATTGGCAATTATCTTTTTACGGCATTTTCGAACAAGATTTCAAATATATCCGAAAGGCATGGAAAAAAAATAAAATCTTTTTTTTAGGTTCCATAAAAATTCATGCAAAAAGGTCTATAAATATCGTAGTAATTCGCATTCATCCGTCCCCCCCTTTTTCGCTACTACCGACCTCTTCCCCCTCGCTTCCCCCTTCCCCGCCTCCTTTAGCCCGAGCGGCACTTCCGCGAGCGCGGGTAATGCTGTCTCGTCACATTTTTCTATTGAATATATCCAGAGCAGATAACAGAGGCCAGACACACCGGTTGAGGGGACGGAAGCGGCGACGGGGGTCGAGGGGACGGACGAGTGGGAGGTAGAGGACATGAGGGGGCGGGGGGATCGGTGAATTGAAATGCATGGACAATGGAATGAAAAGTAAATGGATTCGGGGGTCTGAAGGGGACGTCAATCCCCCGATAGGGAGTAATTATAAAAACGCTTTTTTTAAATTGAATAGTAAATCGTTTATTAGTACGAAGTTGTGATAGTGTTTCGTGTGTTTCTGTGTGTGTTTTCGATTTAGGCTTAGGTGACAATTTTTGTTTGGTTTTTTTTTCGTGATTAAAGTGAACCCGTGATACCATTAGGCGACACCGAGGGGTGATTCGGAGATTTTTCCATTCGATTCTGGTTTCATCGTTTTTTTTGCCGCTGTCGTTGACGCTATTTTCCTCAAAATCTCCTTCAATTTATTCGACGCGTTTTTTTTTACCATTTTTTCGATTTTTCCCACTGTCACTTCGTCAAAGGTGATCTAGAAGATAGATGTTTAGAACTAGTTACCCTGTTCTGCGAGCTGGCGTTCTTCCTCGCCATCATTTTCTTTTTTTACACGTCGCTTCGGCACTTGACACTCAGGGCGCGGTTGACAATAAATTAAGATATGTGTATTTCTTTTAATCGTAAAATTTTGGGTAACAGAAATGAAAAACGATTTTGATTGGAACTTTTTTTTTATTTTGCTCCTCAAGGTAGAGCGAAAAATTCAATGATTGCGAGACTTCGAGTTTAACTTAAAATCCGTCGAAACATCATTTTCATTATTATCGAGTTTTTTTTTAATAGCGACGACAGAAAATAAAAAATGTAATTTCCGGTGAAAATGCCGTTGCTCGTTCGCTTTTATTTATTTTTCTTTTTTTCCTTTTTTAACCATTTCTAACGACGTTATCCGAGGCCCGGAGTCGGTCGAGTGTCTCGAGAAAGGCGCGATGGCAAAGAAGAACTTCCGTGCTAGCTAACTTTCGAGAGTGCTACTTGTTACCGTGGCAGCTCTATAGTGCCCGTGCCCTATTGTGTCGATGGCTATCGCTAAGATTGGCGCTAAATTAGAAGGACCTCATCGAGCGACCCTCGATTCGATAAATAAATTATTTATTTTTTCCCCCTCTTTTTTTATTCACCTATAAAGTCCGGTGCGCGGAAACCGAAGAGACTATGAGTTTTTAAGGATTGCATCCTCCTCCGTCGCCTCCGCTCGACGTTCGGATAATATAAATACATTTGCTTTTCTTCGTTATGACGTTCAACTCGCTCTTTCATGTCGCATGAAATCTCATAGTTTTTGTATGAATATTTCAGTAAAAAGAAAATCTTCATTTTTTTAATTTTCTGCAAATATTGACAAAGTAAATTGTTACGGGAAATAAATAATAAAGTCGAGTGAACGACTCGGAGACGACGGACGTGGAATGACGATGATTTTTTGAAAATCAACCGATCTTCTCGCTCCGCGACGAAGCGTTTTTCGCGTATTCTCACGGATAAATTTATAAATATCTCGCTACGCCTATCGGTACAATATAACAATTTACAAATTGCGTGTTTCACTAGAAATTCGTTAATTTCTCACGTTACACATCAAACAATAGTACAATTATGATGATGATGATAATAATAATAATAATAATAATGACGATAAGACTGAAAGTAACTCAGAGTGGGCGCGTTACAGCTAGAATATATAAAAAACATTTTCGTGCTCGCGTTGTTTTTTTTTTTACTAGTATGGACGCAAAAATTGTACAAAAAGCGTTTTTTTTACTCGTCGGCGTTGTGTACTCGCAAAATTAGCCGCGAATTATTTTCACTTCTCGATAAATGTTGCGGTTTCCTCGTTATCCTGCACTCTTTGATTGTATGCATTGCTCCAATATTAATAACTATTAATTATTTGTTGTATTTTTTTTGTTTGCTTCTTTTTAATTCTGTCGTTGGCGCCGTCGACTCGTTTCATCTCGGATTCGGTCGATCTGCCTTCGGTCCGACTTCGTCGATTCGTCTCGCGTCACTTCACAATCGTAATAAGATAAATTAATTAATCAATCCGTACAACGAAGTTCGATATATCACAAATAAATACACTTTTTTTTCATGAACGAGTAAGGAAAATCGTGGATTTTTCTTTCTCCTCATTCTAACGAGTAAAGTCGATAAATAATAATTACAGCCCGGACGAGAAGACAGAACGACGATCGCGCATCATTTTCGCACCTAGTGGTAATAAGTACACGTGTCCCGCGCGTGTGCCCTCTCGCCGGACACGTCGCGCGTCGTTTGTCGTTCGTTTCGTTTTTATCTTAATTTTCGTGTTTTTTTTTTTTTTTTTTTTCTTTTCTCTCTGTATATATAAAATGATATTTACAACGGACTGATTCTCGCGCTTAAGCCGCGTGAGGTACCCAGTCCTGATCGCGGCTCTGGAAAAAAAAAAAAAAAAAAAAAATAACGGGAACGGCGGACACTCGAGGAACACAACGATATTTCCGCGAAACAAATTTTTCGTGCGACAAAACGAAATGAGATGAATTTACGAAAATTCGATAAAATTCGATAATCACGCAAATCACGCAGTTCGTTATCGCTTCGTCATTGCAACAGATTCGAGCTCGCAAGACAAACGAAGTTTCGAAGTTCGAACGAAGTTAAGATGAACATTTCCAGACCGAGTTAAGACGAAGTTCCGAACGACGTTTGCCGCGAAGTTGCGAACGACGGTCGCATCGAGTTTGAACGATTCGAATGAAGTTCGAACTACAATTTCAACCAAAGATAAGGATGACGATTTAATCGACAATTTAAAATCTGTCTTCGAATGAAGCTCGAAATGTGGCGCAATCGACATGACGATAACTCGGTCGCTTTTGATACTTTCCAACGAGCGTCTTCGCCGTTCCCGCGTTCTCGTCGACGAATTATTAAACTATAAAATACATCTCTCTGTCTGTCCCGCTTCGTTCTTCAATAATTTAAGAAATCATATATATTAAATTCAATATATCCACGTATCCTCGATAACGATATGGTACATCCTATGCTACATCCTCGGTGGGAAACGAAACGTCAAAACCCAACGCAAAACTGGAAACAACAAAACAATTCGTCAACGCCAGGTCTTCGTCTCACCGCGACGAAAAAGAAAAATGATACAAATTATTTACAGCGTCTCTCGTCTCGCGCAATCGTCGTCGATAAGTCTAGCGTTTTTATAGTTTATTTTTCTTCGAGTTTTTCTTTTTATATTTATGTATAATATTGAAATATGGCAGGTGTCTGTACAATCTCAGTACGAACTCTCTCTCTTCGTTCACATGGCCACGTTTTTCCGTCTCGTGACTTCCGCGAGCTCGAGCGACCAAGAGCCGTCGGTCAATCGCGACCCGAAGGACTGGTGGTTCGGTGCGTCGCTCGTTCTAGGGACAGAGGTGAACATTTCGTTTGCGGAATCGCTTCGAATCGCACGTTTCCATTCCACACTCGTTGATCGCCCGACGTTTCATCGTCGCCCGACTCGCCGTATCCTTTGGTGCGCGCGCCCCGAGTCTCATTTGGCATCGTACGATAAATTTGTTAAAGTCTCGCGTGTGTCCCTCGTCTCTCCCTCTATTTTTTTCTCTCCCTTACCCTCGACTCTTGTCTCCTCGTCTCGTCGCGTTTATTCACTAGAAAAATCACTAATTCAGAGATCACTTTTCTCGACGATCCGGTGCTTGCGGGAAACAAGAAAAAATTCACCCGCTCACGGATTTTTCCGGCCGCATGTTTCCCTTAGGACACGATGTAGTCGGCCGAGTGGTGCGAGTGGTGGGAATTCCGGTGGCCGTCCTTGCGATAATTGTTGCGCGTTATGCTGCCGCCGCGGGTGCCGTTGGTGCCGGTCGTGCCGCTCGTGTGGTGACTGTAGCCGCTGTCGCTGCCGAAGCTGCTGTCCGGCTGGCCCTGGTAGAGGCGGCCCGACGCGATCTGCTCGGGATCGCGCGCTGTGTAGTAAACCGGCTGCGCGTACTTGTCCTCGCTGTACAGCCGATCCGTCGGCTGGGCGTACGTGTCGGAATATTCACCAGCACCGCCGCCGCCGCCGCCGCCGACCTGAGTGTAGACCGGCGCCGGATTCTCCTGATCCTGGTGAAGACCGTAGTAATCGCCGGCCGAGTACGGAGGATACTTGGCGTAACGCTCGGCGCTCGCCTTGCGCGACTTCTCACGATTGTTCGCTGTGCGATTCTGGCTCGTGTAGTGCTGCAACGGTCCGAGCACCGGCACGCTCTCGTACGGATTCTCCTCGTGGCGGCGAGACGACGCCCGCGACGCCGCGGAGGACGGCGGCATCGACGCCGTCGGCACGTAGTACGGCAGCCTGTGCGCCACCGACGGGACGGACTTTTGTCGCTGACTCGTTATCGTTCGCACCCCGGCGACACCTGCGAACATTAAGCGTAAATAAATTATTAATAAAAATTGAAAAAATAGAAAATTGAAGTAATTAAAAATGGAAATAATTGAAAATTGAAGTAATTTAAAATTGAAAGAATTGAAAATTGAAGTAATTTAAAATTGAAAGAATTGAAAATTGAAATAATTTAAGAAAATGGATAATTACCTGCGACGCTCGGATAAAGCTGAAGCAGCGCGTCGCGCAGCATCCCCTCGTGAAATTCACCGACGTCGTGGGTCTTGTCCCTCCGACGCCTGTCGAGACTCCTCGGGCTCTTGTCGCGGCGCTCGCGCGACGGTCGCGACGCGGCCGGGCACGTTCCCCAACCGGGCACCGCGGCGGTCAACATCCGCGCCTCCGACGGCTCGCCGATCGACAGCTCGTCCTCGGCGAACTCATCCTCGCTCGCCGGCTTCGACGTCGACAGCCGATGATGGTGGTGATAGTGCTGATGATGATGCAGACGATTGCGCGCGTTCAGCTCGCTCTCCTCGTCCGTCTCCGGATGCTCGCCTGCGGTAAACAATACGCGAGTGCGAAAAACCATTAGGAATCAAATTTGCAAAATATACGTCTAACATTTTTTTTTATGTTTAATTCACAAATTAATGAACAACAATATTTCTCGATTTAGCCGCAAAAAAAAAAAAGAGAAAAAGGAAATATAGATTATGAAGATTGTAAAAACATGTTAACCAAAAATAAACACTCACAAATGCGTCAGCCGCGAATCGCGAGAAAAAAGGGATACGACAAAGTCACAGGATTAATTGCACGTCACAGTGTGTATAGCTACGTACGCGTGGATATTCGTCTCAATGAAGCGCGCAAATATTAGATCGTTAACTAACTGACGGTGCGTCAATCCGGCGCGAGAGATTCACATGTATTATTGGATTATCGATATAATCTCGTTCATCCGATTGTCCGAGACTCGTGCTCGCGCGGGAGGCGGCGGCGGCTTACCACGTACGGCGGGTGTCTGCGTATAAGTGTACATCGTATATTCGATTAACGCGTCCATGTCAAACGTCGAAAGCCTCATCTCCATGCTAATTAGCCGCGGGGCTGCGGGCAGGTTTAATGGGAAGTATGAGTCAGGGGTCGTGTCACGCTTATCTTCGGCCCGAGGCTTGTACGAGGCTATAGCTCGGGGAAAAGGGACCGGGGAGAGACGAGGGGGAGGAGGGCGAAGAAGGGTGAGGTGGGGGCGGGGGGCAGGCTCACCTCGCAGACACAAACTCGTGCGGCGAGGAGCACTCGACAGCTTCGTACGGGACATTCTATGCCAAATCAGGCACATTTTTTTTTATGGTATTTCAAGGTCAATTATTGCAAATTTTTTTAGCATGGATTTAAAAATAAAATAAAAAATAGACGAACATTGGAAATTGATACTTTGGTCAATACTTTGGTAATACTTTGGTCATTTGGCGTGGAGCGCTCCGTGGAAGTTGCGGCTGCCGGGTCGACGAGTGGAAAGAAAGGAAAAGGTTTCGACAACGACGGGTGGACGTGACGCGGGCAGCGAAGGAAAAGAGGAAAAAACGAGGAGAGAAAACTCGAGGATCTCGAGAGGTTGGGGGGGGGGGGGGTGGGGGGCGGGGGGTGAAAGGACGTCGAGGGGCCGCGAGGGGGTCGCGAGACCGAACGCTGCTGAATATACTGATTGAAGAAAACGCCCTCGTTTTAAGTACAAAGGAGAGCGAGAGTGAATTATTTACAAAACCCGCGGGGATATTTGGAATAACTCGGAAATTAAATTTAAGAAAAATATCGCGAGGGCAAAGAAAATGTATGAAAAAAAATTTATAACGCGTTGTTTTTTGTTGTCGGTTTCGCCGAGGGAAGACATGCGTATCAATTGCGTGGGTGGTGCGTGGATGGTAAATTCGTGACTGTCTGGAGCGAAGCAATTTATAAGCTCGATTTCCATTTTATCCATATTTTTAATATAAAATAAAAATCTGGTTGGTGGTTGCAGTCCGATTGGAATGGAATCTGGTCTCTGGCACTTGGCCTAGTGGTAGAGAAACGTGGGGAAGAAGAGAATATAAGAAGAAATCGGGTGTATGCGCAGGGGACGTTGTTATATGTCTCGCTGATGGAATCCGATAAGCGCGCGTGATTAGTAGAGAGGGGCTCACAACTCGCGCGTTAGTCCAACGGCACAAACGACAGCAATGATAGGACTACCTATTCGCCTCCTCGCGGTCGAGGGGCAACCGGGGGTGGTGCACTCGCGTGACCCGAAGACCTCTCGTTTTGCGCACGGGCATCAGCATCCTCAAACGCTGTTCTCGTCATCTGGAACGACGCAATCGTCACGAACAGTCGGCGCATCGTTGCGTCTCATTTGGAGCACGCCTTTATGATTTTCGTTTTGAAATATAATTAAATTATAACGAAACTGTACTTAGACAAAAGTAAGTGTAATCATTTTTTTTTTAAGAATTTTTCTAAATAAATAAAAAATGTTATAAAATTCCCCGAGCCAAAAGTGGCGCATTTGACTCCGTTTTGCCTGAAAGATTTGCGTTTGTCGGAGCAACGAAACGGGACTTTACTCTTGGCTAAGAGACTGGCGCACTGAGCACGCGACGTGATCTGTGGATCCGGCCCGTGGGCCAGGAACAGGAACACCCGAGCGCGAACTCGCAAGTATCCGCGCAGCGGCAGCGGCGGCGACGGCGGCCTAGCGCGCTTTATATCCGACAGCAATATAAATGCCTGAAGAACGATAAATTCCCACGGGCGGAACATTAGACCGGCCGTATTTCAGCTTTGATCACCGGTGCCAGGCGTCGTTAATTCATCCTCCCGATATATCCTTAATTTATGGGCGACGTCGGCGTACGACCCGACTTACCGTTGCTCAGCTCCTCGTACACGGGATTGTAGAGGTCCTGCGACGTGTACGGATCCGGCCCGGGACTGCTGCACACGAAAACGCCCCGTCCACCCTCCTTTACGTCCAGCATCTGTCGGACGAGAAACGTGAAAAAAAGACATTAATTAATTTCCCGAGCAATTTAATTGCGAAAATAAATGGATCATTAGTCAAATTAAATTTATTTGGAAATTATTTGGCGATTAAAAAAATTTAAAAAATTCCAAAGTCAAGTGAATATTGAATTAATAACACTTTTTTATTTTACTCGAATTCGCAGAAATGATAGCGGACCGGGATGTAAACCGTATGACACGCAATTTTAATCGACTATGGGTGATTAATGATATGAACGACGTGTCGCGAGCGTAAAGCATAATCTCGACGAGCGAATAATTCGCGATCAAGGATCGATGAGTCACGGGTTTGCCGGACGAGCGCGCCGCAGCCGAGGATACGCCGGGGCCGTAAACTCGTTAGTCCCGGTTGCGCCGCGGAAAGGTTCGGGGTCGGTCTAGCCGCGCACGTGCGTCCCTTATGATCAGAGGCGGGAGACCCGAGAGAGCTCGACGCGCTCGCGAGTCTCTGCGGATTCGTAAGTCAACGTCGCGTCGACGCTGATAAACCGCTCGTTGATCCAATAGCGCCTCGCGACCCTCGGGATGCAATTAAAAATTTCAGCGTAACGCCAGCGAATGATTAGTAAAAATGTAGCTTGACTTTAGTTCAGCTCGAGTCTGGGTGAACGCGAAATTCGAAATAAGTGAAAATAATTTGGTAGAAAACTCCAGCGATAAAAAAAAACATTGCAAAGTCCTTCAATTATACGAAAATTGCAATTACCGAGTCCCGCGGAAAACGACTAATTTACGCGATAATTTGTTTCGTCGAAGTCCCAGCGACCCACTGACAAATTCGCCCGGCGCAACTTTTTCGACCCCCCGAGAACCGATGCGACACGTCGACTTCGACCAGAGGTAAATTTATTTTCGCCTCGTCTGACGCCGTCGGCCCGTTCGACCTGGATTGAACGCGGGGGGCGGAACGGGCACGCTGCCTGCTCTTTGATAATAAGTGTATAGCCCCGCGGAACGAGCGAGTAGTACACAGATATATACGCCAACCGGAAGACCAGCGAGCGCGCGAGTAAAGCGACCGAGTAAGCGACCGAGCGAGAGAGCGAGTCAGGCGAGCAGCAGAAGCAGCAGCGGCAAGGGAAGCGCCATAAATTCTCAGGGTCTCAAAAGTTCCTCGAGAGTAGAAGGTTTACTGTCGAAAGTTACGTGGAGAGCTGCCGAATCGTGAGAGAGAGAGAGAGAGTGAGAGTAAGGGAGAGAGAGAAAGAGAGAGTGAGAGAGTCGAGCACTCGTTAAGCGGGGCGTCGGTGCTCACGGGCGTGGTTGCTGCCTCTCTGCCTAGCTGCTGCCTAGCTACTAAACTGGCTGCTGCTGCTGCCTGGCTGCCGCCTCGCCGAGATGGAGACGCTACCAGCGCGCGACCCGCTGTGCGGTCGTGTTCCAGCGCCGCTTCTGCTTCTGCGTTCTGCTTCTGCCACTGGGCTCGAGCTCTCTCTTTGGAATCCGGCGATGCGAGAGAAAAAGACTCGCCCCGCAGAATCATACCGGACGGGACGACGGGGGGAAAGATGCCGGTTAGTCGCTCGCGGACGAGAATGAAATGCGAACGAACGAGCGTGCGACACCCACGAGTTTCCCTCTCCTCCCTCCTATCCGATTTTCTCACTTTATCCCCACCACCGCGGTAGCCACTCGTTTTTATGACCGTCCTGACTCCCGGTGTTGTTGAGCAGCAGGGGGGACGGGGGGGGGGGGCGCTTTGAGTCGGAGCTGTGACAAAAATCAACGCTAATTTTGAGCCGTGTCGACCCGAAGAAGCCGGAAGCATTCGACACGGTAGCGAGAGGTCGTTACGCGTTTTACGATCGCTGCACCGGTTACCGAACGAGCGAGGATTTTATCGACGAGTGTCGGTAATTTTTTTTTTTTTTTGGTGGTTGGTGATGTTTTTTTTTCCAATATTTTTGTTGCGGTTTCACGGAAATGTATTGTTTTCGGCAGACAATCGGCTGTCGATGGTAGCGACAATTTGCGAACGAGGCGTCGATCGTGTGTTTCGAACCCGCTGCGGTATCCGAAGATACACAATTCTCGAAACGCGCGCGCGGCCGCGGCTCGTTTTGCGTTTACAACGCGGCGGCGGCAGCGGCGGCCGACTGCGGCGCTCGTTACGGGCGAACCGTAAACGCGCGCGCGCGCTCTCGTTGAGCCTCGTTAAAAGTCACATCGGCCGATACGGAAATGACGCGAGACTCGCTCCACGATTTTTTTATATCTGTGTTTGCTTGTTTTTTCCATTAATATCGAATTTCAAATCCGGTATCGTCTCGATTTTTTTTTTAGTTTAATTAAGTTATATTATTTTTCGAAAACAATGAAATAATGTAACTTCAGTTAATATCGTCTTTTCTTCTATCAATCTGGAATTCAATGAAAGGCAGTGACCTTGAAATAAGGAAATAAATGTTCTCGTTGAAATTCAAGGACAACATTTCATCGGAGATGCGCTCGAGTTTCCTACGTCCGCTAGGCGCGTGGAGCGCGAAAACCCGGGTAGAGGCTGAGCAGAGGTGACGGGAGAAGCAATATGCCGCGTACCGCGTGGTAATAGGGCGAAGCACGAGGGCTAATGGGTCTTTCGTAACGAGAGAGCCTAACGGCCGACGCTGCCGCCGTCGTCGCCGCGCGCGAGATACACGGACCCGGTCCGTCCGTCCGTTCATCCATTCGCGCCATCGGGTCCGGGGGCGGGGGAAGGGGAGAGGGCACGAATGGCAAGGGGAGGGGGTGCGGACGTCGTCGGGCGTTGCCGACTCAACGAGCCGCAGCCAGCCGAACAGTGCATTGCAATTTGCAGCCGCGCCAGCGGCTTCTGTTCACCAGCGATATTGAAACCCGCGCCGAGCGCGCCCCCTACAGCCGCGAATGGAAAACCAACCGCGCGCCGTTCTCTCTGTCGTTGCTGCTGCTGCTGCTCCCGACCCCGACGAGTCAGCACTCTCTCTGTCCCTTTTGCACTCGGCAATCGCTTTCTTCTTGGCCGCTTCGTGACGTCGTCGGCTCTTCCACGTTTTGCTTCCGCGATTTGTTTGCAACGATGAGTTACAGTGGCATTCGATATTCTTGACGATCTTTTTGCTGAGATTCGAGACTCAAGGCCGGAGGAACCGATTTTTCCATTTTCCAATTGGCATTATTTTCTTAACGCTTTTCATAAAATGACTGAAAGATTATTTTCCGATGAGACTTTTTTTTCCCGAATTTCATGAGAGTTTCCCTCGAGACTGATTTTCAGGTAAGACCGGTAAGAGATAAAGGAAAATGTGATTAAACGCGTTAACGCGATCGACCGGTCAACCGCTGGGGCACGGACGCGGCGAAGCGCGTGCCACCCGGAATGTCGCTAGCCCGTTGCTAATTGTTAGTTACCGATACGATTGCATCCGGCTTAAGTCCCGACGCTATCGCTTCCCCCCAGCCGGCCAGCCGGACGGCCATCCAGCCAGCCAGCCAGCCAGTCAGTAGTCGCGACCGAGCCGATAATCGCTACAACAGGTGGATATCGTCGGCATACAGTTATCGCGCCGCCGAGGGATGTTGCGCTTTCTCTCTCTCTCTCACTCTCTCTCTTGCTCTCTCGCTCTCTCCGTACCTGGGAAAATCCGATCAATCGATTCTACGTGCTCGCGCGCCCTCCGCCCCCCCCCCCCCCCCCTCTTCCCCAACCCTCTGGCTCTGTCTCGCTCTCCCGCGCTTTCGAGATTCTCGAATCCGATCTGTTTGAGAGCGGTTAACAGTGCAGCTACGAGATATTGCGACGATCGCCGATATATATAGATACACGCGTATATAAATATATAGTATACATATCGGGAATCGTCTCATCTCGCGCTCCGTTATCTCTCGCTCTGGTCTCGAAGCAAAGTTTGGACACAGAAGTGGTTATATTCCGAATGTGTCCACGTCGTTGTTTTAATGTTGTTGTTTTTGGCGGGAGCGATTTTAGGTGCGCGAGCTCGATTTTTTTTTATCAATTCAAAAACGTGCAACGTTATCGCGAAAGCGCGAATATTGAGCAAAAATCGTTTTGGACAGTTCGCGAAACGATATTAATGATCATCATTGACGTGCGATTTTTTTGTGTTATCATTAATTTTCGAATAATCGCACGAATTAAAATTACTATCTATACTCGGGGGACTTGGATGCGGGATGGGTGTGTGGACCGGGTCAATAACCACTCCTCGTCAAAACGTTTTGTTTTTTTTCAGCAAAGTAATTTTTATTTCCTCAAAACTCCCAAATCACTTTCTTCATAACTTCTTGGTTCATTTAGAGACTTTTTCTCATATCGCTCTTCGATATATATAGTACATATCCCGCTCTTGTCGCTCGCTCACTCGCTCGCTTTCTCTCACTCACGCACTCGTAGACTCTCTACAATTTCTAACATTTTGTGTCTTTAGTCCCGACGCTATTTACAGGATACTCTAGTTTATATACACGACACGTTTGTCTCTCGCGACGAGTTGCGAAAACGTCGATAAATAATAAATCGATAGAGTTCGTATGTATATATATATATACATATGTATACGTGTATGCGTCTCTTTATATACATATATACGTATATATAAAACGGTTTGATTTACAGTTTTTTTTTTTTTTCGTTTTTGGAAATCCTCGGCACATGGATTACACCGTGCATACTGAGGCATCTAGTACTTCATACGCGTGCTTCTACGAATTATCGATTATTTACAATAAAATTTACGTTCTCTCGTCGCCGATAAATAACCTATTTACAACCTCGGAGTGTGTTCGTTTGTCTATCGCATTTTTTTTCGGTGTCGTCACCACTGCACAGTAAAAAATCGCTTTGTCGCGAGAATAATCGTTTGGGAAACTAAAATATTTGTCATTCGCGAATTGACGGTTGAATTTAATAATCACACAAAATTTTATCGGCCAACAGTTCCGGTTTGTATCGTGTAGTTCGTTTTAGCCGTCGCTCGCCAACGAAAAATAGTGAAATTGTAAAATAGCGAAATACATAGTGATAAATAAAAGATGTGAATGCAGACGACAAATCGTAAGGTGAAACTAATATTTTTTTACTGTGTGCAGTCGCCGTGCCAACGCGATCGGTCCGCGTCATCTGTGCGCATTTCATATATCTGCTGATAAAACCGGATCGACGATCGGGTGGACACGGCCGAATCGAGTGACGAGAGAAACAACTGTGTGAACCGATTTAAAAAATAATAAATACTGACTAGTTTAGCCGGTGATGAACGCACACCGCGATATCGCTCGGTTCGACGGCAGAGCGCGAATGTGGCACCGGAAGGGAGGCGGCTGTCAACGCGCCTCGAGGAATGTGCGACCCTGGTCGCAGGATCTATGTCTATGCGGTAGTACAATTAGTAGTTTAGTAATCGAATTGACCGGGACAATCGGGCCTCGGGTCGCCCAGCGACCTCGTTAACACGTTGCACCACGGATACACCACTATATTAATGTCTATAATATACTTTAGTAGGCGCCTCTGCCGGATATGTAAACTCGATTCTGTCGCGCACGCGCAGAGGATCGCAAGAGGGGTCCCCTAATGACGCGACCCAAGATGGCCGCTCGAACGATTCGCGTTGAAGGTTCAGAAAGAATCCTAATTCTGTCTGGACACCACGAGGCATAACCTTCAAACCCGAGCCCTCGAACGGCCATGATATGGTGTCGCTGTCGACGCGGCTATAATCCCGATCGGTACGACAATTGCTTTCTGTTTGTTTTACCGATTCGCGTAATCGAAACGTCGCCTACTTGTCGTCCACCCGAACGGCAACGGGTGACGGCTAAGTGATTACTCGAAAATACTGGCTAGTCATTGGTTCGGCCTGCCACGTCCGCGGGGGGTGGCGATGGGGTTTGGGGTTGGGGGGGGGGGGGGGGACCTAACTCGTCATACCGGACGACCTGTTTGGCTTCTCCCAATCGCTCACCTCAATTGCTCCGCGGCTTCGGGGGCTCCTCGCGTCCGCACGTGATCCGATACTGTCACGAGTCCCGGGGTCCCGGATAGACGTCTCCGGGTCTCGTCAGCAGATGCTGAATCTGTTGCATCGCGCACAGCGGACATACCTCCTCGTCGGTGGCGTCAGCCGCGACCCTTCTGGCCGCGCCCGGCGCCACACGTCTGTACGTCGGGTCGATGTACGAGTAGCCCTCGGAGTCGACGGAATCCGAACGCGATTCGGCCAGCAAACGGCCACCCGGTGGACCGCTCGAGCCCCGAACACTGCAGTCCCTACTGGGTATCGAGTCGACGCGCCTAACACCGCCACTAACTACGCGATTGTCGTCGAAATCGATGTAGGAGTAACCCTCGGAATCGACAGACGGCCGCCTGGACGGATGATTCCTGGGAGCAGGATCCGCGACGCGCGACAATATCGGGGTGACCGTTTGATACGTTCTCGGCGGCTGCTGCTGCTGCTGTTGCTGCTGCTGATGCTGCTGCTGGTGCTGCTGCTGCTGCGACGGTGACTGGGGCAACGGGGTCGACGGCGCGCTGATCCTCGGCCGGTGGGTCGGAGTTATGGGGATTCCGGTCTCGCGGGGCCTACTCGGTGCCAGGTGAGCCTCGACCATGGCAAGATAGTCGTTCGCGTTTATCGGTGGCGACGCGTTCGCGGGATCCGCGGCGGGATTGTTATTGTCACCGGGACAGACGGGGTTGTCGATGCTGGGAAGGGGAACGGTCCTCGGACCGTTAGCTGGGGGCAACGGCGGGCGGGGGTCATCCAACGCGGCGGGCCGCACCGGTGGGCCCGCGGGGTAGCAGCCGCTGTGGCTCGTTATCAGCGCGTTACTATTGGCCAAGAGCCGGTGATTGTCACGCAACGCGCGGGGACTCAACGTGGTCGCGTGGCCCGTGCGGGGCGCGTGGGTCGCGATCGACTGGGCGACGCCCTGGGACTTGGCGAGCAGGGCGCGCGGGGTACGGTAACCGCCGAGCACCGCTCTGGACGGTTTGTCCGCGACTCGGAGGATCGCGCGTGGATCACGGTAGTCGAGATAGTCGAGATGATGCGGAGCCGGCGCGCGCTCCCGCTTATTGGCGCCGCCGACGCGACGCTGCCCAACAAGGTGCGTGGGACTCGCAGTACCGCGTACCTCGATCGTCGGCTGAACGCCGGTCGGATGATGACCCGCTAGGTGATGATTGTGTAGCTGCGGCAGGCCACCGGTCTCCGGTAGATCCTCGTAGAGGACCGCGCTCGTGGCGCTGCTGACGCCGAGGCCGCTGCCCGGAAGCGGCTGGCCGTCCGGCAGCACGCGGCCACGTCCGGCCGCGGCTGCCGCGCCGGCCGCGCTCTTGCACGGCAGGAGGTTCTGGACTTTCCTCTTGTGCCTGAAACAGAGTAAAGAGAGGGTCTCGTTAGTTGCGGCTCATTGGATGTCTCAATGTTGGGGTTGTATATTGCTATGTTGGGCAGGTTAGATACTGCTACGTTGGGATTGTACACCGCGAGGTTCGCGGCTTAAGCCTGATTGACATCCGAACGAGTCGTGGTTCGAACGAATCCCGCTTCCAATTTAACCAATTAGGAACTGCGCTGGTTTGTGCAAAAAACAATCGCAGAGCAGACACTTTTTGGATCCGTCGATCGTCTAGTTAGTCGGGCTCTCGCCTACGACTATCGCGGTTGTGTTCCGCGAGTTAAGGATCAACAATTCTAGTCTTATTCCTATCAGAGAATCCTGAAAGTAGGATAAGTCCGAGCCCCGTTCGATTCTGTCCAAACGTCGACGGACAGTTGGGCGCGGGTTCTGTTTGTTTTTTTCCAAGGTCCGTAAACTGGGTGAGGGTAGGGCCAGGAGTTTTATCAACGTCCTAATTTTCAATCCGATTTCAGTCGGAATTTCTTCACAGTGGTTTCGGTGACCCCGAGTGTGTCAACAATGATCGCGCGAGGCATTTCCAGAGGTTAGCTCTCGACACCTACGCCGCAACCGGCAACGCAGCGCTGGATCCGTGAAACCCGAGGCAGCTCGCTCCTCGCGCTGTGGGAAAAACACTCGAATATTTCTAGAGTGTGAGGGAGAGAGAGACACTGATTGTGGATAACCGGTTGCGCTCGCGAAGTGGTAAAGGAAGTTTGACTCTCGCGCGTTTCCACGCGGCCTCGCAGCAGCAGCATCAGCGGCAACGGCAGCGGCAGCAGCGGCGGCGGCGCAGTGGGTGCCTACTGTAGCGTAATTCTTTCCTCTCGTCTAACTCGCACTCGACCTCGTCTAACCCGGAAAGTCAGAGGCGACGACCGACTGCTGTGTTCGTTGCCGAGTGCCCCGCACACAGAGGCAGAGTGCTCAACACTCATACACACATACACACGTTGCACTTGGATGCCTCTCACGCCCTCGTCGTAGTTGTCGTCGTAGTCGTAGTCGTCGCCGTAGTCGTCGTCGTCGTCGTCGTCGTCGTCGTCGTCGTCGTCGTCGTCGTCGTCGTCGTCGTCGTCGTCGTCGTCGTCGTCGTCGTCGTCGTCGTCGTCGTCGTCGTCGTCGTCGTCGTCGTCGTCGTCGTCGTCGTCGTCGTCGTCGTCGTCGTCGTCGTCGTCGTCGTCGTCGTCGTCGTCGTCGTCGTCGTCGTCGTCGTCGTCGTCGTCGTCGTTGTCAGGCTTTGTTCAGTTCGCGCAACTCGCGTTGTACGCGTTCACGAGCTGCTGGCTAGACATCCCCGCGAGTCCGTCTCAACTACTGTGTACCATTGTGCTATAGTGCTGAATACTATACACTGTACTCGCGCTGTATTCTCTCCCTCTCTGTCCATCTCACTGTCGTCTGTCTCGCTCGCTCTGTGAGTAGGATTTAGCCGCACATGGCTTCTCACCAGTGCATCACAGCCATCGACCCTCTCGCGTCTCCGGCGTCGCGCGCGCGCGCGACACACGTGAGATGCACACCGCCGGTGACTCGGCTCGGGCCGGTGATTGGCACTTCAGGCATAACCCGGTGAAAACACCGGTGGCAGCGGACACGTCGTACTTGCAGCCGCCTATTTCCGTCCATCGCTCGGTCCCCGGTTCATATTCGCATCTCCTGTCCGCCGGGTGCCAAAGACTCGCGGCCCCGCGAACAATTCGCGCGTACGTATTTGTCGCGCGACGACGACGACGCCGACGACGAGTCCCCCGGTTCTGGGCAAACAAATAAACAATATTTGCCTCCGCGCGACGCGCCTGGTTCGCGTCTCACGAAGATGCAATCTCGGCGACTGCTATCTATATATATATAATACATATATACAGACATATACAGACATATAGAAGCGCATGCACTCGGCTTAAAGAACCCTTTTTGTTGTTTAGTTTTTCCCGCACACAGCCGCAGAATGCCGGCTCATTAGGGAAATTGCGATGAAAAAAATTGAAAAAAAAAAAAAAAAAAAAAAAAAAAAAAGAAACACGAAGAGGAAGAAGCGGCGGCAACGACGGAGTGAGGAAGAAACCGACGGAATTTTCCAAGCCGCGAGCGGGCCCGAAGTGCCTTAGCATACAAATTTATTCGGAAACTTTTGCAGCGATTTAAATATCCGCGTGGTGGTGTTTCAATCAAGGGGCTCGCGCGCGTTGCACGTACAGGCGGAAAGAGGAGACGCGGACGCACGCGGTGCGCCGAGCGGTGTCCTTTCCCCGCTGGGCTCCCCCCTTTTCATATAATACTTTCACCTTGGCTTCTCTTCCTCCTCTTCTCAGCTTTCGTGGCTTTTCCATCCTCTGTCTTTCTGTCTCTGTCATTTTCTCTCTCGCTGCGGGTTTGACTTTATCGTGGAAAATTTTGTGTCCTCGTAACGCGGCGCCTCTCGTCAAACATCCTGGGATAGCGAAGAGTGGGAGAGGTGGGACGATGGGGGGGGGGGGGGGGGGGGACAAGCGGACCTATTAAAAAGTTGTGGCCAACACGACGCGCGCCCGGTATCATCTCCGTCGTCTTCCACCGACGACAGTGCCCCCCCTCGGTGCCGGTATTACCGGCCTTCACCCTGGGCCAACGATAGCAGCGCGTAGCCGACCGGCTCCCATCTCACTTCCCATTGGCTCGCGCAACCCCTGCCGATATTTCCGAGGCCTTTAATGATATTTGCTCGTTAGTTCCCACGCGCGCAGGGTCCCTCCGCGCCTTTCTCTTCCTTGCTCGCGCTTCCTCCTCTCCTCTCTTGCTCTGTCCTAACTATCCAAACTCAAATATCCTGGCGAGGAACTTGGGGGGGCGGCCGCTCGGATAGCGCCGAGGAATTTCTCGGTGAGACTCGAAGTCCCCGCGGACGGCGAAGCCGCAACGTGCAGCGACGACGACGACGACGTCGGTGCAGCGTGCAACCCGGCGGTATCTCTCTCCTCCCGCGACCGAGTTATTATATTGTTTAATCCACCAGGAGAATATTCCATAGTTATATACCCGAATGTGTGTCTTGAAGACGCGAAAACTCGAACACCACTTCGGGGTCCTCCCGAAGCGTCTCTATATGTATAAAATGTATGTATGTGTGTGTGTGTGTGTGTATATATATACATAAAAGATAGGCGTGACTATACGATGTATAGTGTACCAACTCGTGGCGAAGTTAACCCTGGGTGTAATTACCATTGCGTTACATCTTTGACGCCAAAGTTTCGGCAGACGGAAAATATCAGGTAACAGTGGTGCTGCTGCCGCTCGACTTGTGGAATTTTGCCGCAAACATCGGAGCTGGAATAACGGCAGTCGCGACCGCACCGGCGAATAGCAAATACCCTGGTAGAAAAATTTACAGCGTTACACTCGGCGTTAGTCAGACCTTGTCATTCCTGTCCGTGCCTGATCAGTGCCTGGTTTGGGCCGAATGAGCTACAGATTTCCGACCACGGTATTGGCGATATAGCAATTCTTAGCCACAGGCAAACGAATGGCTCGGCGCTCCTGATCAATCGTCCGGGGCCGCATGATCAGTCGTTCGGACCACCTGATCAGTCGTCCGGCCAGCGTTCGGACCGAGACCGGCCTAGCGACTACCCGGGCCAAACAAAACCAAATTAACTCGGGTCTACAGCATGATAGACGGGGCGTGGTGGCTCCTTTCTCCGTGTACACTCGTTCGGTTACGCCCCTACGTCATTTGTCTCCGGTCCCTTCGCCCCCCCTTGCGCCCCCCTTGCGCTCGCGCCCAGCGAAACCTCATTGTCGAGTTACAAAGCGAAAAGGAGAACCGCGATCGACGGACGTGGGTGGACCGGGGGGGAGGAGGATGTGGAGAGGGCGACTCATAAAGATTCGTCGCAGATAACGCGTTACACGGAGCGCGACCGATAAGCGATCGATCTCGTTGACGATCAATTTAATGATCCGTGTAGCGATACCCCGTGTACTATTAAAGTTTTATCTGACTTACCGGCCGAGCTCTCATCGCGATTCTCCGCCGCATACCCAACCTCCGCTCCCTCACCCTCCTCTTATTCCTCTCTCTCACTCATCTGTCCGTCCCTCTCGTCGCTGTGTCCACAGAGTCGACGCGCCAACTGATCCACGGCGCGCGATCTTAAATCACGGCAGCGTGACCGAGGGCGTCGATCGTAGCCGTCGATAATTGCCGGCGAGTGTGCTGCAACGCTGCTGCGCTGCGCGCGTCGTGTGCAACCGATTGTCGTGCCTCCGGGGGCCTCGCTCAGTGTGGACAACGAGAGACAACGAGAGACCGGACGGACTATCGGTCCATGCGCGGACGCCGCTCTCCGCTACCTCCCCCCCCCCCCCGCTCAGGTATGTCCGTAGTCACATGCACGAGCGTCACAACGACGACAACGACTACGACGACGACGACAACGAGGACGACGAGGACACGACGTGGCGAATTAATGCCTTCCTCGAGGTTCGGCGGTAGCCGCGCAGTTGCGCCTGCCGATAAGCACGGCGCGTGTCCGCTCGCCGACGACGACGAGCGAGCGGAGAGTGAGCGTGCAAGCGGCGCATTCAGGGTGAGAGATAGCCGGGACTTGGAAAACAATACCCAGGACGGGAGCAGCAGCCGCCGGGCTCACGGCGCGGCGGTAGCCGGAGATTTGGTTTTGCGCGACACCGCCCATTCGCGGTAGTCGTCGCGTCTCCTCTCTCTCGCCGTGTCTCCTTCCCCCGGCGTCTTTCGTATATACGCACGAGCGATGCGCTGGAGGGACGAAGGTGCGGGAGGGGGGACGCGGATGATGGAGTAAACCGACGAGGGGACGGGGGGCTGGGAGCTGTATGGAAGCGGGATACGGTGATGCTTCGCAGTAGCAAACCGAGTCGAGCAACAGTCGACAAACTCTATGGCGGTAGACGTCGCAGTCGTAGTCGTCGTAGTCGCAGTCGTCGTCTCCGTAGCCCAGACGACGGCTGAGCGCACTTTGTCTCACTCAGTCGGTTCGTATCTCCCGAATAACCTCGGGCCAGGAGGCAGGAGGGCTGGGAGAGGGGGGGGGGGGGGGGAGGAAAGGGAGCGAACTAACGGAAGGGGTGCGTCGTTTATCGAGTCAAGTGGGTCGCTGTATCCTCCCCGCATTGATATGCAAAATTTGTAGTCTCTCTCGTACGAACTCCGGCGCGACTCGGATCTCCCGCCGGTTGTGTGTGTGTGTGTGTGGCGGAGGGGGGGGGGGGGGGGCGGTTGCCGGCTTCGGGTAAACTTCAAAATCCGCGCGGGCCCCGCTACGGCGAAGACTGGGCGATGGTAGAGGGGGCTGCTTTGGCTTTGCGCCCTGCACCTCTCGCTGCCGCCTTATTCCCTCTGTGCTGTAGTGTTATACATATACAGGAGGAGCTATGTACGTGCTACGCGAGAATCTCAACTCGTCCCGACGTGTTCGCCCCGGCTCGGCTACCGCCGCGCGTCTGCGAGGCGAATATCCTCCGCAACTACATCCCCTTTGTAACGCTAACAGCCAAACTCGCCGCTGTAATTGTCTGTTTCGAGGGAAGAGAGGGAGAGAGAGAGAGTGACTCAGTTCGAATACAGTAGACGGCGAGTCCGGTAGTTATGTGTACCCGAGAATTCGCGAGTTATCAAACAACGTTTGCGCGTGTGCGGAGTCGCGGGCCCGGCGACTGACCGCGCGAGTCGCGTCCGCACCGATACGCCCGAGCGGATACAGACCCGACGATGCGAATCATGTCCCAGACGAAGATTTTTTGAACTCGAGATAAGACGAGACAATCGCTCGAGCCCCGATCAAACTGGTTTGTAGATGATTCGAAAATGTCGTTCAATCGGTGTCTCGGGGTTCTCGGGGCCCGAGCGACGATTGGCCGCGCCTGGTGTGCCAATCACCAGCCGCGTCCTCGATATCCTAGCAGCCCAGCAGATTAGCGCGTGCGCTCGGCCGTGAGATAAGTAAACCCGGCGGCGGTAGTCGCGCCCGCGCCGCGTTGAATTAATTAGCGCGACTTAAAAGCTCGACGCGAAAATTCTCTTTCATTCCTCCCCTCCCCCCCCCCCCCACCCCGCGTTTACGGTCGCACCATTGGCTAACGCGGGGGTCGCTCGCCTCGCCCGGGACTTTGTCGAACTCGGTGTGAAACGCATTGAATCTCGTCCGCCTCATCTAACGTCTTTCCCTGCGACGCCGAACCCCCCTCCCCCGTCGCTCATAGTCCCGCACTCGCCGCGTCTCCCTCGTCTCTCTATCTCAATTCCCGCGCTCTCCGCGCGCCCGGCAATCTACAATAATAAAGAGCATGACTAAATGAAATCCATTAGCGAAGTGGCGGAGACGCGCCGCTCCGTAGTTTCTCGCTCTGTCCCTATCCTCATCGTCGTAGTCGTCGTCGTCGTAGTCGTCGTTGCGCCCGGACACGCTTCCACAGCTTGAGCGGTTCGAGGGTGCGGGTCACCCTCGTCTTAATGAAAAATCATTACAATATTCTCGGTCCGCTCTCCGGGTGCGTTCGAGTGCCCAGTGCCGCAGGGAGCGGGAGAGAAGAAAAAAAGCGAGAAGAAAAAAAATGCACACACCATTCCCGCGTCTACGTTTTCCCATCTTACTCCGAGCCTTCATTGTCCGACGATTTTTATTCCTTTCGTTCTACAATAGTCGTAAAACGCGGAGACCGTTCGAACGTACATGGACGGGCGATGGAGTCGGGCGGCCGGAGGGTGGGGAAAGACATTAAATGCTGGTATTCCCCGGGCGACGAGAACGGTTCGGGCCGGTACCTACATCAGTAGGCGATAAAATGTCCCGGAGAAAAACGCGGGACCGTCTATTTATCACGTTTGTTCGGGCTACCCCAAGCCCACCACCCCGTAACCTCGACTCGAGTTCGAACGCACCCATCGAATATTCGCCGGGAGTAAAATTCGCAGTAACCGCAGTCGGTGCGAATCGTGCTGCACACGTTTGTTTCTACCTGATCACGACGTGGAGAACACGCGGGTTGTATAGGCTTTTGCGGTGCGGGCGCGAGTCCGCCGAGCCTTTGAACGAACCTAATACCATTAACACCATCACCACCACGACGACCACCAGCCCAGGGCGACCCTTTCTCGCCGTTTTCCCGGGCTTCTCGCGCCTTCCACCTCGCTTCGACGCATTCACGAGCTGCACTCTCATTCCGCAAGGTTTTAGCGCTTCCGCGCTGCCGTTATACACCAGCAACACACAAGCCGAGACGCACACGGCGTTGCCTCTCCGTCGCGACGTGTGCGGGTGTCAGTGATTTCCACGTGTGCGCGTTTGTGTGTGTCCCGCTTAGCGAAAGTGCAAGAGACACTGGCGCCTTCGTCGACGTTGCTGCTGCTGCTGCACCACGCGGGGCGGAGGGTTAGCCCGGGGGTTGCGGTTATGCCGCCGGAAACTCCGAACCCTTTTCCCGGGGCGAACACACATCGGCCGCGCTGCACCGCACCTGGTGATCCCTGGTGAAGCGCACACCCTGGATTTCCGCACAGGTGCCGTACGTGTCCGGGTATCTGTGTCTGTGTGTTTCGCAAGAACAAAGTGTTCGCCCTGCTCCTGTGCGAGCGTACATTGTGCTAGGAGTCGCTGTCAAGTGCACACAGAATCTCGCGCTAACCTGCGCGCAGGCACCCAAAGGAGATTCCCTTGTCCTATCGATACAAAGCGTTAATAGAGAAGCCAAATCCCGTGGCGGCTGCTACCGGCTTGGCTCCCGGTTCGGCTCGGGCTTTCCGCGCTCCTCGCTATTATCCCGCGCCGACGTTCGGCGAAACCGCAACGTTTGCAAACATCGGCGTCGCCGGTTAATTCGGCATTCGGCGCCCCCCCCCCTCCCCTCCCCCCCAGCCCCGGTCCCCTTCAACGGCAGCAGCCGACTCTATCGCGCTGGATATAATTAGTCAAGCGGGATCCTATTAACCGACATATGTAATTTGGCCCCCGCTGTACGATTATCCCGCCCGAGTGACTATTGATCCGCAGCATCCGGTCGCGAACGTGACTGGAGACGATCAAGCGACGTTCGATTTCCCGTCGTCTCATTCGTGGTTTTTTCCGTTTGGAATAAAAGTTCAATGCAATCGTATTTCACAAACCAAGGATCAAGAATCTTTTTCGAACAACAGATGCCATATTTTTCGTCCGTACCGCCGTCAACGCCTCGAGACCTGCTCGGGTCTGCCCCCATCTCACCCCCCAGGTAGCAACGACGAGCCGCGGCTTTAATTACACAGGCAAATATTATCGAACCGCCGAAGTTAATTAGGCAATTAAAACTTGAAGCGATCCCACTTTCTCGTTTCGCGTCGTCGGCGCGCGGCGCAACAGTCAGCGGTGGCGGTGCGGCGCCGGCGCGTTATATATGCACCGCGGTATCCTTCTCGGCTTGCCGGATTGTTTGCGGAAGATCAATCTTGCAATTTGCCCCGATGAATTGATCCGACCATAATTTTGGGTAGCGAGAGATCGATCTACCGAAAATTGAATTTATTGTTTGCACGTCTCGGAAATATGATAAAAACGGTAACTTATTGAGCTAAATTGATTTCGGATTAGGATTTCGCGGAGCCTCGTCCGCGTCGCTCGATCCTTTTGTATCCGGCACCCAGAATGACCCAGCCAACAAGGCAAAGGAGCAGCGGGCTCGGATCTGCGAAATGGAAAATCCGCACTGAAGGAAATCAACGCTGTTCCGACGAGGCGGGTGGAGAGGGGGCGATGGGAAGGGTCACGCGCACCACGCGCGTAGCTCGGGTATCTTTGAGTCGGGGAAAGCCTTAATTCCGCGGAGAAGCTGCTGCTGCTGCGCCGGGAAGAAAAATGACAGGTATTTTCGTTGGCGTTATCGCCGCCTACCAGCAGCAGCAGCCGCCGGCACTGAGTCCCTTAGCCGTTGACGCGCGGAAGGCTTCCCCGCGATTAGTCACTCGCCTCCGCGCTTGCCGAGGCCTTATATCCCCGACGCTCTTGGAAAGAGAAGAGAACCGGATGAATTTAATGTCAAATGAAGCCGGGAGACGCGACTGAACGCGGGCGGAGGGATATTGCCGGGCTCGGGCGTGGTCCCCGCCCAGGCCAACCCGGACAGGACAGGAGAGGACAAGAGAGCGCGGAGTCGACCTGAGCAGAGTTGTCCGAGCGTGCGCGAGGATCGTTGGAAAAGGTCGTGGAAAAGTCGTGGATGCGGCTCGCGGCAGGCGGGGTTTGAGAGTCGGGGGGTTGTGGGGTGAAGAACGTGATATAATGGAAACGCAGCTAGCTGCGGTTATGGTGCGACCAATGCGTGCACCATAGGTCGCCACGCGCCGTGTGTGTATGTGTGTGTAACGCGGAATCGATAGACGTCCAACCGCACCGTGTCCAACGTCCAAAGGGAGACGCGAAACACGCGGCGAGTGTCTTCGAGAATAAAAAGACCACCTGACCCAACTGACCCCTGTGTACCCCTTACGGCCTCCTCGATGTCTCGACGCTGCGCTCAGTGCCGCATTACAAGTATCCTCGACGAGTCCGAGTCAACTTAAGTGGATCATTTACAAATAGTTCCTCGACGTCGCGCCCTGCGGCGCGTCTTCGTCGTTGCCGGTCTCTCGCCCAGCGCCTGTCGCAACAGCATAAAGGCGGACCCTTGTCTAGATAAAGAAGATGAGAAGCCGAATATCCGATATAGGTGGATATAACGTTATGTACACACTCAATATATAACGTTATGTACACACGCATGCACATACATAGTGCACATAACCTACCTCCATAAATATATATATATGCACATATATTCATGTATACGTGTATACGTGTATATGGACATACACAGTGTACTTCGGAGACGTGCGACGCACCGCCGATGCCTTGTTTGGTCGAGATGCCTTGAAAGCATCGCCAATATTGTGGCATCGGGTGTCCACGCGAGTGTGCGAGCTCACCCGGATCTCAGATTACATCCACTCCGGGTGCGTGTACACTGCGCGCGCTCCGGACTCGACTCGACCCCGCGTATAATGTCCCCCCACCCCCGTGATATGGCCGGACCCCGAGTGAGCGAGACGCCGATCGAGCGTTTCCCGTCGTAATGCGCGTCGGGGAGATTCGAGACGTTGACGACATTGACGACGCGGTAGCCGCGTGGCTAACGCTGCCTCTGCACGAGCCTCGAGCACGGTCGAGTGGCCGAGCAGTAAGGAAGCGGCAACCGCTACCATCCCCTTCTGTCACTTCGCGTTTCCCTTTGACTTCATCCGATTACGCGGACTCTGTGTCCGGACGGACGGCGGCGCGGTACGAAGCCCTCGAGATTCCCGATTGAGATTGAGTGGGACGTCGCGTCAAGACGTCGGGAGTCTTGGAAACACGACTGGCGACCCCGGCGGCAATCGCGTCGTCTCTCTCAGACGTCTTTCTCGCGCTCGCGAGCTGAGAGAGCAACAGAAATATATACGCTTGTCTCATATGCACACACGGAATTTTCACCGCGGGGACGAATGTATTACTCAGGGATTGAGTGACACGCGGGAGACGTCGTTCGTGTCTCGTGAATAAGCTGGAAAGATCTCTCGGGCGTGCATATTTAGTATTAATACATCCAGTGAATTAGTATAATACAAACGTCGTTTGTATTTTGACACGACACTATAATAACTATGTGCACGAGTGGACGTAACGATGATATATTCCGCGTATTGCTTGTAACGCGTTAACCGCCGAGATACACGAGACACACGATGGGCTATATGTTGGTTATGGGACGTCGAGATAGTCTCGCCGAGTCATCGACGCGTGTTGCCGGGTTACAACGAGACTCGTCGGACGAGGAGTGACAGCCGAGAATCGTCCTGTAATCGACACTCCCGATCCCGGAGCGTCGGAGGAATCCCTGAAATGTACCCTGAACTCCAAGTCTAAAAGTTACACCCGAAGAATTGATTATCCTTTATGAACGTCCTTTTCGTCTTCTCTGCAAACGTCGGCGCAGGACCACACATCGGGAATCGAGTTTATTTTTACACATTTCGCCAACGACGTTCCAATGCGAAAAATGAACAAACGCCGTTCCGAGTTCGTTAGAAGCGTTCCCTCTTTTTTATCGGAAAAATCGGGAAAACTAGGATTTCGCAGATATGATTCTAGCCCCGTTCCGTCCGGACGGGACGCCGGGAGTCACGCCTGATGCGCGTGCTCCACGTGTGCGCGTTCGCGTCACTGTGTGCGTGCGCGCGCGCGCAGTGTCCTGGGTCTTGTTCACACTCGTCAATCTCGAATCTCGAATTTGATTTCGTCGGGACGAGCGGGAGAGGCGAGGGGACGGGGATGGCTGCTGTACATGTGGGTTGCACGGTATAAGCGCGATGTGTGCAGGTGCAGTGACGCGGGGTGACGAGCAGAGGGATTGAGGGGGAGGGGAGTGGGTGGGGTGGGTTACCGTACGCAGTACGCCAGGGTGGTACGTCCGGATTCGTACCGGAGCCGTCGGCGAGCGGTTCTGCCGCTCGCCGACGAGAAACGGCCGGGGGAGCGAGTGGGAAACCCCCGTTGAATATTCAGGAGGCGTTCGTTCGACGAATGGGTTATAGGTGGAACGTTGGTTCGGCGTTCCGCGAGAGAGCGGCAGACGACGTCGCGGGCGGCGCTGTATGATCGAGGACGTCGGGTTCTCTCGGTGTGTGACGCGTTCCACCGGAGAGCATCGTCTCTTCCTCCGACTCTCGGTCTTTCTCGGTTTCTCTCAGTCTCTCTCGGTCTCTCTCGCTGCTCTCCGTCTCCCAGCACTCGCGTTCGCGCGCACGCTCGGCACGAGCCCCGGAGGCTCCGCGCGCGCGGATTGCACCGCCATCGCGGATTATCGTCCTTTCCCCGCAACGCGAAAGTCACGCGGAAATTAGCTCTCGCCAGTTTTAATATCCGTTTTATTTTACTTCGATGTGTGTTCCTCGGAGTGGCGCCTTTGTCCCACGCTCTGCTGTGCAGTGTCACCGACACCGCGCGAGCGCAACGAGTTACTCCGATCGCTTCTCGGGAATCGTCGACACGTACCACCCCGGGTGCTCCGTGTACGCGGCGCCCCCGGTTCGCTTACTTTTTGTCGTTCTGTCCTTTTTCCAGTTATGGCTCGTAGCTACGTGTGCCCCCCCCCCCCCCCCCCCCCCAACTTGGTTATGTTGGGGGGTGAGGGGGCCTGTTGTATCTTGAAAGGATCGACGCTACGTGGCCGGATCGAGGCAATTTCCTACGCAGGAATTATAACGGCCCCGAAGCAGATTCAATTTTCTCGTCTGTTCGAACGCAGCGATAACGCTCGCGCGTCTGCCAAGCTGACTGGCTGGCTGGATGGCTGTCTGTCTGTCTGTCGGTAGCCGCTTGACTGCGCCTCGGGCGGGCGAGAAGCCGATCTCCATATTCGCTAGCGAGGCAGCGAGGCAACTACCGGCAGATCGAGGGGGCCGAGTAAAAAAGTGACAATGAGCCGCCGATCGCGTTGGCGCGCTCGTCGCTTCGAGACAATGCCGAAAGTTCGGTGCGCGGGGGGACGAGTCGAGCGCGACGTCTGCGTCGGATTGCGCGACTCGACAGCAACGTCGGCGGGCGTCATCGGAGGAAACACTGTTTACCGAACACACAAGCGAGTTTCTCAAAGGCTGTTTGCGCTTAACGTGGCTCGTTAGCTCGGTTGAGGTTAGGCACCCGATGACCAATCAGACGCGCGTCAGTGGCGACACGACGGGAAATCGTAGGCCATTAGGGAAATCGTTGTGTCATTAGCGCGGCACAACAGTTTCGGTGCTTTCGATTGGTCGTCTCCTTTTGAGGTTTACCCGTTGTGCGGGTTGAATCACGTCGATGGAACTCGATGTCGCGACGATTTCGCGGACAGCCGCGAGAACAGACGAATATTCGAGTCGTTAAGGTATACATCGACTAATGAGAGCGCAGGCGGATTTTCAGAGCGTAACGGAAACCCCCACTTTCGGGTAGTCGTCCGAGGAGCGATAACGATACCGCTGCCTTCGTCGTCGTCGTGAGAATTAAAGTCGATCCGCGCGGCGGTATCGTTATCCCTTTGTCCTGGTCGGGTACCAACTCGAGTCGCTCTGACGATATTTCGTCTAATTGCGAATAAACCGGAACGGAATTCCGGCGCGCAGCGACTGCGAGGATAATCGCAGCGGAGCAGCCGGGCGGGGCGAGGGGAAAGAATAAAAGGGCGCGAGATAAAGTGAGATAGGAACTTCGGGGGAAGGGGAAAACTCGCCGGCCAAGCGAGCCGAGAGAGCGCGTTCGAGGTATCGCCCGGGTGAAGCTCCTGTGCCGTTTGAACTTCCAATTATCCTTCGAGCAAGCAGCGAAAGCGTAAAGGAGCTAAAGCTTTTCTTAGCGAAATTCCGAGACCGGCAGCCGAGAGATCCGCGCGGAACTCTCGGCGAAATAACAGAGCAAAGAGGAGGAAGAGCGAAGCGCGAGAGAAGCGAGGAAAAAGGAAAAGGGTAGGGAGGGAGAATGAAGTTCAGGGACAATAAGTAAACGAAGAGTGAGCGGCGCTCGCAGCGAGATCCTGACAAGACGTATCTGCCTCTCTTTTGGTCACGGGGTCTCTCGGCCGATGGTCCTACCACCACTGCTACCAATCCAATACCAATACTACTTACTACCAACGCCACGAGTACTCCACTTCTGATTTTCCTGTTTTTGCCCGGCGGCGAAGGGTAAACAAGGTCACGAGTGACGGCGAACGGTAAACACTCCCATTGACTCTCGTTTCGGGTTTTGAGCTCTTTCTTTCGGTCTCTCCCGACTTTCGTGACTCTGACTCTGACTCTCTCTTTCCTCGCTATATAGTTCTCGCTGTCGAACTCGACGCGAGACGACGTATGTCGATGATGCAAAGTTTCTGGTAACCGAAGAGTCGGGCAGTCGTTAGTCAAAGTTCTCGTTCCATCCTTCTTCATTTTTTTTCTTTTCGTTCTCAACGAAAAATCATAAGAACATCAAGACAACCAGAAACATCCGACGCAGCGAAATTCGAATCGCAGCGCGAAAACAATCAGAGTGCGCGCGACCCGAGCGTAGCGAAATGAAAACAAAGGAGAGAAGCGGTAAAACGAATGGGGTTCACTCGTCGGGCAATTTCTCACCGCGGAATTACTTTTTTCCCCGGGTGAACCGCGACGAGATAGCATAACGACGACGACGACGCGGAGTGTACCGCGCGGGTCGAGTACTCGAAAAGCATCTTCTTCGCGGAATCCCGTTCTTTACGGACCCCCCTCCTCCCCCAACCACCACCCACACAGACCCGCTCGCGCCCGTAGCCGAGATTAAATCGGATTCAAAGCACGCCAGCAATACGTTTAGTTCGCACGAGACGCGGAGGAAACGGGAGCGGCTGCGGTGCCCGCGTTCGGAACTGTGTGGAAACACAGGGCACGCGGAGGGTGCGAAGGGTAAGGAGCGCGGTCGGGGAGTGTGGGAGGTGGGCGTTTGGGGGGGGGGGGGGGGTGGGTTGATGCGAAGTGAGAAACACGAGAGGATCGAGCGAAAGCAGAGCGAGAGTCCCGCAGCGCAACCGAGGCGACTGCGAGATACGCGGAGAGAAGACGCGAGAATCCCAGAGAGTTTCATAAACAGAATTATGCTAACTACCACGAAACAGGGGGAGGGATTGGCGCAGGGAGGGCGCGCGCGATGGGGCGGCAGGGCGGAAGGCCGGGATAGGAGACTCTATCCGGGCGTCGGGAGGGTAAAGGGGAGGGGGTGGCTATACGTTCGGCTTGGTAGAAGGAAATTCGAGTTCAGACACTGTGCGGCGGTGGCTGGCTGGCTGGCTCCGAGATCTCCTGTCTTCTCAACCAGACTGCTTGGATCTCATTAGCGCCCTACTGTCCTTCACTCGCTTCCGACCCTTCCATTCTATTCCCCATTCTGTTTCGTATACATATGTATAAACGCGTATATACATGTATATATTGCCAGGGTATTCTATCGGAGTTTCGGCCTCTCCGTGTTCGTCGTACTCGTTGTTGTGCTTGTCGTCACTGAGACTCGCCCCACGACTCGGATCGGCGGAGACCCAGGCAGGAACGAGGCAATAAGACAGAGAGACAGGAACGAGGAACTCGGGCCAAGAGAGACAGAGAGGAAGGGGGGAACAGAGCTTAAAACACGGGACGAGAGTTAATGCGATTGTTTACCGTCCGCTGTCACTCCTGACCTTGTTTACCTTCCGCACAGCCGTCAAAAACCGGGGAAATCAGGAGTGAAACTGGGAGGGAGCCTTGGAAAGGACGCAGGAACATCCTAGAATACTGGATTCTTTTTCGAGAAACTTTCCAAGGCCGATGTTGTCGAACGAGTGCGACAATTTGAAGCTGGGCGAGAGACGAGTGGAAACGAAAATCGTTTTAGCTGAAACTCGACAGCGTGTTTTGTTGATGGGGATCAGCGTTTTTCATCATCTACGTGGCGCCCCCATACATCCAATTTAAAGTGTTCTCGTGTAGCACGTTGTGAGTGCGAGGTTAAAGCAGCACAGAAGGTGGCAGGTTGTACATAATTCGCGGGTGCATAACAGACGCCGATCCGGATCACCTGCAGGTAGTCCCGCGGGGCTTCCGGGTTCGCCGTCGAGACGAGACGGCGGCCGCGGCGCATCGTGGAATCCGGCGAGAGAGCCAACCGAGCGAGTGAACGCCGAGAGCGCGAACGACGCACCGCCGCAGCAGCAGCAGCAGTTGCAGAGGCGAGCAGCAGCGACTCTCGAGCTCTCAGGCTCTCTCCAGCGTCCCGGGGAATCCCCGAAGTGGGCTCGACATGCCTCGCATAGCATAACTGGCATAACAGTCGCATTATGCCGTCCACGGACGCGGACGTCTGCCGGACGCTTAATGCTTGTCTAGTCAGTGTATACCTGAGGGCTGCATTCGCGATTCTATGTATTCTCGGGCGTACGGAGGACATACGAGCCTGCTGCCCCGGCTTGACTCGGCGATGGCTTGGCCCGGCTGTGTATAAGCGAAGCCCGAAGGGCGAGCGCGTACGTAGAGCGGCTACGAGAGAGCATGTACTGCTACAACGTCGGCAGGCAGCCGGCTAACACACTGCGCGCCTATAACGCACTGCACATGCAGTTAGTACTTGAGAGCCCGGGATGCAAATGCTGCAGCGCAGTTCAAACCGACGAAGGAATGCTACACGCCACTAAAGGGTGGGGGTTAGAGGGCTATGAGAGGGGCTGGGGTTTGGGAGAGGGGGTGGCGAGAGAGATAGAGCTCTCTCGTCGTACGTACGAGCAGAAGATGTGGTATACGCATGCATATCCCTTGTACCGCAGCGATATTGCACGGTGCAACGGGAGAAGCCCAACATGTAGCAGCCCGGCTTCGCAGGAGGGGCACGCAACGGAGAAGGACGCGGAGTACGAGGAGTATAGGCACACCGCACTCCGTGCATCCTACATATTCTGACACGTGTATGCTGTATTACGTAGCATTATGTGCCCCGTTTTCCCCCTCCCCCAGAGTAAAGGTGACCAATTTACTACAGTTGTGGCCTGCGCGTCTCCCAAACCCACACTACGCATTCTCCCCGCTGCAAACCCCGTTCGACCTCGCAACGCAACGACGCCACGGTGCACGGACGCAGAATGTCTGAGGGACGCGGGGAGCCGCGCTCGCACATTCCGTGCGTTTCACGTTTATGAGATGCACCGTGCCGCAGTTGCACCCGGTAGGGGCGGAAGGACATCGCGCTGCTGCTGCTGTGACTCCTGGTCAGTGGCCCGAATAGACCGTGGCAATGGTCGACGACGGAGCAGGGGCCGCACTGACCAAGGGCTACGTGTGCGTAGGCTCCTGGCCTCCTGGCACAAGTGCTACACGCGGCAGCGAGGCGCAGCAGCGCACAATGTGTGCGGCTTACCAAAGCGCATGGTATGCATATGAGGAGCGCGCGGAGTGGATGCCACACTGGGACGAACGGCGGGAGGGGCCGGGGGAGGGTGGGGGGGAGAGTTGGCATAGAGACGGAGGAGACGCGAGGCCGACGGGAGAAATTGCGACGTCTCTCTCGTGCAACGTCGGTGCTGCGTGGGGCGACGGACGGGGGTGCAGGGTAACCAAACGCAGCGAGAACAAGGCTCGAACTCGACCACGGCGGTCGGGGGGGGAGGGGGGGCGGCTGGAGAGCCACGCGGGGCCTGCACGGGGCCACGCGTACCGCACCGACTCCACGTAGGACGCACAATGACAATGACGTAATTATGGCCGGTTAGGGTAATATCTCCGAGCCCGCGCTCTGCGGTCACAATGGGAGCGCGTATCGCGCACAGTCCGCGACCAACGTAGAAGTGGATTCCGAGGATCGCTCTCGAAGCTCGCGTACGTGTAACCCGGCCAACGGTGGCTGCTGGATGGCTGGCTGGCTGGCTCTGGTTTGGGTTGACGGTAGGTCAAATAGGTTCCACACCAGGCGCCGGGCTATATATCCTCGAAATATGTATTATCGGTGGAAATCCGCGCGTCCCACGGGCGATACCAGACTTCCGGAAACCCACCCCTCCCCCCCTCTCCCGGCCTTCGCCTACCGGGCGCGTCGACGGTTCTCCCATTTGTGATTGTCACGCTGCGGGTCGAAGGCTTCACCGCGCCGGCTACGATACATATATTCACCTGCTGCTGCTACTGCTGCTGCTGCTGCTGCTGCTACAGTGACAGCGGGGTCAGCCGTATACAGCGCATAGTCAGGGAGGGAGAGAGAGAGAGAGAGAGGAGTGAGGGAGAGAGCCGGGTACCAACGCTCTCTCGGCACCGGCGCGATTGCGTTGATAGAATCGAATCGAATCAGAGTGTGTCGAGCCCGGCTAGGGACACGCGTGAATGGAAACTTCGCTGGTCCGGACTCGACGCTCTCGGAGGCCCTCCGCCGCCTCCCCCTCGCCCCCCACCACCCCACCTGGTTCGCTCTCACCCCGTTGCCCTTATTGCTTCGACGTATATTTCTCCCCTGTACACGTGCAGCGTTGAACGGGCGCTGCACTGTGGCGAACGCGCGCGCGCAAGCCGGGAACTTGTCGGGGAAACTCTGCTGGCGTGACGGATCGAATTATCGAGACGATTAGCGAGAACGGCGAGGGTACGTGCCGCCGACGCCGCTGCTGCTGCGTTGCGGACGGCCTACACCATGGGTAGACGATGTGCAACGCTGGGCGCGCTATTGTTGCGATCGATTGGGGAAATGGGGACCCACACTGTGCGATGCACCGAGGGGCACTCGCTGCGCGTTCCATTCTTTAATTCTGGACTGGGAGCAAATGAACGCCACGAAGGATATCGGTGCCCCGTGGGTGATGTCACGGATTCGCGGAATTGGACATCGCTTGGATTAGGGACGAACGTAACCTGCGCAGGTGGACCTCGATCGACCCAGATGTACCCAGGTGCATTGTTGTTTCAGGCTCCTTCAGCTGATCCCGAAGAATTCGGACTCGGGTATTCACTACATGATAACACCTGGTAATCGCGATTGTTTGCCCGAAAAAAATCGAGGAGAAAAACGCAAAACATGTGTTTTTTTTGCACACTGCCAAATTTCGCAATATTAAACAACGAACCGCCGGATTCCCAACGACCAATCAGAGGCCAAATAAATCGACAACAATGGTTGCTCATACGAACTTTTTAATCGAGGATTATATAAACGTGAAAATGGAAACACAAGTAGAGGACCTAAGTGGATTAAATGCTCACAATAAATGGACCCTTTGGTGTTATCAGGGACTCTTGCATCGTCGTAGTGTGGCCATGTAAGTCTCCGCTCTCTGCCTCGTACTCGATTCCCGTCAGTTAGCGCGATTACGTTCGTACGACTAAATCCTGATCCGGCATAGGCGACTGCAAATACAGCGTTAAGAGAAACGAGATAAGCCGCAGCGAGAATCCAACGGTGAAACCCCCCGACCCCCCGTATAACGTGGCACACGCGGATGTACTCGGGCGTTGGAAACTTTGGCGTTGCCGGAGCGAGCCGAGTCGGGAGAATCCGCGGAGACACGTGCGCGTCTCGGTGCAGCGGCGAAGTCGAAAGGAACGCGGAGGGAGAAAGGGAAAGGAGAGCACGACGCTGAAGTGGGACGGAGAGGCGAGAGAATCCTTCGTCAGTCGCGTAAAGCGAAGTCTCTTCCACCGGAGCGTCTTCCACATCCGCCTCTCTCGGCGTCGTCGTTGTCGTCGTCGTCTTCGTCCTCTTCTTCCTTCACATCTCGTTTCGTCCATTAATGCCGAAGCTTTCCCATTTCGCGCGAAACCTCCGCACCGCCCAAGGTACACTGCAATAATAGTTCTCTCTCTGTGTGCGCTTTACAGTCGCCCACGTGTTCGTGTGTGTGTATAGCTGGAGGTGGCTGCTCCGCTCTTCGAGGCGAAAGGGTCGTCGTCGACGTCGTCGTCGTCGTCATCCACCGCGCTGGGTACCACGCGCACGCGCGGGCGGTGTCGAGGTGCTTCGTACCGCGACCCCTAACCAAGATCGCTAGGCAGACTCGCGAGCAACGACGGGTGAAGCGGGAGGGCCGCCCGAGAGTGAGCGAGCGATCGTCGTCGTCGTCGTCGTCTCTCGTCTCCTTGAATAAGCGCATCTCACGACCGCCTGTCATCACCAATTATAACCCATTCAGGCTGCCACCGGGTTAAATTATCCATAGTCAGCTTCGCCGGCAGCATGCGCGCCGACTCCCGGTGCAATATAGAACCAGCCAGCCAGCCAGCCAGCTCGTCTACGTTCGCGCCGCTCTCTCTCATCTCTCTCACTCTCTCTCTCTCTCTCTCTCTATCCGTGTCTTGCCAATGCCGCGCAATTGTGCTCCGCACGGCGAATGCTCGTAAATATAGGGAAGCTCCGCGTCGTCAGCCACCGGCTCCTAGACGGCCACGACGAGCACGGAGACAAGGCGCCTCGGGATATGACTCACCCTGATGATGCACCCGACCAATCCACTGTCTCTCGTCGTCCCAGTCGTGGTCCCCTAGACTGATCCCCACCTAACCCCTCACCCATCTCCTCCTTTGTCTCCGGCGCGTTAAATCACATCAACGGTATCGGGTTCGTACGGGGGTCTGCCGATAGTTTTGTCACTGATGTCACTCGAGGGAAGAGATCCCGAAACATGTTGGCGAGAAAAACGGGAGATTCGTCGAAACCCCGTGACGTTATCGGCAAACCGTGGGGCGAGTTGGACGACCAACAGAATTTCGCGTACCTGCCCAAGTTGCTCCCCCCCAGGAATATATCGGGGCTATATCGGCCGTTCGAAAGTTACCCCGAAACGCTCCGAGCGCCACTCGGAGCCTCGACCGAGCGTGCACAATGGCCCTTGATTACTATTGTTATTTCGCGCCCGTGCTCCTCTCTTGCTCCCCCCCCCTCCCCCCACCTCGCGCCGCCCCGCCCCCTCGATCACCCTCGCACATCGCACCTCGCAACGAGCGACGCGGGGGGAGGGTTGAAAAAATAAATACTATGAAAACTGCTGCGCTGTTTCGCAAGCGGCCTGATGCAGCGTACGTGCTCGGCACCGAGAGAGCACTCGGACCCCCCCCCCCCCCGCCCCGCGTGCTGTGTACATACACACGTAGGTATATATGAACCTGGGGCATGCGAGAGGCACGCGGGTGTCGCCGAACGACCCCAATGGAATGTGGGGGGGCTGCTGCTGCTGACTGTACTCGATGTTTTTCACCCTTACCCTTTTCGATGTTACCCTCCCGGCAAGGGTGGAAGAGGCGGGGGGAGGGCGGAAAAAAACCGTAAGCGTTCCACGTGCAAAACGACCCGGGGGGTGGTGAGGGGGACGCCGGCCGCGGGATACGATGTAACGCGCGAGGGTGTCCCGCAACCCCTGTCGCCGCGCGGAATCGCCAGAAACGCCGCGCATACAGCAGTCGCACCCCTTTCGCGAATGTATTTGCGCGCGAGAGCCGCGGTTGAGCGTTTTTCAATCGTTTTTGGGGAAGTGCCCCGGTGCTTTCGCGGCGTTGGAAAAAATAAAATAAAAATAAAACAACAACACGGAGCGCGACTGCAGCCGCGATGCTGGGGTGGATGCGGAAAGCAAGTCACGCAACTCGCGCTCCAATTTTTCCCCTACTGCTCGACGCGAGTCGAACGCGGGCGTCTCGCTCCGTCTCCCGGGCACCCAGCTTCCCCCCCCCCCCCTCCCTTTGATTGCAACGCGAACCCGTCCAGTCACTCCCCGTTCAATGGAATATTATGACTCGGCCGCGATTCTTCTCTCCCTCGTCGATATCTCCTCGCTGTTATATTATCCTCCACTCGGCGTTTTCGAGTGGCGAGTGCCAACGCTCGATGAATCGAAGATTTGTAGTGTTCGCGGGAGAAAGAATGGGAATGGGAATGAGAATGAGAATGAGAATGATGATGACGACGATCATGATGATGACTGGGCAGCCCGCTAATCCGGCGTGATGCCGGGCGCAGTCCCCCCCCCCAGTAATCGAAATGTTTTTCTTATACGTTTTCGACGATTATTTCACCGGGTACCATTGTGCCCGTCGGCCGGTTACGATCCGCGTCCATCTCTATCCCCTCCACATATTCACATCGCCGCGTCTTTGTCTTCCAATATCCGTAAGTGCTCACGACCACCGACGCCGCGCGTCTGCTTCTTCTTCTTCTTCTCGCCGCGCAGTCGTTGCCAACCGGGCGACTGCGGCGGCATTGAATTTCTTGCGTGCATCGCGTTTTCTCTACGCGGGTACCGTACAATTCTGCAGTCGGAAATGCGGGGCAGCGGCCCGCCCGGCACCTTCGCAGTTGCGTTTCTTCTTTCGCAGCTCAGTCGCCCCGACGACGACGACGGCTCTCGAAACGATCTTTGTCGGCTCCGTCGTGTGTGTGCACGGCGAACGTACACGGAGAGTAAAGAGCTCCGGCAATTTTTCGTAAAGACCCCGAGGCGTCGCTCGGCTCCTAACAAGCACCGTGCGACGAGTGTTTCCTTCAACGACGAGCTTCGCACGCGCTTTGCACGCCCGGGAGATTCGTGCCTCGCTATAAAGTGCTGGTTATATCTGTTGGATTTTTTCTTTTTTTTTTTTTCGTTTTTCTTTTTTCTTCTCGCGCAAAAGGCCCACACGGAGGCTGCGCAGAAGCGCTCGCGAGGATCCAGAACGAAGATCCACTCTACGTAATTGCTGGACCATTGTACTGCACGCGTCGTCGGTGGCGGCGGCGGCCTCGACTCTCCTCTGGACTTCTGTTGCTCTCTATATCTTTTTCTCGCTCCCCGGTCAGGTCTGTATAGCTGATGTTCACTCACGTCCGAAAAATCTCAGACTTCGCCGCAACGGCTTCGCGGGACCCCCGCTGATGTTTGCGCGTATCAACGCGAACGCCTCTCACGGGCTGCCCGAGCGACCAACATCTCGTGACCCGCATTCGACCCGCGTGACCCCTGCGAGCCTATCGCGCCATATCGTCGACGCGAATCTTGATGCAGCGGGATAGGTTTTTTTTTTCAGATTGATCAAGATGGATGACCCGAGCACTCGTTGCAATTCTAATTTTTTGTTGCCCAGCGAAAGTGTGTAATTTTTTTAAATCTGATAAGAGAATAACGAAGAGTTGACACCCGTTAGGGGTTTGATTGAAATAATCTTCCAGTCCGAAAAGGCCGTAACGCCCGTATCTAACGCTGAACCCTGTATCGATCGATGGTAATTTTTTTCTTAACATTATCCTGCAAGCGAGAAAGGCATTGAGAGAAAAAAAAGTAGCACAATTCGCAAAGCCAAGAGGAGCGGAAATCCGGTGTATCCGGTTATTGACTCGCGTGTTTACGGGAGTCAAACGAAACGTTTGTGTTTCATATTCAGTCTAGTGAATTAGCGCGGGTCGCGTGCAGCGCGAGAAGCGTGAGTCGGGTGGACGAGCGGGGAGGGGTGGGGGGAGGAGGCAGGGTAACAGCGTTCGAGCAACTCTGATTCGCTCTAATTTTCGCATTCGCCGGGGCATACACAGAGGATGCACTGGCGGGCCGGGCTGGTCGGATGCGCACCGAGAGCACCGAGCGGTATGCGGGAGAGATACAAGAGAAAAGCCGGTAGGCGGTGGTGGTGGTGGTGGTGCGCGGCGAGTATTAGCGAAGCACCGGGACTGCTTTGGGCGCGCATAGGATTTCTCTCTCGTGTCGCGTCTCTCTCTCTCTCTCTCTCTCTGTGTCTGTGTCTGTGTGGATGAGTGCGCAGTCGTGGAATCGGCGTGGGCGAACGACTGATTCGGTAATTGCTTGTTTGCGAAAGGGACGAAATAAGCGACGCCGGGGGGTTGTTTGGACAGAGCGAGAGAGTCTCGGATCTCGAGGTGGAGTCGAAGCGCTCGCTCTCTCGCTCAGTTCGCTCTCGCTCGCTGAAAGCGTGTGCAGCTGGATGAGTGGGAGAGTTCATGCAATGCAGATCGTTGAAGCCCGTCGCTTGCTCGCTCGCTGCTTCTGCTGTTGCTGCTGCTGCTGTTGCTGCCGCTGCTGCTGCTGCTGCTGCTGCTGGTGACCCCAATGTGGCTTGCAGTGCAGAAACGAGTGGAGACTGAGCAGCCCGCGAGAACGAGTGGAAAACGAGTAAGACTCGTCTATAGGTATAGGACACGTATACAGATGTCTATAGGTATATAGGGTTGCTGGAGCGACTCGAGTACAGATATAGAGCAGATACGGCGTACGGCTGATGGCCGAGGGTTGGAGAAACGAGAAAGAAAGCGGAGTGCACGATGAACAGCAGCGTGCACGCTCGGTGAAGCTCGCAAACGGATAGAGAAAAGTGGATACCGTTTCGCTTCCGCCTCAGCCCTTTTCCCCTCTTCCCCTCCCCATCCCCTCGCACTCTCTCGCGTTTCGCTGCGTCTTCACCGAGATTCAGCCGCGTCGCTCGACTAGACCCGAAGAGAGAAAGAGAGAAAGCAGAGCAGAGCGAGTGAGCGAGAGACCACTCGAACTGGTAGCAGAGAGAGTCGATCCTATACATCGCGTCTCTCTGTGTCACGGAATGCTGACCATTATTGAAAACTCAGTTTGCCAGAAATAAGTCCCTCCCGGTGGAATATCCATTGGAATTGGAACGCGGAATAATTACCGCAAAGCCACCGATCTTTATTTATGAATAAAGTGCGTTTCGAGTGATTTTACGAAACTGCACGTAAAGTGACACGAACCAATCGGTTGTTTGTCGAACATTAAAAAACATTCGGCACGAGAAAAAAATGACTCGAAATTTTTCACAACGGACGCTCGATTAAAGCCCGAGTTTGTCAATGGGGAAACTCGGATGGTCGCGCGATCGCGAGAAACCCGCGACGTCCGCGTGTGGCTCCCGTCGACGACTCGACATCTTACTCTCCTTGTCGCTCTTTTTTTTTCTTTTCATCTCTCGCGCGCGCTGTTATTTTCTCATTTTCCCCCGCGGTCCCTCGTCCCTCGTCCCCGTCGCCGACCCCGCGTGTCAGACATCCGCGAAGTTGGCGCAACGACGACGACGACGACGACGAGGGACGCATAGGAAAGCATAAGTCGCGCGCGTGTGGGGTGAGTCGCACCGGTGCAGCCGGTGCGCGCGCTCCGAGAGGGCATGTCACTGACAGAGTGCACGTTGCACGCGACGACGGAAGCTCCGCGCCCCCGTCCGCGCGTCTGGCTCGGTCGGGCCAGGAGCGCGTGTCGCGCAGACAGCCCCGGCAGTCGCGCTGCCGTGTGTAACGAAGTGCCAGATTGTAGCGCGCGAACCGAGGGACTCTCTTTCTCTCTCGCTCTTCCGCCCACCGACGTCGACGACGACGACGACTGCGTCGACGTCGACGATGTCGACGCCGCTCCGAGGTCCGAGCGGCTCCCGCGACGCGACAGCCAGACGGAAAATATGCGTCGAGCTTTAAGCTCTCCGCCAGCGAGACGGCGCTCGTTGTACACACTGTATAAACTCATACTCGGCGCGCACATCCGACCCTATACCGACGACCTCTTATCGCGGGACCGCCGCGAGTCGGCAGCCCGCCGGCCGCCCACCAGTAGCAGCTTCTGCCCTGGCTGCAGGCCACTTGTACCACGCTGCCATTGCCGAGTGAGTGAGAGAGAGAGAGAGCACGAGCTGCGCCGCATGAGAAGAATGGCCGCGCGCGCGCGACGTCGGAGGGAAAGTCGAGTGTCGGCTGCCCGTGAGATAATGGGTTAAGTAAAACGCGTCGTTTTATCACCCGTTCCCGTGCGCCCCGCGCCCCCACCTCTCGCTCTGCTCTCACCTCTCGCTAGCTCGCTCTGTGTACTATATAGAGTTTTCTCTCGCCCCCCCCCCCCTCCCCGTCCCCACACTCACACCTAGCCGGAGCCTCGAATGGAACGTCGCGACGTCGCCCCGCGCTCGCGCGCGAAAATTCAATTTGGCCCGCAAAGTGCCGGATCAGGTTTTAATGCCGCTGATATTGCGGAGCGGCAGCCTCTTTTCGAGCGAGCGACGTACCTACACCGACTAACCACCCCTCCCTTCCATCCCTCCTCCTCCCCCCCCCCCCGGCGCCTTCCTGCTCTCCGTCGTTCTCACTGCCTCGCTGCCTTCTTTCACTACTGGTGACTCCGGAGGAGGACGCGGCGCGTCCCCCGAGTCCTCCCCCCCCCCCTCCCCCTCCTCGACCGACATCCACCCCGGCGGCATCGCTGAGACCTTTTTGCCCCTGGCCCCATTCGCACACAGAAAGGAAACCTTTCTCACCCTTCCGCCACTGTACAACCCATCGCGTCACTCACGCTCGCCGATGTCGTGGTGTGTCTGTGTGTGGGAGGCGAAAATGGAAATAATCGAACGAAAGGAACGAATTTGTGTAAGCCAGACGTATCGCGCGCTCGGAGGCGAAAGATTGGCAAGCTCGAGGTAGGAAATACGTCGGGATATTGGAAAGACTCTTCCAGGCTGGGATGGGGCCGATCTTTTCACTGTTAACTACATTTCCAGCCACGGAGACGTGAGCGGTGGTTGGTTAATTGAATCTACTTGACGGACGGTGGTTGTCGTCCAGATGCAACTTACTCGCAATCAGTTGTAGGAGAATCTTCTCAGCAAGAAACTTCGGTTGGACGAAAATCATTTCGGTAAGTTCACAAATAACAAGGAAGAAATTTAAAGAGCCTCGGGTAGTTTCGTTCGACGCGGGACGTGCGGTTCTCGTGCCTCGTGGGTCGTTGCGAGCGAGCAGCGTGGGAGGATTGAAATAATAGAACGTAGGGCGCCCCATACCCCGGGGCGCAGTAGGTTGCCGAAGATATACCCGTTGGCGTTGTCGAAGACCTTCGGCTGGAGAAGGTACAGGGCGAGAAGAGAGAGAGAAAGAGGGCGAAAAGAAAAGGATATAAGCGAAGTTGAGGTTTGCGGGAAATGGCGCGGGTGCCGCTGCTGCGGATAGAACAGTCGTGGACGTCGCCGTATACCCGTTACTGTGGTAAAAGCGGAACGAGTGGAAAGGAAGAGAGGAGGAGAGTTGGGGAGGACGGTAGGGGGGGGGGGGGGGGGGGGAGGAAAGGGGGACGATAGCCAGCGCCGAGGTGAAATAGAGAAAATATAGGTTAGATTACGAGAAGACGCATGGCTCGACGGAGCTGAGCTTTCTGGCTCGTATAGGGAGAAGGTGGTATATAGAGCGCGCAACGTGCTTCCCCAGTGCCGCACCGCACGCTCGGCGCTGCGCCGCGATATCCCCTACCGAGAGCCCGAGAGAGCTGAGAGCGGAAAAGGACCGTGGCTCTATGGGGGTGGTTCCTCTCTCTCTCTCTTTCTCGCTGGCTGCCGCGGGTTGCTTTGCCGGCCGGAGAGTTAAATAAAAGCGCGAGAGGTAGCGAGCGATTGAGATTGGTTTTCGCTTCCCCCCCTCTCCCCTCTCCTACTCCTGCTTCCCACTGGCTACGTCGCGAAGTTGCCTTCTTTTTGTTACTGTTGCACACTTCCTAATCGAAATGTACCCACCGGGGGAAACGCGAGACTGCGCCGCTGCTTTACGAATTATTAGTACAGGGAACCGAGAATTTACCGTCGTGTTTAAAGCAAGCTCAAGGAGCCTGGATGCGATTTCCACTGGCCGAGTGAGAGAAAGATATTTTTTGTCGCTTCCTTTGCGCCAGTTTTTTTTCCCAGGGATATTAACATTGCAGATGGCGTTGGATTACAATTGTGATTATGGACAAATGGTAATTGATATCGCACAATCAGTAAGAAGGTTAGTTTATACGGTGAGAAGCGTCCGCGACCTGGGGCATCCTCCGCTCCGTCGGATTTACATAAATATTCATTTGTTCGTCGATGTTGGATTCTTTCCAAGCGTTTTCGTCGACGCAGCACCGCTCGACGGGTCGGTGACCAATTTGTGATTACGGCACAAACGGTAATTAATATTCCACAATCAATTTGCCGCGGAAATTACAATCAGGTTTGCAATGGTAATAAGAAAATGATATTTGGCCTCTGCTTGGCCGGCAACATTGGATCATCATCGTCGTCGTATTACGTGGGAACGGCGCAGCAGGCGGCGAATCGTTTTCGACGTATTTAATTGAATAGACCGAGCGAAAGCCGTGGTGCTCCATTAGAGCCTTTAACCCTGAAGCCTACGGGCGGAATACGCGAACGTCGGTGTTTAGTTTGTGTGCGACGCGAAATTGTACGTGATACACGGCGATGAGTGGGCGTTGGGAGACCGAATGATTGAAAACATTTTAACAATGAACTTTCTCCCGCAAGCTCGGGGGCGGATCGAGGAATATAATTAATCCATGTGTACACTTGTACACGGCGCGAACGCCGGCAACATGGTGCTAATTAATGTCGGTCTCGATTACCCTCGTAACATATTTCGTTTCGTGTGCTCCGGGGCAGGGGGCGAATGAGCAGTCGCCGGGAAATAACCGTGTGCCGATGGTCGCGCTAATTGACGACTGGAGTCCAACGGCCGAATATAACTCACGCGTTTATCGAGTTATCGAAAAATCCTGTGCATTGATATTTTGGGGAGGGGCCGCCGCGTGCGCACGACGAACGACGCGCATAAAGAGGCGCCGTTATTGAATTAGCATCGATCGAAAGTAAATGACTAAATGAGCATTGCGACACGTGACGACGAGAACGTTAAACACTCGGATCTCCACGATACTACTTGAAAACATTGTGACGCCCCCGAATGTCTCTTTTCGTGTGAATTCGACAATTCGTACTTGCGACGAAACAAAAGATTCGAAGCATTTTTTGGAAACGACGCGGCAGTCCTTTTGTACACTGTGGAATTGAACTAAAATACCTGAATAAACATGAGGACGTGGTCGATATATATATATAGAAAAGGTTAAATATTCTGCTATCTCGGTGTGCGGTGGTATACAGCGCCTTCACATAGAGAGAAAGACACAGAGAGTGTGAAAGAGAGGATGAGGAGCGGCGGAGTTACGCCCCGGCGGGAAAAGTCTGACCTCGGGCATCACCTACACCACTGACGCAATTCAATCCCGAAGGTTCGAAAGCGTTAGACTCCGGGCTCTGGCACAACGTACAGACAGGCGGCAGAGGCGAGTCACACGGATTTGGGCGAGCTCGTGGGCGCGACAGCAGCAGCGGCAGCGTCGTCGTCGTCGTCGTCGGGAGTATTTATCTAGAAGCGTGTGAGGGAGAAAAGAGGCGAGAATCCTCGGGTCCTCCGGTGCTGGCGCTCGGCTCCGGCGCTGCCTATGGTGTGCACGCCTCTCTCTCTCTCGTCCCGTCGAGATTCTATTATAGCGCTGGGACTCTCGGCGCTCGGGAAAATGTGGCGAACGTGGGCGAAAGCTGTTCAAGGCTTATGCTTTAACGTGTCCGCCGCCGCCGCGCGTATGTGCTGCATGAACTTTCCGACTTTCATCCCCGTGCTAAATTCTCGTCAGTTAGTCGGCTTATTGAGCGCTTACGAGCCGTTTAAAACAACGGGCGAATTATGGTTGCCAGGCCACGAAATAAGGGGAGCAGCGCGGCGCGGGTTGGTGTAGCGATAACGGAAGGGCTTGAAGTGGAACCGACTTGGAACCGACTGGTATTACGCTTCGCTTAGCGTGCTCGATGCGACAGCGCGGCTGTATAACTCTCTACAGTGGCATCCCTCGTAAGCTGCCAACTCGGGGGATCTACTGAGGCCTCTCGCGAATTTATATTTCGCTTCAATCCGCTCTACTGTGCAGTTTAACGGAACGGTTCGTACAAAAATGTCTGGACATTAGCGATTCAAATATATCTCACTGAAACTCCGGTGGCTGATTTATGCTCGACGTTACGCACCAACGGGAACGGATTACATAGGAGTTGTTGTTTGCTCGAAAAATCGACAATTCGTTGAGCAAATTTTTTGAAAGGCATTTTTTTGCGACAAAAAATCAATTTTCGCTTTCGCAAAGGTTCAAAATCCTATCTGATGGAACATTTTCCGCTGTTTCCGACAAGCATCGGTCTTTGTAAAAAAAATATAAAATTCGATGAGAAAAACGCAAAAATCGAAACGCAAAAAAGGTATATCCAGACAGTTCGTACATTGAGCCCGCAAACTTTGCCATATTTGCACCGATCCTAACGGATGGGACCTAAGTAGCGTCGGATGATTTCCGTCCAAACCCGAAATCGGTTATTCAGTAGTCCCTCGGTAACAAGTTAGGTTTCATTACAATCCAACCGAACCAGTATGCATTGGCACACGGAGCATTTGATTTTCATTGGTCAGCCCCTGGTTTATCGAGACCACTATGGACTCCGGGAGTACTCAAGTGCGGGTAATATCGACGCCGACCGGCATAAATATGGTCTCAAAGGCTCACTTCAAGTACGGACTCACGTCTTACGGTGTATATTCAACACGGCGGGAATGTGTATTTAGACAGTTCACACATTGACCCGGCAAACTCGGCGATATTTGCACATGTGCGCTCTGTCAACTTATAAACCAGTGTCAACTTATGGGCGACTCGACTGTATATCCGCGAAAGAGGTTGAGGGTTGCGAGGCCGATGGGGGAAGTCGAAGGGTGAAATTGTTTACCCTTGGTGAGCTGAAGTGCGGGGGAGTGGGAGAGCGACGAGGGAGTGGGCCGGGCGAGGCGAAGGGAGGCAGGGGGTGAGTCTACAGAGAAAGGGCGAGCGATCAAGCGCGAGTGCGGGAGAGAATCACGGACAATGCAAGCAAGCAAGCAAGCAAGCAACTGGCTAGGGAGGAGAAGCGAGATAGCTAAGTGTCAGTGACGGCGGAGAGGACGAGCGAGGCGTACACCGAAACCGCGGGGGCGAACACACAGGCTGCGAAAGAAAAGGACGCTCGTTCCCGTGGAGCAAGTGAAGCACGCGCCAAGGCCCGAAGAGATGGGAACACGGCTCTGATTAGCATACAAACTACGCAGAGCCGTGTTGTGCGAGCGATTGCGTTTGGCCTAGGCGCACGGTAAAAGCGGGCACACAGAGCATCGCGCGCGCGGCGCACGATGCTCTACCGGCTCTCGCCGTGCCGGAGCAGCCGACTAGAGGCGACCGACACCGGAAGAGCAGACGAAGACGACATAGCTAACTAGATGCCCGGGCGCGGCGCGAGGCAGAGCCCGAGGTACAATCCCATTCGGTGCCATCGCGAAGAGCCGGTGTATGTGTTTGTGTGTGTGCGTGTACACGTTCAACGGGAATTGCGACGAGCGGGATGGAAGGGGTCAACCGTCGAGGCCAAATCGAAAAACACAAATTTCATTATTGAAATAACGTTATCGTCGAACACAGACTCGAGGCACAAAAAGGAGGAAAAATAGGTTTGCTCGTATTGCACAGTTAGGCGAGTGATCGAAGCGTGAAACAAAGAGGTTTATCCGCAATGCAAGTAGTTTGAACGTCACTGAAATGTATGTACTTGTCTTTATTCTCTACATACATCAAGTGCTAGAGTTTTACACGCGTCGACAACAAGGTGAACGCGGACTCGACTAATGCACGGAAAGTGTGCTCTATCGATGTATCTTACAGTTCCTTACGGCTCGACGCGAAACAAAGCCTCTTTCATATCGACAATGTAAAGACTCCACACAAGACTGGGTGATACACGTTAAGCAGAACACCTATATGCTCGTGACGCGCTTTCCACGCGGACTTTTCCACGGAACACGGACGCACACGACGTCGGCGGCTAAGTGAAAGGAAAAATGTCGGTGGTCGTGTCATCCGCAAAGTCGGGGAGGCCAGACTGGTGTAAGACACTTCAAATATCGAACCATAAGCGCCGGGGCCGAGGGCCGAACGCCGGGGGAGGATGGGGAAGGGGGAAGAAAAGAGGCTCCCATAATGGGACCTATTATGATAAATACAGGCTAAAAGATAGTACACTACGAGAGCTAAACAGGAGTGCCATTGTCGCAGGCAGGCGAGCAGGGAGCGAGGAGGCCGAAGGAAAGGAGGCGAAGGGTGAGGGAGGGGGGGGGGGGGGTGGACCCATCGAGTCTGCTGCAGCTATTGCCGCTGTATACCGCCTGTTATACCGTACAACGGGTATATCCTGCCTCTGCAGCTACCCGGCAAACGGCCGATATAAATAAGAGGGCTTGAATGCCCGGTACTGTGAACGAAATCATCTTGGCACGCTGCCGATTGGGCGTACGTACCGGGGAGTCGAGTTCGTTGTACACTTAAACACAGATATACACCTCGGTGCGGCCGTACCCCTTTGTACCCTTTGCCCGTAATGGTATATGACCGCCCTGCACACACCCCCACTACCCGTATACATCGCCGATACGAATCTACTCACACACACACACGAGACCATAAGCGCCCATTGCCCCGTGTTAGTTTTGCGCGCCGGTAACACCATCGTGCTTGCAGCGATTGTGTGCGCGCGCGCCACACGTTATCGAATAAAAAAATAATATCTCCGCTAGACGACATAAAGACTTCCATCGAGGCGCCATTCGACGCGACACTCGGCGTAGTTCGCGCCTCTCGGATCCATACGTAGATGGCGCCTCGCTGTGCCGATTGCGAAATCCCAAATGCTCGGGTGCGGTGCAAAACGCTCGGGCGTTTTTCCGCCGCGCGCGCCTCCTCTCTGTGTTTGCGGAGCGCTTGCAGCGCCCGGGCGACGAGAGAAAACTCGTGAAGTTTCGCGTGCGTTCGCGTAGCACCCACTTCTCGTGATGAATACGTCTCCCGCGTCGGCACGGCGCGCGGGGCAGACGCAGTTTGCGCAACAGCCCGTCGATGGGGGCAGCGCTGTGGGGCAAGGGGGGTGGGGGGAGGGCGCAGCTCGCAGTTGCCGCTTTTAAAATTCACGTTTTTATCCGAGAGCCCCGCAGTCGCGCCATCGAGACCCGGAGCTTGATGTGCACCGGGGGGGCATAACGACGTTTTTTCCCGAAGGGTACGAAGAACCCGGCGGCTGTGCCACGCCGCTCGAGGAGCGAGCGGTTTTACCGGAGTCGTACACGGCTGCGGAGAGGTCATGAGGCGACCTCGAGGAGGAGAAGGGGCGGAGAGGTGGAAACGATTTTTGAGCCGAGAATTTTAGCAATGTCGCGCCGTGACGCCGGAGCCATTTGCGTTATACGGGGGAATTGGGAGGTGGGGGTTAACGACTCCCCCGAAATGGGCCGCGCGGTGTGATGTATCGGTGCGCCGGTGGCGCTACGGCAAAACAAAGGAGGGTGTGACGCAAGGAGCGAAGAAGAGAGGTGCTTCGTGGGCACTGATGCGCCCCGTCCGGTAATAAAAGCGGAGAGGAAAAAAGAAAGGCTTCTCCTCCGCCCACCTACTCCCCCCACCCTCCGTCGCCCCTGAAGCCGAGATGGGCAATTTTTGGCTAATTCGGGGAGGACGTCAAGAACGGACGATTAAGCTCGGAAGAGCGCCACTAGCGTCACGACGCGGAATATATAGAAGCGGCGCTGTTACTTCTCGAGTGTCTTTTTTCCCCTCCCCCGCCCTGGCCCGGAGGCTATGGGCGCACACCACGGGGGCAGGTTCTTCAAACACGATTTGACGCCCGAACGGTTCCCGTTCACGAGGCAGCCAGGCGCTCGTTGCCCTTACGACACAGGTCACAAAGCGTCGCGGCGTTTTACGAAGTCCTCGGATGCTCCTTCCGCGTATACACACCCCCCCCCCCCCCCCCCGGGGTTATGGTTTTCCGATGACAAGACGTGACGTTTTTTTGCTTCCGCCGCGCGTATAGTCGCATATTGTACACTCTGCGGCGGCATTTAGTGCCGGGGATAAAGAATAAGTTGTCGGGGGAGGATGTTCGACGTGACATTCGCCGTCGGCGCCGGTGGAACGTCGAGTGGTTTCGACTCTGGATTACGCCGGGGCGATCATCGGTGATAGTGGTTAGCGTACGTGGTTAGCGAACAGCCCTCGAGTGCCGCAGTTCCGAGCAGAATGTCGTCAACATTTTGGAATGACCCCGAGGCGTCGGTACTCCGAAAGTAGGAATGAGTCACGCTTGTCCGTATTTTTGGTGTAACTGGGTGAAAGTCAGAATTGACAGTCGCGAAAGTCATCGGTGCGGGAGAAACGTTTCGTTTACTTACTTCCAGAAGACGACGGACACGATGGCAGCCATGAGGAGCAAGACGACGGCACACGTGATGATGAGGGCAGTGCTCTGGAGCGATGGATTCGTGTGATAGGACGGGTCGATCATCTGCAAAAGACAAAAGAAAACATGTAGTGTCCGTGAAAATTACTTATAGCGATAGAGAGAGACGGAGAAAGCGAGCTTGTATTAACATAGGAATTGTTTTGCGGCGATGAGGTACATATGTTTATGGCCGGACCGAGGAGATGGGCTTTCGAGACATCACAATCGCCCCGAGTGCTTTTCACATCGATCCCTTTGCTTTATTGCCACACGGCATATCTGTATACATGTATGTACGTAGAAAATATAGCAAAGTACCGGGTCGAACGATGGAAAGGCCAACGGCTACGTCGTTCCTTTATATTTTTTTCCCTTTTTTTTCGTCGTTCCCTCTTGTCCTATTCTGTTGGTGTATCTGATGGAACGGAGAAAAACAAGCCGAGAACGAAACGACTTTATTTATTTCTTCTTCCAGGGTCGTACACTCCCGTACAATAACAATATTTCGTCTTCGGCCGGGCACGACGGTAAAAGCAAATCAGGATATTTTTCATTATTTCCACTTTTGCTGGGTAAAAATTGAAGTCAGTTCTTGTCGGGCCTCGCGATACCTCCAGCCACCGCTAGGATATCGTCGACGCTTCGCTGTTTTTCGCAAGCGAATCGGTCGAACGTTTGAAACGACACCGAGAAACGCCTAAAAATGGCAAAAGCTAGCTGCGTTCAGCCACACGGCCAGGCGAATCGAGCGTGGCTGAAAGAGCCAGCGGTTATCGGGAGCAAAGTTAGGGGCGAAGCCGGAGGGTCAAAGTGGATTCTGGAGCGCGTTTGAGTAATCTTTCATGCAGGAGCAGCCAGGAGCAGCAGCGAGTGCGCGGTACACACGCGCACACACACGACGAAGGGCAAAAGAAAGAGTGGGGGGTCACGCCCGCTTTACTCGCAACTTTATATATAATTACACGGAAAACACGAAACGTGGAAAGGGGGGGGGGGGGGCGGTAGAGGTCTGTGTGCAATCGCGGGGAGAAAACGCAGAGAGTTGCGCGCCCCGCGAGTCGGTCGTCATCAATATTTGCACGGCCGTTTCCTCATTCGGGAGCGCGGGAGCCACGTGTGAGTCACTCGCTCACTCTCGCACTTCTGGCTCTCGTTATTTGCGAGTCTGTACACACTGGCGTCCTAACCGGGTTCCTGGTTCGCTGGGTTTTCCTCGCACCCTCTCGCGCGCTCGGCAACCGTTGCGGGACGCAGCTACACACAGCGCGCGCCGCCAGCGGAGCGCCTGGCACACTCGGTTCGCCACGTGCACCAATTCGCTCCCTAATTTCGCTCCCGTTTCTAATTACCTTTCCCAGAAGGAAACGAGGGCGCGAGAGAACTAATACCGCGGCCCGAGCGTGGGAGGAAAATGATGCCGAGAAAGAGCGAGAGAGATCTCTACGTGTGGCTCTCGCAGACAGAGGGATGAAAGCTAGAAACCGAGCTGCGCTGCTCGCTGCTGCCTCGTAACGACGATCAATAACCCTGGGCAATTTGTGGCTGCAAAAATAATTTCATTTCCGTGACTTACAAGAAATTCATTTGTAAAAACAATAAAAAGATAAAAGAAAAAACAAACTGAAAAATACAAGCAATTTCTTCGCCGACGCAACTCCTTCCTCGATGTTTGTTTGTTTCTTTATTCAGCGGGAGGTCACGACGACGCGGCGAGCGAGTACCGTTTGACGTCGCGGCGACCTGCGTCCCCGCTGCTGCCGGTTGCGCGCCGCGCTCGAGTGCCCTCGAGAGTCTGCGAGTCGTCCGAGTACCGAAGACGACGACAGCGAGGACGGAATCTTACAACGAAACTCACGAGAGTCTATATAAGATGCGCTTCAAAGTAAAAATCACTCCATTTGCCGGCGAAATTAAGCCCGAGCTCTTGTTTATTTCACATTTTTTGTCAGCACTCCTGCAGTTTGACGTAAGAAATATTCTGATTCTCGGAAATCGTTATTTTTTTCAATAAAAAAATAATACCGATTTGACAGCACTGTCTACCGGACAAACCGGACGATAAAAATAAATATAAAAAAAAAAACAAGATAACACTCCCCTCTGAAATCGGCCGGAGACACAGAGTCGGCTTTGTGACGTAAATTAATTTATCTACGCGCGATATTACACGTTTTCTTTTCGCCGCACGGGGTGCGACTAATCTCCGATCGCGAGCACGAGGGTCGTTCCGACTTGCGGTTATGTGTGCACTAACGTAAGGGTCGGCTGGTGTGCTGCTGCTTCTGCTTTGCGCTCTGCGCTCGAGGGAAGAGCCGCGGGTGGTTTGGGGGGCGAGTGGCGGGCATAGAAGTCGCGGGGCCTGGTTTAACGTCGATAAGCCAGCAGACCCTCTAAGAACCGGAGAGTACAGATGATGACGGAAAGAGGGCGGGGAAGTCGCGGGGGCACCGCGCGGGGGGCGCGGGAGTCGCTTGTGGATATTGTGCAAAGTGTTGTTTGGCGTCGGGCCAAGGAAAGCAGCATTTATCAAAGAGCGCTGCTGCTGCTGCTGCTGCTAGACGCGCTCGAGGTGCCGTACACGTTGCCCCCCCCCCCCCCCCCCCCCCCCCTGCATCACGTTCTATTCCACGCAATTCCAGCGCTCTTGATGTATATACACACCTAATATATATATGTGTATACATGGATATATATATGTATACGCGTTGTATTATATTCTCTGTATCTCCGGGGCACATCTCTTCCTGCCCACTTTTCTCTTTCTCTTTCTCCGCGCTGCTTGTCGCTCTCCTCGGAGTCTCATCGCTCATCATTACCGTGGATATTAATGGCGCCGGCTAATGGATTCACTCCAGAGAGAGAAAGAGAGAGGGAGCGAACCACCATCGCCACCACCACGCGAGCTCGAGCGCGCAGTAAGAGAATCTCTTCCATTTCTTCTTTTTTCCCACCCTCTTTTTCGCTGTTCCACTAGCCCCCCCTCCCGCCGCTACTACCACTACCTCCGACCCAGCCCTCGCGGCTTCCAGTGAATTTGGAAAATAAAGCCACGGGGCTCGCGCGCCGGATGATGTATCACCGATCCCGCGGGGAGAACATAGTGCACTGTGCGCCCCGATCTCGCCAAGCCACCCCCCCCCCCCCCCAACACTCCCCCGCGCGATCTATGGTCCTCGCTGGACTCGCTGGAAATTTTCGTAATTAAAAAATCTTGCCGATGTTTTATTCTCGCGCGGGTTTAATTGATCGCCACCACCGCCTCCGCCTTACACCGTACAACCCCCGAATTCACGGGTACGCGCGGCCGGATAATAAATACAATCGAGTGTACCGCTCGACCTTTCACCCACTTCCACTCTGCCACGCTTTTCGGATCTCGTCCGCTCGTCGCGGTTTGCACTCGTTTCGGTAGAGAACGAAATTCCCCGAAGATAATTAAAAAATTGTCCGGAGTAACGAAATTATTCTAGTCAAGAGGCGAGTGTTGTTTATTTTATCACCGCGGAGAGTAAACAAATTCGCGAGATTAACCGCGCGCCGCGCGTATTCGGTTTGTTTTCGATGAATCCGGACTTGCAACTGGATATCACCGAACTGGATAACCAAACCCATCCCCCTGGATGGGTTGGGTTATCCAGGCCTCCCCTTCCTCCTTCCGCGGACTGCGTAGAGCGGAGACTGCGGCGGTAACGCTGTTGAGGGGTTCGCTCGTAGAACTGGTAAACTGGTAACCCAACGCGAGATCCAATTAACGAATTCCCGGGAAAATGCTTGTACTGCTCTCGCGCCGCGCGCGCGGTACGTAAGCAGCGAGAGTGGGAGAGAGAGAGGGCAGAAGCGACGCGCGCGGCAGCGGCGGAACAGCGGAACCAGGCGGCGGTGCCAGTGTCGGATAAAATAACGACCGCGTAACGGAACCGTGAACGAAAAAGAGAAAGAGCGAGTGAGAGAGAGAGTGAACGAAAAAGCTTGAGAAGAGAAAATAATGGCGCTGCAGCCGGGAAAGAAAACATAGACAAAGTCCTTTGATTTGCTCGAGCTAACGCGCTATATCAGCGAACTCTGCGGGTCGCTCGAAAACCTCTTTTTTTCTTCTTGCACTTATTTCACATGTATTGTATAGATATAGTATATATATGCATTATGATATTTTTTGCCGCGTCTTTTGAGGACTGCAAATAACATGTATCATAATCAAGAGGCGAATTTTAACGAAAACATTTTCGCCGCGCGTTGGGCTCCTAAATTTCCCCCTCGAGCTCGTTATACGAGCTCGAGTGTAGCCGCAAAAAAAACCTCGTTCGGGTGTATCGAGCGATACGAAAAAACGAATGTGCTCGAGATTTACGATAACGCGATGTATTTTCCTTCGAAATTGATGATCTTTTTTTTTCGCGAAAGGTAGAGGAAGAAAAAAAATGCAACTCCGTTGGTGAGAGCATGGAAATGTCGGTTCGACCGACCGAGGAATAAAAATCCTTTCTTGTCCAATGTAGCGATATTCTCATTGGTAATAGTTTAATTAGTCGGAAAACGCAATTCCCGCTGACAAGCGCTGCGACCAAAAGCCAAGTGTCGTGTCTGTGTGTGCGCGCGCGCGCATCGTTGATTGCACTTTTGCGGATCGCAGAGGCGATACAGCTGGGCCAGAGGCGGTGGTGGTGGTGGAACGTGGAAGTGGCGGTAGCAGCGACGGTGGTGGTAGTCGTCCGCGAGAGCCGATATATCGCAATAACGAGATTCGATTCTGAGAGAGGCCGCATTGCAGTGGAGCGGCGAGGCGGCCTCCGGTCCCGGCGGAGCATTTCGTCGGGACGGACCTGGCCCGATTAATTAGCGCGTCGATGGTTAATGAAGCCTGGCCCGCCGCTAGACCGGTGGCTATCTGTATTCGCGTCTGCGTGCGTCGCGTCTGTGTACCTTGTCTCTGTATTGTCCGTGTGTATGTGTGTGTGCAGCAATAAGAGAAACGCGTGTGGGGGCCCAGCGAAAGAGCGGACAATCGATATCGCCCCGGCGATATCTCAGAGCAGCCGCCGCGAGCCACCGACCGGAGAAAACCGGCGGCGAAATGATAATAACGGGGAAACGACGAGAGAGTCGGTATCGAGAAGCGCGAATATTATCATTATTCGCGGGCGTGCATACGTCGACTCGCGCTATGCATCTGCGCCCGGCGAAATTTATTGCTCGTTAACAGCTCGGTAATTACCCGGCACGAGCGCCGCGCTGGTTGTAACGACTCGGCGAAAGTGTAGCATCGAAAATATATACTCGATTGATTGTTTGTTTTTTTATTATTTTTTTGTATGCAGATAAATAATTTGCTGGAGGCTGACGATCGATCGGTATTACCGAATAATTTCGATCGTCGAAGCAAAGACTTTGTATTTTTAGACCCAGCCCGACGATTTTTTTAATTTTCGAAAATGAAATTTCAATTGCAGACTCTGTGATTCAGGCGCGAGCAAACAACGAGAACAATAAAAAAGAAGAATATTCGCCGAACGCGATAAATACATTTATTTCGACGGCGATAAATTCGCATGTTCGATTGAAACGCGACCAATTTCTATTGCATAAATCTGTTTCGCAGCCGGTTTAACAATTGCGCGCTCGGCCTCTCGGTCGGTCGGCTGCGAGGGTTCTGGTCGCGATCGCCCAGTCGTACCCGCTGCGCAGCGGGTACGACCGGACGCGAACGGAAATCGCAAAATCGCGGGTCCACAGGGAGCGGGGAGTCGAGCCCCCCTCCCTCCTGGTTTCGTTCTCTCCACAAGCTCCGGTTTATGCGCAACGCGCGGCCAAGAGTACCCAGGGGTCACGCTAATTACGCATTTGTCATGGAATTTGCATGCGCTCCACGAGCGCGCGCGCGCGCCTCGACCCACCGGATCCGCGTAACGAATCGTTCCGGCGGCAATACGCGCGTGCGCGTCCCCCTCGCTCCACCCCGCGAGCGCGTACAGAATATAAGGCTCTCGCGTTTGTGTTTGTCACCCGCGCGTTCCTATCGCCGAGATACGCGTAAACGTAGCTATAAACGAGAATTGGCTGCCGCGCGCGTACGTGCGTTTCGCGTTTTCGGTCGTTACTGCTTTCACCCTCCCCCCCCCCCCTTCACCCTCGCCCCCCATGCGCCCCCGCGACCCTTTCGAAGAATGCGGGACGCGTCGCTCGCGCGCTCGTACACACAGCGCCGCGTGCGCACAATGCATATGGCCGTAAACTTCACCCCCCCCCCCTCCCCCTCTCCTGCCCCTCTATGCCGCCGACCCCCTACGTGTACAATGCGGACGTGGACGCGTTTTCCATAGATGGATTCGTTCATTGGACGTCGTTATGGCTTTAAGCGGGATTCGATAAAAAAAAAGAAAAAAAATGAGAGACTGAACGACGTCGAATGGAAGAATAGGGGATTTTCGCGTGACGCGCGGGGTGGATGTGCAAGTTGATTGCAGGTAGTTTTGCAGGTCGGAGCTGCGAGAGAGTCGCGAGTGGCAGCGCTGCCAGGTCGATACATCAGGTCGAATTATACGATTTAGTCCCGATTAGACTGATTAACCCTGATAACACCGGATCCAATATGGGACTCTAAAAGTACCCTTTTCAATGATCAGTCTAACTTTTACAGGTGCAATGCTAACATGAGCATTCAATAAAGATTGCTTTTTTATACATTATAAACGTGAAAATGGTAAGTAGGGGACTTTGGTGCACTGATTACTCACAAATGGACCCTTTGGTTTAACATTACGGTCGACTAGATCGAACCTGTTGGCGTGATTTTAGGCACTCCGCGAATAGTTGGAAGTCGAGTCCATTCGCGGCGAATTCGGGCCTCGTTACTGTCCAACGGCGGAGAGCCACGATACACGCGCCCGGGATTTACAATGCGCGGGCCCGTAAACTTGAAACACGGGGAGAGAGTGGACTCGGCATTGTCCGCGGCGATGGATTCGTTCATTGGACATCCTAATGGTCGTAAACGGGAACCGATAATAAAAAAAAGCAGACGAGTTTGAACGAAGAATGGACGATATACATACATATGTATACTATTATGTACAGCGCGAGCCCGAGGCTTGGAGGCGGGGGAGGAGTTGGAAAAAAGGGAAAGAAGGAAGAAACAGCCCGCGGGCTGGATAGGTGGCCCCGTAATGGCTCGCGGTAACGGTAACGGCCTCGTTTTCCCCGGTGGCGTCAAAGGATTTGCTGGAAAGCGCTGCCGCTGATGGTGATGGTGGGTAGGCAGCGGTAGGTGGCGGTAGCGGCGGCGGCGGCGGCGGCGGCGACGATGGTGGCGGTGATGGTAGCGGCGGCGGCGGCGGCGGCGGCCGTGGTGGTAGTGGTGGTGGTGGTGGGTACCAGCAGTGGTTCCAGTGAATTTCTAAATTTACGTTGAAAGCCCGCAAGCCACTCTCACACGAATCTCCGGTCCTCCATCTCCGTCTCGCTTCCTGTTTCGCTATCATCCCCCGAGCGCTCCCTCTCTCTCTCTCTCTCTCTCTCTCTGCCGATCTCTTTTCTTCCTCTCTCCCTCCCGTTACCTCCTTCTCTTTTTCTCTCATTCCTTCGAGTCTTTTTATTTTTCCAACGTTCTTGCATTTTTTTCTTTTTCGACAATTTTCGTGCTCACAAAATGGTTAACGCCCGTTAGTGAGTACGACTGAATGTTCGCGTGTGCGAGAGTGTGTCAGTGTGTGGAACACACCCGCACACTGAGACACACGCGTCGGGTTGGGTCGGGCGACACCGGCGGCGGCGCCGCACACGGCGACCACCGCGCCGGTGGCTTCGCCGAAGCCTTTAATTCGCAGAAACTATGGCCGCACGCGTGAGCTCGTTTTTTTTCTCCTCGCCCCCCCCCCCCCCCCCCCCTTCCACACCCCCGGGCGGTTGCGGCGGCAGCCTCGCCGCGGTAGGAGCTCGGGCGAATTTGCCTGCCGGCCGGCGCGACGGGGATTCGTATTCACTCGGCGAGGAGCGTTCGCACTCTGCACACATGCAACGGTCCCCGCCACCCCGACGGCGGTCCCGGCGGATCCCGCGGAAAGTGGCGAGCGCGCGTCAACCCACTCGCTCGCCGCTCCGATAGTCACACACACGCACACACGATGATTCCACTATCGAACGGAAACTTTCGCGCTGGCCTCTGAACGAGCGCACCGCGAACCGCGCGCGAAATTGCGCAAGTATCCGGAAGAATCGGAATGCCGCGAACATTGGATAACGATTGATATGCCTTTTTTTACGCCGCGCTGCACTCGTGCGACGAGCGCGCCCGGTCGGTGTGAACACATTTTTGGTGGAGGTAAAAAAAAAACAAAGAAAACATTGAAAATTTTTGGTGAATTACAAAAAAAAAGAGGAAAACAATCGGAATCGGAAATTTGTCCGCAGCCACTTCAAAGACATCGGACAACGAGAAAAACGATCGTTCGACGAGTTTTCCATACGGAATCACCCCGGAAAACTTTTCACGCGTCGCTCTCGGGGCGTCGCACATTCTCTCTCGGGGTCGCGTGAACCTCGGAATGTGCACCAACTTCCAAACGGGAAAACATCGACATTGGAGAGGGTCGGAGGGGGTAGAAGCGTCGTGTTTGCGCGTGACTTTTCCGATCGAGGGCGCCGCGCGTTGCTCCTCCGCTCCTCCTCCGCCCGTCTCATCGACGTACACACGAGGAATCACCCGTTGCGGAATATTCGGTCGGATAGCCGCGGGAGGGCGACGCGACTCGCCCTCGGCTCCGAGCCCAACGTCAACGGGCCAACGTGGCAGCGCCAACGGCCGCACGTACCGGCCATTACATTTCGTCCCTCTCCCCCCATCGCCCCTCATCCCCCTCCTACCTCTTTATTTATTATGGATAATCCCGAAATTGGATTCCGCAGCCGGGCTGCCGCGATCCCGCGCGATCGTTCCGCCACCCCCGCCAAACAGCCGTAATACAACGCGACGGACACACCCTAACCAACCAAAACGTCCTTCCGGCCTGGCGACGGTTTCTCCCTCTTTCTCTTTCTCTCTCGCTCTCGCTCTACCCCAGGGCTCGTTTGCCCTCTGTTTCTCCTTCCGTGCAGCCGTAACCGCGACTGTATACGGTGTGTTATACGGTGTGTTACACGCGCACGTGTAGAATCGGCGACCCTCTCGTTGAGCGTGATCCTCGGCCGAAACGGCGCAGAGAGCGAGAGAGACGACGAGAGAAACGAGTCGCGGGGTGTATGCGGCGTACTTGAGGAGATCTGGATTAAGGAAACGAGAAGAATCTTCGGAGAGAGAGGAGAGAGCGAGAGACGCGAGCGTTCTTTCGGTTGTTCATTTGTTATTTTCTTACCCCCAACGGGGAAGGAAAAAAACAGACGTTGACTCGGTGGAAAATTGGAACAGCGCCAGCTTAACTCGATTTTCGTGTTTACCGTACTTTTTCCGTCCTCGCCGTTTTCTTCTTATTTTTCGTCTCTTTCACTCTCACTCTTACTCCCTCTCTCTTCGTCGTTCCGCGAGCAAGTGTTGTGTATGTTTTTTTTTTATTCCGTTTTTCTTCGTGCTTTCAGATGCGAAGAGTGCAAGGATCCAAGGGACGACGACGAGGTGTCTGGAAAATACGTTTGACTGCCTCCGGACAAGATTTCATAGCGCGTGGGGTGAGAGCGAGACGGCGATCTTCGAGTGGAGCGGCGGTGGCGGCGGCGACGCCGCGTCCACCTCCTTCAACCGACGCGGGAAAAGGAGCGGAAGAAGCTCCGGCTTCGACGTTGCGCGCCCGAGCTACGCCGTTGCTTCTGCCGGTTGCTTCGTCGGCCGTAAAGCGTACGTCCTTGGCTCTTTATTCGAGCGCGCGCGCTATGTTACTGCGATCTCTCCCATCGCTCGGAAAATTTCTTCGCTAAGGGGTGGCCCGACGTACCTGATGGTGAATGATCGTTCCTGATATTCACGGTGACGCTCCTTTTGCACTGTAGGGTTTAAACAGTCTCTCGATTCGAATATTCCACTATTTGGTTCGAATATTCCACTATTCGGTTCAAATATTCCAGTATTCGATTCGAGTATTCCACTATTAGAATATTCTACCCAAACTATCCAATCGCGGTGACACCGCTAATTCGTCGATTACCGGGTCATCGAGGCCTCCCACGTGGAGCCCAGCGCAAATCCAAGACGAGGAGACCTCCAGGGTATCCCCGTGTAATTCCCAAATCCACCCAATCTAGATTCCAGTCGGGCGGATCGTTGGCGACCGAGGAGGGCGCGATAGCGCCGGTGATTCTCCGTTGCCATCGATCCTCCTCCGGAGATTTTGGGCCACATCGCCGGGGGTTTTGGGCGGCGCAGCGGCGTATCGGAGATGGGAAATAGAAGACGACACGCGCGGTATACGTCGAGGTGGAAGGATCCACCTCGGCGCTGCCGCCGCCGGTGGCTGCCGAATATTTAACGGAGCTCCGGAGTAACATTCCAGGCGTGCTTTAATATCGCCTGTCATTTCGCCCTCGTCTTCCTCACTCTGTCTATCGTGCAATATATACATGTATATAGATATATATACTCGCGCTTCGCAAAGCACTCGTTCTTCTCACACTTCCTACCCTACCCCCCTCCTTACGTACCGCAGCACTCACTTTCCCGAACAGTCTATATATATATTTTATATTTATATATATCTCTATATAGACACGTATAACTATATCGCGGTCTCAACGTCTCTTCTTCCACCCGGTGGATCCCATCTAAAATCCTCCGACCCTTTTCGTCACTCTCCCACGGGATACACACGCCCAACCCTTCTTCCACCCCCCCCCCCCCCCCCCCCTCCTCACCAGAGCAGCGCGCGTCTCCTCCTCGCCCGAATTGTTTTTGATATTCGAAACGGAATGGTATATAACGCACACACCCATAATACATAGCGTGAGACGTCGACTTGCGAAGGCTTCAACTTTCGACAGTGATGTACACCGCGCGGCTTTCAGACTCCCCGCGTGATACAGCTGAAAGCTCGTTCTTGTTATCTTCCTTGCGGGACCGCAAGGATGCGACGCGAGTGCCGTACAGATATGTATATAACACCACGTGTGCGTATATAGGTGACGTCGGTGTAGCCGAGCGACCATCCCCACTCGATGTCACGAATATCTTTGATATTGGCTCCGGAGTCTCCGGCGTGAAAATCCTGACGCGAAGATGGAAAGCCCTGTTAACGAGAGGATACCAAGAGGGATTCCCAACCTTTCCATCTTAATTACGATCCCAACATCCGACGCATCGAGAATTTTCGCGACGAACCAGCGCGAGAGACGTATTACCCGAGTTTACAGCCCGGGGTTTGAGGGTCAGCGGGTCACGAGGTGGGAATGACGAGGATTTGGGTGAGGAATGGAGCAGCGAGCGAACCGGCATCGCCATGGTAACCCGCACCGGCTAAATGAATCTTGCCAAGTCGCTGTGTCTCTCCGTTCGCGCCCTCGCACTTTCGTATTCGCGCGCGGTGCAGCGTCAGTGGCGCCGGTGGCGCGTCGGCTCGAGCGCCGAGCGGTGTACAGAGACCCCGGCGTCTTTCACACACTCGCGGGGGAGATGAAGGGGTGAGGCGGGCGTTGGGCGAGCAGGGGTGAATTACGTGTTGCGCGTAACGAACGTTAGAGCGCGCGGTAACGTTGTTCGCGGTGGGATTACGCTAAAACCACGAAATCCCTTTTCCACGGGGCGCGAGGATGAGATCGAGTAGGGCGCACTCTGCATCTGCGCTCGCTGCTACCAACGAGCGTATATATATATGTATACTGTATATATATGTGTGTATACTCTATACACACCGTGTAACCCGTTGCTCTCTCGTTGCCCGACGACTCCTCGCAGCTTTTGTCGTATGCCGAGCGGCAGCTCGCCCTTTCGCCCCGGCTTTCGTCACTATTGTCCCCGCGTGCACTCGCGGTTATACGATACTTTCGGGATAATCAACCCCACGACGAACTTGCGCCATTTGCGCCGGCATTTTCCGTCTCCTCTCCCCGCATCCAATTATAACGGCACCGTGTTCACCGCCGCTGCCTCTCGCATCTCCGGATTATGACTTCGGGCGGCGTTTTGTCGACGACGGCGATGGGGTGAACTTTTGAATATTTGCTTGACTTCGGTTGAGGTCGAGCCTCGTCTAAATCGAGGTCAAACTTGGCTCATTGGAAATTCAATTTCAGTCAATTTCTATTTTAGTTGACATTTTTATCGACCTCGACCTTGTGTCGCGGTGATTAGATTTGTGATTCCCTTTCAATTTTACGTTATTTCGGACCCTGAAGAAGCTGCGGAAACGCTACTTCTTCCTGGGAAATCAATATTTCCATGTCGCGAAACGCACCCTGTCGAATGCTCCTCGCAGCAACCGTCCCCTTGTCTCTCGCGAGCTTTTGTGTCCCGCAGAGTTGCGTTCCATCTCATTGGAAATTTTCGTCAGGAAACGCGAAAAATTGATGAACGCCAAAGCTCTCTCTCCCTCGCTCTCCGAGTAGATAAAGGAAGTGCGAGATATCAGACTGAAGGAGCCGCCGACTGGCACTCCGGTGTTCGCAGCGGTGGTTTTGTCGGCGAGAGCGCGTCGACGAGAAGAGGAGGAGGAGGAGGTCTTGTCGTTTCTGCCGAGTAACCGGGTATGTGCACCGCGCGCGCAAGCTCCAACGGCAAAGGAGTCGTTAGGGCGTGAGGGACGCCATTCTCCTCGCTATCCTCCCTTTAATCTAGAAACGTGGGTATTTCCGGGGCGGGGGTGGTTGGGTGGCGGTTGTGGGGGAGTTGGGGGAGGTCGGTCGCCGGCTGCTGGCGCGGACCGGGGGTTGCCAACGGGTGGATCTCTCCACCGCGCCCTGGCGGTACACTCGGGGTACTGCACCGGCAACCAGCCACCCGGTGAGGAATGAGACGGAAGCAGCCGGAGTAGGACGCGATGAGGGGCCAGGGGCAACGGGGCGGGAGGGTTGAAGGTGGGGGCGATATATAGACCCGCGTGGATGAGAGAAAAGAAGCGTGGCAGCAGAGGAGAAGCTGAGTGAGGTCCGGAAGTGGAGGAGGAAGGAGGGACACGAGAAAGGAGCAGGCGAGCAGAGCGCGCGCGATATCTCTTCCCTTAATTTTTCTCTCGCCCTCTTCTTCTTCTTCAACTCCTCCCTCGGCCTCTTCGCGTCCTTGTTCCCTCCGCCTTTCTCTCTGCCCTGTACACTCTCGTCGTTCGACCCGGTGCGCCCGACGCCGGCTACGTGCAGCCCCGGCGCTAAAGCTTCGCCGTCGCGCTTTTCCCTCTTTTTCCTTTTATTCGTCTGGCCGCCGCCGCCGCCGACGCCGCTGCCACCGCTACACCCGGAACACACCGCATCGGAAAACCTCCAAGCGTTCGCCTACCCACGCCAACCTCGGTCCACCCTGCAACCACCTTACCCAACCTACCCCTCTTACCGCCGTCATTCGCGGATCAAACAATAAGGGTAACCAACCCCTACTGCCAACCTATACCAGCCAGACTAGCCAACCCAGCCAGCCAACCCGGTGCACCACGTACTACCCCTGGACGCGAGCTTCCGAAACGTGACGGAGTGTTGCGGCTTCGCCAGGCTACAGCGCAGAGTCGAGATTGAAACTCGTCGAACTCCATATACCGACCAACCTCGTCGCCGCTAGTTTTCTCCCGTATATGTTTGATATACCGACATTTTTTTTACCCCACCTCTCAGTCCCACCCCACACCAGCCCCGAGTCTCACTCGTTCCACTCTGCCGTCGCGCACGACTCTCGGGCGGGTGAATTATCGCAATCATTTCCCGGGAGAATCGGAGTTCGCTTGTCACTCTAGATTAGGACTCGGCGAAGTAGGGGCAACGGGGGTGGGGGGTGGGAGCAAGAGGGGAGGGGAAACACGTCAGCTATCGGAAATTGGTCGCGGTGATCGAACGCCCGCGATTGTTCGGGCTCCTAAACCTATGAATTATAATCGATGCTTCCGGTTCTGCCGAAGGTGGCGTTGTTGGATCGACCGGATCAGGGGCTTCGATCTTCGAGTCAAGACAAGGTTAGGCCAGAGAAATTTTTCTTCTTCGCCTACATCACGCGGTCTAATGAGAATTCCGTTGTTGCAGCGCTCTAGGGGCGGTTGTAGGGTCACCCCTACGTCAATCACCGCGTCCAACGTTCGCGGTGATCGAATTCGCGGGCGTCGGAATTGATATCGCCGATTTGCCGCCGAGACGCGGTGAGACACCGCATTGGAGGGCTGAATCTTAGCCCTATATGCGATGATTTGTCAGCGGGAAATAAGCGCGAGAGATCGGGAGTCGTAATAAGTAGAGGATCGTTGCGGGACGTCTCGAGCGAGACGAGTCGAGATGGCGGGGATCCGAGTTCAAGGCGAGGAGTTCGACTGATTCGAGTAATCGGGCTATTTTAGCCGCGGAAAGCCCTTCGAGCCCTCGAGAATTCTCCACGCGCGACTTTAACGCGGCAACGCCGGGAGTTCGTATTACACCTTACTAACCCCCAGCAGCAGCAGCGGCGGAGCCAGAGAAGCTGGAAGCAGAAGCAGAAGCAGCAGCCACCTCCTCGTCGAGTGAGAATGGATGATGCGGTCCCCCCGCGAGGCCCCCTAACACGATGCGATAGGCGATGCCGGGCGAGGCGCAAGGAGCGGCAGCGGTGGTGGCGGCGCTCCAACCCAGCGGAGCACGCGGTTAAGTTTTCGAGTGGTCGTGTCTCTGGAGTTAGAAGTGGCATTAATTTCTAGCCAACGGGGGAAGAAGCTGGGGCCGGAGGAAGTGGAGGAAAGGGGACGCGCCGCGAGAGGAGGGAAAATTGAGGTCTCGCAGCGGTGGATACGCCGCCTCTCGAGAGGCTATACTACACCACCGCCTTATGTCTTACCCTGCTGTACCCTATACCCCAAGGCGGCACTGGAAGGGCTGCGACGCGCCCGCCAAAGGGGCGAACGGGCTTCCGAGCTTCGCTCGATAGCACCGATTCTCACTGGTTCGACTGGTAACCTTACTTGCTCGATTCGCACTTTGCGAACTATCGATTACGCGGCTGCGTACTTGAGGATTAATTGGGCGTAGGGCCGAGACTCTTTCACGTTGGTTTTTTTTATCGGAGCTTACGGATTTTTTATTAAAAATTCTTTTAGGCTTTTGCTTTTTCGTTTTTAATACCATCGAAAGTGTCGATGATAAAGTTTACGGTCTTGCGAGACGAGCATTCGCGATGCGCAATTTTCGTCAACATGAGTCGTAAACCCGCCAGAAGCCGCCGCCCGATGTGTCACGCGTATGTCAACCGAATTACAACCTCGGAGGACGAAATTGTCGATGTATTATTCAGGTCGACGCGCCACGCGAATCGCGTCGCGAAATGTGGATTCAAAGACGCCGCCGGGAAACGCGTTTCTTAGGAGCATGAAAAAAATCATAACTCGATGCGGGTTGGTTAGGCTGCTTGAAGGACGAAAAAAAGAAGTAAATCTAAAATTGCTCCCTCGACGGTTGCGGGGCAAAGGTTGATTGAGGACTACACGAGGACTCGTGCGGGGGCGGGGGGCGAGAGAGGCGAAGGACCGGCAAAGATCGGGATCTTTTCGTCTCTGCCTATTTCTCATCGCGCTTTAAATTATTCAGGAACGCGATGAGAAACTCAAAGAGGTTGTCATCAGCCTTAAAGTTTCACGAAGGAACGGCTGTTGCCGCGAGAGACGGAGAGTCGACCTGTCGACGAGTGTGCGAGAGAGCCCCGAGGGCGACCTCGGATTACCCGACCCGAAAGATTCGTGCGAGATATCACCGATCGCCTCGTGTTGCGCGCGGATCCTCCTCGGACCCTCATCAGCTTTTCCCGAATGATCCCTTCGACCTTACACAGAGATCTCTCTCTCTCTCGTCGTGGCTGCGGCTATTTTCTACACCCTTCGTGAATTTATATGTCCACCCCCCACGCTTCACCCCCAAACCGCGCGCCAACGGCGTCGGAATCTCAGGAAATATCCCCGGAAAACTTTTTTTTTTCTTTCTTCGCTCTCGTCTCAGCTCGTAACGAGATATTGAGACGAGAACACACGGCAAACAACCCACCGAGAACCCGCGCCGTCTCGTGCGCGTCACGAATAAAACACCGGGAAAAGTTGTTGCTGGGTGGAATTCTCGTGTCGTGAAAAAAAAAAAAAAAAAAAAAATCTTTTCCTGTTGAGCCAATTAAAAAAAAACATGAAGGAAGGAGAACCAATATTCTCAGCACTCTTGGTAATTCGTCGACGTCAACATTCAGCGAAACCTTTTTACGCGTAATTCGCGATGCGCTGGGTTGGTCAGAGCGAAAATGCCTCGTCGCTGGCTCAACTGTCGTTTATCAATCTAAGAAATTTCCCGGCACCGACGAATCGATATGTCAATAATTGGAACTTTGAATTTACAGGCGGAGAGAGCGACGGTGGAATAAACCACAAGGGGCGTCTCAACGCTGGTGGTTCTGCAGGTGGAAAATTAAGAGCCCCTCGAGCTTCTCCGGCTGTTTTTATTTTTGCCTCCCGCCGCTTTTTCCTTTTTGTTTTCCCGGGGGTTTTTTCTCCTCTCTTTCGTTTCGCGTTTTTTTTTTTCGCGTTCGCCGATGATTTTTTTTCGCGTTTTTCCCGCCGTCTCTCGGTCGACGAGGCCGCGGAACGCGAGAGCTCGGGCCACGAAGGAACCGCGCGGGAAAAGCGCGCGCGGGCGGCGGCGGCGGCGCGTCGATATTATTTTACGCTTCCGCGAATCCGTCCCGGGCAGCCAATCAACCGACTTCGTATTTCTTTTCGCCTCGGGGATCGCCCCAGCCTCTCGATTCTCGCTGTTTCTCCATTCCGCGTTGCTCGTTTTCGTTTTTTTTCTTTTTGTCTTTTTTTTTTCGCTCCCACAGCTCTCCACGTCGGACTCTATCCTCACGTACGACAAAACTATCGAATAGCTTCGTTTTCCGAATTGAAATACGCGCACCGAGGCAGATACACTGCTCGCTCTCTCTCTGCTTCCCTGTGTCTATACGCGGATTGCGCGTCGCCGGCGCGGAAATTCGTTTTCTCGATTTTTCCACGAGATTCTTGAAAAACTGTCAGTTTTCGACTATTTCTTTGTTTTACTTTTCACTTTTTTTTAGTCGATACAAAATATAAAAAGAATTCCCAACCACAGTGTATGAAAATTCGTCGATTCGCACAAATCTGTTTTATTTCCGGTTCTCCAGATGCACCGCTTGATCCTCTATTCGAAAGTTCGTGAGCAAGCATTGTTGTCGATTTATTCGGCCTCTGATTGGTTGTTCGGAAACCGGGAGTTCGTTGCTTAATATCGCGAAATTTGGCAGTTTGTCAGAAAAAAATTTTGATTTTTGCGTTTTTCTCATTGATATTTCTATTTTTTCGGGCAAACAATGGTGTTTTTAGGAATCAGCGAAAAATTTGCCATCGGATAGGTTTTTCAGACTTTACGAAATCGAAAGTATGTATTTTTTTTTTTTTTTTTCGAGAACAAAGGCAAAGGTTAAACCTCGTTGCGCGGTTACGAGCAACTTAATTACGATCGCAGGTGCTCCTTATCGCCGCGACTCGTTCGTCTCCGCGCGGTGACGTTATCACTCGTACACGCGCGGCCGCAATACACCTGTCGTGTCTCTCGAGGGACGCGGCTCTCCCGCGGTTTCTAAACGCGACGCACGACGCGAGTTCTCTCGTCCCAACGCGAGTCTCGAGCGGGGTAAACTGCCTCGCAGTGTGGTTTACATTTCTATTTTTTCCCTTTTTTTCTATTTTTTCTTTTTCTTTCGCTCAACTCTGCCTCGGGTATGTCGTTCGCTCTGTCTCTCTCTCTCGCTCTTTTATCTTCTTTGCTTTGCCGGGCACGAGTTTTTAATTATTCCCGAGTAAAAACGAAGTTAGTTTCGGTATAATGGTACAACGAGTCCGGGCGGCTCATGCATAGCTCGCATGGTGTATATGCCCCTACCGCCCCCGCACCCCGAGTGTATTCCGGCCAACTGGGTCGACCAGAGAGGCGAAAAAAGGAAGGAAGAAAAGAGAGGAAGGAAAGAAAAGAAAAGAAAACGCGGTGCAGCGAGTAAAGGGTGAAGAGGCGCTGAGCTGGTCTCGGGGTTGCTGCCGCCGCCGCTGCTGCTGCTGCCGCTGCTGTTGTTGCTCGTTACGCAGCGTCGACGCACGAGCCACGCGAGGCGCCCCCGAGGCGTTTCTGTCCTACGTGCCACGGGAAATACCTTTTACCTCTTTGCCCTCGTCCAAGCCGCGCACACAGAGAGAGGAGAGAGAGCTCCGGTTACTCCTTATCGGTACTTTGCTTTGAAATAATCCGAAGCGATAAAGAAGTGCACGAATAAAAAAATTGCGCTTTTGGAAATTTTTCTTTCAATTCAATTTTATTGCTGGCATAGTCACGTTGCAGGGTAATCACATATTCAGTATTGTATAAAGGCCCTCATCGCATCAAGCGAGGCGAAGAGAAGAAAAAAAAGAAGAACCGCAAGTGCAAGGAACCAGGAAGGGTTCGAGAGTGCAACAGCAGGGAAATGGATTACAGACCGCGAGTGAGCCGCTCGGTTCGTGGACGTGACCGTTCTGAGCTCGCGGCAGCAGCAGCGGCAACGGCAGCAGCAGCAGCAGCACGTGAACGCTCCGGGCTTGGGTCGAGCGCGCACGAGACTCGGACGTTCAGCGTTCACTTTCGTCGACCCCGAAGCCAATTAACCCCCGTGTAATTAATAACCCATTCCGAGGAAGCCGCAACTACGGGCGCGCGCGCACGCGGCGCTCTCGGGGTTCGCCGGCTCGAACGACCGACGACACAACGACCCCGGGACCGGGTTGATCGAGGCACCCGACGCGCGAGCGGAGCGCGCGTTACCCGCCGCCGTCGCCGCCGCCGGTCCAATAACCGATCCACGCGGCTCTCGAACGCCGCCCGCGAGGATTAACCCGACGTGGGGACGATGGAGACCGAAATAACCCGGTGCCTTAAGCCATCGAGTAACAATTAAACTTGGGAAAAAAAAAAAAAAAAAAAATTACTCTTTTTTTAAATAATTTTTTTCAGAACTTCGGATCAAACACTTTTTCGCCTTAATTCACGATAAATCCGAGATTACGAATATTTTTAATTTCTCTCCTCTCCTCCCCCCCCCCCAGGAGAGGGAAAATTAAAACCGTAAATTTCATTAACAAGAGGCTGGGGAGAAAAAGACGATTAAATAACCAGCTCCTCGGACAGTGAGTGGCTAAACCCTCTCCCTCCCCGCCCCACGTCTCGCCCTTCCCAGCTCCTCCTCTCTCCGCCTGTAATTTCATTAAAAAATAATTTTCAACTCCCGGCGATATTTTTCTTCGAATGTGCTTTCATTAATTAATACTACCCGTTACGTCGGACGTCCCGACGTTCACCTCGAGGGAAAAAAAGCGAAAGCGAAAAAACTCGGAAGTACAAAATTCCGCGAGTGAAAAAAAATAACGTCGCGAAAAAATACGATTAAATAACCGCGGAGTCCTTGGCGAACGGTCCGCGGGGGCCGCGCGACCCGCCAATTAAACTGTCTCTCCCGATGGCTACTGCTGCTGCTGCCACTGCTTCTGCTCCTCCCGCGTTGATCACCGACAACGACGAAGACGGCTGCGACGAACGTGCAGCGATGTCGTCGTCGTCGTCGTCGTCGAGCGAATTCGCTACTATAGAATACACATTGCTCTTGCGGTTCCCTCATCGACCGCGAATACTCTGCCCGACGATCGAGAGGGTTATTTGCTCGCTCCGACCGACTGGGACTTCTCTCGCGGCGCATGCATACTATACATACTATATAGATATATATATATATATTCAAACGTCGAGATACCGGAGAGAAGCGATCTCCTTCCCTCCCTTCCCCCGTCCACCCCCTGCGCTCTCGCTCTGCCCTCGCCTCTCAGCCTCATTTATCCGGGCGCACGGAATACGCCAAGTGCTTTCAATGCATTTTTATTGCCAGGGAGCCGCCGATGCTGCCGCCGCTGCTGCAGCGGTTGCAGCTCCGGCGCTCCGGGCTACACGCCGTGCGGCCGCCTCGATGCAAGAGCCTGGTATAAGGAAGGAAGAGCAGAAGTGCGGGAAAGTATCTCGCTTCCGCGCGCCGCGCGCGCGTCTACCTATAACGCTCGAAATATTCGAATAGCTCGCTTTGCCTCTCGCTCTCTCGCTCTCTCTCACTCTCCCACGTGCTCTGCCTGTGACTCCTCTCGCACACACTCGGGAGGCCCGACGTCGGTGCACCGCGCGAGCGAGGCTTTCAAAGACGAGGTGGGAGGCGGGGAGGGGGGGGGGGGGGGTGGAAAAATGAAAAATAAAAGGGCAAAGAGAAAAGCATCGGAAAACCCGACTCGAACCGTCAAAGTGACTTTTGCTCTTCAATAGTTTCCGGGATTATGAGGACTTCACCTCCAACCCCCTACCCCCACGTGACTTTCACCTCTTTCCACCCTCTTTCAACGAGTAACGAAATATAGTTTCAGTTTATACTTTTTTTATTTACTTATCGAGACTTTTGTGGATTCTCAGGCTCGTCGATGAGAAAAAAAATCGCAGCTGCGAGAATGTGGAATATGACGTGGCTCAGTTCTCGTTGGGAAAACAGTACGCCGAGTAAAACCAAGAGTTGCTTTTATACTTTGGCCGCGCCCGAGCCGCGCGAACTTGAAAACTCAAAGTTCGGCGCGGCGAGAGTGAAACTCGGTCTCGCGCGTCTTTTCGGCACGGCGATCATCAATATTGGGGCGAGGATGTTAATTAAAAAAATTCCAAGCTCGAGCGTAGTGAATCATTTTTTTTCGCCCGGGGGGATAATTAACTTTTGTATTAATTATCGCGAAATTGTTTCACTTTTCCAACGAGAGTCAGACGAGATCAAGGCGCATTTTTTTTCTCAGTCACAGTAACGTAGCTCAAACTGCATTTCAGTCATCAGTCGAATTCCCCCCCACCCTGCCCCTCCAACAGCTCATTACACCAACAACGCAGAGACGTCAGACACCGGTTCGTAGGAAGAATAAAAGGCCCGGTGGTGGCATCGACCGTGCGCGCTGGAAGCTGTAAAAGCTGTGGAAGCTCCACGTGGTCCCGCGCCCCACTGGCAACGAAGGCTCGCGCCGCACCCGAGGTAAAACCTTCTGTGTAAACACTAGACAGCGGGAGTTGTGTATACACCGGCGAACGACGTCGACGACGCGAACGTCTCGTCTCTGTGTTGCGTGTGTTACGAATAGCGCGGGACACGCGGTGCACGCGGGGCACGCGGTGGTCCCGACGAACGCGCGTCTCTCCGTCCGTCCGTATGGTCGCGCTGTCGCTGCTGTGGCTGTGGCTGCTGCCGCCACGCCATACCGGCTCGAGCTCTAATTATAATCCGCTCGCACCGCACTGCGCCACGTAGAGCGCCGCACGAAAAGTGACAAAAAGGCACGTCCGAAGAATGGCAGCAGCGGCAGCAGCAGCGGCAGCGACGAGCGGAGGGGGAGACGAGTGAAGAGGGAGCCAAAAAAAATGGTACGTGGCCCCTGGCGCGTGCGTTCGCGTATTGTTCCCCGCGACGTATCTACACGATGTGTATACCACACGTGGGCTACACTCGGCGTTTGGGGAGGGGGTTGGGAGTGCGGAAAGGGGATAGGGGACGCGTGCGAGCAAGCAACGCTGTACTAATAGAGAATATATTTTCAATATTAGTATTTCATTTGGCGGTTAAACACAGCAAAAATTGCGGGTGCCTTGATATACACAAATGCGTCGACATAATTGGAGCGCCGCGCGCAATGTCAACACGCGTGCGTTTTTTTTTTCCTTTTTTTTCTTCCTACGTCGTTGTTTTTGTTGGGCAAACGAATCGAAGAGCGGGAAAAGGACGAGGGGTTGGGGGGTCGAAAAATCACTGACGCGATAACCGACACCGGGGGTGAAATAGCGCGAATTGTTTTTCGGGGTCAACGACCCCTCGCGACTCGAAAAACCGGTGCCAGGATACACATGACGCACGAGTCAAATTTTTGACCCTCTGCGAACGAGATCTTCAATCACGCGTATGCGTGGCGCGATTATTATACAATGTAAAGCTGCGATCTTTCGTCATCGCGCGCGTGCTTATCGGTGCGGATTAGAAAATTGAGCGGTGAGTCCGCGGCGCGCACGTGCGCCGCGCGGTAAATTAACGTTTTGTAACCTGGTGCGCGCGCGCGGTCGGGCGTAACGCGATAAACCGCGCGGCGCGGGCGACACGCGTGTTGCTGCTGCTGCTGCAGCGACGCACGGCGGTCGCGCTCGCTCGTAATATCAGGCCGTGCGGTTAATCGCGTCTCGATGGGCACATACCAAAGGGCTTATGGTAGCTACCGCGTACGTATAATATAGTACTAGTACTACTAATATGTAGCACCCATAATATAGTATATATAATATATCACCTATAATATCCCAGGTAGAAAATCTGTAGCGTTTCATTCGGTCCAAGCCAGGCACTGATCAGGCCCAGACAAGGGTGACGCGGGCCTGACCAGGGCCTGACTAGCGCCGGGTGTAATGCCGTAAATTTTCTACTGGGGATAGTACTTTTACTGATGCTAATGTAGTATGTATAATATAATGTAGCGAGTAGCCCACACGAGTACATGAAGTATGGAGATATCGGAGATCGAGACGGTGAATATTCGTGCGCGACACGCTGTGCCCCCTCCCCCCCCCCCCGCCCTCCCCCTCTCGAACGGGTTTGAAGGGGACACAAGGGGGGCGCCACTGCGTCTTTTGGTACATACATCGCTGGCTAGCGGGCGTAGCCGGCAGTCCCGCTACGGCCATAGGTTGGAGGTATCGATAAATCATAATTCGCAGCAGCTCCGAGGCCGTTGTCGAATCCGAGCGAGAGATCCCGGGACACGAGAGCGCGGCGGCGTCCGGATTTTCGCGCCGCCGCAGCCGCCGAGCGGTTATCGCTCTACATAAATCAGCGGCTAATCCGCGCTAGTCGCCCCGAGTGTCTCGTACCTACTTTATATACGTATATATCTCTATGTATAGGTATGTATATACGTATGTATGTATATACGGGTATATATTGCACCTATAAGACCGAAGTCTTTCGACTAAGCCGTCGGCCCTTGCGTCGCGTTCCGCCGGTATTACGACTTAATCGACCGAGACTCATTCGCCTTTTTTCGCTGTAATTAGTCGCGGACTCTGGTTTACTCGCGGCGCGTTTCATCGGACCACGATATTTTGATATTTTCGCGTCGACATTTTTTTCAAGCCAGCGAGAACGTACGATAAAATAATAATAATAATAACAATAATAATAAAATCACAAAATTCCAAGAAATACAAAAAATTCGATATTTTTACCCCGATGACGTCGTCCCGCGACGTAATCGAAGGTCCGTGACCTCGTGCTGTACGTGGCCGCACACCGCGCGACCGGTTGATCTGCGGCCTCCGAGCTGCGCGCGGCGCGCGCGGGGTTTCTGCACTCGGAGTGAATTAACGAGGCGTTTTGTGCCCCGAATCTGGAGCAGTCGCCGGGCGCGACGCGCGGCAGCCACCCCCGTGAAGTAATTAACTGAATTGGGAGAGCCAACCCCGCGACGATTCATCGCAGGGTGCACCGGAAACTACTAACCCCCCCCCCCCCCCCCCCCCCCCACCGCTCTGTCCCCTCGTCCCAGACTTCCTTCTCCTCCCGCCATCCTGCCTGGCGGTTGCACGGCTATATAGGAGCCTTCGCTTCTGACCACTCGAGTTACATCTAGCTCGTCGCGAGACTTCGCTGCTGCCGCTGCTCGGATCGCTTTGGTGCTCTCTCGACTCGAGCGCCCCGCACCGACCACTGGTTTCCAACTATTATTCTCCAGTCCATTTCTCGCTTGCTTCGCAATTTCTTTCGCATTTCTTTTTGCGACCCCCCTCCCCACTCCTCGCTCCCTTACGCCGCGCCAGTGGGTACGCGAATCTTTCGTGCTTTACCCGATTATCCTTCTTTTCTTTTTCTTTCTCTCTGCTTTCGCGTATATACCAGCACACCACGTACCACCTAACCTCACTTTCCGTATCCTCAGCGGCGACGAGACTCGGCCGCTGGTTCGAGTGTAAAAACGCCGGGCGGGTTGAGGGAAAAATAAATAAAAGGCATTATTTTCTCGCTGCTAACGTCTCTCTCGTTTCTCTCGTTTCTTCGTTGCGACTTCGCATTATTTTCTCGCTGCCTCCGTCTGCCGTCTTTCTAGTCTCTCGTCTCTCTCTCTCGTTGCTGCGTTGCGCGCGGGAGCAACACGGACCCAGCGTTCCCGAGATCATTCCGACAATTTTTTGTCCATCGCCCCGGCGACTGTGACGACTACGACGACGACGACGGCGACAGTCTCTTCGCAGCCCAGGCAACGTCCCCGAGGGGCGTTGGCTGAAACAAAGCGGATTCCCAGGCGTAATAATGAGACTGCTGCTCGCGCATCGCGCGCAAAAACGTATCAACGGTTCTTCCTTCGTTCCTACTTTGCCGACCGAACCGCGGGACGAAACGGCGGGTGGGGAGGAGGGGGACGGGTCGCTCCGCTCGCGCTCTCGCCCGGATCTCGCTCATACCCTTTTGGTACTCTCATCTTCCCGAGCTTTGTGCCATTTATTTGCGTTACCTTCGCTCGCGTTGCCGCCGCTGACGCCGCCCGCGGCTTTTTCGGTATGTGTAATTTGCCCGGAGAACCAATTTGTTACGGCCAATGACGACATTTTTCTTCGTTCAAGAAGCCTCCCGAGAAATCTCCCCGAGATTCTTGCAAATCCGGGACAGAGAGATTTTCTCCTCCGAGAAAGATAATTAACACTTGATTGGGGTTCAGGGTGGAAGGCGAAACTCATTCGTGACACGTTTCTCCTGTTGCTTCGATGCAGAGGAAATTTTGTTACCATGTAGAAAAAAAAATTTGAGTTTTCATATCAGTATATTTAGAATGATTCGAAACGTCAAAAACCGCGCATCAGCGTGAAATCTTCGCAAGTGAAATGTTCTCCCTCGCAACGTCGACGCCGCAACTTCTCGAGTGTCTAATACAAACTTTTTTTACCGTCCCAAGAATGGCCAGTTGGAAAGCGTGCATTCCGTTCGTTACCGCAGTTGCCATCAACGAAGAAGTTGAAGTCGCGTGCAGCGCTGCGGCGCGCGACGCGGGAAAAGCCGCGCGCGGTATAATTCAAATCTAAACTTGCCCAATTTCCCGCGCGCGCGCGCTCGCCGCCGCGCCGCTCTCGTTGCATTATGTCCGTCGGGGTAATCTAAACTTTTGCCGGCGAGCTGGAGAGTCGCGCCGGGGTCTCGACCCGTGGCTGCAACTGCACCGCGGTTATGAATATCGCGAGCGCGACTCCGTCGTCGTCGCGGTGCAAACGACATAGTCCGGCCTTCTGATTCGCGGCATTTTTTCGCGGTATATTCCACCGGGAGTAACGAAAAAAGTAATAAAAATTGCGGAACCCAATTAGAACGGAATGTGTGCGTGCGCATAGCGATGGTAAAAACGCGATTGAAACGCTACGATCGATTTGCGGCACTGGAATGACCTTTTTCTGCGAAATTCGATGTGCCATGAAAAAATACTGCATTTTAATTCTATGTCCCTGAGATCACGAAATATTTGATTTAAAAAATTATATGTAATTAATTACATGCATCGATGATCAAAGCGAAAAAAAAAGCAGATGAGCATAGAAGAGAATTTCAGTAATTTAATAAATTCGACAAAAATAGTCCCAGTGTTTAATTAATTCATGACGCCAATGCTTAAAGAAAAAAAAAGGAAAGTAGCAATAATAAATATCGTAAACAGATGAAAACTAATTACGATACTAGCGGAAGCCGTCGGCCCGCATCGATTCGAGGCGGTGCGCGCAGCGGCGGCGGCGGCGTTGACCTTTTATTTCCTTACGAAATTCGATAAAGCGCAGACCAGCGTGAAAAAGCGCGAGTGTTAAATTGAATGTGATTAATTCGCCGCGTCGGGAGATCAAAGCAAACGTAAACAAGCGCGGGCAGCAGGATCAGTGCGCCCATTAACAACGAAATTTTCAGTGAGATGAATCCAACTAAAAACGAAAAGAAAAAAAATACATTAATCCTCCCGAATACATTAAAATATACATCGCGACGTAATTAATAAAACGATCAAAGGATGAGGCGAGAAAAAAATGAGGGAAAGTGTCTTTCGCTGTATCGACGTCGATACTCGAGTCGCACGTCGAGAGCGAAGATCGACGTGCGCACAGTGAAATGAGAGAATATTCCGATTCGGTCCCAGCGGGGGAGCAAGAGACGAAGCTGGCTTTGAATATCGTGAAATAATCTCGCAATAACTTCGCACGACCGAGAGACGGATGAGAACTTTGCGAATGGGTTGGTGAAAGGGTTTGAGGTGGGGGTCGGGGTAGGGTGGGGAGTGTGAAGCAGACGACAGGAGGGTGGGGGTGTGTTATGATGGCGAGCGCCAAGAAAGCGGATATAACACGGGCGAATGGGGGGGGAGGGAGGGTAGTGGGGTTGGGCACGAAGGGCGCGCGGAGGTGAAAGCTCGCTCGCGCGGTTTAATAAACAGCGTATGTCTCCGGATGCACTCGACACTGTCTAATTAACTCAAAACAGCTCGACGCCCGCGCCCCCTCTATTAATCCGTGCTTTTTAATTACTCTCTCGACGTCGGCGGGCAGCAACGCGCGCGCGTTTCGCCGTTTCCCACCTGGCGCGTACAGAAAGCTTCCTCTCCTTCCCTCTTCCCCCCACCATCAACCATCGGGCTCGTTCCTCTTAATGATTCTTCCACTTGGATCTCAAACCAACTCGAGACTCATCAAACTTGTGTCTGCTCGACTGTCGAAGATGTGAAAAAAAATGCAGCTAACGTTTTTTTTTTTTTTTTTTTTTTTTCCCGAAACCGATTCGTCGGACTGGCGATCGATCTCGATTCGACGATAACGCATCGAGTAGGTAAGACGAACCCGGACCAATTGATCTCTGGAAAATTCGCCGAAAGTGGAGGAATCATTAGGGTTTCCATTTCGCTAGACTGCGGAATGGCACAAAGGCCGAGGAGTCGCGTAACGACGTCGGCGCGACAGCGACGACGACGCGACGGAAATCTCGTCGGGTTCGCTATAAATACAAAGGAAAATATCGCGCGTGGAACTGCGGTTCTTTCCACGTAGATTTCGTGGAATAGGCCGCGGTGTCGCCGCCGCCGCGTCTCCAATTACGCGTAATGATGTAAAATTGTCGGGCGATAATGGGTGAGCGCGTTCGCCCCGCGGGGTTGACGCGCGGTGCGCGCGCACGGTCGACACGTGTTCGCTATTAATAGCGACTCAACGTTTTTACCCGACTGTCGCGGCGGCCGCCGCGACTGTCTTAAGACAGTCGACATGTGGCCCCCCGAGTCACTATATACGATCCGGTGAAGGAAAAACAAAAAGAAAAAAACGCACGGAGCATCCCGAGTCGGAGGAAGATGAAGCAGATGAAGAAGAAGATGAAGAAGAAGACGAAGAAGACTGGGAGGAGGAGGAAGAAGAAACGGGCGATGGCGCCTGTCAGGGTAAATACGCTTCTTCGTTCGCTTGACAAGCGCTAAAGACAAAACTGAAACAGTATACCGTGTCATCGTTGCCAGACTGGCATACGCGTCTCCTCATCTCCGGCCCCTAACTCTTTCCTCGCGCCCTCCCTGATGCTCTCTGTCTCTGTCGATGTCTCTGTCTCTGCTCTGCTCTGCTCTGCTCTGCTCTGCTCTGCTCTGCTCTGCTCTGCTCTGCACCGCTCTGCTCTGCTCTGTTCACCATTTCCATCATCCTCGACACGGAAGTCGCACACTTTCCGAGAACCCCGAACGTGTATTCTCGTTCACGACTTTTGCCTCGCGCCAGCGGCCCCCGGTTCCCCCTAGATCCTCCTAGCCCGGGTTAGGGCCGATAAATTTGTTTCGACGTCCGAACAAATTGTCAGCCAGCCGGTGCGCACGACGAAAGGGTTCGCCCTACTGCTACAGCCCGGAAGACTGGGAAGAGGAATCGTCGACTCGTGTCGAGCCGCGAACACGAGACGATCGAGCCTGATGTGGTGCACACACACGAGACCAGTGGATAAATAAAGGGACAACGTGTAAAACACAGAGATACGAGAGAGACGCTTTTTCTTCAGGCTCGAAGACTGGAACATGTGTGTGAATGTGACGGGATGTGTGTTTGTGTGTTTATTTCTGCGTGGGTTTGTTTGTATATTTTTCCGGGGCACTTTGGTTGGGAGAGTCTGGATCTGGAGCGGCATCGACGACCGTTGGCTTATGAACGGGTCGACTCTCTCTCTCTCTCTCTCTCTCTCTCTCTCTCTCCCAGCTCTCTCGATCTCTAATCCCTTAAGCTTTTACCGGGAGTCCAACGCGCGTTGGCATCTCACGGAATGACCCGATTCCGATTCGTACTGCACGAAGGATCAGATACGCGGCGACCGGGAGGGCTCGATATAAGTCGCCGGGACCATTCGCTTTGCATTGATTTTGGTTCTAGATGCGAGGAGCGTGGATTTTCGTTACCGAGAGGCTGCGTTTGGACAGCTGGTCCGGACCTTTCCGGGGAATCGTCGAGTCGGAATGTCGGGCAGGAACGTCCTTTTCGGTATAAGGCCATTTCTAAGTATGCGTTTCCCTTCGCTGAGTCCTTTGGGATAATTTGCTTTGATGTGTCGCTGATCTGGTCGACAGTTTTTTTTTCGTCCGAGACGCTATTCGTCGCGATATTTGGGTCAGTGGATAATGTCGAAGAAATGAAAACACAAAACCTCAGCAGCATTGATTTCAGTTGTTTTTTCAAGACTGAGGATTCGCCACCATCCTGGACTATCCTGGGACCGTCCAGGAGGAGGACCATCCTGGTTATCCAGGCTTTCTCTTCGCACACGAATCGTCCGAGCGGACGTTAGGCGGGAAACCCCTTTTGTCGCGGGATTCCGAGTCCTCTCGGCGGAATCCCCGCCTGCTCGAAAATGTCCCCGGACTCCGTCCGAATTCCCGATTCCAGCAGCAGCAGAACAGCACGACTCCCACTGCCACCCCCGGGGGTAAAACCTCTCTGAAAGATTGCGGCCCGTGATTTCCATCTGGCCGCGATATTTGGGACACTGGACGGACACACAGACACACAGACGCACACAGAGAGAGAGACAGAGCGCATACGACACGGAGGAATGAAAACAAGAAAAGCCTCGCGGGGCTTTGCACGCCGCAGTCATGCATAATCTGGAAAATAGCCTCCTGTTGGCTTCCCTTAACCCCGGCTCGTTTCCATTTCCTCTCCTCTTACTTCTCCGCTCCGGAATATCAAACGCGCTATATGTCAGTGTCTATACATGGCCGTTTATTTCTCCATCTCTCTCTCTCTCCCTCTCGGTCTCTCCTGGTCTCTCTTTTTTTTCGTATGGAAGAACCCGTTTGCGGTCTTTGATCTGTGTACTCGGCGAGGTGGTCCGGGCGTGTGTGGGGGTTCATAGCGGCGGTCGCGTCCCGACGGACGGGTCTTCAACCCCTGTGATGGAGCACTCTATACCCCGGCACGGTGCCTCCGGTATTACGTGTGTATATACGTGCGGTCTGGACCATTGTGCGCCCATGTTCTCGCGTGTATACATGGAGCAACCACCGGCGCTGCTCGGTGGTTGCAGCCGATATTCAGGTTCAGGCGATTTTAAGCCTCGGACCGCCCCGAAGGGTAGTTGGCTCCGTGTCCGTTCGTGCATCCTCGAGCGAGCTCGGGCGATCCTTATTACTGGACTCTTCAAAGCAATATCCGATCCTCGGCGATCCTATCTGGCGCGGTACGCGAACTGATTGATCCTCGCGACTGAATCTCTTTGCCTCTGCCTCTCGCGCCACTGTGTCTCTTCTCGTTTTGCCTGTATCGAGGTGCGCGACATTCTCGGAAAAGCAGTTGAAGCCCCATTGCCAGCAAAGAGATGGACCCCTTGAAAACTCTCGTGGCTTCCTCCTTGGGGCCATCGGCCCGGCTCGACGTTACCTGGGACACTTTGTATCCACGCACAACAGGACACAAAACGTCGAGGGGGATAATGACGATGACAAACACACACGCTCCGGTGAGTCTCCATCTCGTCGCCGGCGCTTAATCCAGGGGACCGGTAAGTCTCGTCAATTCGTTCGCTATTTGTGCAGCACGACCGTTATTAGCGACTGAGGAGGACACGACGGAAATTCCTGACAAAGCGTTACATCTGATTGAATGTAACATTGTAACTGGCTGAACAAACAGGAGTTTTATTCGCGTCGACGACTCGCTTTGGCGTTTCCAACGAGCGGTGACACGTCCTACGGGCGAATGTGGCTCAAACGTTTGTCGTTGGACGTCCGGATCGATGTGTACCGGTTAGGTTGACTGAGCCGCGGTTAATGCACGGTCCAACCAATTTACAGGGACAATAGACCGATTGTCGGTGTCCCCCGAGCAGCTGATTATTCGGACCAATTGAATGACCCTGTTTGGACCAATTAACTGTTGTCAACCGATCGAATACACGGAACTAACTCATCGATTCGCTGCCACATTGTCGTGCGTCTTGTCTTTCTGTGATTCAACCGATCGAATATGGAATACAATTGTTGAATTTAAGACACGAATTACAGAGATGAAAAAAACGATGTCCAGAATGAAGGAGAAAATACAAAGTGCAAAGTGGTTGAAGAGTAATTCGGAAACGTTGGCTTTCTTCCCTCATCCCTGGCGCGCGAGTTCGTTTCTTTTTCCACTTGAACCGAGCGGCGCGCGCGAGCGCGAGCGCAGTTATCCCATCACACAGAGGTAAACCGAAAGTACCGGGGCTTATGTAATCGCTCCGAGGGTTTCCACTCCCTCGGTACACCGCGCTCGCGCACTAGACACCTAGACAGACGTACAGAGGGCGCGCGCGGGCGCGGATGAACTATACCCCCCGGGTATTCCACCGGCGATAAATCCGGCCACAAATAACTCGTTCGCCCTCGAGCGCGTCGAGGGGCAAAGGACGCGGTGCTCGGAAACGGGTGGGACGGGGACGGGAAGAGAGAAGGAAGAAGCGCGGGAAGGGAGATATCGAAAACTGTGGGAAAAGCGGAAAAATGCGGACGGGAAGAGCGAGAACGAATCGCAAATCGATAAGCCGACGGAAGGAAGAGAAGAACGCGGCGAGCAGCGCGTCTTGTCTCGCCGGGTGGCGCGCGAGCGAGCGAGGAAAGGAGGAAAATGGGAAAGAAAAAGAACGACAGGGGTAAGACGATGCCACCGCCGCCACCGACGCCGCCGCCGCTGCCACCGGGTATAGCGCGCAGCGTCGAGGATCGGTAGGAAATTACTCGGAGGATCAAGGATTGGTTCTTGGCATCGTGGCCCCTGCTCACCCGACCCAACCCCATGTCGCTCTCTGTCGTCCCCCTCCCTTTTCTTCGTTACTGATCTTTCCCTCTTCCTTTCCTATTTCCGAAAGCTTTTCTTCTTTTAATTACCGCCGCACATAAAACGGATATACACGAGCCTGGAAGTTGAGTCTTATATATTTATGAGCGTCCCCGCCTATTTTTGCGACGCTAGAAATAAAACGTCTCGCAGGACTCGTCTAATCAGCTCGGGGAAAAACGAGCTGTGCAATGGGTAAATTGTTATTTTAAAAATTATTAATAAATATAATAATCCTCTATTAATGAAAAGGGAGACCGGCAGTTTGTTCAATATTGCAAAATTTGGCAGTTTGAAATATATTTAAAAAAATGTCGGTGAGGTGGTGAAAATGCAAACTTACCGGAAAGGCGCCGCAGTCCTCGAGATCCGGTATCGTCTCGGGGCAGAAGGTGCCCTCGGTGAGAAAAGGCGGCCGCGGCGGCGGCGGCAGCCGAAACTCCGGCGGCGGACCCGGGCACTCCGGGCACTCGAAGCGCTCCAGCGTCTCGAGCTCCTCCATCCTCCTCCTCAGCGCGCTGAAAACACCCAAACGGGAAAATCACCGGGCTATTAATCTCATCGACGTGAACCATTAATCGGCGCATCACCGCCGCCACCGCCGCCCCGATCCTTCGACGGCGCCGCGGCGGCAGCTGCCGCATGACATAACCCAACCCTTAACCCCAACCCCGCGATCACCCCCTCGCACTCAAAGCGAGAGGCAGCGAGAGGCGATCGTCGTTTCCTCCAATCGTGTCTATTTTTTTTCTTTTTTTTTTCCGCCGGTCCTTTTTGTCTTTTCTTAACGAACTTCTCGGACAAGTCACCCGGGGTCGCTCGGATCAATTTGCGCCCCCAGAGAATCTTGTCAATGAGTTAGAGCGCGCGCGCACCCCGAGTTAATGAAATTGCGAATGAATTGGACGGCGATTGCACAATTTTTTTCGCCGTTCCCTCCGTCCCTCTCTCCCCCTTCCGCGCTCGTTTCTCGCGAACGCGAACTGCCAAACAAAAAAAAAAGATGAGTAGCCGGGAGGGGGGTGAGAGTGAATTTTACCATTTATCTTCCTTAATGAGTTGCGCCGAGATTCGGTAGACTTTTTTTTCTTTGCTCGCCAAAGTTTCGCGAGATTTTTTCCGCAGAAAAAAATATATATCAGCGACGCTTTTGTACATTAACCGTTTCGCGTAAAACTTTCATGTAAAGTATACTTCAAAAAAATGATACGTTAAATAAAAATTCGCTGCGCGGGTGCGTGAAAGAATTTGTGAATAACCGGCCCGCAATTAATCCTCGGGGCTGTCGCCGTTTCCCCTTTTCCCTTTCGCCCACCTCACGGGTCTCCGACCTCTATCCTTACGCCTTGCGCTGACTCGCAGTTGGAGGAACGCGTCCAGGGCGACAGGAAGGAGAGTGAAAAAAAGAAAAAAAAAAAAAAAAAAAAAAAACGAGCCCGCCCGGAGACTCAGCGGCAAAAGTCGAATTGATAACAACTGCACTCGGCGCGGCGGACTCGCCGCCGCCTCCGCCTCGCGGAGTGGATTTCGCGGGGTCTAATTAAGAGATACGCGTCTGGTCCGGTCTCTTAATGGCCGGGGCGCGTGTGTATATATATATACGGCACGAGCGAGCGGCCGGGTTCGTAACTCGCGACGCGTTTCCCGCGCGTCTGTGTGTCTGTGCTTTGCCGGTCGCTGCCCCCCCCCCCCCCCCCTTCGCCAACCCACTCACCGAATGTGAGCTTTTTCCGAGCGCACGTATACGCGCTGGCAGCTCGAGATGGCGATCTCGTTAGCATAGGAAGCACCTTGCACCGTCGCCGGTGTGCTGTCTGCCTGCTGCTGCTGCTGCAACGGCGGCGACTGCTGATGCTCGGGCTTGCGAGGGGGTCAAGTCGTTCCAGTGCTCAGCCGAGGCTGGGTGGCCGCGGAGCTGGGACTGCGAGGAAGAGAGGGTGGGGGGCAGTGGGACAAGCCGAGACAGGGTAGCCACGTCGGTTCCTCTCCGGCTCTCGGTATGCTAATACCTGGACTTAATTACAGCCTCATAATGAATCAGTCACGCCTGCCTCCCCCTCCACCCCAACCCCTTCCCGCGCCTCTAGGCCCCCCTCCCCCCTACACGCGTATACGTCGCTGATTAATTGTCCGCTCTCTATAGTTTGCTATACACAGCGGGCGCGCTGTGTATTGCGCAGATATTGCCGGAGCTGCCGGGCCGGTTCGCGCAGTCGGTCGCGATCGGATGTGCAGCGCCTTCGCCGTGCCACCGAGCGTGTGTACAGTATAGCCGCGGTTATGGTTTACCGCCGACTCGCTCGATTATCGAAACGACGTCGCGTGTAACACGGTGACGAGATTCGATGTACAGTGCAGCCTCGGTTATGGCTTACGGCCGACCAGCTTGATTATCGATATAACGTCGCCGTCATAATGCGACATAATTTTCAGGTGAAATTTGGGGAATCGAATATTTTGTGGAATTTACGCCAAAATTGTAATCTAACAAAAAAATAACATTTTTTTAACTCTAAAGGGTTTTATTTTTTTGTGAAATGTCGAAAGACTCAGGGACAACTTTTTTTTTCTCTCCTTTTGTCTCGTCTCGTTTTATTTCTCTGCCGCCGCGAGACAAGACATTTGCGGGCGGTGTCGTCGATCAAAAAAGCATTGAGCCATTCGGAAGGCGGAAGCGAGGTTCGCATATCTATTGGGGGGGGGGGGGGGGGGGGGAAGCTTATTCGGTATATAGCGAAGGGTCGTGCAGCGGGAGTGAGAGAGCGCGAGCGAGCGAGAGGCGACAGCGGTTGAGCACGTCGTCAGCGCTCGCGCTTTAATAAATGCAGCCTCCTCTCCTTCGGGCTTCCGTTCCGTTTTCTCGAAGAGAGATCTCTTCTTCCCTCCCCCCCCGCGGTGAGACTCGACTTGGCTTCGGTGAGCGAAGCTTCCAGCGCGATGCTCCCTCCACCGCCCACCTCCTTCTTCATCCTCCTCTTCCTCCTCCTCCTTCACCGCCGGAATCCGCGCGCACCCTTAGCCCAAGCTCATTCTAATGCGGAGGACCGCAAACGGGTCGAGCACTTCTCTTCGACTTTCCGTTCTTCTTCCTCCACTTCCTCCTCCTTCTGCTTCGCCTCTTCGTCTTATCTTCTTCTTCTCTGCTCCCATTCTTCTTATATCTCTCGCGACTCTTTCTCGCTCTTAGAATTTTATTTAATTCTCCTCTCTCTCCGCTTTCGATTCCGTTACGAGCGACGAATCTCGAGACCAGAACGGATCGACGTGAGGAAATTCGAACGACACAATTATTTATTTCACGTCGTTTCGACTTGTAGATTATTTTCGTTTAAATTGACGGTCGTTTTCAATTGTATCTGACGCTAAGTTTAATTATACCTGGAGCGACGTATGAGGTCCCCGACAGGTGTGAATAGGGTCGACGTAATCGAGATCCGGAAAGTCTCGGATTCCAATTTTCCCAAAAGGGTTTTGTAAACGAAAAAACGTCACCTCTTCGCTTGACTCGTTCATAGAATACAGGAATGGAATAATCCTCCTGGCGTCTTCCTTAGCATGACAATAAAGTGCCTAACGGAAAAGTAAAAAGTCCCTTTCGTCGCGCACTATATTCATGTATTATATATTCTAAAATATAGATATATATGTATGTACATGTATATGTATAATGAATTGTGGAGGGCAGCAGCAGCGGCGTTTCCAGATAGCTCACAGGGCGCGGGACTCGTAAATTTCCGCAGCAGTCGCGACGTCGACGACGAGCTGCCAGCGTCGCTCGGGCTTTCGGGGGCCTCGACGCAACCTCAACGGGCTCGGCCGCTCGCCCGCTGGACGGGATCCCGTAATTTCATTATGAAAATACAGTGCACCGCGGTGGACGCCGCAGCTGCGGGAAGGGCGGGAGGGGGGGGGGGGGGGGTCGGAGAGGGTAGAGCGGGTGGGCGACCCCGAGTTGGAAAACGCGCTAGACCCGAAAGGGACGAAGTGCACAGTGGAACCTCTCGTATCTGAATTGCAGCGATGCGCGTCGACAGCGTCGATTGTGAGCGTGAAAACATGGAGTCAACTTCAAACACGGAATTAAACCTAAACCCGTGGAATTAAATTTACCTCGAATTTCGGAATCGCGCTACAGTCGAATCTCGCAGGGCGCGAGGGAGATTCCACTGTACGCATGTACTACGACGCATACATGTATAAATATATAGCACATGCATGTACATGTATATATAGCACATAAATGTATAAACGTTAGCGCAGCGCAAACGGGGCAATCGTCGGGTGGGGCTGCGGGGGTCTGGGAGGTCGGGGGGTTAGGGGGTATAAGCGAGGCCGACAGAGCGGGGATTTGCACCGGTGAACTGAACAAATTTCATAATGCAGGTACCACTCGCTCGCGCGGACTCCGAACGAAATCCCAGGCGCTCGACGGCGGCGGCGGCGGCAGCAGCACCGGGATATATACAGCTATATACAGAGGTGCCGGTCGCTCGGAAGCCGAGCGAGGGATCGCGCGAGTCGGCGGCGCCGCCGACGCCGGTAATAGCCCTCTCCCCCCTACCCGACTTTTTTTTCGTTGAATATAATCAACGTCGGTGGGAATTGCAACACTGTTTTGAGGATTCGCGCCCTGTACACGGACATGCACACGGGGGTCGGGGGGACGGGGGCCCGAAAAACAGCCGCACCCGAGCGGCCGATACTTCGAGGGGGATTAGCCGGCCGATTAATAGTTTACAGTTGCCGAATCGCCGAAGCGCTGGGTAAAGATTAATTCGTTGGCACATCGCGCACCGCGGGAGCGCGATGCCCCCTGAACCCCCGCCCCTCCTCCCACATCCTCTCGCTCCGGGCTTGTACCTCACGACCCCGCTGCCCCCCGCTCCAAAATCCTCAACCCCCTCCCCCCACCTCCTCCCGCGTCATTTCGGTGAAAACACGCAATTTCGTGATGGAAGCGGCGCGCGGCAGCTGAATGCATCCGCGGATAACGCGCGACGAGAGAGCCGCGCACGGATGAGGCCGATGGTGGAATTTTCGCATCCGCGAGTAACGCGCGAGCGAGTTATGCGATTATGTATTTCCGGTTCGCGGAAATTTCATTATATTAACCTCTGTGTCATGGCGGCTGTGCAAACGGTGGATTTGTATATAAATTTATACGCGACGGCTGAGCGCAGGCGCGTTTAACCGCACCGATGCTGCACCGCGTCGGTGCTCTACGCGACAGCTCGGTCCCCGCGATAACCTCGTAATTGTAGTTCTTTCCGTTGCAATGAAATTTTAATGCGGATACATTGAACTCAAGTTCCGAGACTCGATTCATCGACCGAACTAAAGCGCGTATTATTTATTACCAGGCTCTGTACATTCGTGATACACCGGAGCACAGACGCTCGAGTCGTCGAGTCACTTATTCACGAGGCACGAGTGGAGCAAACATTTTCGCACGAGATTCGAGGCGGCGAAGCGGCATCGGAAAGTTCGCGCGCGCGCACCGCCGCGTATTATATAAGCGTGCTGGGGCCGAGGGGGAGGGGAAGGGTCAAGTAGGAACATATACATATAGATACAGATATAGGTGGTTCTGTGTGCGTCTCAAATAGCCGAGGCAACCGAAAGCGTCCCGGCGAATAGCGAGAGGTGGCAACGTTCCTGCCACGTCCAGTGGCAGCGTAATACAGAGGCTCTGCACCGAGGCGTCCGGCAGCAGCCACCGGACCCACCGTATGTGCGGTACGTATAGCGCGCGAACCCCGTCGCTTTATTTCAGCATTAGACCCGCTCGCTCACTCGGTTCTCCCGTATCTCCTGGTTAAGTGATATCCAGGCCACCGTGCGCGCGCTCGTCCCGCGCGTGTCCCCGGCGTTACGCGCGCTCGCTCGTCGAGTCTGTATACCATCTGCTGTCTCACTCTTCGCTCTCGCTATCTCGCCTCTCCCTCTCTCTCCTCGCTTCTCTGCTCGGTGACGCCGGGTGCGGCGACTCCGACGGAGCAATAATGTTGGATGCACCTCTCGCACACGGCCGGCACTCCATCGGCTTGGAAACAACACCACCAGCAGTAGCAGCAGCAACGGCAACGGCAACGGCTGTACAACGACTCGAGAGCGCGCGCACGATTCCTCTGTATTATAAATATAGCCCGGGACACACTATACGCGTGTAACAACGCCGACGTTCGCTGTGTGTACCGTACGTATATCAGCTGGGTGGCTGTACGCGACAACGGAGACCCGGAGAGATGCTCGGTGGGATGCTCACCGCGTCGCTCCGAGGTTCCTCGATACTTCCGGCAACACACTGCCCTCGATTCTACTCACTTCCGCTCGACGCGCTTGCAGTTTGCGGTTGACTTTGCATCGTACGGTACACGCGAAATTCAGCGTCGCCTTAAATAAGGCGACCTTATTTTTTCGGGTCAGCGGGCATTTTTTTTTTTCACCCAAGAGTCGCCGGATTTTAGTAGGCTAACTGTGATATATCACAATTGAATAGGTTTAGTTGACGGGTTTAATCGACGGCTGCAAGGAGACTCATTTGAATAAAGAAAATGGGACTTGAATCGGAGTCGCGAGAGAATATGTTATGTTCCTAAGTATTAAGGAGCATAAAATACGTATATAGCGACACGCGCGTTGTGTATTTGTATGTAGTTATAATGTATTGTAGGGTCGGTTCACGAACGGGTTAGCAAACTATCAAGCCCACCCACCCACCCGGTACACGATACTCAAGCGCGCCACCCACTCATGCCCCCCCCCCCCCCCCTTCTCCCCGCTCCCTCCTCCAACCTGCGCCCGTCGACCCCTCAGCCGCTGTGGCATGCGGAGCAATAGCAACGGCGGCGGCGAGAGCAGAGCGAGCACAGCGCCACCCCGATATAATACGGCTAATACGCCGCAACATCCAGGGTTATTACTACGGTTAGCAAACAGCGGCCAGAACGGACTAGTAATGCAATCAGCGATGATACAATCACGCCCGCGTAACTCGTCGTCGCCGTTCTGTTCTCTCTCTCTCTCTGTCTCTGCTCTAGTGTTGGTTTCCAGCTGTGGTCACCGGGGCTGATATTACACGGCGGAATAGCAGCTGAGAGACTCGCCAGTAGGTCGCCGGGGTATCGAGAGAGCGCCTCCCGCTCTGCGTTGCTCCGCACAACGCAAAGTCCGAAGCCTCCGCGCGCGCTGATTAACAGCGCGAAAGCGCATAGCAGCGAGGCAGTCTCGACTATCTTCGGCGGACGAGCGCGCGAGTTTACATACGTAGAACTCGCGAGCTAACGAGTCTCCACGGGCGAATCAGCTTCGCAGTGGCAGGAGGAGCATCGAATTTCGCGCTGCGTTCACGATATCCTCGCTCTTCGCCGCGGAGAGCGCTACGGCACTCGTAGCTATTATAGGATGCCCATAGGTGCTGCGTGCATGGTCAGAATAATTGTATCGTAGCTCATATATTTTTATTATTTTTTTCGCAATCGATTTTTTTTCTCGAAAAAAAAAAAATTAATTCCATGCGAGGTTCAGAATCGACGTCGGAACTCGCGTTCAGTCTTTAGCCCTCGAATCTCGACTCGAGATCTTAAGTACGTACTCGACGTCGCAGCTCGCGGTCTAATTTTATCGCCGCAGCTCTCCGGGGGATTTATTCAATGACATTTTTTATCGGGCGACGACGGGATCGTCGAGTCTCATTGAGATCGATCGAGCGACACCACCGCGAGGACGAGAAAACGCGGTGCGCGTTGACGCGAGGCGCGAGGACTCTTAAAATTCGCGAACTGGCCGCGCGCGGTGCGACTCGTTACGCGCCGGAAGAGCTTTCGTCGGATAAGCCGACGAAAGCTCCGCGCGAGCTTTGGCTCTCGCGGGCGGCTACACTCGCTTGCTCGCTCGACGCGCAAACCGCGCGCGTTCGCCCCTCTCTCTCTCTCTCTCCTCGCCGCGCGCTCGTACTGATTGCCCGATTAGATCTCCGCGCTACCGGAGATCCGTTCAAGTGGATATATAGGACTCCCGCTCGCTCGCTCGCCGCGTCCCTCGTTACGTCCCGACTTCTTCTCGTCCTGCTCGCAGTTATTTTCGGTCGCACGACGTGCCGCGGTCGTCGTCGCGTATTATTGCACTTACCTCGCGGTTCGACCAATCCCACTCGCTCGCACACGAGTTCACGCGGATTGGGTTATGCCATACAGATATAGAGGGATGGGTATAACGTTACAAATCGTCTCGAGAGTGGGCGTGATTGCTCGTACGATGAAAATAATATCCTGGACCATCGAGTGGTACGTATGAATGACAAATGCTTCGCGAATACATCAGGAGTAGAGTGACTTGCAGACGTAATATTTTACCCCCGGTTTTTGCTTTTGTTTCAACTGGAAATAAAATTGTGAGCGATAAAAATAATACGATTTTTTTATGCGGGAGTAAGAATAATTTTACTCGTTGGGAATAAAAGAAAAAAAAATGTGTATTCGAGAGACGTTGGCATCTTTCGCCACGAAACTCGAACCGATAAAACGCGAGTCGCTCAGCTGCTGGACCCAAAAGTCGTTTGTGTATATTAGACGCTAAATTTGCATGACCGAGTTGGGTAACGAAATTTCTCGTGTTTATCGTGAAAATATACAGAAGCCGGGGCGAGCGGGCGAATAAAATATTATTAGTTTTCCGTGTACCGTGCGCGCATCGAGACCTTTCGAAATGCTCGCCGCTGGGCACGTGAAATTAAAATAAAAAAATTAAATAAAAAACGTCCCACGAAAAAGCGAAATAGAATTAAAAAAAAAAAAAGAAAAACGCCGGGACAGGTGGAGATAGTTTCGTGAGAGGCAGCTGCCGCGCGGCTCTCTCGTCGTCGATTAGCTAAATTTCTCAATTTGCAGGCAGGTGCTACGCGCTTTCGTGTATATGTGCGCGGCGGTCATTCGGAATAGGCTTTGAAACGTCCGCGCGCCGCGGTCTTCGCGCCCGAGTTACACAAGTAGACATCTTCTGCGTCTCTCGGACGCGTTGAATACGCGATAAGCCGAGCGAAGGGGAGACGCGACGGACAGGGACGAAGAGAGAAAACGAAGGATAGAGAGGAAGAGTGAGACGGAGAGGGACGGAGAACAAAATAGAGTAACACACCGGTCCGGAACGGAGATGAGCGCGTTTCGTATTATGATAGGGAAAAAAGACGACCGAGTGGAAGGGGCCAGAGATGCAGGCGCTGAGAATCCCGTCACGTACAACCTGTACGCATTATATATATAATACATATACATATCCTGTACGTATATAGGTATAGCGCATAAAAGGAAATATATACGTCGAGTTGTGTGTACTACTCTTTCTCTCTCTCTCTCCCACTCGGACGCTATGTACACACGATATATACTTATATATGTTATGTGGGTATACGCAGAGAGACGGGTTGAAGTGCGGTCGGACCGTCGGCGGTGGCGAGGCAAAAGCGTCTCTCCCGCCGCCGCCGAGCGAAGAAATGGGACGCGGGATAGCGGCGGGTACATAACTCACGGTGGAAACACTCCTGAGCGACCTCATCTCTATGTTAATCTTTCCTCTGTTTCTATCCCCGTTTTTGTCTCGACCTCACCAGACCTCCCCTCCCGACCCCCTCTCTCGGCGCCGGTTTCTTGACGCTTCGCAGCGACGACTTCGATACGCAATTTCTTCGAGTTTTGGGTTTCGGACTTTGCGCGTTACTCGGGGACCGCAACACGATAGAAAAAAAGTCAGTCAATTTTTTTTTTTTTTTTGGTAACCACCGACTTTTTCGATTGCTAATCATTTATAATTCGTGTGCTTGAACTAATTTAATTAGTGAAAAACTCGTGGCGAGATTGACATAATGTAAAAACTTGATACAAAACGCGTCGGTCCGAAAATCGGTCGACACGATTTTTTTTTTTTTTTCTTCCCTCTTGTCGATGTCTCTCATCGTCGCTCGCGGCTACGAGGTACAATCAATTTCTTCGAGAGTCACGTTCGCAGCGCGCGACCGCAGAGCGAGATCTCGCGGGCAGTTAGGAAAGTTTAACGATCGACACGTCGCGCTCGCGCCCTGCCGATCCTATCGGCTACCGGCGCGACCGAAGCGGCGATTTCCTTTCCTCCCGCGACAGACTCGCTCGGTCCGTCTCGCGTCCGCGCACGCGCGACGACAGATCGTCCCGGATACGCGGTTAATATTAATCGCGCGGACGCGAAGGACACAATGGACGCGCGGAGAAAAATCGGTCGACGATGAAACGCGAGCCGACAGATCGGAGCGCCGAGATAGCTGTACACGAAATTGTTTGTAAAGTCGGGAGAACAAGAATAAAAAAAAAGAAGAAAAATACGCAACGTTATTGCGGCTTTGGGCAATAAGCCATCGGAAAAGCTATTAAAAGTTTTTGCGCTTTTATAACGCGGCCGCCAACAGCGGAAATAAACTTGTAGGGCGGCTTTACGGCGGCGGCGAGAGACCGCGATACGTCGATACCGAGCCACGAGAGACTCTGATATCTCGGCGCCGCGGATCGCCGCAGCTTCCGTCGATGTAGGACCCGGAATTTCGAAAAGTCCCGAGTTTTTCGCCTCGCTATTCTCGCTCTCCTCGACCTTCTTGAACGTCGGCCAACTATTGAGCGATAGGAAAGATTTGTGTGTTCCAAGGGCTAAAATTTTCACATTGATTAACATCTGAGAGATTATTTACATCGATTTTTACAGCCTAGGAAAAAATCGGGGACAAGAAAGATCACGCCAAGTCACCCCGGTCACCTGCTATATACACACCAGGCTTATTCACTGAAGCCAGATACTCCGACGTCTTCTTTCTTTTTTTTCTCTCTCTCTCTCTCTCTCTCTCTCTCTCTCTCTCAGTTACGGGCGAAGCAACGTTGCACCGTTCGGCCGGGGGAATCACCGGAAATCCTCGAGGCGAGCGTTTCCGGAATAAGCTTGACCGACGAGAATCCTCAGAGGCGAAAGTGCGCCCGGAGCATCGCATCGCATCGGCGGTATAAATTCGAGCGGGGAGAGAAGACCCGAGAGAAAAAATAAAGCACGTAGGGTCGAGCGCGCGTGGATAGCAGCAACAGCAGCAGCGGCAGCCACGTACATAAGACGAGGGAAAAAGTTTTTCCCCGAGTCCACGTGGTTACCGGATACGACGCGATTTCGCGAAGGGCGCAAGCGAAGCGCTCGCCCCGCGGCGCCCTACGAAACGAGCTTTCTCGCACTGCTCGACGTCGTCCTGTACTTTCCGAGACAAAGACGGAGAGACAAAGCGCGAGGGTGCGACCTGAGCTATTTGCCCGAGCAGCGCAAGGACGAGACGCCCGGAGGATACGGAGGAAAAGTGCGAGAGAGAGATAGAGAGCTAGGGAGGGAGGGGAAAAAAGGACAAAGATATAAAAGGTAGAGAAAGATATCGTTTAATTCGCCGTTGGGTGTCGTGCCCGACGTTAGTGGCGCGTTACGGCCGCCGTATAACGGCGGAGACGCCGTCGCATTCTCGATCCCTCCCTGCGCGCGCTGTCGTCGTTACAACTATACGGCCGCTGCCGCCGCCGCCGCCGATGGCGAGCGACCGCGCTGCTCGATCTCGACGGGCGCTCTCGTAACTTTCGTCTTCGCGGGACTAAAGCTTCCCCGACCGTGGGGAAAACTTTGCGGATCGCGTGTTTCGCCTATCTCCCCGTCTCCCTCTCTCTCTCTCTCTCACTCTTGCACTATACTCTACTTCCTCGCCCTCTGCGCTCCACCTTATTTCATCTATTTTCTCGCTCCCTTATCCCGCGCCATTCCACGGCGGAATCAACGGACCCGGCTCCTCTCGCAGCTCCGTCTCCCTCACTCTCTAACTTTCTATCTATCACTCTCTCTCTCCCTTTTCTCTTTTTCTCCCTCGTCCTCAAACTGCGCGGACACCCCGCGCTATACACGCGCTTTATTAACTCGTAGCGACGGCGAAAACGTCGGCCGTCAAGCTGCTGCTTCTGCTGCTGCTGCTGCTTCGGCTTTTACTCCGCGCCGCTGTTGCTTGTGTTTCTGCGGCTTTGCGCGAGGCGCCTCTTACATCGTATTTCGGCCTGGCAACTGCCGAAAGTCGCCGCTGTTAATTCTATTATTAATTGTTGTCCATAGTCACGACTGAGAGAATTTTCGTTTTTTTCAGCTATTTTAATAACAATGTATACACAATTTGTTGTGATTGATAAATAAAAGAGATCTAAAAATACAGCGAAAGTGAAACTCTCGGGTGAAACGTGTCGGCTCGCGGTGGCTCAACCGTCCGGCCCTAAAAACGATAACGACGCAGCGAGAAAGACGCGGGCGACACGCGCAATGCGATACGGAAGAGAAGAACTCGTCGCGCGAAACGACAATAAGCTGCGTGCTCACCGCGCGACCGCCGTCGCTCATTCGATCGCGCGCGCGCCTCTCCCGTCATCGTCGCTAGCGCGAGCGCGCGACGTGCGGCGCTCGCTGCGCCTTTAAAAAGAATTTACGAGGTAAGGGATTGCCCGGATCGTTTAGGGCGTACCTCGAGAATCGTTTTATCGCCCGTTAACTCGCGGCCGGTACGTGCGGCCCACGTGGACGCGGCGGGGCAGGAGAGAAGAAAAGCGAAGAAAAACTCGTTCCTCCGTTTGGTCGACGGAAAACGAGCTCTCGACGCTCAAGCGCGTCGAGAGCGCGCGCGCGCCGGATGATGAGAAGCCACACGAAAAGGGACCGGACGATTCCCTCGAGGCGCCTCGAGAGCCCCCCCCCCCCCTTCATGCCTCGCTCGCTAACCCTGCCCCCACCCACTCCCCCCTCTTAGACGCGCAACCGCGAAGGTAAGAATAATTTCACGATTATTTACCGGCGATCGGGTAACTCGGACTTTTTACGGTCGCGACGGGCCCACCAACGCACAACGCGTGCGCCGTACCTCAGGTATTGTAAACTCTTCTTTTCTCTTTTTGTTTTTTTCTCTCTCTCTCTCTCTCTCTCTCTCTCTCTCTCTCATACTTGCTCTTCATGTTTTCCGTCTTCCAACGTCGAAGTATTTTTTTTTCCTTCCTCCGCGCCTACGCACCGACCGAGAATTCGTGGACATTTGTCGCCTGTCACGGGTAATCGCGTGTTCCCCTCGCGCCAGTTACATCGAGCGGCGTCGTGTCTCGATTCCGCGGGCGCGCGCGGAGCGCGTTACAATGTAACGGCGAGATAATGAATTGTCGGGCGCGCTGCCGGGAAAACGGTGAGAAACCGAGAGTCGAGAAATCGTCGGGCGATATTTTTTTTTTATCGCTGTATACGAAAGGTTTTGATTTTGAGAGTGATACGTCAGTTTCGACCAACCGACACCACTTGTCATTGGTCGATTTTCCGCTGAAGCCACTTCGTCATTTCATCAATTTTCCCGATGGAAAAAAAGGAAAAAAAAATGTTCCCTGACCGGAAGTCGACGCTTTTGCGTCCCACGGCACAGACACACACGGGCGTATCGTCACCGCGGCCGCACGTTATTAGTTCCCTCTCGCTGTTTTTCACCGTCGATGGTCGCGCGCCACCGATTTTTTTCTCATTTCAAGTACGGCACGTTTTATTTTTTTATTTCGTTTTATTTTTTATTTTTTATTTTTTTTTATTTTTTTCATTCCATCGATACGCGCGACGGGTGAACCTTTCAAATATCTATCTCGCGCTCGATTCTCGAAGCATTTCATCCGTTCCCAGCAGATACACTCGAACCCGGCAGCAGTAGCAGCGCGCGGGTCGCCCGCTCAGCGAATCGCGAATCGCGCTCGAGTCTCCGGTGTGTGTCTGTCTGTCTGTCCGTCCGTCCGTCCCGTCTGTGTGCGTTCCCGATGCCGTCGCATTGGGATCGCGCGCGCTCCCCGTTCACCATCCGCGCGCCACCACCCACCCGGCGGCGCACTGGAAACCCGCACCTCCACCCCCAGCGGTGAAATACCGAAATAAACGAAGCGAAGTCGCGGGCGTCGCGAGCAGAAACTCGTTTTCGATAAAGCGCCCATAGACCCCGAGCACAATGCGGTGGAAATGCACACGGATCTTCTCTCTGTCGACAAACTCTTTTACATTTTTACTCCCTTACTCTTTTACATTTTTACTCCCTTACTCCCACCAACGCCGCGCCCCCGGGTTATTCGAGAGAGAAGAAGAAATAAAACGTGAAGTTGCAAAAAAAAAGAACGAGTGAAGTCGAAGAAGAATTTTTTTTGGCACTGCAACCATGAATTTTCTCGCTGGCTCTGTTTGCTTTTTTTTTTTCTTTCCTTTTTTACCTTTTGCCTTCTTCTCTTGTTCAAAGTGACCGCCGTGCCAAAGGGGATAATTGCAAAAGTACTCGCGAGAGGGAAGTTTGCCAGCGGCTCTCGCCTCTCGCGCTCCAAGTCTCGCCGACCTCTCGTTTTACACGAGTCGCACCGAGTCCGGTCGGTCGACTCGTTTATTTGCCGCGCGGATGATTTTCTATTAATTGTCGCTTGAACTCGGCAGCCCCCGTGCATTCACAGTAAAATATTTGTAGTAGGAAAAAAAATAAATAAAATTGCGCTCGACAGAGGCGATAAAACGTTCGATTTATATCCACAAATCTGCACGGAAAATGGGAAATCGATAAAGCGTCAGTGATCGCTAAATTATTTCAGATTCCATCGTAAATGCAACAAGCACCGTAAGCACCTTTTTGAATTTTAATCGCGCATCGCGCAAAGCGGGAATTTTGCGGATTGCGCGTGAATTATCCGGATAATCGCGGGGACTGCGGGTTTTCGATAAAAACACGCGGACATTCATGAGCCGCGCGAAAAAAAAAGAAAAAGGCCAGACGGCTAATTGACGTTGAATAATTTGCGGAACGAATAAATAAATAGACGTCGAGAGGTGTAATGAAAGGGTTGCAAATTCGCCGCTTTCGCTTCGCGGCCTCTCGACGTAGTTGCTGTTGCTAACTCCCCCTTCTCCAAAGTATAACTACACAGATATATCGCTCACCGCGTCAAAGTTATAGAATCGCGGTAGTTGTTTAACTCGAGTCCGGCGAATTTTACAGTCACCGATGGAAATAAGCTCGGCGCGCGCGGTGCGCAAGCTCCGCCCAGCAGCAGCAGCAACGGCAGCAGCAGAAGCAGGCGACTTGGGCTCGCGCAGCACGAGTCAACGCACGCGGGGTATAAACTTTGTAATAACTGTCAGTGGCAGTCGGGAGCAGTCGTCGCGACACTGAGGCGCGTAACTCCCGGATTATATCGTAGGCACCGCGCCTCGCGTGTCCTTATGCACTCGCCGACTGTGCAGGGCGCACGGTACGCGAGTCACCACTTTCCCCTCCCTCTCACCCACCCCACCACCCGCCGCACAACCCCGGCAGCCACCCGCGGAGAATTAATTTTACGTATCTCTCGCGCTGCGACTCCTCGCGGAATTTTCGCCACGCGCGAAAAAAAAAGAATGGAAAAAACTCACTGGCGAACGCGGTTTATTATCTGACCGGGCACACGACGCGCGCACCCGACGGAAGTCAAAACTTTTTTTTATCCGGGTCACTCGTGATGCTCTTTTTTTTTGCGCTTCGCGCCGGGTCCGTTTCCTATGAGTTTTGAATTTTTTTTTTTCGGACTTTTGATTTCCTGAATTTTTTTGTCTGCGCTATTGAAATTCGCGTGAAAAAAGAGTAGATATAGTTTGCAGTTGAATAGGCGGAGATTGTACGTTTTTTTTTATAGATTGATTGTTGGGGAATTAGTCATTTATAGGTTACTCCGTAAGATAAATAAATTTGAATTCAATTGACACAGAATCGATCAGGCGATCGATCAATCACTCTGCCATCAGTGATGAAGAAAAATGATTTGCTCGCGCTATCGAACGATGATTCACAGGTCGTTCGACGTCGAAACCATTCGGGATTCATTCGTTCACACTTTTTGTCACTTTGGGCTGTTTCCGGAGTTCCACTTAGTTTCGGAGGAGCGGAATCGAAGCTATAAAAACATTGACCGAAATAACGATTCACATTCATCATTTAAAACATATATTTCTATTTAATGTTTTTTAATGAAATACATTAAATTTCTATGATGCCTGAAAATGGTTCGCGCGAAACTGGAGTAACTGTTGGCATCGTTTTGCCTGTCGCCTGTCGGTCCCACATTTCGGTTTCCATCCGTTTCCACGCGCGAAACGCCGGAAAAAAAGGTAGACGAGGAAAAAAACATTCCTGCCGAAAATAATTGCGGAATTTCTCTCTCTATAGTCGCGAAACTGCGCGAGCGGAGCGGATGACATTTCGTGTAATTGAACTCGAGGTCCGGAAGTTCGTGATGAAATTTTCGTGTGTGCGGCCGCTGCTCGCCCGAGGGTCGAGCGCGGGGCGCGAGCTCGTCGCCGCTCGTCCTGCCGCCGTCGTGTCGTCGCGTGAAAATGGTTTACACGTGGCACACGACACGTCGTAAAATACAGATGATTCACCGCGGTTATGATTCTCTCTAAATCAAGGCGCCACTTCGTGTCATTATTTTTTCGAGATTCGGTTTTTTTTTTCGTCTCGCACGCCCGGCGGGAAATTATATATTTTTTTTTCACGTCGACGTCGCGCGGCGAACACGTTAGAACGGTGAAGTTTTTTGTGACTTTTCTCGTCGGCGAAGTTCTATTTTCGAGGTTTCATCGCGCGCAGCGACAACTTTTGTTTTAATTGCCAAACCAATTTTACTCGCACGTGCGTTTTGCCCACAAATATAGAACGAGATCACCACGAAAATGCACCGTGACAGGCTGATGATTTTTGTTTTTTAATTCCCAGAATACTTCCACGTTTGAGAACATTTTTCAGCGCGAGTCCATATTGCAGTCGCGTTACTTCGCGTTTACGAGACAACGAGAAAAGTTCTCGCGGTGCCGCCGAGTTATTCGCGTATTTTCCGGTCTTCAATGGACGTAAATTTGTTTCTCAACTCCTGACAATCCCGCACGAAGTTGTAAACACGCGCTTCATCCTCGAACGATCTTTTTTTCTCGCACTCTTCGTAATCCCCAAATCGATCTTTTTTTTTTTTCGAGAAAAACGAAAAATTCACGAAAAATCGGGAAATCGCTTCAGCCTCGGTATTTCCGCGTCCGCGGAGACGCGGGGCGTAGATTTTTCATCGCAAAAAATTTACGGTACGCGAATATGGTTTGCACGTGGTCCCTGCGCCGCGCGCGCGACACGACAATAAAATACGGATGGCTCTCACTCCGCGCACTACAAACAAAACGAAAAAAAAAAAAAAGAAAAACAGAAAAATCAACTCGTGATTTTCGGGCTTTATGGACGAGCGAGCGGCTCACCAGTGCGATTTATTTCACCGAGATCCGCGCAATTTCTGCTCGAAAAAAACCGAAACTTTAGCGGAAAAAAAATTCATTTCATGCGTCCCCGTAAATACCGCGACAAATACAAAACTTTTCCCTCGATATTTCGCATTTTCGCGCACGGAAATTCGTCTCCGCGGAAAAGAGATTTTTTATTCCGCTGAGTGCAACTTTATTCTGGAAAATGTCACATTTTTTTCGCACAGCAACGAAAAACCTCGTCTCTCGCGGTGATTTTTGTTTCATTCGTCTCCCTCGGGTAAACTGCGCGATAGCCGCAACAGACGCAAAATTCACCAGAATAAAAAAATTGCATGAAGCGAGCTTTGCACACACAAAATGTTCACAAGTCGTAGAAATAAATGAATCGCACGCTCACCTAAAGAATTCGGGCGACAGCGTGCCGATTTGCTACGATCGCATATTCCGCGACGTTTCTCGGTGTCCGCAGTCGGCGACCGTTGATGCACCGAAGAAAAAACAAATTTTTCTCTCTCTCTCTTCCGATTTATCACTTCACAAAAATCACCAGACCGCTGCTCTCTTTCTCTTTTTTTTTCTCTGAGGCACAGAAGGTCACTTAATCCCAACGAGAAACCACCGCGCGCGCGTTCGGCGTATCCAACGCGCGAGCCGGCGGCGCGAGTCGAACACTTTGGCGGCGCTTCGCAGCTTCAGGCACTGGGCAGCAACTTCAACGTCGCGCGCAAGACAAACGCGGCAATTTTTGCCTCTTTCGACTCTTCGACTCAGCCAACGACTGATTCAACCTCCTTGAACGTGAATACAATTTTTTTCGAAACTCACGGCCAAAAAACCAAAACAAACTTCTCGCTCCGCTTCTCCCGACGACTCTAATATATTCGTCGACGAACGTGAGTCGCGACGAATAATCCCAATTGTCGTTTAGCCGCGTGTCTCACCGACGAAGCTGAACGAGATTCACCGTCGAACGCGACATCGGATCGATGACGTTCGCCCTATTATTATTATTATTTTTTCTCAACGGTTAAAGATCATCGGAGATGAGTTTCTTTTTTAACAAAATCCTTTTTTTGCGATGTATTAATCCGAAAAAAGCGGCGGCACACACACAAAACACTCTCTCCCTCTCACACACACACAGAGGAGATGGAATCTCGCTATGGAAGAATGCTCGCTTAGCGGCGGCGCGCGGCACACTGTTGCTCCGATCTCTAGCTCGTCGCTTCCAAGTCCGCTGCGCCGGTCGGCGCTCTCCGTGTCCCCGACCCCCCACCACCGCTCCACATCGCCGCCGACGCCGCCGCCGGTTCGGCGGCAGCACCCCCACCACGCGGCGTCGCCGCTCCGGCTCCCCCACCACTCGGCACTTTGGGCTCCCCCCGCCCCTCCTCTCTCTCACCACCCTTCCGACCGCACGTCCCTGCGAGGTGGTGGTTGGAGGGTGGCGGGTTGCAGGGGGGTGGTAATCGGTACAGGTATAGTCGGGATGCGCTCTGCGGCCGACTATAAGACGTTCCGTGTCAATTCAGCCGCACTCTCTTTCTCATCCTCAACCCCCTGCGATGTTTTTCGCGGTGGCGCGAGCATCCGGGCATTTTTGGACTCGTTTCCAGATCGACAGTCGACATGATTATTTTACGATTGGACTTCTCGGAATGTGCATAGAAAATATATTTTATCATCGGGTCATTAGGCGGATTTCTTATCGAATTTCTCGTTCCACAGTTAACACGCATTTGCGATCCTAATGACGGGATAAATTGAGGGTTAGGCACACGAGTGTGTCTCGACTCCGTTACAGTCAACGTCGTCTGCGCAGTCGCGTGTGTTTGCAGTGATACCGATCGCCCGGATAAATCGCTTCCGGCGAAATATCGCCGGGTCGCGCCGACCGGTTGAATGCACCAGGCTACTCGACCGGTTCTTTACAGCGCGGGCCTCGGTACACTAATTGTGAGTCATTTCCGCGGTGCGAGTTGCTGATTCGACGCGGAACGACTCATACGTGTGGTATGGACTCCCTGCACGGCTGCTGCTGCCGCTGTTGCAGCTCGGGGGATGCTTCTCGCGGCGGGGCTCTCCGAACGCGTGTGAAACTCGAGGAGACGAAGAGACGAAGACGGCGGAAGGCGGTGGGAAGAAGAGGGAGGGCCAAGTCCTTCGGTGCGTGAACCCGCGGGAGCACCGACTCTGCTCGCTCGAGCGAGGGAAAATGCAACGTGCTGCCACCGCCGTGCCAGCGGGGATGAGAATCGACACAGAGCAGGGCAACGCGAGCGACAACGTCGCGAGCGGCAGGACCGAGGGGAGGGCCGAGGGACACTCTCCGGCACAGACGGAAACGAAGAAAACGCGTGCCGGGTTCGCAAAGTCACGGGCTACACATGGCCATTCCGGAGCTGCAGCGCGGAGAGCGCCGGGGGAGGGGCAATCGCGGCTACGCGCTCGGACGGTGGCGCCATCCGTCGCCGGGCGCGCCGAGTGCCGCGGCGAAAGCGCGAAACTGAGACGGCCGAGGGGGAGACCGAGAATTCACCCCGTAGATTCACCCATCCCTGCTACGCGTATATATACAGATATATGGACGCACGTACGTCGACTCTTTTCCGACCCTGTGCAGTAGATATATATACGGGTGGATGTATATAGCTTCCTTATTGCGGTTATGTGAGACCTTTAAAGCGTGAATGAAATATGTCGCCGGGGTGCAGATGTATCAAAACGATGACTGCAACGCGCTGGTATATGGATTTTTTTTTCTTTTTTTTTTTCGTTCTGGCAGTTTGTTACAAACCGCGAGGTTATTATTTGAGAGTGAATTTCAGCTGACCCGGAGAATTCCGGGTTCGACGCTGCCATCGGTTTTTTAATCTATAAGATGAAACATGAAATTTCTCTATTAAAAAGTTCGTGAGCAACCATTGTTGTCAACTTATTTGGCCTTTTTTTTTGGTTCACTTGTCTTGAGATTTCCCGCAAGATTTGAACGGTGCGTGCGGCTCCATACGAGATCGAGCAACGCAACGGGCAAGCCGTGGGATAATTCCCTGCGGCACAAGAAACGTCGCGAAGCGAAAAATCCGAGTTCGTTGTCGCTAGCGAAAAAAATGTGGCGGATTTTTTCGCGACAGGATCCGAAACTTCTGAGCGCGAAAAAGAAAAAAGATGAAAACGAGAACGTGACGCGCGCAGCGTCCGTGCAAGTGAGTGACAATGCCCGGAGACTCACAATGGAAACTCGGGGTATTTTACGACCCTGTATTCCCCCTTTTGCGGCGATGTCACGACGCTACCGAAGCGAGCGAATGAAATATATCGCGGGTTACAGACGCGACGCTCCGATCGCTCTCGAGATTTGTGTATAAAAAAACAGATACGAAGCTCGTAAAAATAACATTCACATTGTTTCACATATTTTCCCGCTGACTCTGTCGCACCCCCCCCCCCCCCCCCTCCCCCGAAAAATATAGGTGGGTAAACGACCTTCCGAAAATTATTTTTGACACTTTTTTTTTTCTTTACTTTCTTTACGTCTCAGCGTTGACACGCGCGATTATTCTCCGCGGGCGTGAAATGATTAGAGCAAAATAAATTTGAGGATAAATAATTCTCGGAGATTATCCGGCAAAGTCCACGGATGCGAAATTTGACGCTTTCCGCGAGGCTCAGTCGGTGCCATCGGTATCAAAGATCCCGCGGAATATGATGCGCGTGACACCGCGCTGTCGACTCGCTGCTCCCTTTTCCAAAAACGAGTGGATTTTCGCGCTGCACTCTCGAAGCGCACGCGCCGCGATCGTTCGCAGAGCCCGAGAACGACGCAATGAAATATGCGGGGGATTAGAAAGCCAGACGCTGCGTAATGGCCTAATGGCTCAGGCGTACTTTGCGGCCCTCCGTGTGTATTCCCTTTTCGTCGGGATTCAATCGGGAAGGGGATGTGAATCATCAGCAAATTCTGGGTACGAGCGGTGCACGTGCGATGTACATTAGAGAAAAATGAATAACCGACGGATACAAATTCGCCCTAATACATTTTTCCGTCGCAGTTTAATTCGACGTTAATAAAGTTCAGTCGAGAACATTTTTATTAACTTTGTTTAAATGCCTCCACGGGTCAATGTGACTCTCGTTTACCGCTGAACCGAGGTGGAATTTTCCGAGTTGGAAAGTTGCACAAATATACCGCAAGTATATTATATGTTTTTATATATGTATATATATAAAAACATATATAGTCTATGGGGGTACGAAATGTGGAAAGGAAAGCGAGTCACTTCGGTATAAGGTTGAGTATAGTCGATACGCGGTACAGGCGACTCAGGTGGACGTCACGTACTCGGGAAGTGGCCGCTTCTCTCGGACGAGCGACGTTTCTTCCTTTTCTGCCCTTTTGCCGTGCGCGCGAGCGTTTTTGCTCTCGTCGCTTTTTTTTTTCTCCTTCCTCTATATCATCTCGCCTCTTATTTCGTGACTCTCTCGCTCTCTCGTTGGCCTCCCGCGGTAGATCCTCGAGACTCGACGTCATCGTCGTCGTCGTCGTCGTCGTCGTCGTCGTCGTCGTGAACACCGACTCGTCGCTCTCGTAATCCCGTGACACGAAGATCTTTATCGCGCGAACGAACGCGTCGTCGGCCTCGCGACAGATCCTGATGCGACTCCGCTGCGCCGCTGCCGCGCTGCTTTGTGTACTCTGTGACTCGGAAACCGGTTGCATCCTCGTGGCATTGGATCGAGGCAGCAGCAGCCGCGCGGCGAGTGATACAGAACCGCACGACTCGCTTCGGCCTGCAGTTCCGATGGAAAGAGATCATCGCCCGAAAGCAAAAAAAAACTTTAAATATGGCAAACGAATATTTGAGCATTTTTACGCGCGTCAACTAAATTTACTATAAAATAATGCAACATTGATTTTGGTGGAAACGCAAAAATCACATCAATAACTGCATTAATCTTACTGCCAAAGATAACTCGAATTTTCAGCGCGAACCGCACAGTCTTCCCATGACAATTCCAAGGGCGAATCTCATCGTCTTCGCAACGAGCGCGTCGCACGGCGAGCGTAAACTTTCCGAAACTCCGTAACCGCCATAAGCGATGTTTATCGTCGCGAGCTCGTCGGAATCTGTCTCCCTCTCTGTCTCTCTCGCACTTTCCCCCCCTTCATCAATCCTCGCGTCAGGCTGAACGAACGTGGCGCCCCCGGGCGACGTCTCATCGCGATTCCGAGATAACGCAACGCCGGAGTTACTCGGTTCACGCTCGAGCATCGCCCGGCTAACCCGAAAATCCACATTTTGACGAATGTGAATCCAGCGCGCGGCTCGAGACGTTTCGTCATTTTTCATAACGAGCCGCGTGTCGCTTGTGTACAGCGAGGCGAATGCGCGTCACTCCGTGCCCGCGGGAAAAAGGGAGAAAGGGCTCCCTTTCTTCCCTTCTCCCTTTTCCCAAGGACAAGGAATCTCCGAAGCAGCCACGGGAGAAGGGTGAAACGAAAGACGCGCGCAAACGGGAAATCGCGCGTGCCTCGCATGAAGAACGAGACCGCGCGTCGCGATGGATTCGGCTCCGGGCGAGAGACGATGCAATCTTCGGGTTATCCGGTCTCGGAGTCGCGACTGACGCGAGGAGCCGATCCGGCCGATCGCGATAGCATCGCGGCGACCTGTTCGCTGAGTCGATGTTGCTGCTGCGCTGTAGCCAGTCAGCCATTCGGTCACTTAGCCATCCAGCCACTCGACTCGAGACGCACCGAGACCCAACGTTAACGCGCCACCCGATACTGTGTTTTTCTCCTCCCACGCCCCCTCTAAACACACCCGCACTTCTCGGACTCGGACCCCGTAATCTGTTCCACCATCTTCGGAAGCAAAACACTCGGACTTACACACAATACTTCCCCCTCTCCGGGCTTCTCTCCCGGGAAGCCGGGAGTGCGGGGAGAGGGAGAACGACTGCGACGTTGTTTCACGGTTTCCTCAGGAGGAACTCGATTCGAATGCGCCTCCGGCCTGTGTGACTACGACGAGCCCCGGCCTACTGCCCGGCTTTAACGCGGATATACGCGGTCGGTTCGCTCGCGGGGAAACGTGGACTTAATGCGGGTCGCACTGTGAGTTTCTCCCTGTGTGTATGCGCCGAGCGATCCGGCGACATAAAAATGTCCTGGCTGGGACATTGTGAGGAATTGAAACTCTCGCTGGGGGCTATTGAGATCGGAATTAGTCGCGGGATTCTCTGTAAACGAAAAAAAAAAAAAAAACGAAAAAAAAAGTTCTATTGAGGATCCTGCATGGGAACGGCAACGGTCATTTTTTTTAACCAATTATACAGTGAACTCCTGGGTACGAGAGTCTTGGTCTTGGACTTGAAGACTAATTAAAAAAAATAAAAAAATATATGTAGGATTCGTCGGTCCACAGCTTCGGGCAACCGAGCGAGATTTTTATCTCCCGCGAAAAAAACTCAGTTTTTTCAAGTCGCGATCATCTCGGATTTTCGAGTTATTAATTACGACGCGCAAATATAACGAGATATCTAAATTAAAGTTGCTATCATCCTGCAAGGTAAACAACATCATAAGACCTCGTTTTTTATAAATATTTATGTACTTTTCATTCTCGTATACGACGTAAGACCCTGAAAGGACTGAGGGGCGGAGGGGGGAGGGCATCAAATGGATTTTCGGTGAAGGTCTTATTTGCCCCGACGAAGCGTTTTTACGGAACGATATGCAGTATTTGATTTTCATCTTTTTGAATGCCTTTGAGTCTGCGACGTGGGTGAGTGGGGATGAAGGGGGGGGGGGGGGGGGAGTACGTGCCTCGCTACAGTTCCGGGGATGAGAATCGTCGTGCCGCGGGCTATACGCGCTTCGCGTTCTGAGAACGACGAGAAAGAGAGAGAGCGAGAGGGAGGGGGAGAAGGAGAGACGCGTGCGCCGTCCTTCAGAAAACTGGAAGCATTTCGCCGCGAAAGCTGCGCGACTATTAAACACTGCGAAAGAAGCGAGACGGAAAGGCTCGAAGGAAAGCGAGAGAAACGGGCGCGAAGACTCAGCAAAGACCCTCAGCAGCGACTCGCGCCACACATTTTCTCCCTCTTACCCGTTTCGACGAAACGCAATATGTGGGTGTCTTTTTTTTTCTCCCGCTGGTAAGGCCACTCGTATATTGCGCGAAAATATCAACAACTTCCGGTACTCGAACCGTGTGAAACTATTTTTTTCTTTCAACTATTTTTTGTCGTAAAAAGAACATTCTCGTGCCCTGTGAAAATAAAAAAATTAAAAATCTATAAAATTTACCGGTAATATCGGATTTACTTTTCCCAAACTAGACGCCCGGCGGTTTTCTCGTTGGACGCGATGGTAATCCGGCTGGTAACGAGTGTCGACTTTGCGTCGAGGGTGAAAATAAGAGGGATGGAAGTGGAGCGAGAAACTGAGAGGCGAAAAGAGGCCGAGGAGATCGCTCGCGAAATGCCCGCAAGGCCCGCGTGGTCCATTTCGGGGAGAGACACCGGACAACCCTTTTTCCTCTCTCTCTCCCTTTCTGCAAAGCCCTTAAGTACACACCTCTTGGCTTTGAGACAATCGGATTCTCGTTGGTATTATTGGGGGATTCCGCGCGACGCCCTGTAATAACCCCCGTCTCCTATCCTCTCTCCCCTCCACTCACTCATCTTTCTGTGTATATAACTATGTATATTTATGTTTTGTGTACACAAAATGTTTGTACTCTCGAGACGGAACAACAGAGAACCGAAGAACCCGGAGGGAAAAACCAGCCCCGAGTCGAGGGTGGCGACCACCGCTATTAAAGTGGAGGATGAAAAATCTTCAGAACTAGCAATACAGACAAAAAATGACTACTTATTTATAATTTTTCAGCGATTTATTTCCATTTTTCAGCATTTTAATATCAGTGTTGGGGGCTATTCGATGTTTTCCCTGTGTCCGTTTTGCTCTCCGCTCCATAGGCTTTCCCCCGGCGCGGTCCAGCAGCAGCGGAAGCATCGGCAGCAGCCAGAGAGAGAGAGCGGGAGTCGCGCCTGGGGTGCGTGACGCTCGGGGCCTCGTCGAGCGATGCAAATATTGCCTCGACTGTCGCGTCGTTTCTTCATCGGCCTGTCAACGTTCCCTGAGCTATGTCCTTCCGCGACAACGACGACGACGAGGGTGCCACGCGGCACTCTATGCACATTACACACAGCGCCTTGTGTATACCTGAAAGGCTCGGCCGAAACGAATTCTCTGGCGTTGTAGGCTATGCGCAGGGTCCCCTCGTGTGTGTATGGATAGTGGACATTGTGTGCGCTGTACGACGACTACGACGACACGACGAGTTGGCCCCGGCGGTTCGGTACGGTCAGAGTCCGCTCGACCTGCGCCTCTCGCTCTGCTCTGCTCTGCTCTCTCTGTGTGTGCAACCCCCGCGGCTCTGCCGGACCGAGAGGTGTCGAGGATCGCGATGCCGATAGAGGACGTTTCGTTTCAACTCTATTATGGATTTTCCTCGCTGTTTTGTCGAGTCTTTGCTTTTTTTTAATGAAATTTCGTGTCAACCAATTTTTTGATTGATTTTTTCTATCGATCTTTTTTGCATCAGCCTATAAACTGTTTTGGTAATCCCTCTTTCAAAAAGTTCATGAGTAACGGAAAGCATTGTCAGCAAACTATTCGAGCTGTGATTGGCTGGGACTCTCAGACTCGAGTTCAGGTTCATTCGTACTTGATAACTTTGACAGTTCTGTCAAATATCGTATTTTTTTTAATCCACTAAAAAACGGTTGATGGCTATGTTTTCAGGGGTAGAATATGCGACTTGAGAACGATGGTATAGGTTAAAAGTCGATATATTGAAAAAATAAATTTCGTGACCCCGATTTGGGCGGTTTTCGGCCCGGCGGCCAGATCTACAATTTCTGACAAACTGTTCGGCCAAAATTTTTTTTTTTCAAAATAAACTAAAAAAGGGTTGTAACCAGTGTTTTCAGGGGTAGAATATGCGACTTGAGAACGATGGTATAGGTTAAAAGTCGATATATTGAAAAAATAAATTTCGTGACCCCGATTTGGGCGGTTTTCGGCCCGGCGGCCAGATCTAAGATTTCTGACAAACTGTTCGGCCAAAATTTGTTTTTTTCAAAATCAACTAAAAAAGGGTTGTAACCAGTGTTTTCAGGGGTAGAATATGCGACTTGAGAACGATGGTATAGGTTAAAAGTGTATATTTGGAAAAAATAAATTTTGTGACCCCGATTTGGGCGGTTTTCGGCCCGGCGGCCAGATCTACGATTTCTGACAAACTGTTCGGCCAAAATTTGTTTTTTTCAAAATCAACTAAAAAAGGGTTGTAACCAGTGTTTTCAGGGGTAGAATATGCGACTTGAGAACGATGGTATAGGTTAAAAGTCGATATTTTGAAAAAATAAATTTTGTGACCCCGATTTGGGCGGTTTTCGGCCCGGCGGCCAGATTTCTGACAAACCGTTCGGCCAAATTGTTTTTTTTTTTTTTTTTTTTTTTCATAATCAACTAAAAAAGGGTTTTTTAGTTTCGATTTACCCTTTTAAAGCTTTATAAGAGCGCAGCAGCGCCAATGTATCTCGGGCACGCGCGCCAGCGCGTGTGATTAGCCTAATGGGAAGAAAATCGCGTATGTCGAAGGAGATGAAAACTATTTTTCTTGTCTCACTCGTGTTGCTCGTTCGTCGAACAATCGTCGACCCAAAGTGGCTGAAAGAACTCTTCGTTAAAGTGACAATAAAAAAGAAGCCACGGGGAAAAAAGTTGCGGGGAAAGCGAAAAGTCGTGATGAGAATGGGCGAATAAAGGACGGAAAAATTAATTCGCGTTTATTTGAAAATGGGCGCGAAAAAAAAGTTCATCAAGTTTTGATATGAAAAGCCCCGTACGGAGTGTGTGTTATATATGTGTAGAGTGTACATGCAGGGGAAGGTCCAGAGTCGCGAGGGTGCGGAGCCGCTGCTACTGGCGCCGGAAGCACCGAGCTACCCCGACGTTGCTGTGGCCGCCGCGCCCGCTTTTTTTGGAAGCACTCCAAGCGCGTTCCTCTTTATCTCGCGTTCTTTTCCATCCTGGCACCGCGTTTTCCCCGTTTCGTACGTATTCACCCGCGTACGTCGTTCTCTCTTCCTCCCGCTCTCCCTCTCCCTCTCTCGCTCCATGTGTTTGCCCTGCTACCTTCGTCGAGAGGTGATGCAGCGAATTTTCCGAGTGTTTGTTAAACATCCTTCTTCACTGGTGCCTCTGGTGTTCGAGTAATACCAAGAGAGACAGAGACAGAGAGAGTATATGGAAAGCGACCGTGTGTATGTATCATACACACCTGGCGCACAGCACATAACAGTGTAAAGTATTATGTCGAGGATGATGATGCGGTATCATGAAAACGTGTAGATTTCCCATCGCCCGGTTGTTCAGATGATTTTTCTTCATCCACCGATTTTTTTCGAACCGATTTTCTTTCGTCTACCGCTTTTTTTTCGTTTGTCGATTTTTTTTTTTCACCAGCGATTTTCCTAAGCGCTCGTTGAACATCTTTCTTCGCCGGTGGCTCTCCGGGGTTCGTGTAGCGGCGAATAGAGCACACGGAAAGCGATGATACACCGACACACACGAGCACCTGGAACCACATAGCGAGTGTGTGTAATATCGCGAGCGACGAGAGAGAGAGATCGGCGAGCATGGGGCTCGCGTGACGGTGGTCCCATGGATGCGCTCCGGCTCGGTTGGCCTTCCCTCACGGCGGGATTATGCGGTCGTCAGTGCCGCGTCGTTAATGCATTCCGCAGGGGAATCTTGCGTGCCTCTCGGATTCTCCTATACGCGTCGCCGCCGTCGCCGCTGCCTCCTCGTTCGCCCAGCGCTACCGAACTCGTCCGACGACGCTGATCTCATTTTCGAGAAATCGGCGGGCAATTTTTTTCACGTCCTCATATGGCTACTGGAAACTCCTCCGCGGCTGACTCATGATTTTTTTTTATTCCTCCTCGCTTCGTTTTATTCGCCAAATCTCACCAAACTGGAATCCGGAATGCAGCAAATTCCCAACGAAAGATCACATCCCACACTTGGAGTATGATAAAAATAAATATATTACTGATAAATTGGTAGAAAAAATACTAAGATCCTTAGATAATTTTTGGTTGATAATTCTGAACGTACGAGATGAATAATTCATCGACAAAGAAAAGAATAATAAAATATCGACGATTAATTGCAACATCTCGTAGGAACGCATGTAAATTTCTCTCTATTCTCTTGTTGTAAATTCGTCGATGAGAGAAAACACGTCATTCACGATTTCTCCGTTCGTTCGTGATTTTTCAAACGTTTTGTGTGTCTCTCTCTCGCGCATGTACCGCGACATGAAAGCCAACAGAGCGGGAATGGTGTTCCCATCGTCGTCGTCGTCGTCGTCGTCGTTGTCGTCGTCGTCGTCGTCGTCGTCGTCGTCGTCGTCGTCGTCGTCGTCGTCGTCGTCGCTCGAGCTCCGGCTGCGCCTCTCGGCGCGAAATAATAGAGACGCCACGCGTTCGGAATCTTGTCGGTGTTATCGTACGACACGGTTCCAGCGCTAAGTGGATTCCCGGGCGAGGAGGCGACGACGACGACGGCGCGGCGTGAGTCCCGCGCGATCGGCTCTGCACTCGAGGCGCGCGAGCGAGCTCAGCCTCGCTGCGCCCGCACCACGCGGCATCCCGGAGCTCCGGAACATCGCGCGAGCGCGCCGATCGAGCATCGATTTAATAAACATGAGATGCATTCCCGGGATTGTCGAAACTCTCGCGCGCGCTGCTTTTCCGCGCGCCGCTCGCTCCTTCTCATCGCGTTCTTCTTTTTTGCCGCCACTGCCCTCCGCCGACTCGTGCGCGACGATAACGCGACGCGCGCGCTCGACGATTAGATAACATTTCGGTGCCAGCAAAGACGCACTCGTCCACTGCACCGGATTTCGTCGGGAATTTTTTTGAGAATGGTATTCCAGGGATTTTACCCGAGAGAACGAAAGTTTCGGCTTTACAACACAGGAATTATTAGTTTCTTAAAAAAGAATTTTGTGAAGACGAGATTTTCTTTAATCATAAAATAATGTGTTCACAAAATAATTGTTTTTACAAGAAAATAAATAGATTGATTCTATATTCCAAAATCTTCGAGGCGAGAAAAAAAAGAGATGATTCGCGGTTTCCCGAGAGGTCATAAAATCCCGCAAGCGGCGCGCGCGTCATGCTAATGTCAAATGCAAAATAGGCGAACGCCGAGCGAGCGCGGGACCCGAAATTAATTATAAATTTATGGCGAGTTGCGTAAGTGCATTTGCATTGTTTCAATTCAAATGCGACCTTTATTGCTCGCGAACTGTTTCGCGTCAGCCGCGCGCGGTGCCCTCTACCTGCCGCATTCCCAGGGATCTCGAACCGCGCTCGTATAATACATATATATAAATGCATATATCGCATTGTATATAGATATATGGGATATCCGTGTATACGTATCCATATGGACAGAAAGCCTCGCAGCGAGAGACACCGGAGACTCGAGACTTTCGTGCTTTGTGATTTATGAGCGAAAAGAAATTGCCGACGTAGGTGGACGATGATTTATGAGCGGCGAATAAATTGCGGAAGGCCGCGCGCGCATTCGGTTATGCGTATTGTATGCCCGAGAGTCGCGCGTCCGAGGAGCTGGAGCCACGCGGCACGACGCGCCGACGACGGCGACGACGAAGCGCGAGAAGAGTCGTCAACTTGGTTCTTCCCTTGCACCGCGCGCGCAGGGGCCAGCTGTAACGTCGTCATCGTCGTCCCGACCGGAGAAAAACAAACGAGAGCAGCTCGACGTATATGATTCACGCGACTCCGCTGATCGAGTGAGATCCACAATTTCGCGGTGATTTTTTGACCTTTTTATTTTCTCATTCGCGTGATTTTTCAACCGCCCTATCGCAGCTTCTTGGGAGATATAAGCAAAGTTTCGGAATGATCGAAGTCACGGGCAAAAGTGCGAAGAGATCGTTCCGCGATTTAACAACGGGGAATAAGTTATCAGACGCGAAATCCCAACGTCTGCAGTTGACGACTGAATTTACGTCTCCTCTCAACGAGACACTGCAGACTGCAGCTACGATGAGAAGGGGGAGGGGGGGGGGGGGGGGGGGAAGGAAGAGACGGAGGGATCGAGTGTGAACGAGAGCGAGAGAGGGAAAGAGTTGAGTTGAGTTCCCAATTATTTCGGGCACTCGGTTCGGAGTAATAAACCGTGTTGAGTAGGATAGAGTCCATAACGAGGCATAAACGAAGCTTTGCACGGTTTGTAAGTACCGATGCAGCAGCGGCAGCAGCAGCGGCAGGAGCAGCAGGAGCAGCAGGAGCATCAGCAGCGGCAGCGTGACGACAAGCACTCGTTTGGCTGGAGAGAACGTCGAGTCTCCCGGAGTCTCCCGGAGTCGCGGTGTGAGAACGAGATGGAAGGAGAAAGAGCGCCAGACACGGACCTGTCGGTTCGTTTCACGCTGCGTACCAATTAGCCCCCACGGTGAGAACGTCTGTGCCACCATAAATCCATAAATCCATCCGTTCGTCGGATGCCCCGGAGAAAGAGAGTTCGAAGCGTACACAGAGAGACGGAAGGAGACGGCGGACGAGTGAAAACGAGCGAGAACTGCGGAGCGGTGCACAGAGAGCGCATTCGGGTGCTCTGTGGTGTGCGACCGTTTTGGAGGTAGCTGCTGGGCGATGAGCACCGCGACCCAGGGGGCCTCGGGGTCCTCCCGTGACCGATACGCATTTTTATCCGCAATTTGCCCAGTCGAGGAGAATAGTTTGTGGCCTTTGGAAACGGTGAGACACGGGTGAGAATTCGTGATTGACGAAGACGTCAGGATTTTCGCACAAGTTGGAATTGAAAAAAAAAAAGATATTGGAGTTTCAGTAAAAATAAAAATTTTGAAATATACTTGAGCGTTTTGGAGTTGACGAAAATTGGGAAAGTGTTTTCACTGTTTAGGATAAATTGAGGAATAAGACTTTTGTAAGATTTTCCAAAAATTGTTTTTTTTTTACCGGTTTTTTGTTTGCGTCGACGCAACGAGAAAAGAAATAATGTCCGTCTTACGTATTTTTTTACGACTCCGGATTTGCGAGTATTGTTTGCGTAATTATTTTACACCGAACGTCCGGGCCGATAGTAAATCCGTAAGTCGCCATAAATCCGTCGGACGCTCCGAAAACGACGAGACGAGCGCGTCGGACGCGCTGTCGGTGCATTCGACGAGGCGAGGTGCATCCCGAGGTAGCGGAGTGCGATGAGTACCGCTCGCCAGGGGGTCGCACCCCGAATGGTGCCGGAGAGTCAGAGAGAGAGATGGCCCCGTGACCAATACGCATTTTTTTCTTCGCCGTTCGCCGCGTCGAACGCCGCTGCTCGGGTATTCCGCGTGTGCTCTCGGCCTGCGTGAACGCGGAGCCGAGAAAATAGCCGAACGCCGAGAGGCTTCCCGGAAGAATGGCACAACCGGGAAGAACCCGAAAAGAACCCGAGAAGAACGAAAAAAAAAAAGAAACGAGGCTCTCGCGTGGGCGGAGACGGAATACGAAATTTGAGGAAATTCTTCACGTGCCGCAAAGATGTTTTTCTCTCGTGGAAAACGCGTGTTGGCGGCGTTCGGCAAAGCCGACGAACGGGGTGGGACGACCTCGGGGTGTAATGACACACGATCCACGGGACTGTAATTTTTGTACTACATTTTATCTGTATTTTTGTTGTATCACTCATTTGCAACAAAATTAAAAAAAAATTACAGCTTATTTTTGTCTGTTGAAAAAAAAAATGGTACAAAGTAATACAAAGCATCGATAAAATTTGGCTAATCACGATAAATACACAGGAGAAAAAATGGGCCTTCGACAAACTACCTCGCGTAAAAACAGCAGCGGTAGCGGCGCGAATAGCAGTAGCAGAGTGACGGGGGCCGAGGAGCCGCGTATCGGGGCTTTAAAAATCAGCGTAAGCCCCGAGACCAGCCCGGTAACCCGATACGAATCGGCGCGTCGAAGCGCGTGAGGCGTCTCTCACTCTCGGTCTCGTTCTCTCGCGCCCTCCTCCCTTCCCCCTCCCCCCCTTCTCCCACAGCGCACAGCTCGCGAGGCGCATTAACCGATGAGTCTCGGAAATGGCCACGTTCGGAAAGGACCCTCGAGGCTGCTAGTGCTGCTGCTGCTGCTTCTGTCCGATGCGCGCTGCCTCGGCTACGCTCGGCAGGGTTGTGCTGCGGCTACGGCCGAGGCCGAGCCCCCGTTTATCGTGCCCGGGATGGGCGAGAGTCGGATTAAAGCGTCGAGGTGCCGATTACCTTCGGGACGAGGCGCGAAGCTTCCGATCCCACTCACTTTCTCGTTCGTTCCGTTCCGTTACGTTTGGTGTTCGTTCTCGGTCGGTTCGCGTTTCACTCCCGCGAGTTATCCGCGACTCTCCTCGCGGATATCGCTTTATCGGGAGTTCTTCCGGTTATTATTTCTGCGCCGTTATAATCGAGCGTTCTTTATGGCTCGCGGCGCCGGGCGAAGAACCGAGCAGATGCTCCGCTTCGCCGGGAGCACCGAGAGGCATCGCCGAAGCACCGAGCACAATCGATGTAGTAACTAGTCCGTAGCGCCGGCAGATTGAACCGTCCGAACGATCGAACTGTGTGTAAGAAACGAAACTCGACGATTTCTCGATGATTACAGGTTGCAACCGTGGAGAATTAATTAAGTTACGGACGACGAGTGATTTACCGAACACGCGGCGCTCGAGCTCTCCGCGCGACGAGGTGCGCGGGGCGAGGTGACACGAATGGCTATCGGCACCGATACGAAGGGTTTTTTTTTTCTTATAATTTATCTTTGAGCAGGAAACAGTTGATTTTTTGGAGATTTCTTTTTCGAAAGAATTTATAGTGATTTTAATGGAAGATCCCGGAGCCTGTTATTATGTCCCGGAATTGACTTATGCGATTCCTCGGACCGTCGGAATTCACCGTGGAATCTCTCGTACGCGTCTCGGATGTGGTTATCTCGAGGTATACTGTCGAGTCGTGATTTAACGCGTCTTATTTATTGCTTTTGATTATCGAATTAACGCGAATGAGAATAAAATCCTAAACGTAAACGGCTTCCAGTAGTATAAATATAAATAAACGTGCCACGTTTATTCTCTTGCCTTCCACCTCATATTTCGTTTCTCCTCGTTTCCTAATTTCTTAATTTTCCTCGGCGAACACAATCGCGCTCGACAATCAGCGCCGCACAATCCACCGCCGCCACGACGAGTGCGTGTTTCCCCGGCTGCGTGGTGGCTGCGAGGCACAAAAGACGCGCCAGTTGGCACGCGAGCCCCACCAGGCACCCGGGGCACCTCGGACCCAGGTCCGCCCCACCGGGAGAGGAGAGGGGGGGGGGGGGGGCGCCCGGCGCGCACCCGTCACTCGAGGGAATCGAGGGATGATATCTGAATTATCGCTGGCCGAGTGTTTTGTTTCGTCCCGAGTGGCGAGAAAGAGGGAGAGAGAGAGATATAGATGGTCGAGCGCCCTGAGCGGAGCGGCTGAGTGGCCGAGTGGCCGAGCTCCGGACGAGCTTAGCCGCTCGGTCAGCGAGTGAGACAGAAAGGCAGAGAGGAAGAGAGAAAAAGTTTCGTTTATTTCGTGCCCTGGGACTGCGAGAGAGCGAGGGAGAATCTCGAAGGAGGCGCAGCGGCCACGACCGAAGCAGTTGGGTGAGATGCGAGGATAATTGGCGGTCAGGTATGTCGGGCTCGCTCGGCCTCTTTGCCTTCTCGCTCCGGACTCCGCTCGGACCGGGCGTCGGAGCGAGCGAGAGCGCGCGCGCGCGACGATCGTGCTGCCGCCGCCTCAGCCGCCGCCTCAGCCCCAGCTCGATCCCTGTAACTACGTCTCTCGCGCGCTCTTCCCTCCGACTCGAAAAACTCTATTTCACGAACTCCCGATCCTCGAGCCGCCGAATAGAGTCATCCAACCCACAAATTATTTCGTCAACTCTCTAACCGGCGCGTCGTGTATTTACGCGATACCGATTCCCGCGCGCGGCTATAACGCCGCTGCTGCTCCTCCTCCTCCTACTGCTCCTCGTGTATTATCGTTTTTCCCGATCGCGTAGCTACTTATTTTTTTTTTTATTTTACGCAATGTCCGCTCTATCGTAGAGCGCGGCGCGCGGAGGCAGCTGCGACCGGGTAATTCGTTCTCGGAAGGCAATGTAGGAATATGGATTTCAGCGCGAGAGGGAGGAGTATTTTTTTTTTGCGTTTAAAGCGAAGCGAGTTAACGCGGCGCCGAGGATGAGACAACTGAAATTGAGTTGTCTCAATCTCACTGAGTTGACTTGGGTTTTTCTTTTTCTTTATTTTTCAAGATTTCTCCAAAAGATACCAAGGACACTGGAAATAATGCGAAGCGAGACGATTATTAGTCCGGCTTGACAATAAAGGCAGAGAGATCACAGAGACGACGCCGGAGATCGCAAATGCGAATTACCAGGAAGCGCCGACGTCGTCATTTGGAGCTGCGGTCGAATTCCGGCGGGCGCGCGCGTCCAGAGCGAGCGTTTTTGCGGCGCGCGCGCTGCGCGCCGATTGGTCGCTCGGGCGCGTGCGTCCTCGGGGCACCGCGGATCGAGCACGAGGGAGCGTGGCGAGGGGGCAGACGGGGGGGGGGGAGGAAGGGAGACACCAAAAGTTTCCGGCGCGTCGTTTGTAAACTTTTGCCCGCGGAGACTTTGCGCTCGAGAGACCCGGCGCGGTGTATTATTAAAGCGTTACCGTCATTAATTATCCGGAGTTTAAGGGGATTAGCGAGACACGCGGCGAGGGAGAGGAAAAGACGCGAGACCAGGCCAAAACGGAAAAAATATGAGAAAAAAAAAACCTGGAAACAAAGACATCGTCGTTTGCGCAGCACGAGCGACCGGCCGGAGGGTCCGAGAACGCAGGACGAGGGCGCAGCGACGAACGCGCAGAGTGTGCGCACCTTATGGGAAACGCCGTGCGCACTGCACGGGTAGAAATTGAGCGGTCTTCATTACTCGCCGCCTGCTCATTATGCTCTCAGCGTGGAGTCGTCCTCTCTGGCCTCGCGGTATATACTCGCCCAGCGCGCTGATGTTGCCTTGTATATATACCTCTCGAGCTCCGAGCTCGCTGCGAACACTTATACCGCGCTTAAACGCCAATATGGGCTCCCCGTGGCCGCCGCAGCAGCCCCCGGAGGAAACCGTCTCGAGTCTCGTTCCCGCGTGCGCGCAGAACCGCAGGAGGCTCGCCGCGCGGGACTCGCTCGCTCTGCTCCGGTCCTGGATGCGGCCCGGCCGTCTCTCGTCTGGCGTGGGACGCGCGCGCGCGGCTTTTCCTCGGCCCCGAGACTCTGGGACAAGTAGCCCATTTGTTCTTGTTCTCGCGCTTATACCTGCGAATAGTCTCAAACTCCGCTTCCCCCTGCCCGCCCCGCTCGTACCACGCCTTCTGGAGCGACTTGCCGCTCGCCCGGCCCAGTGTAACGGAAGCCCGGTGATTATATCTACGCTCGATGCGCCAGCAGCAGCAGCAGCAGCAGCAACAGCAGCAGCAGCAGCTTGACTATGTTGTCCCAGTCCCACGCGCGTCTTCCGCCGCATCTGGACCACATCCCAAATCATCGCTCTTCCGGAGTCTTCCGGATTTCACCGAGTTCGTCACGCATCATCGCGGAGCACAAAGCAAGAAGCTAATTTGCTGCATCAAGTAATCCGGGGGTCGAGACAGGTGGAGCGGAGAATTTCTCGTGCCTCTCACCGGCCGATCTGCGAACAGATCCTGCTGGATATAATACGAAGGCGAGGGATTACAATCCGCCTCGTGCGATACTATTACATGGAATCACGGACCCCGGTGAAAGAGAAAGGTCAAGGGGTGCGAGAAAAAGAAGTAAGTACCCGCTGAAACACGCGGAGTGTGTTTCAGCGGGTTCGACGATTCACATCGTTTCGTCGGGAGACTCGAGGTCCGCGTGGACACAAAGCTGCGCTGCACACGTTTGGCGCGTAGCCGCGAACGAGAGTTGCGCGCACCCAGAAAAAAGATCTAGTTGATGGAAGTAGATTCTACTTAACACGAATAAATTTTTTTGCTTGATGGCCGGCCTAGTAGACTTGTAGTGACTTCTAATAAATTTTTTTATTCGATTTGAATATATTTCAGTGAAACCAAAAATGTATTGAATTCTAGTAAATGTGTGTTTGAATGCAATATATCTTTTGTTTCAATTTAAAGGAAATATATACTTCATGGAAGTGTTATTTTCTTACTGTTAAATAAAAAATATATTTCGCTGAAATAAAATTCTATTCCTCCTTATAAAGTACATATTTTCAAACCATCGTTTAAATATTCTTCCGTTTTGGTAGCAAGCACACATTTTAGCCCAGGATAATTTCCGTTTATCAATCCTCGAATATTTTCAGCAAGAAAGATATTTTTTTCTATTCATTTAGAGGCAGTGAATATTTGGGATGGACACTGCAATTTAAGCAGTGTCTTCCCGTGTCCAAAGTAAAAGACGGTCGGTATCAGACACGTCGTGGACGGGTCGGTTGACAAAAATCGTTTTTCTTCGCTGCTTATATAAGCGCCACGCTACCAACTCGCTTGCGAGAAGCGTTCATCGCGCCAGCCATCTAGCGGTAGAATTTGTTGAATAACTAACTCTAGTCGAGGCAAATGTATGAAGCATTCGAATCAACGAAATATATATTCAACTGAACAAAATCCTAGTTGATTTCAATAAAACCAGTTAAATATTTTTATTTGGTCTGTTTAAACAAATCTTTATTTCGGGTGATCAAAAATTTGGTAGAAACAAATAAATTATTTTGATATTCAAAATAATTTTGTCAAGGTCAATTAAAAAAATAAATAAATTTCAATCAAATACATTGTTTAATGCAATTCAATATATATGTATTTCTTAGAAAGCAAATTTTAGTTAAATGAATAAAAACAACATTGAATAAAGGAATTTATTTGATTCGACTTGAACTTTTTTGTGGGTGCGCGGTATCGCGAGGAGTGGCCGGTCGGTCGAGCGACACCCGCGCGACCCTTTTCCCTCGCTGCTACATATACAATATAGACACCGTCCCAGTGTCGCGCTCTGCGTGTATCGATATATATACAGCACGGAAAATGTCAGGCGCTCGACGACGCAACGGCCGACAGAAGTGGCTACAAGTGGACGTATATCTTGTAAGGAACACGCGGCGTGTACAACCGAGTCGGATATAGAGAAAGTGCGGCTGCCACGCGGAATCTTTATATTTCGCTCGTGTCTCGCTCCAAAGTGGACGGTGTAAATACGCAAAACCGATCACCGGGTATAGACATACAGCGAGATGTATAGCGAGGGTGAGAGAGAAAGAGGACATGGGAGGAGAAAAGGAGAAGGGCGACTGCCCATGAAGGGTGATCGGACTTGGCCAATGATCGGCCCAATCTCGGTGCCGAGATTGCCAACATTGGGATATGATATTGGCCCGATCATCGGCCCGAGTCTCGGATGATAAGTCCGGCTCGATATTGGCAACAATAGTTGGCCGAGTATCGCGTACGAGGATCGGCCGAGGATCGGCCGAGGATCGGCCGAGTATCGGCCGGGTATCGGCCGAGTATCGGTCTTTTTGTCGGCCGACATTATCGGCCGTATAAATTTTATCAAAAAATAATTAATTGTACTTATTTTAATCAAGTTATCCTGCACTTTTAATTACATATTCCGTCTCTGATGCATTTTAATCGCTGAAAAATGTTTAATTTTTTTTACATTGTCAGGAATCGAACCTGGGACCTTTGGGTTGTTGCGCTGCGCCTTAGCTCACTCGGCCATTGCGATCATGTCATTATACATTTCTTTTTGTCTATTTGATCGACTAATGTAAAGTATCAATTTGATGTACTATGTACAGTACTTACAGAATTATATGACTGCGTCTGAAGCGGTATAAATAAATCACATTCAATAATCTTTCACGGAAATCAACAATTAGTGAGTCAATACAAGGCCGAGCATTGGCCTAATATCGGCAAGCCAACAATTGGCGAGTCAATACTTGGCCGAGCATTGGCCTAATATCGGCAAGCCAACAATTGGCGAGTCAATACTTGGCCGAGCATTGGCCTAATATCGGCAAGCCAACAATTGGCGAGTCAATACTTGGCCTAGCATTGGCTTAATATCGACAAGCCAACAATTGGCGAGTCTATACTTGGCCGAGCATTGGCCTAATATCGGCAAGCCAACAATTGGCGAGTCAATACTTGGCCAAGCATTGGCCTAATATCGACAAGCCAACCATTGACGGGTCAATACTTGGCCGAGCATTGGCCCAATGTTGCAAAGTCGATAATCGTCACCCCAACATTGGCCCGAGTATTGGTCGTTTCAGCTTTATCGGCAGAACCTACATGGGTGATGTACATTGGAAGAAAGGAAAAAGGGTCCGTGCACCGTCTTCGCGTTCGTTTTCGCTTTACGCCACTGCGAGTCCCGTGAAAAGACGTCCCATCCCCTCCACCTTTCCTCGTCCCTCTCTCTCTCTCTCTCTCTCTCTCTCTCACTCACTTCCACTTTCTCTCCGTCCCGCCGGCCGCAGTAGTATATTTTTTTTAGTGAACTCGCGTGGATATTTACTACATGGAACGGGGAAGGGAAGGGGAAGCCTGCAGGCGGATCAACGTAGATTTCGGTATTTCGCCGGGCGGCGCCCCAGACGCTCCGCAACTTCCCGACAGATTTTCCGACGGGTCCTTTATGCACGCGAAATGCTTCCCTATTTATGAAAGTATTACACCGAGATGTCCCGTGTACTCTCGTCTCGCGCTTCGTCGTCGTCGTCGTCGTCTCGTCGTCTTTTGCCGTCGTCGTCGTCGTCATTGGTATTCGTCCGCTTCTCGGGTAGAGCGCGAGCTCATAGAAATGAGAAACGCTCCGTTTATTCGCGGTACATCCGCGCGCGCGGTGCTCGGTGGTGGTTGGGATACGCGAGAACGTCGCTGGCGACACTGGAAATCATATAATACAGCGGTATTTTCCCCGCAGCCACTGGCGGCAACGGCATATAGCGGCAGCACCGAGTCTCTCGTGTCTTTGGGAACTTTGGCAAACTGTTATATAGACTTGTGATTACTTAGAGCCTCTCGCGCGAGTCGGAGACTCGCCTTATTCCCACCGCTGCGCCGCCTCTCTCGCGTTTCTATATCGCCACGCCGCCGTCCACGGCGCTACAGATACGTATATAGCGAAGACCCGAGCGAATACGCGTTTATTTCTTGCCGAGAATTTTCGCGGTAATCACAACTGTTTCTTTTGCCTCGCCACTCTTTTCCGTCGCTTCTCTGTGTGCTTCAAGATGGCCCGCAAAGATTTGTTTTCCGTGGATTCTCCGCTTCAGTGTCTCGAATGACCAGAATATAACAGTTTCGAATTAATGTCTGGATATATTCGTATTGTGTTCGACTCGGCGGTTCGAATCGATTTTCTCGTGGAAGATTTCGTGGAATTCCGATCAGAGTTTCTTTTATTTTATTTTTGATAAAGAAAAAATCGGTGATTACTCACAGAGTGACTCATCTCGTTTCTACGTGGAAATAGAGGATACGCTCCAGGGTGTGAATACGCGTGACAGCGGCGATGCGGTTTTTACACTCCACCGCGTAGTATTTTTCGTGGATACAATCAGAGCCGTTTGGTCGCGTTCCACGTTTGTTCGGTAATCGTTATCTCCCTCCGGACGCTCGCGTTTGCGGTGTCCCCCAGCCTTATCGCCTTTATCGCCGTCGTCTCCCGGCTGCTTCTGCTGCCGTTGTCGCTGCCGCTGCTGCTTTGTCGTAAAAGGTATGCGCTGTACAAATTCCGAGTGCACCGACGCTGCCGGTTTTTCGTGCGGCGATGACAAACTGTCGCGACGCACGACGCGCTGATGCACCGCGCGCTCGTTGCTTCGTTCTTCGCTCGCCACGACCTCTGACTCTGTTTTCTCGTCTTCTTTCGGTTTTTTTTTCTTTTTTTTTTCATTTTTCTTCCACGAAAAACGGCTGCGCGTGTAAACACGCGCGACTCGGGTCGAGATAGGGAAACGCACACACGAAATTAAAAGCGGAGCCTTTTTCTCCTCTCTCCTCGAGTCCGCGGCTACGAGGTCGTTCGGCGATGTTGTCAGTCACTCTCCCTCCCCCCTCTCAACCCCTCCCCCCCGCGTACGTGTTATCGTTCACCGGGTCTCGGAGCCGCGGCTGATCTGAAAATTCACTCGCGTACGATCGTAACACGCGAACACGCGTGTCGGCCGTGACACAGGACGACGACGACGATGACGATGACGACGAAGTCTTGAAAAGAACCGACGAAAAACCGGTTGGAAATCGGCCGAGTTCTACGACGCGACCCCCCCCCCCCCCCGACTTTTCTCACCGGATCGCGCGCGGCGTGACCGTTAACCCGTTACCGGGTCTTGTGTAATGCAAAACGCCGGATGGACAATGGGAACTTTGTCAAAAAGAGGGAAGCGTGTCACCGCAGGGTGAACGGGTGAATGGGGGGGGGGGGGGGGGCGGGCAAAATACGTTGAGACGAAGAGCCGCAATCGATTCGAGTCCTGGCGCAGAGAAAAATTAAACGGAGAGTTTTGCTATTGAGAAAACGTTTCCATTTCTGCGTTAAGGAAAAAAAAAAGATAATTACAAAAAATTAAAAATAATGAAATAAAACTCCCGCTCTGAGATTTCATAATATTACGCACACGAACGGTTTTTGATTTCGGTAAACTCGTCGGGACCAGCGTGTTAACCGTCCACCCCGAAGTTTGTTGTTCGAACAATGGAAATCGTGTATAACTTCGAAACCGGTGACGAGGGTGACGAGGGTGAAGACGGAGAGAGGTCCGCGTGTCCCTTTTTCCCCAATTTAATTCCTCGCCAAACAAGAGCTGCCGATGCGGGGCCGGGACACGACGAGGATCCGGGGGCCGAAGCACCAAGGGTTTTATTCGACCACCGAGAAAAGTCAATACAGCGCGCCGGTAGGTAGGAAGGCGGATAGACAGGTTAGGTTTACCGTAAGCACAGTATAGACATCACGAGTGGAGCGAAGCGCCGGGCGCGGTCGCTTCCTCGGGACTCACGAAAATGATTTGCGCGCGTGACTCGCGGCAACGTCTCAGTCTCGGCTGGCGCGTAGTTTGGACGAAAAACACTGAGGTCAACACGACGGCGCCGCGCCCATCGAGGTCCGCCCGGGCCCTTCGGGTGCCCGCCCCCCCCGCGCCCATTAGGACGACGAGGCTCCGATTCCTCGAGCTCCTCCTCGCGACCCGTCGCAACACCTGCCGAAATCTCAAGGGTCCTTCGACGATCCGGAGAACAAAATAACACTCGTGTCGTTGCCGTAATTTTCACGCTGTAAAATCCGCTCGTTACAACAGGTGACTCATTATGAGGCAAAACGACGACTGCGACGACGATGGGAACGAAAATCAAATAATTCCTCGTTCAGTCGGAATCGCGTTGGAAAGTGCTCGTGTCGTCTTTGCTTGTTGCTGGCTGCCGAGAAGCAATAACGAAATAATTGAACGAAGAACCATCAGCGAAGGTTGGGCAAAACGAAGAAAAAGCACGAAAAAAAAACAGATGCGATAATCGGTGAAACAAACGACGACTCGGTCGAACCGGGTGCAGAAATTTGCTGACCCCAAAATTGTCAGGTAGTAAAACTACGATATATACACGCAGAGGCGACCGAAATCTCGAAATCTCGAGCGCCCTTCGCGTCGGCGTGGGCGCGACGACGAGGAGCGCGACACTCGTGTCCCGTAATTTCCGGGTTGGCAGAATCCACTCATTACCGAATAGGCGACTCATTACGCAGCAGCGGGACGGCAAATGCGACGTGGGAGTCGAGGCTTCGCGGATGCAGAATCGCTCGTAGGATATAGACCTGCGACGCAGCAGCAGCAGCAGCAGCAACAGCAGCGGCAGCAGCAGCGCAGCGCGACTGCTGCAAGTGCAGCCGTTAAATCCTCTGATCGTCTCGCCTCCGTTCTTCCGGCCTCGCGCGAAATTTATTTTCCGCCTCAAATTTCATTGTCGCTCTTTAACCCCGCCGCTCGTGACACTGAGCGCCGTATAACCCGAACCGGAAGAGTGCGGAGGGTGAGAAAAAACCTGAAACGAGTGCGAGTCAGTGAGCCTCCTCGTCCGGTGTGTGCGCGCTGCGAAAAGAGATTCGGAGAACGCGGAGGAAATAGGGAGACGGCGGCGAACAGCAGCAACGGCAGCGACAGCACGCGCAGCAGTAGCTGAGCAGCAGCAACAGCACGCAGCAGCAGGAGCAGCAGCAGCAGCAGCAGCAGCAGCAACGCGACACCCGCGCGTTAATTGCTAATTTCAGCCGTGCGCGGGGCCCAACGTTGGGATTTTAATTAAATCACGCGATGCGCTATATACGGGCGACTCCGTGTCGCGCGTCTCTCGCGCACCACGTTCTTTCGGCTTTTTTCCTCTCGCTCCCTCGACGCCCGCACACGCGCGGCCGCTCTTCGCTGCGAGAGCAACGCGCACCCCGGTGGGCTGTATGAACCACCACCTCCTTCTCTCCTCTCATCCGTCTCCTCCTCCTCCTCCTCCTCACCCATCGTGTATGCAGGTACAAAAAGAACCTGCGAGCCGCTTTGCTTGAGCTCGAAGAGCGTCACCTCGTCGGAGAAAAAATTTGCGGCGGATTTTCGGTTTACGAAATCATTATTTTTCGGTCTTTTGGGTGATTTGGCAAAAATGTATGAAAATTCGTTAATTGAACGAAGTATCCGTTTATTGACGTTTTATCAATTTTGTTGACCTTATTAAATTGAGGATTCAATTTGCCGGATAATTCGGTGTTGTCGATAGGGTCCAGCGATTTTTAATGAGGATTTATTTTACGTGTTTTTCCGGTTGGCTGGCCGGGTTAATTTGCAAATGTTTAACGCGTGTCAATTTGCTCTAATTTCACGTGTCGAGGGGTGGGAACAGTTTGCTAACTTGTCGACGAAACGGTGTGTTGCAACGTGTCGTAACAGTCTTGGCGAATTGTGGTCCACCTGGAATGCATCCAGGCCACTCGACGATCGAGCCTCGTCTCGCAGTCTCGCGGTGCTCTCAATTCGGTCCACTTCGAGTCGTTGGCTCGCTCCCTATTCTCAAATCAACGCCGAGCGCGCGAGCGGTTATGTTCCTCCTCCTCCTCCTCGAGAGCCACGATGTATTCCTTCTCGTCCACTTGACACAGAACACCCGATAGAAATTGCACCGTGGCCGACTTGGCATGAAACGCGGTGGTCGAATTCGGTCCACTTGACACGAAATTCCCACTGCAAATCTACGGTCGGCGCGACGCGCGTTTCCAAGGTAAAAATTCGTCCGCTCCGGTGTGACTTGAATTTGACAAATTTTCCGGTGCGGGTTTCCCGCCGTTTCGCAGACTCGCCCGCGGACCACTCAGACCGCCATACGGGTCGCGGGATTTAGTCGCGCGATACAAATGACACGGGCAACGCGCGCGCGCGCGACTCCGCAGCGGCAATTTCCTCCGATAATTTATAATTAACCGGGGAATCGGCGTCGGCCGCGATAATAATTACACGGGCCACTCGTCGCGGCTTGGCCGCTGTTCAAATTTACTTCTGTTCGTGTGTAAACAACTGTGAAACAAAGAACGATAAACATTGACGATAATAATTATTATTGTTGGACCGGCGGGATTTATAATATATTTCTATGTGATAAATATATTTTGCCACACGGTGGAAGATTCCAGGTAACCCAGGTCACCTTGACCCATGGATGTCATCTGCCTCCCCACTGAAAAAATGTGTTACAATCGATCCTCTTCGATTCATGCCGTAAAATCAGAAACGAAACTATACAATAATATCAATGAAAAATAATCGACCGATAAAGTGTTTGAAAGTAAAAAAAAAAAAAAAACACACACACACACACACTTCCACCACAAACCAGGAAGAGATGGTTTCCGTCCATCCGAACAATTGCCAGAAATCACGACGTCCAGCGCGTATCGGGGACAATATGTTCTCGCACGTGCGAAGCCCCGCTGTGTGTACCCGGACGTCGGAGCGCGCTGCCTGTAGCGCGCTAGACGAGCGCGAGCTTCTCGGGTTGCGGGCGGCGAAGCCGCTGCCGCTGGTGCGCCGAGGAAGACACACATAGCGTGACTCCGTGGCGCATCTGAGCATACGGAAGAGGTCGCGTCGCGAGCGAGCTACGCGCACGCTCCGTGAGGTTACACGCGTATGCATCGTGTAGCATAACGGGCCGACACTCGAGCGAACCGATAATGCTCGGACCGGACGTTGAGGCACGTTCACGTACCGCGCGCATCCGGGCTCGTCTGGCTTCGATATATTATTATATTTATATACCACGCGTACAAGCCCCACATATGTATACACATATATCTACGTTTTATATATGTATGTCTTTACACATTTGTGTACACACGAGTATAGGACGTTCCGCGCCACATTGACCTCGATCCGACCTTTGACCTCGCGCTCTGATTTTTTTACAGGTCAGTGGAATACGAGCCTTCAAAAAAGTGAAGAAAAATGTATAGAGATATACTCTTGAGGGGATGAAAAAAAAAATCGCGGCCCCGATTCGAGCGCCTGACGTCGGGGGATCCACGGCGGTGGTTTCACGCGGAATTCCCCGTGCAGGAATCCCGGGGTAGGTATTACGTCTCCCCGGCGTTTTCTCCGTGGATAACGTTCGGATTCGTACGTGACGAAAAACGGATATGCGCGAAACGCCCGTCGTTTCCGAAGCCGGACGGACGCACGGACACGCACACACGGATAGGTATCTGCCGTATCGACTGTGTACCTTGTCTTGATTGAGTCCCGACGAAGAAATCCCATCAAACGTATCCGACTGCGAAGCTACCGATATGTATTTCCGCGTACGATTCAAATTAAATTTTCATAAATAAAGGCGGAAGTCGGCGGCTTGCGCGGGAGCGAAGGGGGTTGAGGGCGGCTTTGGTGCGTTGTACACGCTGCGCGCGCGGATACGGAGCACGTATATCCTGTTGACTCTGAGATACACGGCGGGCCGTATAACTGCGATTGGGAGAGATTTTATATACACACATGGGGGCGAGCGTATTGAAAATTTCCATAACTGAAAATTCAATCGAGAGCGGAGATATTTTCGAGGATGAGCGAGTCGCGTATCCGCGGCTCGTTATACACCGAGTGGCACGCGCTCCGCGCATAACGCACACCCGAGGAGAGCGGTATGGAGGGGTGAGAGGGACAGGGGGGGGGGGAGGGGGTAGAGATGAGAGGGATTTCCTCTCTTTCATAACGTTGCGAAATCGAGGGTTGTCGAGTTTCCGCCTGGATGGCAGAGTCCCCCCCCTTCACCCGTCCTCCGCTCTAGCTGTCCGTGATACAGCGCGAGTCGAGTCACTTGTAGGTCCTCGCGAGTCGTCGTCCCCGCCAGTTTTTTTTTCTCCGTTTCCAGCAGACGTGGATTCAGGTTCCCCTCTTTTCGCTGACGGGCTGGAGATTTTTGCAAAAAAAAAGTCCTCTATTAAAAAGTTCTTGAGCAACCATTGCTGTTGATTTATTCGGCCTCTGATTGGTCGTTGGGAAACCGGCAGTACGTTGTTTAATATCGCGTATGAGCGCGCGTTGTTTTTCCTAGTAAATACAAAAAATACGAAAATGAGTTATTATTAATAACGATAATAACAATAATAATAATAATAATAATAATAATAATAACAACAATAATACATGCGAGGGTCGAAAAGTGAAGCTGCGAACGTCTTCGGAGCCCTCGCCAATCTCGTTTGCCCGAAGCCCGGAACCTGTTCGCTCAATCTTCCTCCGCACACAGGAGAACCGAAATACAGACGCGCGCAAATACACGTAGGAAGTGAGGAAGTCGCCTCAACCGGTCCCGGATTTTATTTCGTGCGCGTTTGTCTTCCGCTCGGATTATCTTTCACGACTCACTCTCCGGGCACGGCGACGTGTCTCCTCCGTCGTTCTTCTTTCTCGCTTCTGAGTGTATAAGCGGAAGATAAGATTGGCCGAGATCTCGCGAGCCCTCCGCGTGACATATGGCGGGCGTACGGGCTCCGCGTTTTCGCTCTGTGTGTGTGTGTGTTGCCTGAGTTGCCTGACTGCCTCTCGTTTCTTCGCCCTCGTCCTTCATCTCCGTTCACCGAAGTTCCTATAAAACACCAGCGGGGCAACAGTCACCACCACCGGCCGGTGGATCTATATATCCCTCACGGCCTCGCGCATCTCTCATCTTTGTCCTGTCCGGCTGCCGCGCTGACCGGACATCTTCGCCCTGGCTGCCACGCGTGGCACGCCTGTCGGAAGGAAGCTCGCTCCATTTGCCGCTATTTCGCGCGCAGATTTTTATGAGCCGTGCGGGAATCGTGTGGTATCGCGTTGCCGGAAACAGGACATCGACACGAGAGATCTTTTAATTTTTTTTGTTCGTAAGGGTGTGTAATGATTTTTTTATCGGGGAAGACAAATGAAAAAAAAAATAAATAAAATGAAAAATAATAAGGAACCGGAGTGTTGACTCCGCGTCATCTCCGACGTCGGTCCCTCCCGCGGGTGTCTTAGGCTCTTGCGGAAAATTACCTTCGGGCTGTGCGCGCGCCGCGAGTCTAATTATCAGAAGCAACTTCCGCACCGATAATCTTCAATTTTCGCCGAAAGCCTCGGCGCTGGCGACCGAGATTTTAATACATAGTATAGTAGCCCCGCGCGCACACGCCAAAAGGAGGAGATCGAGTGCTGAGAACGAGAGAGCGAACGAGTGTGTCTACGGTAACGACGGCTGCGGCGCGCACACGCGCGCGTGCGCGCCCGCGGTTACCTGGAAGGCCGGAAACTCATTAGCCTCGGTGAGTCTCGTTAAACAAACGAAAAACCGCGCTGCTAATCACGCTAGAGCGAGAGCGGTGGTAGGGAGAAGGGGGTGAAAAAATTAATGAGCCTGCCGCGCGGCTTCCACGATCTGAAAATGGCCGTCTCGGCGTGCGTTTATTATTATTGTTATTATCGTGGTTGAAAAAAATGCCAAGTATTTCAGATCCGTTTGATAAGTCGCCTTGTCGCATGTATATATTTGAGTTGAGCAAATGTAGATGCCGAGAATCTTAATTTGTAAAAATTGCAACCACCGCGAAGGGAATTATTATCGTGACTGAAAAAAAAAAAATTGTAAGTATTTTAGACTCGTTTGATAAGTTGCATATATATTTAGGTAGTGCAGTCGTGGCTGCCGAGATACTTAATTTGCAAAAATTGCAACCACCCGCTCGAGTCGCGGGAACGTAAAGAAAACTTGCACACAAATACCGGGCACTCTATACCGCGCCACTTTTTTTTCTTCTCCGCGTTTTGCCGCCCGTTTCGAGTATAACGTCACGACGCGAAAATCTCGAAAGAATTTTTTCTTCCCGCGAAAACGCGGGGAGCTTCGTCGTTTCGCGACGACGACGACGACGACGACGACGAGGCAGAAACCATAACAATAAAGAAAGTCGCGGTGGAAGTTGCGGATGGCCATTACGCGATGGAGTTTGCTCCGCGCGACCAATGGGAACAAAAGCCAGAAACTCGCGCGCGCGTTTATCGTCGGACCCTCGAGCGCTCTGAGTGAGCAGGGGAAAACACACTGCGATCCTCTGTATTACAGCCACTGACACAAACACACGTGGTATATAAATACAACGATACGTATACATCACTGAGGGGTATATAATGTATAGCTATAGGATACAACTGTACCAACATGATGCGAAGATATATGGAAGGCAAAGAAGGCCGCGCGCAGTCGCCGCCGCCGCCGCTGCCGACGAGAATGAACGAACGCGTCGTGGCGCGCGAGGCGGGTGACCGACTGTCTGCGTTCGGAACGAGATAATCACTTAATTACCCGATGCCGCATCGTTACGTTTCGTGGCCCGAGGCGCGGCGGCGGCAGCCGCGTTGGTTGTGCCGAGCCGATGCCCGCGTCGCCGCTGACCCGCACGCGATCCGCGCCGCAACGAGAGTAATAAAAAAAAAAACACACGCTGCGTCGAGCGAGAAGCCCCTCCCCGCATTTACGCGTCTGTAATACGTCTGTCGGTGTTTGTGTGTGTGTCGATCTGTCTGTCTCTTTCTCTGGTTCTTCGACACGCTAATGCTGTATGTTATAACGCGTGTGTATAGTATAGGCTTATATGCGTGTGTGTATATGTATATGTATATAGCTTACAATGTAGTACATCATGCGCATGGCCTTTGTGTGTGCGTATGCGTGTTTATATTGCTTGTGTATAGCGTAGACTGGAAGGAACCGATACACCCTGCTTTTTCGTAGCACGGATTCCTGACTCGCGTCACGCACGCAATTTTTTTTCTTTTTTTTTTTCGTTTCACTCCGCACCGTAGAATTTGTACAATAGGAAGCATTGTATAATATTTGTTTGTACCTGAAACAAATGTATTGATTTTTTTAGCTGAGAACTGAGCGAATCGTTTAGCCGGTTTGGCGATATGGTCGGTGAGTGTAACGAGCACGAAAAGACAGAGGGGCCTCGAGTCTGGAATAATTTGCAGAGGCGCGAGACACGCGTAACGCAGCAATTAACGAATTAGCCGCGTGTGTAGCGTCGAGAAGCCCAAAGGTGCGGCCGTCGAATATCCGACGTCTCAGTCACCGCAAGTCCCGCGAGTGATCCGGCTCATTGTGTCCCTGATTTTTTTTTCGGCGATATTCCCGAAGACAAAGACATCTGCACGCGGAAATTTCCAATGGAGAAACTTACACGGAGAAACAATCGCCGCACGTCTGCGCGAGAATTCCATGGCAAATGGGTCATTGCTAATTCAAAGGTACTTCCCCAGCCCGCCCCCCCCCCCCCCCCTCACCTGGTGGGGAGGAACCACGTAAATGGTAACCCGCGTAACGATACCCGCGCGGTATTTTAACGACCGTCGAACGTCTCGGGACGAAGTTTCTTAATGCGCGTCGAAGTAACACTCGGGGCATTTGACATTTATGACACTGGAGCCTCGAGTATCCGAAGCGGCGTAAAGTCGGCGCTGATGCGCCTGCGAATCGATACATTGACATGGCGCTGGAGTCATGTAATAAATATCAAGTTTTTTTTTATCTCATCATTAGGGTGCACAACAAAATTTGTTAACTAAACTTCAGTGTAGAATTGATGCGCGATGCAGAAAAATCGTGCACCATTCCCAGCAGAAAAATATCGGAATTCTTGTCCCCACGCGTCGTGTGTCCCAATCCCCGACCTGTCGTTCGATTCACCGTCCCATGAAGGGTGATCGGACTTGGCCGATGATCGGCCCAATCTTGGTGCCGAGACTGCCAACATTGGCATATTCTATTGGCCCGATTGCCGGCCCGAGTATTGGATGATAAGTCCGGCTGTATATTGGCGAGCAATAATTGGCCGAGTATCGCGGACGAGAAACGGCCGAGTATCGCATACGAGAATCGGCCGAGTGTCGCATACGAGCGTCGGCCGAGTGTCGGCCGAATATCAGCCGAGTGTCGGCCGAATATCGGCCGAGTATCGGCCAAGGGTCGTTTCTCGGCCGTATAAATGTTATTAAAAAAATAATTAATTGTACTTATTTAATCGGGTAATCCTGCTCTGTTAATTACATATTACGTCTTTGATGCATTTTAATCGCTGAAAAATGTTTAATTTTTTTTACATTGTTGGGTATCGAACCTGGGACCCTCGGGTTGTTGCGCTGCGCCTTAGCTCACTCGGCCATTCTGATCATGTCATTATACATTATTTTTTGTCTATTTGAACGCCTAAAGTGAAGTATCAATTCAATATATTATGTTAGCGCTTTATAGATATAATATGAGTGCGTCCGATACGGTAAAAGTTAATAACATTTAATAATCTTTCACGGAAAGCAATAATTGGCGCGTCGATACTTGGCCAAGCATTGGCCGAATATCGACAAGCCAACAATCGGAGGGCCAATACTTGGCCGAGCATTGGCCTAATATTGATAAGCCAACAATTGGCGAGTCAATAGTTGGCCGAGCATTGGCCTAATATCGATATGCCAACAATTGGCGAGTCAATCCTTGGCCAAGCATTGGCCTAATATCGATAAGCCAACAATTGGCGAGTCAACACTTGGCCGAGCATTGGCCTAATATCGACAAGCCAACATTTGGCGGTTCAATACTTGGCCAAGCATTGGCCGAATATCGAGAAGCCAATAATTGGCGAGTCAATACTTGGCCTAGTATTGGCCGAATATCGACAAGCCAATAATTGGCGAGTCGACACTTGGCCAAGCATTGGCCGAATATCGACAAACCAATAATTGGCGAGTCAATATTTGGCCAAGCATTGGCCTATTATCGACGGGCCAACCATTGGCAGGCCAATGCTTGGCCGAGCATTGGCCTAATGTTGGGAAGCCGATAATCGTCACCCCAACATTGGCCCGAGTATTGGCCGCTTCAGTACTGTCGGCAAAACCTACATGGGGTTCGCCCTCGCGCGACTTTCCCTCGACTTAAAAATCTCGCCTTCGGTATTGAGCATTAGCATATCCCGCCGCCGACGAATTTACGGAGCGCCCGATCGATCACGCCCAACGCGAGCCGCACCAACCCGAACCCTCGCCGCAAGCGCGTCGGCCGTATACGATCCTTCAATAACCAAGGCGTTTATCATCGATCAAGCGACGCTACCGGTTAAAACGTCGGCGCGCGCGCGCCCGTTTTACACATGTAAACCTCGAGGGGGCCCGCGTGAAGCGCACGTAGTCGGTGACGCGTTATACGCGCACGAAATATAACGCGGCGCATGAAGACGTCGGGCGGCGCGGCTTGCGTGCGTCGCTGTGTCACTGTGTCTCCCGGCTGCGTAAATGTGACTTAGATGCCCCGCGCGAGCTCTGTGCCTGTGTGTCGCGTGTCTGTGTTGTGTGTGGCACGAGACTCGAAGCGCAGCAGCGGTCGGCGATAGCGAGCCGGACGGGATCTCGCGGTGGTTCTCACACATCCGGAGTGGCCCGGGACGCACGTGGCAGCGCTCGACTTGAGGCGAGGCGAGTGGCCCGCACCACCAGGGGTCCCCGCTGCTGCGTGCGTCGCACGAGTGCAGCAAGGCGTGAGACTACGTGTAAGAATGAGTGTGCGTGTCTGTGTGCATGTCAGCGTTTGTCAGCGTTTGCGTCGTGTCGTATAAGTGTAGTAGAGGATGTGGGACTAAGTGTAGACACGAGTGTGCATCATGGTGTAAGACCGCGTGTAAGAATGAGTGTGTGCTTGTCGGTCAGTGTCCGCGTGTGCGTGTGTGTGCATACGGTTAAGCGTTCTACGTGGAAGCAGCGCGCAGTCGGCTCGCGGCCAGCCGAGTGTGGCTCACAAGTCGACCGTGCCGGTTGTCTGCCGACGCCGACGCCGCCGCTCCTCGCCGTAATTACCAGCCTCGCGTGTTAATGTCTTTATGAAGTAGCGAGCGCGGTGAGAGAAAGAGACGGAGACAGAGCAGGGAGAGGGAGAGGGGAGAAGATCGAGGGATCGGGTAACGGTAATACACGGGCAGAGCAGAGTGGCCGGCTTCGTTTCACCGCGATGCTTTTGTGATGGGCCGGGCTCCCGCCACCTTGACTATACTTATACGTGCGAGAAAACCTACACACGGATGATGCGGATACGCGAAGGCGTGTAGCCCAGACTGATTTACCGAAATTTCACTCGGATAGAGATAAACAACGCGGGCGGACGATGAGCTCGTCAGCAGGGACGTCAGCGGGAATCGTTAGGAGTTAAATATCGGACACTTAAGTATTTTTCCTTTCGGGTAATTGAGGAAACCCACGTGTGTGTATGTGTGTTGGTATTATACGGTCGGTTGGATAAATGAGCTGTAATGACGGGGAGATATAATCGACGTTCTGTGCGCGCTTACTTAGGTTCGGTTGACGACTCTTTTTTCGAGTCGAGCGAGAGTGAGAAGGATTTTTCCCAAAGGGCCTCGGAGACGAAAGTCGAACGCCGCTGATCTCTCGATAGTTTTTATTTTTACTTTTTATTTTTGTGTATGGACTCGCGTAGATGAAAGTGTGCTGATTAATGTGGTTTCGTGCGTTGCGTTGCGAAAGGCGATTGGACTGTGGAAAATATATCAGATTAGCATCGAGTCGATTCGATAGACTCGTTGCGTCGGAACAGACGTGAAAGAAGTGACGCGCGATGGAATAAAGAAAAAAAAAAGGAGACATGGAGAAAATTGAATGGGAAATCCACGAGGCACGCCATAAAAAGATTCGAGGAGTGCAAACCGCTCTGTTCTCATTTGGGAAAAGCGATCCCACCTCGAGAGCTCCGAAAGCTCCGCGCGCGACGCGGCGAAAATTGATCAACGACGACGCCACGCGCGCGCGCAGTAGAGGCGGAAGTTTTCAACGAGTTGCAAACCCGAACCTCCTTAATTCGTTTGTTTATCGGCGCGAGGGCAAAAGTTGCCGGGACGCGCCGAGTGCTCTGTGTCTCAGAGCTCAACGCCGTTCGAGCGAAGCACCGCGGTGGCTCTTTTTGTCTCAATTCGCCGCACGAAGCGTTGAGAAAGTTTTGCCGGAGGAGTAAAAAAAAAGGAAGAAGAAGAAGAAGAAGAAGAGAGAAAATTCGCCCACCGCAGCCACGAAGCGGCGTGTAACGCACGAACATGCCGGGCGCGCGGTGCATGTTTTCCCGTGCGCGGAGTACTCGCTTTTATGCACAGATACCCAGTAGGACACCGAGTGCTTAGGACGTGTACACAGAGTTGAAGTCGGTCGCGCGAGTGGTGAAAGCCGCGCGCTAGACGAGCGACGAGGGTAGTTAGGACTCGTCTGTCTGTCTGTCTGCGTCTCTCTGTGTCTCTCTATGTTTCGCCGAGTCGGAGTTCGGCGGTGTACGCAAATATATACGCGGCAACACTCACACACGAAGAGAGAGACGGATTTAGTTTCATTGAACTGTATACAACGAACTGTACACAACGAACGAGGTTGGCCCGGTGTTACCCCCGCGAATTTAATTATTCCGCGGGAGGCATCGCCGCCTCGTTATCGTGTGAGAAGCAGACGGGTTACCATTAACTTACTGCTTTTTGCTGCTCGCGGTGTGTTTAAAAGCCTCGACTCTCCTACCGCTCCCCCCGCCCCCCTTCCGAACCCCGCTTATCCTTTCGGCGCTACGTGCCAACGAGTTGCAAATTAACACACAAATGTCTTGCGAACTCGATGCAAGGCGAACGTATTTGCAACGGTACAAAGTGGTCGTGAGGTACCGATGCTATCGTTCCTGATATTCTTAGCGCTGCGGAGGAATTTGTTTCAACCGAATTGAATTATCCCATAGATTTCGTAGAATTGAACCTGAAGATCTCATAGAATTGAACCCATAGGGTCGTAATGTGCCCATAGAATTACGCTGAAATCCCATAGAAACCTCCTGGACGGTTAATTTACCTTCGTCGTTGCCGACCCACACGACGCAGGCTTCACCGCCAAATGGATTTCACCTTACGGCGCGGTAACCCTATGGCCGAGCCGCGCGCGCACGGGATCGTGTATCCACCTCGCAGTCGTCTCGGCGGAATTCACAACCAAAAGCCACATATTCCACGCGCGCGCGACACACGCGAACTCGAGGCAATGCGGCGACGCTGATATGCGACTCCGGAGCGAAGTTAGAGAGGGCTAAACGACGATAACGATTCCTCGGACTTGTCTCTCGCGCGCGCAGATTCGCCCGGCCCGATAGGATCTTCTCGTTGGGCTCTCACGAGCGAGACCCCCCTGCGTTACGACGACGACGACCAAGACGACGACGACGGCGACGAGGACGACTACGCCGAGCGCCGTGTATGGTCCCCGCACTTAAGTTGAGAAATCGATAAAGTTTCGAGCCCATACCGAGGGCTACGATCTCATCCCCGCGGTGTGTATAGCTACACACGTATATTCTTGGTTGGGTGTACCCGACGCGCAGGGCCAATAGACAAGGAGGAGATAAACGAACGAGGGAACGCGAGGAGTGCGGAAGGCGAAGGGAGAGGACGAGTCTGCACCTGCGGATCGTAAGCTAGCCGCTGCGATACGGGACCGAGATGCGGCACAGCAGCAGCAGCAGCCTCGCACCACTGTGCACCAGTCCGGTGGGACCAGCGCGCGCCAACGCCGCTGCTGCTGTAGCGTCGGCGTCGTCGTTCCTGCTCTAAGATCCGCCTAAGGCCGTCGAACGACCGGTTATTACCCACGTATGCCGTATAGAGGGTTATACACTGCACCGCGCCGCGGCCCAGTGTTATACCAATATGTATGCACACGGGGTGTACACGTGGATGTGGGGCCGCGATTAGAGGAAGCCCTCGGGTCGACCGAGACCATATACCTTCCCCCTAGCAGCAGCAGCGGCGGCGGCGGCGACGGCGGCAGCGGCTAAGATGTGTAATGTCCGTCGGGCCGTATAAGCTCTCCGGCCTGGGGACCTCCACTGATTCTCTTAGGCGAACTAGCGACAGCTAGGTGGATGCACCGCTGCCGCTGTTGCTACTGCTACTGCTTCGAGTCTCTTGGTTCACAGTCGAGGAATGCCGAATTGGGAACGGAATAATTTGGCTCGCTAGGTGGGTAAGACAGCAGGATTGGCAATGTTGATTGACCAAGACTTGTCATGATTTACCCAGGTCCAAGACAAATCTTCGATAAGACATGTCAGAGACTCGTCTTGAACCTGAGTGTTGATAAGGTGAGTCCTTAATTCAGTGGTACATGACAGCGTAGGTAGGATAGATCTGGACTTGGCTCGGCATTGCAGGGGAAGAGAGGTGGAGGTGTTGTAAGGAGAGGTTGATATAACGATCGGTTTCCAGCAACGTCAGCTAGACTTGAGTAGATGACGTATACACGCATAGTTACACTTTGGACTGTATAGCGGTAGTACTACCATTACTGTTATATGGATATCTCGAAGAGGAGGCTAGTGGAGCAAAGCTGCAGGGACAGACAGGGACAGGTTCGTATAGACCCGAGACGACCAGGGCGATCATGATGACAACGAGGACGAGGACGAGAACGAGGACGACGACGACGACGACGATGACGTCGTATAACCAGAAGCTTCGGCGCGTCTGGTCGGCGCGCCGAGGGCGTAATACGAAGCAGGCGCGCGCGGTTTATAAACGTGGACACGACGTAAAATTGTCGCGTGCCTTCCGGCTATCGTGGGTACTCACACCCCTCGAGTCGTTGACCCGCTATTCGGAAGGTAACTCCGCAAACGACCCCGCCACCCGCGGTCCTTTCTACCTTGAAAATTGCCGCTCGGGACGAAGACATTCGAAACTGGGGGACACTTATTCGAGCGAGCACTCGCGTTAGGCCGACGCGGTCTTGAATTTTATGGCGGGTGTGAAGACTGGAAAACAGTGGAGGATGAAGACGTTTGGGAACTAATATAACTTTTGTTCTCGGCTATTCTTCGAGTCTCTCTGTGAGTTTTCTCCAATGATTTGGAACGAGGTTCCAGAACGAGCTGTAATCTTTTTCCAATCTTCCTCGAAAATTTATTGGACGTTGAAGATGGGTTTAAAAAAATTGGTTGCCAATCTTGCGAGTCGAGGTGAGCAATTTTAGTTTATTGTTAGAAGATCTAACGTAACGAGTGACACTATATCGCAAACCTTTGCGTTACGATTGCGGATAGCGGGCCGTGTAACTCATTCTCGCCACAATCCTTTTCATCTGCTCTTCCCAGTGGCGAAACAATGCAACATAAGGCTTCCCGCCCTGAGTCCCCGTGACACGAATGGCGCAACGAACGTTCGTCCAATTACGATTCGCGGTTGACATCGCCGACACCGGCCGAAGAATGATCAATTTGCCGCTTGCAATATTTCCTTATCATTGTTCGCGAAGGGCAAAGCCGAGGCCGCCTGCCGAAGAATGGGAAGTGTGAAAAGGACCGCGACGCCAAAGAGAAGAACGAGACGACGGAAGACAGACGAAGAAGGAATAAAGGAGGAGAAGAAGAAGAAGTAGAAGAAGAAGCAAGAACACAGCAGCGGCAATGGCGGTGTGACACGTTTCTCACGAGATTGTCTTTACGAGCCCGAGCTCCTTTCGGAAGCAGTGAAACGCGACGGGAGAACTTAAAGGCTGTTCTTTCTCAAGGGCCCCGCTGCATCGGAGCTGCTTCCCCCTCATCCCTCTCACCGCCACCGTCCTTTTCAACGCGTTACTCTCTCTCTCTCTCTTTCTTTCTCACTCGCCTCTTCCACTTTTTACGCCATCCGCGCGGGTCCGTCTTTCGCGGCCACTGCATCTTCTTAGATTTTACGATTTTACTTTCCTCCCTTCTCAACTTCTCTTCAACTTTCTCACTGCCCTTCGTTTCGCCTCCTCTCTCCACGTTTAATTGCCGCAACTTCGGGACCCGGGCATAATGCACCAGCGAGATACCGACGATTTCACGGCCACTCGGCGCAAATGGCGCCTGGAAATGTCATAGAAACGAGCCTAAGCATTTCAATGTATATACGCATTGCTGTGTCCGTATATAAGTATCCGACAATGTCTCACCTAGATAACCCATTGAGTCTTACTGGAATATCCCGTATACAGTTTTAATCAGGCGTCCCGTAAAATCGTATCAGGCGTACCTTCGTCTTTAATGCGTTTCATCGTCTTGAGTCCGCCCATCGCTTCCATTTTCACGCTCATCTTCTCAGCCACTGCATCTTCTCATATTTAACGATTTTACTTTCTCTCTCCTCCTCTTATTTTCAACTTTCTCATTCTCTGTCTCTGCCCTTCGTTTCGCTGTCTCCTTCCCCTAATTACGTACCTTTCACGAGCCCCGGCACAAATGCACTCGGAGGTATCGCGAATTTCACGGCCACGCGCCTTCCGCGAATACCAAGCTGAGAAAAGTTCCGGAGGAATTTTCCTCGCCAACCCGAAGCGACCAGGCGGCGAAGCGATTGTGGCCCCGTTCGTTCTTCTTCCTCCTCCTGAAGGCGACGCGAGGGCGTCGATTAGTCAAATTACTTTTCGCGATTTTCACACGCAGGTTTTTTACGCCTTCTCCCTGTCTGGCGCTCGGTTCGTGACCCCGTGCGAAATCTTCCGAGAGAGAAAAAGAGAGCCGGAGCGGTCTCTGTGTATTAAAACCGCGGACTGTAAGTCGGAATGGTGTATTATTCTTGGTTCTCGAGCGCCGGAAGAGGAGAAGTTGCCTCTCGGAGGAGGAGGAGAGAAAAAAAATTGCCGAGCGGCTGCCCCCATCGAGTGAAGCTGGAGAGGAGCCTGGACGAACTTGCGCACGCCTCGATAAATTCCGGACTCTAATCTTCGACGAAGTTTCCAGTCCGCTCTTCTTCCCGACTGCCCCCAACCCTCTCCCTTCCCGCCCCACACTTTCTCACTTCCTTCCCGACTCGACCCCCTCGCCACCCCGTTAGCCTTTTACGCCTGGACAGTTTGTACTCACAACCTTCGAAATCCTCTCTAACTTGCTTGCTTAATATTCCGGGATTATGGTCTTAGCCGCGAGACGCGGATTCCGAAGATCCGAATCCGGTCAAGTCCAATGAGTTCTCATTTTTTCGTCTGCCAACATTTTTTTCATACAAATTCCACTCCGCTTACTGCGAAATTTAGAATTCCACACTTGGGATTTTATTTACCGAAATATGTTTAGATATCAAAATGCTTATTTTTTTTTTCAGCGATAAGTTTTGCACTTATTTAAGGTTGAAATATATATCTCGATGACCCGGTTTGGGCGAATCTTTCGGTGCAACGTGAGCGGACACCAAGGCGAGCGGTAGTCTCGCCCGGTTTGCACAATCTTCTCTCATCACGACTCCATTATCGAGTAACCCAGGGGCGCCTGTCGTTCGGTGTGCGGATGGGCGAGATTCCAAGAGCGCCCGGGCGGCAGCCACTCCGAGGCGGTCGTTTCCAGCAACGCGAGATACAAGAAGACGACGACGACGACGACGTGGACGAGGAGCGCGACAGGGGATACGCGGACAGAACGTGTTTAGCAACGATAAGCAGGATAATTGACGGATGCTGGGTGAGCGGGCGAACGAGCGAACGGGCACTCGGGCTCGCTTCTTCGGAGATTAACGAAAAGTTCTTCGTAGCCGCGATGCAGCGCCGACGCCGTCCGAGAGAGAACCACGAAGGAACGAACCTGTCCGACCTCCGCCCACCTGCCTTCCACTTTTAAACGATCGAGAAAGAGGAAAAAAAGGCTCGAAAGAAAAAAAAAAAACACAAAAAGAAGAGTCGATAAACGTCTCGCCGGGTCCGGCGAGGCACGTTCCCCGCACGACACTGCGCCGAAAGTCGTGGTCTTCGTCGCTATTCGAAACTCGACGTAGGTGGGTCCGTATATCTTACGGTCGAAGGTATTGCAGGTCTCCTCTTATCGACAGACGTGTTAAAAATCGCGCCGCTGCGTTTGTTTTCCGAACGGAATATTTCGTGCGAATACACTGAAAAAAATCAGTAGTTGCGGCTACCAATCATTGGTGATATCTACCAAAAAATTGGTTCCAGTTACTAAAATATTGGTAGCTCTGACCAACGATTGGTAATCACAACTATTAATTTTTCTCAGTGTAGAGAATTCGGGGAATCCGGGGGCACCGCCGACGCGCCGCGCAGCGAACGTGCATCGAGTCGATCCAACATCAGAAACGGCGATGCGCAAACCGTTTTCACTTTGGACGCGCGCTGGCGAATTTCGCCGGGACAGACGGACGCGCGGCGATGGAACAAACATTAATCCTATCGTCTTGGCCGTGTACGCGCAAGCGTGTAGCGTTTGTGCAACGCGCGCGTCCATTATGCACCAGTCGACACCCCGCAGACTCTCGCGTGGTGCATATTGTGCGGATGCTACGGGGCTGTACCGACTCCGGCAGTGCGGGGGACTCCGAGCGAGTCGCGTATGAATTTTCCGGCGAAGTCAGCGGGCGCGCGGCAACTGCTGCTGCTGCTGCGTCGCGTCGTCCTCGCATCGTGTCTCAGACGACGAGGATGACGCGCATGGAGTGAGAGAGGGAGAGAGAGATGCACATCTCTCGATGTACGCGCAAAGTTCGCCGAAAGTTTCGCGAATGCCGCGTATATTATGTATAATACGTGAGCGCCCGCGAGTTAGCTGCGCGCCGCACGCGGGATGACGGTCTACGTGCTGACAGTCGAGGAGGCTTAACGGAATTCGCGGGCTACGTATATATGGCATGAGGGATGTGCATGCACATTGTTCGGCTAACTCGCGGAGACGCCCTTCGCGAGGTTTCGGCTCCGAGAAATAATTGAATTCGCGCCCACCCCGCGCGCGAACGAGACGGTAGTGGATTCGATTCGCCAGACGCGCAAATCTTGCGCGGAATCAGATGCGAAACGCGTTGGATTGCACGCGACGATGCGAGCAGCGAGCGAGTAGCATGCCTTGTTGTTCCTTTCGCGCGAAGTTCGCGTCGGAGAAACTGGAAGTGGAAAATGATGTTCATCGAGCAAACAGCTCGACGAGAGTTTTTCGGGTAAAATTGACTCAACGATTTATTTTGTCATGAGTCAAGAAAATAATCTGAATCACATTGCAAACACGTTCGAATAGCGCGGGAAAAGACGACTTCAACTTTCCGATCGTCGTGGGTGTTGTGTGCGATGTTTTCTCGTGGTACGGACTCTCTTCACGGTCGAGCGCGGCCGGACGGCTAACGCGAGAGCCCGACAACGCGAAAATAGCGCCGAAGAAGAGAAGGAAATAAGTGTCACGACTGCGGTGAGAGAGAGAAAAAAAAACAAGGCGCGAGTCCAGTGCGAAACTACGTTGTATTCTCAAGGGCGCGACGTACGTCGCGCGCACCGGTGGAAATCCACCACCGACCGGCGGCCGATGTGACCCCAGCCACCGCCCCCCAACCCCACCAACTCGGGATAGATGGTTTCGTCGGTGCCGCCGCCGCCGCCGCCGCTGCTGCTGCTTTGTCAACGATACGGCGAAACTGCGGGGGTGTCGGTCGCGCGGTTCGGCGGCTCCCTCGGCGCTTTCCCCGCGGCAGAAAATACTGCAGTGCAAACTGAAACTCCTGGCGAGCCCGCAGTCTTCCTCGACTTATTTATGTATGGAATCCGCGTATAGGCAACACGCGGCATCGCTACGTATACATTTCCAGTTCTTCTTCTTCCTCTTCTTCTTCTTCTTCTTCTTCTTCTGCTTCTTCCACTTCGGCTGCTTCTTCTTCTTCTTATTCCTGTTTCTCTTCGTCCTCCTCCTGGATTCCCCGGGCCGCACACTTACCGATGTCTGTTTTCCCTCTCACTTGCCACGTGCATCGGGCATTCTCCGTCGATGCAACTGCATATATTTTTTTTTCTCCACCTCTACGCATTCGATGTCGACGCAACTCGAGATCGAGTGCGCGGAGGATGAAAAAATAGACATGTTAATTTTGTAGCGAAAGTGGTAACGGAAAAATCTGGTTGGTGGCGAGAATCGTATCCGCGAGAGGGGAGAGAAAAATGACCGAGGTGACGTGGAATGACCCGTACGTGGCGGCTCGTACACGGCCGAACGGCAAACTTGTACGTTATTCATACATCGCGGATGAGCGATGGATATCTGTCTCGACTCCGTCCACCCGTCGAATCTCCCTCGACTCTCTCACTCTCCGTCTTTCCCCCTCTCGACCTCACAACTTTTTCCCTCATATTTCCTCTCCGCGTCTCCGTCTCGCTTCTTTCAGCCCCGGCTCGCGCGCTCTCGGCTGCTGTTTTGTACTCAGCCCTCGCGTGCGCGAACCGACGAATGGACGCAACTTTAACTGCCCAGAAGTTTTCTCCGGGAGCAACAGAAGCCACTGGACGCGTCTAGCGTGCGACTCGTTCGTATGGTATATAGTAAACGGTTAGTCATGGATACAGCGCCGGGCGGCGGGAGGGAGAAAGGTACTCGCCACTGGCGAGTATTCTTCTCCGCCGATTCCTTACACGTCGCACGTGAGAAAAATTCGACCCGTCTTCCGTTATTTCTATATTTTTCTTCTCCGCAGGCGCGATGCGCACGACTGATAAGGGTCTCTCGGAATACTTTTGGCTTTTCGGCGCGGACTCGTGTTTCACCGTCGTCTCGAATTCTCGCTCTTTCCACCCGCGGAAAAATACCCCGTGCTTCCCAGAGTCTTCTGGGTCCTGCAATTTCGTTTCTCTTATTTATTCATGCGGTTGCCTCGCAATTTATTCAATTTTTCTCGGCGCTCGTTTACAGGCATTTGGTCGTCAAAATGAGGCATAGCCTTTAAAAAAAACTACCATCTTGCTAATAAGAACACGGGTTATACTTAATAGGGACGCTCGCCTCGATGATCGGAAATCTGTCAGTCACAACATTGAGATACAAGAAAAAGTTATGACTTTCTTCAGCAGTTTAATGTGTCGGCCTTTGGGCGTAAATTCTTTTCAGCATTCCCGAAAAAAAAGTTACAGGTCCAGCACCGCAGCAGGTGAAAGAAGCACGCAGTGAAAATTCGTCGCAGCTCGTAAAACAGCCGATAACCCCGGAACCGTGGACAGCATTGAAATAAACGAGCATTGATTTGTCCGGTGTGAAGTTTCGTGTACGTATCTCGGAAATTAAAATCACGAATGGAAAAAAAAACATCCTGGAAGCTAAGAGACCGTTAGCCAGATAGATATAAATTCTTCGTCGCGTTTGTAAAAGGCGAGGAGAGCGAGAGAGAGAAGTTGCGCCGTGGCACGAGGACCGTTCGGGATGGGAAGAATACGCAGTAGGAATTGGAGAATAAATGGTATGTACAGTGGATAAGCAGCGGAGGGAACCGGCAGCGCGCGGCGCAGACAGTGGTAGCGGCTTTGCCGCGCGGACCCGCGAGTGAATTATGGGACAATTAGTTCCGGCAGATACATAAGCCTCACGGAGTTCAGAGGCGCAGCCTCTTAGTCTCTCTCTCTCTCCTCGCCGTTCCGTTCCCGTTCTTTCTATGTACCTCGTGCCTCGTATACAAACGCGCACTTTACACACGCACACACACACACACGTAACCGCCGTCATTTCGACAACGATGTGTTTGTGAGTTCCCCCTGAGTACACGGACACGCAGACATGGGCAAATACACCATAGGTACACCTTATAGTAAAAGCCCAGTGACCGACGTGCTTTCAGTCTGCGTGGCGGAGCTACGAAAGCCAAGGAAAATGCTGTGGCGACTGAAGGGGGCGAAGGGGGGCGAGGATAGACGACTCATTAACCACCGTCGTTCCTGTGTTCTTTGTGTCTGGTCTGGCCATCACACAGCCCCTTTCACTGTGCCGGTCACCTAGCCGCTCGGCTGGCCAAACCCCCTTCCCTCCCGCCGCTACCCGTCTTACCCTTTCACCCCTTGCGGTCTCGTGTGCGCGCGACTTTGTATAGGAAATACATTCTGCCGCCGTGGCGGCGGAGAACACGGAGCACCCGAAGAAAATTTGAAAATTTTCGCACGGATGGGACTAGTGATTTTTTTAAGCTCTACTAAAAACGATGGCGCTCGCTCGCACTCCTAGCCAGCGTAAAAGGTTTTGCTGCCCTTTCGGTTTTTTTTTGCGAAAAAAAAAAAATGTCGACTTCCTAAGTCTGGAAACCCTTTCGATGGCAAGTCTTACGCTGATTTCGAAAAGCATCGTTTCTTTGAGAAAAACGCAAAAAACGATTACTTTTTCTGACATACTGCCAAGTTCCACGATATTAAACAACGAACTACCGGTTTCCCAAGAACCAATCAGAGACCGAATAAATCGACAACAATGGTTGCTTACGAACTTAACAGAGGATTGCCCGAATGTTTTTTTCAATTGTAATTACATTCTTTTTACGACTTTTGACAACGAAATGGTGGTCAGAGAAATCATTGTTTGATTTTGCCACTTTTTTTTTCTTCTTCAAATCGTCTAGACCAGATTGTGGGGTTTAAAGGGGGAGCAGAAAAAGAACCGGAAAAAATCACGAAGAGAAAAGCTATGATGAAAAAAAACCTGATAGTCAAGACAGCATTCACCCTTTTAGGCGGCGGCGTCCGGGACCCTCCTCGCTCTTTTCGCTCTTTTCGCCACGGCGCTCGGCCGCCCCCAGAACCTCGTGAGGTCAGCCAACCCCACTTTGCTTCGTCGCCCTTTCGCGCTTCAACCTTTCATATTTCAAGAGCCCATTTCGCATTTTCCTTATTCTTCCGCGTCTTCTCAATATTCACCCTCGTTTGGGGCGGATCCTGCGCTCGTTTCGCCGGACGTAGAGACTAAACAAAGGAACATCCGTGGAGAATCCACGCAGCTTCGTCCAAGAGCGCTAGTGAAAAAAAAAAAAACTGTCGACTAACACATCATTACGATCGGCACTTTGCGATTGCCGAGAATTTTATATATACCCCGATAAAAGTCAATTTATTCGCCGAATTTTTTTTATCGCGCTTTAACCGGCGTTTCGCGAGGCCGGGGATACACGGCCGATAATGGAATGAATTCCAGTCACTTTTTTTATCGACCCAAAGTGATTAATTCGCTGGATGTTAACCGAAAATAAAGTGCTCATGCTGGAAATATCTCGAATATTTTTTTCGATAGAAAATTCCATCTATTTTCAGAGAATAATGCAAAAAAAATTTGTCGATTAAATGTGCTTCGAGATGGTTCAATTTATTTATTGCATTTATGAATACAAACGGGTACCCAATTCTAAAGTGCTGGATTACAGACCCTAACACCCTATCGTATTTATAGGGTCGCAGCAGTAATCGTCATTAATACACCCTTAATTGAAGTAATTCCACAAGGACCGCGGCTTTTGCTCGCACTGCTGACGAAATCGACCGGTTTGACCGATGAGAAAACAATACTCGGCCGGTTGCGGTGACAACGAATTCACGAATTCGTTGCTCGTTCTTTGAAAAAAAAAAAAAAAAAAAAAAAAAAAAAAAAAAAAAAAAATCACTGTTCTCGTCAAAGTTCGCTGACGATTTAGCGTACAATATCGTTCCGGGGGAGCCTCGGATCGTCACTCGGGCATCGATATTGCAATTTTCTCCAAATCGATTCTCTCTCGCATTCTTCCTTTCCCCTACGCTCACTCGTGGCTCTCGCGTGACGGAAAAAAATATCGGGCCACCGCTTTAAACTTCCGCGCAGGGCCAAACAGGCGTCGCACACGCCCGATGCGTCGAATAATTGTGGCTGCGTACGTAACGCCGCGAAATAGAAATAAAAAGTCGCGAAAAAATCGCGAGGAAAAATAAGGGATAAAAATTGAAGCCGCGGCGGTGGTTGGGTATTGAATTTATCGATACGGCGCTCCTACTCGCGCTCCCACGGTAATATATTACGAAGCAAAATATTGCCGAAATATTTCACGTAAAACAATATTATGGTCGCGTACCGCGGCGGGCGGTACAATATATTTTTGTAGTTTATTACCAGCGTGAATAATAGTTGCCACCGCAGCCTCCGAAATTCGTTGAAATACATTTTTTTATTTTTATTTTAATCCAGTTTGATTGGTAGCGATTGCCTTTTTAATGTGTACAGACGATCGTAAGGCTCAATCCACGCTCATTTAGAAAGAAAACTCCCTCTTTTAAAAAGTTCATGAGTGACAAAAAGCATTGTTAGCAAACTATTCGAGCTGTGATTGGCTAGAACTCTCAGACCGAGTCCAAATTCATTTGTCCTTGATAACTTTGACAGTTCTGTCAAACACCGTATTTTTTTAAATCAACTAAAAAAGGGTTGTAACCAGTGTTTTCAGGGGTAGAATATGCGACTTGAGAACAATGGTATCGGTTAAAAGTCGATATTTTGAAAAAATCAATTTCATGACCCCGATTTGGGCGGTTTTCGGCCCGGCGGCCAGATCTAGGATTTCTGACAAACTGTTCGGCCAAACATTTTTTTTTTCAAAATCAACTATAAAAGGGTTGTAACCGGTGTTTTCACGGGTAGAATATGCGACTTGAGAACGATGGTATAGGTTAAAAGTCGATATTTTGAAAAAATAAATTTCGTGACCCCGATTTGGGCGGTTTTCGGCCCGGCTGCCAGATTTACGATTTCTGACAAGCAAAACGACAATTTTTTTTTTCCAAAAGTAACTGAACAAGGGTTTTTTAGTTGCGATTTACCCTTTTAAAGCTTTATAAGAGCGCAGCAGCGCAAAAGTATCTCGGGCACGCGCGCCAGCGCATGTGATTAGCCTAGTATATATAAAAAAAAAAGAAAATAGACATAGTAGCTAAGTAATCTGGATTACGTCTTAGGCTTGCTTGACGTATTGATCGACGGACGTATCACATTTCAAAAAGGGCGAATCAGCTCGAGATGGATCCCGATTGCACGAATACAGCGGGGAATCTCGAGGGATCGGCAAACAATGCAACAACAAAAAATGCCGCCTGAAGATGAAAGCCAAACAGTGACAGACCGAATCTCGTCTGGTATAATCGCCGTGCGCACGGACGACAGACGCAGACGGGGGGAAAACCTTCTTGGGTTACATCTCGCTCGCGGTTGGGCGTCGCGGCTTCCGCGTGATTTTCCGGACGAGAGATCGAGCGAAGTCGAGTTCGCCGGGTGACGAGGGAGGACGCGGGCGGGCAGAGAGTCGCGCGCGAACTCGGCGACCTGATTAATGGTCCCGCTAATCGAATAAATAATCCGACATCTGTCGAGCGCGAGTGCGTTCGAGGGAATAAAGACCGAGAAGGGGCCGCGAGAGTCGGCGGCGTCGAGTCTACGACGCGACGTCGCATCTCGTCGCGCCCGCCCGCCCAACCGAGAAAGAAGCGTTCGCGCGTCTTTCTCGTCTTCGTCGAGCATCTCGTTCGCACCGACGCTCCGAGACCTCTCGGGGATCCGTGCCGTTGCTACACGGGATCTCAACCTCCTCTCCCTCTTCACCTCTCCGCGTACAGTGCACTTTCTCTAACTCGCGACGCTTAGTGATTTAAAAAGAAAAATTTTTTAACCAGTTTTTTTTTAATAATCTTTTTTTACTATGTATTGAATCTGACTTTGTCTTTTATTTATTTGTGCGTTTCACGTTTTCCCCTTAATTCTGTCCCGTGCAGAAATACTCGGCGAGTTTTCTGCGATTTATGATCAGACACAGCGACGGTGCCTTTTCTACTGGCTGCCACTTTGTCTCCAGTACCGGGGAAATCCACTTCCCCTGCTGTTGAGTTAGAGACTGTTCACTGTATCTCGTCCCCCCCCCCCCTGCCGCCGAGTTCCATTCCTCTTCACTGACGCTTTCTTTCGCTTTTTTTCCTCTCGTGGAAAAAGGACAAATTGGAAGTGAAACGCGAGACAGAGAGAGAGGGAGAGAGAGAGAGAGAGAGAGTAACAGGGGCCGCGAGTGCAGGGAGAACGTTGCGAGACGCGAAGTGCGCGCGACGAGGGTAAAGGGAGACAGGGAAAGAGAAAAGCGAACGAGAGCGAAAAGAAGGCGAACAAACGAACGCGGCCAGCGGCAGCAGAGACAGACGAAGCGGCCTGGCGTGACTCGGGAGTGGCAATTAGAACGATTGATGATTTCGTCCCGACGCGCCGAGTCGTCCGCCACTTCTGCCGCGTTTTCTTACGCGCTTCTGCCTCCCCCCCCCCCCCCCCCCGGATTCAGCAACCGGCAACCGCGGAATACCGCGAGACCTGAAAACCATGCGGCAAGAGAGATCGCGTCAGAAGGCACAGAGCGAGTCCGCGAGAACAATGCGAGCATTTTTGTTGCCGTCCAGAGCCGCTCGATAGCATTTTCAGTGATTTTTAGGTTAGGTTACCGACTGTCGGCAAGGAAGATTTTTCATGCGATTTTATTGTTTCCTTTCCTGTTTGAAACGGACATTGACCCAACTGACCCCGGATACCCTTGTGCGTGTGTGTGTATTTAGCTCCGTCGGTCTCGCGAAGATCGTCCCGGCGTTCGTTATCTCAACTGAACACTCGCCGGGCTTATCGTCGCTTCGGCGTCCGAATTGATAGACGGCATCGGCGCGCTCTGCAATCAGTGAAATTCGATATAGGCTTCTTTGTCAATTAATCGCGACAGACAACGAAGGTCACCCTGGGTTATCCCGCGTGCGTCGTTCGTCGTTTTAAATTCCCCGAGGGTATATCGGATCTCCTTCTCCTCGTCGTCGTCGTTGTCGTCTCGTTGAGCCAATCGCAAGAAGCGCGGCGCGCGGTGCGCGCTCGTCAACGCGGATCAAGGCTGCTGCTGCTACTGCTGCTGTTGCTCCTCGAGAGAGCGGAGCCGACGACTGCGGAACGTACGGCGAGAAAGAGCGAGAGCAGGAAGAGCAAGAGGAGCCGGGGGTAGGTATAAAGGGAAAGACAGCGGCGGAGATAGCTTATAAACCGAGCGCGCGAACTGTCCGCTTGGACGCGGGTGCACACGAGCGCGGAAGCTTTTGACGGGCCTGAGCTTTGCCGGCTACGAGCGCCGAGGCGCGAAGCCAATGGGAACCGCTCCGCCTCCCCACCCCTCCCGCCATCCGTCCCTCCAGCCTCGTCGTCCGGAGAAAGAGCACGAAGGCAGCGGCAGGCGAGACGCGCGTGGCGAAACCGCTCGTGCGGAAGCGTGTCCGTGTCCAGAAGGAAACGCCGGGGAGAGAGATAGTTGGATAGGTAGAGAGCCAGATAGAGTGAGGGACACGAGTAACCGAGACGGCTGAGGCGTGACAGAGCGAAAGAGGCGCGGGAAAAACGACGACAGCGCGGCTGACGAGGGACGAGGGGGCGGCTGTGAGAGGGGGGGGGGGGGGGGTGGAGGATTTGGGTAGGAGGCACCGCTGGAACACGCAGCGAATGGATATGGGAAGAGAACGACGGCGGCGGCAACGGCGGTGGCGAAGGCTCCGAGCGAGCGAGAGACACGCAGTCACAGTGCGTTTCTGCTAACGGACGACGCTAAAACGTCAAATTAAGCCCCGGCAGAGTGAGTCGTTTTCGGGACGGGGCCGCGGGTGCCGCCGCAGCCGCAGCCGCTGCCGCCGCTGCGGAGCTGCTGCTGCTCACCCGCTCGGTTGTTTCTAGACGCCGAGAGCGAAGCGCCGCCTCCCCGAGCGAGCGAGGCGAGCGAGCTGTGGTTCACTCATGAGCACCGGATAGAACATTGATTTATGAGCGCGCGGTTTCGCGTTCTCCGACGAGAACGCGAAAGCACATAAGCATATTAACGCGGCGGTGAGGCGGATACGTCGGGTATTTGTAGTACGAACACGATCTGCCTAATCGCAACAATACTGCGGGCTGAAGTGCTTTTTTTTTTCAGGACGTCTGTCACTCGGAGAGTCGCTTCGCTCATGCGGCGACACGCGACCACGCTGACTTGAGGCTCTGAAAGCGAGATATTATTTCCGGGATTTGAGTAATCGCGAGTGCGTTTTTCTTTTCATTTTTTTTTTTGTCGTTCCTCGTCGTCGCGACGTTGATATACACAGGGTGCTTTTTCGCTACGCGGACGGTAAGAGGATTACACTCGCTGCGATTGATATAATAAGGACTGCGAAATGCAACGTTTTCCAAAAGCAGCTCGGAAATTCGGAAAGCTTGACGTTTATTCCGTTTAGACAGCGCGGTGAAAATATTTGTACAACGTGGGGATTACTCGTTGTTGCCGGAAATATGGGCCTCGCTTTCGTAAAAAGAGTCGTTTTGTCGTCAGTCTCCGATTGAAGTTGAATCGAGAGAAATATGAGAGTACAACGCGTCACGTGGGCCCATTTTCCGAATGGTCCACTGTCCTATTTCCCAATTGCCCCGCTGCCCCATTTCCGTCAACGTCGCCGTTCCACCCTCAGAATCGTCCTGGTCCCATGGAAAACGCAGCGAAAAACGTCTCAATCTTCATGCGACTCTGGAACGTCGTTCTATTTTTAGCATTCACGAATTCTCAACGAGGAAACTCGGGGTCAACATTGCGCGGTGCACAGCGCGCGCAAAACGAGTGCGCCCACGGGGCGAGTTGGACGACGCGGACGACGCATTGTGTCGGCGGAGAACCGGCGGCTTGTCGCCTCGGGAATCTCCTAGATTCGCGAGCACGATGTACACACGTAAAAAAAACAGTTTCTTTGGTTCCGAAAAATGGGCGATTTGGATTTTTTTAAAGAAAACTTTGATTCAAAGATAACATAATAAGATAATCTTAACTATATGTATTCAATGATTTCAAAGAAATATTTCATTGATTAGGATTTCCAAGAATTTTCTTCGAATCAAAGAAACTTTTCCTCCGTCTGTACGACATCTTTGTCGACGTGTGCTTCCCCCACCAAACTCGCTGTCTCCTCATCCGACGACCATAAGTTTCGGCGCGTGTGCTATACGCGCGGTTTAATATATTATCGGCGCGTTCTACACGCGTCGTCGTCGTCGTCGTTGTCGGACTTTTACTAACTTTTGCGAGGGCGTCGCGGCTATTGCCGAGCGCGGATCTCACTCTGAGCTTCGTCCTCCCCTCGTCGTGCGGCCGGATTCGAGACAAGAAGAAGCGATGGCACTGCTCGCGAAAAGAGAGAGAACGAGCAGTCAGCGCCACATTGCGAAGTCCGCTCAGTGACAGAGTCGCTCGCTAAATATATAACTTCGATGAGGAGGAGGAGAAGGAGGAGTTGAAGACGCGGGAACAAGTTTGAGAAGAGCCACTCCCCTTGTTCTTCCATTAGACGCCTCTTATACCGTCCACGGTTATTTTTGTATTTTCGACGGCACACACGACGCGAGCGCAGGATTATGAGAATGAGAGTCGGTATAATTTATCCGGAACGTCGAAGGGTCAACCGGTGAACCGGCAAAGTGGCGAATCACGGCGACTTAAGAGGCAGTGGTACTCCCCTCCCCCCCGCGTCCCCTCGCCCGCGCGCCCGCACCACTTCGAATCTTTGAACCGTGTTTTCTCCGAAACGGTGAGTCGAATATCGATGAAATTTGAAACACAACTAGGAAATGATGGAAAAAAGAGCATAAGCTTTTGGCGTTTCGAAATTCCAACAAAAATTTCATTTTAACTAGGATTACATAACTCTACATTACCGACATCGTCGGAGTTCCCACCGGTGTATCACTGCCTCTTAAGATCGAATGGTTCATCACTTTTATCCCGAAGACCTTCGACAGTCAATCACCGAAGATCTGTGGAACACACAGTTTCGTATTGTTCCTCGCTTTCCTGTTGTTGTTTTTTTTTATTTTCTTGCGTACTTTGGTCCGGAGAACTTGCGATGCAGCCGCGCGGTTGTTGGAAACAGAGTTACGCTCGATGTTCGCGACAGGGAGACGACGATCGTTTCAACGGTGATCACCGTGCTCCACACCTCGGAGTGGAGTTCGAGCAGTATTCAAGTTACCAGCAACGGTCGACGACGACGTCGACGTCGTCGTCGTCGTCGTCCTCGAGGTCCAGGAGCCCGCAAGACACTTTGAAAGCGAAGTCCCGGGAATGATGAAACGCGTCCGTTTCTCGAGCGACATCTCTGATTAACCAAGGGGTGTTTCCGATGGGCCACACGGGTCGACTATATACACACAGCAGTCGGAGAGGCGAAGCCGCGGACGCCCGACTCCGGGAATTCTCGTCGTCCGTCTTTGGGATCTCTATTCTCGCACTTTGAGTCCTTGTTACTGTCCCCCTCCCCCTTTCCCAACCCCTGCCGTCCCCGTCACGTTCAGCCCCGATATCTCACCTCCATCCCCTCTCGTTCTTCCTCGCTCTCGTTATCAATGTACGGGACGTTCCAAGCGCAACGACGACGAATTTTTGGAACAAAAATTCAAAATTTCCCAAAACCTCGAAAAACAAATTCCACGCATCTCCAGCCCTGACCACGGACATTCGCAAATTTCTCCGGCTCATTTTCCCCCGCATCCGTCTACGTCGCTACAGCGAGCTTATTGTCCGCGCGCTCGTCTCGCCCAACGCTGCTTCCGCGTAATTTTCCAGCCTTCAGAGGAGAAAAATACAGCCCCGACTGGAAGCAGAAAATATTGCTCGCCGCCTACTCCTCCTCCTCCTCCGCGTCCCTCGCGCCACGCGGCGACTCGCGACCACGCCGAGTGTCTATAATTAAGCGAACAAAGTTCGAGAGGCCGGAACAATGCGCCGCGCCGCTCGGGGATCCCCGGTGGTCGTCATTTTCCTACGTGTCTTGTTTTTCGTTGTTTCTCCGTCTCCCTTTTTTTCGTTGTTTCTTCGGGTCTCCTTTTTTTGTGATTTCTCCGTCTCCCTTTTTTTTTGCATACACGAATACGAGAACCGCGTTGTTGCTGCGTTGGGGCGACGAGCGCGAGCGACGGCCCCGCGTCCTCGGGATGACACGACTCGGCGACGACTCTTGTTCGCGTTCCGCGGACGCCATCTACCGGGCGCCGGACGTGCCCGGTAGATGTCGCTCTGGCTATCTCTGTATCCCTCTCTCGCTCTCTCTGCGCGCTGTTTCGTTCGTACACGTCGCATCAACATAATACAGATCTATTCTCCGTCGTTCTTTCGCTGCGCACCGGGTATACCGGGTATACCGAGCGCCGGGCAGCGCCGCAGCCGCGTCGACATGCCACGCGGGGCACCGGTGACAGGGGAACGCCGAGCGAATATATACGAACGCGCTGCGCGCTCGCGAGAACGCGACGACCGCTCCCCCATTATTTAGAGTAGCCCCGCGCGGTACGAAGAACAGGCAGCGGCGGCGGCGGCAGCGGCCGCGGGAGACACCGAAAGAACCCGACGGTGTATGCGCGATTTATGCGTCGAGTCGACACGACCGCGCTGCACTCGCACATTTTGTTTTTTTTTTTCTTCTTTTCTTTTTTTCCACCCCGTGTATTCATACAGGCGTTATACCGCACACAGTATCGCGGCGCCGCGGTGTTCGCATGCCATATACAATGCGTATGTACGAGCAAAATGTTCGTGCGGCATGCGCGAACATTTTGCGCCGCGCGCGCGTCGCGGATCTCTATCTACCAGCGTGGATTGCGCGGGTTCGCGCTTGAATTTCGAGGTCCATTTCGATGCTGGGAATTTTGGACTTTCATTTTGGAGTATCGCTTCTTCATAGAGGAGACTTTGTGTTCACGAATTTTTCGATCGTTCGTGTGAAATTTTGTCAATTGTAAAACTACGCGATTTATTTTTTTTTTTTTTTTCGTAATTCAACACGTGCATGAAACATCTACAGAGCAGAAGACAAGGGAAAAAAATATCCGGTAAGAGACATGACCGTTCAGCGGTGCAAGCGTGTTGAGAAAAAAATGCACGTCAGCGCGAGGCGTCGGGTGATGAATAGAGAATCAACGAAAAGCGTCGCTCTATCCGGGAGAGAAAAACGTGGAAGCTGAAGCTGGAGCTGGTGCTGCCAGAGCTGCGTAGCTGCTGGAGCCCGGAGCTGCGGAGGTGGTATAAATGAAAGATAAATAAAATATGGTAGTCGACTGTGATACGCGAGGTAAACTCGCGCGCGCACCTGTAACCTGCGCTGCTCGTGGCGAGCTGTCTGACTTGCCGGTTGCTGGTAGCTCACCTACACCCCTACCCCCCATCCTCCAACCCCGCTGGGTACACAGCCCGAGAGGGGAAACCGATGAATTTTGCAGACTTTAAATAACCACCGCGTGTCTCTCCCAATGTCGGGTCGGGAGACGCCAGACAGTAACAGAAATGTGTACGCGCGATAAACAATCCCCCCCCGCAATTCCACGCGGACGCGAAGCGCGGCTGGATTCGCCGTGCGCGCGGATATAATATATGTCCGCGAGTTTATATAGATATAGCGCGCGCTTCTGATGCGAAATAGAAGCGAACGCGTCGGCCCCCGGAACACGGCGTGTAACACATCATGCGGGTTCATAGTCGCTGCCGCGAGTCCACTTCGTCATCCTCAACATTTTTGCGTTTCGCTGGAGCGAAAAAGATCCTCGCACCTTTTCTGAAAAAAAAAAAAACAGCGGCAAATGGAAGCTGGTACTCTGCAATTGAAAACTCGGAACCGCACGTGGTCGCAGGTACAGAATGATCTGAAAATCGTATAAGTACGTAGTACAACCGCGAACCGACTCATCCCAAGTCCCAATCCTAACTGACAGAGCCATCCTGGGTTTTCCGCGAATCGTGTCGCAAAGTCGCGAGCATCGCGAGATATGTCCGACGCGCATGAAAATTACATTCGTTTTCGCGACGGCGATTGATGCGGTTTTTCTTATCGGGTACTTTCGCGTCCCGCAGGAGTTGGTGAATCTTGCTGGGCCACGCGGCCACGGGGTCGGAGCTCGCAGGACCGTCGTCGGTCGAGTCCGCGGGTACTTGACATTTCTTATTGCCATTGGGAGCCGAGAGAGGGACACGGGGCTCTCGCTCGGCTCGCGGCGGCGATATTCATCGTTCCTGTGGCGTCGGCGGCGGTGGCGGCGGAGGCGCGTGCGGTCCCATCGTCCCTGAGATTTGTGATAGTCGTAAGTCGGATGGCAGAAGTTTTGCGGCCGGGTAGCCGCGGGTGTGTACCACCGGTTCCTCGGCGTGGCTCTCAGCGGGTCGTTTTCAATAGTTTATCCGCACGGAGGAATCGAGGACACGACGTGGAACACTGGAAGGCGCCCCGAAACCACCGGGACGGGACTTTCTGCCACATTGAACCGCTCCGGTATGACGTGTTCCTCCTCTCGGCGCCCCCCCCCCCCCCCCCCGCCCCCCGACGATAACGCGCCACCGTCTCATAATTCCCACACAATTCAGTCGTTACTCCCTCCCGCCCCTGGTGAACATCGCCCGGTGGAAGTTATAGCGGACGTTAAATTTCGCGCAGCGCCGGAAGTTGGGTCAAACGGGCTTAAAAATTGACTGTTCCGGGTAATGAGGTGGGTGCTCCTTTTTAACGGCCATATTTCCGAGCGAATTCACATTATCACGCAATTCCCCTGTTTCTGATTAATGTATTCCCGGGTCGCGTTGCACGTGCTGTATGCCCAAATGTCTTTTTATTATAACTTGCCCAGCATACGCGAGCTCTTCGTGTGCTTACCCAATAGTTGAGGCAAAACAAAAATGTTTAAATGAAAAATATAATCGAGTTTTTCGAAATTGTTCGTATGAGCGCCGGATTCGTGCCGAGAAACGGACGTCGGTCGCGGATCGATTGCCGCGAGCGCGAAACGCGAAGGACGAAAAAGCGAGCGATGACGAAGCGAAGCGAAATGCGCAGCGAGACATGCAGCGTGTAACCCGTTGTGGAGAAAAAAAAAAAAAACACACCGTGGAGGAAAACAAAACGAGTGGGACGACGAGCTGTCCATGTGGCGTGCAGATCCCGGCGAGGTTTGCAGATCCGAGCGACGATTTTCGAAGCCAAGTCTCGAGGTTTTGTCCCGGGGAATCCGTCTGAGCCGCGGGAGTTCCTCCTCGGCATCGCGACGAGAGCCTGAAACGCACTCACGGACACTCGGGAGGCCGCGAAGATGACGTTATTGCCATGGGCACCGTCGGCGAACGCGATTGGGCGACGAAATTTAAGGTCGGTTTCGCTATTTCTCTCGCGGCTGGCAGCGTTGTCGGCTGGATTTCCGCGACTCTCGGGCGCGGGAAAACTACGGGTGTTAAAGTTCCGGATCTCTATTTCGTTTTCCGCGTCGTCCTCCTCCCTCCCCCCGCCCGCGCTTCCCTTCCTCATCGTCGTCGTCGTCGTCGTCGGTGTTCAAGACGAGCCAAGTTTTCCCGTGGCTTTCAATTGTTTTTCCGCGCGGAACGGCTGCGGGCTAAGCCAATAAAACGCAAGGGAAGCATAAAACTGCGAGGCTAAGACCGCTAATCCTCGGACCCTTCCACCCGGCTTCCTTCCGGGTTCCTTTGTTTCTCTTTCTGCGCCAAGCTCAGTCGTTTCCTTTGCTCTTTCTTTCTCTCTCTCCTCATGTCTCTTCTTGTCTATTCTCTCTATCTTGCATTGTTCTTTCCCTTTTTCTCCTTTTCGACGCTACATTCTCCTCGCGCAACTTGTCTATCTCCTTCCCGTGCAGCACGCTCGCGCGCCGCGACCTCCGGGTTTTCCGGCTCTCGCGGGCAATCGGGAAGTGGGAAAACTGGACAATGTCCAGGTTTCCCACTTCCGCGGATGAGCTCGACGCTCTCTTTGTCGCGTCCGCTGGAAACTTTTTTCGCCGTGCCGAATCCGGGAGCTTCGCATTTTCGACGTGTCCGGTGTACTCGACGCGGCGGCGCGCGATTCGAACATTGATGTCAGAGGTGTCGATGTTTTTGCGAAAAACAACATTGAGACGCTCTGCACTGTTAAAAATGTCTGTTTGCTTCTGATGCTGCTTGCATGGCCGACGGGTCGGTTATTGTCGACGACGACGACAGCGCCAGACGCGAATCGAATCGAAATGCGCAACGAGTCTCGCGCGCGGCACGAAAGACGATGAATCCCAGAACCCGGCGAACCGACCGGAGCGATTAGTACCGCCGATTCCGCGCGGCCGTTCGCCTCCGCGTCCCGAATAGACACGAAAACTCCTGACGATTCCGGGAAAAATAAATCGCGTGCGGATAACGACTCGAGAAAGAAAAATAAGAGAGGGAGAAAAAAATTGCGCCGGTTGTGTAACCCTTCATCGTGCTGGTCCACACGTATCGGGCCCTCCGCCTCAAGTCAGTTGTGACTGTTTTTCTCCCTCATCCCATAATCGGATCGAATTTTTTTTCCCCCATATTCTGTCGTTTCCGAGTGCTTGAAAAATACTAATCTTTTTCCAAGGAAAATCAACGTTACAAGGGCTGGAATAAAAAAAAAAGTGAACGGATTGACTGAGAATGTCTCGTGCATCAGAAGCGCCGGTGAAGTCGTACATTGTCGAAGGCCTCGATACGCGATCTCCAGCCCTCTCGTATGTGTCCACAGGCCACGAGCGAAGTTGGAACTCTCGTGACTATACTTTTCTCAGTCCTGCGCGCTCTCGCTCGCTCCCTGCGCGAGCTACGAGCAGCTTGAGGCTTACTTATCCGGCGGGGGAGCCGCGCTCGCGGGGCTCTTGTGAAATATTAAGCCTCGAGCGGCTATGAAACGCAAAACTTCGCGTAATACCCGATATAGCGTGAGGCACCAAGTAGGCGCCGAGACACCGATACAACTGCACTTTACACCGTTTATATTCGTAATTCAACGGGAGAGAGAGCAGAGCGCAGGTTGTGTGTGCCGAGTTTTCGCGCGCGGGTTTATGGAGTTTGCACTTTACCTGACCTCTCTGGCGAGGGTAACGACGGGTGGAGAGAGGGGGGAGGCCCTGAGAACTGTGAACGAGCGGGTGAGGGGGCGGGGGGATTTTACATGGTGCAACGATGCGGGCATCTTTTTAGTTTCGTTGGCGAACGTTCCGGCTATTTAACATCAACAATGTCCCACTCTCTCTTTCTCTCTCTCTCGCCCTATGGACACTCAATGACCGCCCGTTATTAAGTTGTTACTCTACACGTGACACATCCACGCACGTACGCCACGTTTGACAATATAATGGCGACGATTCGTGCGTTTTCACCCAACCCCCAGGCGATCGAACTTCCGTTTCGTATATAATTATACCGTGTGCGTGCGAGTGTGGACAATACGCGGCTGTTATTGCTCCCCTGAAACGGACGGGTCAATCAGCCCGGGCTGCCCGCGCTTCTGTGGGCTAAGCAGCTCGTGACAGGCCTTTTCACGGGGTATCAACGAATTAGACCGGTATCGGCCGCACACGATCGCACCGGCCAACTTCGGTCGTCATCTCGTGCCCGCGGAATATCCGCCCTTGAGCCACCCCTCGTTACCTTTTGCCCTTCTCCCCCCCCCCCCCCCCACCCCTCTTCTTCTCTACCCCAACCAACCCGGTACACACAATCCGTTATTCCGGAAGTCGTGCAGCCAGATGTCGTAATACGATTGCGACAGCGATAATCCTGAAACCCCGACGTGTTTATTAGGGTCGATCAAACGGGAGCGCTATTGTAGGGCTTTTTTCCCCTATCTCAGCAAGCAATCGCTACGACAAACGGAAAAATTCCAAAAATACAAATGATTTGTCGTGACTGCCACTGAGTATCCAAACAGACGCGGTTATACAGGAATATGCGGACTTTGGTTACCTCACGCTAGAGTCGTGATACGTTCAATTATCGCGCTACAGCGACCTGCTGCTCGCGGTAGTGGCAATCCTGGTGTCGCGGTCGTACACTCCCGATTAATTGATCTATTCAATCGCGCGGCTGCCGGATTCACGCCCGAAATCCGCGACCGATAATCGCAAGTCGATCGACGACGATGCCCGGTGAATCGGCTGCAGCGCGCTGTTTCGCATCAGCGACGTCGCGCTCGCGCTGCTGGAGAACAATTCCCGGCTCAAACGTCGATAAATAAAGTTTCGTCAACTGCCTCGAACGTCTCGGTGGCTCTCGGGGAATATTGCGGACCGCGCGTCTTGGCGTTATTCGCGTCGTCGCGGGGGGGGGGGGGGGGGGGATCGTCGAAAATGCTTCGCCACCCCTCCCCCTCCCGAACCGCAGTCGCTCCTCGCTACCCCGTCATCCACCCTCGTCATCGCTTCCCAGGCGCGGATTTACTATCGGCGCAGTACGCAGTAATATATATAACGCGCGGGCGCGTTAAACTTCGGCTCGGGAACAACTTCGGGGCTCTGGCGTAATTCAATTAACGCTGGAAGCTAATACACTCCCCGCGCCCTCTCGCGTTTTCTCCCCCGAGCGCCCGCAAACCAGGAGCCGAAGTCGAGTTTCGTTCTTTTACTCGTCGTCGTCGTCGTCGTCGTCGTCGTCGTCGTCGACAATTAAATATTAACTCGTTCAAGAAATTTTTTCGCCCCACTTTCTAAGGGGCTGACGACACTTGGACTCTCAACCCCTTCGCCAAGTGCGAAAAGAGCTGTTCGACACACCCCAGGGAGGGGGAAGGTTTATTTCTTTCCCCCGAGTGCGGAACTAATTTCCTCTGCGTCTCTATCGGCCAAATCGGGAAAACGTGAGAAAAGTTGGCGGGAATTCGTCCGAAATCCAATTCATCCGGGGATAATTTGTCCGGGGGAGCAATTAGTCCGCGGGTGCGCGCGCAGTTCGGACCCGAGGGAAAATTTGGCCTGCAAAAAAGTTCGTCGCGACGGAATTGGCTACGAAACGAACAATTTCGATTCGTTCGAAAGGGCAAATATGTCCTAAGAAACTCGAAATATCGAGTCTCGCGTTTCCCAATAGAAAGTCGTTTTGCACACGTGTATATCGCTCACCGCGACGCTCGAGGAAACGACACTTTTTTTACGTCATATCTGTGTACACACGTTTGGGTCGAATACGTCGTACCTCACAATGGGAACACACAAAGCCGACGTTTAGCGGGAGTGCGGGAGTTTATAGTAGTCGAAAGTCGTAACCCAACTGGCTGCTGCTGCTGCTGCTGCTGCTGCTGCTATCGCCTCATGGGTATCTAGCTTTATGATTTTTTTCCCATCCCCCGCGCGAACCGAGCAAGAGAAGGAAGCAAACAAGTGACGGTGGTGAAGGACCGTGAGGAGGCAATGAAAAAAAAAAGTAAAGGAGAGCGAAGGCGATGGGGCCGGAACAGCAGACTAAAGCGGCCATTGAAAAAAGCTCTTCGCGTCCCCTTGAATTATGCCGAGCGCGTATACGAGCTCTGGCTTCGCGTTTCTCCCGCGGCGTTCGCACGTCCCGCGGAGCATAGTCGACGACGACGCTAGCGCCACGCTCTTCCTTTTCCACCTCCTCCTATTCTTCCTCTTCTTCCTGCTTCCTTCCAGTGCGTCTCTGCCTCTGTCTCGTTCACTCTCTTTCGCTTGCGGATTTTTACAGTCTCCCTCGCCGCCCCGCAACGTTACCATCCGCACCTGCGATTCACGCGTGAATATTATACGGCGCGCTCAGTGTGTGCGCCGCGCCACAGCCCTCGATTTGCATTCGCCCGCGCGCACCGCGCTGCGAGGGAATAACAAACGCGCGGCGCGAGCACCGCTCCGTGGTCTCCGCCGCTGCGCGACGTCGGCACCGAGGGGTTACGGCACTCCTAGCGGCTGGCAAGCGCACCTTTCGCGAGACACATTCCTCGCCACCCCCTGGGTTATTCTCTCTCTCCGGGTTCGTCGCGGCGGACGCGCGCGGCGATACCGCGCCGCTGCCTGTGTACACTTTCCTCGCGGTGTCGACGCGATAATTCGATTCTTACTCACCTCGCCACGCCTGCGTTTCGCGCGTGCCGAGCGAGCGTCTCGCGATAGTGCCGGAAACCGATATCTCCGTAAAATAATTCTTATTTTCCTCGAGTCGACGAAATTTCGTTCAATATCAACGATACGGCGACACTCGATAAATTTTCAGTTTCGCATATTGCATCGTAAAAACCACCGGTGCCCTCGCGATGCGTATTCGGCATCGAGAGTCACGAGGATCCAAAAACGAATACGAACGAACGCACCGTTTGATCCGCTGTATCCGACTAAACGGGGAAACTAATTACATTCGTTCTACGAGATATATAGAATTCAGCGGGTACGTCGCTCGCGCAGCTGCCGGGCTTTCAATCGGCCACTGTTGTACACACCGTTATAAGCGCCGCGCCGACGTGTCGCGCACACCGACTCGTCGCACGAAGACACGGACACTGAGCAGCAGCGGCGACAGCCTTGGCCGGTGCGGGGGCGGACTCTCGTTCCCCTCGTCCGAGATAGAGAGGACGACGCGAGCAATTAATTATGCCGATTAATTATCTCTTTCAGTCGCGGTGGTCGTGGCCCACTGTGTACGTCGTACAAAGGGAGCGGGGAACCGGTGGATGCTACGAGCGCGGCATCGAGCATCGGGGCTGAAGGGGAGAAGGAGGGGCACGCGCGATTAGTACAGGAACGGCGGACTCGATTATCCAGGAAAACGAGAAGCGTAACACGCGGGGTTAAACCCGTCGGCACGTCGTGTGTATACACATATGTATATACTGTACATTCAGATATATATCGTACTGTGCACGCGCGCGCACTGCCTATAGACGCAGTGGGGGCCGCGCGCTATCTACGCGTCCGCGATGTGTATACGGCGGGGCGTGCACACTCATGCCAGCTCGTACGGATCGGTGCGGGCCGGTTCGGGTTCTCTCCGCGGCCCCGCTGAGACACGTGATCAGCTAGGAGGGTTCTACCGCTGTGCAGTGCGCGGTGCACAGTGCACGAGGGGCCGGCACAATCCTGTGATCTGCGCCCACCGCGCGTACCATAGTTGCCCCCGCCCCCCCGACCCCTGATGGCAGATCAGGTGGATTGACAATCGGCCGTAGCCAAGCGCGATTCTCCCTCGTCCCCCTCGTCCTCTCTGCTCGCCCTTCCGGACTGCCAACGGCCGGACCGCGAACCTAGGCGTCCATGCCGGTCGGGCCTTCTAGCTGCTCACTCGCTGTGTATTCCGATAATCGGACATATGCTGCCGAATGTTTATTTCGCCGGCGGTACGAACCTCCATCACATATCCCCACTCCGCACCACCCCTTCCCGCCGTCGCGTTCCCCTCGCTGACCCCCCTGATCGTTCACGTCTCGTCGAGCCGAGTGCGAGTATACACGGCGTGTATAACCCCGTAGCACTAACTCACCCGATCTCGCTCTCTCCCTGTCTCCCTCTCTCTCTCTCTCTCTGTGCGGTACATACACACAGTACACACACGCCTTGTGTAGCGTGCACACGCCATTGTGCCTGTTAACTGGCGTCGAGACGCGGGATCGTCAGTGCTCATTGTCGGCGCCCTAATAGCATCGGACAGTCCTCGCGAACAGAAGTGACTCATCCGTGTGTGCTGTCCGGGCTCGCGCTCGTGATGTACGCGAGATATACACCGCGTCCGTATGTCCATCTCGTTCGCGCGCGCTTCGTAGATCGAGAATTCCCCGTACGGTTGGCTGCTGGGAAGTAATATACGTGTATGGAGTACATATGGCGAGACGAAGAGACGGGGGTCGCGATCTGTCTGAACTCGCGCGGCCGTCACGACCGATACCTCGTACACCCGCGAATCGTGTACTTGTCAACCCACGATGCACTCGCCCGCAGAGTGTTATAGGTCCGATTAGCGCCGGAATTTTCGATGCGACGACGACGACGACGACGACGTCGGCGGGTTCGTCGCGACATGTCCGTCGTTTGATTTGAATGCTGGGAATTCTCGGTTGGAATATTAATTTCGTGCTTCGGATGCAAATTTGAAGGTGAAGGAATTTTCGGGTGAACCGATTTCTTGCTGTTTATTTATTCGCACAGTTGCATCGAGCCATAACGCATTTTCCTCGGCCTCGCGTTCGGTCCACTTCGTAAATACTTGCCGAGCGTTCGACGTTTCTCTCTTATTTTCACTCGGGCTCGCTATGCGGCCACGAAGAACGTTTATCGTTCGTATAGTGTAACCGGTCATTTAATACATCCACCGCACGCGGAAGCGCATTATACGTCGCGACTACGTGCGGCGCGCACCGTGTACAGCGCGAGTGGAGAGAGAGAAGATAATCGGAACGACGCGAAGAAAGAAGAAGAAGACGAGGAACGAGGATCGCAGAAGAGGGAACTGCGCGGGCCGTGTCCCGCCGGTCGTTTCGCAGCGTTAGATGATCGCGTACGATGCCGGCGCAGCCTACACAAGATACTCGCATCGACGTTCCAACGCGCGCAGTACGTACGGCGATAGGCGCGCAGTGCGCGATCGCCGTGTAAATAATGCGCACGTCGCGCAGTTACAACCGCGAATAAATAACGTTCGGTACACACAATGTTATTCAACGGGCTTCTCGGATTGAAACGTTCGCGAAAATTGACGATAAGATATTTTTCAGAAGAATTATTTTGGATATTTTTCTGTTTTTAACCCGTACCTATAAACCGTAGGAAATACACGCATTGTCTACGTCGCGCCGTATGCGTAACCCACGAAGCCGACGCAGAAGCCACAACGGTAGATACGAGGGTATCGGCTGAGAATATCTCGAACTGTATTCGCACCATAGATAAGTCAGCTTTGCGTCTCCGCCGTTTTGTACCTGCTGCCTGCCGCACGAGTCTTCGAATCGCTCGCTTCGTTTCTTCTTCGGTGTGCAAAGAGCTCTCCTTTGCCACCCCTCCCCCCACTGTACTGTTAGGGGGTGTGAGACGTATGAACGGGGCGAAGAAGCGAGCATTCGAGGCCGTAAAAACTTCGTTTCATGCGGTTCTCGAGAAATACACGAAAACGCGTCGTGGAAATAGCTGCGTGGGTTTTTGCGTGGGGGTTTGTGAAAACTCGCTTATATTTCGTTCGTGCCACACGAATCCACCCTTCTCGTTCCCTCGCCCGTGTCGCGTTCTTCGCGTTTTTTTTTCCTTTTTTTTTCATCGTGTTTTTTTTACACATTTCACACGAAATATTCGACTCACGTGTTCTCAACACAGGCAGAGGCAGAAGTGGATTCGTACGTGGCTGTGTCACGCGGCGATGGTTATCGAGATCTCGAGCGCGCACGAGGGGACCGGGGACACTATGAATGGCTAATACCTCCGTGTCTCCCTACCCCCCCTCTTTCGTGGCCCCCCGACGCACATCCACCTCGCGTCACGTCAGGTAGGTCCGGACCCTTCGGTGTTTTTTTTCAGTTATTTTTTTTTTCATGTAATTAATGATGTGACTCTTTTTTGCCGTCGAGTTATGGCCCGAGACCCTTTTGCCCGTGTGTCACAGAAAACAAAGGCCGAGCGGAGTGAGATCTTTATCTGTCGGGAAGTCGACCGAGGTGAACGAGATTTTTATTCGTCTCCCTCGAAGGCCGAAACGCGGACGGTTGAGAATTCGTCGGATCGGAAGAAACACTGATTTATTTGCCAAAGAGAAGCGATAAATAAAGCTGCTCTTATCGCTTTCTTTGTCAAACGGGTGAAATAAAATTTTTGGGAGAAATATTGTTACGAGTGTTTTTCGTGTATTTTTGCGGGAGGCGACCGATCAGTCGCCGCAGAACGGAATTAATTTCCTCGCGAGAGAAACACACCGCATATACGGAGAGTGTTTGTATACAAGCCGTTCACGCCGCTCGGTGCGGACACTGCGCGCGCTGTGAGAAACGCGATGTCTTGGATTCCTCGCTTCCTGGATGATCAGTTCGGCGGCATTTTTTTATTCGCGGAATCTCAGGTATTCGACGGAGTGTTCGCCGATGTATAGATATATCGTAAATGTGCCCGGTGGTTCGTTAAGATGCGAAACGAGGGTCAACTTTTTTATTCAGTTTGTCCATTTTTTAGATTTTTCACAGGTCAGAAGAAATATTTCATCGATTCCGGTACTTCCTGATGGTATTTATAAGCCGCTCGCGTATATTTTCAATAACCCCGCGAACGTTCGAACTAGTTTCGGAAAAATTCGCCGGTGTCGGGTCTGTCGATACGGAGAGCGACGTTTTGACCCCACGGCAGGCGCAGGTATATTCATTGACTTTTGCCGGGACGTCGATCCCCGCACCCCGAACTAAACTTTGGCGACAAACTATTTATAGTCCGGGAAAATCCACTTTTCGTACTTGCCAGCGCGCCGGAGAGATTTCTCTTAGCCCAGCGATTCCGCGCGCGTCCGCTTTGTCGACGTGAAAGCCGTTTGATCGATCGGCGCCCGATCGATCGTCGGCCGGTGTGGGTGTAGGTGCGGTGGACGCCTCTGTAATGGCTCCATCGTCGAAGATGTATCGTCACGGTGAGAATATACACTATCGTATAGCCATATTGACTCTCCGCGGAGTCCTCTGCTTAGTCGACTCTCAGTAACGCGCAGAGATTCGCCGTGTCGAATTTGGTGTTCGTAGATTTTCATCTCGTTGGTCTTTCCGTCTCTCAATACAGGCCAATGAGCGACGCCTGGCCAAGGACTCCACCGTGCTCGGTGCGTGCGCGTCTCCTGTGGCGCTGCCGGTGGAAATCCCGCGGTTTCGCTTCCGCGTGAACGGAAACTCGAGGGCGCAATCGACCTCACGACAAGCCGCCGTCACCGCCGTCGTCGCCATCGGGATAGAGCGTAACCCACTTCAGTCTTCTTGATCTCTTCTCGTCCGCGCACCTCCGCCCTACTCCCGATATCTAATTTTGAATTCCTCGCCATTCCCCGTCGACGTCGTCGTCGTCGTCGTCGTCGTCGTCGTCGTCGTCGTCATCGTCGTAGTCTCTCTTTCTTCATTATAAATGAAAATTCGTTCGACGCTTCAGACTTCAATGTACTACAGTTGAAAGAATAAAACAAAAATAAAATCGGCAAAAATTGATTGACGATTTCTTTCTTCTCACCAAGTGTAATAACATCTATACGTATCTGTAATTAGAGATCTTATTAGTCGTGAGACTAAAGAAATCTCTCTCTCCCTCTGTCGTCGGGAATGAAAGAAAAGGGGGAGAGGCGTATTGGAATTTAATATTGTACAGAGCGAGATGCCTCGCGATATCGCCGATATAATTATCACAGAGCATTCTGCTCGGCATCACAGGACTGCAAAGTGGGCGCCGTGTTTATTTTTCCTCTCGGCATCTCCGCTGTGTTCTAATTGATTTAGCTGTGCGTCACAGTCAACGGTGTTTTTTAATTGCTTCGAGGAAATTTACGAGTTCATTGATGAACCCAACAACGCTGATGACATTGATCGTCAAGTTCAGTTCAGTTCAGTTCCGTCTAGTCCTGTCCCGTTCAGTTCAGTTCAGTTCAGTTTAGTTCAGCAGCAACAGCAGCCAGTCAATGTCTCCTGGTATTGACATGCACTCAATGGTGAAGCCCACTCTCATCCTCAACCTCGATGCTGCTAGTCGGTATTTATGTGCTCGCGGATCACTCCCTTTCCCTCCCCCTCGCCCCCTCCCCATCAGTTCCGCCAACGTGTGCGTGGATTCGCCGAACGTATTCTTGTGTTCTTCCGAGTGCACACGCAATCCATTATGGTGAGAGTGAGTGTGAGCGTCTCTCGTGTTTTGGGGCATGCGGAAAGGGAACGATATTATCCATGATGGATGTCCCATCGGTCGGACGTCGAGGCTCGCGCATATGCGGGACGCGGTTCTTGTCTGTGCTTTCCGGACTCGCGACTACGACTCCTGCACTCCCGGTTTCTCTCACTCGGCACTCGACAGCCGACAAGTATCAGCAGCAACGGCAGCGGCAGCGGCAGCGGCAGCAGCAGCAATAGCAGCAACAGCAGCAGCAGCAGTGGAGTCGGACGATGCACAGACGTCGCGCTTGCTATCGGCACCCGCAAAACAAAATAATCAACGTGAAATTTAATGTCAGCTAAGTAAAAATGATTTCATACTTTTGCGCATTGAAATATCCGTCGCGCAGTCTCGATCGGCTTGAAATGCGATTAACTACGATTAGAAATTTTGAGAGGAAATTTTGTTGGTCGTCTTGGGAATCGTGTCACGATTGAGAAAACTGCGTCGGATCAATTCACTCAGCCTTCTCTCGAGGACGACGTCATTGGGGTCCACGAGAATACCTCTAATTACCTAATAGAAGTGTTACACGCGAATCGCTCGTTGTTCCGACTGACGTTCGGTCGGTCGAGTGGATCGCCGGTGTGATTGATGCGGCATAGAAAGTGGGTCGCTCTAGCGTTAATCAAATTATCGGTTTATTCCGACACTTTCTCGCGATCGCGTCGTTCGCCTCTCGCACATTTGATACGCTGTATATTTTTTCGTCCGTTCGAGAGACACGGGAGGGGGGATGAAAATTAATTTAATAATGACAAAGATAAGTGGTAGCGGTATTTATGGACAGTATTATATTACAGGTTGCAGATTTCGTGTTACCAATGGGCCATCAACCCATAGTCCTTCAGCAATCGATGAAAAATTGTGTCTAATTTAGTTGTCGAAAAATTTCGTATTGCACTCTTCTCGCGCTCACCACTTTTTACCAACCGTCGTTGGGTGTATTCCGAGGTCGGGTACTGTCCCGGAAAAGTCATTCTAACCGCCTATTCGCACTCGCTCGCGCGTTTTGCGTTCGGAACATTTCGCGAGAGTGCAGAGGGCCGGAGCCACGTGTACGGATGGAGAAAATGCCAGTGAGGAAGCTATTTATGCGACGGTACTTTTGGCCTGCGCGAATCGAGAACGCCGAACGCTGAGGGCAGGAAGAAAGAGCGCTGAAAACCCGTCGCAGCGAAGATATTGAATTCCCTCTCGGTTCGAATGCGATCTGGACGTGGCATCGCGTGCACTTTCGACTTTTCGCCAGACTCCCGCCCCCCCCCCCCCTCCGCCCCTCCATCGCCCCATCCTTATCCCGGCACGTTGAACGCGAAACACCGAGCGAGAGTTGAGACACTTTGCAGGAGCGCCGAGCTACGTCGGGAGAGACGTCAACTCAGCGATTTCGAGGGCGCCCGCTTCGCTTCCTCCATCGTCGCCCCCCCCCCCCCCCCCCCCCCTCCCCCTACTCGCTCCCCTCGCCCCATAAGACACACCGTGTATTGTATATTGTGCGCTGAATATCGGTCGCGCGAACTCGGAGATTGCTCGAGAGTGCATCGCACATCCAAGTTACTCTCTGCGTTCTCTCTCTCTCTCTCTCTCTTACTATTTCACTCTCTCACTCCCTCTGTACATCTGCGTACGGTAGAATTTTTCGATCGTTTGGGACGCAATCTTGAAGCGACTTTGAAGCGACCACAAATCTCAACGAAATCATTTTAATGTGGAAAAGTTGCGAAATCATTAGAAGCTAAATTCAATCGTCCCGCTTATCGATTAACCGTTATCATTTTTTTGAGTCGCTTCGTCCGCTTGCACATCTGGTTCCTCGTGTATATTCTCCGCTTATCGCGGGACGCAAATCGCGAACCGCGAAGGCCGCAGGAGCCACGCTCGGCGTGACGAGCAGACGGAACGTGACCCGGGCGACGGACTAATGTGTCTCGTGTATTTTTGCGGATCTTGGGAGCTAATTTGCCTGGCTCGACGACTACGCCGGCGCCGTCCCCGCAAGCTTCTGCTCGTAGTTCGTCGAGGTCGTCGTCGTCGTCGTCGTCGGGCGCGGCTGCGGTGGCCGAACTTTCGTAAATGCCACCCAAAGTCGGGGCCGTCGGGGCCGTCGGGGCCGGCGCACCCGCGTCTAATGGCCCGACCCCCTCCCGAGGTAACGCGAGACGCTGTCTTAATAATGACGAGACGCGCCTCGAACGTCCCCCCACCCCCGTCCTCCTCGCCGTCGTCCTCTTCCGCCTTGGCCTTCGCGTACTTTGACGCTTCCGAGGAAATTTCGTAGCTCCTCGCAGACTCCCGGCCAATGTCCCGGATCGCGGGGACGACGACCCGCACTCTACGTGCATTTTTTTTCTACGTCACAGACGTCGTCGCGACCTTCGCGTCGAAAGTCAGCCGAGACTTTTTCAATCTCTCCGCCGCGCGATGAAACGCCGCAACTTTCGTCGGAGCTAATTTCCACGAGAAAATTTGTCTCGACAAATTTTCCGCCATCGTCGAAAAAATACGTCGATGCTATGGTCTTAATTCGACCGTGCTCGAAATCTCGATTGTTCCCGCATCGATTGCATCGTTGTGTCACGCGGGTCGAGATATTTTTATTTTAGGATACACAAAAATATAACGGAGGGTGTCGCGACAGCAGCGGGTTCGTGATTTCGTTACGCGGTCTTTGAAGCCAGAGGGCGCGACCGGGAGCAGCCGGGACATCGCGAGAGGACGGCGAGAGCGAGGGTGCGGAGGGGGGAAAGGGTAAAATGCATAGATTTAGCGGGACTAAAGTGCTATGCGGGAGAGTCGTCTGTTCTGTATCGGTGTACACAGTCGGGTTGACAGGGCGCTGCGGGCTGGGCGCATCGATTTTTCCGGCCGCCCGCGCGACATTATCGGCTCGCCGAGAGTCACGCGGGATAAAGCTTTGGAAATAAAGTCCCAGACCGGACTCCATACACGTAGCGGTATGGACAGAGACCAGAGTCGCTTCTGTTTTTTTCCTACCTTTTTTCGATTTTTTTCTTCTTCGTTTTTTTTGCGGACCTTTTGTCCTCCTGCACTTCCTCTTCTGTCTGGGCGGAGGTGAGCGTCGGTCGCGCCGGCATTCGAATCTCGCCCCATCCTACCGATATCGTCGCTTCCACCGCCGTCGCCGCCGCTGCACCTGCATCGCGTCCGCGTGCAGCGAAGCCCGCGCACTGGTTCGAGCGTCCTCCCGGTGTCTGGCGATCGTCACTCTGAGCTTTCGAAAAAGCGTTTTCGGCAGCCTCTGCCCCGCATGCAATACCCTAACCCTCACCCCCCGATCCCACCCATCGCGGTGCGCGGCGAGGGGCGGAACGTGGCGACTGTAGTACGGGCAGATACAGAGCTTTGTCAAATTCGACCGGCTATCGCAGTCCGATCGCGGACGAATTCTCTTCTCTCGGGGGCCAATAAAAAAAAGGCTTGTTTTCGCGTCCCCGCGTTTTCGTCGTCGGTTCGTCGGTTCGTCGCGCCCGCGCTCGCCCCTATCGACCCCACGCGCATTGTCTTTTTTATATTCTTTTGCGCGTATTCTTTTTAATCAGCGAAACTGCGCAGCCGGCTGTGCGAGTCTCTCGTTGTATCCCCGAGTACCAGCCGAGCGCTCGACGAGCGATCTTCAATAATTGATTCGCTATATCATTCGGCGAAGTTTCACCCGCAACTTCGCCGAGCTCGCACCGGATTTTTCGCGGATAGCAGAAAGACGCGTGAGGCGCCAACGTGACGTGTGGTAAAAATAGTTGACAGAATTAATTGGCCAATCGAGCTCTCTCTGTCTCTCCGATTGCGCAGCTAGCGCGCTGACGCACCCACAGCGCCATTACCCCATGGTACAGAGGGCTGGGGAAGGGGGAGGGAGGAGGATGGGCTATACCCGCACGTGAAATCTGTTAGGATTTGGACACGACGTTTTTTCTTCACTTCTATGAATCCCGCGTGCGCGTGGGCCAGTGAAAGCAGCTTTGTGCAGCACACGTATTATTGGCGTACAGTTGAAATCCCATTAACGAGATAACCAATTTTTTTCCTTATTAGGAATAAATTTTCGCGGCTGTTTAATGTAATGGGAGACCACCAAGAGTCATACTTACTGACACACCAGACGAGTATCGCACTGCTGGTTGTCGGTAATCTGAATGGGAAAATTCTTCATGGCTCGGTCGTTCGTTGCGCATACCCATCGAGTGGTATTTGACGAGAACACTGCAAATTTCAAGTATTTTCTCGCACAAATTCCACACTTGGAACACCGCATGGAAATAAATGTGAATTTTTTTAATTGAAAATGCTGTTTTTTTTTCTACAGTAAAAGCTGAAGGACTGCATCAATGTGTTTTCCCTCGTAAATCCGGTCGAACCTGGTGATTCGAGTACCGCGGGGTCTCTTTGTGAATCGGAAATAAACTCGACCGTCTCAATCGCGGTTACACTGTACCCGCAGTGCACACTTCTACATATACAGAGCCGCGCGTCGCGCGTGCTGCCGGCAAAAAGAGCCTCAACATTATCATAGCGCGCGCCGTACTCCGGGCGCACGAGCCCCATTGACGATAACGCCGCAGTGTTCGTTCGGTTCTCGCTTCGTTAGCGCGATTCCGCGCACGAAGGTCCGAACAATGCGGCGGCACCGTAACCCCTGCTGGTTATTTTTTTTTTCCACCACCGCCAGAGGGCCGTCGCGCGTGTAACCGGATGCCAACGCCGAGTGTGCAAAATCGGGAACGCAGGTAAGAGGCCGAACAAGCCCCATTGTCGTTAAATCCAATGTGTTTTGTGTTCGCGAACAGCGAAAATGGGCACAGCGGATTTGCTCCGAGTGACACAGGCTGGGATGCAACTGTTTTTTTTTCGCCATTCTCCCAAAAATTAATTACGTTTGACTCTGCGTGTCCGCGGACTCGTACCATATTTTAGCCTTAAATCTACGACAAAGCGACGTCAATCTGGCAAAATTTCCGCCACGGGGGAACAACTTTTCCCCGATACGTCGCGGCGCACGCGGGATTACGCGAGTTTTCGAACGGATACCGCTCGTCGTTATATTTCGCGATATTCCGGATCTCGCGTCGCGGACGCTCGCGCGCCACGCGAGCTCGATATCTCGAGGCCGCTCTCGAGGATCTGCAACGTGGTAAATTTTCTCTCGGCACTTAGCGAGACGAGCGCACGGGTATTGCGCTGTCTCAGCAGTGTCTCCGCCGGGTAGTTCTTCTGGCCTCTTCACCCGACCGCACCTCATTCGTCGTCCCCCTCGTCTGGGGCCTTCGACGTCATAGGGTAGTTGGTGATGCCGCCGCCGCTGCTGCCGCCGCCGCTACTGCTGCTGCTGCTGGTGGGACCTGTGCTCGCGCATCCGCGTTACCGCGATCACGAACACGACGACCGGGCAGACTATATGGTTCTTGGGGGGCTTGCACCTCGTTCGCTTGATATCCTCATACGACCACGCGGGAGTGCCGCGTCCATACACGACGAGGACGACGGCAACCACGACGACGACGCCAAGACGACGACGATGACGACGAGGAGGGTAGAGCGAGCCGAGGCAGCAGACGCGGTTGTAAAACAATGCGAACATCGATCGGAGCGACGGAGCCGCTGCCATCCTGTTTCACCCTCTCGTCTTCGCTCTCTCTCCCTCTCTCTCCCCCCACTAACCCGTCGCCCCGCCGAATATTCGCTGCTCTCGCCCTCCATATCTAGACAACAAGGCCAAACCCTTCACGAATCCACTCGTCTGACTCGGGATGGTCTTTGACCTGGTTACGGTCCAGGGAAAAAAGAAAACGTCTCTCACCACAAAGCGTTTTGTAGTGAGGTCGGAGGGGAAGAAAAATCTTTCACGAATAATTTACAGCGATTTGGATCCGAGCAAACGATGATCCAAGCAATTAACGAGGATCCTTCTGTATCCCCCCCCCCCCTGCCGAGAGTCTGCGGCGGGTTCGCTCATCCGACTCTCAGTCAATTGCGTCTAAGTGAACTGATCTATCTGGTTCGTATAGACACGTGCGAGCACTTACAGGTGAAGTCGTTTGGGGTGCCCTCTTACACACACAAACACACACGCACATAGATTACTGGAGTGTAAGAAGGTGCCCACACCGGTTTCTCGACTGGTGCGCGAGAGACGATGAGGAGACGTCGCTTCTCTCTCTTTCTCTCTTATCAACAGTACAGCCCCGGCACTCCGGGTCTCCCTCGCGATATTCCGTTTCTCGTTTACACTCGGTGCGGCCCGCGCGACGAGCGAGAGCGAGCGTCAGCGAGTGGAGAGAACGAGGGGATCCCGGTGGGATTCGAGGGAGGACTTTCGGATAATCCCCGTTCCGCTCCGCTTAAGCGCCTCTCACTTATCGGACTTGTATCTCAACTCCTTCCGAGGATACCGGATAGCTTCCGACCAACCTCGGCGGCGGCGACGGCGGCGACGGCAGCCACCACCCTAGGAGCGGCATCAGAAGCAGCGGTGCGGCTGCTGGCGGAACTGGGAGTTCGGCGAGGGAGCCGTATAGCTAGATAGGATGCCACCTGCTCTTCCGCCTCGGAAATCCAGGACGGACGAACGAGGGGCTCTCTCGCCCCACTGACGAGGGTTCTCCTGCTGCTGTGCTGCTGCTGCTGGTGCTGCTGCTGCTGTTGCTGCTGCTGTTGCTGCTGCTGCTGCTGCTGCTGATGTTCCGTCCCTCTCGCGCACTGGGGTTCCTCGTCCTGTGCCGACAGAGGACGTGCACCACCATCGCCACCGTCGCCTTCTCCTCTTCGTCCACCTCCTCCTCGTCCTCCTTTTTCTCCTTCTCCTCCTCCTTCTTCTTCTCCTGCTCCTAGTCAGACTATATCGCCAAGTGTACAGGAAGAAAAAGCCGCTGCCGCTGACTCCGAGACGGAAAGAGATCCTTGTTTAAAGAGTCAGGCCGCGAAGCACGCGCTCCACACGAGAGTGAGAATCTTCATTCGGGACCATAACTCGAGACTACCGCGAAACAATTTGTACGTCGAGGCTCGACGCGCGCAGGCATGAGTTTTCGGAGCGGATTTCTCGCTCGCAAGTTTGAAGCGACGAATTTTCCGGGCGTCTTCGTCTCGGCGTCAAACTTAAGAATTTAATTTTTTCATTCAATTAATCCGACGTGATCGGGATTCCATATTCGAAGCCTCCAAGTTTTGCTCCCTCATCGTGAATATCGATAAACCGTTAAATTAGCAAAACAACGAGATCAGTTTCTGCAGGGTTCTACCTTGCCCAGCATTTTACGATGATTTCCTTGGAGGCTGCGTCGTCAATAACGCGAGTCGTTTCGCGATATACACAATGGCCAATAGCACAAAGCCCACACGCACACACACACAAAATTCTATATGTGTTTCAGTAGCCACGTTGAAGAAGCACCTGACGAGCTTGCCAGGTTAGTCGTATCGATACCAAGCCCGCCAGGCGACCCCGATGACTCGTCTCGGGCTGGAATCACCCGCGATAATTCGCCATCGGCGTTAACCGAACCGCATCCGGGAGATCGATAGTCGAGACAAGCTGCGTTCGAGAGCGAGGTCGATGGGCCGCTCTACGTGGGCAACTCGAGACCAAACGTACAGCCTCGGCCATCCAGTCAGAACAACCGCGTGCTATCGCCTCCGAGCAACCTGTGTGTGTGCGTCTGTCCGTCCGTGTCGCGCGTCTGTGTCGAGTGTGGGTGCGATTATAATCGTGGTGCAGCTACCGGAGCTCGAGGGTGCGGAGGAGCCAGTCGTAAACTTGCGATAGGCCGCCGCCGCCACCGCCGCCGTCGCTCTTGGCCCATCGGCTCCCGGTTGCTCCGCTTCTGGGTGCAGACGAGTCGCGTCTCTAGTGCGTCCGAGCACGCCCGGGGTCTCTCCGAGCGCGCGCGCATGGCATAATTACGTATGCCAACGCCGACGCCGAGGTGTTCGCCACCGGAGACGCGCGGCGGGCAAACCCAACGGGGGTTACGGGGCATTGCGTGCGATCCGCACGCACTGTATACGTACACGAATTTACTCGCAGCTCTCGTGCGAGTCTCTCCCGACGCTCCGGCCGCGCGTGTACGCAGCTCCTGTCAGACCGAGACGCGACGCGCGGGATCGCGTAAACGCGCCTCGGTTAGGCAGTTGAGGCGCGCTCTCGAGATCAGCAGCCGCGTGTTCGGTACGTGCGTCAACCCGGCGCGGAATGTCGACGCGCCCGGCGTACTCGGGCCCCGGCCGTGACATCTCGGGAGACGCCGAGGCGATGTGGCTGAGCGACTGGCACACACGATGTGGCTCGCGGCGTGTGCCGGTGGTTTCGTTGCACCGTCGCAACGGTGATCACGGCCGTTTGTCCGTCGTTGAGGCGCACACGGTCTATGACGCAGAGCCGGAGTCGCGGTTGATCCTGGAATTTGTCCTCCGGGGACATCGGAGTCACCGGGGTAAAGGGACGAAAATAGATGGGTGGGTCTCTGTTTTCCGACGCTGCATCGAGAGTCCGAGACTCTTGGTGCATCACGAGAGTGCCTCGAACACTCTGAGACCCTATAAATGCTAATCGTATATATCGGCAGGGTGGATTACCCGCGTTTCTGGGAGGTCGAACGGGTGAACCGGTGCAACTCCGCACCGGGAACGTGCTACCGACCAAAAAACTCAACGATGGTCACGGGAAGTGTGAGGAAAAGGGTGGGGGTAGTGTTGTTTAGATAAGGGAGTGAGATGAGAAACATCACACCGTGCATCAGGGAAACGCGAGATTGTCCGGGGACCTCGGGCGTCCCGAACACGCGGGACGTCCCTTTCTCTAGTTCAAACTGTCGTAAACATCGCCAGGAAGGAACGGAGAAGCTCCGGGCTTATGCATAAGTCCCGCGTAAGACGAACGTATGTATACTTATGCCGCGCTCCTGCTGCCGCCGCTGCTGCTGCTGCTGCTGCTAGTGCTGCTGCTGCTGCTGCTGAGACCCAAAGTTTCCGGAGTCGCTTCGCTAAGATCGCGCCGCACCCCTCGGAGGAAGCTACGAACTGTGGAACACAGCTTGGACTTCGATGTCGCTGAAAATACTGCGAATGGTGCGCGTCGAAAGCTGCTGCGAAAGGCTTAGGTGACGGGGAAGCTCGGAAGGGTCGCGAAATCCGATGTAAGGGTCGCGTGATGGGGCAATAATAATACCAGCGTACGATGGTTCTCGACTCTCGCGTTAGTTACTGGATCGTACAAAATTATTTACGATTCCAGTTTGAATCGCTATTTTTTGGAAGGTCCCGAAGGTTCCGCAATTACATCGTCAATGTAATCCGCATCATTCGCTCTTGGGAATTAACGCAACGACTTGAGACGTCAAAAAGGTTGGTGGAAAATGCTGACCGAGCGACGAACACGAGCGCGCACGTAATATCGAGCTTCGGGTCCATTACTCGAAGGAATTTAACGAAGAGGATGCAATCGCCGGAGCTGCGATAACGACGACGTCGCTCATTGCAAACTCATTACAACGATATTACCCATACGTGTTGCGACGGAGCCGCCGGCGCGCAGCCGGGATTAATACGCGGGCCGAGAGGGGCGATGGGGGGGGGGGGGGGGGGATGGACGATAAGAAAAAGAGAAAACTAAAAACAACGAGACTCGCGAGTTTGGCGGCCGGGGTTATTACGCGTAATCTCGGTTGGCAGATTAATCGTCAGCGGGACACACGATCCGGGCTGCCGCGTTGCCGCTGCCGCTGCCGCTCGGGTCTCGGTGGACGGCTACATTAAGACAGCGAAGAAGCGCTCGCTTTTGCCGCGAGTTTGCGGAACGTATATACACACGAAGGGTATCGCTTCTGCGCGCCACGTTCTTGCGGAATTAATCTCCATTTCCCTCCTCGCCTTCGTTACTTTGCTACAGCCACCACCACCACCACCACCACCACTGACAACACCAACCAACACCGCCAGCATCGCTGCAGCTGCTAAAATACGGCACTACTACTGTAGCTCAGCCGTTCGCCCGCCTTGAATGCACGGCGTACGTCATTAAAGCCTGCTAAATTACAAGGTGGTACCGATTATTATTACAGGCTACGGGAAAGCTCGCGCTCGCGACCTCTCCTTCGCGTATACACTCTGTCCTCCCCCCCCCCCCCCCCTGCACCTCCTCTTGGCCCTCCAGCGTTTTAATAAGAACGTACAAATTGAAACGATTCGACGTCGGAGGCTCATCGATCGATCGAAGGAGAGCGAGGGACCCTCGCATCGGAAGCGCGGAGAGCGCGTTTCCCGAAAGGTCCGAGAGACCCTGCCGAACCCCTGTCTGCACTCTGTCTCGCTCACCACTTCTTGTCCCTCCCTCGCTTCGCTTCATCCTCACCCTCGTGGACTAAGAGCTCTGTGATTTAAGTAAACGCGGTAGGGACCCAAAGTTACTCCCGCGGCGCTCGGAATTCAATTAAGTCTCGTGTGTATCGCGAGGCCATCGCCTCTGCCACTCCGCCCAAGCTCGAGTGTCCGACCACCGCTATGTACACCGCGTCGTAGGTGTGGAGCACGCGAAGGTTCGTCCCCGGTTCGCGGGGTCGAGGACCTCCTAAACATTGTCATTTGTCTCGGCATCGTCGGGACAAAGAAATAAGCCGGTCGCACTGTGGACGCTTCGCTATACGCGAACGAAGTTTAGATAACGCCGGCCAATTTGTGCGAAGCTCCTTTGTTTCGGAAGCAGACGAGCTTCTCACTCGCCACCCGGTGGTCGATATTTCAACTACGACCGGTAAACTCGCTCACGCCGATGTTTCCTTCGTCACCAACGAACGAGCTTGCGGTACGAGTTTTTAAATCAAGGTGAATTAGTTTGGAATTTTGACTATGCCGAGACTAAATTGACCGTCAGCCATCTTCGTCGTGTCTGAGTGTCGCGTGGTCCCGCGGGAAAATTGCCATTGGCCGCGCGTTAAGACCGCACGTCTATTTGAACAGCGATCTCCGCGTCGCGAGCCGTTTAATAAAGAGTTCACTTTGCAAAGAGTCTTTGAGGGGAGAGAGATCCTCGAAGTGACGAACGACGCTGAGTGCGGAGTCTCGGCGCCACGACCCGATTATTTGCCCCCGCGGGGAAGTTCGCTGAGCGGGGATGGCGGGACAGACGAGAGCAAGTGTATAAGACCGTCGGAGAGCGCTCTGAGCTTCGGAGGCTCGCCAGCGGACGAGACGCCGGCGAGTTAATAGTTTGACGCGTGATAGACTCGACGAGAGGCTCGTAATTGCTGCTCGCCCCGCGCCCTTTCCTACCCATTCTTCAGTGTTCAGGTTTTCTTCTTTCGGAAAAGCGAGTATACCTCGTCCTCATCGACCTCTCTCGTCTCTCGCGCGACGAGGAGACAGGCTTTCTCACCTTTCGGGAGTCTTCTTTTTTCCCCTTTCTACTTCTTACAATCGCTCGAGCAGAATGGAAGAGCGAGAATGGAGAATGCCGGGACGTCGTCTCTCGCCGGACGACGAAGAGGTACTCGAGAGTCGCCGCGTGAAAGAAAACCGATGAAAGACCCGATTTGCCAAAAAAAAAAAAAAAAATGACAAAAACCAAAATAAAAAGGCATGAGAAGGTGCTCTTCGGGTTTTAACATGACACTTTTGGTCTTCCGATTTTTCGATGATTTCTCGAGAAATCTGCCTCCACGGAAACGAAGTGACGTGCAATGACTTCTTGACCCTGATTTTTTTTACATTGTTTTGATGTAATTTCACGATGAAGTTGGAGCCGTCGCTGGGACGGAGCCAGTGTATCGTATGAAACGATAATCGAAAACCATTCTAAGCGTTCGCGTCGGTACTTCGCTAATTGCCGTAACAACGCCGTAAGAGAGAGCCAACCTATTGCCGGGTGTATCCGCGCGTCCCGTGAGTGGATACAAAAAGCCATCGAAGAAGTATTCTCGAGTAATTACGAAACTTCGCTATGTGTCGAAACTGCGCGCTCGGTCGAGGCTGGTTCGAGGTGCGGCAAGCTGTGTGTTACACGACGACCACGAACAACGCGACACGGGCTGGCGGGGGTTGAGGACGTAAACGGCCCGCGGGGCAATCGGGAGCGACGGCCTGTACGGAATGACGGTAAAACCAGGAAGCCAGCGAGCTTCGTTAACCCGGGTAATCGTTCCGTTATCCCTTATCAATCGAATTAGCCTTGATACAGAGTTGCCGCCGCGCACCGTTGTAGCGACGTTCTATGGCATCGCGACCGATGCTCTTGCCTCCGCGCACCGCCGTCGTGTGTTGACCCCAAACACGTTGTGCAACATCGCGGACACGCGCCGAAGCCCTCGATCCGTCGGACACGCTTGTTAAAATAATCAACCACGTGTACGTCCCAGTAGGTCAAGCTGAATGTAACATATGTGTTTCAGCGATCGTCGTCTCATTGAGAGACTCTCGGATATTCCGTGAATACGCGAAACTACTGCGGTGAATGCGAGAAGATCGCAAGAAGACCCCAGAGGTCTTCGATCTTAAAGATTCGAGTCACCATCGTCAACGCCTTTTCTTTGAGCGCGCGGTTGTTACGACGAGAAAATACACGCGAGATGTCGAAAGCTCCCTCTTCTGTACCGGCGCAGCAGTCTACGTGTATCCTGGTCCCAACCGGTCGCCCAGTACTTACCTGAAACAGAAAGACAAAAAGGAGGTTACGTCTTGTCGGACGTGAACTGCACAAGCGAGAAATACATCAGAGAAAAGGCGCTAAAGGTGATGAACAGCGCAACGAGAAAAAGCACAATTTGACGCGTACACGGCGCGTCGTTACCGTTCCGCTCGGCTCGGTCGTGTACGCGGGCGAGAAAGTAAGGCCGGTCGCCGGGCGCCCTCGACCAGAGTTGTACCTGAAAGTCGGGCGTGATAGTGAGGAAAAAAGACACTTCTCTCGACCCTTCTTTTCACCGGCTCCTTTTTTTCCAAGCCGGGTCCCTTTGTATTAAAATATACATCCCTGAAAGCCGTAGTAATGAAAGACACGTCGCTATCGGCACGAACCTACACACTACACGCACAAAGACAAAGAGTTTTTCCTCGCTTCTTTTGCGAAACACTTTCAAGCGCGCTTTCCACTACTCTCCATCCTCACTTATACCCGCTTTGAGCGTCGCATTACTGTAATGGGATTCAAAGTTGTAATAAACTTACAATTAGTTTGTTGGCTTCGATCGACGTGTCGTTTTTTCTCGCGATGACGAAGATGTTCGGACGAGTAAAAATCTATAAAAATGCGCTAGCAAGAGGCGCACAATCCTCGGGTAGAAGAAATGCGCGAAGAAATGCGCTTCTCACCGGGACCAAGAGCTCATCTTAATTAAACTGAATTAAGAACTTAAAAACAAACTTTACAATTACTTAAGGTTATGCTCACAAGTGGAGTTTCAATCCGGAAAGGGCTTCAAGTGCACCGCCAGGATTTCCGAAGAGCCGGAGTTCTCGAAGCGTGATTTCCATCCATTCCGTCGTTTCCCGTCTGTCGTCACCAGTCGGAAAACGGGCACGGCGATGTCTGGGCCAAGTACCGGTAACCAGGCCGAACCGGCACTCGCGTAGGCCATGTTTGTCCATGTCCGTGTAGGCGACATTCCGGTTCGTATCGACCGGTCACTTACCTCAATCCAAATTCCATCTTGGAATTTTGTCCTTAATTTAATCTTCAGGGTTTTAACAGCTGTACGAAAAATGCAAGGCCGAATGCCCGGACATCAATCATCAGCTTTGAGCCGGAACACCGTGTACATAGACGTTTCGTCTGTGTTAAAAGTTCGGATGCGGCCAAACACTGGTTCCCGGCTGAGTTCCGGGACCTTTGCCCCGTACGCAGCGGCGGATACTTTCAGGGCTGTGGATTTCAATTCCTTATAAAACGGGAATGGGAAGGAAGAACCTCGTTCCAATCCCTACGGCTATCCTTATGTATATACGGCTTCCGTGTGCCCGGGCTGAAACGTTCGCAATATACGGGTGAAAACAATACGGATGTGCGGTCGCGGTTCTCGATGCCGCGGGGACGACGAGGGGGCGAGTTTTCCCCGCCTCCTCCCCCCCATCGACTTCCCTGTCGTCGACGTCGTGCGCAATTCCCTGCCTCCACTGACCCGGATTTCTATACAACCCTTCTATTTATGGGCCACCGACCCTGCGATCATCGGGCAAACGGATGCCGGGTCTCCGTTTCAGCTGGTAAAAGGGCACTCGTTTCTGTAATGAAGGAAGGAAGACGATACCAATATCTCGCGACGTCGGAACTGAACTATCGATTGTGCAAATAGATTCGCCTCGACTGCCGTCCCGCGTCGTCGTTTTGATCCTTTTGCCCCCCGCGGGCCACGAGACGACCTTTTTCGCCGTATACGGCGCGCCCCACTGCAGCCGAGTCTAGAACGGATATTTTTCCAGCCCCCGCGTCTCGCTAGTGAACGATGCGATAGGGGTTTTACATTCTTCATCGCTCGATCGAATCGATTCGCGGATAACGGAATTCAGTTGAAAAAGAGAAAGATGGAAGAACAAACGCGTTCGCGGATTGTGTCGCTCTAATTTCCGAGCTCATTCGAATTAGGCCTTCGTCGAGATACACAGACTGCTCGTATTGGAAAGAGACGTGTGACCCGAGGAACGGTGTCGCGCTTGGGACATTCGTGTCAGCAACGACGATCACTTCATCGACGAGCCGACCCATCGCTGCGCCGTTAACCGTAACTGCGATATCGAGGTTCAAGTCGTTTCTCAGGTTCCGCGCGAGACGCGGGACGAATTTTCCATACGCGCATTCGTTATCGGAACGTGTGGGAGCCAAGCGCGTTCCCGGTACAACCGGGTAACACGGCGGGTCATATACCTCGGCCAAACGACCGAGAGAATCGTAACTGACGTTTATGTAAAACCGCGCGCGAGCCCCTTTTACCCCCCTCCCACACGCGCGCTCTATGCACGACGTTCGCGTAATAAAGATTAACTGCCGAGTCGGTGCGAAACTCGAGGGACGACGAACCTCGAGGTGTACCTCGGCGTTGGAAACACCGCACCGACCGTGTGTAGCAGATTTTGCCTGCTCGATACGCAGTACGAGCAACCGATGTCCGGACACTCGTAAGGAACGCGATTTCGGGCTGTGTAATTCCGTTCTTGCAGGTTGTCTCATCCAAAGATCCCTGACACGACGCCGGTGGCTTTACTACGCTGCTTCTGGCTTTGCTAGAAAGTCCGATTCTCATTCCAGATAACGTTTTGTCGGTCAAGCCGAGATATAACATTTTGATCGCGATGACCGCCAACTCCGTGTTCGCTGAGCTAAATTTGAAACAGATGGTGACAAAGTTGCATTTGTTTTATTTGCCGGCAGTTTTGCCAGAGTCGCACGCGAAGGGAGGAGAAGAGTATGTGTTATCAGCATCTTGTTAGCGACGGAGCTGACCGGGAAAATTCTCGAGTCCGAGTCGGCCGCGTATCAGCCGCTGTTGCACTTTTGTTCGGAAGTCGCTGACGCGGCAGTGACAAAAGCTGACATCGGAGTATCGAAGGCTGCTACGAGGAGAGGGGGCAAAACTTCCGGGCTGTGCAGTGTTTCGTTGCCTCTGATACCGCGCTCGGCTGTGCAGGTTGCGATGCAATCGACCCGAACCCACGTAGCTCCCTCGAACGCGAAGAGACCCTCATGCAACCCCTTGCACAGCCATTCGAGAGTCGCACGGTCAAGTCCGGATATTTGTTGCTGCTGGAAAAAGCGTGATTTAAAAAAATTGCACACAGCTATTTTTTTGCGGAGCAACGAAAGTCGACGGTGCGAAAGTGTAGGTTGTTCGACTTGTGGCCTGCGCCCCGCAAGACAGTTTCCAGCGATGAGAGGCGCAACGATCGATGAGAGAAAAATAGCTTCATCCCAGGCTCGTCGATGTAGATTTTACCGACAATAACAACATCGTCGCACGAGCCGCCAAGACGCGGCAGAGGGCCGAGAGAGGATACGTGACTCGGGTACCCCGTGTAACTAAAGTTTTCCAAGCTCGCCGGGGAAAAGGAGATATGGTTTCGAGACAATGGGATTGCCTGGGCGCACCCAGCGTCATGTGGGTCTACGAGTCGGTTCCAACCTCGCGCGGGAGACGCGACGTCGATAGTCAAGACCCGAACACGCACACATTCCGGATCAACTTTTCGACGAGCGACGAAAGACAAGTCGGAAGACGCGAGAGCCAAGATGCCAGGAAACGAAGACAAAATGGAATTTCGAGCCCACCGAAGTCTCCCAAAATGGACTGACAACCTGACGTCGTTTAATTTGTATTCTAACGCTCCGTCGTTCAGTCAGTGACGACGATTTCATTAAACACACAGTTTCCCCGAAATCTCGATCGGTTCTCCAGATTCCAAAACCGTCCAGACGTCCCTTTGACTAATAGAGTCGAATAATGCGCAACCTGCGACACATCACGCATTTTTTCTAAAATTCCCGTACCCGGTCTACAGGTACAATCCATAAAATACCGAGTCAGCTGAACTCGTTATCTCCCGAGACTTTTATGTTTCACAGCTCATTATCGTCCCACACAAATGCGCGACGAGCGCGCGCGCGCCCTCCGGCGGTCAATTTATTATACCGAAATAAGAAGGACACGATGTTTGGACTTGAGTCACCGTCGCGTCCGGTCGGCCCTCCTCCTCCCCCCCCCCCTCCCTTCCGTCTCGCCCTCCTCTCTCCTCTCCCTCCGCGACATGCTTTTAATGACGGTGTAGCGTAACGAAGGTACCGTAAATAAATCTGGTTAATTGGTGTGTTCGCCGCTGATGCTCAGATTCTTATCGTCTGGAGCCGACGGCGCCGGCTCGCGCCCTGCCCACGACTGCCCGGAGAATGACAGAGAATGAGGAGCCAGAGAGACGCGATCGGCGCGCGAAAGTTGATTTTGAGGAAAATACAGCATCAAGGAACAACATCAAGATTGATACCAGGTGGAGGAGCGAGAAGACGGTGGATGTAGAGGGCTCTCTGGGTCACTTAGAAATAATGAACATTAAAACCAAACGATAATTTGAGAAAAAAAATTGTGCAATATCACAAGAATGGAAGTCTTACCCCTTCTCCCTCCGCGTCTCGTTTTGCCCTCCTGACAACGTATCGGTCCAGGGACAAAGGCGCGTCGCGGAAACGAGCTGCGGTTGCTGTTGGTGCTGCTGCTCGCGCACTTCTCTCCGATTCCGTTACGGTGACCTGCCGCGTCACGTCTTGTCAGGCACAGTATATACATAGAGAGAGCGAGAGAGAGTTCCCGGAACGGTGGAGGAGGAGCGCACGGCAAGTGCATTATATTTGGAAGCACGCCCGGAACACGTTGAATGTCACGACAGGGCGAACCTGTCGATGCGCATCCCGTCCCCTCTAACCTTCTCCGATATAGAACGCCGAGGGAATACGCGCGCGCGCTCGCTCCATCGGAGTGTGCATCGAGTCGCAGTGACAAGTTTCCCGGATATCCGCAATCACGATCGCAACATTGTGGTATTGCACGATTTTTTTTTTCTTTCAGATTCTCCGTTGGTTTTAATTTAACAGGAATAGAGCGGGAATTTGACGCGTCTTCGCGACTGCGGATGATGCGCGTATTTGCGGAAATAACATGGTCGGTTAATATCGCGAACTGGAGATAATAAACTGGGATACGTAAACTCCGAGATTCGTTATTCACATCACGGAATTGTCGGTTGCCGGTATGAACTTCTGTTTATGCTATCGGAAATGCGCTCGCAGCTCGATAGCATCGATGCTGGACGCGGCGTCGTTCCATATTGCTGCCATCCGTATACTACTGTCGTCGTTGTCGTCGCCCTCTCTTCGAGACAGTAAACTTTTGCGATGTGCACCCTGATACCTCGCAACCCACCGGTTACGACGTAGCAACATTTACATGGGACCTCGCGCGAACGCAGCGACGTAGCTTTGCGCGCTCGAATATCGAGACACCGCGACTTACTCAAACCCACTCTTGTGACGCCGGAACGAGGGAATACACCGGGAGGCGCAGAGCCCTTCTTCCGCGCGTAATCCGCGAGGAACTTCCCAGCGCGCACCTCGCGCATTCTTTTAAATCTGGCAAACACCATTCTTCTCTACTCTCGCGGTTGGCTTCGTTGCGGAGTGCGTTAAAATGCGGTTGAAAACCTCAAGGGTGTTTCGACTTCAATGGAAAATGTCTCCAACCGAAGACAGTGGCATTTATTTTTTTGTCCATTTACGCAATATTTCCAAATAAAAATCTCGTCGTGATCAGTCGCACGCAACCTTTGTTCTGTTCGCGAGTCGCGGCGTAAATCAGAGAAAAATGTCATAGGGGATCGTAACGATCATCAATTTCCGCCGGATATGCACTCACGACGTGGTATTATTGTCGTACCGTCGGCGACGCGTCCCACATTTCCGTGCAAAACGGGACAGGATCGAAGGCGAAGAAGACGAGAATGGTGCGCGGGTCGAGAGGTGAACGCGCGGGGGGGGGGGGGGGGGGGGGTGAGGAAGGACTGAAAATTCTACGAGGAAATTCTGTACGAAGATTATGCCGCTGCCTCTGAGTACTATTCCACGAGGAATCTGAGGTCTCGCTGCGTCTCTATATCCCTCTCCTATATATCTCGGCCGCGTCGGTGGATGCTTCTCGTCTCTCAACTCGGTCTGCAATTCGTCCTTTCGCGAGCTTTACTGATATAGAAACGAGATTCGGATGCGGAGAGCGAGACCCCTCTCTCTCTCTCTCTCTCTCTCTCTCTCTCTCTCTATCGGTGTGCGCAAAGTGCATCTCTATTCACGCTGGTACGGCTCACGCGGCATTCAATGTATACATATATTACCATTATGTATATTGTATATACGTATACATACACGTACACTTGAGTATATATACTATATACATATGAGGCATTCCACGTTAGCTCAGCCTGATAAAAAATATATAAAAAATAAATGTAAATTTATCAAATTTAGTGTGCTAAGAAAAATTAAGGAAAATTTTATTTTTTTTTATGGAATTTCATGTAAAGTGGTGTCTCCGGGGACAGTAGATCTCCTTCTCTATTCCTGAAAATTCAGAATCCCGTAGATGTTAATCAAACGCTGAATATATCGAAATCGCGCCGACCCATTTTTTTTTATTTTACGAAAAAAAAACTTGACGTGGAACGCGTCGTGCGTGTGTCTGTGTGCGGAGGGTGCAACGCGCAAGCCGAAGGAATTACGGCCACCGGCGTTGTAGTTGCGGTGTTGCACTTCTCGCGGTAATATAAAGTGCAATACGGCATTTACCAACGGGCGCCAAGGTACCACGGGTTATACGTAAATATATACAGCGCGCGCGCGAGGAGCGAGATATTCAACGCCGTCGGTAGTTTACGTCGAATCCGTTCATCGCGTTTCCCCGCCGCGCACACCGCGGGCCACAGCGTCGTCGTCTCGCCGGCTCTTCGCTGATGTACACCGCGTTTCTATGAGAAAACGAGCGATCGACATAGCACACAGTCCGCGGGGATGGAGCGCATGTATTTACTGTTTATGTATGGCCCGTACGTATAATCATCCGCGGTTATTCTGCGAGAATATCGCGGCAGTTTCGAGCTGAATGAAGACGCGAGGCAAACGGGGAAAGCGGGGAAAAAGGGATTTTCATCATTTATCCCCGTGGGTATAAGTCGAGCCGCAGCTAGGGCCTGACCTCGCGGCGTAGTCATCGCCGTTTCGGTTCGACCTCCGACCTACTCCTAATTGCTGTATTATCGACAGACTCGCGATTATCCCACTACTACCGAGCACATCACGTCCGTTTGTTTCATGAATGGAATAATTCTACAAATATCCGGGAAATTGCATAACTAATGGGTTATTATTTTTTTAATTCCCATTTTTCTGAAAAAAAAATAAAATAAATTAAAAAATCAATGATCTACCAAGTAGGAAGAATTTCCAAGACGGTCCGAAGATCACAGAGAAAACGACGCATCGATGCCTCGTCGTTGAAAGATTTCTCGGTAGCGGACGAGAAAAGTTATTCTCCCTCCTTTTCCGGGAAAATGCATATTACCGCACGATGCGCGCGCAGCCGACGCGGCTGCAACGGGATGCGTTTGTGTGTATTATATATAGTGTTCGTGGAAGCGTTCCGGTGGATTTTCTCGATTCTCGGCTGTCTCCCGCGACAGCCACGTCCGGGGAGTGAGAGTTCTTGGCAAACGCCCGAGTAGAAATTCTAGTCAGGCTGCCTGATGTCTGATCAGGGCCAGCTAACGTTCTGGCAAGGCAGCACGGATCAGGCTTGCCACATAAGAGCCGAGTTGGGGCCACGTTCGATTTCAACAAGGGTTGCCCTATCAAGGCCGCCTGACGTAGTACGCATGAGGGCCACGTCAGGTAAAACGCAAGGCAGCCTGATACGGTTCGCCTTATTTTTATCTCACGTGGCCCGGACTTGGCCTATGTACGGCAAGCCTGATCCGTGCTGCTTGACGTAGTAAGCATCAGGGCCAAGTCAGGCAAACGCAAGGCAGCCTGATGTAAGGTTTGCCTTGCGTTTACCTGACGTGGACCCGATGCTTACTACGTCAGGCTGCCTTAAGACGATGTGAAATACCGGCGCACATCACCTCTAAAGTTTGGTACAGCGGTTTGTCGCGAATTATGAACGGATCGAAGTGAAAATTGAAATACAGACGTCAGTAATGTGAATCTCGGGAATGCATTACTCAGAATTTTTATTTTGGGAAAAAAAAAATTACAGATCGATTACCCCCAGCATCTTTTAAAAATAAAATCGGGTCCGACAAGTCGAGAGGACTACCATGCTTTCGCTAAACATAAAAAAAAAATACTGACAATTTGATGTCGCAACTTATATGTGTGATTTGGATATACTAAATTGTCAAGTCGTCGGTAGCACAGTCGGTAGCGTAAGCGTTTAGGAAGTTAGGTAGGTAGGGTCGTAGGTTCGAATCCCGGTCAGGCAGGAAAAATTTTCATCGACAAAAACCACTACTCATGTCTGGCAAAGTAATTCTCCAACCGAAAAATATTTTTTTAATAATTATTTTTAATGTTTCATGAACATATACGTTGCTTTTGCCTCATCTGGTCATGTAAGACGATTTTGCCCGATCAGACACCAGAATGCGGTCGGATAAGGCATCAGACTGGCGCCTGATTCGGGCCGGATTTGAACCGGATCAGGCGAGCAAGGCAACCCTGATCACGGCCATGTCGACCGGCGCGTTACATTTTCGTGCAGGGCCTGGTCAGGCTGCCTTGACACCGCCTGACAAGGCGCCCCGGTCAACCTGATCACGCCCGTGTTGCGGCCGCGCCAGAATTTCTACTCGGGCGATAGCGATCTACCGAGCCGAGTCGTTCGCGCCTCGCGCGCCGCGAGCGAGAAAGTTCACAGTAGGCGCCAGACTTCGCGGTATTACGACTCACGAACCGCACGACCTCGGGGTCGCCGCCGCCGCCGACGACGACGCTGCGCGCGCGAGCGACGAGCAACGAGCAGCAGCGAGCAGCACGACGAGCTCCGAGGTGTCGACGGATGAACACGACGATTAGGCATGTCGAGCCCGAGCTTCTCGGCCGCGGCTGAACACACTCGAGATCTAGAGCGAGACGCGAAGCGAGAGCGAGGAAGAAAAATGGGAGAAGAAGAGGAAGAAAAAGAACGAAGACACAAGGACGACGAAAGAAGTGGATGGAGCGAGGCTCGCATCGCTCGGTGGGTCGTGCCGAGGGACTGCCGAGGTGCGGTGCACTGTTTGCTTTTCCGTTAGACGGGCAGCGTGTCGCGAACGCTGAAAGGACCCACCGCGCGACCAGCAGCGACTTCTCGCTTCGTCGTGGGTGGCTGCAGCGACGAACCATCGACGACCAAGCGCGCGGGGAAGTAGGTAAATCACGATACGCCACGTAGATACCAGCAACAGCGAACTGTGAAGCTATGCAGTTTGTACAGCTTGTAAGGTCCGTACAAACTGCAGATCTGGAGCTGCCGCAATAATATGAGACGAGCGAACATCTGTTCGATTCAATCATTTTAACATTGTTATTTAAAAATTACGAACGTCGTTAAATCTCGCCACCAACTTTTTATCAGTTGACAAAGAACCGGCCCCTCTAATGTGTACGGTAAGCACCGGACGTGGCAATTAGCATGTCTAACGCGAAAAAAATAAAGCCAAGAAGAGATTCTCACACTCGAGTGCGACGTCCCCGCGCATGCTTCCAGACTGTCGCGCCAGCGAGTAATTTTCTTCCCAAACATTTCGTACCCGGCGACCTGTCCATGCATCATTTTTCCATATATTTTTCTCTCCGACGCTAGGGCGCATTTTCGAGTTTCTCACTGCTGTCTGTTTCTCTCTCTCTCGAGTGTGTGTGTGCTATCCACGTTACCCATATATTCGTGGCGCTGCTGCTGCGAGCCACGAAGTCTCCACCAGCTTCCCGCAGCGACGGCTTCCTGTTTGTGTATCTAGCGGTCCCCCGCGCCGAACGTTCGGGCTGCGGAGCGACCGCTCCTTCCGCACAGTTTATCTCCGTCTATTTATACATATCGCAACCCCGCGCTCGGATTACCCGGTATAATTTTAATCTAAACATGTGTACCGAACACTGCACAACGGCGTAAATCACCGGCGTGGGTATAAACACCGAAACGAGCGACCGCGGGGACCGCGATATGCGATGCGTTTCTCTATTAAGTAATAAAGCAATAACATTGCTTGTCATTTCGAGAGACGATGAATAATATTGCAGCTAATGTTACGCGAAGCAAACAGGTTCATTGAGTCAATCGCGTAGCCAAAATCACTTTGAAAATTTTTCCCAGTGGACCGCTCGAAATGATCTCCCCGCTAAACGTATTTATTCAGTCAATCCGGTTTATGCGCAAAGAGATTCGAGGAAAATCGTCGGGCTCGCGAAATTCGATTGGTCTCCGCTGTAACGAAGTATTAAAACGTGGCAATGTCACCTTGACGATATTTTTCTTTCGGCTCGGGCACGAATTACCTTTCAATTTTTCCTCCCCCCTTCCTCACTCTTGTGACCCCCGGGTAAAAAGATTAAAGCAACGGGACGCATACACTAGTGCCGGTTCAATTTGCTGGGGAAAATCAACCCGGCAGCGCGCGCGCTCGCTCGCGCGTTTTCGTAGCTGCGCCGAGGCGTGTGTCGAGGCTCGCTCGGTATCCAGTGGATTTTGCATTAAAACTAATCCTCTTTTCGATGCCGTTTCGTTGGTACCGCGACCGCGCGAAATAAAAACCCACCCGTGCCCACCCCAACTCCCTCTCCTCGTCCTCCTCCTCCTCATCGTCCTCGCGCTTCGTCGGTTTCCGGTTCACCCTGTCCCGCGCCCTGGCCAACGGGGCCGCGTTCCCCCTGTATATAGCTCGTCTCTAATTTGCTGATCCGATTTCGTTCGCCGGATAGCGGCGGCAGTAGCAGCTCGCAACGCCCAACCCGACGCCCGGCACCACTGAGTTCTCATGTTAATTAATAAATATTGGCAACCTATCGCGTTGAGCTCCCGCGCTCGCGGCCGAGAGCCAAAAATCTGACGGCGAAATGTACCTCGCTTCCCCCCCGCCCGTGTCGAGGGACGGAGATGGAGTCGTCTGCGAACCTACCGATATCACCCCCGACCCCACGTGTTGGACCACGTGCATGTGGTCGATATACGAATCGCATGTGCGTTTTGTTTTTATTATTATTTTTTTTAAGACGAGAACATTTCGTGTGATCGAAGGTAATTTGAGTGAGCTACCGAGATGGAGAGACGAGTGAGATTTGAGGAGAGCTCGGTTCGAAATGACCGGTAGTTCCGGATATGAAACTGCGATGTTCGAATGTGCCTCGGATTGTTTTTTTTTTCCACCACCTCGAGAGGGGAAACACTGTTCTATTGCGATCAACGGATCCGCAGGGAGGAAGAGTGGGAGAGCATAAATACTGCAGATGAAAAAAGTTTCGCCCGAAGTTTTCGACGACCGTGTCCGCGGAAGGCGGAGGAAGCTGGCGCGAATCCGCGGGGTGTTAAATATTAAATTAATCGCCGCCTCGCTGTTTCATTCACGACCGGTTCACCGGGGGAAAGCGCGCCCCACGCGGGCCAAAGTACCGTGAGACAAAATAGTCGGCTGATGAAAAATTCGTCGAATCGCTCGGCGACGCGATTGCCCGGGCAGCCTGTTTCATTCTTGTGCCGACCCTCTCAACGTCGGTGGAACAGAAAAATACGAAAATACGAATAACACGAAGCACGGCGAACAAGAATACAGACGTGAGACACGTGGTACACGGGGGGTCGGAGCAGGGTGGGGAGGGGTCCCACGAATTCGTCGAAAGCAGTCGGTCCGTGTATGCGCGACGCGAACAAATATTAAGCTTTTTCGTTTTACGAGGTCACCGAACTCGTGTTCGCCGATGGCGCGCGAGATGGCTTCGACGTCGTCGTCGTCGCTGACGTCGTCGGGTTTATCGTAAATCCCCCGCGAAATCCCGCAGGAGTCAATAGATTTTTCAGTCGCACATGGACGCGCGGCTCGAGCGCCGGTGCGCATTTGCTCGCCCCGTTCGCAAGACGACGCGATTTCTCCGTTTCCCACCGAACGCACACGGCGCGTGTACCTGTGTGACGTACGCGATGTGGCGCGATGGGGTTATACAGGTAAAGCGCGCGCTGAACGAAGATTGCGCTCGGCGTATTCACACTCGCGCGCTTGCGAGAATATAAATTCGCATCGGGGGGACCGAGGAGTAACAGCGAGAACGAAGCGAGGAAATGGTAACGAGAAAGGATGACAATTCCCACCGAGCGAAAGAACAGAGAGGGAACGCAAAATTCAGTCCCGCGTTTTTCCGCGGTCCGGAAATCGTTCGCCGGTATCGACGAATCGTGTAATCGACTTCGGGGAGTCGATCGGAGGTTAGGATATACAAGTGTGTTTGGGCTTCGTGAGACACGCGAAAAGACGTCGGCGGTTCGGCGAATTGTTTTTTAAATCCCGCTGAACTGGCCACGCGACAACGACCAACGACCGCGTGTACGGGGGACCGAATCTCGAATCTAGCTCGTAGCCCACACGAATAAGATATTACTGGCGCACATAGGCGCGCGGATGCAGTACGTATAGCGCGTACTGCATACTTATGTAGTAACGTACGTATTCGGTACGTATGTGGCAGCTGTCGATGTGGGTGTGTGTGTGTGTCTGTGTGTGCGGCCGGCGGGCCACAATGTGTTGCCAGAGCAAGCGAAGCGCGAGCGAGCGGCGGGGCTGCCGGCAGGACGCGGCGTTTCCTACGCTGTATGTACTAGCTGTAAATTTCATATGCGCATTCCAACCCCGCACTCGCGGCGCGGCTCTCGCCGGCCCTCGCGCTGTACACGCGCGCAGCCACGTCCCGTACGCCGTACGCGCCGTATACCCCGTATACGCTCGTGGTACGCCGTACGCAGGCATTTGACGTAATGGACGTAAATTATACTCTCGCCTCGTGTTCGCCCTCATCCGACGCAATTCGACGTGTGCGCTGTATGCATCACCGGGAGAATACACGCTCGGCGGCAACAGCGGCAGCAGCAGCAGCAGCAGCAGCAGTAGGTTTTCTTAAACCAAACCGCGTATTCCGCAATGCGTATACCCTTAATTCGGACGAGAGGCAACACACGAAAAGATGTGCAAAATGGAGTTACACCACGGAGCCGAGTTGCGGTGCGAAACATCGCGGCAAGGAGGAGAAACGAGCGGGGAGAAAAAGTTGTCGCGACGTACGCGAGTTTTCGGAGATTCGATGGGTTTTTTTTCGCCGAGAGAGTCAGGCCCGGGAATTGTACGTCGTGTCGCGTCATGTAGACTTTCAGCTGCGAATTTTCCGGCTTTTTTGAGATTTTTTTTACCAGAGGTTTTTACACTTTTCGCGATGATTAATCGTGTGCAATTCTTGAAGTGCGATGGATAAGCAACGTCCGATATTCCGTCATCTACCTGTAATCGCTAATCGTTAGATTGTATAGATACGTAAACAAGATACGCAATGAAGATGACATTCGCGTCTCCCCGAGCTCCTCCCCACATCCCACCCGAAATCTCGTCGAGTCCGACGCCGATCCGCACTCTCGGAGCACTTGACGCCTGGACACGAGCGGCGCAACATCGTTTGTAACACTGGTGGATTGTGACTGCAGCGAATCGGAAGAAACGAGGTATTCAATTTCTTACTCACTATTTTGTGTTGGAACTATTTAAGAACAACATTCGTTTTCTATCGCCAATCATTTTTTTGAGAATTTTACGTGCTGTGCCGTAAAACTGTTGCTCGTCTTTGTGATATCCATCGTCCCTGGTTAAACGAAGAATTGACCTAAATCGCATTTTTACGGAGTGCCCGATATGAATTACTGAATTTTATTTTTTGTTGCGAATTAAGTGCATATCACAGTTATACGTTGACCCTCTATATCTTTTCCGCAAGCTATCACGTAATGTCTTCCACAATTCCTTGTAGACTTTTCGCGGTCGGACACTCGATGTTATCTCTCATTGTTTGCCAACGAAACTGTCGTCACATCTGACATTCGTGATTTAAAAAAAACTCTGCGATGATAAGCGTCGCAGCGAGATATGGAACGGTATTATCGATCTTGCGCTTCGTATGTTGCAACAATGATATTGATCAAGATTTCGAGGAAGATTTCCCACTTGATCTATTTATATGCTACTGATGGCTATGTATGTTTTAGGTATCACAGGCGAAGACAAGCCAAAAGGCAACGTGAAAACGATGCTTTTCCTATTAGTAATAGGGCTGTCGGCTACGTATGCGCGGTAAATAAAGTTCAATGAATGGCCGATTCTGCCTACGTAAATGAAGGCACTGAATGCTGTAGAATATTCAAGTCTATGCGCTGATAAATGCTGTACAGAGTAAAAAAAATGTTTATACTTTCAGCGCCACCAACGTGACAGACAATGTCACGTTGTCATTTCCCGTGAACTTCAAACTCGGGGTTGCCACGTCCGCTTATCAGATCGAAGGCGCTTGGAACGTCAGCGACAAAGGAGTGAACGTTTGGGATCACTTTACGCACCAAAATCCGTCACCCATCCACGATCGTACCAATGGTGACGTTGCCAGCGATTCGTACCACAAGTACAAGGAAGATATCGTCATAATGAGAGATCTCGGAGTCGACTTCTACCGATTTTCCCTCAGTTGGTCGCGTATTTTGCCTACCGGTTTCGCGAACAAAGTCAGTCAGGATGGTATACAGTACTACAAGAATCTCCTGGATGATCTTATCGCCGAGGGCATCGAACCAGTGGTCACCCTGTACCACTGGGACCATCCTTATATCTTGGAGGATATGGGTGGTTGGACGAACGAACTGATGGTAACGTGGTTTGCCGATTACGCGAGGGTTGTCTTCAGGGAGCTCGGGGACAGGGTCAAAATATTTTCGACGATCAACGAGCCATCTATGCCGTGCTCCGAGGGTTATGGCTTGGCCATAAAGGCTCCAGGTGCGTAGATATCTAGTCTTCACCAATCTCTTGAAAATCCGAGTACGCTCAGACTTGGCTGAGGTTCGGCAAAAATTATGACACCGCCGATTAATTCTGTATCCAATTTCAGGTAAGAAGTATCCGAGTCACGCGCCTTACCTCTGCATGCACAACATCCTTAAGGCTCACGCGAGAGCGTACAGAATTTACGACAAGGAATTTCGGAAATCACAGAACGGGCAAATCGGAATCGTCATACCGGCTACTTACTATTATCCCAAACACCCCAATGACACCGTGACTCCTGCAGTGCAGTCTGAGTTTGGTTGGGGCTGGACAGCCCATCCTATATTTTCGGAAAAAGGAGATTATCCAGATGTAATGAAGCAGAGAATCGCCGAAAACAGTAAATTGGAAGGTTACCCGACTTCGAGGCTTCCTGCGTTCACCCAATCGGAGATTGACGAAATAAGGGGATCATCCGACTACTTCGGTCTGAATCACTACATATCCAAGCTCGTGGAACCAGCTCCAAAGTCGAATAATACCGTGTGGTTCGAAGACTCCGGTGTGATTACCAGTTACGATCCAAGTTGGCCACGATACAACGCCAGCTCGTGGCTCAGGCCAGTGCCTCAAGGTTTCGGGGATCTTCTCCGACAATTGAAAACTCTCTACAATAACCCACCGATTTATGTACTCGAGAATGGGATGGCCGATGACGGTTCGTCTCTCAACGATACCGAAAGAATTGATTACCTGCACGATTATCTCAAGGAACTTCTGATTGCCGTTAATCGCGACGGCTGTAACGTCAAAATGTACGCAGCGTGGAGTCTTCTAGACAATTTCGAATGGGAGGGAGGATATGCTGATCATTTCGGTCTAGTGAGCGTCGACTTTAAAGATCCGAATAGACCAAGGACGCCTAAATTATCTTACAGATGGTATCAAGAACTCATACGTACACGACAACTTCCGCCGGTTGATTTCACAGAACGTTCCAATCATACATTGCGTTATTGTTAGTACAAATTTGAATGTACGATGACTGCGAACCTGCCACATGTTTCCGTTGCTGTGTATCTATCGTCGTAATGAAAAAATGTATGTCAGGCCTCTAAGACATTGTTAAAAGAGCCATAAGAACGGCTATGCATTCGTCTGCCTTTTTCCTAGTTCATCGCCTGAACCATTAAACAGCACAGAGCCAGGCGAATTGGACCGTTCGCGGTACACGTTTATTACCAGCAGACACGGTTGGGCCTCTAATTCGCTCGCTGGTGTAGCACTTTGTTCTTGTTAACTTTTCAGCTTCTATTGTCGGTACACACATACAGACGCCGGAAGTGGTATTCCTCGTTAACCTGGACGGGGTTGCGTGTTCTTAAAGTATAGGCAGCTATTGTTCAGGGTATGATCAGCTGGTTCGACCAGTCGAAGGATCGTTGGAAGCTTCTGCCAGTCGTCAAATGAAGAATGAGGAAAACGAGATTGCTTCTAAATATATATGAAGCCTTCCAGGCCAAATGTTCCACGTTGGTGCACTTGTATCTTTTACATTCCATTTACGATGTTACAAAAGAAAGCTCTCACGAATTATGAGAATCTTCCAGACATATTTCCAAGTCCCAATACACTGCGAGGGTGTGTGAAACTCGATAGTCGCATGTATTAGAAAAACATTCCCAGCATGATCCATTTCGTGTCAACCTGATATGACGAAGGTGCAGAAGTGTTAAATAAACAAAAGTTTATGCTCTACATAACTTTGCTTCGCGCGGAGTCGAGAGAGATTCCCGTCTGCCCTTTCCCTAATATTTTGCCTTTCCTTATTCGCCATAGACCCCTGGGAAAGGGCTCGGTGAAGACCCGGTGGATATACGGATTCGAAGGGAGGAAAAAGTTTCCGAACGCGAGCGAGGTCGATGGAAAAAGTGGTACGAAGAGACGGGGAGGTGAGTCGTGATGGATCGGTCAGGGCCAATCACCTCGTTTGTATCCATTTGCCGAGAATATTGTTCCCGGCCATCGAGCCAACGAGTCAGCCCATCCAGCCCGCGTTTCCACGTCACGTTCGACCCGACCACCCCTTCCGAGGATCGTGATTCATATTCCACTCCCCGAGTGGATGAAACGAATAAATGATATTTCATGAAAAGCGTAACGACGGCGTCGATCACGATTCGCGAGAAACCGTGGAAATATTTTATCATTGATGGAGAACAAATGGTCGATACTTCCTTTTTTTTCGCGCGTGTGTGTGCGCACGTTGCCACGGTAGGTCGTGCGGAATGCGTGCAGACCCGCGGTCTGTTGGTATTTGGATTGACGCAGCTTTAATCCTATAACGGGCGGCATTCCCAGGACGTTTTCGAATCAATAAATGCCCATCCCGTATACACACATCCAGTTATATATATTTTTGTTTTACGTAGCTGGCCACAAGCATAGAAGTGGCGTGCCCTGCTTCAAACGTGGAAGACACTTTCGCGGTGAAAGACAGAGAGCGTTACCGAGACTGGTGAGGTATCGCTTTAGCGCGGTGGTTTCTCCGCCGCAGTTTTCGCGATATGCTAATGCACTGCGGTTTCGCAATTACCATACCAGAGCTCTGTAACCAAAGATCGCTTAGAATAAGGATAAGGGGGCGCGCCGCCGGGCTCCGCCAGGGAGCCCTCGTCTTGTACTGCTGTACTTTCGCCGGGGGATAAGCCGAGACGGGCCCGAAGTGGCGGGAGGGCCGCGGAACCGGTGAGGTTGAATGGAAATAACGCGGCAGAACGTGGCCGGAAGAAGTCCTCTAGTTACCGGTTAACGAGTCGACTGATTGTCTATAAAACTTGCTAACAAACTCTCGTCCCGCCTGCCATCCACTCCGCGCGCTCACTCTACCCTCAAGCTTTCTTCCTCAACCTCTGCCGCACCGCCACCTTCTCCCGTGTTTTCGCCCCCCCCCCCCCCCCTCTCCCCGTGCCGCCACTCACTCTCATCCTTCTCCCTCGCTTGCGCCGTCCTGCGTTTCATACAGTTTCAATCACTTTTCAAACGTCTTTCATCCTCCTTCCTCGCACCACCGTCCAAGCCGTCCCCTTAATTTCCTTCACTTCGCACTTTCGTTCTCTCAATTTCTTTCCACACTTAACTCGCTCCCTTTCTCTCTCACTCTCTCTCGTTTCTCATTCCTTCGCCTCAGTTTCCCTCTCTCTCTCTTTCACCTAACCTTATATCCTTTGCTTTCTTCGAGCGGGAAACCCTTATCGCGAGCTTTACAGCCCCATGGATGGCATCCCCGCTCCCGGCCGCCCCTCGTTGGAGTGACAACTTCTTGGCAAATTGAAAAATGTAAAATGCAAAGTCGACTGTCGCATCTTCCCGTCGCGTTCTCGACCTCCACCACCGCTGCAGTCTCCTCGCAGCCGCGAGTGCAGCTCACTGCGAACCTACATCGAGCCCGGAGCTCGGTTTACAAAAGCCATGAACCTATGAGCCTGATCGACCGTCCGCCAGCTACGAATCTTACCGTCGAAGATCGAACGAATATTGCACGTTTTTTCGTCCCTCTCTTTCGCCTATCTCCCGCTCCCGCGTGCCAATTCTCGGGACGAGAATACCGAGCGCCGGTGTTTTGGGAATTCTCATTCTCGAGTCCGCGCGAGTGGACGAGCGCGCGTGCGCGCAAGTTTTGGTCTGTCACCGGGGAAATCAATTCGGGGATCCCCCGCCGACCGGTGTGTCGCCGCCCGAGACGAGAAGGACAACGACGGCGCGGAAACTGCGACGTGGACGAGGACGCGGGACGCGGCGGATTTTCTTCCGCGCTAAGGGAAGCAGCGAGGAATCGCGCTGTTTCTATGCCGGTGGCAATGTCGCCCTCGTCGCGCCGGAGACCGTAATGGTGAACGAGAGGAGGAACGCGGGCACTGCGAAAATTCACTTACCGAACGGGTAGGGAAAAGGAACGGGGTGTTACGGTGCGCGCGTGGGAAGGAGGCGAGGGCTATGTAGGTGCGCGGAACTGTGCGAGAACCGTGCGGATCCCTTTGCCGGGGCCGCGGAGCTGGCGCGCGGGGTGGCTGTACAGAATCGCGCGCGCGCGCGGCAACCACCTCGGCGTCGCGACGACACGGCCCAAGCGTTTTGCACTGCTTTCCCCGTTCGCTCCTCATAGCCGCTTGCTCGTTCGCTACGTGATTCCATGCAAAGCACTGCTTTCACGGGACGGTAATCTCATTCTCGCAACGAACTTAGCGCCGCCAGCGCGCCCAGCGTCCTCTCTCCGGCTCCGCGAAAACCGTCCTGTCGTCCATTCTCACTCGTTCCCTTTAACCTCTTTTGCCTCTTCCCTCCCCGTAACGCTATACCTCAACGCAGACCCCGCTGGTTTCCCCGCGCGCGACTCTCAACCCCGCAGCCCGCCGTCGCCGTCGCCACTCTTACGATCCTGCTAAGCGAGCAGTTTCATTTACACGCTTCGCGACACCCGGTCTCTCACCGACGAGATTCTCTCGCCCGTCCTCCTTTTCTTTTCTGCCACATTCTCACCGGGGACTTTTTTTTTTTAGGGCCGACCCTTTGACAGCGGACGGGTAGAGGTCGCGCCGTCCAGCGTCCCTCGTGACGCTTCCCCCAAAAATTGGGCATTTCGACTGCGAGAGTGACTCGAGCTGTCTTGCTCTTTTCGAAAATACAGAAATCACACACATTGTATGACATCTCTTGAGTTTTCGCGATTGGCAAAGAGTCGGCGACGAATTCACAATTCGTAATAAGGCTTTGAAGTGTTTTTATTCGACTTTCGATTGCCTCGTCTTCATCGTCATTCTCGTACCGTGCTCGACGACAATTGGCGTGTAGTGGCGCGAAACTGCGGGAACGAAAGCGAAGAACTCGGAAAGCCGCTGAACCGGATTTACGTGTCATAGATGTATCTAATGCAGCGCGTGTCGTCGCGACCGGCGGGTGTACGTGTAGCGTAGTGTCCTGCGGTGGAAGCAGGCACGAGGTTCCTTTGAGAGAAAGGTGGTAAAGAGCGGTAATCCGATGTCCGTGGCGTTCAAGGGTCCGTCCTTGTCTCTCTCGCTCGCTCTCGCCTTCGACACCGATGGCGCTTCCGCGTGTGAACAATATACAGCACGTATATCTCCGTTATTATAGCGTAGTCTCCGGTTTCCTCATCCTCCGCGAAAGGATATCACTTACCTCATCATTGCGCCAAAGCCTTGTCTCGATATAGCCAGCCAGCCAGCCAACCAGCCAGCCATTCAGCCATCTAGCTATCCAGCCATCCAGCCGGCCGGCCAGCCAGCGAGCCAGCCAGCCAGCCAGCCAGTCAGCCAGCTAGCCAACCAGCCAGCTAGCTATCTGGCTGGCTGGCTGGCTGGCCGGCTAGTGTGGCAGGGGTGGTGACGCGGGAAAAGGGGCCTCGTCATATTGCAGACATCAAACCGGTACGTGCTCGACATACACGTGGCCTGCTTTCGCAGGCTCGATTTTATGCTTTGTGTGTTTGTTCGCCGGGCAAAGCCACCCCCGTTTCGCATAGCTACTTCCTCTCCTCCTCTCTTGCTCTATCTTCCTCCCCACCCCTGGTCTCCCTCTTCGCTTTTTATCTTCCCCTCTCTCTCTCCCTCATTCTAACGGACTTTTGTTCCTTCGAGTGGCTTCACCCCATATCCAATTCCACTTCTTCGATCCCTGACATTTCGGGCAATCTTCTCCGGCTCCTGAATATTGTTTTATGAAGTCGCACCGAACGACGGCGAAGTCGAGGAAACTTATTGATTTTTCGGCGTGATCCGATTGGGCAATCGCGAAAGGATTGCGATTGCGAATAGTTAAGAAACGAGGTGTAGCCGAGGCTAAGTGGTTCGGACTGTGAAATTGTTGGATGCTATGACGTCGACTATTTTTGTAGCAAGGACTATTGATTACGTTGACTCGTGTATTTAACAATTCGGCAGGAGAATAGCGCGAGTCGATCGTTGTCGCGACGGTGTTGGCGCTCGACAAGCACGCGCGGTTCCGATTCGAAACTGGAACACCGCGTCGGTGTCACGCCGGCGACTGCGCAGTGGGGGCGGGGGGAGGGAGGGGTGGGTTTCAATAATGCCGCTCTCATGCCGAAGAGGCAAAAGGGGTTCGGCGTTGACGAAGATACGACGTTGATGCGGCGGTAGCAGTGATAGTAGTGGTGGTGGTGGTGGATAACCAATCCGCTTTTGATAGCCTAAGCAACGACGCGCGCGGCTTAATTAAATCAACTCTGACGAACGTTATGCAGAACGAGAGCTGCTGAGTCTAGCCCCTTCGTATCAAACCGCCGCCCAGGAGAACTTCCTATTCTCTTCGCGTGCCCCAACAGCACCGTATATCACCGAAACACACCGTAAATTCTTCCAGTAACACGAATTGCACTCTACGCGACATTAATGGCTTCGCTTTTACTACTTTTCGAATAATCACGGCTTTGGTTATGTAAACAATTTTTCTTGTTTATCGAGTATTTATTTTGAATCCCCTGGACAAACAATTGCTGCTCCAAATGCGGGAGAGCAATTGCAATTTTCAAGATGCACTTGCGGCAAATTCTCGCGCTCGCGCATTTGTTTTTCCCCTCGTTGCAAGTTCGCGTTTCACGTCCTTCGCTCTCTGGCGCACGATAAAAGCGACTCAGCCGCGAAGCGAGAACAGCGAAGATGGAATAGAGGGGAGGTTGGGATTTACGATTTCGCCTGGGAAGCTCGAGCGCCTCGCGAGCTGGGGAAGCTCGACGAGCTCATTTACTCGGGAAAGATCAAGAGAACGCGGGCTGAACCGGGCGAGGCTCGAGAACCGAGGGTGCCACCGGATTGTGGATAGAACGCGCGGTGTTTCACCGCTGGTCCGAGCTGCTTTTATTATCGCGAGCCCAGCGCGCGTTTCCGCCGTAAACGGTCGGATACCTTGAACACACCACACCGGATATCTCGTTACAAAATATTCCGTATTTATTCTAGCTGTGCTTGATTACAACCAAGAGTCGTTTTTTCGCGCTTTGAGAGGGAAAAATTGCCTCCTCTCTGCGTGGACGCGATGTGATTAAGTTGGAATAAATGTGTCGTTTGTGGCCATTTTTGCCACTGTCACTCTGTATTAATTAATTCATTTTTACTCATTCCTTTTAACGTCGAATTATAGACCAAATGTGTTCTCGCTGCGTCACGCTTTTCAAGAGTAACCTAATTACTATTATATTTTTACGGATTAGTATTTCCGCGTTTGGCTCAGCCGCTTGATTCAGGTGAAAGAAAAAAAAATTGCGGCGCGGAAACAATGGAATTTTTATCGTATCCGAGGTCGTTTGCGCGCGCAGCCTTCGCATATTGTCGGCTCTCGGTGTGCGCAACACACAGCGGCGAACGCAGCCGTGTCCCGACACCTCGCGCGCGGCCCCGTCTTCCAATTCCGCGTTGCAATAAAATCTCGAAGCCCGCTCACGTGCGTAGCGCGCTGATACAAAGCAACAACGTGTGGCGCATGTCGGGCAGACGCCGCTTTCCCTCTCGCTCGCTCTCTCTCACTCGTTCTCTCGCTCTCGCGTCCGGGAAATACAAAATCCGCACCCTCCAATTTTCGCGCCCGAATCGTCGATTCAGTCTCGATGGTGCATTATCGCGGGCGCGCAGTGTATCCGCGTGTATTACACTCGAGTGCGTAAACATATAGCGAGACCCGAGGGGCGCGAGGGTGTTGCCGAGAACGCGCAACTTGGCGACAATGTCGACGACGACGACGACGACGACGCCCTTTTCAAATGCGGCGGCCCAGCTTTAACGCGCCCGGCAGCCCTTCGAGCCAATTTATAAAATCTACGTCGGCTTATCGAATCACGCGCTTCGCGGGTGCGTCCTTCGCGAGATACCGGCGACGTATAGAGAACGCGCGCTATACGTACACACGCGGTCCTGTCGAGCGTGCGAAGCGTCAACAGCGACGACGACGACGACGACGACGACGACGACGAGTCAGCCCCAAGGGTCCCGTGCGAGACCCGTGGGCCGCGGGGCGAAAGAAGGGAGAAAAAAAGTCAACCCTAACCCGAGTGATAGACTAGCGCGCGATACAGGACACGGCCTTTGGGGAAGAGAAGAGACGAGAGAAAGAGACTACTGCGCGAGGGACGACGATACAGCGAACGCGCAGCGGTGTTGGCAAACAAAGTAGCCCTCGGGTGATCGTAATGGCTGGAAGCGGCTCGTGCATCGCGGAGAAGCGAACAAAGGGCGCTCGAGGGTCGCAAGAGATAAATAAGAGAAGAGGGCTATTCCGGACTAATCTCGCGTGGACTTCCGTTTTTCGGAGTCGACGAAACTGCGGGGCTCGTCGAGTCGACGACGAGGCCCCTGACTAATGCTAGTCAGGGCTCGTCCTCCCCAGCTCCGACCGGGCACCACGAAAATCAGCAGGAGGCTCACGCAGCTCTGGCTGGTGCTACAGTAAAAAAAAATCCAAAAAGTGAGTGATCCGTCTAGTACCGGTGTCTCCCTCGCCTAATTCGATTACTTCTCTTACCTGGCAATCCTCGCAGGTTCGTCTGATATTTATGACGAGGGAACAGACGGGGAGGCGAGTGATGGCGTCTGTGTGTGTCCTTGCACGTGCTTGTGTGTATGTGTGTGTGTGAGCGCGAGGTAGGAAATTTGTGTCGTTCTCGTTATCGTCGCCTGTACGCTTGATGGTGTAACACGTGACCGGAATACCCGAAGAGTTACGTAACAAGACACCCTTATTCGACACGCCGCGGGGGAGGAAGTTTTACCCGTAAGGACGGAGCCGGTGCGCGAGCTGCGCGTCGGTCGGGGAAGAGTTTCAACGACACCGACGCTTATGCAGCGGATCCGCACGGTCGAGACAGACCGCGGGAAAAGTCGACAACTTAACGAGCTGTGAGCACGAATAATTTTGTTGAAAAAAAATCAACATCAGAAAATATCAGCGTTAAAATGTTTCATAGATAGGTTAGTCGAATCCTTGTTAATTGCTGCACGAAATTTTTTTTTTTTTTTTTCAATTTCATACACACCGCTTTGTGCGCGAAAATGTGTGCGGAAGCCTCGAGCCACCGCGCTGGAAACGATTGATTCAATACGTTGCTGCAGGGATCCCGACAAATTGGTCGCGCACCCCCCGGGGTCTCCTCCGCGTGGCTGACTGACTGAACGCGCTCAGACGTGGATTTAATAAGGATTTAGTTTCCGCACTGAAAAGAAGCGGCAAAAGGGTGGGAGACGCGTGTAGTGCAAAATAGTTTCGAACATAAATGCGAGTTCTTCATTTTTGGCGAACTGAAGCTAGACGAAGATCGCGAAAAATTGCGTCTCAAAAATTTCGGCTAATTATGAGAAATATTTGCTAGGGGTCGGGAAAACGTGACGAAATCGACAGAGAATTCCGCACTCCTATGGATGGGAAACTCCATCGTCGCTGCCGACGTATAACGCGTCGTTGGAACGATGATGTGGGGAGAGGCGTGGGAGAGGGAGGGGGGGGAGTGTTATACGGTGTAACACCTCGGCCGAGTGTATCGCGCGGCGCGAGTGTAAGCCGAAAGGAATGTGCGCGGAACGCGTCGTACGCGGGGACAAATATGCGAGGTGTCTGCTGGGAAGGTCGGGGGCTACGAGGGAGATAAAAGCGTTCGAGGGGCTGCAGCACCGACGACGGCAGCAGCAACGACGCCGTATATAGTATATATACTCCGAAACTATATTCCGATATCGGAACGAGCGAACCACTGCATATTCGCACTCACACAGCGGACACGCAGACACACGCGACGTTGCACACGTCCAGTGGAGGTTAGGAGTTCGTATGCGGGAACTGTATGTGTCAAATCTCGCACAACGCAATTTCTCGCGAACTTTTACGCGGAGCGCATCCGACGAACGTACCGACGGGCTTTTCCGGAATATATATCCGGAATACATCGATTGACAGACGACGTCGTCTGTCAATCGATGTTCCGTGGTGCTGTTGATCCTCGCCCGTGTTTGCTCAAAACAATAACGCAGCTTCGACGTGCGATGTTCAATTCGTACATTTTGTTTCGTTACATTTTGTTTTGTTTCTCTCGCGCAGGAGTCGCCAGCACTTCCACACGAGCGTGTTCGGGGTCTTTCGGAAGTTTACGCCAGACTCGCGCTCCTAAAGATCGAGACATAGGTCGAGCGGCCGCCGGATATCGCGGAGTGTGTTGTCTTGTCGCGCGCACGAGCTCCATGTGCACCGCGTCGACACACAACCGGACCGGCGGGTCTTAAAGATCGAAGCATATTGCCCGTATAATCCGCGAGGAAGAAAGAATCGAGCGTTTTGCGCGTCCCACGGGAGGCGCGCGCGTCGCAGCGGGCGGACGGAACGAAGATCCGCGGACGACGAATCCGCAGCGGGACCGCGGAGGGTGCGTTCGCCATGCGAAACGGAGCTCCGTATACTCATCCGTTCGGCGAGCAGCGCGACCAACCTCCGCGCGTGCAGCTGCCGCGGTGGGAATACTCGTAAAACCGGGCGGCACGTGATTTCCCCCAGGAGAGGGAAAAGACGCGGAATGTCGTCTTCTTCTTGCGCTCCCTCGCTGCTCTCCGCTGCCTCGTTTCTCCTCTTTGGCTCTTGAGCTTAGAGCGCGGACAAACGTGAGTGCGCGCGGCGCTTCAACGCGGACGTCAAAAGCGACGCGGCACGACCGCGCAAAATCAAAATTGCTCGCATCGAACGAGTCTCCGTTCTCCATTGCGTTTCTTGCTCCCTCGCCTTTCGCAGCTCCTGAATTTCAAGGTCAAACGCGACTTCGATATGTGGTTTTTGCGGATGTGACGGAACTCGCATGTGTCCGCAGTGCTAAATAGTAGAGACGATGAGATTAGAGACGATGAGAGACTAGCTCGGCGGCCGTTCGGTTCGCTCGTCCTTCAAAGCGGTAGCGCAGCGGGATTTTATCCGGGCGCATCCTGGGCCAAGCGAAGAATTATTCTCGTATACGGGATGAGCGAGGACGAGGGCGAGCGAAAACGCGGGACCCGTGGGCTGTTACGTCGAGAGCCCGGTTGACCAGGCGATTTCATCTAGCGCCTCGTCGAGCCATCGGATATCGAGCGTTATTCTATGATAATGCCCGCTGCCGCTGCTGTGCTGCCCAGTGGTGCTGCGGCCCGACGCGCCGGACAGCCAAACGCGTTGCTGATCGCGAGCCGACACCTCGGCTGCGGTGTTCGCGCCGGGCGCGAACGGGCGAACGCGCCGAGCGCTCGCTCCGTCGCCTCGGCTCTGAATACAATGGCCGGATGGACGGGCCGCGCGCGAACGGCGCGAGAATCCCGCTTTCTCTCTCTCTCTCCCTTCCTCTCTCGGCGATGCTGAGAGAGTCTCGGGCTTTTTGGGATTGCAAAACACTCTCGCGTGTGCGGGTCGATGAAATCGACACGCGCTGCACGCGGTAGCGGCGGCCGAGCCGCGTCTCCAATCGGCTGCGCGGGCTGCTGCCTCGACGTGTTGTTCGTCGCCTTAACGCGGATTCTCGGTCTCTCCTGTCTTCGTTACGTTCTCGCCCGACCACTTTCCGCGCCTCGCGCGCCGGCTTTACAGTGTAAACCCGCTTGAGAAATGAGAAAGAATGGAAAAAACCGCAGCGGGCGCAAACACCATTCGCGATGGTGTTCGATACTTTTTTTTTTCCCCCTCGTGGTTTCCAATCCTTTTGTTCTCGCGGCGAACCTTCTCGAGGCGACGCGGACGACGCCGAGTTTTGTGGAAATAAAGACCCCGAAGGAGGAGAAGCGGAATTCGCTTCGCGGTGATTCCGCGTCTCTCCGTGTTGTACGAATTTGTATGTACGAGTACTTGCTGTTTTTTTTTCTTTTATTTTCAGGCTATCGAGTCGGACATGCGTCCTCTCGTGTGCCGCTGTCAAAATGTTGATACTAATTCGCCCCGATGGAATCTCGATCGATCCTTCCTCCCACCCCCACAGAGACTCGGCGCTGTATCTATCTCCCTTGACTTACTATATCCGAAGATACGAGTGTCGGTATCTCTCCGGTGAACTTAAACTTGGCACGAGATATTCCCACGTTCGCGCGGCAAGGGTGGCAACTTCCTCCTTTTGTCCGTCTGTCTTTCGCCCTCTTCCGTCCTCCCACCTCGCTAACCCGCTCCCCGCCACCCTACCCCTTTTCACTCACTTATTCGTCGAAGCAGCCGCCGGAGCCATTATTACGGGGTCTCGCGCGCGCGCGCGGCTACCAGACGAAAAATTCCTCGCGGTGGCTCAACTTGGCTCAAAAAGCCAAACTGGCGGGTTCGCGTATACGCGGCGAGAGTTCCTAAGAGGTCGGTCTCTCTTTCTCCTTCTCTATCACTTTGTGCCTCTTTACAGTTGGCTCTATCTCTCCGTCTCTCTCGCTTCCCCGTTCTTTCGTTCTCACTTTTGCTATCTCGGTGGCCGATCGATATCCGGGACGTGCCCTACTCCAAACCGGCACAAGCACACAGACAACAGCGCCAACCCACCTACCAAATCGCGCACACACAGACACAACCCACACAGCACCGCGGATTCACGAGGCTCTCGTGCGCCCTGAGCCGGCAAGTAAGCCACCCCCGTTCCACCCCCTTTTCAACTCAGCTTCGCTCACGATCCATGCTTTATGACGCCTCTCGGATTCCTTCCTGTTATTTGTACTCCGCGGAAAAGTGCTGAACGGTATCCACCTCGCGCCGCTTCTCTCTTCTCGCGGAAACCTCGTACGTACCGTACACGGCTATTTGTGTGCTCCGCTCTGGCTTTTTTTCCTCTCTCTCACTCTCTCTCGCTCTCCTTTTTTCCTCTCGTCGTTTTGTATTTGTAAATGTACAACACGCCGAATCCTCGCAGTGTGTCGCGCCAGATTCGCCGGCCCTCGCTCACGCGCGCTCGGTGTACAACTCGCCGCGCAAGTGTAACGCAACTTTTCGCGAAAGCTATTAAAGTTTTTATCCTCTAAATACTTGAAAATGCGGCTTCGCGATGCTCCGCCGAATAGTTGGAAAGTTATCGCACTTCTCGAGAGCTTCGCTCGAAAAACTCCATGCGGGTTGGGGGTGGGGACGAAGGGGGGGGGGGGGGGGAGCAAGAAGATGATCTCTTCGACGAAACTGATTCTATTTTCCAGAACCGGGGAATTTGTCGAGAGCCCGGCAGACGTTTCCTTGCCGAGCGGAGCCGAGGACGAAAAATACGGTACGAGAATGCCACTTCCGATTGTACGAGACATTCGGGCGAGTACGAAGCTTCGGATCTGTTGTCCGCGAGAGGTTCGAGGGGCCTAGCCGAACGACGAGAGAATGAACCGCACGAAACGTCGAATTCTTCTCCGCGCGGAGAATTTAGAGTCGCCGAATTTTTTTTTCTCCGTCGCGTCATTCCAGCGAGGTCACCGGACCAACGACGCACGACGCGCTTAACCGGCGCTTATGATTCCCACGTACTTCGCGTAGGCGTTCAACTCGTCGTAAAAGCTCGGCGAAATCGTCGAGGTTCGTTTCACCTCGGATCGACCGGTCGGGCCGCGCGCGCGGACGTGGGAAGAAATCGGTGCGCGAACGCGGCCACCTGGTTCGCTCGGTTAAATTTCCTGGCCGCGCTGCGTTCGGCCGGACAACCGCGGGTTTGACCATAGGTGGAAAAGGACGAAGGCGACGGAACGGCCGCCGCTCTCGCCCCGCGCGGTCGCCAACTTGCGACGCGCGTGTAGGCGATCGCCGAGTGCCCCTTAGATCCGCGCGCGCGGGTCGGAGGAAAGAGAACGAGGATACGGCCGCGCCGCTGTACCGATGCGTCCGTCGTCGTTCGCCAACCCGGCCGGACCGTCCATTCTACTTATCGAGCCTCGCGACGACCGTTAAATTTAACGGAGCGACTCCGGGAGCTATCGGATATTCCCCGGGATTCATACACGAGTATATTGCTGTCGAGGATTTTGCGGCGTGTGTATGTGCGCACTGGGCACCGGTGTAGCTGGCAAGAAAACTGGTAGTCATGAAGCCACCGTATGCGGGCTACCTACCTTCCACTGCACTTATATGCTGCTACTGTTGCTACTGCTACTTTTCCTGCTGCTGCTGCTGCTGCTGCGGCTGCTGCTACCGCCGAGACGTTGTTATATGACATTCTCTGCCAATTCAGCCATTTTTGTTGCGAACTACTCGAACAAGTCTCTCGAGTTGTTCGTTCTCTAATAATCCGACAACGATAACCCAAACAATCTAAAAAAAATCCATTTTCGCGTTTTTCCATTCGAATTTTATTTTTTAGACAAATCACGGTGCTTTTTCGGAATCAGCGGAAAATTTTCCATCGGATAGGGTTTTGAGAATTAACGAAGTCGAGAATTTTTTTTTCGCAAAAATACACGGGGCCCTTCTAACAATTTGCTATTTTTGAGGGTCAACTTTAAAAATCTGCAAAAAATTGAAAGATCGAGATATCGCGTTCCGCCTTGCGGAATTCTTTTCGTTGAAAGGTTTTCTTTCGAATGCAAAAAGAAAGTCCAGATTCCATGCATCCAAAAAAAAATTACATCGATTTTCGTGAAGGGTTGAAATTCGAAAAAAGTGAAATATCATCTTTCGCGATTTTCTCCTCGAATTTTTTATTTTTCGGGCAGATAACCGTGATTTTTGGAATCAGCGGGAAATTTCACATCGAATAGGGTCTTAAAACTTCGTTAAAAGTATAGGTTTTCGTGACCCCGATTTGGGCGGTTTTCGGCCCGGCGGCCAGATCTAAGATTTCTGACAAACTGTTCGGCCAAAAATTTTTTTTTTCAAAATCAACTAAAAAGGGTTGTAACCAGTGTTTTCAGGGGTAGAATATGCGACTTGAGAACGATGGTATAGGTTAAAAGTCGATATTTTGAAAAAATAAATTTCGTGACTCACATTTGGGCGGTTTTCGGCCCGGCGGCCAGATCTACGATTTCTGATAAGCAAAATGACGAATTACTTTTTTTGATTTTCAAAAGTAACTAAACAAGGGTTTTTTAGTTGCGACTTACCCTTTTAAAGATTTATAAGAGCGCAGCAGCGCAAAAGTATCTCAGGCACGCGCGCCAGCGTGTGTGATTAGCCTAGTTACTCATAAAAAATTCATCGTATCGTCGTTTACATTCGGTGTGCACAAGTGGCCAGCGTGAACAAAGACTAAATGACCGAGATAGCCGCGTTAATAGACACAACGGAGTCGGCACAAGTCGGACCATCCGAGATCGCTTTCTACACCGACCGGGGTCGCGCAGATAGGAATAATAATTGGTCGACCACCCCCGGGGAAAACAATCCAATTAAACTGCTGGATATTCCGCGAACCACGAGAGCGACGCACCGAATCTCCCGCAATGAAATTATGCATTCGAACTTTTGGGCCGATAATTCATCGAAGGAGCAACACGCGGGTCGACGAACCGACAGTTCGATTCACTCGACGATTTCGGTGGCTCGCCGCGGGAGGTCGTTAACCCGGTTACGCCGTGGCTAGCAGGGCAATCTATTAATCAATATTCGGTTTGAGGCCAATTTCCGCCGATAATACCGGTTGTATGCGCGGACGCGCATACAACTGGGTAGATCTATTTTTTCGCCAATGTCAAGGATTACAATTTCTTCTTATTCTGATCTGACCTGTGAAAAAAAAAAGAAAAATATTGCCCTATTTTGAAACGAAAGCAACCCTCAATTTTCGTCGTGCGAAACAGGAGGCAGCTGTCGCCGACGCGACGTCTTTCGGCGTCGCGTCGGGCATCGATCTTTCGGCGTTTCGTTCGAGCGCAAAATCAAACCCTGGCAACGTACGTGCCCGCGTTAGACGCTCTTTGAGCCATCTCGAGGAGAGAGAGGGATCAAGAGTGGGCGAACGCGCTCGTGCGCGAAGGGACGCACCGAGTGTATCCACAGGTCGATTTAGGAAGCGCTCGGGGATGATAGCAGTTGCAGCGAGGGGGTGGATACAAAAAGACGACCTCGCAGCTCGTCGAGAAAGACAGAGTGGGGGGAGGAAACGGTTACGGTCTTGACGGGGCCGACGCGGTGATGGCAAAAAAAACGAAGAAGTCGGCCGAGGATGACGAAGAGCCCGCAAAGCCTATAAAGACATCGTCTAGGACCACTTGACGCTAGACAGCGCGGAACTCCGCAGCCTCCCAATTCTCGTTTACGCTTGCCACCCCCTTCCTCTCCCCTCACCCGAGCCGCCGTGTGCAACGAGAACTCGCGTATTCACCGTCGGAATCTATTTCTGGGCCAACGAGGACGGAGCTCGCGAGCGCGCGGGAGCGAAGAAGGAAGCGGAGAAAGACGCGAAGAAGAGCGAAGAGAGCGGAGCTTTGATTTTTAATTCCGTTGGTACTTCTTCCAAACAACTCGTCCGCGCGCTCTATGGAAAAAACTGTCGCGCTCGCGCTCTCGGTCGTGTACAGAGAGGGAGAAGAGTGATTTCGCGAGAGCAAAGCTTTGCCCAGCGGGACGGAGGAAAGGGAACGTCTTGAGAATTCGCAACAGCGCCGAGAGGAGGCGGACGCGAGCTCGAGGAGGGAAAACAACCGGGACACGAGGGCGCACCGAGAAGAAACGCGCTGGGCTTTGAATGTAGTAACTGACCTCGACAATTTTACGAGGAGCACTCAGATTTTCGCCGATGCGGAATATGGGACGCGGGATCCCGTAAAAAAATGGTCTACCTGGATCTGGATCGCAGTGTGAATCGAACTTGGAAATTCACCTGTCGATTCCGTGAAAAAAAAAAATCCTCCGAGACGATATCCGTGGATTCCGTTCGAGTAGTTACAGCCAGTGGTAATGGCTCTCGCGGCCACTCGCGATATATCTATGTAGGGGGTGATGGCGGTGGCACGGGGGCTGGGGGGAGGGACCATGCAATCGGCACGTCAATCTGATCTTTTCTTCCTTTTTCGTTTTCCTCCTTCGCTACCGGTTTTTCACTCGTTCCTCCTGCTTTTACCGGGGTTCCCGACCCTCAATCTCGCGGCCCATTGTTTTTTGCTCGACTCTCCACTTTCCACGACCGGGCGGAACTTCAATCATAAATCCCGACGTGGCTCGGGCTTCGGACTGTTAGCCCGGCTGCCGTTTGGCTCTCCCGCTCGCTCTCGTTCTCTCGACGTTACACGACGAGGTCTCCGCTAATCCGCGAGTGCGTGACTGTCTGCCAGCGGGGATAAAGGCAGAGCTAAGCGAGGGAACTCGACTCTTGGCTCGCAGTCAAAAGGCTCGCCGGCTCGTTTCGGTCACTCCAAATCCTGCACCTCTTTCACGTTGTTTCTCTCTCTGAGTGTGCGTATGTGTGTGTATGTGTCCCACGTACGCTACGACCCCTCGACTCGCCGTGTTGCAAGTGCAAAATATCATCTTGTACCGGGATCGGCTCCAGTTTTTCCCTCGGTGACTGGACTCGGAAGCAGCGAGTCTCCTTCCCCGTTCGTACTGCGATAAATAAAACATCTACCGATCTATAGCTCTTGATTTTCTTTGTAGCTTTGCGCGAAGATGCCTATCGTACCGTGACAACAAACGCGACGAATTAAATTCGAGCTTCGTCGTTGCCTTCATCTTGAGTCACGCTTATGTATATAGCAATGAGTATCGTTGCGGCTGTCATCATCGTCGTTAAACGAGCTCGTGTATAACGAAACTGATTAGTGTGCGCCAACGACGGAGAATAGGTATATGTCCGGGTCCGGAGCATGTTGCATGGCACTCGCCCGGCCGCGTCCACACCCCCTCCCCCGAGCTGACTGCCGCTAAGTACCGTGCGGCACGAAACCCGGTGCGCGCCGCCGCCGCTGCTGCCGCCGCCGCGGCTCTCGGATGTCGACAGCGCGCGGTATACGTGGGAAAGCACCGCGTGTGCCCTGTCAAGCGCAGACCCGACGTCGGCCACGCGCTTCTCTTGTGCACGTGACACATTACGGACCGCGCGCGCACTTCGCTCCGTGACGTAGCGGCCCGCGCGCCATGCGTGCACCGACCGACCCTGCACTTCAAGTCACCCAGTTGATGTTTCGTCGGTCAATGGAATATGTCTCTTTGCTATTCAAAGACACAACGTTCGATTGAAATAAAAAAAGAAAACAATATAATGAATGAAATTTATTTTCTGGGTGCGCACCATCTCGTCCTCGGGACAAAGTCCTCCGGGGACATTTTCGTCACCGGAGTTCCGCGACCCCGCGAACTTTGATCACGACAGCGGATCGACAGTATGACTTTTCTCGTATTTCTCCGTAATTTTCATTCATCCGCCGCTGCACAATTTATCGAGCGCGGTCGCGGCTTTCCTCGATTGACGCTCGATTAATTTTAACCAAAACGTCCCGACACATCTGACCGATTCACGTAATCCCGGGGCTGCCCCGGTCACATCGACATTTCGGCTGACCAGCGACCGAGCTCATCGCCGCGCGGGACAGCCGGAAGTGCAGCCCACTGTGAAATATAATTCGGGTAGGTCGAAATGTCCGGAAACGTCTTTTCCATCAGCTTGCGATAAAATCAGCGTAATCGCGTTTTGCGAGCGCTGAACGTGCTCGTTTTGCGATACTCAAAGCACCGTGACCGCTTTACAAGACTGCGCGCGCGCCGAAAACGCCGCGAGCTCGCTTCGGACGTGTATAATACCCCGAGGAATATGTCAAGCCCACCCCGCGACTGCTGAACCTCCGCCTTCGTTCCATGTTCGGGGCAACGAGGAAATTATTTCGGCGTGCAGCGAGCCCGAACGCCGTCTCGAAATATCCACTCCCGCGTGCTGGGAGGGCCTGTCGATAATCGGATCCAAAAACCCGATTTCCGCTTCGGCATTTGCGCAACGTTTTCCAGCCCAAACTACGATCGAAATGTAACCTTTTAATTTATTGTTAGCTTAGAAAAAAAAAATGCACTCAACAAAGACTTGAAATATTTTTGTAAGTTGAGATTCAAATATTGTTTCCATTCGTAAAATCGGATGTACATTTTTTTTTTTACCTTTTTGGTTCACTTGGCACGGAACGTTCCGTACACTGTTCGCCCGGAAAACCGACCGGAGCATCGACTAATAATAATTTCGCGCAGGAAAGGTAATTCCTATTATCGATGACCCGTTTTCACTCTGACATTTCCACAGGCTCCGTCTCTCTCTGCGTTTCGTACGTTACGAGCCTTCGCCTCGCTCGGCGATATTTCTGCGCGCGATTTCCATTCAACGAATTCGCTATCCCGAAAACGGGTGTCCGACGCTCGCTCGCGCCCGCGATTCGCGTATGCATAGGTGCGCAATATATTAACGCACCGCGCGCTATTCGACCGCGTAGCGTAGAAGCTGCGGCCGAGCATTGCCATCGGGACACACGCGGAGCACGAGAATATCGCCCTCCCCGTAGAAACGCGCTCGGCGCGTCCGTGGGACGCGCGCGATTTCAATCGTCCGATAAATTATACCGCGGCCCATTTATCCGTCGATTCTGCGTCGCGTTCTCTCGCACCGGGTTGCCAAACGAACGCCGCGCGTCGCGCGACATCGCCGTACTCGCGCGTTCGCGCAGCAACCGCGAGAGTATTTAGTATTTATTGCCCGGCGCGTCCGAGAGAGCTGCGCGCGGCCACCGATCTCCCGCCGATCTCGATATGGGGTGTCGAGAAACCGGGATGAAGTTTGCTTATTTATGCGATCCGAGGAGACGCGCACGTTGAATTATGTTTCTCGCGCAGCCGACGCAAAATTATACATATTTTTCGCCGTCGCAGTATCGAGTACCGGAAAATTGGATTTTTCGACGAGTAACGCGGCGTTCGGCGTGTCGGCGCGTCGGCGCGTCGACGACGGTACAGTCGGATCTCGCTTATCGGGGCGGATCAGGACGGATCAGTAACGAATTGCGTCACTTAGTGAAAACTGACCTTGACCTCGATCCATCGGGAAAACGTAACCTGGGTTGGAAGCCTCTCCCTAATATCCCCGTAATCCGACGGACAAAGTCGGGGATGACTCGGACATTATCAAAATGTCCCCAGGGCTATGCCGGGAAAGAGGTTTAATCACGAGTAGCATCTTATATACGCGTCTGTCGGGTTTGCCGGAGGGCGCCCACGGCCACCGGTGCGCGGCTACTGCTGTTTTAGTTGAGAACTCGAGCGTCGCGCGCGCGGCAGAGGTTGTGGACTTTGTCGATGCACCCCGATTCGCCTCCCCCGCGAGAACCCGGACGTCTGGTCAGGTCGACGACGTCGCACGCTGCTCCTCGTCTGCAGGGAGCAACGACGGCGACGCCGGTGGAGGCGGCGGCGGCAGCCCTGATGCGCTGTCTCGCGGACTTCGAAACAAGACCCTAAGTGATTTAGTCGAATGGACGGAATATATATATACGCAGTCATGTGTCTACATGTATATTCACGGGGGCTGTCGTACACCGTAAACCAATCTTCGTCATTCAATTAGCAGTAGTTAGCGGTTTGCGTTTACGGGGTGAAGCGGGCGAGGAGACAGGGAAGGGAGGATGGCGAGCCGCCGAGCACTCGGGTTGCCAGGTGCATATCACGCCCCAAGGCGCACTTACCTGTACTGCTGCTGTTGCTGCCGCTGCTGCTGCTGCTACCGCCACTACTACCGCTACTGCTGGTACCGCCAAGCTCCTCTTAAGAATCTCGGAAGCTCCGAGTTTGGCTTTCACGGAAGTACCACATTATGCTGAATTTACATATATATATATATTATGCATTTCCGGTAAGTTAAATGAAGTACCGTTCTTCTCCCTCTCTATCTCTGGACTCTTTGCAAATCGCGTATGATATTCAGCGATGAGCCAAGTCACCCCGGTCGCTCCGTTCCAATTTGACAAATGATCAATGGCGTCAGATTGAACTTGGCGATTGCACCTATCGATTTTGACTTCCTTCCACTGGGCATTTGTTCGCCTCGCCTCTATCTATACGGATTTGGCTTACCGCTCGCCCCCCCCCCCCCCCCCCCCGCGCACTCGAACCCCACCCTCACGTCTGCCACGGCCGCTTTATTTCTTCTCGTTTTTGCGCCCCCGATTCGTCCTTCGGCTGCATCACCCTCTATCTATCTATCTCTCTTTCTCTCTTTCTCTGTCTCTCCTCCCCTCTCGATTGCCTCACCGTTTTCGTCTACCCCACTCTCGCACACGCGAGGGGGATGCATAATTTAAATGTCTCGCGTCCCAGTTTTCTCGGAGCTGCGCCGGCTGAATGGTCTCGCGCTCGGTGCAGCGGGGCCTGAAGGCCTGATTGCTATGCCATCTCCGTCATGAATTACCGAGGCCCTCTTCGCATATATTCCACGGACGACGGAGCCCCGGACGCGTTCGAGTCTTTAAGAAGTTTTAAGTCGACTCGCGAACCGTCGAGTTCCCAACCGCAGGAGTCGAGTGGGCGCTCGACGATGACGACGACAGCGACGACGACGAGCGAGCGAGCGAGTAGAAGACGAAGTAGTGGAAGAAGAAGAAGAAGAAGGAAGAAGAAGAAGAAGAAAAAGAAAGGAGGAACGAGGAACGAGGAGGAGAAAAGAGAGAAGTACGCAAGAAGAACACTGCCCGAGGAGTCTATAGCTCATATCCGTTATTCTGTCTCACCGTTCATTTTTAACCTAGAGAAACTTTGCGCCCGGTAATCCTCGACGTCGCCGTTGAATCGTAAATTCGTTCCAATAGTTTTCTCCATTCTCCTTTCTGCTCTTCCGCTCTTCCGCTCTTTCCGCGCGCTTCTACTCTATGAGGACCAATCGAATGCCGTCGTGAATCAAACGCGCTACGTGAACGCTGGCAAAATGTTGTTGCATCGAGGTTAACGCAGCCGGCGACGGGGCGCCACTTCGATACCGACGCCTAACCTCCGCTGGTGCTGCACATTTCCAGTTGAGATATGTCGTGTGTTGTATTTTTGTAGTGCAATTTGTATGAAAATAGGTGACACGCGTCACGATCCTTCGAGTGTTCCCGAGCGGGGCACAATGGTCCCGCTAACGACCAATCGCTTTCGGGAACACCTTGCGCACATGTCGCGTGTACTCGCTGCGCCGGGTCTACCCGATATGGCAACTGTATTATTGCACTGTGCGGACTGAGAGAAGGAGAGCGAGAGAGAAAGTGCTGGTGAGAGTAAAAAACGAAGGGGAATAAGCGGGCGTCGCGCAAAACGTGCGTGAAGTCAGTTGGGCGAGGCCCAACGCGCGACGCCACGACAATGGGAAGCCACACGCCATATGCGGACGCACATGCCACGCGCCGAAGCCCGCGCGACGTCGGCGGCGGCGGCGGCGATGCCCCGCGTATAACCGGGCGCGGCGGGCGCTACCCAGTCCACGGGTGCAACCCCCGAGACCCTCGGCTGTTGGGGTGCGTCGTGTTCTTTTCTGCTTTCTTTTTTTGTACACTGGTATATATTATTACGTGACATTGTCGGGCTCTCCCGGCAGTACGGAGCAACGTAGCAATCAAATGATTTGCACTGCACTACAGGCGGACGGCTGTCGTGTGTAACGGCGCGGTCGAATCCTCCGAGCGATACACCGCATCGGCAGGCTAAACACGGGCGAAACTCATCGAACCACCCGGCGCGTTTGCTCTTGATTGGCGCGACGTCAATCGGAGAAGCAAATACATTTATTTTCTTTTCATTTATTTTTCTCTGTTATTTTATTTGATTTGTTATTTTAGTCATTATTGTTCGTGTTATATTGTCCGTAGGCAAACGTTCTACTTTGCAGTATTTTTTTCCAACGGAAACTTCGATCCCGCGGAAAACCTTGAAATTCGAATTTTCCGCAGAGAGGCGAAGATGAAGCGGCGAGAGCTTTGTTACGCGGAAATCTTTTTTGCTTCAAGGGTTAGGACGAAGGTATTATAACGCGTCACGCCGAGCGCGATTATATCGCCGGTGTATTATATAAGCCCGACGATGTATTCATAAGCGGCGCAGATAAAGTGGGTACGCATTTCTCCGTGCACGGGGGACGCGCCGGGGACGATGTCACGAGGGGCAAATCGCGCGCGGTCCCCCGATGCCGCGTCGAGCGCTCGTGTAACAATATGCATTGCGTATCTCGGCCTGTGCGGCGCGCTTGATAAATGTCCCCGGCGGTTTCGGCCGGGGCTCCGCTCGCGACTATCGTATCGCCGCGACACTCGTCCCGACGATTTTAATATTTTAAAGTTCGCTCCATCCCTAAGCGCGCGCGCGCGCGTGGCACTAGATCAAACTGCGGAGCGCCGTAAATTATGGGCACCGCAACTTCGACTCCGTCCGGTGGGGCTCGCGTGCCTTTTGGCATTTGCCCTTTCGCCTCTCCTAACTACCGGGGCCGAACGCACCGGCAGTTTTGATTCGCGATACGCGAACCTGCAAGCTGTTGTTTTGTTCTCCCCCACTTTCTTCTTTTCTTTCTTTCTCTCTTTAAAAGACCCCTCGGAGTTCGATCGTAAGTGGCGATAAAAACCGAAAATGTCCACTATGTTTATTGAAACACGAAACGCACTTTACCTCGCGGCGAACGTGGAATAAAATTCTTTCGGAAATCAAAACGTCGAATTCTCAAAAACATCGAACGAACCTCCGCGGTTCTCTGTGCTTGAGCAATTTTCTTTATTTCCACCTCCGACGTTTCGCGCGAGCTCTCCGTGCCCTCGGGGCCCACGCGCATTGTGCAACTCGTTGTGAGCTCGAGACTCGGGAAGCGTCGCCCCCGCGACGCGTACGTACGAATGTGCGACGAATACTCCGACGAGTCGCGCTTGTGTTTTCGTTCCCCACGGGAAAAGCGCGCGCGACTCGGCCCCGAAAGTACAGCGCTCTCCCTCGGGGGCTTCCGTGCTTTACGAGCGGTGAAATTAAACGCAATGCGCGCGCACACCGAGCTCGAACTACCGCCAAGAGTCCCGTCTCGGCTACACCCTCGCTACGTATATTATATATGTCTATATAAATATATAGCTACGTATAATACAACTCGGAGATAACGACAGATCGCTCACGTGTTCGCGCATACGAAATCAGTTACCCGCGTTTATTATCGCGGCACGAGTGTCGACACTCGGCGCGAGGTTATCGCCGCTGCCTCGCTGTGACGAAGAACGATGCTCCGGGGTCGTTACAGCCAAACCCGATCTCGATGTATTCGGTTGATTCGTCCGTCTCGCTCTCGTGCTCGGAAAATTGCCGCACGTTCGCATTTAGATTGTGCAAGTCAAACTTCGCGAATCTTCGAGATTTCACCTTCATTGTGTTGTATCTTATAGAAATTTTAGTTACTCGTATTTATGTTTATTTACGAATTGTCCGAAGATTTCTTCGACGATGAAAAGTGCAACCACGAGGAATGTCGGAAGGTCTTAGTCCAGCTTGGAGCGGTCCATCGGCCGATCGATCGACTCACCTGAAACAAACGAGGAAAACATTCGTTACGGTCACGGTGCAATGGTAAATCCGTACCTCTTTGGCATTGCGATATATCGCGATATATCGCAGCGATAAAACCGCAACACGCCCGTCGAGCACTCATCGCGCTCGCCGTTGTTATACGTAACGAACCACGCGCCGCCATTGCAAACCAAAAACTTCATCATTACCGTGTAAACCGTAGACGAGAATTTACGGAGCGGGTCTGCCAGGACCCCGCGGCTATTGCGCATCGCAGCAGTGCGCGAGCCCTTGGGCTGCTTCCTTGACTTTACTCATTTCGACGAGTTGCAAGTGTATACATACAACGCGTTGTGCTTCTTTGCTACACGACCGTTTTATACGTTTCCCGAGGTCTTTCTGGAATTCCGAGAAAACATTTAACGACGTGTCTACGTTGAGTACAATTTCTAGACAAATTTTTATTCAGTTTGAGTACAATTTAACAAGTTTTAGTTCGGTCTAATTGCCATTTTATGAAATTTGCCCGATACGATCCGAACGACGGCGAACCACACGCAAACTTTTCGGCCGATAAACCGAGTCAACGAAAATCGTCCAGACCCGCAAGTCGCTTTGATCGCCGGCTTCTGGCGCGGGGCTCGCACATATCGCGGAATTTCAGGAACGACGCGAGAAAATGAGTTCCCGCTGTCGACTACGCGTGCGCTTTTTTTTCTCTCGTTGTTTTTATTCCGGAATATACGAAATTCGCTGCCGCCGCCGCGGGTGGCGCGCAGCCACCGCGCGCGGCTGTTACAGGTCGCCAAGCCGTATCACCTATTTGGATTATATAGCATTCCGACTCCGAGATTGAATTTCGTGACGCGCTGGCGCCGCTCGACGCTGCCTGCCGCTCCGCACTGCGACCCGCGCGACAATTCGATTCTTCCGGTCGATGATCGTTCTCGCGTCCCTCATTCTCTCGCCCGGTGCTGTGCGCCCGACCGCCACTGTCGCCGACGCTGCTGCTGTTCGCCCGGTCGGACCGCGCCGGGTCGTTCGATAATTCATGAAGCTATTTCGCAAGCGCCGCGTCCCGGAGGCCGCCAGAAGATCGCGAGCTGTCGAGGGTACCGCTGTACTGCCCATCGCCGCGGCTCCATCCACCTAATAGCATCGACCCCAAACTATGCGCCTTACGTCGCGCTCCTGTTTGTTGGAGAGAGTGTGTTCATCGATACAAGTAGTATAGGGTCGCGTGATACTTATTTTTATTTGTGACACCTATCGACTGATTCACCTAACGACAAGCCGAAGACTCGAGAATAAAATTCGCCGCGTGACGTCGAAAGTACCAAAACGTTTTTGTGGAAATCGAACGTCAGGGGTCGAGAACCGTTCGTTTTTTTCGAGTCTGAGGATAGAAAGGAAAACGGAACGATTTCGTCCCTTTCCCGATGTCGAAGCGTCGCCCTCAGATCGAACTACTGGCATCCACGCAGGCAGCGATAAAATACTGAAGAGGAGATCAAGCCACGAGAAACGGGGACGAATTCTCGTTAACAGAGGAAGAAACACCTTTTAATTTCCGCGTCTCCGGGACGTGTATATTTTATCGCGAGTGTCGTCGCGACGACGGCGGAGCCCGGAGTCGCTCGCAATCGACCCTCATCTCTTTTTTTCTTCCCCGTTCTTTTTTCTTCACCCCTCCTCCCTTCCCGAGTCTCCGACGCAGCTCGCTCGGTCCTCTCTCGCACCTTCGGCGCTTTCTCCCTTTTCTTGCTTCCCTGACTGCCGAGCTCTATTTAATTTAAATAACTTTTAAAAGTTCCGCGTCTCCCCCTTTATTTGGTTCTTTCTCCGGTTCGCCCTTGGTTTTTCGGTCCTCCGGCAAATACACCGAATCTCTCGCCTCCTATCCCTCCCTGATGCCACGGCGCTTTTATTCCTTCTCTCGTTTCTCCTTTTGCTCGGCAAGACCCTCGGAGAGCACAAGCTCCCTCTCTTCTCTCTCCGTCTCCGTCCTCGCTCTCGACCCTTCTTTTTTCGCGAAATCTCACTCTGTATCTTCCCCTTATCCACTCTAGTCCAACGCCTTTCCGTCTCTTATTCCGCGAACGCCCTCGGGGTTGCCTCCCGCGCTCGGGGAAACGACGACGACGACGACGGCGGCGACGGCGACTTTGTACGAGCCGAGCACACCACACCGAAACTTCCACCATCTCCCTTCGACAATTCATTCATGCACTTCCACGACCCCACCCACCCTCGTTTTTTTTCTTCTCTTTTCCCCTGTTCTTCGTTGCGTCGAGTCGTCCTATCTGTTTATACCTCTCCGCACTCTTCACAGCCTCGCAGCAACCCTTAATCTTTCTCTCTCTCTTCTTTTTCCTCGGACTCTCCTCGCTCTCCTCACTCCAGCGACTTGCCTCTGTCTCCACCGGCCAAAGCTCGTTGATTCAATCCAATCGTAATCCCCGCTGTAACGACCGCGTTTCGCGTGCCTCTGTAATTTCAACACCGGCGATTCGTCGTCGTCGTCTTTCCTGAAAATTAACAACTCCGCGGAGGTGAAGTATAATTCGTCGGAAGTTGGCTTCGTCTTGAGGGTCTTGGAATGCCGATAAATTCCGCGATACCGGAAGGGAATGGCAGCGGCTGCCACAACGCGCACGTCCGAAGTTATGGTAAAAAGGCCCTTGCACCCCCCCTTCCCCCGTCGGACCGCGAGAGCGCGGCTCCCGCGGAAACGAGATGCTACCGAGGCGGATCCGAGTGTATCCTGAAATTGCATTCCCGTGAATTCCCGCGCGGATTACAGTCGACCGAACGGACACTCCAACGGCCTTCGCCGTTCCGACGCCGCGCGCTGGCCACTGGAGAGATATATTTCCACCCACCACCCCCTGCGAATGCCAGACATCGCAACGAATGTTCATTGCCGAGGGATGCTGGGCTGATGGCGATGGCCCACATTGAATCAACAAACAGTCTCCAAAATGGCGTCGCGTCTTGGGGGTTATGCGAAATAACAAGATCAACTGAGTCGTGCACTCGGGTCAACCAAGATGCGGCAGGTGCGGGTTTACAACTTGGCTGTTAAAGTTTCGCTGTCATCGGACCGTTCGTCGTTATCCGAGTGTCGTTGAGTCGTCGCGTGGACCGGTCTCGAGCATTTCCAGTATCTCGATTTCAATTAATCCACGAGACTCCGATAATTCGCGTCTCTAGCTCTCGTTTTATCGCCCCCGACCGGGGGCGAGGGCGACGGAACCCGAAGGGTGGCGCGCACCCTTTCTCTGGCCCTGCGCGTTACATAGGTAGCAGCAGGGAGATCGCGCGCGGTGCGCAGGAGGATCGCGGGGTCGTCGAACGCATTCGTCAGCGAGTTTCCGGCGACAAACGTTCGAGTGCTCGCTTAATCCTATTAAAACGTTATCTGAACGAGTTTTATCTCCGATTGCTATCGAGAGCGACGGGCGCGCGCGCGAGGAGGTCCGAATAAGGGGTCGATCAGTGACTCTGGCCTGCGAGCTGCATCGGGGGTTGGGTCGGGGGTCGAAGCTGTACTTCGTCTACGACCAGACGTGCTATAGCTGCGTGGACGTGCCGGGCGCGATGACAAAGGGGCGAGAGCGCGCGGCACTGCCGACGGAGGACTGCCCGCGCGCTGTTATAGATTTAGTGCAGCCATCCGGGTTATGTCGACCGTCGAGCCACCGGAATCCGACTGTGGCCGGGAAAAATTCTCGAGGTATGTGCGATGGATAAAATCGAGAAAAATCGAAAATCGAGAAAGTTTAAATGTCATTCGCGTGGCAGGTTATACGATGTCCTGAAAAAATGAAAAATACGAGCCTCTCGCGATTGCTACGAGTATTTGCGACTCAATAGATTTTTCGCAAATAAATCCTCTCAGCGTGATCGACAATTCGTGAGACACCCTGTATAAGTTTGTAGGTATATAGAACGCGGCCACGTATATGCGATAGGATCGAGTGGGTTCGGCCTCCGATCGCTCGTTCGGCGCTCTCCCTTTGCTCACACGTGCGCGCATCTCGCGCGACCATCGTTAAACCGAGAAAGAGTTGCGACGGGTGAATGGGGAAGAGGGCAAACGTTACGTTTACCGCTGCGAGCTTTAAGCCCCTGTTCACCTCGCCGGTGACAAAAGTGAGCCCGAGAGGCTGTCGGTCTGTCCGTGCGAATTATCGTCGCGACGCGTTCGTCGCTTGTCTCGTGTATAAGACGCCAACCATTGCGAGCTCTCGACGTACCCGCGCGACGCAGCGTGAAAAAAGTAAAACCGATTCGCGTGTGCTGCGTGTCGCGCGCCCGGCGACACTCGCGAGTCAATCGATTTTAATGCTCGTGTCGCGCGCCGTCTCGCGTGTCTCGTTACCGCGGCGAAATAATAGCACCGGTTTGTCAATTGCGCGCGGCGGAACACGAGCGGGAGACGTGCGGACGACGATAACGGAGGAACTCGCAACGCGGAAATCGATTCTCAATTGTCGTTACTCCGAGTCTATGAATTATTTCTGCTCCGCTCGCGATTCACCGCGGTGCGGGATGTTTCGCTCCACTTCGGCGCGGAGTATATGTATACGCGACACCGAGAGGAGCCAGGAGAGTCGCTATTTCCGATGATACAACCGTTCGGCGTTCCTATTTAATTGGAGCGTCGAGAGTCGGCGAGGGGAAAATAAGAGAGACGGACAAATCGCGGGATCGAGTGATTTAATCATGACGCTCGAGGGAAATTGCGGTTTTCGGAATATTCGTCGCTCGTTCAGACAGAATTTCCGGGACTTAACCGAAATGTTTGGGTTCGCCGCACAAATCTTTTGTACCTAAAAATAAATAAACCCAAAATGTTCAATATAAATCGGATCGACTCGTCGTTTTCCCTGTTGCGATAATACGTGCTATTTCTGCTAGGAAAAATTCGTGCATAGTTTATGATAATGTCGCCCGTCTCTCCGAAGGAAGGACCGAAAAGTACCGCGTTGTACGTGCAGCTGCGCGTCGCGGACGATGGAACACGAGAGAGGAGCGACGCGCGCGCGCGCAGACGCTTTGCCGTAACGTCAAGTGCCGGTGAAACGGGGTTAACTGAGTTACCGCGGCTGGGCAACGCCGAGGGTCACCGCAAATTCACTTCGTTTCGTCCGCCAGCGTCGGCTCGTCGCTCTGCGCGCTCGACGCGGCGCCCAGGCTCGTCGTCCATCGGTGTGGCTTTCGGGAACCTCCGTAAGAATCCCTGCGATCGGAGTTTTTCTTAATTCCGAATTCCGCTTTTTTTTTTTTAGTCACCGACACTCGGCAAGTTCCGCGATTAACCGGACGTTTCGCTTGGACGTGTTGCGTCACTGTTTCGCCGCGGGCCCGACGCTCGCGAATCAAAGATCCGGATCTCTCGGGACCGCGAGGTCGACGAATCGCGCGCGCGGTTAGATTGAGATTGATGAACGGACAAAGGGGCCGGGCGTGGTGCCCGAGATAGCGGCTCGTCGGCGCGATAAGTGCACTCGACGTCGCGGGGGCTCGAGCGGCTCGAGACGCGGGGGCCTGAAATGTGTCGGGAGGCTATTTGGGAAATTGGAGACTCGGGACACAGCAACCCCTTTCATCGATGGCCGAGAGCGAGCGCGGGCGGAGGCGCTCGCCCAGGTATTTCGGGGCTCCTCGATCATACGGGAAACTAAGTAAGAGGCGCACGAGCCTCTGGGAGATTTCTATAATGGTTCTCTCTCCATATACGAAACCCCCGCACGAAACACGCCGGCAGGATGGAACAAGAGATGGAAAGATAGGATGGGAGGTCTGGGGGAGGAGGGGAAGGTCTTCCACGGAGGGTCAAAGGGGTAGACATCAAGGAGAAGTCCACCGTTCACCCTGTGATCTTCCATGTACGATAAACGACGTATCGCGGATCCGACGAAGTAGCTGCTCGTGTTCCTACTCTCCGCCTCTCGCGCACTCTGTCTGTCTTATCCTCGCCTATCGCAGCCCCCCTCCCCCCAGCACCGTCCACGTTTCTCCCCGGTATCGAGCCGATGCGAGAGCGACGCCGGAATGGAGACGAATGGAAGCTGGAACGTAACGGAGGAAGCCGACGAACAGCGTTGCCTCCCTCGCCGATAGGGACCCTTGGAAAGGAAGATCGAGAGTACGGAACGACAGAGAGGTGGGGGGCGGGGGGCAAAGCGGCACCGCGGGGTACGGGAAGAGGAGAAGGAGGAAGCGCGCGCGAGTGTCGAGACTGACGGTACTGCGAGTCGGGCTGGCAGTTAGCCTACTATCTAGCGTGTTTATGGTAATTCCGGGCCATCCCGTGTGCTGACCCCGTGCCGGAGCGCGTCATGCATATACATCAGGGCCATCGCTTTGACGCGAATCTGTCTGGTGTAGCTTCTACCTCGATGCGGCTCGCAGTCTCGGTTCTCGGTCCTGCGCTGCGTGTGGGCGCGCGCTCATTGGTCGTCCCGCGTCTCTCGCGACACGTGCGCGTTTTTTTTCCGTGACTTTTCCTCGAACGCGGCCCGGAAATGGAACACTCGGAAGTGCGTCCGTAGAGCCTCGCGACTTACGTGGATGTCATTTTTTCCGTGCAATGTCACCGACTGCACCTGAACGCGATAAAAATGTTGCTCTTGTTTTCCAGGCAGATGGCGAGTGTCGTTGAATTTTTTTCACCTTGTTTCCCGCGTCCGCGTAGCACATACGTCGACGCGGACCAGTCCAGGACCCACACGGACCATCGACGAGGCTCGAAGCCGCGCGCGGATCCTGCTAAATCTCCAGGCGATAACTCACGCCCATCGCGCTCGACCACGGAAGAACGACGACGATTTTCACGATTTTCCTTTGTTCGCGGCCCGCCGGGGACTCGACGGTGCGATATTTTCGCGACCGGCAACACAGAGCGAGCGCGAAAGAGACGGAGGGAGAAAAAAGAGAGCGAGACAGAGACGTCCGTCCGCTCCGCCGTCGCATCCCCGTCACGCCTCTTCGACCCTCGGAATCGCCGACGCGTTATCACACGCATCGCCTCCCACACATCGGCCATTATGTATTTCGTTTTGGTTTTTTTTTCTGTCTCGTTTCTTTCAATGAAACGTATTATTCACAATTCCACCAGAGAAGGAGACCGGACTTTGCCTCGTGGATATACCGAGCGCTGTTTTGACTGTGAGCCAGGTGCAGAGTTGTCAGGCTGGCACATTTTCGTCGGTACTTTTGGCACAAATTTCGCCGGAGCTTCTGTCGAAGAATATATTTAACATGGCGCGCTTTTGAACCAAATACCAAATGATCCGTCGGTGTGTCCCCGTGCAGCCTCTCGTGAAACTTGTCATCGACGCACCCACCGAACCGTTCCACCGCGCAGCCCCTAATGAGGGCAAATGGAAGGGTTGCCGCGCGCGCGGCGCACCCCCGTCTCGTTGCTCGTCGTCGAAATAATTTCGTCTCTCGTCCGTGTCACCACTCGGCCGGTGTATTCGTTAATTATCCGAGCTTGCCCCTCGCCCCCGTGCCCCCCCAGCGCACGCAGCTTCGTCTCGACTTACAGCGCGAGTGTGCGGAGAGAGCCGCTCGTGTGTGACGCGCTCGCGCGCACGATGCACCTCTAATGGCATAAGCGCGCCAAGCGAGGGCATTTTGGGGATGCTAGACACGGGTTCCCGTGTGGATTCTGTGCCGCTGGAAGCAGCAGCTCGATGTGGCCTCAACGAGGAATTGCTTTGGAGGTTATGGGCGAGGGTGGTATAGACTCGCGTAACCCGATGCTGGACCCTCTCGCCTCCTCTCGCTTCCTCTCGCTCTCTCTCTCTCCCTCTTCCCCTGCGTCAGCAGCCTGGCTGAGTCACGCTGCGCCATCGACTACGGTCCGCTGCTGCTCCCCGTTCGATCCCCCGGTAAGTCTACCGGCAGCTGCAGGACCAACACCGGCGCGGCAGAGTAACGCCGATACAGCGGCGTTAATGGATTTGACGAGATTGAATTATAGACCTGGCGAGGCTTATACATTCCCCCCACCGTACGGGACACTTCGTTTCAGCGAGACCGGAGAAAAACTCGATGTCTGGAAAATGGGATTGCTACATTGATTCACGAGGCTCGCAACTATGTATGCACGCTGGACTATCAGTCGTTTCGCTGCTCACCGGATTTTTCATCCGACCGCGTAATTTGGAAATATATCCGAGGGTACCTATGGCGAGAAAAGGAGACAACAATCGAATCGATCGCGCCGCATCGGGCAGGTATCGGTGACGTCTCTATAAATGCGATTCCGTGAATTCGCCGTCGGCTGATCGGACACGGAATTTCCCATATACATTCCTATTCGTCATTGCTCGCCTTGCCATTAATACCGTGCGCGCTGTCTGAGACAGAAAGGTTTGGAAATTTCGCAAAGGGCCGTGCAGCCCTCGCAGACTCCCCCCCCCCCCCCCCCCTTCCTACATATATGTGCTCCACTGTATTTTCCAAGGTCCCCGGCGTTAATCGTAGCGCACGGCGACGACCGTTGGAAGGTAATGGACCGTTTGAGGGTGGCAAAAGTGGACACGCGACTGCTGTCGATAATTGCCGCGCGCGTCGAGAATTTCACGACAATTTATTGGCCCGACGACGACGATGACGTGAGGGACGAGGGGCGCCAGAGTAACCAACTGAGACTGAGAGGTCGAGAGAAATTGTGCACTAATGAAATTATTTGTAATTACAGTTAAAGCTAGTCTTTTTTTTCTCAATTGCAATATTAGTCGCTCAGTGCCAATAGTTTGCAGTGCAGCATCGATTCTCGCGAAAACGGCGGATGACGGTTAGTACAGTGGATCGAGCATACTTGAGTCGTCTTAGGTACCGAGCGATTCGAGCCACTAATCAAATCGAGTATACAGCTTCAAACGGTCTGGCACAGCTGACGGCTCAGACTGTACGAGCAATAACCAGCAGGTACCGTGTGCACACGAGGCAACGTTTGTGTGTGTGTGTGTGTGTGTGTGTATGTGTGTGTGTTGCGGTGTATCACGGGAAAACCCTACGTGTTTCACCGAGTGCAAAATCCAACGCGGCGTCTCCGAGGGTGCGACGATATCGTCGGGGGTGTTGGAGATGCAGGGGAGAGGAGGACGAGCGCGAGGATACACGCGCGCCGGCGTTGCCGAGCTACGCCGGTTTCACCCTCTTAACGGCGGCCGGGAAACTAATAATGCCCCGGGAATATGAGTGCAACGAGACGTGATCAATTAGCGATAGCGCGCGCGGTGTTTGGGCGCGCGGAACGAAGGCTGCAATCTCGCGACGCTGGGTAACTAAACACGAGTACAGTGCGCGCGCGCGCCTCCTCCTCGGTGTGCCCGGGAGGTAAAGCGCAGGCATCCGTGCGAAATTCCATATTAGACCCGTTGCTCTTCTTCCGTTCTGGCGAACATCCGTCGCCGTCGTCGCAGTCGTCGACTCGTCTATCGTCGAAAATCGCCGAGTTTTCGAATATTCGGTCGAGCGAAAATGAGCGACGCGCGTATATTTGATGCACACTCGTCGGTTATTATTCATTTGTGAGCCTCGGTTTTTTCAGTGAATTCACAGCGGGTCTCGCGAATGGCGCTCGCAATCACCGACCGGCGCTACACGGTCTCGCTAATTGCCGTCTTCATTAACGCAATGATTAATAAATTGGACGCTCTCGTTCCGGATCGCGTTTTAACCGGCGCAGCTCTGGCAACCCTGCCTGCGAACCGACTCAGCCCCGATTTCGTTGTCGTTCTCTCGGCTTCGCGTTTTTTTTCTCACCTCACTGTCACTCTCCTTCCATTCGTTCGCTCACTTCAGCGAGAATGTATCCATAACGCTCGGATAGTCAATTCTCGTCACACGTCGAGTACTGCGGTGGGAACGGTGTTTCTTTTTTCCTACTCTTCGCGGTTGAGAGGTTCGAACGCGAACGCAAGGCAGTATCAAACACTCAGTTCACCCCCACTGAATTTGAGAGAATTTTCGTATGAAAATCCAATTCAAAAATATTTACCATCATCGAGCGCACAATAGTCACCGTGTTCCCGATTTCCCCTTTTATGCTTCTTTTTTTTTACTGCTTTCGAATCCTCCCCGATTCACTCCACTTTTGGCACGAAACGTGGATTTATCTCCAGAGTGTACAGAAAGTACTTCCAAGATAGCGGATACTCGCCGAAGACGCGGAGAAGAAGGAGAAGACGTGCGACGAGGCGGGAAGAGAGATGAGAGGGAGAGAGAAAGATCACGAAGACCCTCGAGCGATAATTTTTAAGATGTTTCAATCCGGCTCTCTCATCTTCGTGAGTGAACCGAGACTCCGTCGAGGCACTTCGCGAACTCTATATACCTGCCTTATTTTCCCTACGAAGTACGAAATTATACCGGGCGCTCCGAACCGATATCGACTGGTTCAAGTGCCCCCGAGGTCGAGCCATTCGCGAGTGGCGAACGGAAAACCGAATGGCGGATGGGAAGCGAATACGAACGCGGAGCCTCCATTGATATTGTGTATACCCGCACAGCGTGCCGTAGTATCCTTTGAAAAAAGGAAAAAAAAAAAGAAAAATGTATCTTGAAATTTGATAGAGTTAGTAGCTTCAATACGTCCCTCACATCTTTCTACCCAGGAAAAATGTAACCCTTAAAATCGTATACACCGATATATATTAAAAAAAGAAGATCGTGCATCGCGCAAGTTCGCATCCGATCACTCGCGATCACGTTCGATCAGATACGGTCAGTGTGTGACCTTGGTGTCCTTTTTTTTCAATATCCTACAATTTCTCGCAATACTCCGTTTGCTTCACCGCTGCGAAAATCCACCTTTCCCACATTCCAATAACTCGCAGCCACGAGACCTTCGACGTCGCCCTCGCGGCGGATAATAATATTTTGTTTGCCGTTTCTCTTGAGGGAATTTCGGGCAGCCAAGCGCGTCGGATGCGCCAAGGAATTTCTTTGAGAGACGCTGTGTGTGTGCATGTACGCGATTGTTCCGAAAACCAGCTACACGATACAACATCCGCGACCCTTTGCGTTCCTCAAAATACCAATAACACAGCGAGGTTAAAAAAAGAAATCTCGAAAATATGTCGGTTATAAGTTTCCCGATTTCGGAGTAGGATATTGAGAAAAAAAAAATCAAACAGCTTTCTACACGCAAGTTATTTTTCATCATTTTTGCTGCCACGTGGAGGAACCATTTTTTTTCTGAAAAAAAAAAAGAATTCCGAAATTTTCATTTCGGCACATTTATAAACTTGAAGAACATTTTCTAAAAAAATGTCTATGTGCTCGTGTTCCTCCGTTCCTCGGCTCGAGGGACTGAGAAGAAGGAGAGGACGAGGTGAACGGAGAGAAAGTAGTTTGCGTTGCAGGAGGAGCGGCGGCTGCGGTGGCGGCGAAGAAGGTTAAGGCGATTTTGCTCGTGCGCGGTGTGTCGGTATACCGCAGTAGTACAGGTGATTCCGGTGCGCGCCGGTCCGCCCGCTCTGCCCGGTCTAGGGACCGTCCGAGCGTATCCTCCGACAGTCGCTAGCGGCGAGTGTGTTACACCCGGTCGGGCTGTACGCGCGGCCAATTGCGCGAGCCAAAAGGTGTGCGATGTGTATTCCCAGCGTCAACCCTTCCTCCCCCCCCCCCACTTCTCTGTGAAACGAGAGCCGCGGTAGTTGCGGTCGGTGGGAAACTGGGGTACCGTTTGTCCTGCTCCCTCTCCCCCCACTCTTCCCCCTCGCAGCCGCGCAACGCTCGCGTCTGGCTCGACCCGGTTTTCTGTCTCGCTTTCGCCTCCCGCTCTTCCCCATTAACATTTTCCCCGGCGTCAGCGGATTTTTCTTATTTTCCGGCGGCGCACGTAGCGCGCGTCGTCGTCGTCGTCGTCGTCGTCGTTTCGCCGCGCTCCGTGTGTTCTTTTTCGAGAGACACGAGAGACACGAGGTACACGCGCGCGCGTGCTCTGTAGTGTATTCAACGCAAAAAGACGGGATTTCCCGGGGAAAGCTTCGCGTGTACACGGGAAGCGCGCGCCGCTCCCGAGCTCATTTGCCGTGTGAATTAAATGTTCTCGAGACGTTTACGCGCCCCCGCGGAGCCCGCGACCGAGTCGAGCGCCGCGCTGCGGACCCGACGAGCGGTCCTCGAGCTTTTTATTGCCCCCAGGGCCACTTGACCTACGTGACTGGTTTCCCGTTGAAATAATGAGGGTCAGTCGGCGGCGGCGGCGAACGCCGCGATAGCCGAGTGTTTTTCCCGGGCAAACAGATACGTTAGCGTTTTCGCGTATCTCGCCGGTTCGTAATAATTAGCGCCGAGAGAAGAAATTAATCGTGCTTATTCTTCGGACGTCTCAGCGTCGCTCGTAAAGATCCCCCCACGTAAAAATATAGGCAAACGATGAATTGATGCGAATGGAGCAAAATCGTATTCGCTCCAGTTGCGAGCTACACATGAATAATGAATGCGGGCGGTTTTGGTGAACCACCCGCCGGTCAGACGCGCGGGGTACGTATATCCGAAAATATTTCGAAGGAAAAGGGTCGTTATCGTCCGTGACGGCGGAGCGACCGTGTAGCGTCCAGCAGAAGCGAATATAAACGTCCGTACAATCACTCGAACCTGCCGCCATACCCCCGCTACTGTTCCTACTGCGGCAACGGGCAACCGGCAACGGCGGAATAACGTAAGAACCGTCTTGGCATCGAGCCCGAACTCGGCCCGGAGTCCCAAGATTCAATGCCGAGCGCGTTTACTACCCTTGTACCCCCCCCCCCCCCCCCCCCCCTCCCTTCGCCAACCCGTGCTGTCACCCTGACCGGGGCTTTCGCAAATTTTAAATAATGCCCACAACTTCGCGTGGACCCTGAGCAAAAGTCGTCGATGCTTCCGCGAGCCGCCGATGCGAGTCGCGTCGTGCGATGACAGTCGCAGAGTGGAAGGCCACGTCGACGGCCGATGAGAACAACGAGGTGTTACAGTCTAGGTTCGGTATGCCTCGGAGGCGGTGACTGTCGAGGGCCCGCGTGACATGGAAAAACAGATGTATGCGAGAATAAAAAAGAGGGCGCATTATCTCTAGCCTAAAAGTTCAGCGAACTGGGCATCACACCCTTCGTTCGACGTTCTCGGCGGCACGTGCTCGCTTCGTCTTTCGCGCGCCGACTACGGGTCTGCGGAATCTTTATCCCGGGATCTACTAGTAATACCGAGTTTAATACGACCCCTCGTCGCGTTAATAGCCCCCTCCCACTGAACTACCCCGCGTGGTCTGGTTATAAGTACGTATATCCGACGTGCAGTCGGAGGTGGAGGCTCCGTGTGTTTCCCTCGCACCCGATATATACCTGTGTGTAGCCCGGGTTACTGGCAGTTAGTTACCGCTTCTTCGAGAACAAGTTTGACGCACGTACGTGCCAAATTTTCCCGGGGCTTCGTGCGGCTGAACGAAACGCGGCGAGAGGTTTATCCGTCGGTGACTCGAGCCTCGAGCGATAATCGTTCCGGCGGTCTTGCGTCGGCCGCGCGATGAAGCCAAAATCCTACCGATTTGCAGTTCCAAGCGCGGAGAGGCGATCGAGTCGTCGCGGAGTTGACCAAGCGACGATCGACGAAAAAGCAACTGTCGCTCGGTGCAAAACGTTACCGGACATAATTCCGGACCCCTGGAAGAAGTTGCAACGCGACATCGACGCGAGGTGCCGAGCGGTATCGATGAATCACCGAAGTAAGAGCCTCGCGCCAGACGCGGTGTTATCATCGCTCAGACGTCTTTGATGTACCGCGTCAGGATATTACCTCGAGTTTCGCCCTTAGTGAGAGTCAGGGTGCTGCAGAGTTCGACCCCCCCCCCCCGGGAAGCTCCGAAGATTTTCTCTCTTCCCCGCCAACGTTCGTTCGCGCGTCGGTTGTCAAAGTGTCCGCATCGACGCAGTGCTCGCGCGCGGGCTAACGATTCGCAGTTTTCTTTTCAGGCGCCGCCTCACGGTATATTTGCTCGGCACAACGAGTAATTACGCCGCGGCGGCGCTCGGGACGCGCCGCAGACTCGTCTCGGGAAACCTTCGAGTCTCGCGCGCGCGCTCGCGCGGAATTGGTCTCCGGGGTGTCCAATGGCTCGGCGGCCGGAATAAATCGAGGGGGCGGAGAGCGGGCGAGTGGCGTCTGGTAAATTTTAATAAGTGGTCAAAAGTTGGTTCGCGCTGCCGCCGCAACCGAAGCCGCGCGGCCAACCCGCGGCGGGACGACGCGATGCACATGCACAGCGCGCGCGCTTTGCCCGCGCGATAGCTTTTACCCCGGGGATTCATTAAGGGCTTCGCGGGAGCCCCCGGTGGATTACAGTTTCGGCCGCCGCGCCGCACCGCGCGCCTCGTTACCGTCTCGGGCATTAATTAACGAACTGCGACTGTGCTCAGCTCCCAAGAAATATATTTGCCTTCCTCCCGCTTTCCCGTCTCTTGCCTCTCGTTGCTGCTTGCCGCTGCTTCTTCGTCTTCTTCTTCCTCTTCTTCGCCGCTGCACCCCCGTAATCACCCCCTTTGGAAAAGCCATTGAAAGTGCCTCGTAAGTGAGCTAGACTCGTTTCTCAGTCATCTTCCACGGCCTCGGCACGCCGCCACCGTCTTTCACGCACAAGCAGTCGCGTCCTCGTGAATTTACGGATGAAAATCTTATCCCGTCGGCGCTGTAGTTTCGCGAGACTCAAGAACTTAGTACACAGAGCGAGAGAAGAAGCAACAGCACCCAATTTCCTAGGCGCTCCTCGTTTCTACGCTCGGTCGCTCGCGCGAGTCCGTGAAATTCCATTCGTCAAGGAACAACGAGAGTTTCCTCTGACTCTTCCAACCCACCCTCCCCCCTGGGATATTCATAATTTCACCTGACGCGCTGGCTTTCAATCTCTCGAGCACTTTGCCGCGGCTGCGCGAAACGGCATAACATTCTCGAGAGCACTCGAGAGCAAGTGATATTAATGCGGGAAAATAGTCATCGGAAATGTGACGTTTTTAGTATAGCGCCTCGTCACGTCGAGAGTCCAATCTCGACGAATGACTCGAAACCGGAGTGTCCATCGGTAATGGAAACTTTCGCACCGCACGCAACGTACGTCTGTCACGTTAGAATCCAATCACCAGGCCCAAACACTCGACTACCGGAGCCCGTCGCGTCGGCACCGTTTGCACCTACATAGCCGCGAAACTGTATCGCAAGCTCGGAGCTGCGTCGCACCTAAGTGCAAAATCTTATACAAGCCCGCAGTGTCGAATTAAACACACGTACGGAGAATTACCCGGAGCCGGCGTGTACATGTGTTTAATTTGGTACACCCGAGGGCCGAGCACCGGGCGCGCTCCCGATGTTCCGCGACATTGGAACAGCCATTTGCGGTTTCCCATTCGCCGAGGTCGAAAGCAGCGATCGAGGACCCGCGCGCGCGGTAATCGAGCTCTCCGGGCGTTCTCGCATCGAGGCGAAGTGCAGAACCGAGCCCAGCCTACAGCCCCCCCCCCCCCCCCCCCCCCCCCGTTCCCAATATCACTGTCGGCAGAGCACACACGGAATGCGAACCGCATCGCCCTCGCGAGCGCCCGATAGACTCTCCGTGTCTCGTCATACGTTAATACACGGGATATCGATCCTCGAACGCGAGGCTAACTCGCACACAGCAAGACCGCGCGCGCCCGCACTCGTCTCCTTAATGCGAAAGCCCCGGCGCGAGGACTCCGTTACCCTTCGTGCGCGACGCGTGTTTGCCGATCGAACGCGTGTGTTTCCTGACACCGGAATTTCGGTTCCGCAACTCAATTCTTTATTCGCAATATCCAGTGCGCTTCGTCTGATTTGGAAGTGGCTGTCGTAATCTGTTTTCGTACAAATGAAAATGACGATGACGATGATAACACACACATCACGACGGAATCGGATTGCACGCGCGCACGCGCGACAAGTTGCGTGCTACGAGCGTGCGAACAACGGGATGCCCAGCACGATCCCTGGCGCAGTGTTGTGATTCCCACGAACAAGGAACACGAGTGGGGCTCTAAATGTGGCACTGGCGGCGCGCATCGAAGCGACGAAGGACGATGGGGCGAGTAAGCCGCTTAGAGCGTCTGACACGCGTGTCGCGCGGTGCCAAACGTCTCTATCTCGCGTGCCCGATCATCGCGAACCCGCCTGTACTTACGAAGTTTCGCGCCGCATTTCTTGTAAATGCGTCGGGGACCCCATGAAGGGTGATCGAACTTGGCCGATGATCGGCCCAATCTCGGTGCCGAGATTGCCAACATTGGCATATGATATTGGCCCGATCATCGGCCCGAGTCTCGGATGATAAGTCCGGCTCGATATTGGCAACAATAGTTGGCCGAGTATCGCGTACGAGGATCGGCCGAGTATCGGTCTTTTTGTCGGCCGACATTATCGGCCGTATAAATTTTATCAAAAAATAATTAATTGTACTTATTTAATCAAGTTATCTTGCACTTTTAATTACATATTCCGTCTCTGATGCATTTTAATCGCTGAAAAATGTTTAATTTTTTTTACATTGTCAGGAATCGAACCTGGGACCTTTGGGTTGTTGCGCTGCGCCTTAGCTCACTCGGCCATTGCGATCATGTCATTATACATTTCTTTTTGTCTATTTGATCGACTAATGTAAAGTATCAATTTGATGTACTATGTACAGCACTTACAGAATTATATGACTGCGTCTGATGCGGTATAAATAAATCACATTCAATAATCTTTCACGGAAATCAACAATTAGTGAGTCAATACAAGGCCGAGCATTGGCCTAATATCGGCAAGCCAACAATTGGCGAGTCAATACTTGGCCGAGCATTGGCCTAATATCGGCAAGCCAACAATTGGCGAGTCAATACTTGGCCTAGCATTGGCTTAATATCGACAAGCCAACAATTGGCGAGTCTATACTTGGCCGAGCATTGGCCTAATATCGGCAAGCCAACAATTGGCGAGTCAATACTTGGCCGAGCATTGGCCCAATGTTGCAAAGTCGATAATCGTCACCCCAACATTGGCCCGAGTATTGGTCGTTTCAGCTTTATCGGCAGAACCTACATGGGACGAGCGGGGCCGTCGCAACGGACTCGGAAACGAGAGAACTTTGTGTACGAAATGGAGTAGCAACGAACGACGACCGTACCGGCCGTCATTCGGTTGGTCCGTTCGATCGGTTTGAATCCAACCGTCCAATGGGCATCCGAGTCAGTGGCGCCACAGGCCTTTTCCACGAGAAGCCACGACCCTCGCCGACGGTACGTGTTACAGTGTGAAAAATGCCCCGTTTCCAGTTTCGCGCATTCACCATCTCCATTACGGCGCGGCATCGCGTTCTCCGGTGCCTTACACAGCATCACCGGCGATGTTATCGTCTGATTTCGACCGCAGGCCAAAAGACACCCGGGCTACGGATCATCGGAGCGACCTCAATAACGCGGAGTTTGGCGCTCAGCCGCCGCTGCTGACGGATCCGATATACGAACCCCGACGATGCCTCCGGGGTGTTTGAGGCCAGCTTGACTCCGGATATGAAGAGCCGCGCGCGCGGCGGTCGAGTCCGAGCCAACCCCGAGTACAGGCGACGCGCCCTCCACGCGATGCCCTAACGAGGTCTCGATATTTCGGCAGCTGCCGAACCCGCCGACCGAGAACCGCCCGCGGCCAACCGGCGGCCCGGTTATATCCACAAAATTAACGAACTTCGGTCGACTATGCAAATCCCCCTCGGTATCAAGAGCACCGAGTTCTTTTTGCTTCCGCCCGAGCTGATCGCGCCGCGTCCTCTATGACATTCCGATGTTTGCAGCAGCCTCGAGCGGCTGCAGCAGCAGCAGCAGCAGCAGCAGCAGCACGCTGTATGGATTTCCGCATGTGCGAACATCCAATTTGTAAATATATAAAGCCGAGTTTGCGCCAACACGATTATAGCTCCGATAAAGCTCCGGTACCTCGAAGTTTCCGCACGTACCGCGCGTCGTGTCTACGTGACGCGTGTGTGAGACGGCGAAATTGTAACGCGCGATGCACCGCGCGCGCGATGTCAGCCCACTAGTGTGACGTCTATATCTGTAGATGCACTCGAACACTCGGCAGCGGCGGCGGCGGCGCCGATGTAAAACGCGACTGCGACTCGAAATTCCCATAATTCATCGGGCGCGCCCGGTTATCACGGGGTACAAATTGTTTCGGCCCGCTAACGACCGAGCATCACGAGAAGTTTCCGCGTGCACCGGGAATGGACGATTTACATAGAAATGTCCAGAACATTCTCGACACACCGCGGTCGCCGTTCCTCCCGCCCGGGAATGGGCATCCATTCGGTACACCGGGTTCAACGCAATTGGCCTTATCCAGATCTTACGTTGGTAATACGTCTGCGGGGACAAGTGCATGTACCAGATTTTTTTTTCAGTATTAAACTCACATTAAACTGGACGGTGCGTGTATTCCACATATACGCCGCGCAAACTTATAATTCTCATGGTTCGAACATTTCTTTGTATTCTTTCGTACAGTGCCATTCAACGTAATTCACTTCTCACTATCGTTTGCTTTCCGATTCCGGAATAACGACGGGACGATACCCATTGGCAGTGTCCCTAATCTCAGCAGGGCCAGAGACTTAGCCACGGAAGGGGTGCGTATAAAACGTTCGGGTGCAGAGGCCACGTTGGATTCCGAGCCATTGAATGACGCGCCAAGCTCAATCGTATATACGCGCACGCGATACACGAGATCGGTGCTGGAATAATCGTCGACCCGAGCTGCCGCCACGAGCCACGATGCTGGAAGCCTCGCGCGCTCACCAATGCCGGATGGGAACGCGCGACGACAATCGCGAATGATTATCGGAATAAATTTGATCGTAATACGATATCAAACACAGAGCAAATATTGACAGGATTTGAAAGCGCGCGAGGGGGGAGCACGAGCAGTGCTGCGGTGTGACGGCGGTGACGGAGCGAACGAGTGTGCGCGGGACAGCCGAACGCTCCGTGGCTTTTCTCATCCCCATTGATTACGCAGTCGATTAAGATTAGCATAATCCGTGGCGAATCGACGCCCCGTTCACGGGGATTCTCGACACTCCCCCGCGTTACCGCGACGTTCTCCAGTGTGCTGGGCTTTTTGCTGCGAGGGGCCGCTAACGCTGCTGCCGCTGTTGCTGCTGCTACACGAAGAGAAAAAGTTTCGACCCTTTGTCATTACGTCTTCTTTTTATCTGCCAATCTCTACTTTTTTGTTAAAATCGAAAAGATTTCATTAACCCGGAACAATATTTTGTCGATGCATCGAAAACTCTCCTCAGGGAGCGATTTTCCGTTCGTTGCTGTCGACGCTTTGAGTCAATTTCGGGGTGGACTCCGCCGACGAGTTCGAGTGCGCGTTCGGGGCGAGCGTAGATTTCGCATTTGCGGTAGTTCGCAGCGACCTCGTGCGGGAGCGCCGAAGCTTTGGCCGCGAACGGGCACACGTTTTCTCTCTCTCTCGCTCTCTGCACAGCGGCGTCCTCTCGTTATCATCATCCCTGCAATTTGCATACTCACGACTGTTTATAATGCATAATCGACGGAAAGCGAGTTCGACGAACCGGAAACCCCGAGCGAGAGAGCCGCGGCGGGTTTATGCGCTTTTGCTCTCTGCAGCGCAAGCACCGCGGGCACATCGCCTGCTGACCCGCCCACTCCCCCCCCCCCCCTCTTCTCTACACCCCGCCACACGCGTGGTCGTGCTTAGCCCGCCCGAGCATTGCGCCAAGTCAGGCCGGATTTGATTATCGGTTTTTCCTATTATTTTACTTTGACATTCGGCCACAAACGGCTTTTGATATTCGACGATCGGACTGCATTGCGGGGTAGAGAAAATAATGGATTCGTGTTTATCGACATTTGATTCACGATGACAATTATCGTATCATTCAACCGTTAGACTTATTGCACATTAAATGTGATTTTTCACCTGAAAATGCATCAGACGAGACGTGGAACAAGTGACATATCCAACGATGATTCGACAAATTGCGACTGCATTAACAACGACATTGTAGACGTTAATGTGAGATAGAATTTCTTGTGGACTGGGATGAACGTTGAAAAGACGACGGGAATATTAACAATAGCGATAATCAGACGAAGAAGAGGAGTGAAAATGAGGTGCACACGCGTCAACCCCGAAGCGCAGTTCCCTTTCAATGGTGTCTCTGTCTCCATTCAAACCGACTTCCCCCGCACCTACCGACGGCTACAGCCGTGTAGCCTCCGACTACTTTGCTTTTGTCTTCACCGGCTTTCTTTTTCATTTGTTTTGCACAGTATATATATATATATCTATATTCGTATATACACGGGTGTCTGAAAAATCCAGAAAAGAATAAGTACCACCGGGTTGTACATCAGGGGCGTAAACATTTTTACGTCGGAGCTGTTCGCGAGCGAGAAAGAGAGAGCGAGAGACACAAAACCGGCAACAGCTTAGCGCGAGGGATGAGGGGAGGAAAAAAATGTCTCGGCCGCGTCGACGATAAAGCGAGCTGCGGGGATTTACGATCGAGTTCTTCTATATTTCACCTGTCAAGCAGGTGGCCCCGACCATTGGAACTTATTGCTCGCTCGTATAAGGCTGTTTGTTCTTTTCGCGCGCTATCGACTCGTCCGTACATCTACGTACACTGCAACGCCCGGGCAGCTGTATTACGCTCGGCCGGCAGTGCAAAACGTGTCGCACGTCCGATTTGTACTCGTCGGGTCCACTCGTCGTTTCGCTCTCTTTCCCGGTTGGACTTAATTACATATTTCACGCCCGCGCGAGACGCGGTCGAAGTGGGCAGCCCGAGGAGACTGCGACGTAATCGAGTTTCGAACGTTTCGCCCCGGGCGAAAAGAAAACAAATATATCACCCTCCTCCGTCGTCTCGACGACAAAACGCGGCTGGATGGCTAAGGGCGAGACGCCACCGGCTCGCTTGGATGTACGACCGGAGAGACAATGGCCCAGTTAGAGGACCCACTAATTGCGAGGCTTTAATGGAGATCCTCGGGAAAATTGCATCTGCCTAAGCCCATTATTGCGCGACCCTGTACGTGGCAGGCGGTTCGTTCTCGTCATTTCCAATAATACCACGACGTCGGGGTAAAATAATACCTACAGCTTGGGAGCAGGGGGCGTTGAAAGGGTTTGAAAGGGTTTGAAACTTATGGTGTCACACAAATCGCACCCTCTCGCGCGTCGCTCCAGCCAGCTAAGCTTGGGAGCGCCTTCGCTTTTATGTGTGGCTCCTAGTTTGCATTATCGTATTAATTTGTAAGGAAGCGCAATTGTTACTTCTTTTTTTGCACGACAACGGTAAATAATTTTGAAAAGCATGACAATCTCTCGCGATTGAAAAAGAAAAACAACGACAACAGCAATGCACGACGGCTGAAGTGGTCGTTCGACTTGTACGATAAAACTGCGGTAATTCCGGGCGACATTCGCAGTCCGCGTCATCTGCACGGGGAATGAATTTGGCTCCTCGCGAGGAAAGAACGTGCGCGCGGACCGAGGCGTCGTTATAATTATTGCGGCTCAACGTGCCGCATTCACTTTAATAATCGTCTAGACGCCGGTACTCTTGGCGGACCGTCGCGGCGTGGCGACCCTCTCGTCTCGACGCTTTTTTTCACTCACCGCTCCCTCCCACTTGCGTCTACCGCCCTCCCGAACCCCGCGCAAGTGAGGGGGGGGGGGAGGGGAGGGGAGTGAGAGAGAGCTCGCACGTCCTTGCTACCCTCTGCGCGTTCTACCGAGCTCGCACTTTTGCTGTATCCACCGGAGGTTCGCACCCGACTTCGCGGGCGCCCTGCTGACTTTACCCTGCCCTCACTGCATATGCTCAGACTCTTTATTTTACTATTTCCAACATCGAGTCGCGTTGTACCAATTTCGATTGAAAAAAAAAACTTGGAAACTTGGAACTTGATTCGACGAAACTTGGATAATCAGGGAGCGATCCGGATTGTTCACGGAGAGTCGACAAACGTAACCCCGATGTAGCGGCGATGTAATGACTTAAATACAGAGCAACGCGTGTGTGTACGGATAATGCACCAGGGGTTCGGTCGTCGCTGCAGCAACGGTTGCTATGACGACTGTTGCCACGGTGCAAAGTGGGGCACGAACTTAACCGAGACATCGGCCTGAAATTAAAATTTCGTGTCAAGTTCAAACCAAGAACAATAAATTCGTCCGAGCGAGAATGATTCTCGTTCGCTCGGAGCGCGCGCGCGCGAGTTCCGAGGATAAATTCGAGAGCCTCGAATAATTCATCCCGCGCGTGGCCCGACAGGAATCCGTTTGAGAGCGAAATAAGCGAGATCCACCGAGCGTCGCCGCGATCGCGAAAGTCGCAATGCACGCGCGACATCGGCTGCGAGAGGAGTTGATAAATATTTGAAGCGCCGTTGCGCGTTTCGCTGGACCCGCTTGACGAAGCGAGGGTCCCTGAAAAAGGATTGCAAGCACCCTGGAATGAAGCACGTTTCGCGCTGATATACGTGTATATAATGCGACTGCATAGCTGCAGCAGCAGCAGCAACACTGTACTCGGAGTTTCACGTTAAGGGGGCTGGCCCGCTGCCTCGGCTCTTGGTTGCCGCTTAATTTTAGCGAGACGACGAATGGCGGCCTGTGATCTTTCGCGGGACATATATTCTCGGGTGCGGAATGACTCGCGACCGACCGGCTCGAAGTGCACGCGGTGCACGCGCGTCCGCAGTCATCGCGAGCGGAATCACTCGCCACGTCGTTGGGATTCCGGCGTTCTCGGTCTCGCGCGCGCGCCACTCGAATTCGTCACGTCTCGTTTCGCGTCGCTTCTTCACCTCGCCGCGCGCATCCTTTCCGTCTTTCCTTCTCGCTGTTTCTCTCGCTCTCGTTATTTTTATTCCCCGTCGCAGATCGACACGATTACCCGCGAAGCCGTTGACTGGAGTTCGCGACACGGACACGCCCGAGCGACGCGCGCGAAAATTTATGACGTCTCGAATGCAAGCAAGTTGACTTTATTGTTGCGATGAAATTTGCCCCGCGAGTCGACGTTGCCATTCACGAGGATACTTTTATGGCGCACGCGAATAATCATGCATCGTGGTCCCGTCGTCGCACGTTTAAGCGACGAGAATTCGCCGTCCATGCGAATATTCCCCAATATTATAATATACCGTAATGTTACATTAATTTTACGACTCTGCGTAAAATAATCTTACGAATAATCCGACGATAACTGACGTAAATTTTCTTTAGCTATACACGAGGCTCAAGGTATCAACGCGATACGTCGAAATCTCCAGAATCCCAATATCTTTAGCATTAACCCGATTGCGGACGCGCGCAACGAGGGACAGAAACGCGATGGGCGCAAAGCCCAAAGCCGCGCGATAAAAGCCCCGGCGCCGGTCGAGCGCGCGGAACTATATCAGACACGGAAAATTCATCGAGCGTCGCCCCTATGACTAAAACAGGACGAACACGCGCGCGATCGGCCGTGGTATCGGCGATAACTCGGACTGGCCGATCGTCGTCTGGTAATCGAGTTATCTCGAATTAACGAGAATACCCGGTCGAAACGGATAGCCGGGGCGCGCGTCGGTAGCGCGAGCGAGCGGCGGAGAATCGAGAGAGCCCGGGGTTAGCAGGCCGAGCGCGCAGACACTAATAACCGCGTGGAATTAATACAATTAGGTACGTGCATAGGTACGCGGCGACGGCGGCAGCGGCCGCGGCGGACGTGTGCGCCTCCTAACTGCCGCCGCCGCCGCCGCCGCGTTTCTATACGCGCCGCACACGCTGTACACGCGAGCGTGTGCATGCACCACGGATATTACGTATGGCTGGTTAACGCGCGCAGTGTACACACACGACCCGGGCGAACCGAGAATGGAGAATCGACGCGCGGGGCAGACGCATCGACGTTCGGCGAGCTTTTGGACCCAGCGTTCTATTATCGACGAACTATCGAGCCATATCCGGGGGGGGAGGGGGGCGCGCTTTGTCCGTCCCTCTCACTCGCCGAGAGAACGAGACAGCCTTCTCTCCTTCTCTCTCTCTCGGGCTCGGCAACCCTATAACTGCTCCCTATACATTGCGCACAGTAGCCGTTCGCGCTCGCGACGCAACAACCGAGGCTAAACAACTCGCCGCACTATCGTTATTCCCGTGCGCCCCTGACTAAATCCTCGCGCATGCGCTTTTTAACCCCGATGAATTATCGCTTTTTACCTTCCGCTCGCGGCCTCCGCGCGACTCCGAAAATATATTGAAAATAGCGCGCGAAAAAAATCACGCTTCGTGCATGATACTCTCCGACGTTGGATGGCTGAATCAGAGATTTAACCCGCGACAAACGCGGGTTTGGCGTCGAGTGCCAATTTTTCGATAATCCGCTTCGCGTCGCTCCGTGATTCACGGTGGCTGATCGAAACGTCGTCGTCGTCGCCACCGAGAGATTCGAAAGATTGGGAGATCGGTATTGAGTCTTCCGAAGCTGTCGGTCGATGAGCCTCCGGACGTGAAAAGCGTCGCGCCCGGGTCGCGTAAGAAGCGCGCATTGTCACGCGGGTTTTTTCAATTAAAGGCGAGACCCGGGTCAACGTGGCTGCACAAATCCGCCTTCGATTTTTCCACCGTCTCCGTCCGCACACTCCGAGCCCTCGTTTTTATCTCGTCCGCTCCCGTCGCGCGGCTGCTGTTTCGCGTCCCGCGCGGGTTCTCGGCCTCCGTTGTCGCGGCGCCGATCCGTCCTGCCTTTTCAGCCTCGCCTCATCCGACTCGCTCGATCACCCGTAGCGGATGGGGGCAGCGGTGGCGGGGGGGGGGGGGGGAGAGGGAGAAAAAAAACACGCACAACAACACAACAGAACGCGAACGGGAAAGCCGGCCCGATTTGCGGGCCGCGCGCCGGTTTAGGTTTATAATTGAATCCAGTTGTTACCGCTGATGGGCAACCGATTGCTTCCGTTTGGTAAACACCAACTTTTAATTATTTTCCCGGGGCCCGCAGACCCGGAGGTAGGGGACAGCAGGCGAGGGGGAAAACGGCGGACGCTCGACATCGGCGCGCGTCGAACAAGCGAGATGGAGTGTGCTTGATTCGGCTATAAACAGAGGCCGAAACAATAGAATAAACTCCGAGCGCGAATCGACATTCTCGGGTACAGCCCGCGCGTGTGAAAGTGCGCGCGAAAAAAAAATAGAGAGACCGAAAGAACTCGCGGCGTGTCGAGCGAGAATACACACAGACACGCTCGCCGCCGCGGGGGGTTTACGTTGGTGAAGCTAACCGGGCAAACATTACCCAACGGTGATTGCTTCGATTCGCGGCCAAACAGCCCCCCCCCCCCCCCCCCACCCCCCGCCACACCCCCAACCCGCCACCCGACGACCGGAGATACACCTTTTGCATTTGAATCGCGGTCAGCTCGGTGCGGGAGAGGTGAAAAAAAAACACATATTGTATATACAAAAGCCTCGCGACCGGAAAACTCGTTCGCCCTCCGCGCGCCAAGTGCCGCGCTCTCCTCATAACTAAAAAAATAAAGTGCCGACGCTTTCGCAGCGATCGCCGCGTGCACATCGGCGGTCGACCGACGATGCCCGAAAATATTGCCCGACAGTTTGAGCTGCTCTTCCACGACACGTCCGACGCTCGTATTGTTTCGCGAACTGTGGAACCCTCGCTATACGCACGATCGTCTCGTCCATCCGCAAACGCGTGGCAAGCCTAAAACTAAATTTCGCGTCCCTCGCGGTGCTGCCAGCCGTCCCTTTATCCGGCCCGCGATATCTTCGCATTACGCACGGTAATTCCCCAGACAACGTTGAGCGCTCTCGGTTATGGATGAACCACGGGCGAGCGGTATAATCGCAATAATGTATTCCGGCAATCGCCGCCGCCGCCGCCGCCATAACGCATGGAGAACAGTCCGAATATATATATTATACGTACTTCGCTATAAAAGCAAATATATGCATATATGTGCGTAAATGTATATCGGGAGCTACGTACATTTATTGCCATTGGCCGCCGTGCACCTTTTAATCGAAGTTCAATTTTAATCGGCTTCGCAATTCACCGGCCGGCTGATTGTGCGCGCACAGACGCGGAAACCCAAACACGGCGCGTGTGTCGATCGCCCGGGAAATTCGCGATTCTGCGTGTATCGTGTGGACGCGTCGATTGTGTGCGTGGAGAACGCCCCCCCCCCACCCGCCCCCGGACGGTCGACGGCGCGCAACGAGGATCGACGATGAAATTCGCGCTCCCGCGGACGACGAACGCGAGAAACGAGGAAACGCGCGCGAGTGTTTAGCATAGATAATCACTCCTGGGATTCGGGGCCGCTCGCCGAGTTGAATGCGTTTGGAATCGGCGCGGCGTTTGCCCCGTGCGCGCGATCGTCCGATGCAATTATCAATCGGGGGAGAGAGAGAGAGAGAGAGCAGCCGACTTATCCCGCTCGTCCGCGGGATACGCATGGCATTAGCATAATCAGATTAACCTGGCCGTCTCGCGGAAGCCTCGGGACCAACTTATTCCTCTGGTAATATCTGCGTATTACGCGACGACGCTCGACGCGAATTATGCTTTTTTTCACCTTTTCCTTAACTGGAAAATCAGAATCATTCCAACTGCTTTGTTGAGAGAAAAAAAATGCTTCTGTATGCGTTCATCGTGATTATCAGCTCGCGGTTATATCCAATGAACGCAATCTCGAAGTGTGCCCCACGACTGTAGACAAAAAGCCACGGACACAACAGTCCACGGCGAGTTAAGACGCGAAAAGCGTATCGAGCAACGAGAAAAGCACGGAAGAGAGCGCGAGGCGACAAGGAGAGGGAGAGAAAGAAAAGAGAGGAAAGAACTTCGCTCGCGACGCTGCAGGTTGAATACCGTGGCAGCGGGAGCGGCGAGTCGGCGGTGCGCGAGAAATCCGAGCGATCCTTCTTCTGGCCCGCGCCCCACGATCCAAGGAGTCGGGAATAGAGGAAGTGAGTCGCTCTACGTGCCCGGAATATTTTTCAACGCTCCCTGCTCACCCCCTCCCCTCGCAGTAAATTATAGTACACAATACGCCGCTCCCGCCCGTAACTGTTGGAATATATACACAAGGAATCACAACGAATTCGCGCGTGGATTATGTCGATACGACGCGCGAAGCGGGCTCAAGTCCGATTGATAATATCGCGATCGACCTCGCAAGCTCGCCGATAGCGCCGGTTGATGTCCCTGAATATACCGTGAAAAGGCGAACCGCGACACTTTGCCAATAAGTCGGACTCATAATTGTCAGACGCAGATTTCGGGAAAACTTGACTAGAAAAAAGTGCCATTTTAAAAGAAATGTATATGGATTTTTTGTTCTTTTCTTTCTTTCTCTTTATTGTGGATTATAGTCTCCCCTTAGAAGCTTTTTCGCCCTGAGCTGACGAGGGCGACGGGACACGAGGGGACGATGCTCGTCCGTGCATCTGAGAGTCCGTTGCATCCACTCGCGATTTCTCGCCCTTGCGTCAAAGTAGCTTGTAATATTGGCGGTGCTCGCGCAGTGAGAGGGGTCGGAATCGAGGCGAAGAGCTACGGAAAGAACCCTCCGGAGACTCGAGTGCGTGAGCGGCGGCTGCTAACGCGGGCCAAAGTACAGTATACACACGCGTATATCGAGATATCCGCGAGAGAATGAGTAAAAGTTGGAAGCAGGCGCGCTCGAGAGAAAAGGGAAAGCGAAAGCGCGCGAGCGATCGAATCTCGCGGGGGACATTCGATTTCGCGTATTCTCCCGCGGGAATAGCGCGCGCCGAGTGCCCCGCGGTTCGGTCCCTCGACACCATCGTCCGCCCGCCGCCCCCGCCGCAAAGCCGACGCCCGCGCGCTGCTCTTGTCTGCGCGTGTCACGCCGGAGAGGGATTTGAAATATTCAAATATGGGGACGCGAGGGAGCGGAACAAAAAATCATACGGTCGAAATAAAATCTGTGGCGAAAACGATGTTGCCGATGGGCGTCGAGCTCGACGTTCGCGCATAATTGAGCGACAATTTTGGGAACACTCGCCAAGGATACTGGATTTCTCTCGAAATGTCCGAAAAAACGAGACACGCTCATCGGTTGGATCGAAATCACTTTAGCGAACGTGAAAATTGCTGCGTCTCGTCGAGCCTCACAGTGGGCCGCTCCATTTCCATAATTTTCCGCGAAGAGATAGGAAGTCTCGAGAGACTCAATCTCCGTCTATCTTCTTTCTTTTTTTATTTGCTCGTCCGCATCGTGCGCGAGTCAGCAGCGACGGAAGGCTCCCGGCTCCGGCTTTGTTCCCACCTGGCGAAAGCTCGCGTGAACATTCAGAATAATCGCACCCTTTTACGAGGTTCGCAGAAGCAAAGGGACGAGAGCGAGGAGTTCGAGAGACAATGAGACCGACACCTTTCACGCGTTAGCCCGCTCGTTCTGACTCTTACTTGTCTATACTTCTCGCTCCCTCCCGCTGCTACTGCTGCTACTGCTGCCACTGCTGCTGCTATGCATCGCATTTTCCCTTCGATACGCGCCAGAATCCTCGAGATCTCTGTGCGAATTAAAACGGGACTCTCAGTTGCAAATGCGAAAGAAAAAAAGTCTGAGAGAGTGAACTGCCGAAGCGGAAGGTGCGTGAAGAGGACCAAGAGAAACTTCTTGATTTTTTATGATAGAACTTCAATTGTTAATAATTATTGCTACTCTTATATTAAAAAGTCCGTAATTCGCGCCAATGTGACCATTGTTTATCAGAAATCTGAGATCAGTTTGTCAGAAAAAAAATCATTTTTTGAGTTTTTTTAACACGCATGATTTTTGGAATCAGCAGAAAATTTGTCATCGGATAGGGCTTTTAAACTTCGTAAAATCAAAAAAAAAAGTTCGAAAAAAAATGAAACATTCTATTTTGACAAAAAAAAAACATAGAAAAGGTGTATCTGTTTAGAGAACACTTCGACCAATAGGAGAGTTCTATAGCGCGTCGATGAAAAACGAAGAACGAGAGCGACGCGAGAGCCGCAGCATCAGCAACACCAGCAGTTCATTTAACCCAAGAGTGCGCCCGAGGTGCAGCGCTTGCAGCTCGCGCACACTGGTAACGTGTACTAAATCGCCCAAGAGGGAACGTCGCACTTTGTCGTTTTCGCGAAAACACCGGGAGGATCTCGAAGCAGCAGCAGCAGCAGCAGCAGTAGCTCGAACAGCAGACTCTCCAGACTCTCGCTCTCTCTCTCTCTCTCGCTCTGTACTCTGTACACAAGTACTCGCACTAAATGCTAATGCCTCAGTTGTCGCGCAGCTGGCCTGTCCCACGAACCCTCGTCTCTTCGCGACGAGCATCGGTTCACAGCACGAGACAGAGGGAGAGAGGAGGAGAGCCGGAGCATCGCTACGGTAGCGCTATACGCGGTATTCTCAGCCAAGTGGACAACTTTCTCGACTCGATGTACTCACGGCGCGAACGAAATTATACTCACAGAGCGAGAGAGACACCTCGGCTTCGGCGTTCGTCGGCGGATCTGCCGTCAGAATACCCAAACGGTAAGAACGGTGGAAACGAAAAACTTGGGAAAATCACGAGTATACAGGGTAATCCGACCTCCGAACGAAGAACTTCCCAAATCGAGGTTACGACATTTTTTAAATCGACTATCGACTTCTGACCTATACATCTCGATCTCTCGCGGCCGATACGACGATCTGAGGATCCACACTACCAGCCGGTATTCACTGATCTAAGACCACGAAGTAAACGACTGATACACGTGCCAATCAAACTTACACGGCTAGATCGACGTGCACCGCGCGCGCGACATTGGCGGACGCGCGCGGCGCGGCTCGGTGATCGCGGTGTCGGCCGATCGTAAAACGATAGTGCCGGCTCGACCGGCCTGTTAAAAGCAATCGCACCGGTAGTCGCGTGTCCAGCGGTGATGAGGAACATCCGCCGCCGGGCCGCTCGGCCCACAATCACCGTCGTTGTGATTTATCGCCGCATAACGCGCTCGGCTCGCCTCCTCACCCCCTCCCCGCGCGCTCTCGAACGCTGTTATTATAACATCTGAGTGTGTGCCCCCCGTGATATCCTACCGGGTCGCGCTCGCGTATTACGATAAGTAAACGCGCGCCTTCAAGTACACGGCGATCCGTCCGTGTGTATCGCGTGAGAGTAGCCGTATTAGTCACGTGCGCACATTCGTTGGGCGCATGTGGGTGGAAAAAGTGAGGTTAAGTGACCGTGATGGCGGTCGTAGCGCCCAACTAGGTGCACTATTTGTATCAACCGTGATGTATTATTATTCCGTAATGATCGGACTCGCGAGGCTGCGAAATCTTTCCGACGCGTTTATGCAACAGATTTCAGCGTCCAGGCCTCACCGAGCAATTCGGTACGTCGGGCCAGATTTTATTTTTCGAACGAAGAATAATTTATCTTTAGGGCCCGTCTGACAGGACCGAATCGACCGAAGCTCCTTAAATCCTTAAATTGTCAGACACGCGGAGAGAAGAGAAGGGAAAAAACGACACCGTCGTGAAACGTGCTGTGGGGGGGTTTTCGCACCACCCCACTGCGGCGCAACCCCCGAATACCTTGTGAATATTCCAGTGGATCACGTTCTTCCGGAAAAATTGGGGGAGTAAGCTGTGAAAAAAGTGCCACTGCTATCTCGCACCCCATCGACCATATATATACACCATATACATATAGTATATATACGTTCGTTTATGTATATGAATATTTGATACGGAATTACCGAGCGTGAACCGTTCCGTGGACGTCGCTGCTGCTGTGTTGGGCCATGTTGAGAGGGTGCCAAGTGAAAAAGAAAAAAAAACGCGACAGCTATTTTCATCAAAATAATTCGCGGATTGCGGAAAGAAAAGTTAAACGCAGCCTCCGAAAAATTAACACCGATGAACTTGGCTTTTGAAATCCGCTTGGAATATTTCGCTGTTTCCACTCGCCCTGTGGCTTTTTTCTTTTTTTTTTTTTTTCATGATTTTTGGCTTACCCGGTGCCGTCGCGAGGATTATCACGATTTTTCGAGTGTACCACGACGAAACTCCCGCCCGAACGCTGTAACCCACTTTGCCTCTCGATCGCGGCGCTCCCCGTGTGCTGCTGTTTTTTCATCATCTCTTTCTCTCTCTATAACGTGTACTCGCGTAGGCGGTTCATCGAACAGAGCTTCGTGTGCTTTCACGCTCGCTCACAGCCATCCGAACATTCTGCAAACGGCCAGAGAGCAATACGGATACCCGTGGCGGTATATATAATATGCGTGCGCACGTTATGTGCACATAATACATGGCGCTATGTGCACCAAGGCTGCGCCGTACATTCCTCGCACGGTGAAGAGTTAACCCAATTAAAGCGTGCATTAGCGAAACGCCAGCATAGGTTTCACGGCGCGCTCGCCGTGTGGAAAGCCCAGTGCTTCGCCCATAAACGATACGTCTTGAAAGCACGCTACGCGGGATTACGAAAACGCGAGAGAGAGAGGGCGGAGGCGCCCTCATCGATTTTCCCAAGATAGTCGAGATAAAAAGCGAACACTCGCCGTAAATGAGTTCAGGAAGTCGGGTATACCTCTCGTCCCCTCCCCCCACAGCGGTAATACGTTATTAAGAAGAGAGAAAAAAAACAGCCACGACGCAAAGTGGAGCTCGCACGTTTCTTTGTCGCACCTTTTTTTTCCAGTCCTCGCCTCTCGTCTGCACAAAGCCTCGTCCGGGCAAAAAGTACGTCGATCATTTTATCCTACGTTTTTTTTTTTTTCTCTCCCCTTTTTTTTCTCGCTCTATCCTTTAAACCACTCTACCGGAAGCTGTAGACCATTCTTTGACAGGTGAAAGAGAAATTGTGGAAAAAAATGTGTCGTACAAACAGAGCGGACGAGGATGCGAGAGCTCGTTATCGATTTCCAGCCTGGCGACAGCCTTCGAATAAAAATGTATTTATAACTGTTTTGCTCCGATTCGCCGCGGTGATTCTTCCATCAACTCGTTGGTGCAGCGATTGACGGACGTGCGCTCGTCGCGAAACCCTCCCGGAAAGGGTTCGCTCTCGTCGGACGCACAAAGCGTTGTTCCCGATTATCCACGATACACGCGTGTTTGATCCTCGATGCGAGCGAAACCAGTGGCTGCAGCGGCGGAGAAGCGCGCGAGCCGTGCTGCTTCGACTAATTGAGGCTATAAATTCATAGACACACAAACGTTGCGTGTAGCGCGCGGGCTGCGCAACTGTATCGCTTGTCGGGTGCGCGCGCGCGCGATTGTTGGGATTCAATGTTTCCGGAGGAAACGCGAGAGCTGTATCTCCGAGTTAACCCGCGGCACGATGGAAGCACAACGGGGGCCGAGGGATGCGAAGTTGCCCGAGGGTGCCGGGCGCGCGTGTTGTTGAGAAACGAGAAAGGCAGATATAGAAGACGAAGGCGAGTCCTCGGTACGGATTATACGGCTTTGCACTGCCAACGCCGCCGTCGTCGCCGCCGCCGCTGCCGCTAGTACGAGTGGCTTCGACGGTAGTTCGTCGGGGTTTCCGGGGTTGGGCGAGTGGAAGGAGAGAAGATCGCAGCATCCCGAGCATTGTCGGGGATCTCTGGATACACAAAGATAATGCCGCGAAGGGGCTGCCGGTTCTCGAAACGCTCCGAATGCCGGACGAAGACCGCAAACTCCGACAATAATAGTATTCTGGCTTACGAGCGCGAGATTCAGATTGGTAACCGCGCCGCGCGGCACCACCTTCGCCCGTGCATCACCGCTGCGATCCTCGCAGTTGGTACGACAGAGGCAATATATAGACGAAATAGAGGGGCCCTGCCCTCTCCCTCGATCGTAGACCCAACTTGGGTTTGTCGACCGACGGCAGGGCGTAGTTCAACGCAACACGGGTCAACGAAGAAATCGTTAACTCGTTTCTCGTCAGGATATTTAACGCTAGCGTCGTCGATGGGTATAATCGGGCGGCCAGAAGAGAGAAGTTAGAAAACGGGCGCTTCCACAGCAGCGTTCGCAGATTCTCGGATCTTCACTGCGTTCGGCCGGTACACAGCGGGAGTGCGAGAAAGAACGAGAAGCTGAGTAACGATTGCGCCCTCTCACGGTGCAGGACCGTAACGCGAAATGTCCGAGAGTCTCTGATGGTGAGAAGTGGCGCGGTAGCCGGGGGTGCTGAAGCGCTTTGCGCGGGGCAAGTCGGGTGCGAAAAATCCTCTCGCTGAAAGTTTGCCGCGAACCGATCGAGGCGTTCGCGCTCGCTAGCTCGCGCGCGAGGTACTTAAAGTCCCGTTAGCGCGTGGCTCTCGCGCGCGAACGAGAAAATAGCGCGGACGACTGCGACAACTACGAGGCGACGTTCTCGCGCCGAGACATCTGGAAAGTTTCCTGCCCCGGCAACGCCACTGGAAGCATTGGCACTGCACTGCACAGCACGGTACAGGGTGCAAACGCGAGCGAGGGGATGAGGTTGCGTTCGAGTACTGCGACGGACGACGACGAACGGAACGAACGAAACGGAAAGAGCGAAGGTACAAACTGTTACAAGGCACCGGGCAATTCCGCGTCTCTTTTGCAACGCTGCACGCGCTCGTCGTCGACTTATTTTCTTCTCGGAAAAAGGCTTCCAGCGAATAAAAACATCTCGCGGATAAAGCCCATGGTGCGACCGAAAAGTGGAAGACGACCAACGGCCCGGACGAGTGTGAACAGCCTTTTTTCGACGTTCACGCCGCAGCATTCCGACGAACTCGGACGAAAGAGCCAGGCGGAAACGGAGTTAAAGGAAGCCCGGGTGTGCGAAAAGTGCGGCGACGGAGTAACGTTATAATTTCAACGCGCTGCTGCAAAGCCAGCCACCGACGGTCGTCAAACTTCTGGCGGGCTCGCGGAAGCGAGAGTGTCGCGAAAAACGTGGAGAGAAGAGCCGAAAGCGGCAACGAATTTCGCGCAATGTGTAATCAGAGTCGCTGACCGCTGCGGTGGAAGCGAGAAGGGATCGAGTCAAAAGAGACCATCCGAGCAGTTTCGCGAAGCGAAACACGAAGCAAACGTGGGTACGCGAAGGGTGCTGCAGGAGGGGTTCTGCTCTTCTTTCTGACCGCTGGAATCATCCGATTAATCCAGTTCGCGAGCAGGATGTTCCGGCACCTCGGAAGGAACCCACGGCAGCCGGGGAACGGAAGTTTACCACCGAGTCCCGGAAGCAACCGCAATCGAATGGATCTTCGAGTTCGAACGCGCCGCAACCGGACATCGGCGCCGCCGGCGCGTCTCTCTCCCGTAGCCCCCGGGGAGGGGTTTCCTCACCGCGACGAGATCGATACCCATCGTCGATGCGGGTTTACTCGCGATCCAGCCCGTGCGCGCGGTGATACTCGTGAGATCCGATACTCGCCGGGATGCACGACGGGACCGCCGCGACGATTCGGGAATACCGATTACCCTTACCGATGGGATGAACGAATCGCGTCGGTCGGGATCAGTCAAGTATCAGATCGTTCGGCTCTGCTCTCAGTGTCGAGGTTCCAATATCCGTTGACGCTGATTCACGTGCAGCCGCGGCGATTGCGAACCCGGAACCCAACGTCTCGATGCAGGCTGGGAGGCTGAACAGCTTTTTTCAAATCAAGCTATCTGCATTGCGCGTAGACGCGTGGATAATCGAAGAGCGAATATATCGACTGGGACGCATCGATTGTCTGAGCAGTGCGCGCCGGAAGAGACTGCAAGAGCCAGACCCAGGAATCTAATAATCCATGCGGCTGGACCATAGCCAACCCAAAGTCTGCAAGTTCTCGGTACGGCGCGCTAGCTCTTCGAAGTACATATACCAAGTGCGCACTTGGTTCTATAGCTAAGCCCTTGGCTCGCGGTGTGCCGCCGCGCGCGCGCTTAGAATCCGGGCATATCATCGATGTTCCGCTTCGTCCTCTCGTTCTCCGGGCTTCTCTGCGAGCGAGAGATATGCACTCGTCTCGAAGAAAAGCCCCGAGTCGTGCTCCGTCACCCCGATGCTCCGCGCACTCTGTGCACCGTTGGCAAGACGAACGATCGGCAAGTGAGTCGCGGCTTTACGCACGTTAGAGTGGATGGAAAAAACACGAACCCGCTGAAAGGAGAAATCTCTGCCCCCCCCCGCGAGATCAAGATTGCAGCTCTGCGTCAGTCGCGAGAGATGGAACCGGGAATACGGGGACGGCAGAAGCGGCACGACGGATGCATTATCGACGAACCGAATATCACCGGAGACGTCGAAGCTTCGTCTCGCGACGAAATTTTACCGTCTTCGCCCTCGCGTCTCGCGGAATGTCAACCGCGAGCCCCGCGAGATATTCCCGCCTTGCTCGCCAGGTTCGACCCCTGCTCCACTTCTGATTCTCTCGAAACTCGGTCTTACGTCGGCTCGCGAGCTTTTACTCAGCGAATCATCTTGGGCAAATGGAGTAGCCCGCTGGTCCTCGAGACAAGCCGTGCTCGAACCCTCCCAAGCTTTCGGGGTACCCGCAGTCCAAGCGAGATCGGATCAACCAAGGAGGAAGCAGGCGAGCTCGGCGCCGCTCACCCTTCGCAGCGGGTACATGAGAGCGACGCGCGACTCGCGAGACGATTTACGAGCCTGCGAAACAATGCAGTCGACGAAGGACGCGCTCCTTGAGCGAAGTTAACGGTGCAACGAGGAAACGGGACAACGTTAACCCGCTGCTGCTGCCGAAAGTTTGCACGTGCCGCGGCGAGTTCCGTTTTCCCTCCGATAGCCGGGACAATCACCCGCGTCTCGCGTTGTTCCCGTGTCTACGATCTTTTCCCTCTCATCGAGTGCCACTCATCGCTCAGCCACCGACGGAATAGCTCGCATTGTTCTCCGATTCGGTGATACAGCGTTGCGCGCAAACGACTTACTCGCCGTCTCGCTTTCGAGTTCCCCTTCGCATTCCTCTCGCTGTCCGAGACGGAGATCACGAAACCTTCAAGCAATGTCCATTCAGTGTTTATCTATGCAAATCCGTCTCAGGACAGCATCCTTCGTCGGGTACGAATCGGGATTGACCGTAATTCTGGGGATTGATTTCCAGATCGCGGCAGATTTAATTCCCGTACAAATGTTTCGTTTCGTTCCAATGTGTCGAGAGATATCGGGTCCAAAAACACCGCATTCGCGGGAAACTGCGTGATATCGTCACCACGTTTGGTCGGAGTGACGGAAGTTGGTTCGAACTGCGGGTAATTCATCGGCGGTCGCCAACCTTACACGGGACATCGCTTATTTCGTCGTGTTCGGTGCCAGCCACGTATCTCCTCCCGTCTCTCCCGAACTCCACGCTCGCTGAGCTTTTCACCGGTGAACTGAGAAACCCCCGAACACACTTCTGTTTCGTTCTGCGCGCACTGTTACCCCCCTCCCCGTGAAGCTCCACACTTCGACACTTTTCGTCGCCGGCAGCGTTTACGGGAACCGGGCAACGCGTGACGGACAACGTCCCTTCGCGCTTGTACCGGACTTCGTTTCGCTGTACAACGGAACGTTCCGACTCTGAAACATCCACTCTGTCGCTCGATCCTCGAACTTCCGTTATCCCGGCATTCTTCAGCGACTGCCGGATCTCCCCCATCTCTCCGCCGTCTCTCCGCGATACCGCGTCTGCGGGTTCGAATGCTGGACCAAATCCGATGTGAGAGCAGCTACGTTCTATGCGCCCGAATAGCCGCACCGACAGCACAAAGTTTGCGCTTCCTCGTCGCGGTTTTAAATTACTTCGCTCCGACTGTTAATGGCTGGTTGCGCACAGCTATAGCCCCGCGGTGACGTCGATGGTTTCGGTAAAAGCTTAATCGAACAGCGCCAGCCACGAACCAGCGGCAACACAGCGTTGATCGCGTAGGATCGGAACGGCGACGTCCGGATGATTTTTCATTACGAATATCGAACCACGCAATCTCGCTCCAGACCGCATACAAAGCACCTGAGCGGGGAAAATTTTGTTCGGAACTTCGAGGATTCACGCGCGTAACGACCTAATTTTTGTTATCACGAGGGATCACATGCAGCCTGCGATGCTGCGAACCGGAAATTCACCTCACCCTGGCTTCTGCACGGAAGTGCCTCTGTGGAAAAAGGGAAACAATGAGAAAACAACGTTGCGGATAATCTCATTTTGCGAGCGCGCATCATTGTTCCTAGTGCAGTTACAAAGTTGACGACAACCGAAACTAATATTAGAGAAGAAAAATTGCCGGGACGTAACATGCGAACAAGACACTTGGCAGCGGTACCAACGCGATTGCAGCGAAGATCAATTCGGAGGGGGGTCGATCACGTAGCGCTGGAATGACATCAACCGGGCTGTCCGGTCGATGTCTCAAACTACGTAATCTCACTTCGGCCGCGCATACGAACTGCTGCCGTTACAGGTGGATATCGGTGGAATTGGAACGTGACGGAAAAGTTTGCATATTGCGACGCGGTCGTGTTATCGGCAGATGTCGACTGTAGCCTCGCGTTCGCGGAGACCAACGTCGCACCCGGCGGCATGTACGATTGTACGATTAACGACAGTTTCCCCGTGGGACTTGCAGACTCTTTTGCGCAGCGACGCCGAGGAATCCGTAAGTGAGCGACCGCGACAGGCGCCGCTGAACTGCCAGGCTAAATCGACGCTAACTTTGCGGTTTCGCGCGTGGCAAACCCTCGAAATACGTCGGGTAAATAGTTGATAACGTGCGGAGCTCGATGCGACAATATCCGGCGAGTCGCGCGGTGTTCCAGGCGAATCGAACGAGGGTCGGCGAAATCGAGAGCAGCCCGCGGAAGGAGGATACACGTCCTTCGTTGCGGGGGCTTCCAATTTCGACAGGACAAATACCGTCGTGGAGAGCGGGGGGGGGGGGGGGGGGGGCAGAGCGGGAGAGAGAGGGAGAGCTGCCAGGCCGTTTTCCACGTCGTTTGTATGATTAGGCGACCGAACATGATCGAGTACGTGTGCAAGTGGCACGTGCACACGACCGCGCGTCGAGTGTCCTCACGCCGAGCCGAGATTTACCGGCACTCCGAAATTGGGCTTACTCTCACTCGGCGGAGCAGCAGCGGCAGCAGCAGCAGCAGCTTCGCGTCCAATCTACTTCGACGAGAGCAACGCGAGGGCGACGCGCGCCATCGCGCTCAATCCGGCGGTGTTAAAAACCGTCGACGTTTGGACGTCGCGCGTTTTATTTTGTACTTTTTCCTCGTCGTGTCTCCGTAAAATCGACGGCAAGATTCGGTGAGGACGATTGACGAAAATTTTCACGTCGACCGCACGCGAGAAAAGTACAAAAGTACAGACAACAAAATCGTCCCCGAATCAGCTGATCGCGACCGCAAACGCGGACGATTCACCGTTTGCCCGCTGGCGGTCGATAATTATAAGCGAAACTACGGGGAAGTTGAAAGCACGTCGACACCAAAAATCTGTATAATTGAAAAAATGGCAAGCGAGGTATGAAACGAACGAACGAACGAACGAATGAACGAACGAACGAACGAACGAACGAACGAACGAACGGACGGACGGACGGACGGACGGACGGACGGACGGACGGACGGACGGACGGACGGACGAACGAACGAACGAACGAACGAACGAACGAACGAACGAACGAACGAACGAACGAACGAACGAACGAACGAACGAACTAACAGACGGACGGACGGTCGGACGGAACGAACGAACGGAACGGAACGAACGAACGAACGGAACGAACGAACGAACGGAACGAACGGAACGAACGAACGGAACGAACGAACGAACGAACGAACGAACGAACGAACGAACGAACGAACGAACCAACGACCGACTGAACGAACGAACGAACGAACGAACCAACGACCGACTGAACGAACGAACGAACCAACGAACGAACGCCCCTCCACTCGGGCGAAAAATCCAGGATTTCCAATGGAGTTTGTCTGTATAGCGCGGCAAAGCTATACTACTGATTTTCGTTGAAAACGCGGCCGATCGGCTGCATTGTATCCCAATACGCGCAGGCAATTGCATGGAGAGAATGTGTAGCCGTGGCATACAAAACTTCACTGATAATCCCTCTGTGGTGTTCCACGCACCCGCGCCCCCTTCCCGGCGCGCTCTCATCACCTCGGGGCTCGCGCATTCGCTTTTCCCACTCGCGCCGTGCAGTTTTTTTGCTCTCTTCGTTTTTTAATTCAACTCGAATTTATAACTCCCTGTGACCAGTGGAAATGCGACGTGTCATAAAAATGGAAAGAATAATTCGAAAAAAAATTAATGCAATCGACACTGGTACTATAATGGCCGGAACGCCATGGCTTTGTCGTAACACGCTTCGCTGGTTCTTTGTGTGGACGCAACTTTTTCCCGATTTTTTTTTGCTGCGCTTCCGCTAGAATCGGTGAAATTAAAAATAAATTCGAGCTTTGGGTAAGAGAGAAAGTTCGCTAAAAAATAACCTGCATGATTTTATTTCTTTGCGCGGAATGACAGTCATATTTGCATGGCTACGCGAAAAGAACGAAGTCTCTGGTTATCCCAGGCGTCGCTGCACCTTTCCTCGGCAGTGCCGGCACTTTCGGCGCGCCCGGAGATTCGATACGGATTATCCACCGAACCGCGGTGGTAATGACTTTTCCTTCGGAATGTCGAGATTTCTTCTCGTCGTATCGGCCGGTGGCGCCCCGACCTTTAACCCCGAAAAGGCACCCGCCCTCGTGTCAATCGACGAGATTCTCTCGTCTCGCGCGACGGCGTCGGAGATAGGTGCTTAAAGAGGAAAGATGTACAAAAGAAGAAGCAAGCGCGTCGTCATTCGGCAGCCAATTTCCCGGCGAGATTTCGCAAGTGGAACACCTTCGCTTCTTGGTAGCAGAAGCGAGATAATATATATTTTTTTGTTCTTTTCCATTTCTTTTTGCAACGCTTGATACCGAGAATTTCCATTTTTAATTCGATAAATTGTGACTAAAGTTCTTCTCATAATATCCGAGGGTTATGCTATTTCCAGCAGTCATCGGAGATGAAAGTCATTGACATTCGGAGCTACGATTTTGCGGAATGCACGCGAGACGACGACGCACGGATGAACAGAGCCGAAGCAATTTGCCTATCCTCGAAAATGTTTACACAACATCGCGCTAACTCGCAGAAACAAATGTTCGCGCGTCGCCACAAACTACGCCCGTAAAGATATTTTCGTTGAGCCACGCGCGACGCAGGCGTATCCCGCGCGCCACGCTAAATCGTCGCGTTTCAAAAAAAATCAAATGGCATCGTTAAAGCGACGATAGGCTAGGCGCGAGTCGCGCGAGGAGCAGCGACAGCAACTGCGTCGCGATACCGAAATAACAATCATTATCCGACACCCACGGTCGAACGCACCAAAATGCTCGGACGGCAAAATGCGCACGTTTCTTCCTCCTCGATTCCCGATAGCGCATCGATACGTTTTTCGTTTGCTTCGCAGTCGATTATCATTCGTCGACCATTAGCCTACGATTTTCTTGGTTTTGCCGCAAAGTTCGCGCCGTGTGCTTCGTTGAATTTGGGATAACGGAGCCAAACATTAATCTATCCACCTCGATCATCCCGCGGTGTGGGTATTTAAAAAGATATTACAGAAAGAAAGCTGTGCAAGCGACGTTTAATAGTGCCAACGAGTAGTAAATTAACAAGACGCTCTCGCGTCTCTTCCTCCCCCCTCCCCCTCCCTCCTCAGCAGCTGCAGCACCTTGGGACACGTCTTGGGGTGAACGCTGCCGGACGCCCAAAAGTCATTCTAAACGCGTTGAATATAAAACGGACGACATCTGACGTACGACACACGGACGTGGGTTGATAAGCCGCGACGGGAACAAATGTATCTCGTGGCAACTACCGCGCGCGCGAGCGCTACCGTTGAACGGGCGAGCGCGCGCCCACGCGAAATTGCCTGCTGCTCGGTTGCGACTATATACACGGGACGCGCGCGACGTGCCAAACAAGTCTCGTCGCATTATATCTCCGTATATATTACGCGGGTATCGTACCCCGCTGCGGATCGCGAGATCAAACGCGCGCCACGCCGAAAAAAAATAACACGTCAAGACTTCTCGCCAGTTCGGTTCCAACGGCGGAGCCGAGGATCGCCGAAGGTTTTTTCGACACACTCTTCGCGTCGCACCGAATCGTGTGTCAACGCCTGTTTTACATAGCTATTTATAAATCATCGGAGAATTATATCCCCGAGAATTATAATATCACGAGGCGGCCAGAAATAAATCAATTAACTTTCGAATTGAAATAGAAATTACGGTTTTAAACCCGCGATAAGCGGGACGAAGACATCACGTCGTGTATCGCGGATTTTACGATTCGCCGTTCGGGGAAGCAGTGGTAATTACATTCGGCGCGGAGAGGTCGAACAAATGTCGCTCGGGCGGAAAGCTCGAGCACCGATTCTTCGGCTGCGGCGAAGCAAAGGCCGGGACCATGTGCCGACGCTATTTTATAAATATTTATACTCTCGGGCTTGATATGTGTGTTCGGTCGGTACGGGCGCGACGCTCGGAGCTCCCTTCGGGTCGTTCGAGGATTACGTCGTGTGTGCCACCGCAGTTTTACCATTATGTGCACCACGTGAGTTCGCCGCGAGACGGAACTCTGGCCTGGTATTTTTAGCGTGTTTCCGAAGAGCATCGCGACGCTGCTGTACCGGCGTCGAGTCGCTCACACGTCGCAGCCCCGTTCCCTCGAAGCGGCCCGATTCAATCGAAGCCCTCGAGCGGAAGACACCGGTTTCCGATTCATTTTTTTTTATCGTTTTTCGCGTTTTTCTCCTCGAATTTTCGATTTTTCGGGCAAACATCTGTCGTTTTTGGAATCAGCGAGAAATTTCCCATCGAATAGGGTTTTAAAACTTCGTTAAACCGAACATTTTTTTCGCCGAAAATCGCAAGGTTCTTCCCTACACTGGGCAACCTCTGACCGCGCGCGTAAGCGCGCATTATTGTTCCTAGTCCCTCTTTTAAAAAGTTCATGAGTAACGGAAAGCATTGTTAGCAAACTATTCGAGCTGTGATTGGCTGGGACTCTCAGACCGAGTCCAGGTTCATTTGTCCTTGATAACTTTGACAGTTCTGTCAAATATCGTATTTTTTTTAATCCACTAAAAAAAGGTTCATGGTAGTTTTTTCAGGGGTAGAATATGCGACTTGAGAACGATGGTATACGTTAAAAGTCGATATTTTGAAAAAATAAATTCCGTGACCCCGATTTAGGCGGTTTTCGGCCCGGCGGCCAGATCTAGGATTTCTGACAAGCAAAACAACAAATTTCGTTTTTTTTTAATGAACTAAACAAGGTTTTTTTAGTTGCGATTTACCCTTTTAAAGCTTTATAAGAGCGCAGCAGCGCAAAGGTACCTCGGGCACGCGCTCCAGCGCGTGTGATTAGCCTAGTATAATAAATAATGCAATCGCGTTGAAATCGCGCTTCCGAAGAGGCGGAGCTCGCCGCCGATGGCTACGCGCGCTCTGTATACCGATGGAACAAGCGACAAGTGTTATAAAAAGGGAAGAAGAAGCGCGAGCCACGGGATTGCCGACACGAGTGGCGACAGAAGGAAAAGCTCCTCCCCCCCCCCGACGACGCGGAGAGTGACAGAATACGATCGTTTCGAATTTCCCGAATCCGCTGACGGGTCGGCTGTCGCTGCGCGGGCTGCGCTGCCGGTCCGGTTTTCGGCCGCGGCTGTCCTATGCTCTCGATAATGCGCGTAGTCAAGCCGCTCCCCTACCTCCGCGATGCACCACCCCCGCGATGCACCGCGACATCAAATGGAATGACATATTCGATTTCACTGTCTCGCGCACGAGTCGTCGCTTTCGAGCGGAGAGCGAGGCACCAGCTATACACACAGCTCGTCGGCGTGACTCCCCACCTCGTATATATCGTTCAACCGTGTGGTACACGTAGCGTATATGTAACATATACACAAACGTTTACATACGTGTAAAAAGCTGTTCCGGAAAATCGTGAACGAAAAGTCAACCCCATTATAATAAATTATTTATGGCGTTGCGTGTCGTTCACACCTATTACCACGATGGACGTAACTAATTTGTATTTACTCGGTTAGCGCGAGGCTGTCGCGAGGATCGTCAAATTCGACGAGCAAACGGAAACGGTAATGAACGACCTGATGAAAAAAAAAAGGGTAAAACTGCGGAATCGCGGTGACCCCGTAACCCGGCGACGAATTGGAACTCTCCGAATTTCCGCCGATGCGCAACTTTCGACCTGGACACGACGCACTCTCTTACGACGAACAATTATTCGTCATTGATAATGGTGTTTCCACAGAGCGAGTTTCATTGGAAATTGTAGGCGCGCGGAGATTGGCCAATCACTGCTCGGGGGTCAATGGCGGCACTTAGACCGGACACCGGCTGGCCGAGTCTGTGTTCCCGGCGCAGAGGGCGCGCGCTTCGCACTCTATTACCGTAGTTCGATATAGTCGCGTGTATTTTTCGCAGTCGATGGTAGCGCGCGCCGCCTGCGGCTATATACGACGGGGGCGAGGAGGGGGAGGGGGTAGGTAGGTACTACTCTCGGTAGTCGAGTGCTCGACGGCGCTACTCGACCAAGCCCAAGGGACATATCGCTCTGGATTAACGTCCCGAAGGAAGATTGATCGTGACGTACGTGTACGTATGTCGGGTGGGCGGGTGGGGAGCGCGACTGGCGTGGCGGTGGGAGGCAGGAGGCAGGAGGCCAGGGCGTTAGCCCGAACGTCGGGGTGCATGCTCTGCACTCGCTCACTTTTGTTAAAAAATTCACGAGACGTTTTTCGACCCCACGCGCCGGTTCCACCGCGTTTTACAACCCCCAAACCCATCCCCGCAACCCGTGCTGCTTTTTTTCTGTCTTTCGCGGCTGTACAGCGAGCTCGGCTCGTCGTTCCTTTTTCCACCCCCCACCCCGCCCGTCTCTCTCGGCCGGAAAATTGAAAAACTCCTGAGAAGGAAGCCAAACCCCGGTTGCCGGTTGGTGTCTGACGAATGCCCGCTGCCAGCTGCTGTGTACCGCGTATACCCACCTACCTACCTACCCACTGCTTACTGCCTACTACCTACTACCCGCTACCTATACCAGGACGACGAGCTTTGCGAACGAAAGCTCGAAATGTATAGCGCACGAACGGCTTTTACGCACGGGACATTCCGCGCCGAGTCTTCCTTCGCGTCTCGGATGTTCCCGATAATCGGCAGGATATTTCTAACGATTAAGATTCACTGTGACGAATGTTTTTTTTTTAGTATCAAAATCTGCTCGATTACCAGCCACGACGACGTGGGTCGCGGACAAAAATGTCAACGATTCGACACGGAACGCCTCGTGCCGCGTAGGCCTCGTCGTCGCTGCGAAACCCGCCGAACCGCACCCTCGCTCGCGTTTCTCATCCTTTATTTTCCGGAGGAAAGTTCATCGCGAAATATATGGACCTCGTATTAGGGGATTTTCTTATGCGGTTCCTTCTTTTACCCCCACCCTCTCGACCCGCTCCGCGAGCTCACATAACGCGCGCAGCCTTCGTCTCCTCTCCGCTCAGCCGTCTTCGAGCCCGCTGTGTCTGTGCCTCTCGCGCTGCCGGTGGGAGCGGAATTTTTTATTCACCCGTTATTAAGGGAGCTCGCAAAATTGCGTGATCCCTCCTACCGGTGCACATTTTATGTCGAGAAATTACAACGTTCCTTATACCAGCGTCTGTGTGTTCCCGGATCTCGTCTCACCCCCCCCCCCCCCCTCCCCCCACCCCTTCCCTCCGACCACCCTCGCCACCCCAGTCATATATAATAATAATCCGTGCCCCCTTGGCTTATTTTCCTCCTCTGCTTTACAAGTCTTTTGTTAACCCCCCCCGCATCTCGCGGGTCAGCACTCACGAATTTTTTTACGTCGAGGGTCTGATTTTACTATTCTCAGAACGCGGGGAGAGCTTTCTTGAGATTGCCAAAGCCGCGCTCACCGCCCTCCCAGACTCCCGCCCTCCCCACAGCCACGCAGACAGCAGCGTCGTTAAGTCCGAAATCCGCTTGCCAAATGTACTTTTCAACGGTGGAACCGGCGCGCGCCTCAAAAAGGTCGCGGAGTGGTTGTCGTTCCGCTCGACCGAAGAGCCCGCGCGAGGAGCGACTGGATTCGATCGGAATAACGAAGAGGTCGCTGTGCGTGATTCTCATATAAAAATCGTGTGTTGTCAATCGGTCGCTCGGGCGTACGATTTGCGCGTGAAGAGGCGATATACCTCGCGCGCATCGGAGTACAGTGCGAAACCGCCTGTCGATCGAGTCCAGCACTGCGAAATAAATCACTCTTCGTTAAAAGTGACATCCGCGCCCCTCGCGGAAGTCGCGTCGCCACCCCCCGAGTGCGCATGGGTTTCCTCTCGGTGGGCTCATTGGCCGAGACAAGCGACTTTGACGCGGCAGCTTGGCCTTTCTTCTCCATTCTCGTTCTCCCGTCTCCCGCTTCGCGTTCAAAGCTCTACAACGGCGATGCGTTCGCAGAACGACCATGGATTCTCCCTTGTTTTCCGGGGGCTCGCGAGTACTCCGGCCCCATCTTAACGCGATCTTCCGGCTTTCCGCACGCGCTCGCAACGAAATATCGACTGTATACGCGCGCGTACACATATATATGGCCCAAGGCTTTCAGGACCCCCGCCGACTCGGGCGTGTTCGGTCTAAGAGGGTCGCGGGAAACCTCGGACGGGGGAGACTTTCGCTCTCGCGCGATGTGTCGCGCGTGCTATACGTGCGGGGCCGAGACAGAACGTCGCGGCGGGCGTTCTCGACCACCCTCGCGCGCGCGCGACTTTCACTCCGCTTCACTCGTGTAGCAGAAATGGAACCATCTCGTCCTACATCGCGTCCTCGGAGAGAGCAGCCTATGTGCTTCCCGCTTTCCGCTTGCCGCACACACTCGCACCCACGCTTATCGCGCGCGTCACTGGGAAAATTGTGCGTCAAAGAAATCTGAGAATCAAACGCGAATTCGACGAAAAGCTCCCCGTCGATTGAATTCCGCGGAAGAGCCAGCTCGCGCCTTTTTCGCATATGCCAATCCGATAAAACGGACCGTTGGCATTTCACGAGTTACTTTTATCGAGTTTCAATCGGAAAACGCGCCGAGTGGGTCTAATTCACCGCCGACACAGGGTCGAGGTCATATCGGACGCGTTTGGGGAGGTAAATCGAAGATTGAAAGAAGCCACGCGTACCGCGGTCAGCAGGCGTTGATATTCATTCTCAAGTCGACATCGGTCACTGCCGCTCCTTCCCTATCGCGAGACTGCACGCGGCGTCTCGTCTTATCGCGCAAGCGCGTCTCAAAAAAAAGAGCTCGCATTGCAGTTGGAGTGTAGAGTTATGCGCGCCAATTACTAACGAACGAATCTGCCTCATCTCGGACTCGGGCGTTCGCGTTTTGTTTTTTTTTTTTTTTTTTTTTTTTTCGACGACACAATTAAGATAATTGTGGTCTTTCACTTCGGCTCCGTTCCGCGGTGAGTCGTCGTCCTCCCTGTCTGCCGTCACTTAGCGCACACGCATTGTCGGCGCGCAGTGGCTTCTCGCGCCTTTCTCGCGGACTTCCCGTGGACAAGTCGCGAGGCTCGTTAAGGGTTCTCCGCCAATGTCGTGTAAAATCCAGACGGCGTCACTGGTCTTCTCGTTCGACTCCGAATCGCGACGATTTTTCTAACTATGATTAATTTAACCGCGCATCGACGTAACTATTCTTCCGATACGCAATCGAACAATTCCTCGGTGTAATCTTGGAAAAACGTTATCACAGTTGAGCCGCGATCGATAGCGAGAAGCCATCGAAATTAAAGCAAACGTCGCAGTTTCCCTCGTATTTTCCTTTGTCTCCCAGACGTAACCGAACGTGCATGCACCGCGAGAGATATATGTATTGCCGAGCGAAGCATTGTGCACCGCATTGTAAGCGAGTTCGCGGCTTCCTAATGACTCGAGACTGTCTCTCAGCGGGTGTGGTACGATCTCGCGGTGGCGACGGCTGCTGCTTCTGCTGCTGCTGCTGCCGGTGCAGCTGCAGCTGCAGCTCGGCTTCTCGGATTAAATGTGGAAGGCCGCGAGATTCTCTCGTCTCAGCCTCTCCTACCACGTGTCTTGTCCTCCCGCAGTGTGTACGTAACGGCGCGACGCGCGCGAGGCGCTCCTCGCCGCCGTTCGTTGCACGTAACTCCGCGCGCGAGTGTGTCGCGCGCGAGTCTCTCTCCCCGCGTCTTTGTTCCCATGTCCGCCTTAATGCGGACGCGTAATTGCGGAGTCGTGTTTTCACCAGACGCTTGCCTCGCGCGCCCGTCTCCGTACGTACACCAACGTGGATTCAGTTTGTCACTGCCTGCGCCAAACTCCGCCGAGCGCTGCACCGAAACTATCGCGCGCGCGCGCGCCCGGCGACGAGTTCGCTGTTGCTGCTGCTGCTGTGCACGTATAATCTCGACGCGCTGAAAATCGCCGAGTCGAAAATTTGGGAACTGCATCCGGCGACGTAACAGCATTAAACTATTGAAGCACAGCACACAAACACACACGCACACTGCAAGTGATTGTGTAAATCACTCGAAAGCGCATTCTGGACTTTTCGCTTTTTTCGTGATCTATGTACTTACGCAAAAAAGTGATGAAAAATCACTGCCGACCGATGATAAGGAAGATGCTTACGTTGCCGTCCGTTGGTTACCATCTAACTTCCAATTGGTTGAATGACTATGTTTCCTGGACAGAAAAAACGCGACAGAAACGGACATCGGTGTATCCGAGCATTCGTCCTTCAGAGCGCGAGAAGCACTGCCACCGCGATCCTCATCGTCGGACGAAGTCTGCGTTCAGTCGACGTATCGTTACCCCGTCCGCGAAATGCAACTGCACTCTCGCCGATTCGATTTCCGAGTAACTAGAAAAATCAGTCAACCGCGGAAACTAGAATCTTTGAAGTTCAAGAGGCAACGACGAGAACGACGACGATGACGACGACGAGTGTTTCTCCCCCGCAAGTGTATTTTTCCAATACTGCATATCGGTATTTCATTTCCGTTTTCATCTTCGCGCAGTCGATACCACGGCGGACGCGTAACGGGGCGCAGCTCGACTTTACCGCTAACTTTTTTAATAACTCGCCATTGATACTCACGAACTGCGGCGCGCACATAGCGCAAATCGATGAATGTTATCGATACGTATCATCCAATCTCGCGAGAAAAAAAGAGCAGCGCGGGAGGGGTGGACACTCGTTCATTTTCAGAGATCCCGTGTGGGTATCGCGCGCATTAAACCGGTCCGCGCAGCAGGGGCAACTCGTGTATGTATATCGAGTTGAGTCGCATCCGTGGCACTTGCATGCGCGCTCGGGGTTGCAAGTGGGAAAAGGGCCGTCCAGGGAACGTTTCCACTCGTGCTCGCGTATGCGCACAAACGAACCACCCAGCATACACAGGCGCGCGCGCGCACACACCGAGTCACCGGCCGCGAAGCCGACGACACCGCAAGCTCGGCGTGTTCGTAAGAGTCGAGTGAGTTTGAAACGGTGCAACGAGTTCTCAGTCGAAACAGAAGTAGCGGAACGGCGGGCGAACGGGAAATGAATCCGCAATCAGAGACCCACGTGGCTCTTACACGCGCAGCCTGCGCTACACGAATATACACGCGGTTTCTCCACAGAAGCAGGGAGTCGCATTTGATTCGGCTTTAAAGTCGTTATCTCGAGTACGAATGTTAGCAGCTTTGGCTGAAGTGCGAGCACCATATAAACACGATTACTCGATTAACGAAGATGCGGCAAAAGCATTTGGAATACAAGAGGATCGATGGACATGCGCAGGCGGCAAATATCTTTCAGCCTCTCTATAAATTAACGAAGATAAATTAACGTGCTCCGAGTCGGACCGTCGTTCGCCGGAACACTATTGGTCCAATGGCCCATTATCCGGCAATTTTTCGCTCGGCTCTTATCTCGACGTATTGTACTCGCGCTGACGATGGAGACGGCTCCGTGCGGGAAGAGCCGTATCGACTTCCCGTCTCGGGGTTGGACTGGCGGTTCGTCGATTCCCGCACGACCGCAATTGAACCGGGGAACGAATGTAAGGCCGGCCGAATTGAACGAACATTCGGGGTGCGCTGCTCGGTGCGCGCTCAGTGTGCTCGCGGCTACCGTGGCTCTTCGTATACACGGTCCGATGTACATACACGCCACTCTGTCCGGTCGCCTATGACCTATGGACGGAACCTGGCCAGACTCGCGTTTGATTAATTAATTATTTCCGGGATTGCCGTCGAGCCAATGGAAGCCCAGAATGAAAGTAGGTGAATACCGTTGAAAAAAAGAGAAAGCGAAAGTTTTTCAAAGTAAAAAAAAGGAGTTGGCCCGACGCTGCCGCTGCAGCTACACTCGGTTCAAGTTACTTTCACCCCTTTCCACCGGCGCTGACATCTTGACTGATGTTCAACAAACAGACGTTGGCTCCCGGAGATTCCCCCGGAGCCGCGTCAGTCAGTCTTGGAAAGTTCAGCTGCAGACTGTGGAAGCGCGTCATTCACGGACTCTCGCGCGCAACAACTTGGCGATATACGACTGCGCGAGTACGCCGCGAGCTCTTCGAGATAGATGCGTCGCGTCCACATGGATGACGCGAGTACCATACTGTATACCACAGTTCGAGATAATAAAGTACACGAATAATTTGTCGCTGCTCAGTCGGCAATGTCGCGGGGTCTCGATGGATCGTCATCGTGAAGAATGCATTGCGCATCGAGAATTCGGACTGACAAGCGCGCGAGCGGAAATCTTGAAAAACGCGAAGCTGCCGCGAAAATCGCGAAATAACGAAGAGAGATACTCGCGACGGAAAATCCATGTCGGGGAGAGTCGGTTGCAGATAAGTGCGTAGCCAAAGTAGCTGGGTGAAAAAAATCGAGCTCACGATTCACCGGACAGATTTATCGCCCGCGCCCGTTGGCGCATTCTTCATTTCCCCCTCTACGCGCGAGGCAAACGCGCATTACGGAGTTCATGCGCATCGGGAGTTAATCCGAGATCGCTGATTCGCGCCGCGAGCGAGAAACGCGCGGGAACGGGGGCCGCGCGCCCTCTTGGGGTTGTTTTTTTAAATTCACGGGAAATCGCCTCGCCGACGAGTCGCAACGTGCCGCGAGGGTGTGTATTCCGCTTATCTTCCGGGGAGTATTATCGCAGCGAGTTATTTTTTTTTTTTCAGCCGCTGCTCGGTCACAAAGAAAAACGGCGACTTCAGCGTGGCCGAACACGTGGAGGGAGACCGCGCGAAGGACGAGGCAACGACGACGACAGCGATGACGACGCCGGAGAGAAATCGCCTACTGTTTCGCGTTGATTAGTTCAGTTGCAATATCGCACCGTCCCCAACCCCTTCTGCCCCTCGCAGCCTCTCCTCTCTCCACCAAAACCCTGAACTTGTTTTGTCGAGTCGTAACTCCCGCGAGAGCTGCGGAAAAGCAAAATGTTCTATGCTCCGCTCGACCTGTGCCCTCCGGGCAATCCTGCCCATGCAACCCCTTTTCGGTACCTAAATATAATCCTACGTGAAAAGTTAATTCACCTATATACTATATATACTAGCGTGTAAAAAGTTTTTTATTTTCCTTTCCACGATAAAAGTTGTCTCATCGTTTTTTTTTCCGATACCCAAAACTATCGTTTATTTTTTTCCGTAATTGATAACGAGACGGGGCTCAAAAATGTCGCCGGTTAAATAAACTTTAGGTGCCATGTGTTATTCGATACGGCGCAACGACATTCATCAGGTTTGCTTTAGGTTAAGGTAGGATTAAGGTGTTTAGTTGTAAGTTTTCTTTCTTTCTTTTTGTTTTTGATTGCGATGATTGTGTATATATGAGTCTTGTATGTGTGGAGGCACGGTGTTCTTAGGGGGCTTTGCCCTAGGACACGAAATAAACAACTCTTTCTCTCTCTCTCTTTCTCTCTCTCTCTCTCTCTCTCTCTCATCACGGATTCTTCGTTCCTTCTGACCGATGACGGCGACGACGAGAAAAAATTTCGTACGCGGCCACGCAGAGACTGTTTGTTGTCTCTACAAAACCCTGGTGACCGTGGACGTTCGGTCGTTCCACTCGCGAGCGACGCGAAAACCTGCGCACCCGGCGGGCGGCTAATCCAACGAAAACACGGTGTGACTAATCGCCGGACAAATATTGCGCGCGGCAAATCGTGCCGGACGGCGGACAACAAGCACACGCGTGGGAACTGATATAATCAAATAGTGCGCGCGCGGTGACCGCGCTTTTCGCGGTGTCGTTTGACGGACGCGCGCCGATAAAGCGACTATCGGTACACATTTGTTCGGGGAGACGGGAAAGGTCGTGCACACGGTCGTGTGTTTATGCCGCGTCTGGTGCAACGTCGAGCGCGCGCGCGCAGATGCATCGAGCGACTAATTTGCGAGGCAAAGATTTGCCTCGTCTTAATTTGACCATTTATTATCGAGCGGGCTTTTTCTCGATTTTTTTTTTGTCGATGAACATTTATTCGGCAGCTCGTGTCTCATCGATTTGCCGACTTTTCCTCAGTGTGCAACGCCTATCGGCAAGTGCATCCTGCTCTCGTTGAGTAGATCGCCCGCGCACGAATCGGTATGATCAATTTGCTGGAAATTGATCATTCGCGAAGTGTGTAGTTCGGGCGTTTTATCGCCGTCGCGCAAACTGCACTGCCGGCGTATATAAAGAAGGGTTGCCCGAGCGTTCGAGGGCCCTCTGTGTTTGTTATCCCATTGCTCCGGGGGGCATAGGTACCTTGAACTACCTATTGCTACCTATATATAGACGCGCGGGTTAGGTGCTGGAACATGTACTTCGGTACTCTCTACAAACGACGGAGAAGTGCCGCCCTGGGCGCGATTGACGACACTTTTTTACCCCCGCTCGTCTCGGCCACTCGAAGGACCCGCCGACGAGAATGTTTCCGCATCCAATTCGTTCAATTTAGAACCGCGCGCTCCAGGCGAACGAACCTTTTTATTCATTTACAGCGAGCGCCCTCGTCACGGCCTTACCCGCGGCCTTCGTTTTGTTACCGCGCCAAGTGGACGCGCTCAAATGGAACACTCATCGATGTCCGTACTGTTACACCAGTGTCGCCGAACGATATTTTGCGAAACACCGCGTGTATTCCGATCATTTGCAACGACAAACGAAAACGTCACGCAATTAATTTTCCGCACGCGCGTTATTTATGTCCCGTCGCTTTTCCAGTTGCTCGAGAACGCGACAACGGAAAATCCATCGTTTTTCGGTGATATCGAAAAGTCAACTAATTTTCCCGAGGGAAAATGATGGCACACGTGACCGTTGTGTTTTATCGCCAGAACGAGGCGCATCGATGCCCGCCCGTTGATCGCGGCACGGCGGCCCTCGAGATGGACTCTAAAATAGCTCGCACTCGTGTTTGCTTTGTGATATAATAGACGAAAAGAGGGGAAGTTGTGTGTGCTTCGAAGCGATAACGCAGTGATACGGGCTACACGAGTGAGTACGTAGTATACGTGCGGCATATGTGTGGGTGCAGGGTGAACGTGCACGCGCGGGACCTCGACACATGCCCCAAAGCGTACAGAGTGGGCGCTTCGCGTACAAGCGCAATGGCCAGAGTCGAGGGCAACGCGCGACGATAAACCGACACTCATCGGCGTACGATTGTGCGCGCGGCGGCCGCGAGCGAGCTCGCTCGCTCGTACTGCACCGCGGGGGCCCGGGCGAATTGAAAATATTTGCATGTGCGCGCTGTGCGCGCGCGGCTCGAGCACACACGGCACAATGCGAGCAGCAGCAGCAGCAGCAGCAGCAGCAGCAGCAGCAGCAGCAGCGTCGAAGTTACCGCGGTCGATAACGCGCGCGCGAGCGGGGCGAACGCTTTTGGAGTTTGCATAATGACGACGCATCAACGAGCTCGTAACGCATCGGAGTATGCAACGCGCGGCGTATTACGCTTTTGATGTGTCGGACCGAGCCGCCGGGCATCCCCGATTTTCGTCCCCCACGCCGCAGCAGCAGGATCGAAGCTCGCGCCGTTGTTGGCATTACTTTTCTCGCGACCGCCCGCGAATGGCCAATCACGGGTGGACCGAGTATTTTTTATTCGTCTCGTGACTTCCTTCGAGGGATTAGCCGGGAAATCGAGTGCGCGCGCGGAGCCACGGTGCAATATCGGCTGAATTTTCGCAAGATTTATCGACAGAGGACAAAATACATCGAGCGCTGGGAACCGAAAGGGCAAACGGGGGGGAGAGCAATTAAAAGAGTATAAATTCCATACATAAAATTTTCCCCTGGGTAGAAATGTCCCGCGCCCGCTAAATTGGGGATTTTGTTGTAAAAGTTATATACGTACAACGCGACCGTTTTACCGTACGAGCGGCATGGCAGCGCGGCCCTTTACGAAGGGATTAATGGCTAAATATATCGCTCGCGATCGATGCACTCGTGCGCGGCACCGTCGACGTGCACACGCGTGTACTCGCCTCTAGCGCGAGAACGAGGATTACGAGACGCGGTGGCGCGATAACGGCGCTCGCGGTACCCGCTCGCGGGGCGGCCGCGCTCGAGCCCGCGGGGAGAGTCGCGCGCGCGCGTCGGTGTGGCAAACGAGGTACGATAAATCTGTCTCTGCTCGATTTCCCTTTTTTGAGCATCACCGCTCGGAACCGCTACGCGTCGCGTCCAATTGGCGCACAAGCCATCCAGGCACCTTCGGACAGGCAACAGCCGAGAGCTGTTGCGCATCGGTAAAGTGCGTTCCAAATGCTCCGGCGCTCGAGTCGAAAACACGGAACCGCGGAATAGGGCTATGATAATCACACGCTTCATTCACTATCGCGACAGCTCATTTTTTCCGCTAGTTGTCCCTCGCCGGAAGAAAATGATCCATTCTCTTTGAGCTCTGATTCCGCGTATCCCTCTCGAGTGTGCCACACTGCTCTGCGATTTCAGTGGCTGAACGCTCGGCCGCTCCCGCACCCTCCGAACGAGCGCGCGGCTGCCGGAACGCCGGTGATCGGCTCCCCCCGTATCCACCCTCGTTGCGGCGCGTAGCCCACGGTGTAATATGCTAACCACACGGAATACATAACGCAGCGTCAACGCGAAGCAGTGCGCGCGCGACGAGCGGCTATTCCCGGCCATCCATGCCCCGTCGAATATGTAAACCTGGAAACGCGAAGTGCCATCCTGGGAATGACAAATTCCTGGCTCGCCGGAGGAGCACCGGCGGCGCGGCGGCGGCAGCGGCAACGACGTATAGAACGCAACGGTAACGTATTACCCTGCATTGCTCATACGCGGCGACTCGGGTTGCCGTTGGATACAGAGTCGGAGTTGGCTGCTGCTGCAGCAGCAGCAGCAACAGCAGCAGCACCGCAGAGATCGTAGGGCTAGGTATATGCGGTACGTGGCTGTTGCTGCTGCTACTGCCGCTACCCCGCATCGCTCGCCAAGGGTGTGCACACCCCCTGCGCGTCCCGGTGGACAGTGGACAGTGGGGAGAGGAGAGAGAAGCGAGAGAGGGTTGTTCGCGCGAAAGATAACGCGCCGTTCGCGACCAGAAACACCGGACGTTCGCGTCGCGACCCGCTCTGCTGCTGCTACTGCCTCTGTATGTATTCGGCGGCGCGCGCGCGCGCGCAGGGTTTCCGCGAACTGTCCACCGACAACCCGGGGACCCGCAACGTCCCCGAGCGTGGTTAATGCCGGCGCATTCCCCCCTCCCCCGCCTCGCGCCGACCCCGAGCTGTGATTTGTGGCGATTGTTCGGCCTCGAAACGTCGCGCGACTCGTGTGTCGCGCCGTCCGTCTGTGTATGGACGACCGCGACCCCGCAAGCTCGGGAGCTCCGAGATAGCAACGAGACTATGCGCAACATCGGCCTCAACCCTATACCCCGCGTTGAATACCCGCGAGCCACGCGGCTGCTCGTTCGTGTGTACCTACGATGAATACTCGAGTATTGCGACGCAAGCTCGAAAAGGACCTGATGCGAGAGCGCCTGCGGGCGGGATTGTAAATTCATTTGCCGTCCGCGCGCGTAGACGAATTCACGTTGATGCGGGATTTTACACGGAGAAAACGAGGGTCTCGGATTGTAGTACTCAGTACCAGAAATTTAGGTTCTCAGTGCTATAATAGCATAGTAATTTAGAACCTGTTTGAATTTCCCGTAATATTTGCAATGCTCAATTCCGGAGTGGTTGGTATGTAGCATAGTAAAAATTCCTATTCTATACTTTGATTTTTTACTATGCCACTTGCCGAAAACTTCCACCTTTTTACGAGTGTGCGGAAACGTCACAGATTTTTTGACGGTTTAAATGTTAATGAAACATTGAAAATAATTAGAAAAAAAATATTTCCCGACTCGAGAATTACCTCTCGAGGCATGGGTACTCGTTTCTACGGAAGAAAATTTTCCTGCCTAACCCGGGATTTGAACCTACGACCCTACCTAAACCTAACTTCCTAACCGCTTACGCTACCGACTGTGCTACCGACTACTTGACGATTTACGATATCTGAATCTCACATAAGAGTTGCGAAGGACATCGTGGTATTCGCTATGTGATTGCGGTTATATATACTAGGGCATTCAAGAAAAATTACTATGCTGCGTAACACTTAAATCCATCCTATATAGTGAACAGGCCGACCGCTGCGCTACATAGCGCTTTTTACTATCCCACATAGGGCTGCGGTCCAAGTTCGAAAATAATGAAAAAATCGCTATATCGATATACAGTATATGCAATTCCTACTTACAGATTTTACCATGTGAATGATACAATCTGTTAAACGCATAGTATAAATTGTTTAGATTTTTATAGAAAATGTACAATTTACTATATAATATTAAACGTGGAACGCAACAGCTACATTTATGAATTGTCCGGACAGCATTTTCTTTCTATTCTAAGTAAAACCAAAACCAGCAAAACATAATTTACTATTCATATAACGCTATGAACAATGAAATTTAGGAAAATTTTTATCTTGTCATTATTACGATGTTGTATAGTAATAATTGCCGTCCGTTCAGTACTTATTCCTATATTTATAGCATAATTTGAAAAAATATAGTAAATATCATTAATTTCGCGACCCCCGTTTTCTCCGTGTAGATGCGATCGTTACAGCGATAAGTGAATAAATATAGATCTCTCGAAGTTCGTTTTTACCGCACATATTTTACTGGACTACACATTGCGACAACACCGAAGTCGCAACGCGTGCAGGCGCAGGCGGCACCGGACTTACCGCCTACCGTTACTCCTGCTACGAGCAGCAGGCAATTACCATTCTCATCTGGCGCCGCGTGTTGAACGTACAGCGGACAAATCACAGGAGAGACTCATCGCGGAGTGAGCCAGCCGGGAGAGTGATCGGGTTCACGCGGGAGGCATAAACGCGCGCGAGTCTCCGCGAAGGGGGTGTCGCTCGCAGCTGTTCCAGAGGATCCCGGGGATCTCTCCGCCGTCGCCGCCCCCATGCTCCCCTTCTCGCGCCGAGGGGAACAGCGGGCAAGAAGCAACCCCGTTGATCGTCGAGTGCCGCGTGGATGTATGTACTGCGCGACGATCGGTATGCCCGCTGCGTCTCGGTCATTGCGAAAGGCGTGATCGCTGTTTGATTGCCGGGGTCGTCCGTGGCCCGAGCATGACGCGGGTGGACGACGCGACGGGACTATGGCTCGTATTCTCGCTCAGATTGAGAGACACTCGCGATGCCGATGTGCTTCACATTTGTGTACAGTGGCCTCGTACGGGCCGTAACCGTGAGTTCAGCGTTTCTCGTGACTGACTTCAATATTATTATTATTTCTATTTGTTATTATTACCAGAAGCGGTATCGCTATCGTGCCCTTGTGATAAATTCAACAGCAGCTAACGAAGCAGCTTAAATTTTGCCTCGATTAAGAAATAACATCGGTCGATTCGTTATCCGTTAATCGCTACCCGGCTCGGACTTTCGCGCTTCTCCGAAACGACTCCCTCGGCTCGCGTTGCCACCTACGCCGCACCCACGCGTCGCGATGAGCCTCTTCTCTCGACACTGGGTGCTTTATAAAGCGCGACCGCGCGGCTCTCTCTCTCTCTCTCTTTCTCTGTGTAATACAGAGAGGGGGATATTTTATAGGTGCTCTAGGGAATCGAAAGGCCGATTCGAGACTCCCGCGCGTGTCCCTCGTTCCCGCGGTGAGAGGCCTTTACTGCGGTTCCTGCGGCCGATGCCGATGCACCGCTGCGTCTCGGCGATGATAGTGGTGGTGGAGGTTGGTGCTGCTGCTGCTGCTGCTGCTGCTGTCCGCCAGGAAGCTCTAAACTTCCCATATCAATACGGCCGCCGCGTAATAAAACCAGGTTCGTGCGCAGCGCGAAGCCAGGGCCAAAGTACGGAAAACTACGTGGTACGTGTGCGAGGCAGGGTAGGAGGCTAACGTATCGCAGAGATACGATGTCTTCATGACGAACGACGACTTTCTTTTCGCTTTCCGTGTGGAGCGCAGCGTCCTCTTTCCTCTCCTCCGTCGCAGTGACGGTGGGTAGTACATGCATTTAATATATAATACGCGACGTGTGTGTTTGTGTGTGTCTGTGTGGTATAGCGAACGAGCGACGTTACAGTACGTACGTTGAGCGAGACTTGGAACTGGTCCAGGGTTCCCGGAGCGCCGCGCGCGCGCGCGGGTGACGGTCGCGGATGGCCACTCGTAAATGCTCGCACGCGCACCGCGAGCTTCGACCGAGATATTTAGTGGTCCGTGGTATATTTCTGAGACGAGAGGGCGTACAACGAGGGCGAGCGGGCGAGGGGCGAGGGGTGCGATGCACGCGACGACCGACGGGGCCCGTCGCGCCCGTCGACCGCGTGTTCGCGGATATAAATTAAATTGACTTGTCACTGGGACAACCGGCGTCTCTAAATAATACTTAACGCTGGATTAACGCCACTGGCAGATCTTTACGAGCGCGCCGACTGCGCGGGGTGGCTGGGGGGAAACGCTAACCGGGTATCATCCGCGCTGACCTCTTATTTTCACACGCCGCTCGGCCTACCACCAATGAGCCACTGACGCGCGTTGAGTTTTGCGGCTGTGCGCGAGATTCGTAAAACGAACGCCGCTGCTCGCACCGAGTGTCGGTACTGAAGTTTGAAAATAGAAACTTCGCGGAGCGAGATTCACCGTGATCCACTGCGCTTTCCTCTTGCAACGGGTTAAGATAATTCGAAGGGGTCGCGCGCGTTGCGTCCGAACGATTTGGAGGAAAAACAGGCTTTGAGGAAATTCAAACCCTTCGTCATGAGTATATAAGCTCCAGGGACTTTCAACGCGTCAAAAAAATGCCACTTATCGAGCTTTAACCCAAAGAGCGAAAGCAGCCTACTGACCCGCTCGACGGAATCACTCGGGCGACGACCAACTGCGCGGACAATAGGAAGAAGCTCATGCAAACGGACATTTACGAGTCATTTGAAATGCGAAGTCAATTAAAATTTCAACTGGAACACATTTCGCGAGATCGTTCAATGCGTCGAGGGCGACGAGATGGAGAGCGAGTAACCTGATACGGAATGATGGTGGGAATTGGGTCCAGGTGGCAGTTGAGGTTTGTTCTCGTCATAACTGGACGACTGCCATTACTGTCCGTCAATTATTTAAGGGTGAAACTGGTTGGATCCAATTTGCGTGACGTGTCGGAGAGAGAAGCAGAGGCAGAGAGAACTGGGTCGTTTCCAGGCAATTACTCGGCCCGCTCTAGCCGAGTCTGCTGTACCTTCGATATCCACTTTTCGTTCCAGCGGCTTTTTGCTCCCGGTCGACGTCGACGAATACCTTTTTCGCTTTAACCATACAATCCAGGTTGTGTGTGTCGGTGTGTGCGCGCGCGCGTGTGTGTCTGTGTGTGTGTACACTGCAAGTTTCGATTGTAGTGGCACGCGCGCGGCCCACGAATGTCCCAGTGGCGGTGCTGGGTGGATCGGGGTGCGCGCTCAATCGAGTTGCACCGCGGAAAGTGGGTCTGCACAAACGTCGTTTACCGAGAACTGTGTAACCATAAGAAATGCAATGTCTACATGCGACTGCAGCTAATTTAGCGTAATTCAGTGTACTCGAAAATGCTCGGTTAGGATTTTGGGAACCGCGAGGATGTCTTCCTGGCTTCGGTAAATAATCGACTCGATGAAACATTTGAATATCACGATAAGTAGGACAGCATATCCGGTGTATATAAAACGGCAGCCGCCTCGATCGATGCGTCGAGATGTCGTCAACGTCACCCGGTTTCCGGCTTCGTGTTTCTTTGCATGCAGATTTAGCTGTTTCGCATCGTCGAATTCGGTGCAGGGTCGCGTGCGTCTATCGAGTGACGCGATCATCGACCCAATTACACGCGTCTCGGCAAAATCGTGCACGAGACGCAACGCGCTCAAACGTTCAATTGTTCAACGACGCGTTCTCTTTCTGTTTGCACAGTGAAAAGCGGAGTGTTTCGGCCACGGTTACTCTCCTCGGTGGCTAATGGCAAAAGCGTCCGCCACGAAGATTGAAATTCCGGCTCTCGCTCGCACGTAGATCGGCGAGATGGACCGGCGAGTACGTGCGCGCGCGACCGCTAACGAGTGAATCTCGTGCCGAACGCGCGGCGGAGGAGTCCGCGAGTGTGGATACGACTTTAATCGTCGAATCGCCGGGCAGCACGAACGCGCGCGAATGTGAAAACCCTACAAAGAAGCTCCGATATCTCGTTTAATTATTTTTTTCTCTTCCGCTCGAAGCGCCGGACGGAAAGTATTATCCAACCTCGAAGCCGAACAATGCGATAAAAGCAAAACGTGCCGCGGCGAGCTGCAGTAGCGGGAGCGCAAGCTGTGGCCAGGGACCGCGCGCGCGCGCCGAACGAATAAATATTTGTGGCTCGAAGACTCGAACGACCGCGAGGCGTTTTAATCCGCAATTAGCGGCGCAGCTTTCTCGTTAACGATTGTACGGCTTACCGGGGCCGCGCTGGAAAAAGCTCTCTGCGAGTTTGTTCACTGTTGCGAGGTTATAGCGCGCGGAGTTCGGCCTCTTTGCCCTCTCCGCCGCGCGCTATACCGCGACAAAGGCTCGAACGCGAGCCTTTGTCGAGGATTTCGAAGATTGGGCGCGGCTCGGCCCCCGACGAACCCATCTCTTGCTCATTTTCGCGCTTCGTTTGCGACCAACAATGACATTCAGTCAATTTTAATCGGATTTTCACGTAATTACAATAATAGGATATTGGTGATTTTAGTATCCTGTCAGGATAAAAATAAAATGACTACCGATTGTGCCGGTATTGGCAATTTCGTTGACCGCGCGACGTGTGCGATTGACTTACCTCTCAGATTCGAAGCAACGAGGACTCCGTTCGTCACGTGCGTCCGAGCCGCATGCTCCTTCCCGTCGTCGTTCTCACGAGCCGCCGACGACGCCGCCGCCGCCGCCGCCGCCCTCGTTCCACGTGTCTTCCGTCCTTCTCGTGCGCCCCGCACCTCAGGGGGCGCTCTCGGTCTCGCGTATATCGGCGAACCAGGGATAGACCGAAAATCCGCGCACACCGGTGATTACTCCGAGCAATTTGCGGATACGTGTCCGCCGATCAGGGATCGACGTGTGAGAAAGGGATCCTTGCTACACCTTTGGATCTTTGTAAACGGCCCTGCCGCTGCTGCTGCTGCTGCTGCTGCTGCTGCTGCTGCATAGAGTTCAATCGAAACCTTTTCCCTCCGAGATCTATAAACTCGTTTGCTCGTTATCGCGTCTCCCCCGTTCAGCGCGATTCATCGCGGTTCTCACTGACCCTCGACACTGGTACCGAGTGAAACGCGAAACCGCGGATAACTCGAGCTCCCGAAGCGAGCGCAATCGAACCCCAAGATGTCCTCTTCGAAGCTGCGATCGCGCGAGCCACTGCAAACTTACCGGACAACGACGAAAAAAAATTAACAGACCACTCGAGACGTATATATACATGTGTGTATCACTCTCGCAACAGGTTCGACGAATCGCCAGCTCACATTTCCCGTCGTCACGGCTCTCTCGGCTTTGGCGCGTTTTTCGCGCGAACTTGCGAGTGATCTCAAAGACTGCCGAGGTCGACAGTCGACGTTTGGTCGTAATTGCAAAACCGATACATTTTCTTAGCTAGTTTGTTCAACGGCATTCGACACGGGTGTCGGAACGTTATTTTCTTCGCTTTACCTTGGAAGTAAACATCATCGCGCGATCGGGTCATCGTGTGTCATCGGAGTGTTACTAATTGCGGACGAGTCGGAGAACAGTGTGCGGCCGTACTCGCCGCTGGCTGTGCAAACTTGGGCATAGCTGTTGAATTGAATTTCATTCAGAGGGAGCGGACGGGGTTGGGGCTGAGGGGGCTATCGATTAAATCGTTCTGTAGCGCGTGGTATGTGGGCAAAATGAGACGAACGAACGAGCCGAGAAGATCGAGCGCGCAGACGTGCGGCCAACTGGCTTTCGGATCGCGGGATAAAGCGCTAACCCGCTAATTGGCGCGCCGGATCCTATCCAACTCCGTTAATTATATTTAATTGCGGGATCGTTAATTATATCTTTAATTGCCACGTACGCGGGAACGAAGAGGGCAAAGGGTGGGGGCGACGGTCTGCAGCGCCACCCACGTTTCGTTTGAATGTACTTATCGCCTGTACAGGGAACATACAAATGTGTACAGAGTCGCATTTACATTTCCACGCCTACTTTGAGACTCGTCTTGTCGTATTTTCGTTTTCTTATATGCATTCTCGCTCAACGAAAAAAAAAAAGCGCGATACAAATCTAATACGAAATATTGCGACTGAGAGAATGAGTTTCTATTTGATTTGATTTTCTTTTTTTTCTTTTTTTTCGAGGTTGTCTTTCATTCTCATCGTACGGATCACTGTATCAGCCGAGTCCTTCACTGTATACACGACGACCGGTGACGACGACCCGAACGACAGGAACTACTTTGCTGAAATGAGAAACTCCATTTTTCCGGATCACCGACCGCGACTCACTTGTACCAATGCACTTTGTGATTCGGTATAACCGGACGCCACCGCGAATAAAACGAGTGACCCCGACTTCCGACTTTGCAGTCGTGCCACTCGCGGTTACAGTCGGACTCCGCCGCGTTGCCGCACTCTCGACCAACAACAACAACAACAACAACAACTACAGCAGTGACAACAACAACGACAACAACGACAGCAACGCCGCCGACCTTGATCCTTTGAGAATGGCAGTGAAAGAGGCACCCCCAATAGCGAGGGAACTTTGGCCAAGTGTCAATCGACCGACAGTCGGGCCCGACGGAGCTTCGTTCAGTATGGGAACTCGAGTGTCTCGACCGAACCATAAATTTCCTCGCACTCTCATTGGACAAAATTTACTACTTTTGAGCTCGGCGCAATCGTCGAGACGAATAGCGAAAATTCACCTGCGATGCTGACGTCGTTGAACGACGTTTTACCGCCTGGCCAAACGGCGACGAACGGATCAATCGCGCGACGTCGTTTCGCAGTATGCAAATCGGGACGAAACGGCGGGCTACATCGAACGAACCGTCCCGACGTGATTTAATTGCGCTTCGCCGCCTTTGCGCGGAAGCTGCGCGACGACGAGGAAACGCGAGTGTGCGTTCGTTTTCTCGTTGTTTGTTTATTTGTAGTTTTCGTTTTATCGGTGCGACCGCCCGGATAGAGCCGCATTCGATCGGAGGAGGACACCCCGCAACGCAGCGGGCTCTCGACTCGACTGAGGCACTCCTCGCGCTCCCTGCTTGGCGACGTCCTGCGCCGAGCCGCGCCGCAGCTACCCCCGGCCGGTCGCCAACGCGCGCGGCGCAGTCGCAATTTCGCGCGGAGCACACAACTCCGCGCGCTCCGTGGGTTATAAATTATTTCACGATTTCTTCGCGTAACGACGGAGACATTCCCAATTCGGGAAAAAAAAAATCTTCCAGTAAATACCTCGTTTTCTAGTTTTTAACATTTGTCGTAAAAACTATTGGTTTTAGAAAAAAATAATATCGAATTCGTCGTGTACGCGCAAAAAACATCGAAATAAAGTGTTAAAAAAACCAGTATTTTTTTTTAACGAAGGGAAAAGAGATGTAATCGGGGGCACCCTTGAGGAAAACATCGGGGTCGTGGCGCTCTCTTGCACCCAAAACCAGAGGTGAAAACGCAGGGGCTATTTCCGCGAACGTTCCGGCTATTTCTCTAGTGGGATTTTGCTCCGCGCCGCACCGCACTGGACTCTCTCGACGGGACTTTCGCTGGCCCGCCGAAATAATGGCCGGATAATCCGTTGCCGCGGCGGGTTAGAGAAGACCGCTCGGCGATAGCGACGTAGCATCGGCGCGTCGGGGGCTAAAAGGTTCCACGGTGAATAGTCGCGCGTTGAGGCTCCCGCTAAAAGTCGTTTCGCGGGATTCCCGGGTCGAGATGGGTCGAGGGGTCAACCATCAGCAGCTGGAAGTAAGATGGAAGCAGCGGACGATCGGAGTGCGAGGAGGGAACGCGAAAAAACGGCATTCCAGGTTACTCGTTGAACGTCCGCGTATTGTCCCAATTACGAAATTCATATGGAAACTCTCTCGGTGTCCGGCGGATACACGATACGAGGGTCGCGCGAAACGGCACAAGCCGCCGAACAAACGGGACGCGGACCGAGCAATACGACGATAGGTAAATTTCCCGCGGCCCGGCAGATATCCCAATTGACGATTCGGGTGGGTTCCGGGTCGTCGCGCGCGCGCTCAACGCAGCCCGTTCCTTCCGCCACTTATGGAGCGCGCTCCGGCCAAGTAGTTTGCATGCAAGGGTTTCATTCCGCTCGCGCACTCGGTGTCGCCTGCCGCTGCACGGAAGCCGGGGAATCCGCTGCAAAGCGCGGAGAGAAGAGCAGGCTGCCCGCTGTATATGTGCACCGGAGCCACCCAAAAGCGTCAACCACGAGGACAGCGGCGGGGTCCCCGGCTCGAGGTGGCCGACCATTAAATCTTGAAAAGGTAGCCAGCGAGCGGTCCAGCCTCGGCAATTAGAAGCTCGGCTCGCCCGAAGCGCAGCGGCTGCTCCCACGCCGTAAACATGTTACTCCCGTATTCGCCCACGCCGTGCGGCTTCTCATCCCGCGCCGGAGTACATGCAGATACTTCCTACCACCTACCTGCCTACCTAGATATGTATATATATTTATACGTGTGACACACACCGCGTGCGCCACACGAGAGTCCCCATCGGACAATCGCGCACGCCGTGGGTTACGCCCGTAATAACGCACCTACGTGTCGAGACTGACGCGGCGAACATCCCGGCGGCAGAGCAGACAACGCGCCACGACGACAACGACTCAACGTGCCGCCGCACACGAGATATAAAATCCCTCTTTTAAAAAGTTCATGAGTAACGGAAAGCATTGTTAGCAAACTATTCGAGCTGTGATTGGCTGGGACTCTCAGACCGAGTCCAAGTTCATTTCTCCTTGATAACTTTGACAGTTCTGTGAAATATCGTATTTTTTTTAATCCACTAAAAAAAGGTTGACGGCAGTGTTTTCAGGGGTAGAATATGCGACTTGAGAACGATGGTATAGGTTAAAAGACGCTATTTTGAAAAAATAAATTTCGTGTCCTCGATTTGGGCGATTTTCGGCCCGGCGGCCAGATCTACGATTTCTGACAAACTGTTCGGCCAAAAAATTTTTTTTTCAAAATCAACTAAAAAAGGGTTGTAACCAGTGTTTTCAGGGGTAGAATATGCGACTTGAGAACGATGGTATAGGTTAAAAGTCGATATTTTGAAAAAATTAATTTCGTGACCCCGATTTCGGCGGTTTTCGGCCCGGCGGCCAGATCTACGATTTCTGACAAACTGCTCGGCCAAAAATTTTTTTTTTCAAAATCAACTAAAAAAGGGTTGTAACCGGTGTTTTCAGGGGTAGAATATGGGACTTGAGAACGATGGTATAGGTTAAAAGACGATATTTTGAAAAAATAAATTTCGTGACCCCGATTTGGGCGATTTTCGGCCCGGCGGCCAGATCTACGATTTCTGACAAACTGTTCGGCCAAATTTTTTTTTTTTCAAAATCAACTAAAAAAGGGTTGTAACCGGTGTTTTCAGGGGTAGAATATGCGACTTGAGAACGATGGTATAGGTTAAAAGACGATATTTTGAAAAAATTAATTTCGTGACCCCGATTTGGGCGATTTTCGGCCCGGCGGCCAGATCTACGATTTCTGACAAACTGTTCGGCCAAATTTTTTTTTTTTCAAAATCAACTAAAAAAGGGTTGTAACCGGTGTTTTCAGGGGTAGAATGTGCGACCTGAGAACGATGGTATAGGTTAAAAGACGATATTTTGAAAAAATAAATTTTGTGACCCCGATTTGGGCGATTTTCGGCCCGGCGGCCAGATCTACCATTTCTGACAAGCAAAACGACAAATTTCCTTTTTTTCAAAAGTAACTGAACAAGGGTTTTTCAGTTGCGATTTACCCTTTTAAAATTTATAAGAGCGCAGCAGCGCAAAAGTATCTCGGGCACGCGCGCCAGCGCGTGTGATTAGCCTAGTCCTCTATTAAAAAGTTCGTGAATAACCATATTGTTGTCGATTTACTCGGCCTCTGATTGGTCGTTGGGAAATTGGCAGTTCGATGTTCAATATTGCAAAATTTGGCAGTTTGTCAGAAAAAAAATCGATTTGTGTATTTTTCTCCTCAAATTTTTGATTTCTTAGACAAACAACTTTGTGAAATTGAATTTTTTTTTTTTGTTTGAAAAAATGCAAGACGTAACCTCCTACGCTGGCCAACCACCGCTAATGTTCCTAGTAGCACGAAAAAATAAAATAAAAAACGGATACATAATAACTAAATAAGGAGAAAAAGTACACGGGGTGCCATTATACCGTATCCTCGAGGGTATAGCTGTGGAGAAGAGCGCGCGCGCGCTCTGCCGTAAATCAAGAAGCCTCGCGCGACGCGCTGACTTTTACCGCGCGTCGCGCGAGGCTATGGATCCGTCGCACACAACTCGTGTCTCGCGCTTCTGTCCTTTTACTAGTGCGTGCACGCACGAACGCCGCGTTTTATGAAAATTGATGCGCGGATAATGCGCGTGAATGTACCCCGTGTGTTTACGATATGTATGCATATATATTAAACATTGTCGCGGGTCTGCGAGTCGTAAACTCTGCTCCGAGATTCAACGTCACCTTGTCGGTTTCGTTTTGCCTCTGGATTTGCGGTCGTGGCTCTGAATCCCGCATCTATCCGTATCCGCCGAGGAACGAAATTATACGATTTTCGACTGTACAGTCGAATCGTGGAAATGGCAACTATAAACTGCAGGAAAAACGTGATTACCCGACTTCGCGAAATATAACCTCGGCAATCGCAACTGATCAACGCTACTTCATCTCTGTTGTCTCACGTTTGATAACAGTTGCACCGTGATCCTCAATTCACTGAACTTTGACACAATTTTGATATCTCATCATCTATACCTCTTCTTCCCTCGTCGCCTCCCTCGTCTCGTGTCGGGCGTCATTTTCCAGAGACGGCGGGGTAGGGAATCCGTCGTCTCACTTTCCCACCCGCCGGTGTTCTCCGACGCTGCTTGCCCCGCGCACTCGTCTCGCGGACTAAAAGAAGCACTCCCGTTCGTCTCAGCTTCACGACTTGGCGAAAGCGGTTCTCAAAAACCCCGGCCGTCCCATGGCCCATAATCCATCGTGGATGTCCAATAGCCCTCGTCCCTTCCTCCTCTTCCTTCTCCGCCCTCGCACACACTCGTCGTCAGCCGCGTCGCTGCTCCACTTCGACGGAGAGAAAACTTTTCAATCTCCAGCTCGGGATAACCCTGTTACGAGAGGGCGTCCTCTGCGTGTGTGCGCCTGCTTCTCGGGAGTGAAGAGCGGGCAGGCGGCTCCGCGCATCCAGGGCCGATGGACGAGCGAGCGGATGCGACGCCGATTCCGATTTCGAGATATCGGCGCGAGACCCGACGAGCCACCCGCGCGACAATGTTTTCATTTCGACTTCTCCGCCAACCTCGGCCTCTTCGCCCCGCGGGCAGAAAGAAACGATGCATCTCGAGTGTCTCGGGGGCAAGAGGAAAATGCTCCTATCTACCGAGCCTACCAATGGCGACAATTCGATGTGAAGCAATTGGGAGTACGATAAAACACGAACAAATCCAACGCGGGGACAAAGTACTCGTCGGAGTGGATAACGCTGATTACTTTCGCAGGGCCCGATCTTCGGTGTCTGCGGTGATACCACGATGACGACACTTACGACAATGACTTGGATCGTCGTCTCGTGTATCAGCTGACCTCGTCAGATGCGCGGTTGGCAGGTTGGAGGGTGCAGCGAGTCTCCTGATATTAATTTTGTTTTTGATCGCCAGCAGTTTTGTTAACGAGGGCTCCAAGTACGGCGATGAATGTAGCAGCAGCATCAGCATCAGCAGCAGCAGCAGTAGCAGGTTGGAAGACTTTCCGTTTCTTCAGGCCCCAAAGCCACGGGATAATGGCCGCGCGCGCGGTAATTTCATAAAATCCTCGACGATTAAACGTAAGCGACGTGGGATGGCGTGAGGGGGGAGGGAGTGAGAGAGGGTCGGCAACCGCTGTTGGGAAACTTTTCCGTCTCGTATAACAGCGGAATAGAGCGCGTGGCGTAGTATTTCCCGGATGAAGAGCCGCTTCAGGGGTGAGCTCCATCGATTCTCCGTACGAGCACTTTGGTGCTCTCTCCTATATTCCGTCGACGCTGCCGCCACCGTCGTCGCATCCACCTTCTACCTTCGCTGGCAACACTGTTTTCCGCTTCTCACCGCCACCGACGCTACCCAAAGGTTCCTCGTGTTTCCTGGCGTCCTTTCCTTCTCTTTATCTCCGCGCCAACTAACCCGCGCCGTGCGCGCGCGCGCGCTCTTCTCGCTCTCGCTCCTTAACCAAATAAATTAGTTGTCGCAAAGGAGAGCAAAGGGGTGCGGAGAATGAGGGAGCTCAGCCAACGGACCGACGATAAAATTACCCAAACGAGCTTAGCGCTCGGAGCGCGGGCACCGCGCGCGGGGCGAGCCGAGTCGGAAGTGTCCATTCCGGAAACTCGAGCCAAAAGAGTCGGTCCGTCGTTGCCCGCCGCCTGGGCTGTGCGGGAGCAGACCCGGAGACCGTCGGGATACCAAGGAGCCACGCGTAGAAATTCGCAATGAATATTAGCCCCGCCGGCAACCCGCCCATCTCACGAATAGCGGGTACTTAGGATCGTCGAATAAGTATCCGCGCGGTCTGAGAAATTGAGAAACCGAATAAGAATGAGACCGGAGGATTATTCCGTCGCGATCTCGTCGTCTCGGTGCTCCCGCCTGCGAAATGTCGTACAGCCAGAACGTGCGACAGTCGCTCCTGCGTTCCGTCGTACCGCGCGAGCTGTCGTTATCCGCCGTGCGGCGCTCGCAGTCTACTCGATTACGCGATCCACGTTTAATACACGTTGACGCACGCTCTTGCGCACAACGGGCTTTGAGTGTACAGCACCGCGCGGCACACGCCAGATACCGCGATACACACAGCAGTCGCTTCGGTGTCTACGGCGTTTCGCGAGTGGCGGCGCAAAACAGCGACTTCCACTTCGAGTCTTCTCGAGACTTGGAGACGCGCGCGCGGCAAACATTTCGTTATTTACGAACTGCTAATGTGTCAGATAATTGAAGTTTGCCGAGCCGCCCGGCGTCGCACCCGGTGCCATCTCCTCCCACCTTTCTCCTAACCCAAGTGTACCGGATTTACGTACGAAAATATATTATTCAAGGTACTTGAACGTTCGAGAAAGCGGTTCGAGCATTGGATTAACTCTTCCGAAACGTTAGCGAGCCTGTTTAAATGTCGCTTCTGCTAATACACTTCGAGCGGAGTTTAACCCTCCGCGCTGCTACTCTCGTCTTCTCGGTGTGTCTCTAACCCCCGCGCGCACCCTCGTCGCGTACCCGGGAGGAAACTCGCGGGGTGAACGGGGAGCGAACGTCCCGTCTGTCTGCTCGGTTGATCCCGGCCGCCTCCGCACCGCCACCGCCAGCGACGTCGCTCCGCGCGCCCCGAGGGTGAAACTTTCCCTGAATTACAAAATACACTCTGACACTTGGCGGGAGGGTAACGGAGAAGTCGCGGCAGCGTCGAGGGTCCCGGCAGCTTGCACAGTGCGAGACGCGCGGACAGTGCGCAAGACGGACCGGCGGGTGAACGCGAACAGGAGGAACAGACGCGTCCGCCGTGACTTTCGGGGCGCGGGGGACGTACGGAAAGTCTGAGAAGAAGAGCAGAGTCAAAAGTCAAGAGACACAACGACGAGACGTGGGTTCGCTCATTCCGCCGCGCTGCCGCGCGTGCGACGCGATCTCGTCGGTGTCGGAGCGGCGGGAGACGCATCGCGGCTGCTCCGGAAAACCGAGAGGATCACCCCGAGGGGATAGGGCGGAACGCGACGCGCGAGGGTTGTTATTGCGATGTACCTGCCTGGTGTCGCCGTCGCCACCATCGCCACAACAAACCCGCGCACCTACATGCAGCGTCGCTTTATTCCCCTCGACGCGTCGCCGCGTCATTCTCTGGTTCCACACCGGCAGTTATCTCACTACTTTCGCCGCTCTGGAAAAAGACGCGAACGCTGGGCGGGCCAACGCTCGTATGGAACATCGAATATTGCACGGCAGGTTCGTAGTTGCTCAGTGGGCGCACACTTTCCAGGGTCGACGGTGCTACCGGTGGTTTCGACGGTCAAGCGAATTTGCTCCTATAATTCCGGATTCGGAGTCTTCGCCCAGTGGCGCCGTGGCACAAACCACCTGCTCGCGAAATACGGAAGTACGGAAGCCGCAAAGTCGAGAAGGGAAGGATGGAAAACGGTACGGCGGTACGAGGGCTCCGGACTGTAAGATGAAGCCGAGCGTAGAAATACCAAAGAGAGAAAGCCGCCGCCGCCGCCAACGAGCGTGGCCCCGCGGGGACCAAGCGAGGAGAACCGAGCGGGTCGCGGTGAGGCCAACCCGGGGCCCGAGAGGAAAGTCCATCCGATGAAAGCGTAGCTGCTCGCGAAAGTCGAACGGAAGGTGGTTCGTGCAAAGATGAACGTAACGCGGGTAGTCAAAACGAGAGACGTACGGCGAGACGAGAAGGCCGCCGGCGGTGGGCGGGAGCGGTGGGGGGGATAGTGGAAACGACCGCGGGTAAACCACCCCGTGTGCTGCTGGTTGGGATTCGGGTTTCCGAGATCCGGCGAACCACCGCGGCAAAGTCCGCTCGGTCCGACGCACCGCGCGGCCGGTAACGTTTTCGCGTGTATATAGAGCAGCCCCCCTGCGCCGAGAGACGGAAGTCGCGTGCGAAAGGTGGACGAGATATTCCACTCGCGGTGAATGGAATCGCGGCGCGGAAGCGACATTAATTTCCATTATATTCCCGGAGCGCGACGCTCCTGACTCCCGCAAGGTCTCCGGTCTCCGGTCGTCTTCGGTGTCCTCCGCACCTCCTCTTTCTCGCCAGTGGTTTCGCGCACGGCGCGACGTTGCGCCCCGGTCGCCTCTTCGGCTTCGACACCGTGGCACGCGCGCTCCGCGTGGGTCCGCGCGCACCCGTTCGGCGTCCGCGCGCGGCCAGACGATAACGTCGCCGGCGGTGGAGTCGCGTCTTCGGGGGTGAATTCGGTGGCGCGCGTTGGCGGAGCTTCCAGAGGACGAAGCCGTTTTCTGATTTATCGAGAAAGTTTAGTCCCGGCGATTACGCTCGGGGGACGATGGAACGGGAAGAGGAGGGGAGGGTAGCAGGAGAGACTTCGAAACCGCTCGCCCACCGAACAGGAGTCGCTTCTTTCGCGCCGGAAGGACCGACGATTCCATTCCAGTCGGGTTACTTCCCCCCTCCTTTCCATTTCATTTTGTAACCGCGCGCGTACTCAGTTCAGCTTCGATCTCTCTCGCGCGCCAAGCACGCGCGCACGCGCTCGCAACTAAATTCCAAATTCACGAGGTCGTTACGTCAGTCGCGTTTTTATATCCTCGTTGGTTCGAGCACACGTCGCCGATTGTAGTTTAGAGATTCCCCCGCGCGAGACGCGGGTATATAATCCGCCTGGAACTTCGCTTATTCGAATGCGCTCTTGGTCTTCATCGCGCGATGGGCCGTCCGTGCAATTAGCTGATTCGTTCTCGATGTTACAATGTACGAAGTTATATTAAATATATAAACGAGGTATATTAGATCGGAATTGCCTTTGTTAGAATCGAAATTAATGAGAAAGCAACGAGCAAAGTTTACTTGTTTTCAATGCATTGAAACAGCATTATTACATATTTACATAATTTGTATTGAAATTTAAAAATCGCGTGGTAGAGTTAACGCAAACAAATCTGTCGTGCAGATTGAGCATGGAAAAACGAGGGAGATGCGGCAAGGAAGACGACGCGATTCTACACGGAGTCTCGAGATTCGTCTCTGTTGTTCGCGTAGGTGGCGGCAGGCTGGCGAGTCTCGCGAGCACAACCCTTTTTTACACAATTTCGCGTTCCTCCTCTCGCTCCTTGGAAACAACGCGCAGTTTCTCGCGTCCTCCGCGCGCATTGTGTACGTGAATAGACGTTTTCAACGCGGTGCACGCTCCTTGTGCCGCGCGCGACAGCCGTGGATAATGTCCTCCAGACTGGATAATGCGGTGTCGGTGTTTGAGGCTGCGCGCCACGCGAGTCGCTGCTCGCGCTCGCTCCCCCGGGTTCTTGCTCTTAATTCCAGCACAGCCGCGCCGGCTTTTGCGGGATCCTCTCGCGGTACCCAACGGCTCAACGCCGACCAGCACGAAAAACTCCAGGCGCAGAAACGCAGCTACTCTCATATTTGCCTCGCTTTTCTCCGGTACTCATCCTCTTTCTCTTTCTCGGCTCTGCCCTACTGCCACTTCCCGCGTCTATATCCGCGACTCGCGCAACTTTCATCGCCGCTCTCTGGCACCCTGCACGCTGTTCAACCGGGTCGGCTCACCCGTTGGGCGGGCAACGGGGCCAACTGTGCGCGCGAGTCGTAAGACCACCGAAATTGTCTTTTGAACAATCTTCGGTAAGCGTTTCGTTAATTTACTCGCCGCGTTTTACCTCTCCCACGCTTGAGGCTATACGCGAGTGTACGAGGGACAGTTGATGCCGCGCGCGCGGCACGTCGCTGCCAGGCGATAAACTTTTTAGCGATTGCGCCAGCTCGCGCGGTGTGCTCGTAGTTTAAACTACCCCCTGGGGCCGCGGAGGCGATGGTGGGGGGCATCGGTATACTGGCACGAGCGTCGCGACTCTGCTTGGCAGAAACGCCGCGCTCGATTAATTTTCCGGCCGGCCTCGCACGTTCTCGTCCTCTCCGCGTCGATCCTCCTTCTCGCCACCACAGTCCCAAATAATCTTGGACTGCTGGATTTTTATTCCGGTTCTTCTTTTATCTTCTCAGTTCGCCAATTCGGTCCAGTTTAGTCCGGAGCCTGCTTTTTCGCACTTGCACCAAACGGTACAATTTTCCTCTCAATAAGTTGGACGCCAATTTTTTGCTTTCCCCACCCCCGTGAATCACCAAATCAAACAACTCGCAAATCGCAAAATTGACCCACATCGAACCGAGGCGATAGCTGGAATCGAAGGATGTCACCGCGTCGACGTTCCTTACCGCTGCTTTGAGAAGTTACATTCGACGCCAAATGCGCGGTGTCCCTCTCGTTTGTTGCCTCTCGCGAGTAGCAACGCAATTCGATTCGGATTCCTCGTGGGAGACTCGGGAAACCGCACGATCGGTTGGAAGCGTTGATGCCTGACCGCGGAGCAAAAGTTGACGCTGCTTTCGCGAGGGTCCGCGCTGCCGGGCTTTCTCGAGACGTGCCGAATTCGCGGCGTCCCTACGACGCGCGCGCGCGCACCCCGACGCACTCCATGATGCGTAGGGGTAATATTTAATTTCTCGCACGACTGGTTTTTTCTCGGATTGGGATCAGCTCCGCGTTGTATATCGTACGCTGTGCCGCACAACAGTCGTCGATTGAGCCCCCTCGAGGCGCGGTATAACGCGCAATGTACAGTGGCCAGACGCGTGGCAGCCTTTCGACCGTCGAAATGCTCTCGGTCCCCCGAGACTCCGTGCTACTCCGGGCACGACGCTAAAATATCGAACGAACGGGCATCGATGCGACGCCACTTTCTTTTTTTTTTCGTTCTCACTGCGCCGAGAATCTCCGGCGCGTCCAGAGCCATTTTTTTTCCTCACCCTCGCGAATGTCCTTGGACCGCGTTTCTTCCCCTTGTTATTAGGCTCGCTCGAGCGGCCGTAAGGTCCTCCAGGCTCGATGCCAGCAACGGACTCGTAGTTGTATCGCAGACCAGTCGGTACACTGCGGCAAAAAAAAGGTGTGACTGGTTACGTAAAAAAGCAAACACAGAATTTTTGGAAAAATACCGAATCGGAATCGAAACGCCGGAAGTGTGTTACGTGCAAAACTTTTATCGAATTGGGAAATGAGTTTTTTTGTTATATCTGGACAAACACGGAGCCAGGATTGACGCTTTGTGTTACCAATTTTTACGTTCGAACTTTATTGCAAATGAAAGGAAGTCGAAACGACGGGACGAAAAAGAGCGGGTGCGGAGATGCGCGAATGAAAGCGACACCCGGGGTCTGTCGAACGACAGGCAGTTTCTTCCGAACGGATAAACTTTGGAAAAACTCGCGCGCGCGCCACGCGGACGGAGGAGGCCGCGAGAGACTTCCGGGCTAGAGAATCAATTACCAAGTAGAGCGCGGGTCGACGAGATAACTCCTCCTCGTGTTATCATCGTCGCGTGAAAGAAACGGCAACCGGGGCAAATCTCGCTGTTGATGGCGTTCGTAGATTTCGGGTAACAGCGGAGCAAGAACCGAACGATGACGACTGATCCACTTTCCCGAGGTTTCTCACTTTTTACCGTCTTATCTCGCGTTCCCGCTCGGAGCTAGAGTGAACATGCGATCTCGACTTTTTGATTCGTCGGTCTTCGTCGTGGTGAATTGGTGACAGACCTGAAAAAATTGAGGGATCTTCGACTGTAATTCCACGCGTCTATGTATTTTTTTCTGTTCGTCGGTGCGGTATGAATTTTATTAAGGAGACTAGAAAAGTAGACGATGAGAGCTGTGCGCGGTGGGTAACTGGCAAAGAAACAGAGACGCGGCCGTAAGTAACTAAATTTATACCGCGGAGCTTGTTCCCTCGTTGGGTCGCACTCGGTGCATACTCGTCGCGCGCGATTGCGACTGTCGCGAGGTCGAAAAAGTTTTCGCCAGGCAGACCGCGACCACCGAGCCACGGAGACAATCGCGCTGCCTCGGATTAGCTGAACTTGCGGCGTCGGGGAAAAAGTGGAAAGTCCGTAGCTGCGGCGGCGCCGCGTCGCCAAACGGAAGACCGGAGAGCGGCGGATGGGATATGTTTCTGGTAAATATTACGCCGGGTATATAAGAACGAAGAAAAAAAAACTGTCTGATAACCCGAGCGCACAGCAGCTCGGGAGTTCCGGAATGAAATGGAATATTTATGGATTCTCCCGCGTTTATTCGCGTATGAATATTATGCATGAATTTGCCGTGCGAATGCGAAATACAACCCGGAGCAGTCGAGGGCGGAAGTAAGAAATTTGAGCGAGAAGTCCGCGTGGAGGATAATTTCTTCAAGTGTCCTCCGGCTCGAGAGAGCGAATAACGGGACTTAATTTTATTTTTATTTTTATTTTTATAAGTGCCGAGACGTGTTTTCGTGACCCGCTGACATCCTCTCGACGCACGTCCGAAGCTCATTTTTCCCGCGCGCGATATTTTTCGAAAAATTCTCCAGAACGACGGAAGTCTTGCGCGATTCACCGTAGGCTCCGCTCAACCTGCCGCGCCCAGATGGCTCGGCGGAGGAGCAAGAATAAAAAAAAACGCAAGACAGATGTGTAGAAACGAGTTACCGGAATCATTCGGAAAAGTGGATGAGATCCCGAAGCAACATCGAATTGCCCTCCACGTCGCTTCGTGTGCCGTGAAAGCCTAGGTTATCCGGTCCGTGCACTCGTGTCTCGTACCGTACAAGATCGACAAATATTTTTCACGGCCCATGCGCCGTAACCACGTGGGTCCCGCCGAGGGAGCATTATTCCCTCCGCGGAGAGAAGTGACATGTAGCAGGTACAGACGGTGGTGAGGTAAATTTCACTTGACGGTATTCCGGTATTCGCGCACACACGCACAAATTGTTGCGCGGACATCGTGCGTACGCGGACGAGCGCGCCACGCCACACGCGGCGCCCTTTGTCCACCGTACAACATTTAGCCAGCTCGGCCGCTGCGTACGATAAGAGGGTGAAATCGTTTAACTTTTTCATCTCTCTCCCGCGAGCCGAAGGGACGCGGGCGGGGGACGAGGAAGAAGAAACGCGAGGGCGCGCCTCTTGTGTACATGCTCCGGTAGTTTGGCCGCTTTTATTAGCCTCGCCGTAAAATAAATTAAGGGTGAAATTATAAGGGTGCGCGCGGGGTCCGCGATCCTTCGGGCAGTGCGCGCGTACGCGCGAGCTCGCTGCGGCCCTCGACGAACTGGCCGTTCGCGCGAGCGGCTTATCCGGTCCGTCAAACGACTCGAGGAATTTATGGAAAAATATGGTCTCGGGGGAGTAATAAAAAAGGAGAAACAAGAGGAGGAAGAAGACGAAGAAGAGGCGAACGAGAGCCGCGCGGTAAACGAGGACCAAAGAGCTGTAAGAAAAAAGGGGTGAAGCAGGTTCGCGGCGCCCGGAAATTGAAAATAAAACGAGAGAGCGAGCGCGGTGTAAGAACGCAAGAGCGAATCGCGGCGGGTAAATACTGCGCGAACTTTGAGTACCGCTTCTCGGCTGCTGCTGCTGCTGCTGCTGCCTCTGTTTCTGCCAAGGGTCTCGCGATTGCTGACGCGTTCTCGCGCGCACGCCGAAGGTTCAACGAATGCTAAGCACACGACGGCACCGCGCCGTCGCTGTTGCCAGGCGAGAGATAGCGGACTGTGAATTTTCCAGTGAGTGGTGGAGCCGCTAGAAGCTGCGAGAACGGGATAAAAAAAACACCGCGGCGAGTCTTTTACGAGTTTAGGGGCGAGTGACGTGGCCCTTATCACGCAAGAGCCTCTGCGATGTGGGGGTTGAGAGGCACTGGCTGGTGCACGAGAGTGCGAGGGAGACTCGGACAAACCGAAAAAATAGACGATAGATGCGGAACATCGTGTAGGTCGATGGGTGTTGTGTATAGTACGGTCAACGCAGCTTTCCCGGTCGTTCGTTTCTCACAGGGCTGAAAGCTGACGGTGAGGAACAAACCGCGCGGGTGTCAGACATCCTCTGCCGTTGCCGCACGGCCGATGCTGATGTACAATGGACTCGGGATGGGAGTTGAAAGCCCTTCGCCCTGAGGAAGGGTACGCGTCGCCGCGCGCACAACATTCCCGTAGACACATCGCAACGCCCGCCGCCACGCCGCACCCTTCAAATCTCATTTCGACTCCTACACGGGTTAACATCGAAAACACGTGCTACCGTGCGGCTGCCGCCGTTGCTGCTGCTTCTGCTGCTGCCGTTGTCCCCGCACCGCCGACTTATGAACCGGCATTCCTAATGGTTCATGAAATTGAAGTATATTTCATCTCCAGCTGTCCGGCGTATTGCTACTCTCATATTTGTCGTTTGCGCTCGACGGCGCTTTCTGGCAAACGCTTCGCAGTCGAGTGTCTCTTATATTTTTAATCGTTTATGGTCTTTCATCCGTGCGAGGGAAGGATATATGTAATCGTGTGATTCCAACGAAGTAAAAATTTTGTTTATGAAAAAAAAAATCACCGTCCCTTATTTTGAAGCATTAATACAAGCCCATCGAATGGGGACTCATTTGCATTCACCACGGTGCTTCGATATACACTGCGCGATCGCCCTATCCCCGGGTAATAAGGTCGACGTCGCGTATCGGCGCCATAAGGCGTCGTATAAAACATAACGCGCGGGAGTCCGGGAGTTCGTGTCCGTGTTTCACCGTTGGACTCGAGTAACTGTATCGCCGACGGATTCCGATTCGTCTCGGGTGGCGGTAACTCGCGTCACCGAGCATCGTGTTTTTTTTTGTTCCTAGGAAGGACCAGGGTGCGGCAAGTCGGGCAGTCGAGCAGTCGCAGGGTGAACGCGCCGCGCGTGCGCCCGCTTCGCCACTGGCAGCTGGTCCAAAGCCGCGTGGGCACGCGAGCGGAAACTGCTTATTAGTAAAAAGCATGACAAACGACTCGTGGTTTACCCCGGCACTAAGCCGCCGGCATCCTACCCCGCGGTAGGATGGTGCGCTCTGTGCACGACCCACTGTGCGGAGGATACTCCCGGCGGTGGCGGCGGCGGACCGTTCGCCTCGCAATGATATATCGCGATTTTTAGTCACGCTTTTATACGCGGTATAAATCCAACCTCGGTTGACGCGCGAGCGCACCCGCGACTCCCCGGGATTCCCGTAACAGCCGTGTGCTACGGGCTCTCGCGCAGCATTTTACGCCCGGCGCGATACCCGCGACGACTTCGCGGGTCTCCGCGAACTCTGGTTCATCTTCCACTTTGTCGCAACTGGTTGGGTATCTCGGGGCCAAGCAACGGTGACTGATACGCGCAACGCGTGATTTCGCGGGTTCGAGAACCGACGGCTCGTAATCCGCGTTACAAAATAGAATGGAGAATGTGGAATTAGCGCGAGATTACGGTCATCATCCCTTATATGGCACGGAGCGGCAGCCAAGTGCGTTGCGGCTCGGTCCTGCTCTTTACCACTCCCTTTTCCCTCGTAGGCTGCCGCGGCTCTGCCGCATCCGCGTAGTTTAACGTTTTCGAAATCGATGCTGAACTTCCGACTCAGACGTTAACGATATTCATATCAAGTGCGCCCGCACACACGACACTCGCGATGGTATCGGCCGCCGCCGCGTGTAAAGCGTACAACGCGCGCAGTAGATATACGTTGTACCTACATAATATACACGTGGAGTCGAGTTAACGGCTCTAAATTTCGACTTAACACCTACCCCGATATTTATGAGCCTGCTTGAAATTCACATCGCGACTATGGTCAGGCATTCCCCCACCTCTCCTCTTCCTACCGCGCCCCCACCCCTCGGCATGGACTAATGGATGCGTCGGCGCGCACGAGCCGAGCGAGGCGAGAGGAAGCACCAGGGAGAAAAAAAATCTTTCGAGGTTTCGCGACGAAAAAAAAGGGCACACGACAAGAGTCGTGCCCCTTTTCGCGAGGCTGTACACGCTAAATTTCTGTCTGATTTCTGGGCTTTTTGAAAGAAAGAAAAAAAAATACTAAACGCGTTAAATGTAATTTAATCTCTCTTCACGGCTGAATTGGCGGAGAATACTTCGTTTCCGTAGCTCCCACTTACGTTTACTATATTTCGCAGTGCATTGCGGCCAAGTGCGGCTGAACCTTGCGGCGCGCTCTCGCTTTGCTTCGCATCTGGGTTGAGGGTCGTAATACGCCGTTCGTAATATAATTTTCAATTACATCGAGGGTCTCGTTACAGACGTAATTCATAACGAGAAGGGCTTAGGTATACCAACGTAAATTCGTGGTTTTTCGTAAAATGAATCATTTTCCGAAATCTTTGTTTACAAAATGCAACGCACTTTGTAAATAAATATAAATGCATGCTTCGAGTGGACATTTTACCGATAAAAAGATAAAATTACCGTTGTTTCTCCACACGACTCAGACTCAGCAAAAATCTCTGTTCAGATTGTTTTTTCGTTTTTTTTTCTGTCCGCGATACTCATTGCGATCGACCGGTATCGCACACGGTGAACTTGAAGCACTTTCATTCGCATCCTTTTACTTTTTGCTGGCTGTTGTTGTTTTTTCGTTTTTCCGTCGTCTCCCGGTTCGCTCGGTGTACACGGCGAGCGCGCGTAACGGTAGCTTCCACATGGCCGCGGGAAGAGCGCGTAAAAATGATTTAGAACGCTGGAACGATGAGGCAGTAAAAGCGAACGGCTGACATCTCGGTATTCACGACACTGCGCCCGTAAACCTTCGGTCCGTGCGCACAGCGCTCGAGCGCGCACGCCCGACGCGCGCGGAGCAACCCTCGGCAATGGCGAGAGCCGCAACGAAGAGGAAGTGAGCCAAAGAGGGACAGACTACACCACACGGACCTATGAATAAGCGGATACAGATAGACACGCTCGCGGAGGAATTGCTCTCGCGTATCCCGTAAGCCATTGGATTCTACGACATTATGACCGGGGAGATGAAAAAAAAGAAAAAAGCGCAGCTCCCGCAATTTTTATCCCTGGTCATATGACCGCAATTTCCACGGTCAAATGACCGTCACTTTGCGCAGATAAAAAACACGTGTGAACTTGACAAGATGGCAAAGTGTCCGTCATTTGATCCAGTTTGTTCTGTGCGACGGTATAAATTATGGGGTTTCACTGTTCGCCAGGGAGAAAATGTATATACGTTTGTATACACTCTTGCCCGAAGGTTCGGCTACCGAGAACCACGACGTAAGTACTACAGCAGTAGGTACGGTGAATTGGATACCGAGAGACACGGAGAGGGAGAGAACATCGACTACCGTAAATCTAACGTGGAATGCTCTGACACCCGGCGCGAAGTCAACAAGCAGCGGCGGCGGCGGCGGCGGCGGCGGCCGCGAACCGACAATCGAGTAACGGGAGGAAAGCGAGAGCAACGGAAATAGTTGCCGAGTGGGATACGAAAATACTCGCACGGACACTCGTAAACAGCATCGATATACTTGATTACCCCTCGTTACGCCGCGCGACAGCGGTCGTTCGTCCGGTAGCTGTTATTTTGACTTCTCCGGATTAACCAAATGTTCGGGCGCAGCAACGCTGGGCGCGCGCGTTGATTATCGTTATATTCTCTCTCGTCCAACCCCGGTCGACACTTTCGTCGGACGCCTACATGGAAACGCGCTTGACATGGAAATAGCGCAATTCTCAACAATCTTCTAAAAAAAAAAAAGAAAAATTAATCCGGTAATAGCGATATTTTCGGCTGGCTGAAAGCCCGATTTACAAACGTCTCGAGTGACGTTCGTTTTTTTGTTTTTTCGCAATCATTGTCCGCTGGATTCTTTACGAACGGAAAAAGCGAGACATTTTTCACGACCGGAAATAAAAGTCGCGCGGGGCACGAGTTTATACGACTGTTTTCACCGGTTACACGTGCCCCCATAACTTTAACTATAAAATTTATACCACTTATCAGAAAGGGATTTCCTTTCTATCGGGATATTAACGTTGCCCGCGAGACACGACGCGCCGCACGTGCCCGGTTAGTCCTACGATGAAATTGTGAACGGAAAGATTGATAACCCACGTTAATTGGATTTTCCACCGACGAATCCGATCGAAACCCTTCGTCTCGACTCCTCTCGGCGCGTTCTTCGCTTCTTCCGCGCTGCCCTCGAGGATTTATTTCCTCGAGATCCTCGTCGCTCGTTGCTCACTGAAGAAGTAGAAAGTCTCGAGTGCCGCGCCTAGAATAGAAGAGGGTAAGCACTGCGAATTTCCAGGGTGCGAGCCAGAGGGCGCAGCGTCCAACCTCGTCGTCCTCCTCCTCCTCCTCCTCCAAGTCTGAACGCCCCCTCTATTTCATTGAACCCTTCTGGTACTTGGGACCTGCAGCACCAGTTGCAGCACTAAACTACCCTCACCCCTATTTCGGTGAATTAACGTTTATTAGCTTTTTCTGACCTAAACGTAAATTCTCGTGTTAGCACCTACGTAACAAGCAGCAACGAATTCATTAGGCATATAGGCACTCTGCTAATTTTACCCTCTCGGCCCTCCGGCTAATTTTCACCCTGAAATATCGTCGTCCACCCCTCTTGGCCTCTCAGACTCTCCTCTCGCGCGACGATATTTCAACCAGGCAAACGGACTTTAGGAAATTTATTTATTTTTTGCAATTATAAAATTGTATGAAAGTGAACACGCACCCTCGCTCGGTACTGAACATGTGAAATAGAAAAATTTCAAGCACATGGGTTACGCCCTTCCGACTCTCGGTATTCAATACCGAGCGACGTTGACTTTCGGAGGTCGAAAACTACGCCAGTCGTTGTAATACGAATCGCAAAGATTTTTCGTCACGCGCCGAGAATGCGGCGAAGGCGCGACGGTGCGCGTGAGACGAGCGAGCGCAGATGTGCAGCCTGCTACTCGGCACTCGCCTCGTGTCGGCCGACACACGTGTCACGCGCGGTGAAAGGAAAAATCCGCCGCTTCCGCGTGTTTCCGCCGCCTAATATGTTACACGTCCGTGGATGCAAAGTGTACTCATTTATCGGTCTAAAAGGGCGGCCCGAAGGCCTCGGCGTCGACCACGTGTGCGACTGTCGCCACCGGCGCGAGGGAAGCGAGAAGATTTTCAACTGCAAGCTATTAGCGTTTCCCGAAGTGGCCCGACCGCCTCGCTGATCGCAATTAACAACTTCACGGCGCATCAATGACTGCCACCCTCTTTTATTTTTTTTAATTTTTTCAAATCTCTCCATTCGTCTCCCACACGGATTTCACTCTTAAAAAAGAAAGGGGGAAAAGATAAATTACCGGATTTTCGTTCACTCGGGGAAAGTGAATATTTTTTTCGGTTTTTATCGCATGAGCCGAAAAGAGATTTTGATAGTCGAAGTGGATGGTACTCGTCGGAAGTTTCGATCCTCTTTCGAGTTCATTCTCGCGGCTCTCCGGACGCCCACGCGACGTACATCCAGTCGCGGCGAGTGCATTTTCCGTTCAAGCATATGAAACAGCAGGGTAAACGAGAGCGCGCGCGCGGACAACGAGCCGTAATCTCGAGCATTAGTCAAGTAACTTTGGTGAAAAGCTTTTTTCCCCGGTTGCCATCGCGCGCGCTCTTTCACGTTTTTTTTCTCTTTCCCTCTCTCTCTGCCTCTTTCGGCCGAGAGGTATTTTACTATCTGGCGCTTCTCGCGCACATAAATCGTCGTCGCCAGTCGAAAAACTTTTTTCCGCTTCCTTGTACTCGTTTCAGCGTAGCAGCGGCAGCGGCAGCCCCGCTCGCTCACTCTTTCCACGCTGCTTCTACATTTCCACTGCTCTGTTTTTGTTTTTATCTCACTCACCAAACAACTTTACCTCCGTTTCACTTATGCGCGCGACGTTTAGCGTCCTGACTCTCATGCTTTGAAATACGTCGACGTCCGCCGAATTGGATACCGATGACGATATTCCGCAACTTGAAAAATCGTGATTCTTCCCGATTATCAATTGCTATGTGAAAAAAATCGACGGAGCTCGAGATGGCGATCGTCGCGTTGACGTTTCCTCGAGCGTTGAGAAGATGTTCGGTCGGGCAGCCACCTGCCGGTCCGGAGACCCCGGGGATGCTGACCGAGTCCCGGAAATACCCATCGACAGAGTCGCCGGCCGTGAAACACGAGAAAATGCGTTTCGAACCTTCACGCAGGACCCTGGGAACGACACCGGATCGCGTTTCACTTTTAAAAAGTATCAAGCGCGCGACCGGAAGCTCGAGCGAGCCAAGCTCGATGTCAAGCCGCGTCGTATTTCTCGTTTATTTACATTGCCCTGAAGTGACGACTAACCCCCACTAGGGATGCGACGCAACATAGAACCCGAAGAGCCCAACGCAATTTCTTCTTGTGTGCCACATTTTTTTCTTTTTTTTTTTAGTTCACCATATGTATTTTATCAGTGTAGGAGATTAATGGCAGAGTAGATCGAGGCTATAAAGTTGAAGAGATGTTCGTGAAAAGTGTGCGCGAAAAATATGGCGACATCAGTGAGGACAAGCAGTCGGGACGTAGGTGCGACCGACGAGGGTGCGGAAAACCCGTCGACGCTATACACGATTGTACAACGTGTCCGGGTGCGTAGATGCCCCGACGCAACACACGTGTTCCCTTTGACCCTTGCGGTTCGCCGAGGGCGCACAGCGTCCACTAGCTGCTGCGACCCATACGAACTGGCTCGAGTATGGAGAAGCGGCGCATTGTAAGAACATCCGCGTCGATAAATTCAGGCGGATGTCGCAACCGTGCCACACCCCTCGAACGTCGTGGCCCTTACCTTTTCACCCCGATAAATTATCTCCCAGGGATGACGCAGACGTTATAATCTAAGAACGAGAGAGAAAGAGAGAGAGAGAGTGTCAGAAAGCAAAAGCAGACGCGAGTGTGAGAGAAGACCACGATGGGCCTCGCGCGGGTCATTCGCGCGAGTGGTCGGCATAATTTAGTCGATGTTACATCCGCTGTATGTGCGAATAATCCAGGTCATAAGACACGAGCAAAATCGGAGCTATGAATCACCGCAATGCCTCACAAATATTCGGGCACGTAGTATATACATTTTATGATGCCCGAATGTCGGTTTTTTGTATATTTAATAGAGGACTTTACTAAAACTGGCTGAGCGCGCGTATGGGCCAGTTTACAAAGAAATAGTAGGATGTTATTCTCATTTTGGGGGGCACCTCTACGGGAAACTTAGGGGATACCCTTGGGTACGTGGAAAAGCAGGGGGTGTCGAACATACTAAAAGTGCTCCACCTCCGATCGGTGCGCACGCACGCGCGATCGGCTACAATTATTGCAGCGGTGACTGCGTCGTCGTGAAGCAGATGCTAGGGATCCGACCGCAGTTTAAATTTTACCAGCACCCTGCGACGCGCGTGCCTCGGTCGATTTTTTTTTCTTTTTTTTATTCTCCTCACAACGGGAGACGCGCCCGAGGAACCGATCATTTATCGCGCATGCAATAGGCAGCCACGGGCTATGACGACCGAACGTTTCCTAGTGGGTGTGTCCGCGTTGCCCTTTACCGAGGTGCGCGCAGGACGCACAATCGTGTCGGAATCCCTCGGGAGCGTTTAACGAAAATGCCCTCTGCGTGTCTCTCGACGACAAGATCATCGGGCCGAGCGGCGGCTGCGGCTGCGGCATATTTCAGTCCATCGAGATCATTCTCAAAGATTGTCAATGTCCCTGTGGATCGATCTATCAGATCGATCGACTGTAACCAAAGTATGCAATTCGATTCTGACCTGCTGTACACGGCCCTTCGTAAATACCACTCATCAACATTTTCGAAAGTGAGTCTAGCGTCAAAGGCATCGCGGAGATTAAATCGTAATTTTGTAATAAGACCAAAAAAATAGCTCAAGGTGATGCTAATTGTGGGACAAAAAGGTGACTGAATTTACCGAGAATTTCACGCACGAAGGATTAGAGAAAATTGCACACTGCAACAAATGCACAATTTCCATCTTCCTTGAAAAGCCCACGTTGCTATATATATACATTAAACCTGGTAATACGTATAACTCGGTGTTCGTTATCCCATTAAATCTGTGTAGTCCGTTCGAGCATTTAATAATGGCAAATGTCTTATTATCTCGTCGCGGAAAGCCAGACGCATCCGTAATTGAACGCTCGAAGAATTATGGAAGCATTTATACCGCTCGATTCGTATCACGTCAAAATGGCTGATCGCGGAAAGCCGGGTTATTTGTGGAGGCTACTTTTCCGCGGAGATGAGACTAGGGGTGGGGGTGGGGGAGGGGGAAGGCGAGCACCAATGGAGCCGCAGCATCGCAGGTCCAAAGTTATTAAAGAGTTATTATCTATAGCCTACCAGGTGCTGGCGGGTATAATCGCACGAGCGAGCGAACACAACTCGGTAAAGTTTCTCGTCCCCCCCGACTATCCGCGCACCTTGAGGAAGGCGCCCGATGGTCTAATGAAACGGAATGGTAAACCGGCGCTTCGATGATTATCTATGCCGGGATTACTGAGACTCCGTTTTTTTCTATTTTTCTCGTTGGAAAACTCTGTCCGCCGCTTGAGAACCGCCGCGGTCTGTTTTCGCGCGACGCGAAACTCATCGACCCCCCTCCTTCCGCCCTGCGCTTCTCGTATTCGCATCTGCGATCCGGCCTTGCCGTATTTTCCGACAGTCGACTCGTCCTCGAATCTTTCCCGCTTACCCCCCGGCCGTATCCCTGCGTCTCTCTCGCTCACCGCTCGTTCGCGTTTCACCATCTTCATCCGCAATGCCAGGGTTACAGTCCCTCTTTCTCTTTGCTCCTCTTTCATCCCAGTCTCCTCGTCGAACCCGTCGCCGTCGCTTCGGCTGATCCCGGGACGTCCAATTTTGCCGTCGGAAAATTTACAACAAACCAAGAGAACACAGAGAGAATTGCCCGTTTTATATTAAAGACGTATATTGAATGTTAAACAGCTGAAAGAGGCAGCGCGAGTGGCTTCCAACTACGCAGGGGGAAATTACGCCCGCGACGCGTCGTTTTGTCCAAAGATTTTTCCAGGACATCGGGACCGCTTGCTTCGCGGCGGCTCTAATGTCACTCCGAATTGGCCAGTATCACGCCACGTCAACTACGAACCGAGTATAACGTTTAGGAACTTGTCTCAGGTAGGATCTCAATCGTAGCAGCGGTTTTTCGTCCTGGCCTGAAATTTCATACGCGCTTCGTTCAGCCGAAACTATCGCGGCTTGGCGTATAAGACTACAGCCGGAAGCCATGTGCACCCTGGTAATTCGCGCTGTCTCTCTCGTTCACCTTCGGGTTGCCCGAATACTTTGCTTCGCGCACAAGTTTTCTCGAGCGGCGGGACGCGTGAGCTGCCCCGAGGTCTTCGCGTCGCGCTTTACACGGAAAGAGACGACGCAGGGGCCAAATATATGCGCAGCTATATTACACTCGTTTCCTCTCTCTCTCCCCAGACCCCCGGCACCTATGGGAGACCCAATTTCCTCCGTGATATCCCTCGAGGCTCGTCCTTGAACTTTCCTCGCCGCGAGTCCTCTCGAGCGAGTTTGACGTCGGGTAACTGCATCTTGAAGCAGCTATTCGGGCGCGCGCCCGCCAAGCGGCCCGGCCGCGCGGACGACTCCGGAGCACGACTCAAAACTCGTTTCCAACTGTTTAAACTCATCGCGCTAATACGCGTCTCCGTTGCAGTGCTTTTTTCCCGCTGACGCCACAAGCTTGTGCAAGTACTGAGCTTCCACTGTACCCGCGCGCGACGTGACTATTATTTCGCGGCCGCCGCTCGTGACGTATTTCACGACGCACGCCGATGCACCGCATTGTTCCGATGTCTCGTTGCCTTCGTTTCTCAGACACGGTGAAAACGTCGGATAAACAACGAGCGGGGTGAAAGCGGCGGCGGCGGCGGCGAATACGAAGGGAAATACAATCCGGGCGATACACACAAACAAAAACGCAAAGACCAGAGACAAAGGGAATGCACAAAAGGAAGGACACGCCGCCCGCCGCGGAGAGACGGACGAGGTGAAAGACGAGAGGTCGGTCGTGAAATAAAAGAGAAACGGAGTTACAATCTATGAGCGCGACGCGGCCACATCTGCGATATCCGCGAGCTGCGAAATCAGAGGCGTCTGTTGCTCGACGTTTCGGGCACACCAGCGGCAGCAGCAGCAGCAGCAGCGGCCACGGCAGGTTCGCTCAACTCGACCCGCGGACATTTTTCACACTCGCGCACATCGTCCCCGGAGATTCGGTGCACGACACCGCTAATCCTTTGTCTTTAAATCAACATTTCATTTTACTTTATCGTCGGTGGCTCGAAAAAGAATTTTTACGCTCGAAATACCTGCGCGCCGATCTGATCGTCGCTACTGAAAACGCTGAGCCATTATTTCGACATTTTCTCCCCAAATACGAAATCTATGTAAAACACACTTACCGAATCCTAATAAAGTATTTGCACTCTGCCTTAATCGCCGCCCGCATTGACCGTCGGACGATAAAATTATAAATGTCCACGAAAGTCGTTAACGCGTCGAGGACGCGCAAGCGGAGAGAAGCGCACACGAGACGACGTAAATAAATTTAACGACGTGTTTATATGGCTCGCTCATACGGCCCGGAAGTATTGTACTTTTCAGATAAAAATCGCGGGAATATGAGAGTCACTGGTAATAAATCTTGGGATAAAAACATAACGTCGGTGCCCGCGGGGAGTCGCGCGCGACGCGTGGGAGAGAAAGGCGCCGCCAGAGAAAAAGACGAAAGGAGGGTTTCGGATTCGCGTAGTGCGAAGAGCAGCAGTAGCAGTAGCAGTAGCAGCAGCAGCAGCAGCAGCAGCAGCAGCAGCAGCAGCAGCAGCAGAACAGACGCCGCGTAGCTGGCTGCATGGAACTCGTAGGGATGGGCTGCATGGAACTCGAGGGTCGCGGAGGGCGCGATATAATATGAATATAATAATTTATGGTGTATCGAGGCATCGGCGCAAGGTGTTACCGAGCGCGAGCGACTCCGGCTGCCACTCCGGCTCCGCGGCAGCTTCGGCTCTCCAGCCCCGGTATATATATGGCACGCTTGGCGAATAACAGCAGCCAGTGTGCGGTACACTCGCGCCGTCGGGAGGCTCGCGGAGCATCGAGCGTATATAGCGCACTGCTGCGTTCAATTTCTCGAGGCATTGTCTACGCACACGGGAGAAGCGGCCTACGCTGTCGTCTCGCCACGTTTCCCTTCCCGACTAATGCTCGGTGCGCGCACCCTCCATTGCTGAAACTATACCGAGCCATCGGGGTTGGCTGGTACTTCGCGAAAGATACCGATGCGCCACCTATTGATATATAGATATGGCTGAATTAGGGGAAACTCGGCTAATTTTACAGCCCGGGTATCGATATGCCGGAGTTTCACCCTCGCCTCTTGATGCGGAGTTTCGAGAATGTACACTGTATACGCCGGTCCGGTGTGGTCCCAAGGTCTAAAAGAATATCCCAATCCCAGTTCCAGGTCCTCGCGTCCCATTCCTCGGAAATCGTTGTTGGAACACACGACCTATCGCTCCTTTCCGCTTATACGCAATCTCGTCGCGATCTTCGGAGTGAGACACACACACACACACGGGGGGGGGGGGGGGGGGGGGCGAGATCAAGAGTGAGGTCGTCGTAAAAAAAAGGTATGGAAAAAAGCGGACCGCGCGGAATGGAGTGGCAAGTAGGGTACAGCAGGTCTACGGGTCTCGTCGTACTCGCGGCGGTCGGTGGCGGCGGCGTGTCTGGCGGAAGCCACGACGAACACGAAGAAGCTGCCCGCGCCCCATTGCCGTGTCGTTCGAGCGCTTTTTCCAGCGTGTTCAGCTTTTATTTTACGGGCCGGCGGTGCCCGTAAAAATTTCATCAACAGGCGACTTTTACATGAAAAATGGCCCCTCGGACCGGGCTCGAAGGTGCCGCGCGCATATAGAATATAGCCTAGCGTATACATAGTATATACGTATAGGGTGAGGTAGCGCGGCCAGCGAATGGACTACTGTCCGCAACGTTCGCGGAACTCCAGAGGGAACAGCCGCGGAAAGAGACGCGGTAGCGGCGTCGTCCGCAAAAACCGTGTGTAATATGCGCGAGCGCGGGAGGGGTCGGAATTCATTACGCAAGCCCGCGCAGCCTAATTTGCATGTTATGGAATTAAAAAAGTTGCGTTACTTTAATGCGAGGGACGGCGACGACGTTGAATCCTAATTTCCGTAGCTAATAACGGAAAACCGGGCGAAGCCAAGTCGGTTGCCGCATTCGCGCGGCAAAGTGAGCGGCGCGCGCGTAGAACGAGCACGCGCGCGCGGACGGAAGTGCGGCTGAAGCGCGGACGCGACTCGCCCCTCGGACGAGAGGCCCGCGCGCGACCCTCAGCGGACTCGTTTAAATCGCTAAAGGACGCGCGCCGCCGCTCGGTCTTTCCGACAGAGCCGCGCGAAACGAGCTCGGATTAAATTACGAATAATTCGCTTTCGCGAAAAAAAAATTCCAAAGGCTCCCAGCGGGAAAGTGCTTTGCGAAAAAGAACGTCGGAGAACGACGCGGCGCGTGCGCGTCGCGATCTCCGCGTCAATTCCAACGAGTCGTGAGAATTCGCAAAGCGATGACACAAGCATTTGGGACTTATTTTTCCGTAAACCGCAGGATTTAACTCCGACGCGCGCAACATCAACGCGCGGTCATATTTGGGTCCGCGTTGATTCTACGAGAATGAAAACTGCTGCCGGATCATCGGATTTTCGCATTCGGTCGACTCAAATCGATCGCGGAAACGCGCGAACAATACCGCGTGGAAAACGGACTCTCGCGGCTAATGCTGGAAGCACCGCCTGCTTTTCGACTGTATATAATGCAGCGTCGACGCGCACTGTGCCGGCTTAAACGATGTCGAAATGGCAACAATAACTCGAAACCCGAGGATTATCGAAATTGCGGATGGGGGACGCACGCGTACATCAAATATACGTGGTACGCCCGCCGCGCGGCTTCATGCTGGACATTGTTACTCTCTTATTTGCCTCACGGTCGAGCGTGTTTGGGTGGCCAGAAGCAGTCTCCTCCGATTTATTCTGCGGTGCTCCCCGCTCCCACATTTTCGTGTGTGCTGGGGTGACCAGACGCGCAAGCGCGAGCACGAGGCTAATTTGCGGGCGTGTTCGGCAGCACATAAACCGTATCGGCGGCATCGATCTTCCTTAGATCCCATTCAACGTCATACACAATGCGGACGATGACGTTCGGATATAGCCCGGCTGACCCCCGAAAACCGCCCCCTCCACATTTTCGGTCGTCGTTGAATAATGGAAAATATATATACGGACCTAGTCCTGCCGGGTAAATCTGTATGTCCGCAAATTGCCCAACTTTTGCCGAGTCCACGTTTTGTATCGGATACTCCCCGGCTTAGCGTCATTCTCGCATTAGTATTCAATTTGAAGAGTCACGCAAAATGATAATGCAACGGCATTGCAAGTGCAGAATATTCGTGCAACGTGGATATCGACGCGAAAACTAAAGTGACGCGGAAGTGCGGATCTGATAGGTGCACACGCAGAAAGCCTGTCTTCGCTCTCGCGTTTGACTCTCGTACAATCGTTCGAGGACGGTCTTATCTCACTTCCAGCACAGTCGAGCCTAGCTCTTTGGGTTTCGTCGAGAGCTCTCACACTGTCGGGCATACAGTACAGCAGGGGGCTGCCGGGGCACCCTGGCAACTCGGCCCGTCGAACGTTCCTACGCCGAGGCCATATCCTAACGTAGCCCACAGGCTTGCTCGGAAAACTCCCGCGAAAATATAGTTTTTCCCTCGCGCCGTGTGCTTCGTAAAACCACCGACGCCGTTCTCGTTCCTCTCTTCCTCTCTATTTCTCGTACTCCTCGCTTTTTCTCGTCTCCTTGCACCGCACTTGTACGTCTTTCCCCGACGTCTTCCTTATTTTTCATATTGCCAGACGCGCTTCACTTATTCCCGCGCGCGCGCGCGGTATACACGGCGAGAAAGCCTCCTGGGAGTTTTATTTTTCAAAGACTCCTCCCCCTTCTTCCTCTCGCGGCGCGCTGCATAGCACACCCCGGTCGCGGAGAACGCCACCATGTGCATTACAATCTTGATGCACTCGCGAGACGATTATCCAGCAGGCGTCTGCTAGCTATAGCGGTGCGGCGCATGGAAATGCTGTCTCGCCCGTGTACGAGGCATTCGCCGCCGACCGAGCGCGCTTCCTTCTCAATCCCCCAACGCTCTCGCATCTGTCCCAACATCGGCCGAGCGCTTCGACGTATCCTCGAGACGGTCCGGGCTGGTTTTGCGATTAATCGTCATCAGAGATATGGTCAATTATGCGGAACAAAACTTGAGAAGCTGTAATAGAAGGTTCGTTCGACGCGGAACGACTCGTATGACGATGCAGCCGTCGCGTCTTTCGCCTCTTTCCACCGCCGCTGTTGCGGCCTCGTCATATGAGAATTTTCGCGATAAGACGACGAATGTGCGGAAGAGTCTTCGTCTTCGGCGCATGACGAACTCCGCCTCCGCGCTCGTCCTGCTGCGGGCTTCTCTTCCGTGCCAGCGGTTTGCGAATAAAAATGACGAAATATACGCCCGGACGTTCTCGACGCGCGACGCTAGCTCCGATACGAAGTGCCTCGGATTAAAGTGCTCCGTCATTCTGTTTTCCCAAGCGAGTCTGACGTCGCGGATTTGCGCTTCGGGGAATTAGGGAGGACGGAGTGAAATCGCGATCGCATTCAGGCAAATGTTTGCGACGCGGCTGTTTTTTCTTTCTTCGTCATTTCTACTAGTATCGACGAGATGCGTCAGAATTTTATGAGCCAAAACCGCGCGTGTGAATTGGTTGCTTTCGCGCAGACGGACATAGACAGGCGTTGAATTTTCGGGGCGTGCAGAGAAGCGGGGGAAAATATAATGCAGATGCTGAGCACAATAAAATGCCACTTCTTTACTTTTTAATCGGTAAATCGTCGGTGCGAATCGTTCGCACGAGTCCGGTGCGACCGCAGCGTTCGGTGCATTGTGAGCGTTAATCCGTTGATCCTCGGTGGCCACAAAGCCCGCACGGTGCACTCTTGGTTAATCGCATTAAGAGGCGAACCTGGACCCGCTCGCGTCCAAGGAGTCTCTCGACGCCCCGATAATTCGCTCGAGAATATTCCGGGGTCCGCGCGCGGTGAACAACTTGTTGGCGTATATATTTTTGAAAATCGATTGTGTTCCTGTCAGGGATCGACAACTTTTCATCGTAAATTTGGCTCCGTTCCTCGCTTTCACCCTCGTCGATCGGTAAATATTGTGTGTGTGCGTGTGAATCTCACTTAAACGCCGCCACGCTCGCCATTCTTGGGATTTTCAAAGCTCGCCACAAGGGCCAAAGAATATTTCGGGCCATCGACCGGATTCCAGCTACGACCACCTGTTCCGTCGTTCCGGCGGGTTCTTCGTCTTTGTACCTCGCCGCAATGCGAACGCTTGTCGTTTCGTTCGATCGTGCGAATAATGCTCGAACCGAAATACTAAGTGCGTCGTTTTTAGGTTTATGGAGAGTAATTTTATTTCTGACAATAATACATTTTCCACTGACTTCAGAAGTGGAACGACAAACCGCTAAATTAATAATAGATCGACGCGAAATCTGACCAATGGTCGATGCTCGATCGTTGCCGCGCGGTTGTCCTGCGATAATGCTTACGGCGATATACGCGATATATGCCTGCGATCAAATATTTAGGCACAAGTTCGCGCATGTAACTGAACAAACTTGCCGCGCGCCGGCCGCGCTCGATGTTTGCCCGTATCGCTCGCAGAAATACGTCATGGAATGAATATTCGGTCGTGCTACGTTCGCCCTCTAGATCGTCCTTACGATTCAATGAAAATGTTGGTACACAGCGTGGCACCGCAGTTCCATTACAGTTATTGTTGCATCAAATAAACTGCTCACACGCCCCCCTCATCTATCCGCGGATTCGTTAAACAAAATTGAGTGCCACTGTCATTGCGCCGGGCACTTAAATTTCTCACGAGGCTGTATAAACAACGATGCCACGTTGTAGCGAGCTGCAAATTACGTGAGTCTATTAGGTTTACCGAAATGCTGCACCGCAACGGAATATACCGGAATATACGTCTCGATGAGCGTTACGGGGTCTCGCAACTACCTGACAACTGCCGACAGAATTGTAAACACTTCTTAAACGGTGAATTTATCGATTCAATTGTTTCTTGATGATTTTTACATTTTTTCTCATCGCCAAACGAAAAAATGACAATAGTTTGCGATGACGAGCGAAGCGTGCAAGGGTCGCCAACTGCGAAGCGCCAGTCCGACAAATGCGGCGAATAATCGCGACTATCGAGTCGGGTAACCCACCGGTGAACGAAACGCTGCATAATGTACAAATGTTTGCGACGTATCTCACCCGGTGTGACGTGAAACGCGATGTCTTGCACCTCGGCACCTGTGTGCAATGCGCTGTGCGGCGCTGCGACTCGGCGCCCTCGAACACGCGGACACGTTCGATTACAACTGGTGCAGTAATTAACTCGTCGCAACCCGATGAGCAGGAGGGTGGAATATACCTGTGTACTGGTGCCACGGAACCTCGATATTTCCAACCTGTCGAGTCCGGCAGGTTTGCATGATCAAATAATTTAGTCGATGAGGAAACCAATTTTACACATTATATACATTAGGAGAAGCGGTTTGCCCGTACACAAGGAGTTCGCTATTCGTTTTTTTCTAAACGCAATCGCATTTTCACGAAAAACTGAAAAAACGCTACTTTTTTGCATCAAACCGGGTAAGCTGCGCGCGGCGAAGCGCGCGCGTATGTAACAGTTCGATTCCAGGAATATAGCTTTGCAATAGTTGATTTTTCGAAACTTTGGGAGTATCGCGGGACCGTAAAGCTACAAAGGGTGCCCCATTGCCCCTGTGTGCTGGGCACTCGAAATACGCGCTTTTGGCTTCGATCATGCGACTCGGCGCAATTCCATCGGTTCGAGGGCTGATATCAGAGATCGCTCGCTTACCAACGCGCCGCGAGCGGCTCGCGAGTGTCGGTGCGTGCTTCGTGAATTCGCCGCTCGGGCGCAGCACCAGCCGGTAAATATTCGGCGCGCTAACAGACCGCGCACGCGCCGTGCGCTCTGGAACGAGCGAACGCACGGCAATCGACGGAACGATTCTTGCAATTTTCGGAGATTCGAATACCTCGCTGTTTTCTTTTTTCTCGTATTCTCTGCAATGATTTACTTTCAACGATAAAAATCGGTAAAATAAAAGTACAAAACTTCAGCCGGTAGAAAAAACACATATATCAAATTACCAAAAGCTCTCAGTTAAAACTGCGCAAATTTCAATTGATCTTTTACCTCGCGCGCTCGATTAAAGCCTCGCGAGAATGTTCGCACGAGCGGTACTCGAGGCCCTTCCACCCTCGCGTAGTCTCGTTACGCGCGATGCACCCTGTACGTATCGCTGTACCGGCGGATTTTTTCCCTCGTACGCGCGCAATTTCGCGAGCTGCACAGACGAGGAAGAAGGCACGCGCGAGAGACGGAAAACGGTCGACGGCGGCCCTCGCTCGAGAGCGAGCGAGGCAGAGGGTCGAGAGACGCGCGCACGGGGTGCGAAAGCGTTGCCGGTCCGCCAATGAGGAGTATCATGCAGATCCATCGCCCGGGTGTTCGAGTGGTTGGTCGGGGCGGGATGTTTTATACCGCGTCGCTGCTCGAGTTCTCGAGTGCCGCCGTAACGTTTTACGCGGAAGGACCGGCTTAATTAGAAAATGCTTGACCCTCGTAAAACCTCCTCGCGAACCGGGGAACAGGGGGAGGGTGTGACTCGACGCCATTTCCTCCGCGTACTCGTGTTATCCCCTCCATTTTCCTTCCACTCCGGCGTCCTCTTACTCGAGCGGCGGCGTCGGCGGCGACGGCGGCAGCGGCAGCGTTGCCCTCTTGTCCATCCGTGAATATTATAATTTACACCGGGGTGGACGGCCCCGCGGCGCTGGTCTCGCCGGGCGCTCTCAGGCACTTCCGGTTTTGCACCCGCGTACTCGTACCTAACCTCTCGGCGACACGCCCGAGTACTTAGACCCTCCAACCTGCGTGCACGTAGCGCGCCCGCTGTACCTCCGCCCTCATACTCGATGCAACCGTCACGACGAGGCAGGCCTCATCCCTACCTCGTACCTCGTAGTACTTGTACGCAGCCTGTAAGTACTTTTGTTTCACCGTGCAGCAGTCTCGTTCGGTGGCCCGAAAGCGTTGGATCCCGCGGGAAAATTAGTCGGCGCCCCAGCTGCCGGAGGTGAATCTATCGCACGGTCCACGCGTGCGTGCGCCTTCTCTACCTGGAGCGTGACCATGTGTGCGGACTCTCCTGCTGTATAAATGTTACATCATTTAGCGCTCCTAACCCCGCAACCACGATTATAACGACGGCATATAACGGCGACTGAAGAATTTACGCCTGCAGGAGGGCGATGGATGTCAGTGGATTCCAGACACGCGGATGCTATATCCCACTGCCGTATGTGTCATGGAACAGATGTATAGCTGCAGCGCGCGCGTGTGAGTTTCAGACTCCGAGCGTGTGTAATTCGTGACCTTGAAGAACGCACGCGCGTGTCCCACTGTTTATATAGAACCGTCACGATCACTGCGCATCCCTCCTCCCGCTCTCGACCGGATATACGCGCGCCCACTGCCTGCTATTATGTATCCGTGTATCGTCCTCTACGCGCTGCTTCTTTGTGCGTATATGTACGTGCGAACTACGCCAGTCGCGTTGAAGGGTGGGCGGGGACGAGCGAGGCGAGTACGTCGGTACCGCAGGGGGTGCGCGCCATTACCAAGGTCTTTCCTCTCGTGCGCGGGACGCGATCGGTTGTTCACGCCTGTAGCGTCCGATACCCCATTGTCGACGCGTCTGAATCGATCTTTAATGCGGCGCGACTCCGACTGCTGCGGCGTTTTATCGTCATGGCGGCACCCCACCGCGCGTTCGTGCGCGTTATCCACCCGTGTGTACGGCCAGCACAAGGAAAACCAGGGGCAACTTGTGTCGCAAGCGTCTGCGGAAAAATGTGACAATTGTTTTCCTCGCCGAGAGCGCGTAACCTCTCGCCAGCAAAATATACGAAGGCGACTGACTCTTACGAGTGCAGTGGGTATACCTTACCTAGCCTCACCCCACCTCGCACCGCAACTGCCGCGTCCTGGCCTCTGCACTACCGACGACTTATTTAGTATACTAGGAACAGTGACGAACAAAAACCCGACACGCGAGGATAAAGCATTACATCGGGATTACGACTTATAACCTTTTTTTCGAATAATATTTGCGAGCAACGTGCAACGTTCTACATTGCAATTTTTTTTATTATGTACAGACAGATTCAATTGAACGCTAAGGAGATAGAACGGATTTCATTCAATTCTCGCGACGTCCACGTTTCGCCCTGAAAACTTTCGTCACATTTGGTTCGTGCGGCCGAACGCGAGACGAAAGGCGAAAATCGAAAAAGCAGGCCACGCAAGGCCAGCCATCCGTAGACAATAAGCCCGGGATCTACGGCTATTATATATACTTACATATGGGATGTATATACGTATATGTAAGTATACGAAGGTATATGTGTAGGATGTGGACTACGGAGAAGCAACGGCGGATGCAATCGGACTTGGTCTACTCCTCCCGAATTGAAAGCCGGTGCCAAATGGGACGCAAATACAATGAGGTGCACGAAGAGATAGAGAGACGAAGGCGGCGGAGCTCGGCCAGCGCCAAACTCTGATAAAAGGCAATAATCCACCGAGCAATAGAAATCCTCGAGTACATACGTTATATCGTACGTGCGCCTTCGGGAAGTCGGTTATCCTTCGCATACACCCACACCGCGGGTTCACCTAACGTTCGCGCTCGGTGCTCCCAATTCGCGCGCGCGTACACATGTATCTCTTACACGTTGCAAACGTCGCTTCTTGTCGCGCCGTCGCGCGGACGGAACTTTCTCCGGGGTTCGGGGAAACTGCCACTTTTCCAACTTTTCGATACTCGCTGTATCTTCGTTCGAGCTTCGCTGATGTATTTTCTTTCGAGCGAGAGACAATGCGGAGCAGGAGGAAGACCGTTCAATTTGCAATTTCAAGTAGCTCCGTGTGACACCGAATATTATTTTCATGGCTATCGCTCATCTATTCCCTCGATTTCATGTAAAATCCGTAATTAAAAAAAAAAAAGGTTTACGATTTTTTCGATGTCGGAATCTCGTTCGAGTGGACTCGCGGCGGAAAAACCAGGCGGAAGCAGCGACAGCTCGGAGGTGAAATAAAAAAAAGAAATAAAGTCCTAGTCTTACGGCTAGTCGAATCGCGTTTACTCGCGGGCGCCGAGGTAGCGCGCGGCGCGAGTGCGCGACTTGCTTCCGGTTGGCGGATTGAACGTCAATTGGAACGCTCAAGGTGCGCTCCGTATTATACGAACGTCATCTTCCGCCGGCAGCAACGTCGGAATACCGCGGTAACACTCTGCCTGCCGTGCGCGTTTCAGCTCCAGCACTCGTTTCTCATGTACAGCAGCAGCGGCGCTCGCTCCAGCTTCCCAAGAGCAACTGATATTTTATTATGCCAGCGTCATAAGTTCCGGATTGCCGACCGTAAGCTTTTTTATGCACTTGCCGCGTTTTATTCGCAACGGATTCCCGTACGATTCCACGCCACTCAAGTCGCCGCGCGCACATGGACCACGCGCGTAGTCTTTTTTCTCTCCACCGCGAACGTGGTACACGTGTATCTCGCAGGTTTTACTCTTGATAACACTCGATACACGTTGGTGCCGCCGCACCTTCTTGATACACATGTACGCGGCATTCTCCGTTAATTTGGTCATTTATATTTTTAGAACTTCCGTTAGCCCTGGAACTTTGCAATGTATATTCACCGATACATTCTCACGATAAGCCAGATATTTTTTTTTTCGTAGTACATCGCAGATTTTATGTACAACCAATAATGAAATCGAAGCAATAATCATCAGTAACGAAAATAATGATAAAATAAGTTCGGAAATTATTCAGAGACAATCGAAGACCCTTTGCTTTTTAATTTTGTCAAATAATTCGTGAGCGGAAAATGTGGGTCAATTGACACAGGACGCCGCCGCGCGCGTACATCGACACACGTGCACGCGATAGCACAGAGTACGGCACATGTGTATAACACCCACGATTCTACTTTAACCGAAAGTCGAGAAACTCGTCGACCGATAGAACTTCCAGCGATCCGTTTCTCGCTCTTTCTCCTCTCTTTCTCCCTCTCTCTTTCCAACTCTCGCGCGGTAACGAGGACTCGTAACTGATTCACTATACGAACGAACGATTTACAACTTTTTTTTACAGTCCCGCCACACGAGACTCTGGATTTTTCGCCCTCCAGCGGCGGCAGAGCCGGCGTCGCGCGTACGCGGTGGAAATAAAAAATTCCTCGGGACTCGGGGACCGCACCTGCAACACCTTGTTCCGCGCTGCGACCAGAGTGGACGGAAAAAAAAAACAAAAAAGAACCTCGCACAACTATCTTGTCGGTAATTGCCTCTCGTACTCTTGCCGCGCGGACCACTGGCCGGACTTGTACCGCGCTTGGACCACCGGCGTTTGCTGCACGGCGCACAGAAAGTCGAACCGGAAGTGCCCGGAAAACCCGGCGGGGGAAATGGTCTCTACAGTCGGCTAGATATTTCGTCTGCCAAATTTCATCCAATTTTTTTTTTTCGTTCTTATCTTTATTACTCACCGCGAGCTTGAATTAGATTTTTTTTTCGAGAAGAGAAATACGTGCAGGTTATTGTAAATGGAAGGGGGTTGCGATACCTTATTGAATCAACCTGGTTCCGAGCCTGGCTATATCTTTTTTTTACATCGTCAACCCTGACAATACTGTTCGGCACGTCGAGCAGACTCAATCGACCGCGTTGCAAGAATGGCACTCAGTGAATCGTCTTCCACCGTCAAACGCGCGGGACCGACAATCTTCCGTTTGTCACAATACCACTCGCTAATGGCCAAGTGCACGAAATCCCGTTTTCATTGAACAACAAGTTTCGTCGTATTCGCGCGACCGAGCGCGCAGGTGCCGGGTCCGCAGTTGACTCTCGGCCGATCGCCGCGCGCTTCGAGTCGCGAGGACGAGTGAGACACCGCGCGCCCGACGGGTTCTCGCGTCTCCTTTGATCGTCACTGGTGCGCGACCATCGAGGCGGGGTCCACGGACGACAATAAAGTTCGCCTTCGAAGCGCGGTCGGTCGGTCAGCAGTCGCAGCAGACCTCGAGAACTACCGAACCGATTCGCACAATGGACGACACCGCGGCGTAGTCGTCGTCGTCATCGTCGTCTATTTCCACCGTCGGTGGACCAAAACTGTCCGTCCTTTGTGGGTTGCACGCATGCGCGCCCTTCCGGAACTCCGCGCTGCTTTCGTAGACGCCGACCCGAGGGAGAGAAATAGAATGACGATCGGACAGCAGGACGACCGCCAGCGGCGCGAGGGTCGCTGGCTTCAAGATCGGCGTCTCTGTGCTCGCGTACGTCAAGTTGTATTATATATTATGTATATATGTTTGTGGCAATCATCCCGGAGACCCCGGGTATTCGTTGCCGCGCGTCATTCTCGAGCACAAAGCTTCCGCGGTCATCGGCGTCTTTGTGCCGCAGCGAGCGGTTATGTTTGCGATCCAAAGGTGACGACAGGACACCTGGGGTGAGTGGCGCTGCGATTAAAAAGGTTCTTCGGAAATTGACATCGGGGTCTTTGCGGTCGATCGTCGGCCGAGTGTGGGTTCGGCCGAGGTGCACGGAAAAAATGGACGCAACTGCTGGGGGTAACGTAGAGCGAGGAAATGCGGTGAATTATTTTTATCGTCATAGTTACCAGCACCCCGAGTGACCCCAAGCTCTTTAGGATCAATCGACAACATCGGTCGGTGCTCGAACCGAGAAACGAGAGCCAGTTTCGCGTACAGCCAATCAGTCAGCGCGGCGAGCGAATTTATCCCCAAATTGATTGATTGAATTAGCCCGCGATGCGCACGCGACGACGAGGCAGAGCTGGCTCCGCGCGGGACAGAGCGCGGGTACGACGGCCAAGGAGAGGCGACATCTCAAATGGAGGACGCTCACGCGTCGAGATCGGTGCTCCTGAATTCTCCGACATCCGTAGAATCCTCGGGCGGCTCTGTGTGTTACGGGCAGCGCGCGGAGTGAAGATTCTCTCCTGTTTGCACCGTACCAAGAGTCTCGAGCGATGAGTGGCGGGGCTAGAAGGGGGTAGGAACCGGAGGAACACAGGTTGAAACAAAGGTAGGTGCCGGCGCAGACCGGCAGTTCGCCGGGGCGAATCCTTTGTGACATTTCGGAGGTCCTCTCTCTCTCTCTCTCTCTTGAGAATCACCACTCGCCAGTCCCGCTGTGCCATCTGCCAGGCACTACACAACCCTTCTCAGCCTTCGCGGTATATAGCGCACGAACCCGGGGATTCTCTCTCGTCGCGACAATGAGAAACCAGACCGACCGACCGACCGAACCCTTAAAGGAGCTCCTTGCGAGCTCCGTACGCGCGCGGCCGCTAATCCAATTACGCAATATCGCTGACTGCGGTTATGCATCGACGGTGAAGCGGACGAAGACGAAGGGATCGTCCAAGTTGCGGCGAAGGGCGCCGAGCTCTGAAGGGTAGCGGAGTACGAAGAGCTCCAAGTTTCACCCCCGCGTTTTGCGAGCCAAGCAGGAAAAACACCTCCGAAGGACGCGGAAGGTCGTGTCATCCTTCGTTTTGGAAAAGCGTCGACAGTCATGTAAAGACATGTAAAACACGACGCTTTTTGTGTACCGAAATAATTCCCGAGAATGGAAGGGAACTCGCGTGTGCCTCGGTTCAGCCGTGCGAAAATTACATCGAATAACTTATAATACGCGGTTGGAATCCAATTATGCGATACTGCCTGACTGCGGTTACACGCATCGCGGCGACGATAAAGATAAAGGGTACAAAGATGACGAGGATGACAAAGACGATGCGGGGAATAAGGCAGGAAGGTATAGCGGGAAGGGTTCTGAGAAGCCTTCTGTGACGTAGAGTGGACATTTCATCCCCGCGTCTCTGTCTCTCTCTCTCCTCTATCTCGAGAGAGAGGGCGCAGGTAGCCACGCGTGTGCCGCACGACATGTAACAGCACCGGCGGCACACGATGCTTTCCCAAGATCTTCCCCACGAGTTGAGTGGGATACCGGGACTGTTTGGGTTTAGCCAGGTGAGAATAACGCGAATCTCACGGAGTCCCGAATCCATCTGGGTGCGCGGTGAGTGGCGTCCCGGGCAGGCTCTTTGGTCATGCGAGGGTCTTTGCTCTGCACCGGCATTCATGAAAATAAACGAAATTGAATGAGGTCACGCTCGAGATAACGTCCCCCGTCTCGCGGCTCTGCGCTGCCGGTGCCGCCGGTGCCGCCGCTGCTGCTGCTACGGCAACGCGAGCGGGATGGACGTGCACACGCGCTTCCAAATCACATTCCGCAGGCTTGGCTAAGGGCAAAAGAGACGTATGTACGCACGTCCTGCGGGGCTCCGAGGTTGCCGCCGAGGCTCCGATGCCGCTTGATGCTCCGACTCAACCACCGCAACAGCCGGAATCCGCGCTCGGCTACGCTGCCTGCGCCCGCACAGAATCAACCAAGTATGAATAAATTCTACGTCCGCGCGCGGATAAATTAACTCTGAACACGCCAGGACTCGCGGGCTCATCGCGTTGACTTCCTCGTCGGGGGGACTTTTGTGGCACTGTAAATTCCATTTTTTCCGGCGCTACGCAGACACACGGGGGAGTTTTGTTATTTAATTTTGAACTTTCCGCATACCGTTGTGTGCGGTGCCTTCGAGCAGGGAGTTCGGAGACTCTGCATTGGGAAAGAAAGAAAAAACAACAAATTCTAAAAGGTTTTTAATGAGATTCGCGCAGTGCTGCTGTTTTATTGCTGCTGGCGCTGCTCTTCTGGCATCACGTGCTGCAACTTTTTCGCAGATCAAATTCATCCCTGTGAAAACAAAAAAAAATTATAAATTCTTGAAAATTCCACGCTGATTATATTTCGACTTTATTCGAGCACCGTGGTCACTTTCACGATATTCTAAAACAAATAATAATGGTACTTGTGCGATTTATCGGAGCACGGGTGCCCAACGTCGCGTTCAAATAAATGTTCGAAAATGCGTTGTTGTTTTTAATGTGTCCGCGCCACTTCAAACACTGGAAATCGATTTATATCGAACAACGCGGCGAACGCGTTGTGGGTCGTTGGAAATGGCAAACATTTGGTTAAACACACGGCATCCGCGTTGGTCGTACATTGTTAGCCTGGATTTCAACGAGTTCTGGCAGCGCGCGAGCAAGATTTACGAGAGCGCGCCCGCGCGCGCGATAATATTTCGCCGGGACGTATGTTCAGCCGAGGGTTCGGCCCTTAACTTCGAATCAAAACAAATCAAGCAACGGGTAATCCGTCCGTGACGCGATGTCGCTTTACGATCGGATACGCCGGTTTAATCCGGAAACTCGGGGCCCCCGTGACGCGCGAAGCCCACGGCGCCGTCCGCTCGCGCTCGTCGGTACAGTCAAAGCTTTGAAATTCGAGAGATTTCGTTGGTTTGTCATCGATCCGCCGACGCGCGCGCGGACGACGCACGGCGCTCGAAATCCAGCGTGTTACACGACCCGACCTGTATTGCCCTCCGCCACCTACATAGATATATCAGGTGGACCATTTATTGTAAAAAAAAAAAAACATCTCCGATGCCGCGCGGTATTTATGTTTTCCCGTTGGGAACAAAAACGTGCGAAAATCCACTGTCGCGTGAAACAAGGAAACCACCGACATCCGATAGGGCTCGAGTATTTCGAAGTCAACCGAGTTGTTCGCAAATTCGCGAATCGCGTCCCCGGAACAAGCGCGCGTGCGCAATATAACGTGCGACCAGCGAGCCCGCAGGTGGGAGACGTTGTCACACCACTGGTGCGAAATTCCAAATTCGTTTTTATTCGACTCGGCTCTCGCGTCGCACGACTGGGACCAAGATTTTTTTCGCAATGACAAATGCAAGCTCGGGGATGTTTCGGTGTTGAAAGTATCTCTTGACAGGGCGGTAGTGGATTCGTGTTCTCGCGGCGATATCGCATCGCAGCGGCGATGGGCGCACCTATCGTCACAGCGGGAATAGCGTGTGCGGATGCGCGCAGAGTAGACGGAACGATGTGCGCAATCGTATACTCTTTGGTTACACCTTGCCGCACTTCCGCTCTAACGCGTAGCGCGCGTTACTCTCCACTGGCGAACACTAATAATCGTAAACATTTCTTAAAGTAGACTCGCGTATCGCGTCGCGCGCTCGCCCCGTGTACTCGTGGAAATGCCGACGTCGCAGCGCGCGAAGAAGCCGGAAATTGGCCGCCGAGAGAGCGAAGCGAGCAACCACTCTCGTGGCATGGTGAAAGCTCCGAATGTGCTTTCACCATGGGCAATGCGCAATGCACGCCCGGTGATGCAGTCCGAGGCGCGCGGTGACTTCAGGGGCTCGGAATATGCTCGCCGACAGTGCTCCTGCTGCTCCTTCTCGTTGCTCGTCGCTGGTTGCTTAAACCGGACGTTGAGAAATCCCGTTTTCCGCGTGCAACCGCCGCCAACCAGCGAACCAGCCATACGGCTATTCCCACTTTCGCACTCTTCGCTCGCTATATACATAACCGCTCGTATCTATACAGTAATATACATATAGGTTGTACCTACCCTCGGAGAATGCACCGGTGTAAAACTATCCGCGCCCCACAGCATTTTCGTCCTCCTCCTTCGCCTCCGCCTTCTCCTCATTGTCACCGTCGCGTTCTTAAATTTCACGGTGTAGTGCCTCGTAATCACCGATGGCTCAGGAACGGCAGAGAAAACTTCTCCTTTCCCGCTGCAGCCGCGCTGCTGTTATAAACCGCCACCGAGAAATGGCCCGGAAAGATGTTAGCGGAACAGCGACGTCGACGCTCGCTCGCGCGTTTCCACGTCGCACGGGCGCCGAATGACTTTGCAGCAAGTGGATATGACGTAATAATCTGTGTGAGATCGCCGGACAACCGGAACAATCATCTTTAGTTTATGACAATCTCGGTGTTGGCGAAATCGAATCGCGTCTGTCGATCAAAAAATAATAGTGAGTGCGTTTATTGACATTTAGTTACGATACATTCATTTATTTTACAATTGTAATTCTTACCCTTCGGCTCAAGATTTTTACATGTGCATGGATCGTTGTAGTTGTGTGGAAAGATCTTACGGTTATTACAACTGAGAGACGATCTGTCCTATCGGTTTCATCCGACCCGACTCGAACTAACCGAAGAATATTATAATCGAAGAATATTCATCGCTGTTCGAAAGTTGCAGCACCAGCCGCGATGCAATGTCATTCCATACATTTTACCACTGGAACGTGGCACTTTCGCATTCCGAAAGTGCCACCCAAAGATCTACGCGTTTTGAGATTGCAGCACCGGTATAAAAACAACCGCGCGGTCCACAGCATCTCGAGCCGTCACCGTCATCGTCCGCATTGTCGTCGTACTTAAGTTTCACGGTACAGCGGCTCGTAATCGCTGATAGCTCAGCGCGGCAAAGAAAACTTCTCCCTTCTCCGCTTCGCCGTAAACAGCGAAGAAACGAGCGAGAAAAGTGTGTAGCTGCCGCTGCCGCTGCTACTGCGGAAGAACGGCGACGAGAGAGCTCGCCGGGTGTTTTCCCCCGGCATCAGCGTCGGACGAAGAAGCGCGCGCCGGACGCGAAAGTAGTTTACGGGGAATATACAACGTTATCAGTGAGGTAGCAATTGGCCATTAGCCCGGAACCACCTTGCATTCGCGTATGTACAGCTACAGCAGCGTCATAGCAGCGGGAGCAACAGTAGCGGTAGCTCGAGTGTATAGGTACAGCAGTATATAACAAATATGTACGAACCAGTACAGCCCGTTGCGGTATCTACTCCGTATCCACGCGGATACCGATATACCAGCAGGTGCAGTTGGGTATAGCGCGCGAAGGCGTCGCAGCACAGGTCTAGGGAGGTCTATAGGGTGGTTAGCGGTACGTACCCCCTCGGCAGTCGGCTGGATACCCTCGTTATTCGCGCGTTAACCCTGCGCTGCCGCACGGCCAAGGTGTTGCTAGCCCTCGCCGCGCCCGAAGAAGGGTACATCGTTTTTATCATCCACTTAGCTAAGAGCATCGTGAAAAATGGCGCGCAATTAGCCGATACACCGTGCGACGGGCCCGGTAATAGCGCGAGCCCGGAGAGCGCGGGCATTGAGGTACGCTATAGAGGTACTAGCGATCGACGATGGTAACGTTGAAAAGAGCCGAACGGCGTGAGGAAACACACTTTCAATGCGGAAGTTCGCCTCCTTCCCTCGTGCAGCCGCTTTTATCAAAGAGCAGGACACGGTTCGATGGATATCGAATTTTAAGAGGTTACGTCGAACACCGCAGCTTCGACCGTAGATCCGAACGAAACTCGGTTGCGGAGTTGGCGGTACAAGCAGCTGCAAATTGACCTCCGAGGCGCCGGTAGCTGGCGTTACGACCCGTCGAGTGCGCGGTGGCACATTGCGAAACGAGAGCGATGTAAAAACTTGGCGCCCTCTTCCGCGCGCGCCGTGCGATAACGGAAGCAATTATCGCCCGAAGACAATTGCGAACTTGCGAACCATTGCGAGGAATAAATAAAAATGCGACGAGCGGGGGGGTCGCGGGACAAGTTCGAGCCGGTCCGGAACAATCGGCGCGCGCCATAAAACGTCGCCAGGGGCTAAGCCTGTCGGACCGTGATCACCGACACCCACGCGCGCACGCGTCGACGTCGGTACAGCAGCTACATATGTGTGGCGGCGGTGGTTGGGTGCTGGGTTCGCCCGTTGCCACGGCGTTTCTCATAACGATCGCTATCCGTTACACCTTCGCGCTGCGCGCAGTTCGCGTCATCTTGTTTACATACAGAGTCGTCGCGTCGCGGGCGTCGGGGGTTTCCATCTCGTCGGTCGTCCGCCGCTATACATACAATAATGTTACTACCGCCACCGCGCGCCACGATTGCTCTTACGGCCGGCTCGGTGCTGTGTGACAGCGAGAGCCTCGTAAACTTCCACCCTTAGACTCGTAAAACTTTTTCCGTCTTGCTTGCTCGCCGGCCGCCGCTGCAGTCGCGGCAGCGGCAGCAGCAGCGGCAGACACGCCACGTGAACCCCGACGCGGCGCATCCTGCCTTCTCCGTTCCTTCGAATAGCCGCGTTTACAAATGCGCCGAGCTTCTTTCTTTATACAGTAACACGTTGCCATGGCAAAGGTCGAGAGTCCCTGCTTCTCGGTATCCGCTCTCTCAGGACGCGGCAATTTCAGTTGCCGTACGTAACACGCGCCGTGCCGTTTGCCTACGTGTGCGTTTCTCGCGAACGCGCGCGCGGGGCGTCGCGGAAAAGTGCTATATCCGCGAGGTCGTTCGCGGCGTCGGTGTGCTTTACGCCGCGGATACATTTGCGCTTGTGCAGGTGTCTCGCGAGGAAGGCTCCCCGAGAATCGGGGCCATAATCGATAGAACCGAGCTCGCGAGCTCCTTCGGTTTCGCTCACGCGGTTGCGTTAGCGAGAGCGAGGGAAGCGGCGCAAAAATGTCGTCCCTGCTTTGCGAGGAAATCCGATTGTACTTGAAAAACACGAATTCCCACGACGGTACCGACCTGACCCTATTTTTATCGCGGTCCCCTCATTGGCAGTGACACCGGACACGAGGCGGTGGGGGAGACGCAAGACCCGCGTCTCGGACAGTTTGCACGACCGATGGAACGAGAGGCGAGACGCGCGCGAAGCACCGTAACAATTGGACGCGGTAGGAGCAAGGGGGGAGTTGGGTTTACATAACTTATGAGACGTTGGCTGATGGTGCGGCGTGTACACGGCTGCTCCGCCGGCTGAATTGTCCGCTCTGCGTTGTGTTGCGAGACCGAAGGAGACGCGCGATATCCTCGACCGCGCGTTCCCCGGGGGAGCGGCTAGACGCACTATACGGTCGCGGCTCTCTCTGTGCGCGCGGATATCTATAGATATCGCAGCTCGACACAGCTGCCTCGAGCTAATAGCATTATTGCACAGTCGCTCTCGTCCTCCCGACCGCCGCAGCCGCCTCGCCCCCCTCGAAAAGCAAACGGCTGAGGTCCGCAGTCACGGGACAATCAGCATGATTGGCGGTCCCGATTGTACACTTGCCCGATGTCCGCGCTCTGCCCTGTATCAATACGGCGCCGTCGCCGCTGATGCTGTCGCGACGACCGAAGGGTTTGCGGCCAACGTGACAGGCTCTGCGACACGCTTTTTTTACTCCAGCCACATAAACTCTCGGTCGACTTTTTTTAATTATCTTTCCATTAATTTACACACGATTATCGGCGCAAAATGCTGCGAAATTTGATATATAAGATGAAAATAATAATAACAATGGAGTTTGTCGAAAAGCGCGACGAATTATTCCATCTGCTTCTCGACCTTGTCGGCAATCGTCTGGTTGGAGAAGCTGGCAGCGACGCTCTTGCCGTGCTCGACCCACTCGCGCCCGGTCTCAAGACCCTGCTGGGTCGCCTGTTGTGCCGCTTGCATCGCGTCCTGAACCGCGAGCTTCGCGGAGTCGACGGCTCTCGCGGCCGCCTCCTGAGCGTGCTCGACGGCTTCCTGGGCGCCCGCCTTCATTCGGTCCAGCAGATCCTGAGCCTTTTCCTGCATCGTGCGCTCCGGCATCGACGACGCCTGCCAACACACGTTCGATATGTATCAACGCAGAAAAAACTATTTATTTCTATTTGATAAATATGTATGTATTTTTTTTAACAGCGTCAAACAACTCGCACTGAGGAGACACCGCGCTAAAACTGCGCACAATTTCTAGTTAAATACGGACACCACGAGTACCTGAAGGACGAGACAAGCCAGCACTGTCACAGCCACAAACGTGTACCTCTTCATGGTCGATGAGAAGCGGCCGTGGCGATTAATCACTTTCGCGTATGCAGATTCCCAGTGAATTAAGCCAAGTGTCGAGAGAGCTTGTGCGTTATCAACGCGGTCTGACTCTCGCAAGTGCACTGGACGCGCAGAAACCACCGAGCCGCGCTCGAGTCCGAATGAAGATACGTTAATCACCGCGAGGCGAGCAGGTTGCTGCGGGGTATCCGTATTTATTGCACTGTCGCGAAAACGTTGCGCGCGCGAGCGAGCAAGCGGGGAGAGGCCGCGACCGGATGGCGGAGCGATTATCAGACTCGGGAATTGCCTCTCATCAGCGGTAAATCATATAACAACACTGTCACTGTTGCTCAGCCGCCGCTGCTGCCGCTTCTTCCGTGCGGTCTACACTGTACACTGTACCGCAAACGGACGACACGCGAAACATTTCGCCGAATGAGAGACGGAAGCGAGCGCTTCGTCACAGAAGCATAGCGCGGTACAGTGGGACATCGATTGAGAATTTGTCACGTATTTCCAGCGAAAAACGTGATACGAAAAAAAAAAAAAAAAATTCTTCGCGACAATAGAATTTTCCTTCAATCAAGAAAAAAGGTACAAAAATACTGTCAAGCCGCACAAAGAGTATGAAATACTGTCTTTGGTTTCTGTGCTAACCGTTCTCAATCCAAGTTCCACCGAAGAGCAGCGAAGCTTCTCGCATTGGCAGAAGAAACTTCGGACCGCCACCTCGACCTTCAACACCCACGACTATTTCCCACGGCGGCGGCTTTTTTTCTGTCTTACATATTCACCCGAAGGCTATAGTTAAACCCGGAGTTTACATATACTCAAAGTAAATTACGACGATGCCCGCAACTCGGTTGATCGTCGTGGATGAATTCCCACTTGCGGCAGCGAATAGCAATGAGAATATTAATGTAATTGTGTGTAAAGACCGGGAAGCCGCAATTATTCGATACAATGACTCGCCGTTCCGACACACAACGATTACAACGTATCTCTCGCATCACGCTAAAGGAGAATTGCTCCAATGAAACTGTTGTTCCGACACAATTGCACACGTGCAATTTTTTTTTCTTCGTATTTCCCGCCCAACATTGTAGAGCTATTGTTTTAACGCGATTGTACTCGTGAAACGCGACGCAAGTCTCGCTGGGTTTTCCGAGAGGTACTTAATCAATACTCTCGATTACTGGTAAATAATTTACTTTTTTTGTGCACACTTAACATTTTCCAATTGTATTAATTTAATTCGTGATTATTCTCGGTGGCGAATCAATGTTTTTTTTTCAGACACAAGTGATGTTTTTTCCAAAGGTCAATTAGAGGCATTTTTAGCAGTGTCGGTAGATACGAATGTTACCTCCGGTCGGACACATATTGCCCACAGTCGACGAAAACATTACCATCCGTCGGTGAAAATATTACCACCCGACGAGAACATCGATTGATCGCGGAAAATCACACAGTGAGAAAAATTCAGGTGTCTTTGGGACAAGACATGAAATAAATCATTAGGACGCTGCACCGTTCGAAAAAGAAAGATCGTCGTAGCCGAACGTAACGTTGCCGTAATTCTTCCGCAACATCTCCCTCAGGACCTCCGCGTGCTGGAGGTCGCGAGTTTCGCAAACGACTTTGACGTCGACGCTGAAGACGTCGGACATAATCCAGGCACGTTCGTGCATTATATCTTTGATCGACACCCCAATCGCCGCCAACGATTTGCATAGCTCGGCTATGCCGCCTGGTCGATCGGACACAGTCACAGTGAACTTGTGCAGTCTTCCTTCGGCCGCCAAACCGCGTTCGAGGCATCGGCCCAATATCGTCGTGTCGATGTTTCCTCCGCACAGCAATAACACGACCCTGAAATATGTAAAAGAAGAAGTCGTCGCATCGGCTTATCGGATATATCGGACCCTACGAGATTCGCGGGATGACCGCAACTCCAGCACTTCGCGATCCGCAATCGATCGGAGACGAACCTTTTTCCCTTGAGTTCGTCGAGCTGCCCGGCGAGAATGGCGGCCAGTCCGGTCGCTCCGGCGCCCTCGACAATACACTTCTCGCTCTCCACGAGTTTGAGAATAGCTCGGGCTATCCACGATTCCTTCACCACCACCAACTTGTCGATCAAAGGATTCGCCGTGGCGAACGCGTTGTAGCCGACCATGGGCACCGCCAGACCGTCCGCCAGAGTTGAGTCTATCGGCACGAAAGTCGGTTTCCCGGCTTCGCGTGCTGCGAAGAAACTTGGACATCGCTCGGACTCGACTCCCTGTAGAAACAGCAAACAGAGTGCGGAAATTACGCGGAGATACAATTAAATTGCAAACAAGGTGGGCGAACGCTGGGTCGTTGAAACGAAAGTTCTAACGAAAGTAAAATAAAATAAATTACGATTATCTTGACGCCGGGATGCAACGTCTTAACCGCGGTAGCCACCCCAGCGACGAGTCCACCCCCTCCAACGGGAACGACCACGGCATCGATGTCTGCCACCTGTTCGACGATCTCCAAACCTAGAGTTCCCTGGCCAGCCATGATGTCGGGATGATCGTATCTGCCAAGTCCAAATATGCGCTTGACACTCGATCGTTAACGCGTTAAATTTCAAGTGTACTTTATACTTTTGCGTCCCGCGACGAAATCACCTACCCGTTTATGTACACCAAACCCTTCTCTTTCGCCTGCTTGAGCGCTATTTGCTTCGCCTCGGCCATATTCGCGCCCTCGACGATCACGGTAGCCCCGTACTGACGACACGAGGCGATCTTCATTATCGGCGCGACAATCGGCATAACGACGGTCACCGCGATACCCAGCGTCGAGCCGTGATAGCACAGGGCGAGCGCGTGATTACCGAGCGACGCGGAAATTACGCCGCGACGTTTGCTCTCCTCCGAGAGCATCAGCAGGGTGAACCGGGCTCCGCGCTCCTTGAAGCTTCCCGTCACCTGGAGGAAATCCTTCTTCAGAAACAGATCCACCCCCGTCTCGTCCGATAATCGCGAACGCTGAAAAAAAAACAAAAAAAAACGACACATATCAAGTTCGCACGCATATCAGGGTTCGTTGCGTCGAGTTGTAAATATATCCCTCTTTTAAAAAGTTCATGAGTAACGGAAAGCATTGTTAGCAAACTGTTCGAGCTGCGATTGGCTGGGACTCTCAGACCGAGTCCAAGTTCATTTGTCCTTGATAACTTTGACAGTTCTGTCAAATATCGTATTTTTTTTTAATCCGCTAAAAAAAGGTTAATAGCAGTGTTTTCAGGGATAGAATATGCGAATTGAGAACGATGGTATAGGTTAAAAGTCGATATTTTGAAAAAATAAATTTCGTGACCCCGATTTGGGCGGTTTTCGGCCCGGCGGCCAGATCTACGATTTCTGACAAACTGTTCGGCCAAAAATTGTTTTTTTCAAAATCAACTAAAAAAGGGTTGTAACCAGTGTTATCAGGGGTAGAATATGCGACTTGAGAACGATGGTATAGGTTAAAAGTCGATATTTTGAAAAAATTAATTTCGTGACCCCGATTTAAGCGTTTTTCGGCCCGGCGGCCAGATCTACGATTTCTGACAAACTGTTCGGCCAAAAAATTTTTTTTTTCAAAATCAACTAAAAAAGGGTTGTAACCAGTGTTTTCAGGGGTAGAATATGCGACTTGAGAACGATGGTATAGGTTAAAAGTCGATATTTTGAAAAAATTAATTTCGTGACCCCGATTTTGGCGGTTTTCGCAAAAGGCAAATTTCTTTTTTTTTTTCAAAAGTAACTGAAAAAGGGATTTTTAGTTGCGATTCACCCTTTCAAAGCTTTATAAGAGCGCAACAGCGCAAAAGTATCTCGGGCACGCGCGCGTGATTAGCCTAGTATATATATTTTTTTTTGTTCAGTAAAGATAATTACCACGCATGGCGTGTTGACGACACCACATTTGATCTTGAATGCCGCGGAACTCACGTCCTCGAAGGTCAGCAGCTGCGGTTCGCTCTCCACGCAAAATGGGTCGACCAGTTCGTTCTCCTTATGTGAGAAAATTTAATTGCATTAAACATTGATTTCTCGAATGCGTTTGTCGAAAATTCACGAGCAAACTTGAGTTTGCCATCGTCGGATTCGTCGGATTCGAGCGTAGTTTATGAATCGTCAATTACATTGCCGAGCACTACCAATGCACCGCTGCTCCGTCTCTTCTTCGTCGCCGCGAAGTCACTCTTTTTTTTCCTCGCGTCGGCCCCTCTCTGCTGAGTACAATTACGCTTCCTGTTAGCGTCACTCATCACTTTTTCGAGCATTTGAAAAACGAAAATTAATCAATAGATCGACGCGGTGCTCTTCTTCGAACGACGTGATAATTCTCAAACGGCGCGACTTCCCGCTTTATGTCATCGTCGCGCGCGGCACATCTACCCGACGAATCCGAGAAGCGACTGCATAATCTTGCAAAAGCGCGTTTTGCGCATTGAACTTGCGCGTCCGACTCGACCTACAGCGCGCTGGACTACTTACTTATCATCTCGTGTCCTATCTTCCTGACCTTCGAACTTCCCATTGTTAACGACCGCGAGTGTTCGTACTACTGTGAACTTTACCATTTTTTTAATTCTTCGTTTATCTTGTATGACATCACGTCGATCTTCGACCAAAGGAAAATTTTCTTCGCATCGAATCACTGTCATACTATTTTTAACACAGTATAATTTTTAACACATAATCATTTTTTACTTCATCAGCGCGTACGCCCGCTTACCTCTGTGCGATGCAAAAAAATTAATCAAAAATAATCAAATTCTTTCAGGAAAGTATTGCAGAGCTCGAAAATACAATTTTTCCAATCTAATATGAATCTTATCCGATTATTTTCCATTCGCACTCACTCGGTTGTTTATTATTACTGCGTTTATGCAATTATGCAATTCGCGACACCGGACTCTGCACTCGGGATCACATTGCAAAATAAAAATAACACGCGACTGTCGCAGTTAACTCACCAAGCGCGAATGGTCCATTGATGCACCGTAATCTTCTTCGCCTTTGCGTTGAAGCTATCGCAGTCTTGGCGCACTACTGATTCACAGACGCGACCGTAACGGTCTCTCGTGAATCATGATCTGTTTGTAAAGAAAGCTTCACGTATGGGGATACTCAATTTTTCTCGAGCGCGACGCACGATCGTTGAGTCTCTGCCTGAGAGCGGAAAAATTCATAAGAACCCCGAAAACGGGTCAAAGGTCTTCGTACCGTCCATAGCGTTGGCGTACTCGGTGAACTCGGAGTTATCGCAAAATGATAATGCTGTATGTGTCTACGGATGAGAACTTCATATCCGAAACGGTCAAAACGATATTATAAAAAAAGTCTTGTAAGTAAACCGAAAGCACTTCCGTCAATCCGACGATAAGAACGCCGGAGATAATTTTTTGTTGTGATTTTCTATTTAATGCGTCAATGACCAGACGGTTACGAGACTTTACAGCTTTCTTTTTGCAACAATTGCTATTTAAGTCGAAATCACGACGAAGATTAACAGACACAAGTTTTATTATTTTATTCTTTATAACACCAACGTTACAATTCACTTTACTTAAAATTACGAGATTACAAAAATACTCGCGTCATCCGCACACCGTACGAGGGAAGACAGAAATATACCAATTGCATAAAAAATATCGATTGCCGACGACTACATATTTTAGGTATTATCCACGAGGTGGAGCCAACATTCGATTACTTGGATAATCCAATTTTCACAACTTCACTGCTATTTGAGTATTTCACGAATGAAAAAAGTCACATTCGTTCTATCGATTTTATATACTGTATACTGGCTATGTTTACATTTATAAATACATTTTATGTAAATACAATCTTTCATGGTAAAAGCTACTGTAAAATTATTCGCAATCAGAGAACATCGATGACTCATTTTGAAACGTCTTTTGTACGTTCACGGGGCACCTCCCACAGCCGCGCGTGCGCGCCCCACGAACAACATTCGTTATCAGGACAGCTTTGTATATTCCGATTCTCCGATTCCCCGGAATAATGCTGGAACAAAGTGGCTACCCAACGAGCCCCTCGTTTAATTAAATCCCAAACTCGGAGTTGAAAAAAAAATTCCTTCAAGAGACACCGGTATTTCTTGTGTTCTCCACGATTCTTCGTCGTTCGCCCAACAATTGCAGGAATCTCGATCGCGGACTACCGAGGTACTTGAATTTGTCTCTGGATCTCGCAGCGGCATTGTCTATCGATTCCATGAACGTCTCCAGAGCCTCGTTGGAGCTCGAACTCTCGTTCGAAGAGTCATACTTGGAGAGGGTGAACCGTGGCCGACTTTTCTTTCCGTTGGCGGCAGCGGCAGCAACAGCGGTAGCAGCACCACCGATCACTCCCTTTGTCCCGGATAAAACCAAGTAGCAACCGCCTGGATTCCGCAGAGTATTCTGGTCGGACATTGGACCATCGATTTTTTTAGATTTGACCTCCGCGCCCGTATGCGAATTGTCGTGCTTCTTCATCACCGTCGCGTCAACCGCCCCTCCGCTCAACCTGCGCCGCGGTTGGGAATACGCCGCTGGCTCCCTCCGTCGCATGTCAGAAAATCTACCGAATCCATATCCTCGCTCCGTATCCTCGCTCGGTAGATTATTATCTTTTTCACTGACGTTCTCATTGACTACTTTGTTACAACTAGATTTTCCAATCTTGGAATATTCGGACTCGCGTTTGAGGAGACACTCGTTCGACTTTTTCGGATCTACGCCGGATCTCGCTAAATCGAGTTTAGCCCCGGTAGATCCACCTGCGACCCCGATGCCATAATTATCGCGAAGGATCTCGTCGTGACGCTTCACCTTGACCAGGCACTCCTCGAGTCTGTCCATGCTCCTCAGACACTTCTCGTAGGTCTCGACGTTGAAGTTCAGATCCTCGTCCTCCGAATTCTGATTCGTCGACCGCTCGTCCAGATCGATCCTCCTCCCGTCGTACTCGATGTAGTGCAAGCTTTTGGCCTTTCCGCAACGTCGATTTCGCTCTTCGACCGCGCGTCTGTCGAACGCGCAAGCGGCACTCATGTACTCGTTCATAGAGTTCATGTTGCGCATGAAAACCACCGCCTCATCGAGATATTCCTCGAGAATATTCCGAGTTTCCGGCTCCCCCGCTGTCGTCTCCTCCTCGCTCGTCCAATTTTCGCACGTCTCCGAGTCGCTGCTCGGCTGTAGTTCCAACACTTCCGGCACCGCGAAGTGAACTCTCTTCGCGCAGCTGCGCTCCGTCACTCGAGACATTTCCCTTCTTTGCAAGGGTCTTTTGATTATCGACTTTGGTTCGTCGGGACGTACGTCGATGTCGCCGTAGGAACGACGGACCGCTGGCTCCTGTCGAGAGACAGCGGACGCCGAGTTGCCCGAAGCCACGAAACTGGATTCGTCGTCTCGATTTGCGGGGAAACACGGATCCCCGAGAATAAGAGACTTGAAGTCGCTTATGGGTGTCGCATAGCCGGTTGGAACTGTGGAATTCAACTTGACCTTTGGAAAATCTATTTGCGGACTGTCCTCAAAGTCCTCGCACACGACCGTGCTCTCGTTTGCAGTCCCAGCAGTATCGTTCATCTCCTTCTTCGTGTGGGCCACCACGTCCGGCGGACAGGCTGCTTTTTCGGAACCCTTTGATTCCTTGGTTTTGGAACTGTCCGGCGGGTTACGTTTCACACCCGGATGAATCATGTCCCAGATGCCCCTGTTAACGTCTTCCATTGGATCGAGGCTGTCGTCGGAGAAGTTTGCGTCTTGTTCCAATCCCACTTGCTGCTGATTCATCGTTCCCACCGTGCTGCTGGGAGTCGGTGGTGACTTGGAGCCGCTGACCGACGCTTCAGCGTCACCGGCGTTCGAAACATTTTTCCTCGTCCGTCTTCTTTCCGGTACATCATTTTTCGAGCCAACGTCACATTCGACCGATCCGCCGAATCCAAAACTGCGCAATCCGTCCTGCGAATCGGCAGCCGAGCCGTCATCCGACGCCGGCTGCTGCCAAGACTTACGTCTCGAATTCGCAATGCGGTTCTGCCATGCTCCGGGCCAGGTGTTTTTCGCGAAATCGTCTATCGGCTTTCTACGGATTCCCGAAGCAAAACGCTCGCCGAAACTACAACTCGATCCTCTGTCCATTCCGGTGGCATTCTCCCGCGTTTCCGGAAAAAAGAACGTGCCCACGGAATTCGTAACCGTCAGGGAATTCTTGACGTCGCAGTGCGACGAATCGGCAACGATCTCGATCCTCGGATTGACCCTCGTGCCGCTGCCGCCGCCAGTCTCGTGGAATATGTTCTCGATCCTAAAGGACTTACCGTCCGCCTGCGGGACGATCGGCCTTGCGGGCGATGAGAAATCGTTGAAGGACATTTGTCCGAATACCTCATCGGTCGAGGTGCCCATTTCCAGTGCATCCGTCACATCCGTCTGCGCCTCGTTGTCCGTCAGACTGATCGACGCGCGATCGTCAACTTGCTCGCTACCGTCGAACAACTTGATCTTTGATTCCAATCCGTTGGACGACTCTATGGTGATGTTGATCATATCCGGCAGAGATATCGATATGACATTTTTCTGACTGTGTTCCGCGTGAGTCGGCGGCGGCGGTAAGGGACCGTAACAGTGTCTCGTCGCAGCGGCGGCAGCGCAGTATCTCGACTCGCGACACGGACACCCTTCGAACAAATCTTCCCTGCGCGTCTGCGATCCCGAGGAAGGCGGTCTCGAGGGAACTCCCGTGTTCGTCGCCTGGTCCACGCCCTCGACGATTCTTCCGTCAAGATTTCCGCACAAATCGGACTGCACGCCAGGGCTGCTGAAAAAATTACTTCCAGAGTGATTATCAACGCCCTCCGATATCCCTGAATCGTTTCTTGGCGAACAGATCGCAGGATAATCATCACGACAGTCGTCGGTGACGACGCTGGCGTCTCTGCAGCGAGTGACATTTGGTAGATGACTCGGGTCTGTAAGCGTCCAAGTTTCCTTGACGCGCCGAGTGGGACAACTCGCGGACGAAAGCGTCTCGAAGTCCTCGTGCCGATCGGTGAGCATCGACGCGTCTTTGCTGACGATCTTCGGCTCTTCCGTCTCGCTGGCGGCATCTCTCACACGTACCGTCTGCTGAGCGTCCGTTTGCGTGTCCACGCAGATTCTTCGTCGTTTGGCCAGCATCTTTCGTGATATTTCCTGAAGTCGCATTCTCGTCGCGGTCGCGAGTTTGACGTCGGTGCTCTCGGGCGAGCGACCCTCCGAGGCTGCCGGCGTCGATGCCGTACTCGCGGTGTTGCCGTCCTCGGTGATTTTCTTGCTGGAATACAGCCTCTCCGTGACGGCGGCCACAATCTCCGCTCGCCTGGCCCGTTGAATCGGCGTGTGAACTCTAGCGGGAATTTGCTCCTGATCGAGAGATCCCTTGCGGCTCGATTTGTCGCGCTGCTGCGGCTGCGAGACGAGCTCGTCCTTCGAGCCACTCGAGCTGCTGCTGCTGTCCTTGCTTGTCGCGCGTTTCGAGCTGTCGATGCTCTGTTTCCGCGTTTGATTTTTTAGTCTCGCGCACGCGTCCTTCGCAGCAATGTTCTTGTCCGAATCGACGACGACGCACTTTGGCTGTGGCGACGGCGGCGGCAGCGGCGACTCTCTAGCAGCCCAGGCTCCGAAGTTCTTCCATTGACTCGCCGCTGACTTGTTCAATTTCGGATCGTCAACCTCTTTGATGTTGTTGAGCTGCTTCTTGATCTTGTCTGAGCTGCCATTGCGCTTTTCCAAACAAGTGAGCGATCTCTCGAGCGGGTATGGAACCTGCTCTGCCGATTTTCTTGGTAGGCTCTCGATGGAGCCGTATTTCTTGAGGTTCTGCAAGTTCGAGGATCTCTTGGACGATAGATCGCTGTCGATTGACTCTTGCTTTCGCAACTTTGATCTCACTCTGTCGAGCGCAGGTGTCTCCGAGGATACTTCGGTATTGGACGAAGGTCGACCGATCGTCACTTCCGGCTGAGACAAATTCGGTGACCCGTTGCAATTGGTCTTCTGCAACTTTGGTTTCTCTTCGTCGCGCGACGACTGCTCTTCGAGTGATTCCTCGGAATTGGGCGACGGTTCACTGCCGTCGATCGGAACTTTGGCCGAAGAAAAACAATTTGGCGAGCTTTGCGGCAAAGTGTGATCAACGTGTTCTCGGAATACCGTCTCGATCGCGTCCTCGAGAACGCCGTCGCCGCAGATTTCCTCGATCTGATGCGAATCCGTCCGGATATTCTCGTCTGGCTTGATCAATACCGCGACCAAGGTGGGAATATCGACGAACACTGGCTGCGCGTCTACCTCGTCGTCGACAAACACCTCGGAAACCTTGGCCTCTTTATATTCGCCGGTATCGAAGTAGCACGGACCTCCTCCCGACAATACGGCGTTTCCGACCGAACTGAACCGTCTCGAAGAATCGGGAGTCTGTTCGCCCGAACCGCTGACGTCTGCCTCGCTGGTACTGCTGTGTCTTCGCTCGGAGGGCCTCGACTGCCCAATTTCAATGGGATCTTCGTCGCCGTCTTCTTCGCCCTCGGTACCATCGATCGCCGCCCGAGTCCCCGGCCTCGCGTTTCTCGCCTCCTCTTTCCGATCGCCGTGGCACGAACACGGCGACGTGGAATCGATGTCAGTGTTTACGTTCTGCAAGAAAAAGAAAAAAAACGAAGAAAAACATGGATGGGTTATCAAAATTGTTGCATCGATCGGTCTGTTCGTGCGAAAGCTGATTCGCGTCATCACCTTTTCCAGCAACAAGGACTTGAGTCTCGCAACCTCGGCTCTGAGCTCCCTGATGATCCTCGACACGGGATCCTCATTGATCACCGGTCTGTTAACGACGCTCTGCGCCCTCTGAGCGAAGCGAAGGGTGTGAGCAGTCTCGTTGTAGCTGCCACTCGCCGGGGATATCGCTGAAACGGTTCATCGAGGAATTCGCGCTTTAATCGAAGCTCGAACGGCGTACAGCCGATAAAATAGACGTACCTAAGCCACTGCGGTCGTGAACGATCGCTCATCCACGTACGTTACCACACCACTACGCGAGATACATTTATGGTTATCCTACGATTGTTGCAGCAATGTGTATTTATAATTTGCCTACTCAGTTGCGACAACGCGTGTCTAATGCTAATATATTGTATCAAACGACCCTCAAAATGTACAATGTGCTCTTGAAAAATCTCTTTGCTCGATGCTAAATTCCGACCCTGAATCAGTCTGACCTCTTGGTTAAAAATTAACACGGTGCAATTCGTCCTGCCAATTCGGTCACTGACTTCCGGCCATCCGAGAGATTTCTCAAAAGCAAGCAAATTTTTGCTACTGCTACGAAATACATATTTGACAACGAAAAAAACTGACAACATTTTCGTTGAAATCTGAATAATTAACGGAAATACGCGAGCCAGAAAAAAGTGACGGGGCGAACGTGGAATGCGCGTCACACACGATGCATCTTTAATCCGCGCGCGCGCCAAAATTTTTGATGCACAAATTTTTTACAAAAATCCAATCCTCTTTGGCTCCGCGGCCCATTAAGAAATGCATATTTAATCAAAGAATTTAATAGCGCGAATTATTGCGTGGCCGATATATGAAAAATGTATTAAACGCAACGCACGTACACAGCGCGTGTGTACGCAGCAGCAGCAGCAGCGCGCGAGCGTAAAGCGCAATCTGCCCGATGAACGGAAAAATGCGTTCGCGATTGCAAAATGAAGAGGCCCGTTGGCGATTTGATAAATATTTAATCTGCCGCGTGCGCTTGGCTTTACTTTTGCTGTTGTCCATTTGTCATGGTCCACCGAGCCGTGAATTTACATTTCCGTGCGAATATCTCGAACGCCGGTCGAGTGAGAACCGCGGCCGCGCGCTCGCGGCGTTTCGATTAATTCGCCTGAATTGCAGAATCCGCTGTGAAAATCGATTTTTCAACGTTACCTCGAAATCAAATAATTGTGTGATTAAAAATTATATACACAAATGAGCGTGATGGAAATTCTACGATATTTCTACGCGTCATTAAACCATTCTACCGGTGAGTTTGAGTTAAAGTGCCAGAGACTAAGACAAGTTGAGCGAAAAACCGAATAAAACTGTACGAGAAATAATATCTCAGCGTCGCACTCGTTGCATCGAAAGAATTTGTCGAAACTCGTTGCTGCCGTCCGGTGAGTTCGTTCGTTCGGTGTTGTGGCGTGACGAAACGTGAATATTCAAAAGTTGAAAATAAATTCTAATATAAAATGATGTGTGTGTACAAGTCGCCAGGTGTACAACGATGCCAATTCCCACAAATCCTTAAACTCGCGTTTATCGATGATCGTCGAGTTTTCGAGCGTGAGTGTAACTGTGAGTTTTCTCGTTCCCCGGTACGTAGCGTAAAAAGATGCCAAGCCCCGCTACCACTACTTCAACTTGTTTATTTTCTCGCTTCTTCTTATTTTTTCTTTTACTTTTATTTACCAATCACGTTTAATCGCTCTACGCTGCTTATCGAATTTTAATCACTCCGTCTTAGCTCGCCTGGAAAAGCGTTTAAACCAGTTATGTCCAGATTATCGACGAACCTTCGTTGCAAAAAAGGGATAATTCAATGATACCGAATCTAGATTCCTTTTTCGTTTTTTATATTTTCAAGGGTGAGGCGATGGCGGACGAATTTACTTAACGGAAACGCGCGGGGATCCGGCGAGACTCGCGAAACTTACTGGCAAGCATAACCGTGGTAGCATTTCCGCCGAGCACGTCCTTCAGCAGCCACGTGAGTGCCGAGTCCCTGTAAGGGATGAACCTTCGACCGGGACTGCTTCTGCCCAATCCTCGGTCCGCCAACGCGGATATGACGTTTCCCAGAGCCACAAGACTTTTGTTGATGTTGGCACCTTCCTGAAAATCAAAAAAATTATTTTTATATTCCATTACTTTCAAAACAATCGCCGTGTCGATGTTTCGTTTCGAAGCGTCGATCGCCACGTCTCTTTGCCTTTCAATTGGGCATCGATCGATTAACACATTAGATCGAGATTTTTTTATACTATTTCGGAAATATATATATCTAATCTTATCAATTTTTTCGTAATCGTCTGCTCTTAACTCTAATCATTACTAGGGATCGACTGGAAATCCGCAACGGATGTTGTCCGTTTCTCGTGGTTGGAAATTCCACTTAATTATGATAACTACTTTGGAATTTTTTTTAGCGCGCATGATTGTCGATAATACCTGACATAATCGAATATGAAAGTGTAGTAATCGTATAATACGATCAATTACAACGAATGAAGAGAAGATAAAAATGGCATTGTCACAGTATGATCGCGTCGAGCGAATCGGTACGCGACGTGCTATATTTTTATATCACAGATACATCTAATCTTATCACTTTTTCCGCTCTCTCTGGCTCTAAGAAATAAACGATAGATTAAATGCGTGTTGAAATAGTTGCCGGGTATATAAAGTACAAACTGTTGAATTATCGTCGCAGTAGCAAGCAGACTGGGTCACTCGGCGACAATGAAGTCCGCATTGGTATTCCTCGCCCTCGTGGCTCTATCTCAAGGTCTACCATTATTTACCTTTTTCAGATTTAAACTGTTTGCCTCGCCACAATCGAATAGAGCGACTTAAGAGTACAATTAAACTGTATTATTTCGTTATTAGCGGGTGTGCATCCTGTCATCCCATCCAATGGACGAATCGTCAATGGCAAAGACGTGAAACTCGGTGAAATTCCCTACCAAGTAAGCACGTCAACGATACATTTTTTTCATAATTTTTTTCCGCAATGTCCCCGCAGTGCCGCCAAAGGGGACGAGTGCGCGTTGCACTCGATTCTAAGCCGATCGATCTTTCTATTTCGCAGGTGTCGCTCCAGCTTCGCGGAATGAACGCGCACTTCTGCGGAGGCTCGGTGCTCAATGAGAATTACGTGCTCACCGCATCGCACTGTGTCGCCGGGTAAAATATTCCAGCACGGAATTACCGATAACGCGTCGTGCGCGCCCTAGACTAAGAGTTTTTGTAAAAGTATTTTCGGTCATTCGGTTCGATTGCTTTTGCAGCAAGAAGGCATTCCAGGTGCAGGTTCTCGCCGGTTCGGTGAGTCTGGACGAACCGAAGTCGCTTCATTTCGCCGTCGACATAATCATGCACAAGGGATACGACATCGAGAACTCCTTCATCCACGACATCGCTCTCATCAAGGTCAACGTGCCGTTCAAGGTGTCCAAGACGCTGCAGTTTGTGCCCCTTCCCGAGCCGCATCAGCTCATTCCCACCGGCTCCCCCGCTGTGATTTCTGGCTGGGGACGACTCTGGGTGAGTTACCGATAAATTTCATCTTGCCACCTGCTTGTTTTTTGGTCCTTGATATCTGATTTGATATCGATTGATATTAATCGATCGATCGACCGACCGCTTTCACGCCGATGAAATTGCACTGCAGCAAAACGGCCAACTCCCGCGGCAACTTCAGAGCGTCAATCTCCTGATCTCCGATCAACAATACTGCAACGCCGTATACTCGGAACTGGACTTGGGCCTGACCGTCCACGACAGTCACATCTGCGCCAACGAACCGAAAGTCTTCTCTGGCGCGTGTCACGTAAGATATTGTGCACATTTTCCCAACTCTCGACGCCTCGTTGTTGAGGCAAACGAATTCCAAAGCTCCAATAAAATTTTCCCATGTTCAGGGTGACTCCGGCGGCCCGCTGACTGTTGGCGGGAAAATCGTAGGTGTAGCCTCGTTCACTTACGGCTGCGGCAGCACCGTCTACCCGACCGTCTACACCAGAGTCGCCGACTACCTCGACTGGATCAAGGAAAACGCTGTCTGAACAGATGCCTAAAAAAATGCTGTCGAACTCCAAAAGAAATAAAGAACATAGAGAGCAACGCACAATCGGCGTTTCGTTAATGTCGAAATCCCTGCTCCTCTCAACTCCTGTGTGTAGAACATTATATATTTTTTATCGTGCGTGTAAAAAGTAAATATAGGATTGGACGGCGCGTTACTCACTTTGAGACGATTCACCCCGCCGCAAGCTGCCGCGCTCTCACTGCCAGCCAGATCGACGAGATGGAGTTTGCTGCCACGCGGAAAATCGTTCCTGCGTGGAACAACGCTGCTTCTACCAGCGCCGCCGTTACCGTCGCCGCCGCCGCTCGCAGTCACCGGCGAGACCGTCGACGACTGACCGGAACTATCCGAGCTCGGCAGGAGCGACAGCGTGAGTAGCGCGTGACTCCGGCTGCTCGTCGGATTCTGCAGCGTCGACGCTGTCTTTCGGGCTCTCGTGCCCTCTTCGACTCGGGATATCAGCGAACCCAGCGTCGGTACCGCGTGATGCGTCAGTCCTGATCGAATTGAACGAAAGTATCGATTGAAACGAAAATTCAGTCTTAAGTTGCGAATGCTGCTTTAATTGTGAACGAACTTACCCTGGACGTACGGACCCAATCGGGGATGCTCCCTCACTCTCAGTCCAACGGGGCTCGACGATGGTTTCAACAAGTCTCTTACTCGCTCGTTATACACCTCCAGGTAACTGAAATTTATTCAAAGAAAAAATAAAAAGCACCGTTGTTTACCCGGAAAATCGAAAAGTGATTTTTCTTCTCTATTTTTTTTAGAGACATACTTCGCCAAATTTCGCGATATTATACAACAATCTGCTGGTTTTCCCAACAATCAATCAGTCGACAAATTTCGCTACCAAATTTTGACTAGTTGATCCATGATTCGTTTGACAATTTGGACCTGAGATATTTTGGAGGTGTCATTGAAGGGGCCCAGGAGTTGTGGAAGCAGTGGCCGAGAGTCTCGACCGGGATGCCCGGAATTCTTTCTCGTCGACGAGATACCGCGCAAGAAGAATTTGCATCCGGGAACTACGTGCGAGGCCAAGGATCGAGCGAGACCTCGTTACACGCCAGACATATGTACCCAGTGCCCGGAGTACCCGGAGTACCCGACGGTTCGCTTCTCGACACTTGGTAAACGGCGAAGCAGCAGATTGCCCCGGGAAAATAAACGGCTGAAACGTCGAGTACCCTTTTTTCTTCGCGAGCAATTTCGCGCGAACGATAAAACCAACGGCGGCGGCGGCGGCGTCTGAGTGCACGCGCGAATGAACAAACCGAGTGGAAAAAAAAGGAAGCACACAAAAGGAACTAGGCGGCCTAAGCGCGTGAGACGATTGGCAAATATGTTTCTGGGTCGCGCGAACCGTGACCTTGGGGCTTCGTATCTCGATCGCCTCGAAAGTATTCGAACTTGGGCTCGGCTTTGCCTTTTGTTTGCCGGCAAAAAATTGATGCAACTCGAGTGATAACGATTGCACATGGGTGTTTTACAGGCTGCTGCTTGCCACAAAACTATCTTCGTAACGGCAACCCATTTTTATTCTTTATTGCGACCGCAGCACTCGGACCAGTCGCGGGGGTGCATAGTGCAAGCATTGTCAAGAGTCAGCTGCGCCCAAGGCGCAGCTCTGATGGCCGCGAATTTTTCGTAATTCACGAAACAGGAAGAATTTTCTTTTTTCTCTTATTCCACCCGCAAGTACGAACTCTGTCGCGAGAAGTGAGAGGCGAGAAGCGAGACTCGCATGCTCGCGGCCTGGAGTCGCGAGGGCGCGGTAAATGGAGCGAAAGAGCAAGGAGCATTCGGAAGCATCAACGAGTTCGGCCGCGAGTACTTTTGTTCTGCGGGTCTGGAAAGCGCGCGCGCGCGGTCGGCGTTGGGAAACCTATAAGGCGCGCGCAGCGCGGCGGCTTCGTGTCTGACAGATATTACGACGGAGGAAAAGTAACGGAATAAGAATCGACTCGACGCCGCGGCGAACCCGAACGTCACGTGAAATGACGAGGAAAAAAACAAACGAGACGAAGAAAAAGAAACATTCGCGTTGAACGTTATTGGACGCTCGATCGGTCTTTAGGTTGGGGGTTGGACCAGAATGAACGGATCCTCAAAGAAAGGAAATCACAACCATTTCTTAACTCAATATAGTCGCAATTGTTTTGCCTTGAAAATGACAAAAAAGTCGTATCATCGCGACTAATTAGTTGCCGCATTTCATCGAAAAGTATCGATGTGCATGGAAGCATGGAAGCAGATATCCTTGGAGCTTCGACGCAAGAATAGAGAGAGGCGCGGTCCGCGTTCTTCTTTCCATTATCGCGGAAACTCGAACCTGCCATTGGCCATCGTTGAAACTCCGGCGATGCGCTCGCGGTTATATCCCGACGACGACGTCGTCGTGCGCGCGGAGTCGATCGATCGAAAAGACAGCGAGAAGCTTTCGCTCGGCAAAATCCGTCTATCGTTACCCGATCCCCCGCGGTTGCGATTGCCGTTTCCTAATCGTGATTCAATCGGATTTGACGATCGTCGGTCTCGTCGTGTCTCGGCCTATCCGCGCGCGCTCCACCCCCGTGCAGACCGTTATTAGCCGCGCGCGGAAGCTTCGGTATCGTTCGTGAGTAATGGGAATTTCGTATCGTATCACTTGCGACGTTATGTAGTCCCTTTGTCGGCCGAAAAATCCGCGACGAGCGAGTAACTTGGTTATGCGATGCGCGCAGCGAACGATCGGTCACCGAATGTACGTTGCATTTTTTTTTTTTTCCCCAAGACTCAAAATCAATATTTATTATTTTTAATTGGCGCGAGACACGACGGCGGTGCACACGCAGCTTGACTCACCTTGTGGCAATTGCGTAGCACACCGCCTCAGAATATATCTCGTGGCACGAGGCAGTTCCAGTCGCTAGGAACGCGATATTCCTTACCTTCCAATTTCACATCGAAACGCTAATATCCGTTCCCAAGATCTCGCGCGGGGACTCGGCGTATACCTTCTTCGAGGTATTTCCAGAGACACCGGAGCACGGTGCTCGCGCGAGAGAACGCATCGCTCGCTGTCACGACAACTGCCGATGATAGTTCTCGCCTATCGCGCGCGACTAAATACGTGTCCGTGTTTATCGTCGAGCCCGCGTGAAAATACGATTTCGCGCGTGTTACTCGACGAATTATCCGGACCTCGCGGGTTGACACGAATTTCCGGCGCTTAATTCCAGAAAAAAATATTTAGCTGAATCATGCGATGAGATACCACGGGAAACGCGACAGAGTCCCTTTCCGTCCTCTTTTGCTAAAAGAAATGTCAATTGAGACACGTTTGCTCTTTAATGCAAACTCGGACCGAGACATCCGGAGTGCAGCAGAGGGCACGAAACTAATTAACTCGAGGAATGCACAAGGGCGCTGAGACTGGAAGTTCAACGCGAATTTGGCTCGAAATGGCATCGCCGTCGGGGTGTTTTATTAACCCAGATAAATTGGTCCGACGAGCGACGTCGCCGACGAGAATAGCCAATACTAACAAGCCACCACCAGTTCGGTGTTCGTTGCCCGGACTCACGTTAAGAAAAAAATAAAAACAACGGCTCGACGCTGATCGCGGACGTCTTGATTCCGCGCGCGCGCGCACGCGGCTAAGTATCTCGCGAACGTCTTTTCATTTTGACACTTGGCAACGAGGGGCAATTTTTCGCGTCGTCCGCTTCGTCGTGCCGGACGCGAGAGACGGTGAGATCGACGGGGCGAAGGGTGGAAGTGGGGTCGGAGGTTGGGCGGGGGTGGACGCGCACGGATATTTGCCGGGACTCGTGATTAACTTACTCCAGTTTGGAGCGTTCGGACGTCTATATCCCGGGCGTTTTGGCGGTTGTTCGCGCGGGTGTTTCGACCGCCGCTGCCGCGGCCGACGCCGCGCGCGGATACCGAGAGCCTCGGGCGGTCACGATCCAATAATTAAAGCGCCGCGGCGCTACCGGTGCGCCAAGCATTTGCAAACGCGCCTCCAGCACAGCCCCGCACTGCGCACATACAACCGGGCTGAGTCGTGTGTGGCAAAGGTGGCGTTTTTAATTTTGTTAATTAAAAGTATAATTTAGAGAGTTGGTGCGGGCCGTCGCGTGTGGCCATGACGACGCCCGCGGCTATGGTGGCGATGAAAAAAAAAAAAAACACCAACCCCATGAATCTCGCGCGGCCGCCCGCGAAACAAAAAAAAATTAGGTTGCCGAGTAATTTGTTAAGAATATTTTTCAATAATCATTACGCCAAAATAATCTTTTCAGCATCTTTGTATACTTGATTTTTTCAGATTTTTATGTTATCGCTAACTGCTTGTTATTCTGTCTAATTCGTCCTCGAACTTATGCCCAGCAGTGTCAGACAATACGAAAGGACTACCTCAATCGAAAGCACAGCCAGACCGTAAATTCGCGCGCAATTATACCGGCCGCGCTTTTACGCCACTGTTACAACACGGTGCTGGCGGTAGCGAATACGCGCGGCACTATTACCGCGTCGTATTTCCGCGAGGGGGTGCAAACGCGACGTTTCACGAATTCGAAAGTTCGACGCGCCAAGTGCCAGTTGTTGTCGCGCTCGCCGAGGGGGCGACGCAACGCCGCTACACTCGGCTCTCTCGTTGTCGCAGCGACGAGATGGCCGTGCAATATTTACACGACGATGTTCGCGCCTCGCTGCGCCGTACGCGCCGGTCGTTGTCGCCGCGCAAACAATGCGTCGTGTGCGCTACTATAAATTCATATTTATCGCCGCTATAATGAATCCCTCGTACGCGCGTCACCGTCACGTCGACGCGTCGCGGATATACGCGCGCGCGTATCGCGCATTTCACGCCGAATCCGTCGACGCCGGATTCACGGCGGCAATTTTCAGATTTCGTTGGACGCATCTTTCGATTCTCTTTTCTCTCCGACGCTCCGTCGGTTCGCGAATGATTCGACAGAGAAAAATTGTTGAATAAAAACTAATGGAATTTATTCAGGAAATTCGAAGGCTCGAGCGGCACGGCTGAAATTTCCCGTGGAACGACCCGTTTCGCACTGCAGCGAGCCCGCACGCGCCTCCTGCTCGTGCGGATATCAAATGGCCAGTAGTGTGTCGACAGTGGGGAAAAATGTCAATTATGTCGCGGGGAATAGCTGCGTCGTAAACTGCAGCGTAGCTGTGATATCGGTCCGTTTGCCGGCCGTGAACGGTCAATTCAGCCGGGCTTTGCTTTTATGGAGAGTCATTATCATCGTCGCGATATACCGCCGATTTTTTTGTTTCCGCGTCGATACTGACTACTAAAACGCGGGAATTCGGGAGATAATAAATTATAGACGAAAAAGAAACAAAAATAGACAGAATGGAAAATAAAACTTGAAAGATACTGAGTAAAATACTATGCAAATACGACAAGTCGCGACATCCCGGGACAGGCGTCGATGTGCGGCCGCGGGGTGGAACATATGTTATCGTGTGTATCGTAAGGTATATTATACCCGGCATAAACCTCGAGATACAGGTCGCGGCGGTATGCGTGATCGAATAAGTTGGATGGTTTGTATCGCTTCGATTTCCGCCGTTCCATGCACGCGCGCTTTATCGTTTCTTCCACTGGTAACAACGGAGTCCGAGGGGCGGGTGTTGAGGGGGTTCAGGGGTGCGAGAAGGAGACAGAAAGCGATGTTCGTGGATTCGGAAGACGCGTATGCACCCAAGTAAATATAGGATCCTCTTAAAAATTTTACGTCGGCCGTGCCGGCCGCCGAACGCGTATTTCGCCGCGGTCGCACATATGCGCGGGAAGCAGCTTTTTACGCTCGCGTCACGGGTCACGACGCTCCGAAGGCGCAGAGGAAGAAGAAGAGGAGCAGCGACAGTGCCGCTGCTGCCGCCGCTGCTGCTGCTACTGCTACTGCTACTGCTGCTGCTGCTGCTGTACAGGTACGACGACCTATAAACCCGAGGTGAATGTGAAATTTTGCCACGATGTTACTGCTGAGGAAAAAAAGCGATTCCTTCGTACCACGAAAGTCGCGTCACTGTTGTGGCACTTGACGCTCCGCACGGAAACTTTATTCCGCCGAGCTTCGTTCTCTCTCACCGCCCATTATCGTTTCCTCGCACGCTTCGAAAAAAAATGTGCACATTTATGCGAAGCCAATGCGAATTTACTTTGTGCCAATAGCAATGAATTGGCTCCAAACTGCTGCTGCAGCTGCCTTCAGATACGTTGGCTCAAGCCGATGGATCAATTGGATGTTACAAAAAAAAGTTATTATAAAAATGAGTAATTGCGAAATGCGAAAGCACGTGGGATAATGTTTCAATTGCTCGTTGCAATTACTTGCCGTTCGCCGAGTCGCGAGAGACCGCCAGGAGTACGAAGTGGAAACAACCCCGGAGGCGTCAAATCGAAGCAATCGTTTTGCCGAAAAATCAATGACCCATCGAGGGTCGCGCGACGCCGTTATTCGACACCCAACGCGCGGTACGAATCGAAGGGCCGAAGTAAAAATAAGCTCGAGGATCGTGCTGGAGATTGAGCGGAAACTTGAGCAAAAGAATGGTGAGAGTTTGGAAATGCCGACGAGTCGGTTGCGCGCGTTATCGGCCCACTGCGCGCGCGGTTCAATGAGCCTGCGTCCGCCTAGTATTGCGAGTCACGAGGCACTGAGCTTAGACACATCGGGGCCAAGCTAGAAGAGCCGCGAGCGCGCGCGAGCCCCCTGAGGTGAGGCTGCCTGCCAACTTGGGACTCGCACAACCACCCAGCGACCACCGCCGCGCGAGCAACCCCCGAGCAACCCCGCGCGCGCTCGTACACAATATTTTCCTCCCTTCGTGGCTTCCGTCGTACCGCGGTGTCACGTGCGTTCGAGCTTAATACCCGCGCGAGCCATCGTCTCACCCCCAACGTCCCCAACCCCACGAATACGCCGCGGGGGAGGAAGCTTCACCGGTGCAGTCAGGAATTTATCGTAAATTGCGACTCAAGAAAAAAAATGTCTTCCATCGCTCGGTCGCGTTATCTGTAAACGTATACATTCTCGAGCGAGTAGAAACGAAATGTTTTTTCGACGAATAATGAAAATATTGCGGCCAGGGTCAATTCATTTACCCTTTTTTATTAACATTTTTTTTTTCGTTTTCCTGAGCCGCGTGAGCTGCGCTCGAGTCCACCAGCAGACTCACGGGGGCTGGTGAAATTGTCGGTAAAACCCACGACGTTCGCCTTCCGAGTATCGCGACTGCGGAACTATGTGTAAAATTGTGGAAACACTCGGGGTAGTTGGGCTCGTGCGGCTGAGACGTAACAACTTCTCGGTTCGCGCGCGCGGAAGCTATTCATTTTCGCGCGCTCTTCCCCTTCCCCGGGCTTTGCGATTTTCACCGGAATCCCATTTTGCCGGTGTAAACTTTGGCAATACCCGCGCGCGGAATTCTTCGGACGAGGAATCGCGTGCGGATGTCATACGTATTGCCGCCGCCCGGCGCCACGCGCGCTTTGGAATTTTCCCGTGTTAAGTATCGCATCTCCGGGCGATATCGAATATCACAGTCGATAGATATATCGGTTATACATATATAGACAGCACTACAGAGGTGTATAGGTGTTGCCGCCGCCGCCGCCGCATGGAACGACGATAGCGCTGTAACCAGTCACGAACGAGTGATATTATACCGAACGCGAAACTCGCTCGCAATCTGACAAAATATAATAGATCGCACATCGGACCGATAGGTAAACCTTGACCGAATCGCGCAACTCGTCCACGATGCCTTCTCTCTATGCTCAATTGCTCGCAGCGAGACATTTCGCGTAAAATCCAACGGGGTCGAGTGCCTGTAAGTTTTCTTTTACTTTTACGCGTGCATCACGGAATATAAGATGATTCGTTCTCCCTGATTATTTTGACGCGGGAGATTTTGAACAATCAACGCGTATCGCTCACCTGACGGACACGCGAAAGTTTCCGTTGCCCTTGTCCTCGTCATTGAGTCGTGAGAAAAGTCCTTCGCACACTCGAGGCGTGAGTCCCGGATCTTCCTAAAAGCGACAGTTGCGGAAAAATTATTTCATTTCGCAAACTTACGTCCGACCGATGAAAAAAAAAAAAAAAAAAAAAAGTTTACTCACCTTGGAGCCCATCATGGTGTACGTCTTGCCCGAGGCGCTCTGTCCGTAGGCGACGAGACAGGAGTTGTAGCGCTCGAAGAGAGCATCGAGAATCGTTTCGCCGAGGGTCTCGTAGATCATCGCCTGACTCGCGTAATTCTCGGCCGTCGGATCCGACGAGTCGAAACAGTAGTCAAAGCCGTAACGTCGCGTTCGTTCGCGGCTGTCGCCCGCCTTGTTCGACGAAATCTTCAGATTCGTCAGTGCGACTGTTTTCGGCTCCGTGTGAACCACGATTTCCGAACCGGTCAGACTGATCTCGCTGAAAAAGGAAAATCGTTTTTTTTTTTTTTTTCGTCGTATCCGCACACGGTGCAACGCGAGATCGGTGCGAAGCTCGATCGAATCGCGCGCCACCGTCGCCGCCGCGCTGACTCGAGGTTGTTTTATCTTCTATTCATTCTGGCTCCATCCAGCTAAATATAGGCACCGAGGGCTGAAAACACCAAAAGCCGCGCGCATACACCGGCCGGGCGCGCGTTGCCGTTGCCGTCGCCGCCTCGTATATTGCCCGACATCCGGGCTCCATTCACCAGGGGAAATGAAAACGGTCTGAACCTCGCGCGGCAAGCGGCAGACGCGAGAAAAAAAAAACAAACAAAACAAGTGCTGCTTTATTTTCCATTATTTCGAGGGGCTCGCCGAGTGCCGAAAATAATAAGATTGTTATTTTAGCGAACTGTTAACTTCTCGGCGAATGCGGTATTCTCGTTATTATCTCTATTGAATTTCGCCGCATACACGTTGACCTTGAACTCGTGCGTCGATCGGACGGCACAAGGGCTTATCGACGCCGCGGCTGAGTCGCGCACGGGACTTCGCAGCGAGTCCAATCGACGGACGTGCGGCTCAGCGAGCCGACACGTGATCGCGAGCGATTACCCCGGTGCCGGCGGCGGGCTACGATTTGAATTATCCTGTTTGCAAAGTTCGATAATCGAACAGACACTCGCCGTCTGTAGTGTGTGTAAATCATTCTCTATAAAAGTTTCCGCGTAACTGTCAGCGCAATTGTCTCGAAGGATCAGACAATTATTTGCGTTCCGAGCGCGAGGGATCTTCCTCAGTACCGGAGAAACAATTTTTCTTTTCATTAAATAATTATCTTTATTTTTATTTTTTCGCTTACTCAAATCTGAACTTTTATCCGCTTGCCTAAAAACTTTGGAGTATCGCGATAATTGGTAAAATTACTCGAAATAACAATATTAAGACTGGGGGGTCGAATTTATTCTTAGAACAAAATGTATAATTACATACCGTTCGGAAATGGGTCGGACTCGCACTGCCACCTTAATATTCGCCATTTCCTCGTGCCTCGGTGCAGCCGACGAATTTTTAAAAATAATTTTCACCTGTCGAGAGTCATTTTGAGTTGTTTTTCTTTTTCCACAAACAGCCTCTAAATCACTGGAACGTAAATAAACTAGTGATTCTATCACCCATTTAATGACCCGAGTACCGTGAAAAGAGTAAAAAACGACTCAATGAAACTAAAGGGAATGAATTTTCTAAAAATGTTTATTTATATTTCACGTGTAATGACGTTTGGGTGAAATTTAATGGTAAATTGTGGTGAAAAGTAAATTCGACGTGGGGACACGCGTGCGCGGTTGCTCGGTGAATGCACGTGTTGTACTGCTGGTGCGATGAAAATACCCTCTCGAGACGCGACGCCGAGAAGCCGAAGTCGCCGCATGGTTTACCCCACCCTGACAACAGCTGAGCTATGCATCCTAATGGCTTGTGATTTGTGACGGCTCTCCCGCAAAATAAGAGTGAATTCGTTGAAATAAGCATTTTAATGAAGAACGAAAAGCGAGAGAGGATTTTCACAATTAATGGTGTTTAAATTGTTGAGATTTATGATGCTCAAAATCTTTGGTCACTGCACTGAATTACGTGTGCGTTCTCAATGCTTATTTTGGTGTCGCAAAGATATACAAAGATGTGGAATTAAAGACAAGAGTACTTTTCGCCTCGCCAGAGACGCCCGAAGCCTCCTCTGGCCGTAATGTACGGGACTAACGGCACTATTACACGCTCCGTTCATTATAATGATTTATTATTTATTTATTTGTCATCACCGTTATTACTCACTTAAACAGAAAGCTTACCTGATTCTCGTGCAAAATGTTTTTATAGGTTTCACGAATAATACGGGCCCTTTTATTTTATTGTTATTATTATTTCTATTATTGTTACAAATAATCATGATGTACAATTTATGATTTGTCTAGCAGGCGTGAAAAAGTAATTTGTCGACGAAAAACGATATGAAAACAATTTCTATGACTTTCGAGCTGTCTGTGCGAATCTTCCGAAATCTAAATTTCACGCAGCTCTCGATTGTGTCAAACGGTATTTACAACTAATTATGACAATTTTTCGATGCAATTGATTGTACAAAGACAAAGAAGAAATTTCCGAAAAATGTCAAAACGCTTAACGTTTCTTTGTTCTGTTAAGTGGCACAGACAACGCCAATAAATGTTATCGATGGTGACACGTCTAAATGTTACTCTCAAACATCATTATCGTGAAAAATAACTCAACGAAATATCACAGTTAAAAATAATACGCAATTTTTTTTTTTATTGTTTAATAGAAGAATGTACAATATATATCGGTAAATTGGCGATATTTAAGTAAATGTAACAAATACGGAAACCCTTTTTTATTATGGCATTGATCTTTGGATTCTCCGACGCATGAGCAGCAGTCGTTTGGTCCCAATTCTTTTAGTTCAGAGTCCAAAGTATAGTTATCACTTATAATAAAGTAAATTACAGTAGAACATCGATTAACTGGAAACGAAACATTCATTAATAACAAACGACTTTCTTCAGGACCTTTAGTCAATCTAAAATGTAATATATTATGGAGATTTCAATTAATCGAAGCTCTACCGTACGTTACGCGACAATGCGTCCGTAACATGATTTTAAAAAGTCCAAATACTGGACGGCGCGAAAGAATTCCTTGTCAAGGTTTAAACAAATTTTAACGAATAGGAACGTAGCATTTTCAACCGCTCGGAGCGCTACTTGGGTCGCGATCTAATGGGAATAATTCGTAACCCGCTCGTGCACGCATCCTTGAGCGTAATTTTTATCTCAATGGCGACAGCACGCCACGCTACTTTACGAGCTTCTCGTTGCCAAATCGAAGTTACGTTTCTACTCCAGTGCCGCCCCGTCTACGCCGAGCTTTCCATGTTGAGATCCTACGAAAATTACTTTTTTAGCGACTTTTAATCATCGTTACAGATTCGAGAAAATAAAAATAATGATCCCTTTTCCAAACAAATATTTCTCAAATATAATTTCACATATTTTCATCACCTTGTGACATTTAGACATGTACCCAAGAGAAACTTGTTTCTTCGTTCTTTCTCCTCAAAATCAACGATAAATCAACTTTACAATTTGCTACGAAGTTCTCTCTTATAGTTTGTACAATGATTGCTGCAATTTCGGTAGAAAAAAGACAAAAATCAGTGTCTACCAATGTAATTCGAACTTTTGTAAGTTGAAACTACTATTAGTAGTCTCAGTGGACAACGTTGCAACGGGCCGAAAAATGGGACACTAGAGCGTCGATGCGACTAAAAGCAGCTGGGTTTCGCGTTTCGTCTCTTCTTCGTTTTTTTAAATGTAAATGACAGATCTCGGCATCTTCAAACTATTCGAAAAAGAAAGTACAAGGTTGTAATCTTACGTTCTAAATTATTCGATTGGTGAATAAAAGGATGCATCTCGTATATTACAACACCTTAAACTTAGAAGCTCTCAGATTTAACAATATTATGTTGATTTTGTAAATCATCGACCGGCGTTATCTTGTGCGGCGGTTGAATTACATTGACTTTCCGTTGTCTGAAATAGTTCCGTCTCTGCTTATGGCTCTCTGCTACGGATAGTCGATTATGAGTATCAATTGCATCTACTTGGTGGGCTAATCGAACATCGACGTTGCTCACCTGGGCAATACTGTCGGGTATTGGCAACGGCTTCGCCACGCCGATTCGCACGGTGCCCTTCGGGGCGCCTTTCAGCGCCTGCACAGCCTGATCTAGTGTTGCGTTTTCCAGAGCGATATCGTTCACAAACAGAAGACGATCACCCGGTATCAGTTGGCCGTCAACCTGAGCAACTCCACCTGGTACTAGCGACCGTATAACTATCACAGTTTCGTTGGGGTTCATTGGATCCTGCAAGAGAGAAAAACAATTCAATTACAAAAAAGAATGCCAACGTGAAAACGTATAACGAACGCGCTCATTCTCGTACCTGATAATCCAATATTGAAAACCCAAGGCCTCGTTCTCCTTTAACTAATTGAATGATTTGGGGCTCGGAGCTCCACATTGCTAATCCCGTCAACGGCTCCAGCGATCGCGATTTCATTTTATTCAAACTAGCATCGGTCACAGTAGCCGTTGTCGTCGTTGATGCTAAAGATCCGTCGGATTTCGCTTTGACCAAACGATCCGTCGTTGGCAACAGATTTTGCAGCGATCCTCCCAGGATACTCTGCAATCGATTGTTTCCATTTATGCACAAAATGTGGCGCGCGCGGAGCCCGAAATCGATATGACTTACTCTAGTCTGAAATGCTGCCTGATGCTGAGCCGTGTCGATCGGGCAGAGCGGATCTTGCGAAGCAATATTCCTTCCGCAAACCATTCTCACGTTAATCGGTAATTCTTTGAGTACAGTCACGACTTCCATGTGATTAATGCCCAACAGCCGATAGCCGTTCACCTGAAACATTTGCGAGATTCAATTTCGTAAATCGAGTGCGGTCGGTTTTTCAATCTCCTGGACACAATGTTCCACGTTACCTCCAGGAGTTCATCGCCAGATCGCAAAATGCCATTCTGACCGACCGGACCCTCGGGGAGAATCGATCGGATATAATGATGCGGCCTGACTTCCTGTCCATTTTCAACATCCACAGTTCCTTCCAGGCTGATGCCGAGACCACTGCCTTCCGCAAACTTTGTTAGTTGAGCGACCTGCGCAAACCAAGACGATTACATAGCCAAGAACAATTTACAAGAGCGATCAAGCCGCTAATGGTGCGCCGTGGTTGCAGATGGGGCTTACCACTATTTCGGTGTCTCTGCCGAGAATTTTCTGCCACTTGGCTTTGATAGCCGCGCGAATTTGCGGCGTCAATTCGCACGAGGTGTCACTGAGCAGCGCTTGAATATGCAACGCCAGATTCGGGTCCTCCTCCTCCTCCTCGTCCTCCGCCGCCGCCGCTTCGACGCAATCGGCTTCGTGCAAAATCGCGCTGTCCACCGTTGTGTGCGACTCGCCTTCTGGCTCGATTTCAGTCGTCGTTTCTCCATCCTAAAAATGTCAAGGATGTGCAATCTTGAATTTGCCGCTATTGAACGGTCAGCAGGATTGTATGTGTGCGATTTCTAGAAATTGGGACGTGGCAGCACACCTGGACCGCCGAAAAGACTTACCGCGCTTATCGGGAAACTGGGTAGGCTCGCTATGGATGGCGAACTCGGCTGCGGTAGTCTCAATTCACTCGCGGCAATCGCCTGTTGTAGTTGCTCGTACTTTGGTCCCCTCAAATACCTCTCCAAGCAGAGAAAAACCGTCTGCCCTGTACTTCTCAAAACTTCCACCGCTTCGTGATTCGAATATCCTTGCAAAGAATGCCCGTCGACTTCCACCACTCGGTCGTTTATTCGTATCATGTTGCTCAAATCCGCGGCGCTTCCTTTGCTGATGCTCTTGACGAATATTCCCGAAAGCTCCTCTGTCAAATTCGCAGAAAAAATTCCCTATGGTATCCTGGTTTTTCATTTTTGTCGGTTTTTTACCTACTCTTCGTTGCAGTCGGAAAAATCACCTTTTTCACACACGTATCCAGCTATCGTGATTCCTAGTCCGTAGATATCCTTCTTAAGCTCGACGGTAAAACGCTCCATCTCCGGAAGGGACTTGACGTCGATCGTATCCATGGAGAGAACAGGAAGTTCCGGCATTTGTGCGGTAATAGGAACAACCGGAAGGACCGGCACAGCTCCGATCGGGACTGGATTTCGGACAACGTCCATGATGAGACTTGGTCTTGTCTGCAATGAGAAACAAGACATGAAACCAGCTTGTCGCGCGTTCTTAAAGAAGCGAGAGGACATTTTTTCGTTTTCGACTGCAATGATCGTACTTACATGAATTTCAATGTCCTGTTCGTGCGAATATAAACCGTTCTCAGAATCTGCGCCATTGCGGAGATTTTGACTATTGTAAGAATCGGGAATACTGTGCTCGAGATAACGATCCAATTCGTCGGGATCGCCAAGTATTTTCGTCGGTACGATAGGCGCGTGACTTCCGAGGGCCTGACAGATATTTTGGCCATTATATGACAGTGAAAAAAATGCCTTTTTATATTTTCATGGAAATGATTATTCGAAGGTACGGTTACCTGATAATCCGGTGAGGTAGGTTCAACCGGTCTCGCGACGACGAGACGCACGTGAGTACCCGATTGTCGTAACACCGCGGCAACTTGCTCGCTGCCCATTCCGCGGAGATTGACATCTCCAATGTGTAAAATATGATCGCCGCTCTGAAGACGGTTATCCTGGAATACGCGAAAGCGTTTCGTCCAATCACCGGTGTTTTAACCCAAAGAAAAAAATATGATGAACGGAGCAACACTCACGCGATCGGCAACCCCGCCTGGCAAGATAGTCTTGACAACGACGCCCGTGCTTCGTCCGCCGATGATTCCGAAACCGAGGCCGCTGCCATCATTGATCAAATTGATTATTTCCACCTGTGCCCATTCGGTATTCAGCTGAAAGGATAATCGTTGAAAAACACCATTATAAACATACGATAAAACTCGTAGGAGCAGAGTCACTGGGCGAAAAAAAGGAAAATCGACAAATCAGCAACTCACCACCATGTCCGAACTAGTTTTGGAAGTGTCGCTGATTGCAGAGGGACTTCGCTCGATCAGGAGACCACCAAGGGTCGTCGTGGTCGGTGCTGGGGCACCTTCGTTGCCCGCGAGCGGCACCGACTGCGTGTGCTCTTTGTCGGATACAACCGGATTGCCAGGAGCACCCGGACCAATAACAGAGCCAGTGTCGCCTGCTGCCACGGTCGCACTGGAGGCCACGGATACCTCATCCGTTTGCAAGATGCTTCCAGCTTCTGCGAAATCCGATGGAACATTTGTAATTGCCTTTTCTTTTCATTAACCTCTCACTCCTGCACTCGCCGAACCCGGAATAATCATACCTGGGGCACTTCGAGCGACGACTAACTCGACGAGGCCGCGAGCCTTTTGGAGTATCGAAATGGCCTGTTCGTGCGATATATTTGAGTCCAGCGGCTGTCCATCAATGGCCAATATCTGATCTCCCTCTACCAATCGACCATCGCTGCAACAGTGTAAAGTCGTATTTTCAGGAAGCTCTATTCTCGTCGACAATTCTTTTACGTGCGCGAGTATAATGATAAAAGTATATCAGGGTGAACGGATCTGGGTCACTCATAGACTCTTTGCGCCTCGCGCAGCTTCCCGATGAGTTTTTCATCGTGGCTCCGCGCGGCTGCTTCATCATTCTCTCTTTCGCATTGTATTTTTATCTCAGTGTCTGACGGGCACAGCTCTCGAAGGACCAAGAATTCTCAAAACGAAGGGGGTTGGCTCGTCCGAAGATCGATGTTTTCCTATCTCCTCAGAGTCCATGTTTACCGATCCAAGGATCGATTGTGTTCCAACGTTGAGCGCGAGGCAAACATTTGTCGTGCATTATTGGTAAAGGGTAAATACCAGATGCTACACATACAGCCTTTCGCGTACTAAATTGAGACTTTGTGACTCTGCCGGATAATTTCATCCCTGCGACAATCGGCCAGCAAACCCGCGACCTCAAGACCCGTGGGATTAATCGTTAATGCCCGCGCGCGCGTGATATATCCGTAACCACGTGTGCGCGTGCAACGTTAATCGAGTCCATACGTTGACCTGCATTTCGTCGATAGTCGCGCACGGTGTATCCTCCGTGAGAGAAATCAATACTGGTAAAATCTCGACGAATACAGATGGGTAACGTACACCGGAGTAACGTCGAGCTACAGATCTGTTAGCTGTTTCGTTCTACCGAATCGTTCTATTCTGTTTTGTTCTACCGAAAAAACCGAAGCGCTGTCCACCGACGTATCGAACACGCGTCGAAAGGATTACCCAATTTCACGCTAAATCCACACATCCATACGAGTAAACAGCACCGTAAAATCAATCCATCGCGATAAAGTGAGCGCGCGCATAATACAATTAGCAATTTCAAAGCCGGGGAAATTGAGATTTCGATCGAGAGTCATCGACGCGCGCTTCAGTGGAACGAGCACGAGTACAGTCGGACAGATCGACTCGCAATTACGCGGAAGCTCCACATTCTAGAACCGCTCCAACATATTTCGTAAAATTTTTTGTACTTTTTTTATCGACCTTTCCAGATTATTCGTTATTCGTGTAACTTGGCAGTGGTCGAAAGAAACGATAAAAAAAAATAACGAACCTTTCGACGCAACAGGTCTCCTATTTTTGTTTCTACCGAAAAATCTCGGATCTGTCATGAAATAGTTAAGGGAATATCGTTACAAAAACAATGACCCCATATCGCTGAGAGTCGGGAAATAGAAGCCTCGGTGCTTGCCATATAGTAAACGCTCCGAGAATATATAATGGGTCCTTTCGATTGTCCGGCGAAAAATCGATACGGGAACGGTGACCCTACCAGTCCGCGAGGCTGTGGCAAAAAAAAACGTCGCTGAACTGACGGACGATTCGTGTCTCGTGCTGGAGCCTGGATTAACTTGACGCGCTTTGCGTGCTACAGTTTGAGGCCCGACGGTGCGCGCGCTCGGTCAATACGTTTTCTACGTCGTAAGAATGTGCGGAAATCAGAAAAATTCTCTCTTGTACAATTTACCAATTTCTCGCGTGGCTCTCGCATAATCCACGAGACCGCGGAATCACCGGGTGAAATTCGTCAAGTCGATCAGCGAGTCAATTGAAAACCGAAGGAGTTGCCCCATTGATGATAATCACAGATGCGCGTCGCAGTGGTGCGACCACGTGTACAGTCGGACATCCTCGTATTCTGCGCTTGTTTTCGAAAATTCACACTGTTCTTGTACGAATACCGCACGGCTATTGCGTACGCGAGACGCACCGTTGTCTCGCGGTGCTTCACCGGTTATCGCCGTGTTGGGCCTGAGACGACGACAACGACGACGACGACGACGACGAAGAGGACGGTGCGACGCGCTTGGTCAATATTAATAGTACAAACTTCTGCAATGCAAGATGTGGGTCGCGGTATGTTTCTCGAGGGCCGCGGCGTGGACTGAGTCGTCGGCGATCGATGATGCCGCCGACACGGTCGTATCAAGCGCTGGCGCCATTGTGAACCCTCGCGCGCTCCCCAAGTGCACGTACAACGCCGCCACGAGTACGGAAGCCACGAGAAGCGGGAGAGGAAAAGACAAACGACGAATATGTGTGCACGGTGTACGCGTCGCGAGAGACTTTGATGTCGCCATCGGCGAGAGGCTCTCCACCCGAGACTGAAGCGGCGGGTGGCATATGCGCCCGCCCGCCCGCCCGCTCGGTTCCGGTAGGGCCGTGTCGTGTTTCCCCGTGACCGTTACGATTATCGGAGTCATGCGTACTACGGTTGGCAACCAGAGGCGGTACGCGCGCCACACACGCAACCCTCCGGCCGCCGTCGGCGCCGTCGCTGCCGGTACTACTTACCGCCCCCTCCGAAACACCGGACAGCTCTCATTCGCGTCACCGCGGTGCGCAACTGTTTGCACGTGTAATTCCCATTACGCAGTTCGTTTGTGACGTGCCAATGGGTATCGTCGAGTTTTAACGATCGACTATGCGACGAGTCGAGGAGTAAATGAGGAATCGCGGTGGCCCCGATTAACCGCGTTTGCACGACGATTATCGGAAGCTCATTACCGACGACGAGAACACATTCCGCTGGCGCGGACACTCGGAATCGTGTCGATATTTTACACAAATAGCGGAAAAATGATTTATTTCCTTACCAGCCCGCGATTCCAGTTGGCTGAATCTCTTGAAGAAAAATCCCGAGCTCCCCTCTGTCGGTGCTGCGAAGCCCGACGACACTGAAACCGAGACTGGTACCTTCGGGTTTGAACAGCTGAAACAAATACATGCACACTTTTGGTTGAGATATTATGGTTTATGCATTAACATGGTTTGAGGTAAAAATGAGTCCGTCCGCCTCGGTGAGGGAGAGGACAAGGGAAAGTGTGTATTCGCGCGATCTTTACGAGATACCGATTTAATATTTTCGTACACTTCTATGACTCACCTGTACAGTGCACACCTGGCGTCCCTTGGCTGCACTCTCTATGACTTTCTGAAATTCCTTGGCATACGTTGGCGTTGTTATCGGGGGAATGCCAATGAGGTCCGATACCATACTCGGACTCGTGACCTGCGAAGACAGAATATATTTGTGTTGGTGTTTTTGGTCGTTGCTGGATCGAGCCGAGCCCTCGAGTTCACGTTGTTACGCCACCCCGCCGCGTCGGAGGAATCGCGTGCTCGGCGGAGATTAACCGAATGCAGGTCAAATGAAAAAAACGCGGCGTCGGCGGCGCGTACATATATTGAGGCTTTTTCGTTGTTACCTGTGCACTGGTGTCCTCGCTGCTGCTGTGCGTTAACGGCGCGACTGGGACCCGTTGATCGTCGATTTCACTGCAATCCTGGTAGAGATCCTGGTAGACATTGGTCACCAACGGTTCGAGCGGCGTACTGGGCACCGACAATTCCAGCTGCCCGCTCAGATTGATGTCAAAGTCTCCGGGTAAGATCGAGGGATGCTGAACAAGCTGAGCGTTCAGATCAGTCAGGGAATCCTGAATAGTAACGGCACTGCGGAATGTCGGATCTTCCAGCAGCGAGATCAATGTCTTCAGATCATGAGAAACGTGCAGTTGAAACTTTGGATCGCCGCAGTCTTCAACCCGCTCGTGAATATGCTCCAATAAACGCAGAGCGGTGGATATATCTGGAAAGAAAAAACGATGAAATGCGCTGCTTTTGAAATCAATTCAGTGCAACATTCATGTGACGCGTAATCGTGAGCAAACAAGCTTCATAAAGCTTTTGTCGATCTCGTGTAATAAAATAATAATGTAATAACAATCACCTGCGTTGAGAGGCATTGTAAAATTCCAGTCGGATTGTACCAACTTGAAGGTTCTGTGAGATATATCTTCTTGGCAATCTGTAACGAAAAAACGAAAATATTGATAATCCATAATCGTGAACATTTTTAGCGTCAAGACAAAAAGATAGATTGACCCAGAGGCAAGTATACGATTAATCGGAAAGAATTTGCGTGCAGTGATTATGGTAAATCGCGATTTGTTGACAAATCGTCGGGTCAAGCTCGCGATCGAGACTGAGTTAATTGAATTAGACGGTGCGCGCGGCAAGAGAAGCGAAAGAGGCAAGGAATGCGTGCTGTACAATGAGCAGAATTTTCTCGGGCCAACTTGTCGTATGCTGCAGCGACTGCGCGAAATCACGCGCAAAATCGTAATTGCTGCGTTTCCAGTTCTTACGCTTAATATTCACCTCGCACCGAACGGGAAGGTTACACAGAGGCAGCCGTTGTTTTCCCTTCGAATCGGCTCGAGGTACCGCGATCGCGCGGCTCTAAAGCATCCGAACGTCAGCAACAAGTAGAACGTAACGACCGACGATATCCCCTCGTTGACGTATACAATATGCAGGTCGAGTTTTCACCGATTATCAATATACCTGACAGCTTGAGAATTGAGTTTTCAATTCTCAAGAGTCAATACAGCTGATCGCTCGGACTAAAGCTGAATACACAATAGGCGTGGCTTGGGGGCTTAGGGGCTTGGCGGGGAGGTCATTTTTCTCGTGCGGACTACTCAGGAAGGGTTGGGTTGACGTTCAAAATTCCGCAGTTAAAAATCCTAATTGCAATACAATTTCCTCGAACCCACGTCAAATTCAGATAAGAGAGACTTACTTCGATTCAAGAACAAATTTCATGTGTTCTTGAAACGAATTATTATTGATGAAATGAATTTACAGACTCCGATACCGACTGAGCGGCCGCACACGATGACGAATATGTCCATGACTTTATGGTCACATTACGTGAATTGACTGATCTCCTGATCTCCACTTTGGCGGGACGAAAAGTATCAACAATTGCATTGATGGGGTTATGATTCTTCACTTTTCGGGATCATATTGACAATGACAATGTTCCTTGGCTGTGTCGCAACGTGCAAAAGTTCGGGTCGCGACAAGTGTGCGTCAAGTATTGTTACTTTTGCATTTTTCAAACTCAGTTAATGTCGAAATGACGCGAAAAAATCAAGCTGGTTTGATAAAAATAATAGACGCGGTAGGGTGTATGGAGAAATGTCTATCGTGCGCTATATGGTTTGTATTACTATCACTATTGTCATTTATTGCCCTCTTATGAAAACCTTGCGCTACCACTTGTTGTCACCACCAAATTGCAATCTTGAACAGAAACACATAGGTACGCATACATTTGTTTCAGTTTGGAGATTTCATCGGACCCTGTAGAAACACGATGCGGCCATTTATTCTGTCGCACATGCATCCGGAAAGTGTTGAGCCATCCCGGCGAATCGTGTCCCATTTGTAAATTTAATTTGACCCGCAGAAGCGTTTCGACAAGCGGTCAGATGGGTTTGTGTATAAAACAATTGGCGAAACTTGTGGATGCGATCCGTGACGATACCAGTGTCGACAGTAAGTTTTAGTCATTGCTTTCCAGAAGTCTCTGCTTAAGATGATAAAGCATAGTACCTGCTACTTCTGTTTCAGTCACTTCCTGTCTCAAGACACACTACAAAAAGACATTCTTGCTGCCATCTGATTTCTTATCTTCTCCTCAATTGCAACAAGACGAACCGAATTTGAGATGTTCCATGAAATCTGATGGAACACAGAGAAATGTGCACAATAATACAGAAGAATCTTCCATTCCCAAACCAGACAACAATTTAAGTTCGAGAAAAGCTACGGACGAATACTCTTCTTTTCATCAACCCAGGGAACAGTCAAAAAACAATGTGTCAACGAACTCAAAACTTCGAGAGATTACCCCAAAATCTGTGAGAAAAAATTCCACTACTGTTTCACGGATACAAAACGAAAACGAATTTCCACCTGAAAGTACTTTTAATGTGCAGAAAATTGATGACAAAACAAGCAAAATGGCCGATCGTTCCTTGGACGAAAATCGACAGTGCTTAAGGGACATTAGTGCAATTAATGAGAATCTCAATCTTTCCAACCAGAGCACAAAAACTTGGAGTCGCGTCGCAAAATTCGGCAAAGAACTCAAACGCAGAAGCGGATCAAATTCGCCAAGACTTCGGAAGAAGAGCAAACTGAGCGTCAGTGTACGCGACAAAAGCACTTTTTCCGTTTCTCTAACTGACAACTCGACGGACCAGGACAAATCTGAACAAGATCGTGTTGATGACGGCCTAAACGCCGCCACAAGTACGAGATTCGCAAAGGAAGACGAAGGTGATCGGCACATTTCTGTTGATAAAACGCATAAAACTGTCGAAGAGAAAGAAAAACGTTCCACCACTTCAGACGCTAATGTAGAAAAGGAAAGAACCGCGGAAACCGCTCGAGTTGCGCCCGGCCGAATAAACGACGTTCTCAAGGATGGAAATCGCAAAGTTGTGCGCACGAAACAAACGCAATACGCGGAACGCACTCATCCGGAGAACGTTGTTCGTTTCAAGAAATTCGGACACTTGTTTAAGACGCCGAGAAAGTGCGTTGCGTTTCTGTATCTCGGTAAAACGAAGCCACTGCGCTCGGATTACAGCAACGTTGGACCTGTCGGCATTTGCAATCTGTGCTCGTCTTCCCGGCGATCCGACGAATTTCTTTTCGCAGAAAAACGTAGCGCACGATCAAGGGTCCAGCTAAATCGAGCTAAATCCTTCGATTCGACCAGCCTGAGTTTGAAAAACTCATCAAACAATCCGAAGCTGCTTCCGCTAGACGAACCTTGCGTGAACCAAACTCGTCGCGACTCTCGTACAAGCATCGAAGACAATGAAAGGGGAATTTCTTCCAAAGAGATCCCTTCTGTATCGAGAGAAAAAATAATTTCTGCTGCTAGAAATTCTGAGATTCTCTCATCGACGGCTGGCAAATCGCTAGTTGGTTCTGTGAAAGTGGCGGATAAAACGCTGCCAGGTTTGCAAAGAGTGTCCCCCGAGTCACCAACGAATAGAAAAAGAAAACGATCCGATCCTGATCACGGGGACCAACCTTCAAAGAAACAGACTGAAATGCGCGTTGCCCTTGGAACGTCTTCCGCGGAGGATTGCGCGGAAAAGCCTTTGCCACAAGAAAAAGTCTCCAGCGCTCATCAATCGCTCACCAATAATCCCATTGGTGAGCGACTTTCCCATGAAAAAACTTGTACCGAAAATTCCGAAACTACAGGGTCAAAGGTACACGAAGTAGACACAACCCATGTCAATGACTTTTCGGAAAATACGGAGAACGTAGTCGTTGGTCAAGTTGAGATCGATGCCCGGACGAAAAACGGGGTGCCGGATGAACATAATTCATCAAGAATAAATTTATCAAAGAAATCGTTGCCTTTGCCTCGCGATGTACCCGATGTATCCAAAACTGTCAATAGTTCAAGAAGAAGAGATCTGGTAGGCTCAGAAGCGGCGGACGCATTTTCTAGGCCTCAATCTCTCGGTGTTGAAAATGCTGCTGAGATTCACCAACGCGACACGGTTACTGAGACGTGGGGTTCGGAAAATTCGTTAATGGATATTACCGGTGAGGAATTGCTGTTGAAAAAGTTTGAGGAAAATCTGTTCGGCCGAAAGACAACGGAAGACAAACGCGGCGACGAATGCAATAAAAAAGGAGACAAAGACAACGAAGTTTCGCTTGTTGGATGTGGAGAAAAGAATGTTCATTCCCAGCAATGTAACGATTCTCAAGAAAATGAGGATTTCATGGAATTGACTCCAACGAATCAAAGTGTGATGTGAGTATTGAAAACGTTCACTTAATGAAATTTCTTATGAACCGATATATACCACCGCAAATCTTATGCCACACATTCTTGTTTCAGTCACACGAATGATCTTCCGGAAATTGGGCATCATGGCGAAAGTCCGAAATCCCAGAGAAACGTAAAAATACTGGGAAACAGCGCACAAAAGAAATCCGCCGAAACACCAATGCGAAATCAAGTAGAAGTCATAGCAGAAAACGGCGGTCACGTCGAAACACCAGGGCAAGCGAACACAAGAATCCGTCCGCTCTATCAGAGTACACCAAAATCATCGCAATTACCGACAGATCAATGCCCTTCGAGTGTTTATCGACAAAATCGGCAAAAAGAGCCGGATGCGCCGCGGATCCGTCGAGGCTGCATTCTCTGCAGCGGATTGACCGCGAAACAATGCGAAGACGTTAAATACTTGGCGAGCTTATTTAACATGCAGTACACGAAAAAATTTAGCAGCGACGTTACACACGTTATTGTGAAAACTAACGAGGAGAATAATGGTGCCTGCAAGACGCTCAAGTATCTCCAGGGCGTGGCTTATAGAAAGTGGGTTTTGAATTTCAACTGGATAGTTGACTGCGCGTTACAACGAAAGCTGTTGAATGAAGAAGCGTACGAAGTCGTCGATAGCACGACTCTCATTGCCGGGCCGAAGAAAGCTCGGATTGAGGAAAACGGGCCACCCTTCAACAATTTTGTCTTCCTCTGCGTCGAACCATTTCAAAATATTTCCGTCCCAGATTACGAGGTACGTCTAGCAATCCTTCCTGATCTGTTAAAAAGTTTATGAGTAATGAAAAGCATTCAGTCATCAACAATTTATATTTCAGGATTTGTTACGGCAGATGGGAGCAACTGTTGTCGGATCGTTGGCTGAACTCGCAGCCGCAGAAAGTGTTTTCAAGATAATCGCGGTACAAGCTGAGTGTCACGAGAAAAAAATCATAGGTGCGCGCGTTGTGTCAGAAACCAAAGGAGCGTCAATCCCTAAAAATTGACATGTTGCTGTAACTTTTTATTGCATTTTTCCAGAGTGGCATCAAATAACCAGAGCGGTGCCAGTGGCTCAGGAGTGGATAGTCGAGTGCATAAGTCAGTACAGACTCGTCTCTCTTCTTCCGTTCCTTCAAGAACTCGTTCCTCAGGATGTTCTGGATCTCGGTTTTCCAGACGAGCTCATTCAAGACGACGACAGCGATTTCATGTACGCCTCCGCTTAAAGCTCTCTAGGAGTTGCCGAAACTCCCCAAACAATCGTTACTGTTAGTTTAATAATAAATATATATCACCTATGTAGATTGGTTGTGAACCCAGACATTTGCGCAGATGATGCCTGAGTTCTCTTAGCGTTTTGTTAATCCTTTGTTACTTTCGTGCAGCAAAAATTATTTCAAAATCCGATCGATGATACACAATAAGTGCCGCCGCCGCCGCTTATCTGGATTACGGTAACGCGCGGGACGGTCATGTGACTGCGCGAAAATGGCCAACCGCCAATTGGTACAAAAAGTACACACGGTGCTTACGCTCAAACCCGGCCGACTGACGACGACAGGACTGCTGCGTCAATCGCTGTTACAGCGTAGGATTCGGTATTTAGTTAATTACGTCCGATATCAGTGAATCTCCGAAGTGAAACGGTCACGAAACAATGGGGTCAGATCACACGCACAGACGATGGAGCCATTTGAGGAAAATCTTAGAGAGATCCGGACCGTTTTGTCGGCCGGATTTCGAGCCCTCGCCGGACACTCTGCAGTTTCTCATGGAAAACTGCAAAATCTTGATTATCGGGGCCGGCGGTTTGGGCTGCGAATTGCTAAAAAATTTGGCTCTCATGGGTTTCCGTCAAATTCATGTTATAGATATGGACACAATCGAGTTGTCTAACCTCAATCGGTAAGATCGATCGGTTAACAATTGGTTTTCAAGCGCGCGACTCCAAAAATACTTTTATTAAAATACTATTATTTTTTGCTGTTAAAAATAAAAACAGGCAGTTCCTGTTTCGCCACAAAGATCTGGGTGCGTCAAAAGCTGAGGTGGCTGCCAAATTCATAAACAACAGGGTACCTGGTTGCAATGTAGTCGCACATTGCGCAATGATCCAAGACAAGGACGAGTCGTTTTATCGACAATTTCACATAGTCGTCTGCGGCCTAGACTCAGTAATAGCAAGGAGATGGATAAACGGAATGCTGCTCTCGTTGCTGGTCTACAAGGATGGCGAATTGGACCAATCGAGTGTTATACCAATGGTCGATGGCGGCACCGAAGGATTCAAGGGCAACGCCAGAGTTATATTACCAGGACTAACAGCGTGTATCGAATGCACCTTGGATCTTTATCCTCCGCAGGTGCAAAACGAATCTCACATCATCCGTGCTATACCCAGTAGATTCGGCGGGGCAACAAGACTAGATATTTTTATTATTTCAATAGTCAGTGTTATTCTAATATTACCTCATGTACGGTTACAGATCACTTATCCATTGTGTACAATCGCAAATACCCCGCGTTTGCCGGAGCACTGCATAGAGTACGTGAAGGTGATTCAGTGGCCAAAGGACAATCCGTTCGACTGTGTGATAGACGGAGACGACCCCCAGCACGTCAATTGGATTTACGAGAAATCGATCGAGCGAGCCACGCAATTTGGAATACACGGCTTGACGTACAGACTCGTCCAGGGAGTCGTGAAGAATATCATACCCGCGGTCGCCTCTACGAACGCCGCAATCGCGGCTACGTGCACCACAGAAGTTTTCAAGCTTGCCACCAGTTGCACCGCGTCCCTAAACAATTATATGGTAAGTTGATATTTTACCGAAAGATTTTTTAAACAAATGACAACTAATTGACTTTTTATTTATTTCATTCTTTCTACATTTTTCTTAGGTTTTAAATAATTTGGACGGAATTTACACGTACACTTACGAGGCGGAACGCAAGTCCGATTGCTTGGCTTGCAGTCAAGTGCCGAGAGAGATTCACCTTCGCGACAACAGAATAAAATTGAAAGACCTCATTGAATTGCTTTGCGCGCGACACGATCTACAGATGAAGAATCCCGGCCTGACGGCGAATGTCAACGGAAAAATGAAGACTCTGTACATGCAAACTGTGGCGAGCATCGAGGAACGAACACGCGAAAATCTGTCGAAGACGCTGGCGGAACTGGGTCTCGAGGACGGCACGGAAATAAACGTGGCCGATGTAACGAGCCCCAATACCGTAGTACTAAAGATTCGTTATCAGACTCACGATGTCGACATGGCCTGAGAAAATCGCATTTCATTCTTTACACCGAACGCCTTTATCATCGTAATTTATTGATTATTCATTATTTAACCAAAGTTTCGCAGACATTATTTCGCCCCGCACGAAGTGAGAAAAACGAAAACGATAAAGGTATATTATAAGTGAAAAAAGGACAATGACGATCGATACTTCTGACGTTATCGGAAATGAGGAGCCCGTGTCCGATTATTTCTAATATTCCAAGACGACACGAGGCCGTTGAAAAAATGTAAAATGATAATAAATATAACTTTGTAAATAGCGTTTTATATAATTAATGTTTCTTACCTGGCTTTGGAATAAACTTCGGGCTGTGACTAAATAAACTAATGACGTTTATCGGAATAAACAATGTTAAGACTGTTTGGTTGGGGAATTTTTTTATATCGAAAAAACAACTCGAAACCATTGTTAATAATTTTTTTATCAATACTCCCAAGATCGGCACTCGTTCCAATTTTACAATTTCAATAATAACCGTGTAGAGATGTTTTGCCAAACAACACCCGCGGCGAAGTTACTGAATACAGTAATCGCGGCGGTCATCACCCTGGACGAACGAAAATTCCGCAGCGGCAAATCGTGCAGTAGAATTTTGAGACCAGATCCTTGAGAAAAAGCTTTGTGTACGTTGGAATACGTTATTGTACAGAAAACAAAAATCTAAAGAAAAAGGTGGCAGGAAGTCTGGTTATAAACAGGTAATTACACATTACATACGCAAACGAGTTACAATTTTCTCTCTCTCCCTCTAAGATTAGCTCTTACAAATTACGGCACGATTTGTAAGCCGAGCAGAATTTACCAGCGTGCAACATCGATGCTAGTCGCTCAGTGTTTTTTTTTCTTTTTTTTTTGTGGTTTATATAATCCGTTATACAAAAGAAAAATGGCTTAAAGTTTGACGATAGGGAGGGGGGCTGGCTGTTTGATGCGGGGACGAGGTCCATTATCGGTGGCTACGAAATTTCGCGCTTTCGAATGTGGAAAAGGTATGCGAGAACGATAATCGAATTCTGTCGTGGAATACACACACGGTGAGGGATGTTTTTATGCGAGAATTCGTAGAGTTTCTCAGCGAAATTCGCGAAACGAACTTCACACTCGATGACCGTCCGGCTGAAAGAGTGTAGATGGGGTCGGGAGGGAAGAGGGATGGGGGAGTGCACAATGATGTCGGTAAGTTATGGGGATGGGCGTCGATTTTCTTTCTGTTAAGCCTTGGCGTCGACTTCCATGGCGACCTCGCCGACCGCCTTCTCCGCCTTCTTTTTCTTCTTCTTCGCGGACTTGGGGTTCGCCGATGAACTCAAGAGCGTCTGCGGGCAAATTCATTCGTTTGGGTCATTCATTGGAAACGTAAGATGAACGTTATTGCTGTCTCAAGTTGCAACTTGAGATTTGGTATTGAAGAACCCGTATGAAAAACAAGCTTACCTTGAGATCCTGATCGCCCACCACGCAGTCCGATTTGAATGAATCGAGCTCGAAAGGTATTCCCGTGATTTTGTGAGGCCCGTTTGGCATCAACAATACTGTGAATTTGAACTGCGCCGCGTACTCGCTCGGCTTCTCGTACAAAACCTGCAAATGTTCAGACAAATGCGTTATTAAATTCTTAAGCGTTAGAAAAAAAAGTTTGCAGCCGCTGACTCCGAGTCCATGAGATTTACCTGGAAGGGCTCGATTAATCTGTGGTGCACACACTCAACGACAGCCATCTTGGCTTTCTTCTCGTCCTCGAATGTACGTAGATTGAAGGGCATCAGACCGTGCTTGTGGGTCACTTCAGAGTAAAACATACGAGATGTCTTCAGCTTCAATTGATAAGATTCTTCCGTTTTCTTGTAAATCGTCACTCGGGTGTCCTGCTCCCGACCGACTCCCTCTCCCGTGCTCACCAGAACGTCCATCGCGTATACCTAACACCACACAATGAGACAAAAGTTAATTTAAAACAATTTTCTGTCAACGCCACGCAAGTCGCGTAAAAAACGAAAAAACTCACTTCATGAGTCTCAAGAGTAAACTTCTCGTGTTCCTTCTTCTGCGCGTCGTTGGGATTTTGTATAATCGTTTTTTCACCGTCAATTTTAAACTGCTTGAGCTGATGGCTCAACATTCCCTCGATGGGCTTGCAGTTGTAGGCACCGCAGATTTTTTCTACCGTTCCGGTTATCGAATACGTCTATAACAAATATATATGAAAAATAAACAATAATAATTATCATTCCAATGTGAATATCGTATCATGCGCAGTGCACGTACCTCGGTGCCCGGCTTGAGAAGCCTCAGAGCTGCCTGGGACGCGTAATGGGCAGCAAGCACGACATCGGCCTTCCTGCCGGTAACCTTCTTATCGGGGGTCGAGCCTATAACAATCGTATGGGCAACGACCGCGATAAATCCGTCGACGTGTGCGCCAAGATCCCTGCGAAAAAAGTTCGCTAATAATAATAATAATAATAACAATGATAACGATAATTATAACCGGTGATAATAATTCAGTTTATTTTTAGTTATGTACTTCGGTTCATCGGATTGAACACATATTTGAGACACGTTTGTGTACTTACACTTTAACCATATCATCCTCCTTCAGAATGAGATCTGGTTCGCTTGCAATTGGAGAGAAGTGGCAGATACAGTTGTTGACCGATATACATGTTGGGAAGGCAATGCCCTTCTTCAAATCCTTTTCTTTCTTGAAAACCTTGCTCGTCTCTTCCAAGAGCAGCTGGTCTCCATACTCGCAAGCTTCTCTCACAGATGCACCAGCGACGCACTTGTCCAGAACTTGTTTCAAGACCTCTGAAAGACAGAATTACAAAATTACACGCCGAGGCTATAGATTTTTAGATCCATACGAGGGATCGTTAACGCAACGCAATACCGTAACCAAACTGAGTAAAAGATTAAGACTTGGAAATCTGGATGAACCGTCGTTGATTTGTATATACTTGGGGGAAAAAAAAAAAAAAAAAATGATTGGGTCGTTGACATTTCACAGACAAAAAAATGAACTCGGGCCACAACTATACATCTCACCTGCAAATGAGCATATTTCTGGAATTCTGGGCAGTGATTTTTTTTTTTTTTGTGAACATGTCCCAAGTGTAAAAACGCACACCTAACCTTAATTCTCATCTCTACCCCTTGAGGCCTGAAATTCTACGCGTGCGGAATAAAAAGCGCATCGTGAAGCTGACCACATCGCTTGGAAGGCAGCGGCTCCCCGTCGACGGGTTAACAGCTAAATCGTCGCCGTGGCGAGGTCGAAAAAAAAAAACAGCAGGGTCGAGCGTTCTTCGTAGCCGTTGAGACGCGAGCATAATTATAGCCGATAAACCTGTGCGAAATAGACGATAATACGGGGGATCGCGAGGACATGAAGAAAATTTGAATACGCCGAGGCCCACATGGTGAGTGGTGGCCGCCGGCATTGGCCTGGTCGCATTCCATATGGCCGGACCGTGGATCACGCGCAAATGTCCAATAAATCGACGAGCGACGGTCGTCTATGGTCTCGAGATTTTCGTAGAAATTTGTAGATTCGTTTTCTTACGGTTCACTATCGCCCCAGCCATTTTATACTTGGTGACAACCAAGTCCTCGGCGATGGTCTTCTCGGCCTCATCTTTGTCCGCCATGGCTTTAGCACAACTGTGACTAACTGTGCGGTATATGTCGTGCCATCACGTGACCCGCGATAAGAGACCGCAGCAGCAAGCGCTTCCGAGAGTAGCTGTGTGAAGTTAGCCGACTAATTTTGACTTTTTTATTTAATGTTTTTTCGTGCCAACCGTTTTTTTTCGTCGTTTGTACGCGATCGTTCGCTAAATTATAACGATTGTCGGTTTAGCCATTTTCCAAACAATCAAAAATAAAATTTAGTGTTAATTTGGCCTGAATTTTTTTTTCTTTTACTCGAGTTCATTTGGTGCTCAATCGATTCGTAATCGTTTTTAGGTTTCGAAGTATTCAATCCGAACCATTTTCGGTATGTCTTTTACATTAAAAAAACTAAAAACGAAATTCGGTGACTCTCATCCGGAACGGTCATATGACCGTGGAAAGTTAGCCGAGAAATTCTTTCTGAGGAAGGACTGGTGTTAAATTTGGGCTTAATCGACTCGGAATATTTGGCAAGCCTCGAATGATTTAATTTCAATGTTTGTCGATTCTTGATTCCAATCAAATATGTAAATGACCGTTCTAACGACGTACAGTTTCGCGGCGTGGGCACGTGGGCTTTTACTGCGCATGTGAGGTTGAGAACCGTACGTCCTGATAGGGTTATGTTTTAATAGCTTTGTGGTATCCGCTGGCGAGTTGCACCATGGAGACTAGACAGGATGTTCTCAACCTCACCGACCTTCGCACAGCTCATACCGGCAGCGGCTTCGACCTAATCCAGTCGTTGACATAAGCGCCAAGACGCAGCAGCCGCACTTACTTGACTACTGCTGCCTGTCCCCAGTCTCGCGGTCTCGCGACACGAATGTCGCGCGAATGTCGCGACGCGGCTGAGAGAAAGGTGCGTGCATACTGTGCTTATTCTCATTTTCTTTTATTATCGGCAGATAGCATTGTACTAGTCAGGCTCAACCGTATCTGGAAGTACGTTGGTGTTGCATTCGGACAGAGGGTTTTCCCGTTGTTGTTTTTAATTAAGACATTTGCGCCGACAAATCAGAATATGTCTGTTGTTTTTATCAGCAAGGTCAACTTTTGCCCTTGCCTTGTTTGTACCTATATTTAATTCACATTTACTAATACTTATTTTCAGCACCTACAAAGAAAAATTATATGTGTAAACTGTATCTCACATAATGGCAAAGGAGATTACGAAAAAGAACAGCGGTGGGGCTGCAACAGTGGTGGACAGATTTATAAATTTCTTGGAGCGAGACACCAGAGCAATTGAGATAGTCACATATGGAGTAACAACTCTAGGCCTATTGACTGCCTTGTACAGAATACGACCTGTAAGTAACCGCCATGATTTGCAATTAAACCTTATTTATTTCATTACCTTGCTATTAGCGGTGATGTTTCATTGCGTCGCGCAAACGTCTATAGCTGCAAGCTAATAGTTCAAGCTTGACCTTTCGTTTCAGTTTGCAAAATTCACAAGTCCATCCGATGTGCCTTCACGATTCATCAAGCAACAGATTGAGCTTCAAGGTGTAGCTGTGCGAATAGAACCATCTCACGGAGCTCTGATAATGGTGGATCACAAACCACTCGTGGCGTTGCCAAGATTTCAAGTACCCAAACATTTGCCGCTCAAAGTAGCTGGCGTAAATGTGACAAATCATGGTAAAGTTTTTGGAGATCAGGAATAAAAAGCTTTGCTCACTTTATTGTAAATGTGAAACAATAATATTTTCTTGACATTCTTTTATTATCAATTGGTCATCGTGCCAGTGGACTTGCCTGCATAGTTTCCATCCCACTTGGTTCTGTGTGCATATTATATTTTTATTGCAGGTATCAGCTGGCTGCAAACAGTTGTCAGTGGCAAGGAAATAAAATTCGTACCAGTGGCTAGAACAAAAGATTACTTGGATTGTACTATCATGGTGCAACAATCAAAAGAGGTACGAAAATGTATCCAACACTTTTTGAGTCTTTATAAAATATGTCGAATAAATGAATTTCATACCACAGTTGACAATTTCAAGTTTTATATATCGAGCTGGTATCGTTATTTGTCTTTGAGCTAGTCACGATGTTGATACTAACATGTAAACGATATTACATTGACAGACGACACTATCAGTTGGCGAAGAGCTGGTGAGACTCGGATTTGGGACAATCGGAAGCCTCGAAACCGATCCAGAGAACAAACAACAGATTGCGACGTACAAAGCGGCGTTGAACACCGCCCAAAAACGCGCGAAACTCGAGAGAAACGGCTACTGGCATTTCACGATAAGTCCAACATATCTGTGGAAATTGCGGCACTACTTGCACACAAAAATATCTCAGGCGTTGCCGGCTAAAATATCAAGGCAGTTAACTCTGTAGATGTGTCAAGTCTCATCGTGTCATCTGGAAAATTCATTCCAGCAACCTCGAACATCGCGACTGCATAGCCAGTATGACAACATGCGCCAACAGAAAAAAAAAAGAAAACCCAATTGCACGCGTACTTATCGAGGGTACATATGTAGAACCTTTGTACAGTGTTATTATTTTTATAGTTAAACATGAGCTATAACGAAACGTTTCAATGTTTACATTATTAAATAAACATGTAATCTTGGATATACCTAGATTATTCTTCTCTACGTAAATTATTATACGAGCGATCCACATTTTGGGCGGTTTTTGGCCCGGGGACCGGATCTAGGATTTCTGGCAAACAAAACGACACATTTTTTTTTCTTTTTTTTTTCTCAAAATCAACTAAAAAGAGGTTGACGACATTGTTTTCAGAGGTAGAATATGCGGCTTGAGAATGATGGCATAGGCTAACAGACGATATTGTGAATAAATCAATTTCGTTCGCGACATTGTATCATCCCTGAGCTCTTCCGCGTCTATTGCAACTTGATTCAGGTCACTAGTTCTTTTGGTATATGTGTATTGTTTTTAGGCGATATAGTGTCCCGAACGAAATCATCTGAAGCCGTCCGAGCCGAAAAAAAAATTCGAGAAAAAAATCAATGTTTCTACTATAATAACATTATTACAATTACGGTATATCCGATGCGTCCAAAACGTAACGATGATTGACTTTAGCGTCGCGTTAATCCCGCTGCGTGGCGCACGCACGTATAATTTGTAATATAGTTATCATACGTGCGACAGTCCGCGCATGAATAAATGACTGACGTTTGCTGTCGAAACCTATCGAGATTGTCGGCGTCGTTTTATCTGCTGTTTGCTGAATACGTCAAAAGTGTCTTGTCCTCAGCGTGTCAACGGAGAGTTGGACGCGGGGGCGTGTGGCTCGGGCTACCGCAGTGTAGGGGACGGGGTTCAAGGAGCTTGCCTGGGGGGCCGTTCAGAGGGCGTGGTGGTTGGGGCCGCCGACGCCGCCGCCGTTGCTGCTGCTCGCGTTGAGCGGCTGTCGATGAATTGATTTATCACTGCGAAATCTCGAGCAGTCTCGTTGTCGGTGCGCGCAATTCCACGAGGTGTAAGAGACAGCCAATCGCCGATTAGCGCGGTGCGCGCGCCAAGGACGCGCGTGCGCAATGACTGGGAGCGCGCTCCGGTCGTGTGTGTTCCTCGTCATTCTCGCCGGGGTTTTCGATGTATTTTCACGTACGATTTTGCGGCCAAACGTGCAATGGGCAAAAAGTGCTTGGCCTGTAGGCCTGAAAATAATTATTCCATTCCGCGAACGGCGCAGCGTCGAGTGTCTGTCTATTTATTGGGCAATATCTTCTCCGGCATAACTGTTATGCATTTTGTTTTCAGATCGGATTATAACACTCCCGGATTATAAAGGATAACGTCCGGAGTTGCGCAACGTGTGGAACACGACCGAGAATCTGCACAAAGCCAATAAACTTTCACGCTATCTCGTTTACACCGCAGTGTATATATATGTATATACTGCAACTGTATATATGTGGCCAGACGGCCTTAACCATTCAACGTTCTCCGTTTCAGAGATTCCCCGGGTTCCAATCTCAAAAGCCGAAGACTAATTTGACAGTCGCCACGGCCTATTCTCTCCTGTCTCTCGTTTGTCGGGGATCGTCCAGCGTGGGAGCCGAGAACGGACCGAGAGCACTCGGGGCGCTCTCGACGCGGCGAAACGTTTTCAGCGAAAGTGATTGCACTATGGCGCCCGTCCCGCGCTTGTCGCTCGGCCCGAATTGTTCGGGCGGCCCCGCCGAGGACACGTCGACCGCGGTTCGCACTATATCCTTCGAGAATTCGCGAGCGGGACGAGGTGAAAGATCGAGTCACCCGTGGGTTACGGGCGCGAAAGGCGAGGGCCGCGAGGTTAGGTTGCCTCTCTCGTTTCCGACGCCCTCGAACGATCCTCGACGCGCAAAATTTATCGGCGCTCGCGAAAGTGGACCAGGACCCACATTTCGAAATTCGCCACCACAACCGGACCCCGCCCCTTCTGATGTCCGACTTGCCCAATGTCCGTGATCGTGCCGGACCGCAGAATCCGCGCGTACTCGATATTATTCGTCGTCCGACGCGAATAATGCTAATTTGGAGACGCATTTTTTTTATACGAACATTTGCGTTTCGGCAAGCAGACGACCACCCAGCGAGGGACCGAGGACGAAAATAGCGGGCTGTGATGATATTTAAAAAAAATGTTGATTCCGATTTTTGGAGCTTACTTATAGACAATTCTTTCTGCGACTTCAACGTCGTGTTAAACGGTCTTTTCTGATTGGGATTTTTACGTTGATTACGATTTTTATTTTAGTGATGTCTCGATGGATCGTGGTAACAAAAATGGTAAGAAGACGAGATTTTTTTTTCCCTCGTCAAACATACGTATGTCTTTTTTTTTTTCATTATAGCGAGCTATTCCAGTCGCTTGCGAGTTTTTGCAAAATTCTTTCACTCGCGAACCGCGACCAATGCGGAACGTACTTCTTCGTCGGCCGTAACGTCCGACAATCGCACTATCCGTCGCTGCAATGTTGGCAAACTATTTTACTTCGCGCGGTGCGAGCAACAAAGTTGTAAAAGGGGGCTTTCCCGGAAATTTCGACGAAGGAAGAAAAATCGACATCTCGGGCCTGTTACGTCACACAGGGATCACCGGGGAGCGCATTGTAATTATTTATTACGCGAGTTTTTGTCAGCAGCACCGGCGAGACTAACGGTTTCTAGGTGGAGACGGCGAGCAGCGGCAAAAAAATCTTCAACTCGGAGTAAATACATCCCGCATTGTAGTGGGTTACGCCTAACGTTATTATGAGCTCGCTTGGATTGTAAAATAGGCCTCAACGTTTTCTCTGTGAAAATGAAAAAAAGTAAACGAATATCGGAACTCATTTGCAATACTAAACATAGACGATAGAATTTCAATCAAAATGAATGGTAACGAGCGCGCGATCTCATAAATTCGGCTGATCGCGAACGAAGAGAAGGAGGTAAAGGAGGGAACATTCGACGAACCTCGCATTCCGGAACCTCGCAAATGCGGAAAATTCCGGAACCGCGAAAAGCGCGGGAAACAGAAACAGAACAATATCAACGAGCGTCCCACAGATCTTCTTCATTTGATTGGGTACTGGCTCTGGTCTCTACTAGGGAGTCCCACAGATCATCGTATCGTCCACATTGCGCATGCCCGACTGTACCTAACCTACACCGCTGGGATAATTGCACCAGGGTTAAATCCGCGTGACGTTGTTATCGTCGGCGTTCGCGTCGGAGTTCCGCGCTCGTTGCAGGCGATAAAAAGGAGAACGGACATTATTCTCGGGAAGCTGTGCGCGGGGGAATTGTGGCGGCAGGCTTGCACACCCGCGGTATTTGCTCCCGTTGCCGTGTGGCGCAAAATTGCGTACAATCTCTGTCGCCGCGCAAACGCGCCGCTTTACGATATACGCTTAACGCGAAGAATCGCGTACACGTTTTGCTATACATACGCATATTTTTCGTATGTACGAAATATGACGATTGGTGGTGTGCGTGACGCGCGAGAGACGCGTGCAACGAGCGGCGCGTACGATGCACAGTTGAACGTTACGACACTGCGCTACATGCGCGTTTGTCGGGCCATGCCAGGCGGGTTCTCTACAATATAATATCCCACCTAGATGTATCATATGTGGGAGCCGTTACCCATTGTCGTGCGCGCGGGCCGCGTGTCACAGTTTTCTCTCTCGCTCTCTCTGTCTCTTTTTGTCTCTCTCGTGTAAGTCACGTAGAGCAAGAGCTGCCGCTGCCGCTGGGTACACAGGAGGCACCGATATATAGGCTGCGCGAGGTGCACGAACGTACACGCGGTGTCCTCTATATGTACAAAGAGTGCGGACATGCGACTCTGCGTCGCAAAGAGCGACGGCAACGGGCGGCGGCTATTAGATCTGTCTCTCTGTTTTGCTCACTCGCGCATTTCCCTCTCTCTCTCTCTGTCTCTACGTCAGTGCGGCTTGCTGCTATAGCACCGCAATCGCATACCTAACGTTCAATTATATAATGCCCAACGACCCTAATAATAACGGGGCTTCGACGTCGTCATTGTCGTCACCGGACTGCGATTCACGGGCTGCGACGCTTAAAAATACGAAAAATTGGAGGTTGTTAGTGGAGGGTGAAACATGTCGGATAGTAGAGAGAGAGAGAAAGGCAGATTGCAGGCTCGAGTTCGGACTTAGCACCCTTTGAGTCACGCCTTCTTGTTCATAGGTGGTTTGATTGCAGGATGAAGTCGAGCTAAGTTGAGATACCTTGTAAAAAAATCGAATATTTCTAATTGTCGAAAATAAAAAAAAATTTGATGGCACCCTGAGGCACTAAACGAGGAAAATATCGAAAACTTTGGATCTAGATGATTCTACCCGCCAACATATTTTCTCGTACCTCAAGTGCCTCGTGCTCTGCATTTAGCGCGGCGGCAGCGCCTCGGAGTTGATTAATAGCCAGCGATTAGCGTGGCGCGGTATCTGCGTAATTAGCGAACCGAACGTTGCCGCTGTATTTGGTCTTTTATAAGGACCCGAGGGAAGGGGGGTGGGGGCGCTCCAGCGGGAACTCGGCTGGCTTTTTCTCTCACCTAGCGGCCGTAAAGTTTGCACGCACACGTGATACGTGTATGCATTCCAAGTGCGTTGCGCGGTGCCCGAGTACCCGAGGGTGATTTAAAAACGTTACTGCCGCGCCAACGGGACCGTCGTCGTCGTCGACGGTCCTGCCGTCGCGCCGGGAGGAGAAAGGCGGCCACCCACTAGACTTACACAAGACACCCATTTGCTCCAGTTATCCTTGTGTCTATGTGCGAAACTGTTTTTTCAATTTCTCGAATATTACGGTACACTCGGATTTTACGACGGTTCATTTGATATGTCAGATTGTATTCATTAGAAATTTTTCATTTCACGAATATTACAGTGTATCTAAATTTTACGACGGTTCATTTGATACGTTAGATTGTATTCATTTGCTACGTCATTTCTAGCATATTATATTGTATTCAGATTTTACGACAGATTTGATAGGTTTGATTTTATTTATTTCACTATTTTTAACATCTCGGGTTAGTATCATGTCTCGGTACATTTAGATTTTACCTCACGCAATTTGTTGCGTCAAGTTCGAACGACAAAATGACTAATTTTTTCTCATAGAACAACCGAATAATTAACCGATCTCGGCGAGCCACGGAAAAGGACATAAAAGCGAAGCTGACGATTGCGATATCAACGAAAAATATGACGAATGTGCATTTAATTGGTCGTCCCGCTGAAAGCCATCGAAGCAAGACGCTCAATTAAGGATAGATGAAACGAATTCCGATTGTCTCACCAAAAAAGTCTGCTCCATTTTAGCCAGATATAAATATCGTCGTTGCAATTTTTTAAGCCTTTTAAACGCAACGAGAACCTTCGACCGAGTTATATTGTCGTGGGAGAGGCCGATCGACACCCAGTTAAAAAATAATAAAATAGTAAAAAAAAAATCCGAAGCCTCGACGAGGGGGCTGGGGGAATATTCACGTCGGGCCTCGCGGAACGCGTAATTGCCGGACAGAAATGAATTCCAGTTGGAATGAATTCAGTCGGTCAGCCACGAGTATCACAGTGGCAGCGGGCAACACAGAGCAATGGCATAGCCAGTGTTTGTCGCGAAGGCCAGCAAGATTACTTTTCCCGCTCCGTTCCCAGGTTTGCCCGGCCGTCTGCGTCCCGTATGTCCGCGTGTCTGCCTTTCGTTCCTTTCGTGAGGCGACGGCGGCGGCGGCGGCCCCTGCCGATCGTGTCCTAAGTAGCCGAGTAATAAGTATCCACACCGGACGCGTAATTAAATCCGCGGCTGCGGACACCGTAAAAAAAACGCACCCGCAATAACGGACAGCGTCGATTTGCCGGTCTCTCTTTCCTCGAAAGACAAAAGGCTGTAAAAGAAAAGAGGGATAAAAAAAAGACGAAAGAACGACATAAAATTAAATTAGCCCCAGCCACACCCACATTATCGACGTCTGCGATCGTGTCACTCGTTGTTGTTATTCGAGATTGGCAGTAATCATGTCCGCTAATATTCTCGATTGGACGTTCACGGATCTGCGTTTTTTTCCGCGCGATGGAGTAATTTTTTGTCGGGTCAGCCTCGAAACGAGAATGGAAGAACGATAGGTGGGTCTAATAGGATGAAATTAGAATCCATTCGAGTTATTGCTGAATATTCAAACAGCGAACAAGAGTGACGAATTGAAGTTAGGTAATTGGGACAATGCTACGAGAAAGAGACCTTAACAAAATTCTAAAAGATTCTTTCGACACTGAATTGTCGCAAGAAAATAATGGGAGCTCGACATCGAAATAATGACATTCTCGACCGGACATTTACGAATCTGTCTCTTCGCCTGAATCATATATATGTGTTTTTTTTTTTTTTCAATTCAACCTTGAACCTAAAGTGGAACCACAACGCAAAACACGTGGGAGAAATGAGATAAAATTGAAATCAAAATTACGAAATAATAAAAATCTGCTATTTATCACTTTTAATTCAACGATTTGTCAAATCAATGTAGACACTTCCGAAAGTAATCGACTAAAAAAAAAATTATTCTTCCATCAGTCTCGAGAAATAAGAGTTGGAAAGCGAAATCGTCGAGTCGATCCGAACTCCTTGATCGGGAGGACACGAATGAAAGGGAAACGAAAAAAGAAGTGTTATCAATGGACCTGGGGGACTCCCACCTAGTGCGACGATCGCAGAGTCACGCGGCGTCGGTAGAGAGAGAGAAAGAGAGTGAGAGGGGCGCTCGGTTGTAGCGCGGTGTTGTACCTCTCGGGAGGACCCGTGTCTGAGGCCCACGGCACCGCCGGAGCAGACAGTAGGGGATAAGAAACGCGTGCACGTACGACGGCACCACTCGTCGACTACTTAGTCTACCGATCGCTTCCTCGCAGCGAGGTTGGCAAACCCGAGGAGAGTCACAGTATACAAACGATACGTGTATATATATATTTCGTTACATATATATATAGAAAGACGCGTCGACAGCTAAACCAGTATTATTATCATTGCTATCCTCGCTACTGCCAATAAATTTCAGTCATTACTCGGGCCCGACGTTTCTCAAAAGTGCGATAATTAATTTTCAGGCTCTTCGATCGAAAGGGCGAAAAAAAAAATACACAAGAGACAACTAAATAAATTACGGTGTTTACCAGGCGCGAGAAATAAACAAATGTGACACGAAACCGGAGGAAAACATTACGAGCGAGAGACTGAACCGAACGAGGAGAAATTGGAATATGTGACGAGATGAGGCCCCACTACAAGAGACCCGGAAGCTGACCTTATTTTTCCAGATCCCGCGAGCTCGAACCGTGATACAAACTCGTTGAATTCAGAGTTGACTTTGAAACTCGAGACTCGAAGCTTAGAAGTTGGATTCGCGAGAGAGTTCGCGACACACGCGTTATATCAAGTTGTTCTTCGTCGGTCCGCGAGAGCCGAATTCCCGTGACGTCGAGGACGCCGCTCGTTGTGATTCCCGGGTGAGCGGAAGTGCCGTGAAAAGCCGGAAACGCGGTGAATCGAGGCTTTTCCAGGCCAACAGCTGGCCGCTTGTTTGCTTGGCTCGCCGGACTCTACGTCGTCTGCCCGCGCGGTCGCCACATTCACTGTGGCCGTTGCTGCCGCTGTTGCTGCTGACTCGAGCGACGACCAGCCGGCTACACGGAGAGAGAAACACGCCCAACTCGCGTCCAAGGAAACTTTCGATGGATGAAAGTTCCACACTGCCGTGAGCCGCGACGAAAAATAAGGCATCCCGAGTCGCGACCGCGCGGACGCGACACTCTCGGCGATAAACCCGCAACGTCGCCTCGACGATTTCGTTTCGACGACGAAATTATTTCGTGAATTTACCGCCCGTGATGCTCGACAAATTTTCGAGAGAAAATTCAAACGAAACGGAACGTAATTTACGAAACGCAGTCGACGGCCGTTGAGCAATCGGTGTCCACCGGGTGCCCATGGAATGTTCTGTATGGATCTAAGACAAAAATAAAAATAAACGAATTTATAGAGAAAACTGGGTAATTGTCTGATGATAATAATAATAATAATAATAATAATAATAATAATAATAATAATATCGACAGTATTGGTGATTATTATTATCACTACAATAATTGTAATAAAAATAATATCACTCACACTATTAGTGCCAGTCTTGAGGGCTCTTAATGCACGTCAGGAAGCGACCGAGCTCAGTAAAAATATCTCGTCGACGCGAGGTCAAGATTCTCTCTGGAACGATACACGTAAATGTTCGCGCGTCGCGTGTGCTCGGTTAAACTTGGGATTTATTGCGGCGCATTTAAAGGCCGTAAATACAACTATAGCTCGTGCACGAGGGAAAACGAGCGTTAAACCGATCGTGACGATAAGATCGGTGCGCGGCATAAATCCAGGTGCAACAATACCGCGCGACTCGTGCGAGCTGCTGCCCTCGCGCTTCCAGCGTCCTGAGAGTTGTTCACCGTCCGGGATCCTCTCCTCGTCGACGTCGCCATCGTCGACGCGCCGATTTTGTGACTCTCCGCGGTTTCTCGCGCGGCGAAAATCGCATCTGTAAAGTGCACAAAACGGAATCAGTTCACTCGATTTAAAAATAAAAAAATTATACACACATGGCAAGTGATTTTGCAATGACAATATGAAAATTCGTAGTAACATGATTTTCGCAAGTGTTTTCGAAAAGTGAATGAGGAGGCTCACGGTGGGCTAACATGCTGGCCAAGAGTGGGAGCAGAAATAGGGATAGTTGTTAATAAATTAATGCAAAAAGAGAAAAATTAGAAGAAAAAAAAAACAAGTGATTGTAAATAACGTGTCGCACGGATAAAGAGTGAGGGAGCGGAAAATCGAGCTGGCCGAATCGAGTGTTTGAGGGAAATTAAACGAAACGAAAATTGGAGTACGGACCACGATTGATCAGAGGTAAGAGAGACGCTTAGCAATATTGTATCATCATTTACCTCGCCGAATTGTGCAATTTTCTCGTTATTAGCGATTATAAAGGGGGGGTCTTTTTGGCTTGTCAATTTCGTTGCAAAACTACGGAGAATTAATGGGGCTTCGAGGATCATTCGGTAATTTCGCCGAAAGGTCAACCGTCTGGGTCGAGGTAATCCCCGCGCGATTATCTTTTTATTCGCCTTTTCGAGACGGCCGGCCGATTATTCTGTTGCCTCGTAGGTGAAACGCGATGCAGCCGAGTGTTCGTGGTATTTTTTAAATACGGACAATTATGCGCCACCGACATTTTCACGAGATTCCTTTGCCGCCAGCAGCCTCCTGGGTCGCCGGCCAACTTCGTTGTTTACAGCCAAACGACAGCGCGCAAGCCGCAACTGCGCCGGTGTTGCAAAAATTGGCCTCAGGCTGCGCTACTCCATTCGGCAAACAATGAAGAAAATGCCATTGTACTATTTATAGAGAACACGTTGGACGCAGAGCAATGAAGTCATCGATTTTCTATATGTTACTACCTGGAGAAACAAACCCACATTGTCATTCACGTAGCTAAATGTTACAAAAAAAGGGCCACAGGCTGCGCCAGGATGCACTTGCATCCTGGCTCAGCAAATATTGCTGTTGCTACTTTCAACAACGGAAAAAAGCAAATCTTATTGTTCTATTTATAGACAACACGCTCGACACGGAGAAGCGAACGCGGTGAAGTCATTGAATCGAGTTTACAGAGAAAACGCGAACTCCCGCAGGTTGGTTGGCGTGTTTTAGCATTTGCGTTCCTCACCGGGGGTTTAGGGGTCACGATCGTGATTAGGGCCCCGCACGTGTGCATCGCCGTCCGTGGAATTCGTGTCGAGGGAAAGAGTGCACAATCTGGTGGCGCACGTAGCGTGAAATCGCGAGAGATTTGTTCTTACAGTCGACGTCGTCGTCGTTGTGATCGGCGCAACCGCGAGGCACAAAACACTCGACAGACTATCGCGAATTCTCCAGATGTCTTTCGCGTATGATCCAAGCGCGTTCGTCGCGCGAGTCGCAGATGCAACGCGCCGGGATTCGCGGGCGCCTCGAGCTGCGCGCTGCTCCACGTTGTAAACGCGTCACGCTGCCACTGCTTCGTGGTGGTTGCGCAAGTATCAGAAAACACCGCGCGGCTACCGATTGCTCGTAAATTTTCCGTCTCCGGCGTTAACGCAAATGCGAATTACGGTATCGCTGTTGTTCGACGCGTTTGACGCGATCTCCGCGGGTAATTTTGTTGCCATTCGCTTTTCTTGAATTCTCCCGATTTGATCTATTTTCGCGAAATAAAGAAAATTTATATTGTACGATCTGAGTCTTTCAATTTGTTTCCATTCTCTGTTGCTTTGCTGACGGTTCCTTTTCCTGGATTTATTTCTCAGAACTCTGACGCTTCTTCGAGAATCAAAAAATACATATGAAGTATATATGACCTGGGGACTTTTAATTTGTTTGCCGTATTTTGTTGGTTTTTCATAGACGAATCTTCGTTTCCGTGACATTTTCGTTTTTTTTCTTTTTCATTTTATTTTGTTCGAGATTTCCACCTCAAGACACTCGAAACGAACTGAAGCGTTGAGAAAAGCGATTTCCTCGTTTTTCCAGGAATATCATTGAAATATTATCCAACCCAGGATTTTCAGACGTTATACACGCGAGCGTTAATTTCTTCCCATTCTCTTTCCTTTTTTTGCTCGTAACCTTTCCGGTTTCACGCAAACTCGCGTGTCTCTCTCTTGTTTTTCTTTCACGGTTCGCAGTCCCGTTGCTCGGAGGAGAGCGCTTTTTTTCCTCTTCGGCGGAGTTCGCTTTCAGAATAGCTTTTTCTTTTTTTCTCCCTCTCCATTTCGCTCCGTTGTCGCTGTCGTTGCGACCTCGCGGGGAGTATTAAATATCGATAGCACCGTGATGATTTTTCTGTCGTCGCGAGCGCGCGCGCGCGGAGTCAATAAGAGAAACGCGAGTTCCCGATGCATTTCTCGAGGCGCTCCGGGTGTTAGGTAATGACGCGAGGAATGCCACACACGACTTCGTCGACACGAGAGGCGCGTGGATCACAACGGAAGCTGATATGTTTCTCGCGAGCAAAAATATCCGAGTTGCATATTTTCACACTGACGAATGTCCTGACCTAAACCGCAATTGGAAGACGAGTGAATGACACGACAAAAACTCAAAAAATGCGTGAAGGCAAAACTATTTTGCAAGTAACTGAGAAAAATGTAGTGGTTATGAAATTGACCTGGGACTCGCCAAGAACGACCAGGAATTAAAAAAGAGAAGAATGTGATTCTTAAAAAAATAGAACGGAAAAAGAGGCAAAGACCTTCCCTGACACCCGGCGCAGCGTCGCGCGAGAGCTCAGCCGGTTCGTCGAACCCGCAGGTACACGAGGGGACCACACGTGGATATGTAATCGAGTCTCTTGCAGCCTCGGAGCAGTAATTAACTAATAAACCTCCGATTGAATTACGAGCTCGCGATGGAGACGTGAACGATTGATGGACACCTCGAAGGTGGAACTGCGGAACACGGTGAATGCCCTGCAGTATGCGGCGTATATGGACGGAGCACGACGATGCATTAAGTACGTTTCGGGCGGCGATCGCGAGCCTCGCTCTGGAAGTTCCAGTTCCCACACCGAGAGTTCGAGGACTCTGTATCGTCGCGCAACAGTCGCGAGACGCGGAGAGCGGACTTGAGTCGACGGGATCAACGCGATTCACACGAGAAACCGAGAGACTCCGAAGTCTCCACACTTCAGGGATTCGGATCTGGTCGGCAGGAAAACTGGCTGAAAAATAGTACGATTGCCCAGAAGTGCGCTACGCGTTCTCGCCGCGGCCGCGAAAGCCCGGGGTATACCCTTGTTCAATCGACGTGCGAAAACTTCGCGACAAACCAACGGTAACCGAGTGTAGCGTGGGTCGTGATTTCCAAGTGGCGTTTCGTTTACACCGTTCGACGGGTCGCGATGAAGTTGCAAAACTAGGAACCGGTAACGTTCAACGTGGCGAAGCGCGACGTTTATGTTCCACCTCGAGCTACACGATTAATTGACTTCCCGGGAAAGTCTCCGGGGGATGAAGAATCGGTGGAGTCTCGTGACGGGCGCATTAGACGAGGGACTTTGCGAAGTCTCGGGGGGACTGAGAAACGGTAGCGTCGCGTGACGATCGCATTAACGAGGGACTCTGCTAACGAGATGCGAAACGATTTGGGGCCATTTCCGATTAAATTGCCTGACAGATTGACCGAGTCGGTGAGGAAATCCATTCACCGGTTAATTCTTCGTCCTCTTGAAAATCAGCCTCTTGACGGGTGAATAACCGAGGGACTTTACAACGACATGTGAGATGCGAAACCATTTTCAGGCTTTCCTTCGAATTTCCCAAATCCATCGAGCCGATAAAAAAATCCTGGCCATTCAAGTACAAAATTGTGAAAATCTTTCAGCGATTAGGCCTTGAAAAAATCGCGGCGAACAATATTTTTGTAGACTCGTATGTTACGAAACTGCCACTCGAAAATCAAAGCGGCACACACGATGCCCCCCTCCCGAAGCGTTACAGAATAATGCAACGTAATACATCTCGTTAAGGTGCGAACGTGTCCGCCCTCGCACAAGTCCGGAAGCGGGACTTGGCAAACCCGCGGACGTTAAGTAGTGCTAAGCCGCATAAGTATACGACGAGCGAGCGTGAGCCGAGCGCCCACAATAGCGGTCTCGATAACGCGAGCAGAGGGCGCGCGCGGGGAAACGCGATATCGAGTATCCTTTCTCCGGTCGCTGCGCGGTCGCCACGCGTCGTTCCCCGACTTTTATGGACTGCCTCGCCGTTGTCGTTGTAACGGAGTCGCGCAGCCTTGTGCAAAATCCGTCCAGCGCAAAATCCGTCCTGTGTGGCCCGAGATTATCGACGATATATGGTCCGCACCAAGTGTGAACTCGGTCGTGGAAAAATCTTCTAGAAAAATTCAAGTTAACGTCTTGAGGAGAGGATAACTTTCGTTTTTATTGTTGCTCCGGTGGTGTGCACAACGATCGTCCATTGCTTGCGAATACACAGTATACAAATTCATTTACAAATCGACAAAAAAAAATGGACTCACGTTGTGCGTTTATAGTTTAAACTCGATCACATACAATAAAAAAAAATCAACCGATTGCGAAACGTACAATTTCGGTTTCAGTACTACGCCGTTGATCTTCGATCGTCGACAATCTGTTTCCCTCGGTCTTCCTTGATGATCGACGACTTCATCTGGAAATATATACAAATTTATTTACTATTTCTGCATAAACGACAGATGACGAGAATATAGAAAAAAAAAATAGAAAAAAAGTGCCTCTGCTATGCGTACGGTATGTTTATGGATAACATACATATTTATAAATATTCCACGAGAAAGTCATAATTATAATGATTCGTCGTATGCGCAAATGCGCGCGAGTCTCGCTGCGCGGATGAATGGTGAGCGTATTTTTTCAGTGCGCTCGGTGCACTGCGCACATATTTCTCGCTCCCTTTATTTCTCTCTCAATCAACTCCTTTCGCGGAGCGCGCGGCATAGTAACTATGTAGTGTAGCGCGAGTCGCGCGCGCGCGCGAATTCTCTCTCGCCTTGCTGCGCGCGTCAGCTGTGTGATCCGAGCGCGCGCGCGCGCACGAGGGAAAGTCGAATTGCGTCCTCTTCCTTCTTCGCCTGCTCGTACGTCAACTCTCGGCTGCTGCTGCTGCTGCTGCTGCTGCTGCTGCTGCTGCTCTCGTGAGTCGATTATACTTGCGTGTTTCCACGCGCATTGCATGTAAACTACGCGACGCGCGTGCGACGCGGCAGCAGCTTCACCCGGCGTCGCCGTTGCCGCGGTCTAATCCGTCTCGCACTTACTTAGCTCGTCCACGCGATCGGATTTATGAAAAAATGGCCGAGGAAAAAAATACTACCGATAGAAAAAATGGCCGAGGTGACTGCGGCTATCTCTGATCTCCGCGCGATCTTCTGCCTCGCTACATTTATTTTTCGCAATCGAACGAACGAGGTTACAGTCCCGCGATTCGTTTCGTTTGGTATTTCGTTTGTTCGTTGCGGTCGAGTAGACCGAATGATTTCTCTGGTTGGAATCCTACTGATATATTTTTATATTGATTGATGGTATTCACATCGCGCGTTTGACCCAGTTAATAAAAAGAACGTTTCAGACGTTTGATTTGGAAATAAAACAACGGCAAAATCTCGTTAGGTTATGTTGTCTTATGGTTTTACGATCCACGTTCCAATCGCTCGAACCTTTTCAGACGCGTTGCGCATTTGTTCTGTCACAATAAAGCGCCAGAAGGCACATCACACGAGTGCAATTGCAGTAGCGGTCGCGTGTATACATGTACAACTGTGTAATGTAACCGACGTCGCGATGCGCACGCGCGCGCGCGCGCCTTCATCACGCCCGCAAGGCCGTCATCGTCCGGTCTGCGTGTTGGTCGGTGTAATGCGCGTAACGTGCGTATACATCGCGTAGATTCCGGTACTCTCGCGGTTGCTGATTAACGCGCATTCATACGGGTGCGCACATGCGACGCCGCCGTCACCACGGGACCGAGCGTTCGCGTCCTGGCTAACGGTAAACGCGTTGGCGATCTCTCGCAAACCCGACGTGTGTAGACGTGTATACTCACGTTTTGCGTCAGTCCCGCTGTACAGGATCCGCCAAAACCTGCGGTCGGCGCGCGAACTTTTTTCTTCCGTTCGGCCGATCAGCTGGTCGACGCGACTTCCAGTGCCGCCATTTTGCTTCTCGCCCCACTACAACGGCTTGACGAAATATGTCAGTGACGTTGGCAGTGAACACCTAACCTGGTTGCATCAATTTTTGCCACGAATCGCGGATCGCGTGGTTTAACGTTTCTCACTCCCGCGTTTCCGTGCGGATACCTCCACACGGAAGTATCCGCAGTCTTTTCTTTTCGCGTCGACCGACAGTTGACGACTCGTGCAGGAACGACGCGAACGTGGCTCGCGTCACATCGCGTCGCTTTACGCAGATATTTACCGTGTTCTGCCCGTCGATTTGTCGAGGATAACGCCGAGAGACGATCGAGTAGATGGATAAGACGACGCGCGCCGCGACTACGTGCACGCCGCGTCGGCTGTGAATCGGCGTCGCGTCAACGATTATTACACGCGTTATAGAGAGACAAATGAAAAATTACAAATAACAAGATGGCGTTGGCTTTAAACATGCTCGTTACGTCAGGCAGGCCGGGCGTTAAACGTGGGCGTACGTGACGTGAGAGAGCCTTCTCTAGACTCCTCGGTTGTAATAAATTATCTTCATCTGTCGGAGCGAAAGAAATAATTCGTTTACTCGTCTCACCTCTGGCCTCCGTCTGTGTCCCGTTTCGCTGTATTAATTTTTTTCTTCCTCTCCCTTTCTTCGATGTAACCCGGAGAATATTTTCTTCGACTTCCTCGTTCGTCCTCGGAGAGTTCGAGGAGAAGTATCTCGAGTACCGCGCATGCGCGTAACGCGCAGCGATTAATGGACGCCCCAGCTATCTATCTGACTGTGTCTTACGTATCTTGGGCTGGTGAGATCGCGTGCCCCGCGTGCGCCGGGTATACACGATACACCCGCCGCTGCCGCCGGCGCCGTAGTTACTTCCGAAACTAATGTAATAGGCCTTTCTCCGTGCTGTCTGCTTCGCTTCTCCTCTGTATTCCGTGTTATTCCCCGCGCGATTCCTCCTGCGGGTGCACGTACAGCGTGCCGCGCAGAGGCCTTTGCACGCACGAGCGGGCAAACTCCACACGAAAGCCGCGCGTCTGCCGTCCGCGACGAAAGAAACTCTGGCCCACCGTGAATACCGATGTCGCGGCGCGTCGGCTCTCGATTTTCAGGTGCACCGGATCTCGGGGGAATTGGAAATAGAAAGAAAGTCCCGTTGTGCATGACAATCGACGGTCGTCGAACCTTTTTTTTTCCGTTTTTTCTCACCCGCACTTCGGCCGAGTGCTTGTAAGAGCCACCGATGGCGTCGCCACTGGTTGAACGAAATTTCGAATGTAACCGTTAGATTCGAAAGAAAAATTGCTCACGAAAATGGTATCTGTCGGACCTCACTGAATGAGTTCGCCTGGCAAGCCGTCGGGGAATCCCCGTGGCATCGCCATCTGGACGACGCAGTCTGACTCACGACATCATAAACACCTCGGCGACGACGTGATTATTTTTCGATATGTATCACATCGATATCTCGCATCCTCGTAGCCAACTTCACGTTCAACCGACGCGAGCGCTCGGGCGTCGCTGTTCTTCCGCTGCCTAATGTGAAAAACGTTGCCGAGTGTGCGACGCACGGAGCGACTCGCGCGAATACGGCGATTCGGCTCGTTCGCTCTTATCGCGGGCTTTTCGTTGGCAGCGCGATAATTATTGGAACTCGATCGCGGCCCGAACGAGGTCCACGCGGGGCCAGTGGCGACGGCGGCGTCGGCGCGAGGCGGGAACAGTCGGTGTCGCGGCGAGCGCACGGGGGGCGCGCACGCAACTTTCACAACGTCGCAGAGGCCGCCGCCGCCGCGCGCGTTCGCAGAGTTGCGGGACAAATTTTGCCGCCGGTCTCGCGCCACCGTGCACCAGGCATACAAATACATATATTCGTATACGCGCGTACATAACCTAGACAATATATAGCGCGCTCCGGGGCTCCGGGCGTGCACGTACGTGGACAGACAAGTGATTTACATAACCCGATCACAAACGGATCGAGCGAACGAGCGAGCGCGAAATCCGCCTACAATCACCGCGCAACTCGAGTGATTTTTTAATCGTTTGTATTGCCGCTGCTATCGGCTTCGAGTGTGTGTGTGTTTTTTTTTTTTTCGTCGTTCGCGCCGCGCGCATTACATGTCCCGCGCGTGCCATGACTCTGCGCCGGCGGGTTCGGTTTTGGTCGACGCGAGACGCGGGTCGCGTTCGCGGGGTCGCCATTGCTCGGCCAATCGCAGCGCGTGAACGAAATCCGACCGGCGCGCGATAAGTGACGCGAGAATTAAGCAATTCGGCCGTTCATAACTACACGGCGCGCTAGTTCGACGAAGCCCGGCGCGTACCGCGAAGTCAACAGCCGGAACGGACCTTTATGGTTTCGCCTTTTTTTTTGCGTTCTTTTTTTTCTTTTCGCGCCGCGGCCGCGCCGAACGATTATATATTTCGTACGTTTTCTCGTCGTTGCGATTCTCGTCGCGCGGACACTCGGAACTCGCACGAATCCGCGCTTTCGCTCTGACGCCGCGAGTGCCGAGGTGGGGAAAAAAAAGATGAAAAAAAATGCGGAAGCCGTTTTTTCGTCGCGCTTCGACGGGAAAATTTGGCACGAGACTGTGACGATGTTCTTGTCTAACGCAGGTCGGTGAGCTTATTGCATTGCATCTCTACAGCGTTTAGCGAGTCAGACGAACGAGACGATTGAACCGAGCGCTGCGGCTACGTCACCGGATGGACGGAGAAGAAATCAAGCGCGGGGTTTACGAGGAGCGAGAATCTCGAGGAAATCGAAGAGAGAGAAACGTCGCTTGCGGGTTCGAGGAGCGAGAATCTCGAGGAAACTGGAGGGGGAAGCGACGCGCGCACTCGTCCCGCAGGCATCTGTTGATAAATGTCAGATACGCTCTCGGCGGCGACGGCGGCGCGCGCAGCACCGCGTGAATCGTGATCGATTCATGAATCGCTTTCGCCGCGCGCGGCGTGTATATATTGGTCCTTGCGATCGAGTCTCCTTGTATCTCGCTCTCTCGCACCTTCTATACCCGCTCGCCGCGTCTGTCGCTCGTCTCCGAACTTGTATTATCAACGCGTTGAGCAACATCGCGTATATAGATATTTCGTAGTATTATTCGTTACATAACCTACGACGTTTAATCACTTTTACCCCTGAGTTCGCGGAGTTTCAGTTACTTATTTTCCGCTTTGATCAAAGCTGCGGGATATCAGATTGAACGTCGGTTTTTGCGGGAAATTTAATTTTTACGACAATCCTGACCTGTCTCAAGGTCACAGCTGTTTTTCAAGGTCGCGCGGGGGAAATATCTTCAAATCTTTTCGCGAATGGATCGAGACTTCGTCTTGAAATAATCAACTATTTTTCGAAACTCAGTTGGCTGATTCATAGGAAATTAATAATTGATAGGTAGGTTGAGAAGTCCCGATTAGTCCCTTCGGGGTCGATTTGCGCTGCGTTTCCTCCTCGAGAAACGGAATTTCGTCGTTGGCCGGCGCGTCGCACACGATGAACTCGCGAAGAACGCGCGCGTTTGATCGCTTACATATGACCGTATTATGCATATCGCGTGGTGCTTTGTTCGTCGTCGGATCCTGCGTCGGTTCGTCGTGATCCATCGCACTGGAATTCCGGGCGAATCGGCACAAAGTTATATGTGTCTATTTTTTCCTGTTCCTGTTTCGTCGATTTTTTGTTAATACTGATGTCGGTCACACAAATCGTGGACATTTTATTAGCTCCAATGCTCAAAGTCATCAAAGTACAGAAAACATTCTCCAAAAATCGCTCAACGATTAAAACGTTGGATACAAATTTTCGTATTCACTTTGCAATTTCCGTCATCCGCTATTTGCGTTGAATTCGAAGTCGTCGTTGGTATCTTCGTCGATCGCTTTGACTTTCGCGGCACCCAAAGTCACCGTGAAAGCGGCGTTTTCGTGTGTCTATCCCGGAAGCGGCTTTTGGCGCGCGTGCGAAAAATACCGAAACGCCGCGGAGACGCGCGATTTCGATCGATCTCGTTTGCCGAGGATTCCTCCCCGTTGGGTCTTCGAGCTTCGTGTGTGTTTGTGTATAAAACGCAACGAATAAAACACGTGGCGATCCGCGACTCGTCCCCCGCGGGGCCGATTGATAGCTCGACGGTCTCGCTCGCTGCATGCAGCGCGCGCCCGGTGAATCGTGACTCTCGCCACGAAAGGGAATAAGACCGATGTTCGTGTACTCTATGCACAGAGACCCGACGACGGAGCGAGCGTTCGATCGGCTTCGCTCGTTTAGAAAGTACGGGATGCGCTCCTCGGATCCACCGTTCCGGGACGGATCAAGAGCACTCGCGTTTATTCTACGGAGTTGACTCACTCAACCACTCGCGTTTTTCGTGCGTCGATTCGAGAGCGAACCAATTGGAATTCTAGTTGTCACTTGTACTTAAATAATGAAAACCTCGTTTCAGGTCTTGCAGTGTTAAAAGCAAAATTCCGAAATATTGGAAAATCCAAAAAATGCAAAGAATGGAACATTAATCCTGTGATTGCGTTTTTGAGGTCCTTTGACATCAATCGAAAAGTAATTCGACAACCGGATTGTTTGGTTTATCCAGATCGGCGACCTTCGACAAATTCTTGGCACTTCGCTCGACCGTCCTGCATTATTTCTGGAAATACAGCGATATCGCTTTCTCCGCTGCTTCGCCGTTGTTGTTGCTCCTGGCTTTGAGTCGCAGTAGCGGCGCGCCATGTGTGTTACGGTGAACGCATATATAAACGTATTCACGTCTACGCGCTCGAATCCCGGGGAGGGGGGACGATTTGGCCTTAACATCGGCCACGGAGGAGGGTGGCCCGCGGATCTGGGTCGCAATTGCGACGAGCAATCCCACAGCGAGCTCAACGCCATCGGAGCCGCGCAGCGACCGGTGGTTTTCTGTGCGATATATGACGACGAACACATGCACGAAGCGTCCCCAGTGCCGATCGGTATGACCGCGCTTGCATACGAATTCGCGTCCCGATTTGACTCTGCGCTTCTTTGATATCAGCCAACCAAGCGGCGTCTGCTTGACAATCGATGTACATTTTTATTTATTTTTTTACGAAATAATAGACAAGTCGCTAGAATAGTTAAAGAACTAAGTTTTTTACTTGTTCATTAATTTTGAACTATTGTTTCTATTATTAAAAAAAAAACATCTTGATACTGCAGAAGAATTAATGATTCTTCTTGATTTTTTTCAGTTGCTGATAATTCGATTATTTATATAATAATTCGAAAAAAAATATTGTAATAGTTTTTCATTACCTCGACAAGCGATCGACTCGCGGAGATCACGAGGATGTTTCGACACCCGTCGATACTTTTGCTCTAAAATATATACACGGATAGTTTATCGGCTGCCTATCAAAAGTTCAAACGTCCCATCCAATCGAGTTGCGAAATTCCCGCAGCCGAGAAATTAATTCTCGATCGAGAGTCGCAGGCATCTTCGACCGGGATCATCGAGCTGGGGTCGCATTTTGAGGAGCTGACTTTCGTCCTTCGACGAGTTTTTGCGTCTCGGTATACCGATTCACCGTTTGCCATTACTTAAACTCCGTAAACGATTCCCCCGTCGGCAATTTCATTCGTGCCGATAAAATCCATGCAAATTGCAGGTGAAAGACGGCGGCGGCGATCGCGAGCGGATATACAGTCGCGCGACCGGGTGCGGCGCGAGCGGCCGATATCGCGGCGACCGATTCGAATCGCGCGCGGGGAAAGCCGTGCGAAGCGCGTGGATTCTCGCGTGGATCGTGAAAACACGAGCGAGAGCAGAAACCGGCGAAACACACGGGACGTGTGGGTCGAGGTTTTATGTAAGGTGAAAATTACGCTCTTTTTTTTTTTTTAACGAAATTGGAGCTGAATTCCGGGACTTCGGGCTCGAGATCGAAGAATCTCGAGATCGCCTCTCACCAGTTTCAATATTTAAAAAATCTTAATTATTGAAAAAAATAATTTAATTACCCTAACCTATCCTGGTAGAACGTTATACTCGTCGCTAATCACGCCCTGGGCAGGGCCGTGTCATCCCTGCCCGAGTCTCATTATAGTGCCCGGCTTGGAATGTAACGTTACAGATTTTCTACTAAGGGAATTGAACTTTCAATAAAAATGTCCAAATCGCTCAATCTTCAGGTCGCTAGTTCGGGGAGAACCATCGACCGATTCATGGTGAACGTACGCGTTAAACTTGTGGGTACGCAAGTCACTTGACTGCATCTTAAACTATCCCGCTATTCTATATCCCATCGTTTCCATCGTCGACTCGGCTTTACGCATAATTCAGTGACGCTCAGTGGTGACGTTAAAAACAGCATACAGGCCGATATTCGTCGAACGGCATTTGTCAAAACGTGTCACCCGGCTTACTGACAATGAGATTCGGAGCTCGCGGCACGCGCGCTCCGAAAATGTATGTGTAACATCGTCGGTCGGGTTGGTCCGTCTTGGTGTTCGTCCGGCGAGCGCGGCAACAGGTCTGGGGCTCGCGCGCGTCCTCCTAAACGTTTCTATATGCGCGGGCAATCGTGACATTGCGTCGCGTTACGTTCGCACGTCTCGGCCACGTTCGGAGGTCTGTAGACTCGATGCAAGCACACACACCGCGCGTAGACATTTCATACAGTGCGCAAGCACGCACACACCCGGCACATAACGAGCACCGACTACCGAGTCACAGTTACGTTAGCTCAAACAACACCTTCGGGATCCTTTGCACCTGTTGTTTGTCCTTCTGGTTCGCGTCTGCTCTGCTTCTGGTTCGACGAAGATCGATCTTACGTTTATTCCAAAAAAATACCACAACGAATAAAAAAAAATATATGCATATATATTAAAATACAATTTTTTAAAATATGCAAGAAAAATAAAATATTTAATATTAAAATAAAATAAAAAAATGTATCACCTGTTGTGCTTGTTTTATTCTCCGCGGACTGAAATAATGGTCTCTGGGTCGTTAAAAGTTCATACGGACGAATCAGATATGTTAATAAGTGTAAAATTCACGTGGGCCGAGAGACGCAGTCGAGACTCCGTAGAGTCTCGTGCGTCTTTCGTCAAATTCGTCGCCTCGGGTTAATCAGCAAATGCGTCGACTCGTTGACCGTTCGTGCGAGTCAACGAAATTACTCGAGGTCGCGTGCGTAATTTCACCGACGATTGGTACAATTGCAGGCTTTTTAACAATTTTTTTATTCAAATGTCTTTCACAACGGGATGCGGTAATTAAGAGTCTAGCACCTTTTTTTTCGTATGGCCACCGCACGAAATTATTCTGCAACGAGTTCGACGTCGTCTCGGGCGTTTTAAACACATCTCGACAATTCGGGTCACGTCGACGTCGCCGTTATTTCACGTCCGCGACCCGAAATGTTTTGACTCCGGTACAAGAAAAAAAAAAAACATGTAGTCGACCGAGTGTAGAGCGATAAACGGGCCTCGTGTTCTTGTCGATCGATGATTTATGAACGTGGAAAACATGAAGTTCGGAGAAACATTTTAATCGGACGACGAAGATGTGACGTGTGTTCGGTGAATTCGTGTGCAACCGTTTAACTTTTTTTTTTAAATTACTTTCAGGTCGAAGGAGCGCCGACCATCGACCGTAGCCATGAACCTCGCGCTGCATGGATTATTGCTCCAAGGTGAGTTTCGCAGTTACACCATTTTTTAAATTAATGTTCAATTTGTTCATGTTTATTGTTGTTCGTCGCTTTCGTAATTTGAGATTGACCTTACGCTTTTTCTTCCGCCCTACGCGTTGATATTGGACATTGAAAGAAGAACATGAAGAAGAGGACGAAGAATAAGAATAAGAAGAAACAGCCCACTTTGCCCCTTCCAGACTCCCTTAAATTCCCTAACCTTTCACTTCGCACTCTCAACCTACGTCCTTGCCTTTCACTATCCTCATTCCCGCCCTTCCCTCTCGTTACTCCCGTTACATTAATTTCTCGGCAGATGTTCCAAGCATCTGCACCACTCAGCAATAAAAAAAAAAAAAAAAACGACAAAGCCGCGAAATAATCCGTGGTCAATTATCCCCCGACTGACCACGTAATCGCCACGTCCAAAGCCCATAAGCGACTTTTGCAAAACTCACCTTGCATATCTATATCTAAATCTACAAAATTGCGCTCGGGAAAAGCAATTAAAATCCGCGACCGCTAGAGACGAAGAAAAAGGCACGAGGCGAAGATGTTGCGAATTGTAACAAACGGCGTCTGGCGTTTGTTCCGCGAGCAGCAAACAAATAAGTCGAGGACGCGAAGATCTCGCGGAATGCGAACGTGCTCGGCGCGATCCCGAGAATTATTTTATACGTGTGCATCTAGTACATATATGGATACATACACATATGTACACACAAAAAGAGTGAGAGATTATATATAAGTACATCCTCGTGCCATATGCAACGCGGTCGAAAAGCGTAGGAAGATCATTGACGTTTATTATAATTAGAAGTCGCCGAGTCGTGCGCGCGGCTGAGGTAGCCAATGGGCCAGCCGCACGCTAAGACAATCTTTCTCTCGGCTCGAGGATATGCGGAGGATTCTTCCGGCAATTAGGAGGAATCATCGTCGTCGTCGTCGCCGTCGCGCGGACGAGATTTGCAAATTTCCGCCGCGGCGAATCCGTGTAGCGCGAGTGAAAACGAAATATTTTCTCGAATTTCCTTAAAAGCGCCGGACAAATTCAGGCGGCACGGAGACCATTTCAATCCACTATTTTCATAGTCTTCCTGCTTTTATTCTTGACGCGATTTCACGTATCATTACGAGCGTCGCCGACGCCGCACGTTCGAGCTGCACGTCGAAGGGTTTCCCGCGCGTTCGCGTGAGATTTTTTTTTTCCTCGCGCGTAGAAAGTCGTTAATTGGTCGTGTTCGGTGCGACCTTTTTATTGTTTCCTACACGAGGCGACCGAGAAAATTGGCGCAATTCCCGGCGACGGGCAATCGTCTCGTGTCTCCTCCCGGGTTTTTTTTTATCTCGAGAGAGAAACCGGATGGATGATACCATGAGAGATAAATTCTCACTACACCCACTTGTCAATTAACGAGGGAGTTCCTCAAAAGAAGTGCGTAATTCAATAAGAGCGCGGCTATTTATAAACATCTCGGAATGCGCGACAAAAATAGGTTTGTAACTAAAGGTTTTCTAGACATTTTTTGTTATAAAAAAAAAAACGTGATATCAAATTGAACTTCTATCTAATTGAATCGAATTTACAATTCTATTTCGTACAAGATAACATCTCGTGCCTGATTCCCCCAAAGGGAATTTAACGAGGAGATGACTCATTTACCGCACAGCGTGGCACGAAACGATTACGCTGCATTGTAATTTTTGCGAAAATAATTTCACACAAATTTGTAGGCATTTTTCACGCGTCACGGCGGCGATGAAATAGGCGACCCGAGATGCGCGCAAGCGGCGCACAATCTCGCGCGTCCGATTCCCCTAGAGGGAATTCAGAGACGAGTGACTCATTTACCACGCAGCGTGGCACGCGCGCAGGCGTCTTATCTGCGCGTGGATGCGATTGTGCGTGAGGCTGCGTATAAGGAGATGCGCATCATCATCATCATCATCGTCAACCGCGTCGCCGTTCCACCTCGTCGCGTGTATACTCGGTCTTCATTCTCTTCTGTCTCGGTGACCCCAGGCGATGCGCGCGCTGACGACATGAGGATACGAAGAGCGACGCGTGTGTTTGCCTAATTCGACACTGAGCATCGACCGACGATCGTCTACGATTTCACACTCGTGCATATTCGCTACCGTTCACGTCACTCACGCGCCAAACGGAATTTTTTAATTATGCCACTATTAAAGGTCGAACGGTGGGTCGGGAGAAATTAGGAAAGTATTTGTGCTCCGCGAGCGGCAGTGTCCGATCCCAGATGGAGTCGTAGAATAATTCTTCTCGGAGGGGTTTTGAGAATTAATCCTAGAATTCCCGTGGGATGTTTTCTAGCGACTCATCTAGGAGTTTTTTTTTAATGAATTTTATTATGCATTTTTCTAGAAATCACTTAAGAAATTGGTTTGCGAATGCATTTCAAAATCCTACTAAAAATAATTCGAAAAATCCTCGAAACACTTCTCCATCCTGTCATCTGAAATATTCATAAACCGGGAGGACACGGAATTTTATTTCCGAAGTCTCTTTCTCTTCCCTCGCCACAAAGTTTCGCTTCTTTCACGCGTTGCGCAACCTTCGTGGTAACCTCAGCGTCATTAGAAGTCCGCGCGGCCTCTGCCGCCGACGTCGCGAGCCCAGAAGTAACGTATATCTACGAGCTGCGCGCGTTGGATGCGCAGGAGGATGCGCGGGAGCTAGTCTCTCGCGTTGTGCGCGCCGCACGTGTTCCGCGCATGCGCGCTACCCGGCCGTTCGAACCTTTCGCGAGGCAAAGCGAGAAGCGTGGCGCACGGCTCGTGGATGTCACGTAAGGTGCGCGCGCGTGGCGCGAGCCTCGAGTCACGATCTCAATTTTATTCATTCGTGTCTGTCGCGCGCGCGGAAAGCGCGATTTACCAGCAACAGCAGCAGCGAAGCAGCGGGATCGAGGCAAGCGGAGGATCAAGACTGCTGCGGCGATTCGTGTACACCAGACGCCGAGTATTAATTGACTCGACGTTGTTGCACATCTGACATTCGACAATCGCCGACCGAGACTGTCGCGTCCTTCCTCGTTCATCGCGCGGCAGCCACGACGATTGCACTTTGAGGTTAGCTCGGAAGGACCGGTGGCGGCTATTTTATTGTTTTTTCCGACTTCCGCAAAGAATTAAGAGCATGTGCAACTACTCAGTCGGCAATAGAAAATGCAATCTTTTTTTATCCCTCTTTTAAAAAGTTCATGAGTAACGGAAAGCATTGTTAGCAAACTATTCGAGCTGTGATTGGCTGGGACTTTTAGACCGAGTCCAGGTTCATTTTTCCTTGATAACTTTGACAGTTCTGTCAAATATCGTATTTTTTTTTAATCCACTACAAAAAGGTTGATGGCAATGTTTTCAGGGGTAGAATATGCGACTTGAGAACGATGGTATAGGTTAAAAGTCGATATTTTGAAAAAATAAATTTCGTGACCCCGATTTGGGCAGTTTTCGGCCCGGCGGCCAGATCTACGATTTCTGACAAACTGTTCGGCCAACAATTTTTTTTTTCAAAATCAACTAAAAAAGAGTTGTAACCAGTGTTTTCAGGGGCAGAATATGCGACTTGAGAACGATGGTATAGGTTAAAAGTCGATATTCTGAAGAAATAAATTTCGTGACCCCGATTTTGGCGGTTTTCGGCCCGGCGGCCAGATCTACGATTTCTGAAAAACTGTTCGGCCAAAAAATTGTTTTTTTCCGACAAACAAAACGATTTTTTTTTAATCGACTAAAAAAGCGTTGAAATCACTGTTTTCACGGGTAGGTATGCGAAATTTTGTTCAATACGTGGATACAAGCAGACCAATGGTCCTTTGGCTCGCAATCCACATTATAAATTCAATAAACAAAAAGAAAAAAAACAGGAAACAGAAAGCAGAGGTACGGAGATTAAATAATATGTACGAATTATGCAGCTGCACAGCTTAGCACACGATCGTTAAAGAAATTTATTGCAACCTCTTGCACGCTGTGTAGCAGGACCTTAAGGGCTTGTATAATATTTGCTCCGAAGAGAGGATATGTTACGTATGAAAAAAAATCCCAATGGCAAATGAGGCAAGATTTACACAGATCTTTTTTCAAGATTAAGAATTCCTCCACGTAACTTTAACATCACGAGTAATCTTCGGATATTCTGCTCTCGTCCACCGCCGACATAATTTAAAGATGTTCACCGACCAGGAGAGAATATACGTGTACTTGCTGGATGCAGCGCATCCTGTCTGTATCCGTGTTGCAGACCTTTGCCTTTTATTACTACGAACGTAAAACGCGCGGTACGATACACCGCGCGCGGAGCCGTGACAAGGTGCATTCTTGTTCCTGGATTTGCATATCGTATTCAGCCGCAGCTGTGAGTGTATTCTATTTTATTGTAGCGCGCACGGTCGCCTCGCGTAAATCCCGGAATTTACAGTCGTCCCGATGTCGAAAGTTCACCAGCCTCGGCCGTGCGACGAGAATTTAATTCAACTTCTTTCGACCAGGATCGAATAATGTTTACTCTTATTTTTTCCAGGTTCCCGATGTCCGAACTCGCGGATTCGACTTCCGGTCGAAAAATCGTGGGAATCGAGCTTTCGATTTATTTACTTTTTTTTTTCGTCGTCTCTGGGTGGTCCTCGAGAACATCGGGACAATAAAATTTTATCGGTTGGTGTCCGAGGCCTTGTAAGTGTTTTACGGCAGAAACGTATTTACGGTCAGGGCGAAAAGCTTGTCGCGAGATTCTTGAGGCTCGCGCGAGTGCGGCTTTGGCGTCGAGGGGAATAACCAGGCAAATAGCGATTCCCTCGGCGCTGTGCATATACGCCCGTCGGGTGTTTGCGCTGCCCCTTGGTAACCGATACGTTTCAAGCGCAGCGCGTGCACGCTCAAAAATCGCACAAAAAGAGGGAGAGAACTGCCCACGCACGCGCCGCGCTGTTCCGTGTTATTTGCTCGCCTTTCTCGGGTACGCGCGTAGCGTACAAACCGGTTGACTGAAAATTGACTAATCCACACGCGGAAATTACGGTGAAAGCAGAAATGACTGAAATAAAAATGTTCGCATCTTTATTTTTTAACACGTAATTTCAGGTGCAATTAAATATTTGCAAAAAATGAAACTTTATTTATTGCAGATGAATTCTCACGTCAATAATTATATTTGCGAATGACTAGTCTCAGTTACCCGGTTGTTATCCACTAGTTGGACGGATGAATAATATCCGAGCCATTGCAGATCTGCCATCTCGACTATCTCATTGACTACAGAATCTCGTCTTTTCTCCAGGTCGATTGTTCTCTCGGCTCGTTATTGCATGTCACGAGAACGGGGCTGCCCGGAAAGCTCGTCCGTTTGTCAGCTCGCCCGCGATCCTTAAGCATATCGAGCGTCTACATTATAACACATGCACAGTGTCCACACGGTTGATGCCGTGTAAGTCGCAGCGCAGTCCCGGAGCATTATGCACATTGCCGTATACCCAGCAGCTATATACATCCATTAGGCTCGCTGTGTCTACACACCTATCTCTTTATCTCCTAATGGGAGCTCAATGTTTATTCTGGAATGTCGGATCCCCATGTACGTGGCGATCAGGGCGCCGTTTTCTTTACGATATCTTAGGTGCTCAGGATGCGAAACTTCAACCGCCTCATTTGGCTATCCGTAACCTTTGCTGTAATTAAGCAAACCCATTTACACTAGATGTGCAGCGGGAAGCCAGTGGAATTTCCGTTCATTGGTCTGTGAAATCGAATTCGTCGCCGTGGAAAGTGCAACAGAAGTTGGGTTGCAGGAATTGGTATTGCGAGGAAGTTCGAATTTTTTACAAATTTTATTCTCCAAAAATCTGATTAATTACTGGTGTTTTTTTTGCCTTCGCGGATTACCAACGCACACTAAAAAGTCTTTGATAACATCAACAACAATAATAACAACAGCTAATTGCGGGATTTCATAATACAGAATATTTTCTCGAATTGAAAAGTTGCCATTCGATTACCAGTGAGTAATTTATTATTATTATTTTCAGAGTGAACTACGCGGGCGCCTTCCCTGGCCTCGAGTAGCACGTGCGCTTCGGCGACGCCGCCTGTGTTAGTTGCGTCTCTTTTCCTTCTTCCTCTGATTGGGTGGTGGCTCTGGTCTCTACAATGTAGTAGGTTAAACCATACGGCCGTAGACATAGTTGCGTCTCTTCGTGTGATGCACCGCGGCGCACGCGCACGCTCGCGCCCGGTCACCTGGTGCAATCGAGCTGCTTCCGGCCTGCGCCTCCCTCGCCTCGGATGGAACGCGCCGCGCCGCGTTGTCTTAGTCAGCGCGAAGGAGAGAAGAAGGAGCAGCACCGCAGCAGCAACAGCAGCGGCTGCAGCAACTGCAGCAGCAGCGAGTCTCATTGCTATTCGAGAGCCGCCGCCGGAAACGGAAACTCTCTATTATACGAACAAGCCACAACGCGGCCCTCTCGGTCTTACCCAGATCCCGAGACATTCCTCGACACTCTCGGATCGCTCACCGCCTTCTCCCGATCCACTTGGGTCGATCCACTTGTGTTTCTCGCGAATATTCGCTCGCGAATTTTCTCATTCACCCCATGCGAGACTTTTCACTTATGTTGAAAAGTACGCAAAAAAAAAAAAAATTTCACCTACGGATTTAATCCGCTTCGCAGCTGTTTATGAAGTTCTCATCGGCGTCAACGATTAAACAGTCGAGTTGGCAGACTCAGACGACGCTCGAAATAGCTCCAGAAACAGAAATCTATCTGCTCCAATCTGTGATCGGTAAGATTATCGAAAAAAGAAGTGGAGCCGACAAGCAAGGACACTGGAAAACAGCGGGAAAGTACCGGTGACGTCCATGAAGAACATTTTTACGTTTTAATATCCGTGGCGAGTGATTCGCTCAAAGTAAGCCGAATTGGAAGATCGAGCGAAGCTGGAAAATCGATGAGCTCAAACGGCAACATGAGCTCAAATCGGCCATCGCGCGACAGCGATGAACAGAGGCGAGAGTGATGCAAAGCGAAACGCGTGTAATACACAGTGCTGAATGCGGAAACGTCCCGTACTTGTACATACATCAGTGAGCACAGCGGCTGTGCTTTTATCGATGTTCCTGGGCCCTGGGGACCGATAGTCGCGGTGTACACTTGATCGTTATACACGGAGGAAAACGCTGCCACGGCTCATGGACTCGCGGCTAATTATCTGCACGGCCGCGCGGATATTCGAGATCAACGGCGACGCACAGCTAAGCAACAACGAGCCGCGAGGCGCGTTGCGAAATTTTCGTCAAGGCTTTGTCTCGACGTCTGGTCAGGATAACGCTGAGCGCGCGGAAAAGTCGACCGGAGTGCCGAACGCCGAGGAATAACAGGCGCAGCGGTGGAAATGAACGGGAATGCGAATAATTATCGGACCGTGCGCGCGAGGCACGACGATTGCGATAATTCCCGCGTCCTGTACGTCGAACGTCGTTGCCGAAGCAGCGGATTTCGTACAACAGGTTCGTACATGTGTCCCAGGATTATGCAAACTTTCCGTGCCCACGGAGGACCGACTCATTTTATGCTGGAGTTAATTTATAAGGATGGCCAGAGGGAAGAAAGAAAAAATGGGATAAGGAATAGTGCTTGCATCCCCTAAGGGCACCGTGCTAAAATCAGCATGTATACAAAAATGGCTATAATAAAAATCATACAATAGCAGGCAGCAAAAATAATAACAGAGAAGAGAGATAAAGAGAGAGGCAATAAAAATAACAGCTGCGAATGCAGCTGCAAATTTCTCGCCGTCGACTGCTGATTTAACTAATTTTCCAGTTACCCTAACCAGAGAACAGCGAGATTTACAGTCAGCCAAATCGTTGTTTTACAGTCGTTGCAACGACTGAATAATTATTTCGCGCTTATACCGCAGTAAAATGATAATTGTTTTATGGTTAATAAAATAGCAACTCGGAATCGGCAGCGACCGTCGGAAAACCTTCGCTTTCCGCGTCATTGCGAATCGCAAATCGCGACGAAAAGAAAAAATCGTCACAATGTCCCATTATGTCGGTGAACCTGGCATTCTCATCGTCTTCTGTGCGCCGCGTTCGATCGTTCGTCGCGCGTTGCTTTGTTGCGGAACTCGTGGGGCCGAAGCCCTTGCGTTATATTGCTTCTCGGTCGAACGACCTCTCGTCCGCGATTGGCCGCAGGTAACGAGGCGGCGCGGTTACGTAAGACCCGCGCGTCGTTCGACCTTAAGGCCTCGCGTCCGGCGGCCCCGTCGGCGGTTACAGTCGCCGTCTTCGGTGTCCGGGAAAGATACGGACCCATCGGGTTACCCGCTGTGTACCGCATATCCATCGTCGCTCTTTTTCCTCTCCAAGTGCAATGATCGTTTCTCGTCTCTCGTCTCTCTGTCTCTCTAGTCTCGTGTCACCTTTCGTCGAACTCTCGCACAATACCGAATGTACCGCGAGACCTGCGATCAAACGTCGCGGTGGATCGTAGCCAACTTCAACGGTTTCAATTGAAACGTCGTGTCACGGTCATCGCGAAGATACTTTCTCCGTTAATCCGGGTCGTCGCTCGCGTCTCCAGGCACGTCAACTCTATTTTCGCTCCGCGGCGTCTCGACTATTTTTTTTTCTCCTCGCTTACTCGAGCTCCGGCGATTGATCGATAAATCATGGACGTTTGACGTCGAATCTTTAAAATGATGTTTGTCGAAGACTCGTTTTTTTTTAGCAGCGAATGTAATCGATTAATTTGTGATATCATTTATCGTAGACACTTTTTGGGCTTGCGCAATTGATCGATTAATCGTCCGCGGTTTCACGTCAATTTTTGTGTATATTCTCTTTTAAGATGGATGTGAGTTGAGTCAGTGAAAAAATTAATGATGTAAATAGAAGTTTATTCATTTACATATTTTTTTTATAGGGAAGACACTAAACATTTGGACTGTGTAAAATCACCGCTAGAAAATTGTGACGCGGATTCCATCGTCGACGATGACGACGAGCGCGACAACGTCGACCGGTTGCTCGGCCGCATCGTCTCGTCTCTATTCTGCCTCTCGTTCTTCCTCGCGGCTTCTCGCAGTCGGCGGCGCGCTTCTCTCGTCGTCCCAGCGGCCGTTTAACGGTAAAACTTCTCGGGGCATCGTCGCAGTTATCAGCCGCAGCAGGATCAACCAGTTTGAGCGTCTCGCCGTCGTATAAAGAGTCTCTCGGTTCACCTTTACTTTCGTTTCCGCGAAATGGTCATCGTATCCACCTCCGCGACGACGAGCCGATCGTCGCGGTTACAACTTTATTGTCATCGTTAATTCAGTCGCGAGCGAGCGAGTAATATCTTTATCTTCGAGAAATCACAGTCATTGAAATTTGCGGGGTTCAACGACGATTTTTCCGCAGATTCATCGTCTCAATTTGCGACGAGAATTTTGTTAATTTCGCTCTGTAATAATGAAAATATATATTTTTCTTCCGTGATTTTTTTTTTATTTCGTTACATTGACGGAATGTATCGAATCAGGGAAAATCAGTGAACCGCTTGCGTCGTTATACAGAGTCGGTTAATTCGCTCGAATGTCTGAGGCCGCGGCGAGTTCTCCTCGGAGAAGATTCTCTCGGGTATCGCAATGAATTGCAGCAATGTCTGGCGGCGCATGCACCACATGCTCGCGAGGATTCCTCGCTCCGGCCCGCGGTGCGCGCATCGCTGCGCTCGTGCTCTTTGACGTAATTCGGGCTCGTTCGCGCCGCGCTCGCGGTACATAACGGGAGTGCGCGCCGCACGAATAAGATTTCCAGACCTCTTGACTTTCCTACGATGCGCAGTTACCGTGCGCACACCGGGTGCTCTATTATGACGCAACATATGCATAATTGTATCATTCACGCTCCGTCTTCGACCGTTTCGAGGATTTTTCACCGGGTGCGAAATTACGCCTGGCGGTTGACCTTACGAAAATTACAAAATTAATCTTGGCCGTCGTCTTTGAGAAATTTTTATTTTACCCATTTTTTTGCTGACAGGCAAAATTTAATCCCGACAGAATTACGCATTCTTATTTATAAAACTCTTCGAAGCCAGGAAACCTTGGTTTTCGGTAATTACCATATTTTGGGTTTCGTGAAATCACCGTCGGCAACCGGGAAAAATTAGTTTTATGAAAATATCGGTCGACGCAACAACGCAAATTTAACTTCATTTTTATTCGCAAGCCTCTCGATTGAGAAACCGGCAACTGAACTATTTCGTCTCACTTTTTCATTTTTCAGTTTCTCGAGTCTCCCATGACGAGCCTCATATTGTGATATTTTAATGTTTCGTTGCACCGTATTGCAGATTCGCCCGGAGCGGTTCTGCTCTGCTACATAAACCGGCGGCGTAAACCTCATCTCAGCGAGGACCCCGAGCGACATGCACGTAGTACGTACAACGGTCTGTTCGTAACGTATACGAACCTCTGGTGCTACGTAGCTCGCGGTGAGCTGTCCGCATGTAGAAATGCCTGGAACCCGCGGACCCGCGACTAGACCGGGGGGGGGGGGGGGGGGGGAGGCGACAACGATGAGGATACATACACACGATGAGGGAGACGAACGGAGAGAAAGAGACGCCCGGAGAGGTGAAAGGTGCTCTTCTTACGTGATTCTACAATGCAGCCCGCGAGCGAAGAGCCCCGAAGAAGCCAAGAAGGAGAATGCCCTTTCGCGAAGTCTAATAAACCTCCTCGGCGCTGCTGCTGCTGCTGCTGCTTGCCATGCTGGAATATCGCACACGCGCGAGCCATCATCTTTGCTTCGCTTCCTCGTGCTGAACACCGAGAGCGACGTTGCTCGTACGTCGATGATAATCGAGTTACACACTGCGGGCAGCATCCGTGTTCTCGAGTCACACAAAGCGATCCGCATGCCACGAGGATTCTGGTAGCTGCGCCGGAACGTCGAGTTCGTCGTTCGAATAAGTCGAGGCGACGCGCTCGACCTTCGATTACAGCATCGTGTTTCTTCGAGGGGACGAGACGACGTCGCCTTTACCGAGGGAAGCTTCATCGAAATCCACGGGAGATCGGACGGTCCAGCCAGAAAAGGCTGAAAGGCTGAAAGGCTCTTGCTCTGCGTTTTTTACCTTCACGACGAAAATTGGAGCGTCGACCAACGGGAAACCGAAGATTCATCGCTCGTTGCACCGAGACTCGAATCGTTGACCGTGCAGGATGAGAAGGGAAAAAAATGTCGGGAGATTTACGGTTCTTCGGCCGAAGAATGTGGACGATCTGGATCGGGGATATTGGGCGGGGTCTGGTTGATGGTCCCTCTGGTTACCTGCAGGTATGGGACGATTACATTTTTTTTTTCGAGAGGATCTCGACTACGTAATTCCTACTGGAAATTTCGAGCTGGCGACGTCGTGTTTTGTGCAACCGAAAGACCTTTTCGTTTTATTTTTATTTCATTTTTATTTTACACTTTTAATCACACTGTTTCAATTTTCATCGCTCGATGTACCAAGACTGGAATCGTCGACCGTTGCGGAGGATGAGTGGGGAAAAGAATATAGTTAGATTTACGGTTCTTTAGTCGCAGAATGTAGATCATCTGGATCGGAGATATTGGATGGTCCGGATGTCTTGATGGTCCGAGCTGCGGGTATAGACGATTTTTAAATTTAATTTTGTTTTATTTTTTTTTTTTAGAATCTCTGTGGTTGCGTAAATCCTGCTGAAAATTTCCTCCGAAATTCTGAAACTCACGTTTGGCCGGACTGTATCGATCCTACATCCTTGAGTCGCCGGATCATTTTAATGTTGGAATATATCGTGAAGCACGGTAATAGCCAGCGAGATCAGATGCACAGTCTGAGTGCGGCCTTTGCTCGGGCGATTCGTACTTCGCTGCAGTCGAGCGGCGAGTAGTAACGGCCACGGTAATCAGACGCCGGATCTATCGGCGCTCTCGGGCGTCTGTCTTGCCGCGGTGGACTCTACCGTGAAGCGTCTTCGGGGTTATTCCCGAAGCGGAATCACCGTGCAAATCTGCCGTATCCATGAAACTAATCGAGAAACAAATAATGGCTTCAGCACCGCATTACATTACAAAATTACATTTACCGCTTAGAAAATGAAGTGCAGTGATTAGAAGAAAAATTCCTCATTCGTGACTAAGGTGGAGTCGATAAAAAAAATGTTCACGATATAACGAATTTCACGATCTTCACGATCATTCGAATGATTCTCAAGTCCATCGCAAAGTCCTATTTTTTTTTTTTCATTACTCAGATCATTCGCAGTTCTAAGCATCAGGGTCTTTCCCAAGATCTTCCAGTTCATCATCAAGAATCCTGCTTATTTTTTCTTTCATACCCAGCTCGCTTGCAGTTCTGACTCGCGGCCTGAGTATGTATCCGAGCTCTGATGTTTTCAGTCTCGCATCTTTTACGAGAGTTTCGTCAGACTCTACTCCGATTTTACTACACGCGACTGTTAAGCTCGCGGTGGATCTCGAGTTACCGCGCGTCGAGTGCGGCTCGCGGTTAATATATAACTTTGGAGTATCAATTAATGCAGCCGTTGCGATAGCCGAGGGGGTAATAACTTTTGCGGCAACACTCGGTGAAGTCTTCGGCGATTAACGATAGGATTGTCTAACGTCTCTCTTTTCCCTTTTTTGCAGTTTTGACGAATCCGCCGAACGGACGACGAGGGCGCTTTGCGCTTCTCGCGACAATCCGGCGAACGTGCCGAACGTGCGACGAGGAATCTCTCAGACCGTCCGGCCGGTCGTTCTCTCCAGGTCGTCGGGGACAAGAGCTCTGCTCTTGCTTCCCCGCTGTCAGAGCGTCAAGCCTGAAGCCGGCGGAACGAGAAGAAGCGTCGCTCTCGGTAAATGTCACGAGATTCACACAGCCATTACGCTGCGGACGTTATATCATTCGCGTCTTCCTCGGTCTGGTAGAGTCGAGGCGATCGTCTTCGACTTCGCCGCACTTCGGGCTCGACGGGAGAAGGAAAGAAGAGAGAAGAAAGAAAAAAAAAAGCGAAAATCTGATCCCGGGCGCCATAACTGAAACGTAATATCGTCAGTTAGCGCGTGATTTATCGTGTCATTAGCGTCGGGGCAGACGTGCCTAACGACAGATCGCTCGGCGCATCATTCGCGAGGTTTAGTACAGTGCGAATCGGCGCTCGAGCAACGCGCGCCACGACCTACGGGCGAAACGATCGATTTGCGATTAACGCGCCGATCGAGGGATTAAAATGCGGCGGAAAATTGGTAGCCTGAGAACTCGATGGGTCATCGAAAGGAGACTTGAGAAATTTCGTGCTAATTTACTGCCCGTTACTCATTTCGGGTGTGAAAAGTCAGACAGGCGGAGAATTTTCTTGCAAAATTGCCCGCAACTGTTGCAAACCCGATTGCCGCGCGGAAACAGGGCGGCGACAGTGAGAGATTGGCGGAAAAAATGGTTTTGAATTTATGGCTCCGGCCAGATATTAGGTCTGACATCGGCGGTCGTTGTGCGAATAGCTCGCCTCGGACTGTCCGAGATTTAGTGAGACAGCGACGAGCCGAGAGATTTTATCCCTACTCCATTCGCCACTCGTCGCCCGTAGGGAAGTTTGAAGCATAAAAGTTTGGAATCCGGCAAATTATCAGTCAAAGCAAATTAGTCGAAAAAATTTCGTCGAACATTGTCGTAGAAGATCGGCTTGGAATTATTCAGAACTAAACTGCACAATAAAGTGGATGTTTACAAGGCTGAAGCAGATTGCAAGAATTTTATCATCACTTCGAAAAAACTGAGCATTCGCAATCTCACGACGATGACGACGTTACCGTGAGAATTCTTAACACGAATTTTGATTTTATGGTTCATCGTGACGCGAACGGCGGCCTCAAGGAAGCCGCATTTAAGCGGCATCGAATTTTACGTCATATCAAGGTCTCGCCGTTGGCGTTCGCGGTGAGACAAAGAATTATTGAGGTGTTCGCACACTGAAGGAAAAAAAATGCCAGCCGTTAGTTGGCCTCGTTCATTTCACTCTCGATGATGACTGGCGGTAATGTAACGCCGCCGGTAACAGTGAAATCAGATTATTTCAAATTGAAAAATTATCGGCAGTTTGTCCAATTTGTTTTCATGAGAGATTTCTTCACTCTTGATTTTTGGGTCTCGCTTCAAACGATTGAATTAACCAGGTCTACAATTTGTATTACGATTATCTGTTCTCTTCTGACTTTGGGTTTGGGGAATCAGTCAGGGCAGTAAGAGGCTCGACAATTCGACGGCGAAAGTTGGACTCGTACGATTCACAGAGCAAAAAATAGTTGGGTCAACCAAATGTGTTTAGTTCGAGCAACATATTTTTTATTTGATCACCTTTTTCTCGGTTCAGCAGACAAACAGATGTTTGAGGTTGAAAAAACTATTGTTAAGCTGAGTAAAAAATTTACTTGACAGCTGGTGACCGCGAAATTTGTTGAATCAACACATCTCTTTTTTCAGTGTGGGTCCATATGTTGCATGCATGAGAAACCAGGTGAGGTGGAGGCTCCACGAGCCTTTTGAGGCGAGAAACGAGCAACGCGATCGCTCGCACGTAGTGCGTGCATTTTATTTTTTACATTTCGATCACCGAAACGATTAAATCACAAAGGTTGACTCGACTCGTGAGAGTTTCATGACGCGGACGGTTTAAAGGTGAACGATCAGACGCGCGTTGAGTCATCAGAAAGCGCATTGTGTTTATTTCCACGTGTAGAGATCCGAAGATATAGGATACGCGATCCATTGTAGTCGACTCGATTTATTTTTCAATATTTATCGCTAATTAACCGACAATTTAATTTTCTTGAAATTCCGAAAAATTCGAAAATTGGCAATATTTCAAAATCAAAGACGCAGGATTATAATAACGCCACGTAACAAAGTGACAGGATTTCTAATTTACATGCGCGTCACACATCGACGTGGTGCGATTTTTAGACTTTCTTTTTTTTTGTCGCCGTGACTTGTCCGTAATTACCGCGCAAAACGTGGCAAAAATCAATTAAGGAGGCAGCATCGAGTGCTGTTTCCAAAAAGCGAGCGAGGTGCCCGCGTGACCCATTTTTTCATACGATGCTCGAGACGCGTTAGATTCCCTCGTGCGTCGCTCGCGGTACACGGGGAATCGGTTCGCAGCCGCGATGAAGGGGACGGGAGACAGTCGAAACTTTTGTGCGCACGAAGAATATGCCATTAGCGGAACGAAGCGGGTTAGTAATTAGTCTGATCGACAGGCGAGAATTTTTTTTCCACTGTGTGATGCGCTCGGGTATCGCGGCTGTAATAATCGGCAACTCGCATCGCATTTCGACACAAGAAGAGACAATAATTGCTCGTTACTCTTACACGCTCATTCTGTACATCAAGCAAATTTCTCTGACCCGCGAAGAATTTCAAAACAGAAAGACGATTTTTTCGTCCCAGGCTCCATAACTTCTCAAGTTAATTTCAACGAATTACAATTACTTTGACTTTGATATCGATGAATTTACAAATAATAGGATTTTTGGACGATAATTTTATTTTTATTTTTAATTAAGGCACTGAAGTAATCGGGATTCGGCGTGGAATGTCCTGTACACGCGAGAGACACGTGAGAATTTTTAATTAGAATATTCCGTGAGTTCGCACGTTGCTCCGGAATTTCCCCGTGCTCTTAATTATCAGGGTTGCCAGGAGCATTTACGCAAATTGATTTCGTGCAATACGCGGCGCTGTAATTACCTGAAAAACGTGGATTACTCTGTTTAATTTCAATATTTCATTTGCCCGTCGCCAGGAGACGATTTTTGGGGAAAAAAATCATCTGATTAAAAAATTCAGCGATGAGTAAAATACAAAATAGGTCGACGCGATCGCGGATTCTGGGCCGAGGTCGACCGGTGTCGGATCTGACACCGCTGGATATATCGTCGTCTGATTTGAAAATGTCACTGATCAAATGCTCAATTTTGATGCACGTAATTTTATTGTTTTGCGGCTCTCGAGACTGATTTTTTTTTATTTCAGCCTCGCGAAATTGTTACCGCAATGTTGTAATTGAACAATGAATTTATTTTTGCAGCCGGGGACTACGTAGACCAAACGCCCGGGCTTTGAATACGGAAATTGGATGCCCCGTTACGTAAAGGATCTCCCGAGCTACATACACAGCGGTTCTTGTGAAAGTCCTGGGGGGCGAGCGCGCCGGGCGCCGCGCTCGCGGCGGACGCGCGGAATTGATTCTCCGTTTAATTTATCGGCTTATACATCGGGCACTCGCGCGGGTCTTATGCGCGCCCGGCCAGTCACAGAAGCCGCGGCTAATTACTTAATCAGAGCTTCTTCGCTACTGCTGTAACTAATTCGATAATACTTACGTCTCGCCAGTCATTTCCGCGTGGACGAAACACGTCACAATGAATTTTTCGGGTGTTACCAAGGACGGCATAATTTTTCTTACATTTTTTAACTTTTTGTTAATAAATTGGGGTCAGAAACTTCTCACTTGCGCATTTAATTTTGACACAATATTTAATTTTGCGCAAGAATTTTATATTTTCGTGACTGAACAAAATAAAATTGGATACCAATTTATTTGTGTGAATGAGATTTTTTTTGTAGCAAAGTCTTTGCTGTGTTGGATTTCGGAATTACAACAAATCTTGGAAAATCCGCACGCGGCGGCTGTTGATGAAATCTGATGATTTCGCGCTTTTCGGTCGACGATATTTTAACCCCGTCGTTTGGGAAGCTTTGAGAGCGAAGGCCACTCGCGAGTCTGGAGCAAAACTTCGCTTCGAGGTGGGCGAAAAAAAACAACGTCTCAGTCGGCGAACCGCGAGAACGCTCGAGGAATTATTTATGAAATTTCGGTTTCTACGGAGGAATCCTGGCCTGCTGGGCCTTCTCGCTTTCCATTTCTTTCCTCCTTTCCCGTGTCCCCTCGTCGCCATTCTGACTCGTCGACGCCGCGTACCAACCGAGCTGGTTCGCTGTCTCACCGGGAAAATCGCGTATGCCGACGGACAATTCGTCCAAAATATGAAAAAATAAATAAATATTAGAAAATAAATTAAAAGAGGCCCAAAATAATGCACAAATAGCTTAGTACGATAACCCAACGAGTCAATGACATTTTTTCGCAACAATTTGTGGCAGATACAAATAAAAAATAAGGAGCTAATTTTTTGAGAGATAAATCAAAATACTGATTAAATATTCCAAGTGCCATTTTCGAATCTACTGAATAAAAAAGCAACTGGAATTGACCCCAAGAATTTTTTTCCACCGTGTCAATTGTCACCCAAATCTTTTCACAAATTCCTACGAGCAATAAAACTCGGCTCACCCGTTGAATAATTCCCCAACGCGCACGCCAGTAATTAACAGTAAAATCACCCGAGGAGAAGGTGAAGAATTATAGCGATCGGTTGACGATTAGTGCGAAGCGTATGAAACCAGTTAATAAATCGGCTTCCTATAGCTTAGAGCGCGAAAAAAAAAAATTACTTATAGGATATACCAGACACTGTATATATACATGAATATGCGTTAAGTGCGCGCGGTGAAAGGTCTCGCGTCGCGTTGCGCACATTGCACACAATTTCAGTGGTGATACATATACGCACCGATTACACTCGAGAGAGATATTTATACGGAATTTTTCTGCGTGCACTGCGAAGGTCTTGTGCCCACCTCGAGGTCACAGGTAACGACCGCTCGAATGTTTCGAAGCATTGTCGACACGTCGAGGAATTGAGACAAATATATACATGAATATAAATGTATATAATACAACAATAAGGATAATAATAATAATAAAATGTAATGCGCTAGAAGTGCGCGAGCTCGCGTAGGGTTTTCCCTCCTGGTCACAACTCGCAGGTGTCGGATCGAGGTCGCACCGATCCGGTCTTGCATCGTCTCGAGTTTCCACCTCTCGCGTTCCCGTAATTCAACGATATTACGTCTATATTATTATATTATGTTGTTCTCACTGCAGTGAGAGAGCCATGAAGTCATCGTGGTCCTTGAGGGCTCTGAAATTGGTGAATTTAAGAATTTACTTTTTTGTAGGGAAATAAATGTTGGTACGTCAGTTCCGAATTGAATTGAGCCAATAAATTAGTCGACTGGGTCGACGAATTAATAGCCAATTTATTTGGATGCTCTGAGCCTCAACCGTGAATTATAGGTCAAGCCAAATTATTATTGTATAGCAGCGCCTCGAGATAATATTCTCCGGTCTATAAACCGGAAACTGTTATTTAACAAAAAATTATTACACTAAAGTGATGGTTGATACAATATCCACTCTTGGGGTTTCCTGAAAAAAATTATTATCGAAGAAAAAGTAAAACAAAAATTGTTTTTATTTCGATAGAAAATAAAAATTGTAACGGTGACCAAACGGCCAGTTTTATAATAGACGAATATTGGTTAGCGTCAAGCGTTCGCCAGTCGTGAATCGCCAGGATTACGTAGGAAAAAGATCGTACGAAAAGATACGAGATTCCTGGGTTGTCGGAGCGTAACTCGGCTCTCGCGTGGCGCGCGAGCCCCGCGAAGCTTCGCCGAGATTTAAGACGATTCGCGGGCAGCTATGGTCCCCGGCCAACAGGCGACTACCACCCGGCTGCATCGCGGATCGTCAGCTGCCAGACGCACCCGGGAGGCATACGATTTAATCTGGGGAGATGGAATAATTAACGCCCGACTGTTGGCAATCGTCCACTCTTCACCTTTTTCTCCCTCTTCCTCTCTATCTCTCTTACGGTTAGATAAGTGTACCAAATCGTATGCACTGGCGTTCACGGTGAAAGCCGCCTCACTGTCTATGCTTGAACTTTTTCCATCGACGTCGTTGAAAAAAATAGTTTTTTTTTTCGTCGGTGAACCTTTTATTAGGAAATCGTAATTTTAGTCGCTCGTTGACGAAAGTTGTCGTTTATTCTGGTTCCAGAAATGTAAGGAAAGACAATAATTTATTTACGTATCTGTTATTTTTTTTAACTGACAAAAAAAATTCAATTAACAAAATAATAATTCAAGCTTTTTTATAGTCTTAAGAACTTGAAAATATTTGAACGAGAAATAATATTACATCAACATGAATTCCGGAAATCTATTTAAAAAAACTAGTAGCAAAACATAGTCCGGATAGTCGATCGATCGACGTGAACGCGGCGTGCGAATAAAAAAATCGGGTGGAGAACGCGGGCACGTGAATTGCGATAGATTAATTTTTCGCTAATTCCCCTTCCGATCGGTGGCTAAATATCGTAGCGAACGCGAGCGAGTCGACGCTGTCGGCGAGTTGGCGCGTTACACGCAGGCCGAGCGCGATTGCGCAAAGCTCAAATTGCCGTCGCGACGGTGGTTGCATTGAGGAATTACGCGCGTTTACCTTAACCACTTGGCCCCGGTGCGCGTGCGCCGCGCGGCCCAGGCGCGATTTTTGTAGTCCTCGCCGGTCGCCCGGTTGCCCGTTGCCTCCTTTTCCCCATAAATTCGCCGCCGCTCGAAGAAAGTAGTTTCGATATGCTCGAATTCACCTTGCCTCGATTTTATGCATTTGCGATTTTATGCATTCGCTCTTATTTTTTTTTGTATCTCAAATGATTTTTCGTGTTTTTTTTCTGTTCCAGTTATCGTGTCGATCGTCCAATTCCAACATGGATTCAGGTTGTGCAGCGCGGGGGAACCTGGTGTGAGTACCTTAATGCCGTAATAATATGCAACATATGCGCGGCCAACGCGCAACCGTCGATACGTAATGCGTAAGAATGATGTTGTTTTTTTTCGTTCGTTCATTTTCTCCGCTGGTAACGATTTGCCTATCGCTTCCGCAGTATCTGGACTTCGATAACCTGCCGGAGACGAATTTTTCGTGCCAAGGAAAGGTGATCGGCGGTTACTACGCGGACGTTGAGGCCGGCTGTCAGATGTTCCACGTCTGCACGATCGGACAAAAAGGTAACTCATCGCCATGAAAGCCAATAGAATTTTTTAAATGGGTTCAATTTTTGTATTTTTTATTTCATTTATTCAATCTTTTCTCACGACAAGACAAATAAGTCAATCCGATTTGTTTAATTTTCACCACAAAAATGTATCTACATTAAATAATTATTATTATAATAAAAATAATTAGAATTTCCATAGTCGCCCGAATATTTGGTGCGTTAATTTAATACACTTTTGCTCCAATCAAAATAACATTACAATAAATAGCGAAAAGTATTACATTAGTTAGAATTAAAAGGCACCTGTACAGACCGACGGTCGTTCCGCGTCTCTAATTGAACGATTTAGCATAACAGCTCCTCGGTCCAACGACCGTGGCATTCCCCGTCTCTCCAGATAACCGGAGGTTGATTGCAATTCGCGCCGCGGCGCCCGACGCCGCGATTGCGCCGATCCGTCATATTCTACCGTGGAGATCGCTAAAATCCACCGCTAAAATCCCTCAGGTGTCGATATTTCTGCTCGCAGTTTCAGATCGCGGACAGATAAAGGCAAGGCCAGTTAGAAGATCATCGTCCGGATGATCTTTAGCGCCGACTTTAGCGCGACGATCGATAAATCGCATTTACATTAAAGTCGTGGCCCTCGAAGTCCACGAGGTGCACGGAGTCGGCATCGAGACTTTTCCCGCGAGACGCCGAAGTCGAGGACGAAGAAAAGAGACGGGAATATATCAACCGCGTCGGCCGAGACTCGCGAGTGATCTTTGCCTGCACCCGGGACGCGTGGACGGCTATCGCGTTGGCATATAGTGTAACCGCGACGACGACTTGCATAATGTCTTACATAAATTAAAAGGACCGGCTCTCGCGGTCCATATGTTTCCCCGCCTTGCGCGCTTTCCGTCCCTCGTTTTCTTCGTATTTTCGCGCGCGCGACTGTTGCGGCGACGACCGGCGACTAGTAGAGTAGTGGTAGGTCCGGTTCGCGGATTGTCCGGTGACAGTTTTCGCCCGCTGCGTAACGATCGACGATATTGTTTCGGTTGCTGAAAAATAGAGATACCGAGAAACGAGGCCTCCTTTTTGCTCCTACAATTCGTGTCCATTGAGAGCAAAAGAAAAAGATTTGTTCCAGGAAATTAACTGCAAATTGAGCGACAAAGTAATTTATTCAATAAAATGCAAATTTTTCTGTAGCAGTTTTTGCCTCTTTATGGATTGTATTTTTAATACTGGAAAACAGATAGAGGAGTTAATAAATAAAATTGGAAATCTTTGTTTTGGATGATTATTCATTGAGAGCAGAGGAAGGCACAGATTTTTTTTTCGTAAACTGCAAGTTGGGGGGGAGAATTATCAAAAAAAAATGTATCAATGATGACCACCGCCCGGAGAATCCCCCGAATAATGAATATCTCTCCTTTACCGTGAGACCTGGTTTCAGACGAGATAATGGACATAAAGTTCCTGTGCCTCAACGGTACCGTGTTCGATCAGGAGACGCGGGTATGCGAGAGGGTGGACGAGGTCGACTGCAGCAAGAGCGAGCGATTCTACAATCTCAATCTGGAGCTCTACGGCAACAACGCCGTGACGCTCAGGTAATTATCGCCTGTTATCAACAACTCGGGATACCCCGTAACGTATGCAAAATGCCGACACATAGACTCGCTTTTTTATTGGCATTCAAAAGTTGCGAGCCGGTAACATTTCCGAGCAGCGGCGGATCCATAAATTTTACATTTATATTCAATACACGGTACAATACATGTATTTATTAAATGTACTATATTTGCCATTAAAACATATTATCAAACGATAACATTTCCGAGCAGCCAATGTACCGATAAAATTACCATTAATATTCAGGACACTGTACGATATTTATCAAATATTATCGTATTTATTTTCCACCACCAAAGTGCATTCACCCCGCAGCATGTAAAAATAGATAGAAAGATACATTTTTTTCTATTTCTCCGGTGGTTCCTATCACTGTAAAAATTCGCTTCACGATTTCGAGCCGCGCGAAACTCTGCACAATACATTCCGGGTCGCGCAACTCGCGCGGAGTTTCGTAAGGACCGCGCGCGGCGACACCGCCGCGAATGCCTTTCGTTCGGCGTTTTCCACCGGGGAATTAGATTGCGCGTGTAACGCCGTGCGCACGGAACACGCGCGCGTCTCTTTCTACGCGATTACACTCGCTACAGTGTAATACGTTCGATGAAATAAGACACATGCACCAGTGCACCGCGCAACGCCGGCTGTGAACCGCACGGACTGGTTATAACTGCTGGATATATCGATTCGTATCCGCTATTTCGCCGCGGGTTTTCCGCTTTGGTTCGGCGCGCCTCGTACTTGTCAGACGCATTGGCCAACGACGGACTTAATTTCAGCTCTGTTTGACCCCGCGGATTCGACCTGGCGTTTTGTTCACTCGTTTATTCAATATTTGTACACTCGTTCATATATTTATATATCCACCCGAGTGGAAAATCCGTAGCGTTACATCCGGCCTGAGACGGGTGCTGTTCAGGGCCCCGGTAGTGCCCGACTTGGTTCGTGTGTAACGCTGCAGGTTCGCCATTCAGATATCGAACCGTAAAAGCCCTTGAGAATGAAAGTAAATTAACGATGGCGAGAAATTCCGTCGCCAGTAGTAAATCAGGTCGTAGAATTATTTTGCGATCCCTTAATTTTTCCACCCTTTCTGGCAGCTTCTAACATCGTTTCTATTTTACCCTCAGCCTGCACGAGACCAGCGCGAACGACGAGATCGACCATGAGCACGATCACGACCTCGTCGAGGAGCACGAGTCCCAGCGTACGACGTCGTCGAGGCCGAGCACTACGAGTTCCACCACGACGTCGACCCCGCGGCCCAGCGTCTCGTCAACGACGCCCAGCGGTTCCTACCAGCAGCACTCGAACGGTTATCCTCAGCACTTCCAGCCGCAGCCGCGTTTCCCCTCGGTGCAAACGAGCCAGTCCAAGTCCCTCTACGACGACAAGAACGGCGGCTACCACCATCAGTACATCTACCACACGGGCGATCATCGCAACAACAACGTCGACGTCAACAACAACAACAACAACAATAACAACAATGATGCCGGAAACGGCAACACCAACAACAACGGCGACAATCGCAACGGGAACAGTCAGGCGACGTCCTACCAGCTCTTCAGCAACCAGGGCGTCAGCTCGACCACCGGAGCCCCGCAGATCCACCAGATTCGCTACAGTTCGACGCCCAACGCGCAGATCCAGATACGCAACGATCATCAGCCCACGGTGTCGCCGATCTTTCACGCCACCTCGTCGACCATACAGACGCTGCTCAACAGCAACGCCAACAGCCCGGCCCTGATAAATCCGATATTCCACAGTCACGGAATCGCTAGCACCACCGAACAGTTCACGGTGCACAACAATAATCCCCGCGAGACGGCCGAGTACAGGGACGACGGTGAGGACGACGACGGCGACGACGGTGACGACGATGACGGAGGTGACGAGGTGGATCGCAGGCCACTGGAGGCGATTCAGCCCACGACCCAGGGAAAAGTTTCGAAATTGACGGTCTCGCCGCCCCACGAGGACAACGATCGCTCGGGTCAGCAGGGAAAAAACAATAATAATAACAATAACAACAACAATAATAATAATCAGCGGCAGCAACAACAACAACAGCAACAAAGGATAACGACGAGTTTCCTGCCGACTCCGGCGAGCGATGCCGGTCAAGCTGTCCGATCGTTCTACCCAACCCCGAGAACGTCGACGAAGTCGTCGTCCAGTCATGTGACTCACATTCATCTGCCACCGCCGCCCGCGATTCCTCAGCTGAAGCCCCACCAGGTCACCATAAATTTACCGCCACCGGATATCCAGCGAATCGTGCAGAATCCGTCGCCGCTCCTGCCGTCCCAGTCGCGGGTCATCGTCACCGCGAAGGCAAGCGTGAGCGACGAGTCTGGTCGACCGTTGAACAGCACGCAACTCGTGACGCTTCCGCTGCCGACGATACCGTCTAGCTACGATGATTATAAGGAGGGCGACGAGTCGTTCGATCCGTTTTACCGCGACGTGCCGAAGGTCAGAAACGGCCGGTGGATCGACGGTAAATTTCGGTGGGATCCCAGGGAACCGAGAGACAAACGATCGGTGCGCAGACGTCGTGACGTAGCTGAGGTCGAGAAAGGAGCAGCGGTGGCCGATTCCAAAGCTGCTGAGCACGCGATGATGAGGGAATCGACTGAGGCGAAGAATGTGGAAAACGTTGAAAAATCGAGGGATTCGCAGGACGACGTCGAGGTGACGGAAGCGAAAAAACATTCGAATACAACGTCGTCGAAGCATCGATCTGATGCGATCTCGCATGATAAGGACGATGGAAAATCCGGGGTCGATGCTGAAGAGACGGACGATCCGGATTACGTGGACACCAGGGCAACTGACGCTGAGGAATATGTGAACGTCGAGGTCGAGTCGTTCGATAGTAAAATATTCCAGGAGCCGGAGTCACAGACGTCGAAGGACGTCGACGTCAGAGCCGTCGCGCAGCAGGACTCGAAGTACGCCGACAATCGATCCGATCGGTTGGACGATGCGGAGAAAAATTCCAAGACCGGGAATTCCAACAGTCTGGGCGATTCCAAGGGACACCAGGAGGAAGTATCATCGAGGTTTTCTCTCGCTCTGCCAGAAGTCGACTCGAAATCGCAGGAGACACACTTGACGAAGGAGGATGTGACTGCGGAAGATTTGCCGATGGAGGAGGAAACGTTGGACGAGGCGGAGGAAGAAATTTCTCGGGAAAATTCGCCCGATGACGATTATTACTATTACGACGATGAAGCTGAGGACTCGGGTGGCAAGAGCAACGAGGATTCCGCGGAAAATTCAAAAGAGTCTCCGAACAAAATTGAACCCTCGAGGCACGAGTCGTTGGGTCGTGGCAAAAGTCTGAAGACGGACGACACCAACGACGAGGATGAGGATTATGACCCTGCGAACGACTCGACGACGCGCAGCAACGAACAAACCGATTCGTTCGAAATGTCCGACGAGGATGTAAATCCCAACGACTCTCAGGAATTCCAGGAGGACGAGGCGGAGCCGCCGATGCCCGAGAACGACGCGACCCAGGAATCCGTATCCGACGCCTCGACCGAACAGACAAAATCGCAGGACGACATAAATCAGTCCGAGGGAGTTTTAAAATTCACGGACGAAATTCCGAGGACGGAAAAGCCGGACGAGCCCGAGGAGGAAGTCGAAAGATCGGAGTCCGCGGAGGAAACGCCGCAGGATTACATCGACGACAATTACGAGCCTCAGAGTTACAAAGAGGAAAAACAATCTCCGACGACAGACACAACGACCGCGGCTGAGGATCCGCATTCCTCAACTCAACTCGATGTCAAAAGTGCGATCGAAAGTTCAACATCCGCAGCAACATTGGCCTTTGGTTTGCCGGTAGCGGAGGATCCGGAAGAGAGGCAGAACGATCAGGCGCAACCGGAGGATAAATCTGAAGTGGCCGACGCGGTTCCAACCGAACAGTCGATCGAAAAACCGCTAGAAACAGAAACGGAGTCGACGACGACTCCGACGGCTTCGACAGCTTCGACCGTTTCGTCGGTTACGACGGAAATTACTTCAACGTCGACCACAACTCCAGTTGCGACTACAGCGACGATTTTGACAACGATTCCTGTGGAAACTACTACAATTCCAACGAGTACGACGACTTCAACGACTACGACGACTTCAACAACTCCGGCGACGACAACGACAACAACTCCGGCGACAACAACGACAACGACATCGCCAACAACAACGACAACTGTAAGACCAACGACAACTCGACCGACGCCGAAGCTCTTCAAGCCTTTCACCGTGCGAAAAAGCTATGTCTACATTCCGCCCACGACGACGCCGGTTCCAGTGGTGATAAAGCCTCGACTGCCGCTGCTGAATCCGAAGCCGGCGAAGCCACCAAAATCCTACAACGAGCTTGCGCCGAAACCCGTGATTCGAAAGTCCCCGTTGTTCGCGCGAAAAGCTCTGATGCGCACGACAACGACCCAGGAGGCGAGGAACCTCGAGGAGTCCACGGAAATTCCTGCGGAGACGACGGAAGTCGCGAGGACGCAGGAGACAACCTTGAGCCCGGTCGCCACGACGGAAACTGCGACGTTTCAGCCGACAGAATCGTCCTCTATGTCGTCAGCCACGAGTTCGCCGGCTCCGATTGACGACGAAAATTCCAGCATCCGGGACAACAATCTTCCCACCTCGATGACCGAACGCACGCCCGCCTCTTCCTCCACGGAGAGTCAAACGTTCACGCCGTATCCAATGCTGCGGGCGGCCGAGGCGACGGCAAAGACGGAAAAGGACGACGACGTTCGTCCTGCGAGCGAAAATTACGATGCGACGGCGGAAAAATCTCACGTCGAGAGCAACGACGTTCCTAGCGCAAGCGAAAATTCCGCCAGGACACCGGAGGCATCGTCAGCCTCGCCCGAGGACCACAGTTCGATTTTGCGTCCCGAGGAGCCGGGAAAATCGGAGCTGCCGGTCGTCGAGCCGATCAGCGACTCCTCGATAACGCGGGACAACGTTGCGACTAATAAACCTGAACTGTTGGATGTAATTCGGCAGTCGACGACCACGGTGTCGGACTTGGCTGAATCGATGACGACGGAAATCTCCGAGGCGATGAATCGCGCGCCGACCCTGGCGTCCGTGAAGGCGGTGAATCGACGACCCGGGACCGTCAAACGCGGAGCCTTCTTCAATTGCCTGGAGAAGGAGATGTACAAGTTCTACGCGGACGGACGGGACTGCCGGCTGTTCCACTACTGCTCGCCGGGCTTCACCTCGAGGCAGGTGCTCGACTTCCGGTTCGTCTGCGAGGAAGGCACCGCCTTCGACGAGGAAACACAGAGCTGCATCCATGACGTCAAAAGTCCCAAGTGTCGCAAGCGGGTCTGGTGAAACTGGGGCTCTCGGTAGCTTTAAGCAAAATCTCGGCGCCGCGAATTCGGTAGATAACTGTAGGTACCTGTAAATTTCGATATCGATTCGAACTGATCTGTCCAGGGCCGAGTGGAGGTTGCGATATTTACGGCGAAACTTTTTTGTATTTCCTTCCGGGACGTAGGAAAGGACGCCCCGGTTATGTGGAATTTTGACGCGTTTAATCAGCGATATCCGGGCGCCCCTTTCGCGGGTAAGAACCCGAGACCTATGATCGATTTTAGTGATCAATGTACAGTATCTCGATTCGAACGAGGTAATAAGTCGAGTGACGCGCAAATCGTCGCCGTTGTCCCCGGGTTGTGTGTGTTTTCTTTTTTTTTTTTTCGTTCCCTTGATTTTGGTAATTCGTGAATCCCGGAAATCCGTAGCTTAGGTGTGTATTTATATTGTTTCATTAGATATACGAGACACGGAGGTCGAGAAGGAAAAAATAAACATCGTTTTGTCCTCTCGTGTCCTCATCGCGTATATGTCTAAGAATTTGCCATAAAACTATGTGTACGCGTGGGTGGTGTGTGCGAGTACGTAAGAATTTTTATTATAATTATTATAATTATCATTGTTATATAGATATTGCGCGCGTGCGAGGATTCACACTTATTAAAATTAATGCGACTCACGCCTGACGGGCGAAACTTCGGGGAAAACGCGACGAAAATCGCATTTTCGTTTGTCGCTGTATTAGTGATTAATAATTAGAACGGGGACGCGAATCACTCGGATATAAAAGAAAACTACTCAAAAAATTATTCCGACGAATTAATTTTCGAATTAAAAAAAAGTCTATATTTTTACAAAGATAACAAATAAAAAATCGGAATATTAGTTTGAGTGGTTCTCGCTACTCGAAAAATGTCCGTCCCTCGTTGTAGAATGTCTCGATAGAGTGTTCTGCGTTGATCTATCGGATCGAGTGTAATAGAGAAAACGATTTTTTTTTTGTAATGCAGAAATGAGATGTTGGGTATATTTTTAGAAAATGAGTATTGCTCAGGTTCGTCGAGCTGCAGATTTTCGAACGACCGGTGGACGATTCCGAGTGACGTAAAATTCAACACAATTCACGTGTCTAGTTTGCGTAGAATTTGCGTGTAATCAGTGTGTACAGGTGATCAGGATGATTGGTCGAATGAAATTCACCGGTGAACTCAGACATTGAGCCTCGTGTCCTCTTTATTGCTCAATAGGCACGTCGACCCGCGACGTCCGATTCGCGCGATTCGAGCGCGTGAAACGCGGCGAATATCGCGTACGACTTTACTGTTTAATAGGATCAATCGACGCTGGGGTCGATGTAACTTTACACTGCTTCAAAGTGCGTCAAACGCGATAGATTAATGTTATTTCTAGCAGCAGACTCTCTACTTAGAATATTTTGCCGGTGGGCAAAGAATTGTCTCATTGTATATTTTTTCTCACCACGATTCGAGCGCGAAAGCTACAACGTCCATCGCGTGCAATTGGCCCGGGCGAATAAACGAGACGAGTACGATGGTAGTTGTAATAAACGTAGTGTGAACTGTAAGTCCACGAATATATTTTCGTACGCGCGACCAATATCGCGTGATAACTGTATATAATACGCCTAGCACATTATTACCGAAACTTTCGTACGATACGATCTTATAGAAATGGATCGTGTACTTCTGCAGATAAAATTCGTGCGGTATTTTCTAAGAAATCTGTACCCATGTCAATAATAATGGATATAAATTGCTGCAATTGAAGTTCTTCATTTCATCGTCCCCCTGAGGAATAATTGAAGTTTACTGGAATCAAGAGACGCGGTAGCGTCTCGACGTCATTCGTTTATTTCAAAACTAAAACGTTCGAAATATCATTTGAATCACTTATCTCATACACAATATAGAAATATAGGAATGCTGGATTCGAACCAGACGCGCGCAAAGTCTGATTCAAGTTTTCTCGTGCACATAACCTCCAAAAATCCTGGATATCCTGGTGCCCCGATTTCAGTTACAAACAATATAACATTTAACCAAACCGGGTGAGATGTGCTCTTGATTTATCGTACGAACGACAAAATCGTTGATTCTACAAACGATATAATGATAATCGTAACGCAATAATAGCAATGAGTGTTTTGAGGCGTCTGTTGACATCGTCAATAAAGTTTACCACGTGTCTCGCCGTCAGGTATCCCGATTGTCGAGCACCAAATCCGAAAATCTTCCGGTGCTTTTCTGCGATGTCGTCGGCCATGAAAATCGGCACCCACAATGGTTGTTTCCATTGCGACGAGGCACTCGCGTGTTTCATGCTCAAGCAGCTTCCGGAGTACAAGGATGCCGAGATCGTCAGGTGGGTTAACTAAGGGTTAGGAGACAATCCTCCTGCCTCTCGTTTTTTTATGTAAAAAATGTGTGAGACTAGAAATTCTTGACTTCAATAAATGCTATTCCACCTTCGAGCAATATTTTTTGTGTTTCCTAGGTCTCGGGATCAAAAAGTCCTAGATACCTGTGACATTGTCGTAGACGTAGGCGGGACTTATGATCATGGGAAGAAACGCTACGATCATCATATGCGGTGAGTCACAGTGAAAAGTACCATTCATTTTGGATTTTTGCAAAACATTTCATAGCAAATTATTTGAATTTATTTCAATTTGCTATGTATTGCCAGGGAGTTCACGGAAACAATGAGTACAGTTATGAAAAAGGATGGCTATGACGGAAACATAAAATTGAGTAGCGCCGGTTTGATCTATTGTCACTATGGCCACAAAGTCATTAAGCAACTTGTGTCTGAAGTCATAGATGAGGAGGATATTGAGCGGATATTCAAGAAGGTCTACGAAACGTTAATCAAGGAAGTTGATGCAATCGACAACGGAGTTCCGATGTTTGATGGAGAACCTGTGTACGTATTTTGTCTGCAGTTTATTAAACTTGAGAAGATGCCTCGCAGGCTTCTATATCAATGGACAAAGATAATAGGTATTTCTTTCTGTCTGAAAACGAATTACAAAAAATAATTTCTTATATGTTTCGTTAGCTATCGCATCGTAACGAATTTGGGTGCACGTGTAGCACGTTTGAATCCAGACTGGAACAGCGTTGGGGTCGACAGCGATGCACAGTTCGTAAAAGCGATGGAACTTTGCGGCGAAGAATTCAAGTATTTTGTTCACAATGCGGCCAGCACTTGGCTACCAGCAAGAGATATAGTTAAAGAAGCTGTCGCCAAGAGATACGAGGTAAATAACAAAAATATCTCGACTCTGAGGTGCAAAGATTAATCTGAGGTGCATAACATTAATAGGTAATTAAAACTTGTATTAAAGGTCGATCCCAGCGGCGAAATCATCGAACTCGTTAAAGCTTTGCCGTGGAAGGAATCGCTGTTCGAGTTGGAAAAGGAAACAACGATAGAACCGTCGATAAAGTACGCGATATTCCAGGACAACACGTTCAGGGTGCAGGCCGTTCCAGTCGGCCCGGGCAGCTTCGTTTGCCGGTAAAATAGCGACAATCCCTTTCGAAATTTCTTGTCCAGTACAAATTGTCTTATGTCACTAAATATATTCAAGGATGTTCCTGCCTGAGGCTTGGGCCGGTCTGCGTGACGAAGAGCTGTCACGCGTCTCGGGTATCAAGGACTCGATCTTTTGCCACACGGTCCGATTCATCGGAGGCAACAAAACGCGAGAAGGCGCACTGGCGATGGCGCGGAAAGCACTGGAAATCGGGAGAGTTGCGAAACAATAAATGTTTCTAGGAAAAAAAAATTAAATAAAATATGACTGTAATTAAAAATAAAATACGAACTTTTTACCGCGTAATCGCAACGTTTTTCCAAGTTGACTTTGCCTTCTCATGGTAGAAGCCTTGCATTTTTTATTTTTTTTGCGAAGCTTTCACCTTTGAATTCGAATTTTGTTTCGCATGGTTTGTACGAAAGGAATTTTCAAGGATATCTGGTGTTCAATTGTGTTTAGGATTCGAAATCGTAACTCACGAATCGAGTCTCAAATAAATAACAGAATAATGTAGATTTTACACGAAAAATTTATTAGGATCCGTGTCTGAGAATTTAGCGTAATCGTCATATCAGTTCCACGGAGAGAACGAAGGAAATGTCCCTTCCTCTCCCACCGTTAATCACGATTAGAGCAGACCGAGGGCGTGGCAATACAGTTTATGTATAAAAAAATCGCGCGTTAATCGTAATCAAGAAGGCGTTAATGACTGGCGGCGGCATGAGCGGCGAGATGCGCTGCTTTGGCATGGGCGACCTCGGGGGTGTCGACTACGCGACCGTCGTGTCCGATGGGTGCAGCTGGGTATCCATAGGCGTAGATCGGGGAATGCGCGTAAGCGAGAGCTCCGTACGGGTGTCCGGCGGTCTTGGCGGACTCCTGATAAACAGACAACAGATATTGCGATAAGATTTTCATTCCTCAATGACATAATCGAAAAACTCTATTTTATTTTCAGAATTTGTATTTGCTGAAGGTGTACTTTAAAGTTGCATGATTACTTTGTATATCTTTTATATAAAATAATTGCATAGTTTCATTCGTAATATTAACATCGAATTTATTGATTAAAATAGCTCTAATGAAATTTTAATTATCCGTAAAATAGGTGAGCAAAGTGATGTGTTACCTGTGCGTGAGCGGCGAGATGAGCGGCCTTGGCGTGAGCGACCTCGGGGGTGTCGACGACGCGTCCGTCAGCGGCGAGCGGAGCACCGAGGGAGTAACCGTGAGCGATGGGGTAGCTGGCGTACGGGGCGGCAGCGTAAGCGAGAGCGGGTGCGTAAGCGTAGCCGTAAGCGTTGCGGGCAGCTTCGCTGGCGTGAGCGGCGAAGTGGGCTGCCTTGGCGTGAGCCACTTCCGGTGTGTCGATCACCCTGCCATCGTGACCGATGGGGGCTGGCGCGTGGTAGCCCAGGTACGCCGACGGGCTGGCCAACGCTACGGCCACAAGGGCGGAAAGAACAATCTGAAAATTTTGAATGAAAATTAAGATAAAAATTCAATGTCGGAACTAAAAATTGTTATTTTTATTAAAAACTCTATTTTCAAGGATATCAAACACGAGTCAAGATCACCGTAGCAGGTGTTACGATAAAAATAATTTATTACAAAGCAGCCATTTCCTTGAGACTAGCGACGTTCTCATTGTTTTCCTGTAAAAGGATTTCAACAATGTAGGTCAGGATCCTCGCGTATCGCCAACTCCTTCCTCGTGTCTTTTTCATGCTGATAATATATGCGCTTGTGTTGCAGCGATAATGCAGGTGGATCGTCACGCTACGATTATTATCTGTGCCCTGTGGCGTGAATAATACATGCTTGACGCTGTTTACAACGAGATCATCGCACACCGAGGATTACGGCGACGAGTTTTCACTCTGGTTACCCTACGCGCCTCGCGCCTCTTCCCCCCCGGATGACCGACGCTCGCGGCGGCTGAAACACTTGCACTTTCCTCGGAAGACGCGCGCTCGACGGTGCACATCGCGCTTCTCGAGGCTCTGCTGAGCCGCCCGGACGGTCGTGCGGACATTATCGCATTAGCGGATACATACGCGGCATTCTACTTCAGATGGGACCAATTTTTAGTTTCGCATCTCAAAAAGGGCCGATAAGATAATTGTCAATAGTTTGTCGGCCGTATGGACATTATCGTATTAGCAGATACACATACGTGGAATTCTGCGTCAGGTGATACTACTTTTTTTCGATCTTCGAGGAAGACCAACAAAAATAATTGCTGTTAATTTGCCGCTGCTAAATTATTTTTTCACAACAAAAATTCGGAAAATATAATTTCTAAAAATAATGTAACGACATTGAATTTGGGTTTTTGTGGATAAAATCTATTTTTTTACAGTCTTCGGAGAGGTTTGATACGACGATTTGGAAACTGATATTCTCAGACGATGAACAAAAAATTGTGGTATTGTTTGATGTAACAAGAAATTGGTGGAATAGAGAAAATCTGTTGGCTCACTTGGTGCTGAATACCGCGTAGTACGCACCGAGTCGCACGTTTATGCACAATACGATCGCGAAAGCGGCCGCGCAGATTCGCAACGCAGAAACACAAGCCTACATAGAGTTTCGTTTTTCCTTTCGCAAAAAACACGACTGTGAATGCGCGATGAAAAAAAAAATTACGTGAAAACCATGTACAGTGCGAGTGGCTTTGACGTATCGTTTTCACGGTGAAACTCACGGCCGTGAGCACCGCTTTTGGCTGAGACTCGTTTAGAAGTGCACACGTAAAAAAATATATGAATATGCATTGAGTGCAAGTAATAATTTCTTCCGAGTGCACCAAAACGAATTCACGCGAAATCATGAAATCGTGAAGCGAGCGATAAAATTGTATTTCCCGAATGTTGTTAGGCGAATTTTTATTTTTTATTTTGCTTCGAATGTTTTCGAGTGGTTAATTAATTTGGATAAAAATGTAGACGCGATATCGTCGAAGTATCTGAGTTTTGTCTACTCACGAAAGTCTGCATGATTTCGGTGAGAGTGTTGTAAGCGCTGCTGGGATATTTCCAGTACTCGCTGACAGCAGTGGACTGTTATGCTGTACCAAGTTGGCGTACCCCTTTATATATGGGAATCGAGTAGGGAGTCGTCGACCCGTCCGGGTGGGGGACACGCCCTGCATTACACCTGTGACATTGACATTACCCCGCTGGGTCTGCAACGGGGGCCCATACCGATCGACGAATCGCGGCTTCTGCTCATCGAGCACGAAGGATTCGTGTCTCTCCCTCTCTCTCTCGATTCGTTTCTATCCGCGAGGCGTGTTCCCCCCAATTGGGTGCTAAGGTATCCGGAGCTCGGGCTCCACGCTTCGGCGATGTTCCTCATCTCTCGGCTGTGTCTCGGTACAGTCGTCGCTGACGATCGAGCCGGTCACTGCCGAGGTCGCGAAATCACGGGAGCAAAAGATCCGCGACGAGACGAGACAGGAGGGTTTCTGCGATTGCGAACCTTGACGCTTGTTTTGTCCATCGCGCAAATCATTATAAATTTCCGCTTATTGGGGAGAACTTTTTGCGACTGTTTGACTGTGCCAAAGAGTTTTAATTCGGGTAGACGCTGAAAATATAAATTAGTGCAAATGTCAAAAAATTATGTTGTTAAAAAAAGATGTTATTTAATTTATTAAGATTGATTTTTCTTTAATAAAAAATGTGTAAGTCTGAAATGCGCTTGTAAATAATAATAGCACCATATAAAAATCCGTCAATCTAATCTGTCTTCTTATTTCCACGGCATGTGTCGCCAGGTCGATTCTGTTACGCCCGCGTGATGGTAATAAAAATAATAAAAGATAATTTGAGTTTTTTGACAAAATTTGACAAAAATTGTCAAAAACGATAAGGTATCGCAGATAAAAAAAATTATAAAATATGTTTCATGCCGCCAGCGAAGCAGAAAAAAATATCTCCGCAATTAATTCGGAGTCTCCTCGGAGCCGCGTGCGAATCGAGATTCAATCGATGAATTACGCTTCCCCCGTCGTGTTCGAAAACCGCAACGATTCATCGCGGACATTTTCCCACCAAGGACATCGTTGGTCTCGGTGCACCGAGTATTCCTTCTTTTGCGCTGTTCTACATGAATAAAATATGTAAAAAAAATGCTAAAAGAATATTCGACATATCTTATTGCTCTTATCGATGTAATAAATACGTACGAATATAGAACTGGTTCCCGCTGGATAATCCACATCGGGATGAAACTGAATTAAAATGAGCGCGCCCGGCGAACCTTAATGGTCGGGATACACATAAAATATCTCGGGTGCGCGAATAATGCACCGACGAGAAGTAAGATAAATAAATAAGAAATAAAAAATAAAAATACTAATAAAAAAAAATGACAAAAATATTTGGAAAAAGAGTAGTCAGCGAGCCGTAGTGGGAACACGAGACACGAGGTGAAAGCACAAAGTATCGTGTACAGCCGTAAAGGTGAATGAGCAACATGCCGAGCAGGTGAACCAAGGTCGTGACAGACCCGAGAGCCGAGGACGCGTTTGTCCTCGAAGCCGATCGATTTTTCCTTAAACGAGATCGCGTACCGAGCCGCGCGGACCCGCCTCAGCTTCTCATCATCGCACGTTTTTGCGCTATAATTCTCGTCTTCTCGTTTACGCGCCCGTGAAATAAGAGAACGACGAGAGAAGTCTCAGTATCCTCGAGACGTCCTCGGGTCGACAAAACAAAGAAGGGAAAGCACCTTTCGCGCGCGGTGCGTGCTCCGCGCGCTCCGGTGAATTACTTAGGGCTTAATTGCGGGTACGCGCTCGAAAAATGCCCCGCGGGCATTTCTCGCGCATCGGGTATCTCATTTCGCGCGACACGTTTGTCGGTAACGCGGTAAGGCAAACAGCGATAATGTCATCAATTTGTTGAATCAGCGACCGCTCGTTATACACGCGCTCGAATTTAGCAATGACAGATTTTACATATTTCCTCACGACGATAAAAAAAAAATAGAAAACAAAATTACGGGCTCGATCGTTCCGATTGAGTGATCAAAATCTTCAACGTTGAAAGAAAAAAATATATATAGTTCCATTTGCAGCGATGCCGGCACGATATTTTCTTCAATCCACTTTCTGCATTTCTTTTTTGTAATTTCCGATTATCCACGATTTAAAAAATTGGTAGAAGAATGCCAATAAAATCCGACTTTGACACGGCTACGTATAAAAAACATTTTTATTGAAGAAAAAAATCATAAAAAAGTTTCACGCTGTGAAATCACCTGTTTTACACACTATCGACGTTAGCCCGTCCGACCGCTGACATAATGCGCATCTAAGTAGTATTTATTCCTCGTCGGTCGGACACGCACGCGCGCCGCGCGTTATCCGGCGATCCGGTAGCCCCGCGATCGTTACGCACGCACGGCCAAATCCGTGCAGACCACGCATGTGGATTCTCGTGGTGCGCAAAACCCCCGCGTTGCTCCGGTCGCCCGTTGCGTACATCGCAACTTCCCACCCGCACCATCCGCACGAACTTGCGCGCCAATTGTTATTTTCATTTATTTCCCTCTTCATCGAATCTCGCGTATGTGGTGGGTGAAAAAAAAAAAGAAAAGAGTGAAAAATATCGAACGGCGTGTGGCAATCGTCAGGTATTGCAACGTCGATTATCATGCAAGCGATTTTCCACGTAGCTCGTGGGTGGGTTATAATGGAATCGCGACCGCGCGGTTATCTCATCCCTGCTACGTTTTCCAACTTCGGCTCGCCTCTGTTTTATTCTCGCCGCTTCATTCTTCTAGCCGTTGGGTAACGCGACCTCTGGTGTTACGCCGCTGTTTTTTCTTCTACTTATGCAGTAATAGGACTGTAACGCAGGATTCGATTTTTATTTTTTGCTTTCTACACCCAACCGAGTAATTCCGTTCGGTTAGCTGCGAACGTGCGACGCGTGTTTTACCGGAACGTATATCGGACGGGCTTACGAAATCTCATTCGATCTGCGGCTGCTGCATCGGTTTTGACATTCCCGGGGGGGAGGGACCTTCGCGTCGGTCGAGAAGAAAATACATCGTGCGCGCGGAGAGCACATTCGTGCTCTCCACATGTTACAACGCGCGTCGATCATTCCGGACTTTTCGACTGTCGATTTAGAGCCGAACGATATACGAATCGGGCAAACCCGACGACCTCCACCTTCCTGCTTGCCCCGCGGCAAGGCTGATCTGAATTACATTTCTCGCCAGGCGGGAAGCAGTTTCGTTCACGCCTAACGTCTGTCAGTAGTCGCCGGGTGAATGGAACGGTCGGATAGGCATCGATACTTTGGAATTTTTAATAAAAAAAAAAAGAAAAGAAAAATGAAATAAATGAAAAGGCGGAAATTTCAGTTTAGTTAAAATGCATTCTCTTCATTGCGAAAATATCTCTCGAAAAAAAAAGACAACTTCGAATCGACTTATAAACTAATTTTTTTCTTCTTTTTTTCTACTCCACTGTGAACGAAAAAAATAGTTGTGATCAGCAATCGTTGCTCAGAGCCAGCAATATTTTGTTTGGTATAACCAACGATTGCTAAGCGCAACTACAAATTTTTTCTCAGAGTGATCCATCGAAAAATCGCAGAATTTTTCCAGGAATCACCGGAACATTGTTAAGATAACATCTTTAAATCGTTGTGGAGCGAAAAAAATAAAATAAAATCGCTGAATCATAATTGATATATGACGAAGCGCTGTGACTGAATCGCGATGTAATATCGACACGGGTGAAATTGCAACGGTAACGTTAGTGAGTCGGTCGGCGGTCACGTGACTGAATCGTCGGACGTGCGCGCGGCGCATGCGCATGGTTGCAGAGTCCTCGCCACTTGCGCGACGACCGGGTGGGTGTTTTAATGATAGATCGTGACGATAACGCGGGGCGCGCGAGTAATGAGGAGACCCGCAGTGGTCGGCCCGCTGAATGGTGCGCGATACGATGGCGAAACAAAGCCCCGATCTTCGGAATTCCAAGCGATATTCCGGCACGCCTGCCTCGCCGTCCCCGGCGCGCAAGCGATCGGCCTTCATTGTTTCGCACCGAGAACGTCCCCTTTTCGCGCAACCCGAACGATCATCTCGCTCTCTGCCTCGCGATCATTAGCCAATTAGTACCCGCGTTCCGTACATGGACTCCGAGACTCTGGACACATAGCCGACGTTGCGTTCTTTTATCATTGTCCGGCGTCGTTAATTCCACCCGACGGGCTAATTACCCGGTCGAACGATCGCGCAAAACCGTGGGTTGATAACAGCCTCGATGATGCTACGTAGAAATAAAATATAGAAATGTACTTTAAGTACATTGCATTCTTGAAAAAAAAAAAAAAAAAAAGAAAATGCACGACATTTATTTTTCTATGAATGTTACAAGTTTATATGATATTACAATGTAAAAAGATAAGAAAAAAATATAACAATCATGAATGGTAAATATTTTGCATTCCTAACTAATTTTGACTGTACAAAAATATCAAAATTTGTTGCTGTTATTATGGTGACGAGATCAGTCTTGACTCGACGTGGAGCGCAAGATATTTACTGGTTGCGAATTCCGTCTGGTCATTTTAAAGCCGATAAATCACATTTTACAACGCGTAGCACGCGTCAGACGGTTTTAAGTAAAAAACGGTTGGAGCGCAGGGAAGTGGCTGGAAGCTTCCTTGAAGCCGAAGGTGCGGCAATGCAAATTACAAAATAAACTATGATTTTTTTTTCAAATGTATCTTTGCTGCATTGAAAAATAAGAAAATAAAATAGTTCTCAGAATTTGCCGGTCCAATGTCAGAGCACTGAACTAGGGTACAAAGTCAAGCCTCGTGCGTTGTTCCTCTACATGGAATTCAAATAAAAGGAAACAATGAGTATACATTTTTTAAAGAAAAAAAAAAAAAAAAAATGGAACAATAACAAAAATATTGTAAAACCGTATTAAAAAAAAATAAATAAAATTTGTAGTAACGTCTGTATCGATCATCGACACGTAACGATCGATTGATCGACAAGGTGTCAAAAATTCGATTACTTCGCTCGATCGACAATTCCATCGTCACGCTTCAAGTGATTCCTGGTTGTAAGACTTGAACGCATTCTCTGACCGTTTCGAATTACAAGTACGTGTAACACAGGCTCGATATTACTACCAAGTTGACACTGCAAAATAATAAAAATAAAAAATAAAAAATAATAGAACAAAAAATTGTCGGTCGAGGAAATTCTCGAGGCGCCCGGACAATGGTAAGTCAATACGAGGCGGTCCAGGTTCATTCACGATTGCTCCAGCTGATATACGAAATGCTCTCGCCGTGTATGAGACGTGAATGCGTACCACGAGCGACGAGGAAGGTGTGTCCTCTCGCAATGCGCGCGCGGTCGTACAGAGGCGGATATATCGCGGACGGGAATGTCTATTGTCGGTAACTCGTGTCGATCTTACACGTGTATTTAGTACGCACCCGATATGTTCGTGATGTGATCGTTTATGGTACCCGCGATGTATAATATCGACGGCATCGCCATTGAATCGCGGCGCGCAATATTTGTCAAGTCGTGGCGCCGGCGAACGATTCACGCCCTTTGGAGTCTCGCCGGTCGTCGGTTTCCACATGCTCGTTCGAAAGTTTCACTCTAATTAAAATGCATGGAATCAGGGCGGCCTTTTGGCCTGGGGCATTTTTCGTTAGGCGTGATTGTATTCAAAATTACATTTTTTTGATTTGTTTGTAAAGTAGGATGTCTATTTTTAATTAATATTCAACCCCGGGACCTCAATAAACTGCACGTCTATTTATTATCATTCCAAGGGTTTATCATTGAACATTTTTTCATAAAAATAAAGTTATGTAAAACGCCTTTCGAATTCAAATTGAAAAATAATATTTCTTTAGTTACAGGTTGAAAAAATAAATAAACTGGTCCAGAATCCCCAATAGAAAAACCTGTTCTTGAAGTCTGGAGCTTAAAAAATGCACAGTCGTCAAACTCTGATGCTCCAGCCGGAAGGCGCGATTCGATTAATCACTCGCTCCGCGTCTTCCTGCTCGCAGGTTTCTCGGCCCGCGACCTCCGAAGGTAGCCCGAAAATCTCGCAGCTCGATTTGTCGGCGTTATTACGAAATGAATCGGTAACAAATGCTCCGCATAACTTTCCAACCCGAGCGTCTCAGTACCCGGTCGGAAGCTATATTTAGGCTGGCGGAGTCCTTCATGGTGAGCACACAGTTTTCTTCAGAGCGCTGCTCGCCGGTCTAGCCCCCCATCACTTTCGTCTCGTTTCATCACGGTATAGTGCACGCGTGTACGTGAAGCTATGTTGGCAAATAACGTGGCGCGAGCCGCCACGACTGCGACTGCGCAGAAGCCGAAGAGACTTAGTCGCTTGCTTTCAAAATAAAGAGATCGGTGGGCGGGTGCGGTAGACTCAAAGATATTTCGCGTTGCACCCGATCGGGCCGATCGTTCGATATTAAAACCGGACAATTGGTGCAATCCTCGTGGGCGACTCGGCGCGCGTGCGCGCATTGTGCCTGCAGATATCGCCCGCTTTTTCTTCACCACATTCGCGGAATTGCAGGCGTGTCGGAGGTCCCTTTTGAATTTTTCTGCCTCCCCCTCCCCCGTTACCGCCCCCACCCGCACCTGCGGTCGGTCTCGCCTGGTAAGCGGTCAAAACCGCAGTGAATTATGGTGTTTCGCAACCAAAATTGGTCTAGCATTTCGGGCGAGAAACGCACTGAGGCAATCAAAACGCATTGCAAATATTTGATCGATAGAATTTTATGAAAATTATTTATTTTGTCGATTTTCAAGTAGTATTTTTTCATGACGGGGTGGAATTAATTTTTTTTTGCTCATAAATTCGAGGGTTGTTGTTATTAGTTTTTATTGGTGTTTAGGTGTTGGACAAGAAAATCGGTAGCATTAGCCGATTTCTATTGTAAACTTGATACGCATCGCGAAGATCCTTGAGGAACACGGATTTATTTTTAGCTTTGGGCGTTAAGTTGCGATGATTACACACTGTCATTTGTGGCTTTTACGCTTGGGCGAGTCAAACGCTTTGTGACATCAGAGATCGAGGAGATATCGGTAGAAACCGAACCGCAGTTGATACACTAATTTACACACTTCAAATGAAAGTGAACTGAGAAACATTCGGTGGGACGGAATACCAATAATTCCGTTACCGGTTGCATTAACGAATACAAATATTTTCGTCCTGTTTCCTTTATTGTTAATTTTTACATGACACCCCAAAAGGAATATGGCACAGTTACAATCCTTCTTAAACCTATATTTTCATTCATTTGCATTTCGTTTCGTTGCTTCTAGTTAGTGAACACGTAATCTATTACACAAGATTCTTAATTATTGACTATCAATAATCAATTAATCAGTTATCAATTACACGTTTCCTCATTCATTCTGCAGTCTGAAGTTGAATCGCCAAATTAGTATTGTCTGAAATTTCCCCTGTATTTCTCCTTGGGAAGAGGTGGAAGGTAGCCACCCTCGTCTTTTGCCTCAGCGGAAGCCTGAGCTAAGGACTCGGCGGTGGCCTTGGCCAGGGTAGCCAGGTGATCAGCCTTGAGGCGAGCGACTTCGTCGGTGTCGATCACGCGGCCTTCCATATCCAGCGGGGCAAAAGGCCCCGAGTATCCTTTGACAACGTTGTTCAGGAGAACCGACGTCTCGCTCTGTTCAGCGGCCGGTGCACCGTAAGATGACGAGACCGAGGATGACGAGGCAGACGCGGCGGAAGCTTCAGCCTGCGCGTGAGCCTGGGCCAACGCGGCGACGTGTTGAGCCTTCAATTGTGCAACTTCCTGCGTATCGACTACCTGACCATCCTGGGAAAGTGGCGCCGGAGCTCCAGTGTAAGCGATCTTCGCCGCGGGTGCGCCATAAGTGGCAGCGGGTGTGCCATGTGCGGCCGGAGACGGATAGAACAGTTTGGTCGGAGCCTCATAGTAAAGTCCGTCCTCTTCGGAGGACGTGGATTCGGATGCCGCTTCTAGAGCTGCAGCCTCGGCGTGAGCCTTCTCCAGGGCGGCGAGACGTTCGGCCTTCAACTGGGCGACTTCATCGGTGTCGATGACTCGTCCGTCTTCTCCGAGAGGTGCGGGGGGTCCGTTGTAAACCTGCTGTGTGGCTTCTGCTTCCTGGATGGGCGCTGGAATAGCCTGGACTTTCTGAATCGGCGCCTCGTAGATGTACCCTTGGGAGGAGGATGAGCTGGATGCAGACGTGGACGAAGTTGCGCTCAGAGCAGCTTCCATGGCTGCGATTGCCTCAGCCTCGGCGTTGGCTTTCGCCAAGGTAGCCAAATGTTCAGCCTTCAACCTGGCGACCTCTTCAGTGTCGACGACACGACCGTCCTGACCGATGGTGGCGAAGGGTCCGTTGTAAATTGGTTGGGGTTGCGCCTGGACAGTGGGTGCTCCGTAGACAGAAGCCGGAATGGACTGGATTTGTTGAGCCGGAGTCTCGTAAGTGTAGCCTTCGGAGGAAGATGAGCTAAATGCAGCTGAAGACTCAGCCGCGGAAGCAGCAGCGGATGCAGCAGCTTCGGCACTGGCTTTCTCCAAAGTCGCGATGCGCTCGGCTTTCAATTGAGCGACCTCCTCGGTGTCAATCACACGTCCGTCTTGTCCAAGGGGAGCAGCAGGTCCGCTGTAAACTTGGTTCGGCTGTACGGCTGGTGGACCATAAGAGTTCACTGGTTGAAGTTCCTGGATTTTTTGAGCTGGCGCCTCGTAAGAGTAGCCTTCGAAAGAGGATTTGATGCCCAATGCAGCTTCCATGGCTTCGATGGCTGCAGCCTCGGCGTTTGCCTTCTCCAGTGTAGCCAGATGTTCAGCCTTCAATTTGGCGACTTCGTCGGTATCGATGACGCGGCCGTCCTGTCCGATAGGAGCGAAAGGTCCGGTGTAAATCTGCTGGGGCTGGATTTTCGTTGTGGGTGCACCGTACAATGAGGCTGGAATGGCCTGGGTCTGTTGAACTGGAGCCTCATGCGTGTAGCTTTGGGAGGAAGACGAACTGAAATCAGTTGTGGAAGCAGTTCCGGAAGCAGTTGCGGAAGCGGCGGCGGAAGCAGCGGCAGCAGCAGAAGCTTCAGCACTGGCCTTCTCCAAAGTTGCGATGCGGTCAGCCTTCAATTGAGCCACCTCCTCAGTGTCGACAACACGTCCGTCTTCTCCGAGAGGAGCCGGGGGTCCGGTATAACTTTGTTGGGGCTGCGCTGGAACTGAGGGTGCTCCGTAAGTTGCAGCTGGCGTGTCCTGGAATTTCTGAGCTGGCGCCTCATAGGAGTAGCCTTCGGAAGAGGATTTGATGCCCAAAGCAGCTTCCATGGCTTCGATGGCTGCAGCCTCGGCGTTAGCCTTCTCCAAGGTAGCCAGATGTTCAGCCTTCAATTTGGCAACTTCTTCAGTGTCAATGACACGGCCATCTTGTCCAATAGGAGCCAAGGGTCCATTGTAAGTCTGCTGAGGTTGCGCTTGGATTGAAGGCGCTCCATAAGTTGCAGCTGGAGTGTCCTGGAATTTCTGAGCCGGTGCATCGTAGTTGTAGCCTTCGGACGAAGAAGTTCCCAATGCAGCTTCCATGGCTTCGATGGCAGCAGCCTCAGCGTTAGCCTTCTCTAAGGTAGCCAGGTGTTCAGCCTTCAATTTGGCGACTTCCTCAGTGTCGACGACTCGTCCATCTTCTCCAATAGTGGCAAAGGGTCCATTGTAAGCCGGTTGAGGTTGCGCTGGAATGACGAGTCCTTCGTAAGTCGCAGCTGGGGTGTCCTGGAATTTCTGAGCAGGCGCCTCGTAGCTGTAACCTTCGGAAGACGATGAACTCAAAGCAGCTTCCATGGCTTCAATGGCTGCAGCCTCAGCATGAGCTTTTTCCAGGGTAGCCAGATGTTCAGCCTTCAACTTGGCGACTTCCTCGGTGTCAACGACTCGTCCATCTTCTCCAATCGTAGCAAAGGGTCCGCTGTAAGTCTGCTGAGGTTGCGCCGGGATTGTCGCGGCTCCGTAAGTCGCAGCTGGAGTGTCCTGGAGTTTCTGAGCAGGCGCCTCGTAGTTGTAACCTTCGGAAGACGACAAACCCAAAGCTGCTTCCATGGCTTCAATGGCGGCCGCCTCGGCATGAGCTTTCTCCAGGGTAGCCAGATGTTCGGCCTTCAATTTGGCAACTTCTTCAGTGTCAACGACACGTCCGTCCTGTCCCAACGGTGCAGGGGGTCCGTTGTAGGCCTGCTGAGGCTGAACAGGAGCTGCAGGTGCGCCATAACTGGCACCTGGGGCAATTTGGGCCTTCTCGACCGGTGCCTCGTAGCTGTAACCCGCGAAGGTAGACGAGCTGGATTCGGCCGCGGGTGCACCGTAAGTTTGCTGAATTCTGACTTCAGGTGCCACAAAGGAAAAGCCCTTTGCCGCGAAACCCGACGTCGTTGCGAACGACGCAGCCTTGGCTTGAGCCTCGGCGAACGTGGCCAGATGCTCGGCCTTCAATTTCGCGACTTCCTCGGTGTCAACAACTCGTCCGTCCTGTCCCAGGGGAGCCGGGGCTCCGCTGTATCTCGCGTGTTCCGCGTGAACGACGAAGGTCGGGATGTACTGGAATCGTAGCGACGAGTCGGAACCAGTTTCGTCGGTGGCGCGCGCAGCTGCTGCTTCTGCCGCTGCCGCTGCTTCTGCCTCGGCGGTCGCCTTGCTCAGTGCTGCAAGACGCTCGGCCTTGAGCCGAGCGACCTCAGCGGTGTCGACGACGCGACCGTCCCCGTCCAGGGGCGCCGGCGGACCTTGGTAACCCGCGACGTGATTGGCGGTTGCAGAGAAGGTGGAGGAAGATGAGGAAGAGGAGGCGAACGAGGATGCGGCTGAAGACGTGGATGCGGCTGAATGCGAGACCTTGGCTACTGCCGCCAAATGGGCAGCCTTGACAAGGGCCACTTCCGGCGTCTCAATGACCCTTCCGTCCCTGTCCAAAGGCGCAGGGCCATTGTAAAGGTAGACGTGCGGTTTGGCTGCAACCGCGGCCACGCAAACTGCTAAAATCTATTATTAAACAAATGCGTTAGAATAAATAAAGCAAATTGTAATAATAATATAAAATTATAACAGTAATAAGAATGATAATCAGTAAATAATAATAAACTAGTACCAATTGTTGTAATTTACAGTTTATATGTATTTATTTACAATGAACAAGTTAGAAACGAATATTTTAAACAATTTATTAACAATTTTTCTATTCTTGTAAAGATTGCAAAATTTTGTGAAGATTGAGAAATATTAATAATGATCAGAATTAGTTTGGAGAATAGTCTTGAACTCACTGCGAACTTCATTGCTGTTCTGCCTGGGCTTTGGGGTTGTGTGACGATGTGAGGATCCGCCGCGGCTTATATACCACCCGGATCATCCCAATTTTCTTTCATTTTCAAACGCCCCACCACGCGGCGCGCATCATCTTATCGCCGAGTGAATCTCCGCCCATCAGCAGGGAATTTCACGGACAATGTGAAAGCCTAATTTGTGGACGGGACGACACCGAGGTCTCTCGCAATGCCATTGCCGCGGTGCATTTACTGCACCAGTAGCGCGCGCTCGATACATAACGAAAGTCAATACAGTATACGAACGTGTAATGACGGGCCTGACAATTACCGCTTTACGATGTCTGTGCTCTGTCGTAAGAAATCCGGTAAATAAAAGCAATTTCGCCGAATTCACTTGAAATTTATAATTTTTCGTCAATTAATTGATAAAATTAAGGAATGAAACTGATGCAACGCGTCGTCGACGCTGGAATCAACGTTACACAATTACTGTCAATTGCTGAAACTGGTCCAGTCTTATTATTGAATCGAGTAATTGCAACCCGGATCATATGTGGATCTCTTCAATTAATTTTTTGAGATGCCCGGTGACGAAAAAAAAATCTTTTTTCTTGAGAATTCTTCTAAAATTCGTGGATTTAATTTCGACTAAAAAAGAACTAAGATGGAGCCTAGTAATTTTTTTTAGGAATCAAGGTCCTCTCATGAAAATCCAACCAACTCGGTTGACCTTGAATTCAGGAATTTCTTCGTTACGCTGCGAGAGACAACGCTCGATCCGTCGAGGGCTGCACCGATGATTAATTCACCTATTGCTCCACTGTGCTAAACCAAGAATAGAAACAATTGTACAACGTCTCGTTTTATCGAGCTTCCGCGATTTCGCGTGATACTCGCACGTAATTTTCGCAACATTTCAATTCTACTGGGTTGCTGCGGCCTGCGCACTGTACGTCCCGGTCTCGTTTACCTTGCAACACGTTGTGCCGGCCCTGCGAGATTGAAGTTGTCGATTTTATCCGGCGCCATCTGTGAAATTGCCTAGATCGACGTAGACTCAAATCCAGTGTCAAATTTACCACATTGGACTAGTCTTTACAGTCGGGCTAGAGACTTTTAGATATTTAATTTTTATCACGACATTTGACAATTGGTCAGAAAAAAAAAATTCAAGAAAAATACCCGATTTTCGCGTTTTTCAGCGAGTGAACTGAACCAGCGGGAAATTTGCCATCGGATTGGGTTTTCAAACTTTACGAAAACGATCTTTTTTTTTTTCTAAAAACTCAAGGACTAAACTCTTACGCTGCATATCCTCCGTTGAATTCTTTGCGAAAATACTTGTAAAAAAACTTATGACAGATAGTTGATCGACAATAGCCGTTTCAGATCCTTGTGCCTCCGCGACGCTATGCGCTGGAAAAGTGTATTCAACTCGGCGCGATCAGTCTCATTGCCAGGCGAGTGAAAAATGTCGTTGGCGCGCGATGCTATCGCGCGTTGGTAGCTCTCATTGAACTCGGACGTCGGTCATGACTGCGCAGCGTAGGTACGACTCGCGCATGGCTCGCCGCACCGCGACGGACTAGACGCAGAAAAATCTCGAGGCGTAACACACAGAAGGCAGAGTGCAACGTGCGACCCGGTCGGCGAACCAGGACGCAGGTTACCACAGCGCACCCGACAACACAACGACACATTGGCTTCTACATTAAAAGTTGCGACATCGAGCTGGGTGCGAGCGGTGAATTGCGAGAATTCTCCCGCTCGTTACTCTCACGGATCTGTCAACGCGCATTTTTATTTGTCCATTTTTATTATATTTTTTTTTTATTGTCATATATTTTTTTTTCATCTGGATCCTATCCCGTTTGTATTGGGCGGCGAGTGACACGCGTTTATAATGCAGCAACGTGCATTCAACGCACTCGATCATAAGTTATGCCACGAGGCGTGCGCGACGGCGATCGATCCGCGAGACTCGGTGCGTGTTTCGAGCAACAGGTGAACTTTGATGGAATTCGCTCTGGCGGCCTGTGTAATGGTCGCGTTAAGATAATCGGATTCCAATCGATTGTAGTATGTGCAGCCTCGAGAATTGTATCACGTCCCTCGGATTGCGAAACGCGTATCCTTTTGGCACTTGTTTATTTTTTGATTTTGTATTTTTTATTTGACTGTCATACATTTTGCATAATTTCTTATTTCTTTTAAATCCCCGATAACGGAAATAATTTCGGGTAATTTATTTTCAATTCCCAAAAAATATTGTTTATCAAATTTTGTTGTATAAAAAAAGGACGTTATATCAAATAAAATATTTTGTTGTTTTGTTTTTTCAAATTTAATTTCCGATAGATGTGTGTAGCTCATTGAAATACGCTAATCAAGTGTCATTATACGAATGCTCGCATTAATAATGGGTGTAAGCGGCCGACAGGTCGCGAGTCGTCCCGCGTTCCTCGGGAATGCGGCGCGAGTAGCGATCGAGAGTAAACCCGTCTTATATGCGACCGCTTCGCGGATCAGTTTAACGCTGTGTCACGGGCTCGCGCTCGTGTTCCTCCGTTTTCCTGCAATAATCGCCGCAAGGTCGCGCGCGGCCGTGAAGACTCGGGCGTTCTCTAACGGCTCGCGTGCGCACCACCCGATAAATGCAATTACTTCCAAGCGCGTCTAACGGTCACGGCAATCGATACTGCGTATTGCTGCAAAGCCCCAGTGTATTTGAGAAAAATACACTTTTTTATTTTTTTTAATGGTTTTATGATTTTTGAGATTTTATTTGTTCAAGTACTCGCCGAAATTATTCTTATTCATGCAACAATGGTGGAATTAATTAATGAATACAAATTCATCAAGGGAAAAAAAATTATTTCGCCAGCAAACAACCATTCATTTTTTTTCCAAACGAAAAAGTTGCATTAGGAAAAATCTATTAAAAAGTTCGTGAGTAACCATTGTTGTCGATTTATTCGGCATCTGATTGGTCGTTGGGAAACCGGCAGCAGTTTGATGTTTAATTATCGCGAAATTTGGCAGTTTGTCAAAAAAAAATCGTTTTTCGCGTTTTTCTTCTCGAATCTTCGATTTTTTCGGGCAAAAACCGGTCATATTTGGAGTCAGCGGGAAATTTCCCATCGCATAGGGTTTTAAAACTTCGTTAAATCGAAAAAAAAAATTTTCGCCGAAAAGCAAGGTCTTCGGCGAAACCGACCGCGTCATTGTTTCTATGGTGCCTAAAAAAACCATGATATAGTAAATTCCCTTTTTATTTCATATTTGATTAATCACCGCAAAAAGTCGCATTGAAACATCTCGTTCGCCTTGCTTGAATCACTTCCTGTGTCGTCTCGACCAGAAACTCTTCCCTGTAAAAAATAAAAAATAAAAAAAGTCCGCTTCATGTCCAAACGCTCCATAAATTTTCGATCCCCTTTCGAGAAAAGTCGAGCGATCGGGCTGGCGGAGATCGTCGATCGCAGCGAGAGCGCGGTCGTGTATATATTTCTCTCGTTGAAATGTCAATGTTAATGAACGCCCTGGGCGTCGTTGCGCCGCTGCCGCTGCCGCTGACGGATCGGCGGACCTCGCGTCCTCGCGTGGCACACACGCCAGACCGGCCGGGCACGCGCCCGTAACTACCGCGAGCGGCGAGACGTCCGACGTGTGTGCACGTGAACACGCGTCCGCGTGTACGGACGAACAATGTATACGTACCTTATGGACATTTTTTTTTCGTCTGTGTGCGGCGCGTTAAATGTTACGGGGTAGGGCTATAAGGTAATAGATATAGACATAGGAAGCGGAGCATTTTCTTGGGTGTGTCGCGAGCTGCTGCTGCCGCTGTGTCGCCGCTACTGCCGGTGCAACACGTTGCATCAGGGGTGGGGCGAGAGTCTATCCCCCTGATCGCACGCTGTGCGAGCGAATCTCTATAAATTGGACGAATCGAGCACTGCCGAGCCATGCAGACTCGTAGCACCGGAACACCAGCATCCACAAAGACCAGATCGACACTCTTTTCAGCCAAGATGATTAGAACCGTGAGTATATTTTCAGACTATTTTTTTTTTATTCATTACACGGCATTTCGAGGGAAATTTTTTCGGGTAAATTTTTTAAAAAATTACGATTTTTTGTTGGTGGAAAATGGGGTGGCAATATAAAAATATTTTTAGTAATCTAAAAAAATGTATCTTGGATTTTTAGAAATAAAGAGAAATAGAAAGGTATAGAGGACATTTTTTCCATCAAATTATTGTTGTTCTGATCATTTTTTAGATGTTTAAAAAAAAACTGTAATTGCTTAAACAAGCAACACCATAAGAGTAAAAAATCTATATTGAAGCCCCTGGGGCGACGATTTATCGATTCGTCGCCAACGATGTGAAAAATAATTTTACTCGTCCATGGACGTCGGTCGCGTTGCTATAAATAGTTTCCGAAAATGTTCAATTGCCCCCTCCCCCTCGCTGCGCCTCAGGTCCCATCGAGACGTATAACAGACAGGTGAAAGGAGCAGGGAAACCGTCGCAGGTCGTGACGAAAGCGCATAATCGACTTGCTCAATGTTTTTCGAAATTTGTGACGACTAGAATATTTCGCTTCAATATTTTTTTCTTTTTTTTTTGTTTTCACAGATTATACTATCAGCGATGATCGCGACGGCTCTGGCGGAGCCTCAGTGGTACGGCGGACCGGCTGGTTACGGTGCTCACGCGGGCTACGGCGCTCACGGCGGAGCCGCACCACTCGGGCCGGACGGTCGCGTGGTCGACACGCCGGAAGTCGCGCAGCTCAAGTCCGCCCACCTGGCTGCGCTCGCCGACGCCAACGCTCGTGCGCCTAAGGTTCCCGGCGGCGGAGCTTACAACCCCGCTGAGGGTGCATACCACGCGCCCAGCTACGGACCGGCCGCCTATGGCGCTCACTACAGGTAGAGATATGGTTTCATTTTTTCGCCGGAAATTTTTCAGACGGTTCGATGAGAATCGATCGATTGGACTTGTTGGTAGCTGCGAATTTATAGTTCCGGGTTTGAAAAAATACAGAAATATATTACTCGGTTGCAACGAATTAATATCTCCCGATGAAAAATTCGTCGAGCTAAATAATTAATTCCGTTGGTATAAATAAAGAGTCGATTAGTGCGATCGAATAATTAATTTTTCACCGAGAAAAAAAGGATCGCAACTATAGTTTAACGGCTTGACCGGTTAACTCTGCATGTTAAATCGTGCACATCAACTGCACCGATAATTACGATCTCGACCTTTTTTTTTTTCTTTTTTCATTTAACTTTATTTTAATGACAATAAATCATATTTTTAGTGGACCTCCCGCGCCTCTCGGACCGGACGGTCGCGTGGTCGACACCCCCGAGGTGATCCAAGCGAAGGCCGTGCACTTCTCGCTGTTCAACGCCGAGGCCCAGCGAGCACCGGCTGGACCGGCGAGCCACGGAGGAGACTCGGGCGCCTGGAATCCGTCGTGGGACGGTCAATGGAACAATCAGTACTAAGCGGCCGACTCATGAAAAAAAAATGGAAAATCAATTAGACGCATCATCCGAAAGCCAATTTCGACCGTTCCCCGTGGAAATTCACCGTTCGTTCGTCGAGATGTCGCGCAGCGCGTTCGACCTGCCCGGACGAACCTGACCTGACACAATCGATTGGTCTGCCTCGAAGCGGCAGATCGATTGATTGTGCGTCGGGTGCGTGCGACGAATTTCTCGAGAAATTCTGCGGCTCTCTCGTACCTCACACTCTTATCTACCTCCACCGAGAGACCGAAATTTTTCACGTCGTTTTTTTTTATATCTTCGTCATAGATTTATAGTTACGCGCGAAAAAACATAAACTACCTCATCCGTATCAGGTATCGACGAATGATCGGACTGAAAAAAGTCATAAGTGAAAATTACGAACAAGAACTTTTGAGCTGCAAAAATCCTTTGGCCCTTTTTTTGCAAATTTTCCATGCACACACTGCCGACCCACGGAACCACTCACTGCCTACCCCCCCTGCACTTTTTATAGTTACCTGCGAAACAGCCGTTTTTTTTTATATACGATCAACGTCTGAAAATGTTCGATCTCTTCGCTCAGCGAAAATTTCGTTGTCCCCTCCAATATTGATGCTCTGCGATTGAACTGACAAAATAAATGCGTGCTCAAGTGAAACTTCGTGTTTTTGCAACTTATTTACCTGCGCCAATTAAAAAAGCAATGATTATGGCGAAGACATTTATTTTTCATTATATAATCAAGTGTCTACAATTTATTTCATTTATCTCAATTAAAAGTTAATAACTAAGAAAAAACTTTTTTATAATAAAACATTAGATCAATAGAATAATTGAATACAAAAAAGTTAAAATTATCGTATAAGATGATTCGATGTAGATAATTCGAAAATCGATATAGGTTAGCAAATAGAGACAAATGTAGATAAATTCTCGTCACGAGGTTAGGTCAAAGATCACGGAGTTGACATTCCCTCTCGTCGCGAAATCCTTTTTCTCTTTCATCGCTTCGATCGCGCGTCTCGCTTGTCGCGTCGTCGATCGGTGGGTCGCGGAGGGAGAAGGATCGAGATCGAGCGTCGCAACCGGTTTTCTTATCTCGCGCAGAACGAGTAGCTCGGTTCATTGTGAGCCGCGTGTGCAAGGACGCGTTTGTTCATGCCTGACGAGGAATGCGGCAACGCGAGCACCTCCGTTGTTTCTGCTCCCGGCCGGGACGATTATTTGCCAGGGGTGGGCCGCCTATTACGCAGCGAACTTTCTTCCTAGTTCATTACATTTTTTTTCATCGTCGACAACACATTTCTTATCGATAAGAGCTGATAAGCTGCGAATTTAATCGTGTAATCACGTAACACGTGCTCTCGTTTCATACGAGCCGACAAGTGGCCGCTCTGTCGCACTTTCGACCGATCTCGCGGTCCATAAATTACACAGTCATAACATTGACTCGGCAACTCTGTGCAATCGACACATTGAACATTGAAGTGTCACCACATCCTGGAATCAAGTAACTAAAAAAAAATTCACGACACAACTTCCTGTAGAAAAAATTATACTTAATTCTCCTTCTCAAAAAAGAAAAAAATTATTTCTTCGTACGAGTCGATGAGTCAGCTCCGAAGCGAAACCTCTCATCGCGACCGACTGAATTAAACTGTATTTCTACGATTTCTCAATAGCCACGTTTTCCCATTGTCTGCGCTTTACTTGGCAATATCCTGCCTGCTCCGCCGGCGGAGAATAATTTGATAAAGAGAGGAGAAACAAAATGAAAAAATCGCAACTATCGACGAGGGGTTGCATTCCCATCGGATGAATTCTTATCGCGTCCGCCGATGTCGGCTCGGATGTTGCGTAAGTCGCTGTGTGGCCACCGCCGAGCTCTGCCGTAATATCGCGCCGACCCGAATGCGAGTTAAGTCATGGGAGTGCTCTTCCTTTCGATTTCTCATTGGCCCGTTGGCCCGCCCACCTATGGCCTGTACCTTCCACGCGGAGTCTCGCGCAGCCACCCGGCCTACCCAGCATCTACCCAGGCAGAGTGACTAAGCTGGTGCCGTGGCTGCGCCGGTGTAGGACGACGACAGAATGGGTGCACGTCGACGACCCACGCGCGCCTTCTCGCTGTTCGACTCGCTCAGACCAATCCATATTGCACTGTGCGCTCATACGAAATGGTACACACAATTCCTATTATCACGAACGAGCCATTTGTTACACCAGCCCGAAGAATACACCTTGCAGTGAGAATTTTTTTATTTATTTTCCCACAAATGTCACGTGTTAATAATTTTTTATAATTTGATAACAAAGATGACGAAGTTTTGATTCTTGATTTTTACCCACGCGCATTATCTCGCCGATCGACTCGCCTAGGCCAGTCCATACTGCACTGCGGGTATTCGGAACGGTAAACACAATTCCTACTATCGCGAACGAGCCATTCAATACGCTGACTCGAAGGATACACCTTGCAGTGAACATTTTTTATTTTAATTTGCCACAACTGTCATCTGTTGATAATTTTTAAAAATGCGATAACAATGATGAAGAAGTATTGATTCTCGATTTTGAACCCACGTACGCCTTGGTGACTCGCCCACGAACGAGTTATTTGTTACACTCGAAGGATACACCTTGACGTGAGAATTTTTTTTATTTCATTTGCCACAACTGTAGCGTGTTGATGATTAAAAAAATAATAACACTGATGAAGATCACGTCTTGATAATTTAAAAAAATCAATAAGACTAAGATGATCACAATTAGTTTTAATTTTTTTTAGTTTTCAGGATAATCAAAATTCAACTACACGGAAACGTAAATAGAGGAAAAGTGTTATTTACAATTTAAGTACATTTGTCATGCGCGCTTATTTCGCGAAAAGCTCGAGTCGATCTTCACAAAATAACGTTGCGACATCGTCGGATCAATCGACATGTCGTGCAGTCAATTTGTGCGATGCGTTAAACTTGTCTAGGAAAACGATGGTATTTATTCGTTATATATATATTGTTAATGTTTTATGTAGAAAAGCTGGTGCTCCCGGAGGGCGCCGAGGGCGGTGGCGTAGGCGTGCGCCCGAAGATGAGCTTCCTTAGCCTGGGCGACTTCCGGCGTGTCGAGGACCCGACCGTCCGGGGCCAGAGGCGCCGGGGGACCTCGGTAAACTGTCGGCGTTAAGTGCAACGTGTACGGTGTTGCCGACGGATGTTGAGCCTGAGCGTTGTCGTGGTGAACGCTGTGGTCGTCCCAGACGTCGTTGTGCGAACCGTGGTAGTCATAGTCCGGGGCTGCCTTGGCCGCGGCGTTCGCGTGGGCCGCCAGGTGAGCTGCTTTGGCTTCCGCAACCTATACAATTTTTTTTTTTCAATTGAATTATTTTTCACTCTTAGATATTTAGAATTATTTATTTTCAAAATATTCCGATTTTTTAAATGAATTTCCGTTTTTTTTTTAAATCTTAGAGGTTGTAATTTTATGTTCGACTGAATTTTACCTCAGGAGTATCGATGACTCGTCCGTCGTGATCGAGAGGAGCCAGCGGTCCGCGATAAGGCTGCGGATGTTCCTCGTAACTGCGGCCCGCAGATTCTACCGGCGCTTCCTCCCAGACCGGATGGTGTGGATACTGCGAGAGCCGCGCGGCGGCTGCCGCGTGCGCTGCGAGATGAGCCGCGCGCGCGTGCGCCACTTCCGGCGTGTCCATCACCCGTCCATCGCTGCTCAGCGGCGCCGGAGGTCCTCGGTAGCCGTAGTACTCGCCGCTTCCCGGCCACTTGAGGTGCTCGGCCACCGCTAGCGTGGCGAACAACGTCGAGCCGATCAGCTGCAGAGTCATCGAACAAAAGAAAAAATTGTTATCGTCAGGCTGAAAAAAATTGATTTTATGATTTTTTTAAATTCTTAATTTCCGAAGAAAGTCAAAGACAAAGCAGAAGCCTCGAAAGATCACGTCACGCGAGAACATTCGAACGTACAGGTGGAAATCAACGAGGCGCTTGTGTTTTGTACCGAGACAGCCAGAAGGCAATTAGCGCGTGAGTTTCGGCCGTAAATGCAGACGAGTCCGAGGCGACGCGAACGTTTTCACTGGATTTCCCTTCGCGCGAGAGAAAATTCTCGGTTTGCTTCGAACGTGTCGTCGCAGTCGAAGACTCTCGATTTCACCGCGACTCACTAGTCATAATAATATTTTTTAATGATTATAATCATCATTTTTATTTTTTAAAAATCCGATTAATTCTGATGTCACTTTTTAATTCACAGTTTCCTGTTGCATTTTTTTGTTTGTTTTTTTTTTTTTTTTTTTATTCGCAATATAAATTGCCGATTGATTCGCGTCAACACTTACGAACAATCGCATAGTCGTTATTTTCCTGCAGATTCACCGCACGAACGCGACGACGACGACGAACGAACGAGAGGAAGAACTTTTTTGAGCGTCTCGGCTGGGCTAGAAGTGCGCGACGAGCGACGGCGACGTTGGCTTTTATACAGCTGCGCGTCTTGTCCGGCTCTCGGTGCGCTATCCTCGACCATCCGTGCGCGCGGGTCTTACTCTCCGTGCGGTTCTAAACGCCACGCCCAGGCTGAAAAATACTCTAATTACCCCCTCGGCTCAGACCGCGCGCTCGAGCTTCGGTGTCGCTCTTCTCTCATTACCCCTTTCACGCTTCTGCGCGCCCATCCACGCGACCTTAAGAATGCCTTTCGACGCGCGTCACTTGTCATCGAACTGCCGCATTTTTGTTGCAAACCTATTCAACCCAATTTCATTTTTTTGTAATTGAAAAAACGCGTTTTATGGACTCATGAAGTTGTCGCAAATGTACGACAGATAAAAAAGTAAAAAATTATTTTTGGAGAATAAGTAATATAATTCTTTTAAAGTAAAGTAATTAAAGAAAGGAAAAAGTACTGATTATAACGAAAGTAAAAATCGTAAAGAACATAATTTCATTTTTTCAATAATTGAAAAAATAAGAGATCTGTAAAGGTTTTAACTGCAGTTGTGTACCATGGTACAACGTGTTGTACCATAGTACAATAAAATCTATAGCAATCTAATTTGAATAGAAATCATTTTTTCTTAACAAACGAATTATTTTTTTAAGAATCTGTTTGCTGATTCCGGAATAAAATCGAGCTGCGTGTCGATCGGTTGACGACGACCGGGGGCGAGGGAGGTGGCGAAGGGCTCGATGAAACATTGATCCTCTTCTTCGATGTCATCGCCGCACCGAACGAAACGGTACACCGCGCGTGCGCCGTTAACTATCCACGGTCGGGCTATCGTCTGTCTTCTTTTTTCTGCGGTCTTGCCTGGATTCACGGACGACGGGGTATAATATGGTGCGCGGCAGTCGATACGCGACGGATTCTTCTCGATCTAGCGCGGTCGCGTCAAGGCTGCGCCCTCTTTACTCCCAACGCACTACGTGTTTTCGACCAACCCACCTATCGATCTTCTAGTGTAAATTTACATAATCATCATCGTTTTTATTAGTTTTGGTTATTTTTAGTAAATACATTTTTTATTTTTGCACGCAAATTTTATTTTCGCCCAGCAATAAAAAAAAATAATTGTTTATCTGAGAAATTCGCAAAATTACAATAATTACCATTCGTCATTATTTTTTACTAAATACATTTTTTCTTTTAGCCCGCATTTTTTTTCTCCCAACAATAAATCTAATTGTTTATCCGCGAAAATACTACAAATAAATCACTAGGTAATTTCTCGTGGCTTTCCCGTTCATTGCAAAATTCTTGCGTCTCGTGAAAACCTGGAAAGGGTAAAAAAAAATATAGAAAATAGACCACTGCAACTCTCCCCCGTTGAAAAGTAATGTAAACAATCCTTAGCCTTTTCGTTCAATGTTTTTTTTTATCGACGCTCGCGATCATCACTCGCGGATTTCGCCGCGAGCGTGCGTGAGGTGTCGGTGCCTAAGTTGAAAAAAACATTTTGACGCAACTGCCCGCCATGCAAGACCCTCGGCTGCGGCGTTCGAGAATCCGCGTATCGCGCGATAGACGGATTATTCGAGCTGCCGTGCATCAAAAGTGGAGATACGGTTTGCAGTCACGACGCGCGCGCGATGAAAAATAATCCGCCGCAAGTGCGAGACACTTTTCGTTACATCACACACATGGAGTTTACGTGGCGCGAGTCCTGCGCGCGAGCATCTCCGTCGATAATCGCCGATAACCGGCTGGCCGGACTCTCCAATTTCGTATCTCGCGCATCTGGAACTTTCACGGGGAAACGGTTCTACCATTCGCCATCAGATTGGCAGAAGTTGGTCGAGTCCAAGTCCGCGGCCTGAGAAACTTCGACGTGCGAAACCCGAAAAATGTGCTGCTGGTCAATTCGTTAATTTATGAAAAAAAAAAAAAATTAAATAAAAGGTAATTTGGGCGTCGACTCGGTTCGGATTTTATTTCTTTATTATTATTCAATTGCTACGAATTTTATTCGTTGAATCGTCGAATTACATCGTCAGTTGAGGCTTCAAAGTATCAAAATGTTCAGGACTCGATCGGCACTCAATTAATTACCGACGGTTCAATGAAAGCAATCAGTTTTTTTTTTACTGCGCCCGTTTATTAACATCAGTGTAGGAAATGCCTCGAGCTGCCTTGTGTTGACTCGGCGTTGACGTCTTGCATCGTCATGACACTTCGACTGGTTCGGTAATAGGATCGAGCTCGCGATCGGCTGCTCGGAGAATCGGCAGCAACGCGCGGTTGACGTGGGTCCTATGCGCACGCGTCTCAGTCCCGGCCGTATGGAAAAACAGAGAGAGAGATAGGGACCGTCTAGAAAGAGAGATAGAAACAACTTGCGCAAGGGCCGCGCGGTGTAAGTACCCACTATTCACGCAACGAACGCGCCCGCGAACATTGCGGTATCTTGTAACACGAATAATTCGACGAGCGCGACGTAACGAGCGCGGCCACGAGACTCGATGTTTGCGTATGTATATCGCGATGTGCATCGACTCCCTAATCGAAAAAAAACGAAATGAATTTAACAAGGAGAAACAGAGCACGAAACGTACTCACCGATTAAATTGATTTTTTAGCCGTTACTTTTGTTTCTGAAAATAATTCACCCGCAATTTAATGCAATTTAATGGTGAATATGTTTCGTGTCAGCGAAACATTCGCTGTTTGATTGAAAAAAAAGTCCTGACGATTCGCCTATGCCTCGATGGAGTTTCCCGTCGGAAAGTTGGCAATGCGCAGCGCGTTGATTTATGAGGATAATCGCGCGAAGCGCCACACGACCAATTTCGCATTTTGCGCTAAACGCTTGAGATTTTAGGCTACCCGAGACTCCCCGACGTCTCTTTCTGTCCCTACGTCTCACCGCGTGTGTGAACCGAATTCGTAATATCGAGGTTAAAATTGCTTTGTCATACACGGTTTCCCGCGTCGCGCATTCTTCCCGCCGCTGAGATCTACCGCGGTGACTCGTACGCGATTACCAAAGCGTCTCGCGGGGGATATAAATACCCGGTGTGTGTGGTACGAGATTGTAATTAAAGTCCTGGAAACGCGTCCCACTCGCTCGTTGCGCCCGGCAATCAGTAAAAATTTCGCAGTGTGAGCAACGAACGCACGAAGACTCCGACCGTCGTGACAGCAACAACAGCAACAGTACAGCGACAGTGCAACAGCAGCAGAAGCAGCACCGAATTCACGTATTACTCGATATGACAAAGCTCAGGGGGCGCCGCGCGTTACCATAAACCGCATATTCCGTGTGGCGGCTAATTACGCCCGAGGTGGGCGGACTGTGTGGACGGTTGATGAAACGCGCGTAATGCAAAATGCACAACACAACGACAACAACTGAACGTGCGTCCGGCCTTAGCAGCAGCATAAACAGCAACAGCAACAGCGACATTGATAGCAACAGCGACAGCGACAGCGACAGCGACAGCGACAGCGACAGCGACAGCGACAGCGACAGCGACAGCGACAGCGACAGCGACAGCGACAGCGACAGCGACAGCGACAGCGACAGCGACAGCGACAGCGACAGCGACAGCGACAGCGACAGCGACAGCGACAGCGACAGCGACAGCGACAGCGACAGCGACAGCGACAGCGACAGCGACAGCGACAGCGACAGCGACAGCGACAGCGACAGCGACAGCGACAGCGACAGCGACAGCGACAGCGACAGCGACAGCGACAGCGACAGCGACAGCGACAGCGACAGCGACAGCGACAGCGACAGCGACAGCGACAGCGACAGCGACAGCGACAGCGACAGCGACAGCGACAGCGACAGCGACAGCGACAGCGACAGCGACAGCGACAGCGACAGCGACAGCAACAGCAACGGCAACGGCGATAGCAGTAGCAGCAGCACCAAATTCATGTACTACTCGACATGACGAAGCTAGGGCCTCGGCGCGTTACCATAAACCGCATATTCCGTGTATGCGGCGAATTACGCCCAACGTGGGCAGAGCGTGTGGACGGTTGATGAAACGTGTGCAATGCCGAATGCACAACACAACAGTAACAACAATAACACCGAGCTTGCTGGTTCGCTCGCTCGCTCGGGCAGCGCCGCTTGGGTTGGAAGGGGGCTGCGCCGCTCTGGTTCGGTTCCTGACCTTTCCTTAGCCGTCGCGGCCGCGTCGAGTGAGTCGAGTCTCTCTCAATAACCGCGTCTGCGCTCTGCAATCAGACGAGTATCATGACGCTGCCGCTGTAGCCTGTGGCGCTGGTTGGAGATCGCGCGCCGCGCATTCTTTTCCGTTCTCCCCGAGACGTTCCTTGTTTATTCTCACGAGGTCACGGATGACCTATGCCGCAATCGAATTATATTTCGTATTCCATATACACGCGCGATTTAGAGCTCTCCGCGCTCGCGTTCTTATCGTCTGCACCGCACAACTCGTGCTTGCTTCTCGTGCTCTCTCTCTGTCTATCTGTTCGTGGCCATAAACGGGGGCGGCACGTTTGTGCGGCATATTTCACACGCGAATAATATGGCGCACTTGCGGGAGGAGGCGACGCGCCTCGGGAAATTAGTCGAGAGAAGTTTTGAAGAGAAGAGAGGAAAAAAAATTGATGCACAGGTTTGCAGAGGGTTATCGACGTTCGCATAATATCGAAATCGTATCAATGAGAAAAGTAAAGAAAGTGAAATTAAAGAAAAGTAAGTAAAGTAATATAAACATAAATAATGCAAATAATAATATTGGTGAGTGAAGATAAAATTAAAGTTCACGTGTACTCCACATTAGGTTCTCGCCGTTAGCAGACACTCGAAGAGAACGTACCAACCAAATTACCGTAAATCTTCGCGTCTCTCGTCGTATAACGTCCGCGCGAAGCACGAGGACAGGAACGAGATCCGTAATATACGATGGGGGTGGCCGGAGCGCGAGCGAAAACGGCGATAAATCAAAGCCAACAATTTGCAACTATAAAAGAAGGGACAAACGACGAAAAAAAACACACGCAGAATCTGTCAACGTCGGTGGCCGGAGACGCGGTTACGACATAACGATTGTCGCGCGTTGCGGTAGCGCAAAAGAAATTTCCAGCGTTTTGCCCTGCGCGCGTGGGCAGGCGACCAAACCGCAGGACAAACCGAGGCGGCGGCCGCCGCGCTTTTCTTTGGCGAATCGCATCAGCGCAATAATCGCGCGGTTACCGATCGGTTTGCGTCACATCGGAAAAATTGTTTTTATCGTCCATGATTATCGTCGTCGTGTGTCCCTGTGTATTGTTATTATCATTATTATTATTATTCTTTTTCCGATTTGCGCGCTGTGTGGTCTGACTGCAGCGCCGTCACTGCGACGTTTGAGAATCTTCGAGTCGCACCTCGTTCCTAATCTTCTGTTACACCGGTTGCGATTAATCGCGACGCGTAAGTGAATCCAGGCTGCGGTTTGCCGCATCGTACAGTTCGAGGATCGAAAAAATAAAATAAAAATCGCGATACCGTTATATCTTTTTTTACGCCGGCAAAATAACTTTTTTCTCATTTTTATTTTCAATACTTTTTATCCAAGATTTTACGAGTTTATCGTTTAATCCGGTGAAACCCGAATTTTCTATCGTCTCAAGGTCACATTTTATTTTTCAAATATTTTTTTATTGATCCCTAGTCAGCCCTGATTTTTTGTTATTATAATAATATTTGTGATGTGAAAAATAGCTCAATTGTTGCCTAGTGAATAACCGGGAACTAATTTTTTTACAGTTGCGTCCACATATGTATTTTTTGACTGAATTTTTAGATTAAAAAAAGAAACAACTGATGTATAGTAGAAAAGAATTTATTTTCCTAAATTATTTACAGGATTTCAGGAGTCGGTGCGCTTGGTGCGGTGATGTTTTTCTTGTTTGTTTTTCTTTTATTATGCGTGGATGGTCGTATTGCTATACAGCTAGGCTAGTAGGATTGATAGCCGTGCGGCTGATAAGCCGGCGCGGGTTGGAAAGCCTTTCCATAGGGAGCACCGTGACTCGGGAAAGCCTGTTGGGGAGCGGAGTAGCCCGAGAGCTGCTGTTGTGGGGCGTAGCTGCGGCCGGCGTTGTATCCTGCATTGTAAGCACCTTGAGACGAGCCAGCTTGGTGTCCAGAGTATTCTAAATAAAAATAAAGCAACAATAATCAAATCAATTCACACTCCCATGACTCAACGTCCACAAATCAGTGTAAAAAAATAAAATAAAGTCTAAACTGCAACTCGACGAATTAAAAAAAACGATCGTGCAACGAACAATTAAAAACAACAAATTTTAAACGAAAATCGAGGAAAAAATAAAGATCTACTTAAGAATGATTCGATAAATTACGAACGAAAAATCAAGCAGCAAAAAAATAATAAAAAAAATCGCCCGACAATTACGAGCGAAAATCGAGCAACGACATTAAAAATGCAAATGCGATAATGACAGAGGACTGTCCGGTATGGGAAGGTCCGATCGATTAATAGTACGGGAAACGCTTCATCCGCGTTTGTTCCCCGCGAGTGGATGTAGCAGCAGTCGCGCGAAAACCGGTTCTGCCCGTGTCGTGCCCTCGGTTTACTACCGGTTGGCCGAGACAGAAATTACACACGACACGATCCTCGCGATGCCGACTGCTCTGTATACATACACGCGGGGATAATACCAGTGGGCGCGTGTATCGCGGGGCTGAATTGCAACAACGCCAACGCGACTGCGATAAGTGATCTGGGCTACCAGATCTGGTCTCGATGTATCCGGACCGAACAAGCGACTCGATTAAGCTCCGTAGATTTGTGATCTATCGTTAACCTTTAGTCGGCCGATAGGAAACACCGGCGACAGGTCGGATTTGCAGATGCGAGATAAAAATGAATCAACAACAAATTAAATGAACAAGAAAAAAGTGAAATAATTGAGAGAAAAATAAAAAGTTGCTAACGAATTTTCGTAAACCTTTACACTAAATTGTTGAATGTAATAAGTCGACCAATTGCAGTAAAGTAAAGCAAAGCAAAGAATATAAAGAATACATACACACGTAAGCATTTTTTAATTTAAAAAATAAAAAAAAATGCCCGGACGTAAAATGTTCAATAGCGCCGAAATACCGACCTTGACCGTGACCGGAGTATTCGTCCGAGGGTCCGGCCTTGTAGGCGCGGGCTTCGGCGTCGGCGAGCTCGGCGAGTCGGGCGGCCTTGAGCGCGGCGACTTCCGGGGTGTCGATGACGGTGCCGTCTTCGGCGAGGGGCGCCGGCTGGAACGGCAGCTTATTGCCGGCGTACGCCGGGCTCGGTCGGGGCTGCTCGTAGTGCTGTTGCTGGGGCTGCGCCTGATAACTCGGCTGATAGTGCGCGGGCGGCGCGGCCGGGGCGCGATGAGCCGGTCCGGAAGTCGCGTAGACCGGCGCGGGCGACGCGTAAGCCTGGTGAACCGGATACGCGGCCGGCGTGGGCTGGGGCTGCGGTCGGTAGGCGTAGGCAGCGGCCGCCGAGTTGTGACCCTCCGCGGCGTAGGACGGTCCACCCTGGGCTTTGGCCTCGCCGGCGCGGGCGGCGGCGCGCGCGAATTCCGCGAAGTGGGCGGCCTTAGCCTGGGCGACCTCCGGGGTGTCGATGACGTTGCCGTCGTGGCCGACCGGCGCCGGTGGCGCGAATCTCTGGGGCTGCGCGTGATGACCCGCCGGCTGGTGATAGGCCGCCGACTCGCCGTAGTCCGGCGAGCCGAGGTAGCCGGCGTTTGCCACCGCTGCCAGCGCGAATACAATGATCTAAACGGATCAGAATAATTGCGAAGATGTAACAACAACAATAACAACAACAAATTATTTCTCGCGACACATCGTAGATAGGTCATTTGTTTAGAGTCAATGCAAAAATATTTGTTGAGACAAAAAGAAGTTACGTTTAGTCATGCGGGAATATTTTTTTAAATATATTTTGAGAAATAAAATATTATAGGTAGATGTGAAATATGAAAAAAAAAACAGTATAAAAAATATGAAGGATACGATTTTTTTTTCACGAAAAACAAGACATTTTTGAGACATTTCGTCAAGAGAGTTAGTTCATGAGGCAGTAAATAAAACCCACATTAACCGGAGAGTGTGACAACGACGTGGTTTTATGGCCACTATAAATAACACCGGCGGGTAGAATTTGTGCGAAGCAGACGTATGTGTTAGTTGCATGCGCCCCGCGAGCGATGACTGCACAAAGGATCGGTGGCTTTCCGAGCATTGTTGAATCTCCCCTAAGTTCACCGGTCGAGCCTACGCCCATAGTGCATCGGACTAGATATTCCGTGTACCTTTCTCTTCGGCTAATCTTCTCACGACGAGACTGTCGGCAGAAGGAGAACGAGACTGCCGCAGCCCAAGTGGAGTACAAAGAGAGACAGAGAGATGGAAAAAGAGAGAGAAGACGGATTCGCGGATTCAACAAAGGTCGCGAGGGCCATGAGTTGCGCAATATAAACCAGACCTGGGTGTCTAATCATGCGGAGCTGCGGAGTGGCCAGAGCGCAACGGCGAAAATATTGCACAACGATTCAATTGTTTCTCGCGCATGACGTTGAGGTGACTAACGAGATCAGCGAGAGACAATTGCGGTGGAACACTGCGGCCGATTCAGTGCATAATTAACCCCGAATTCTTTTTTCGAGCGACTGAATTTGATCTCACAAGCGCGTTGACGATAATTATACTCCGACCCCGAGGACTGTCGTGTCATCCCCCTTGCAATCCGGTGCAATTACCAGGGTATGAGAGCGAAACAAAAATTGCGGAATGTTTCTATTGTGCCTTGAATTCCGGTGGCTTGCGAGATCGGAGACCAATTTAAGATGGAGGAAATAATGATCAATGCGTAATTAGGATTTTTCTCGTGTATGTTTCGAGGTTTTGCTTCGTCTACTGTACAATAAATGAATAAATGATTAAATAAATAAATAAATAAATATAGTTTAAACAAACAAACGTTCAAACTAATAAATAAAATAACGAAATATCTCAATTATTCCAACTCGCCCACCATCCCCGAACGTCAACACCCTAATTTCATTTTCATCTCACCTGACTCAAGGTCAACGACAATCTCAGATTCACTCTCGAAGACTCACCAAGCGATTCATGTTGAAGTTCCCTGCTTTCGGTTTTTCCTCGTGTCAAAAATTTCCCCGCGTCTCGTTCGAGTTCCCGGTGAGTTTTTCGTAGCGCTGCTGCGTCGGTTACACAGTACTCGCTGCGTTGTTCCTTCCTGATAACCCGGCGGGGGCGGGTAGGTGGGGGGTAGCGGACGGGACTGTCTTTCTCGCCGTTCCGCTATATTCACGGGGGGACGGCCGTTTCGTTTGTGTTCCTGGTGAAGGTGGGCCCCAGTGTTTTATATAGCGGGGGCCCGTGGTGTCTCCCCCGGTGACCCCCTCCCGGCCTTACCGCTCACCGCGCGGGGCAGCGAAGCCGACGTATAATCCACGAACCGGCGACCTGGAGGGAGCCACAGAGGCCGGAGATCGGGCGAGTCAATCGCGGCACCAGTCGCTTGGCACACGTAAAACGTGTGGAAACGATTTAACTGACACGCGGGATGTAGGGGGAGGGGGAGTCGATTCACCGCCGACGTCTGGACGCGAGAGACTCGCGGTTGGCCTGCCGAGCGAACTCCCCCTCCCCCCCCCACCTCCCCGCCCCCACTCGCCCGACCCCCCGCATGTGTGCAGCGCGCGCCTTGCGCTTTTCTCTCCCGGTGCGCTCGAAGGTGGTAGTCACGTTGGCCCCACTTGACCTTGACATTTCACCGAGGACCTGCACAACACGCACGGTTCAAGCGATCCTGACTCCCCCTCCCCATCCCACGACAAACACACTCACATGACGACACATGAACACAATGTTCAGGGTGGAGCTCTGCACGGGCCGGAAATAATACGGAAGACACGTCGAGTGGGATCAAATTAAATTAAACTTGATTAAACGAGCTTTGAAGTTTATGGGTTTTATGATCTGCAGGTCGTTGGAAGCGAGGATTGAGTAGCTATTTGTGATCGTGAGTTGGATTAATTGAAACAGGTATTTTGTTGCTGGGAATGGGATATGTTGCAGCTCAGATGATTTTTTTTACGGCTAGAGGGAAGGAAGTAATTCGGATTCTGCGCATACGAAAATTAGGAATTTTGAGAACCTTATTTTTCCGCGAAGGTGAGGAGATTTTTTTTTTATTTCGCGCAGAATAATTTTTTTTCGATATTTTTCTTGTAAATTCATTTCGTTTCCACAAATTTACGTGCAGTTTCCAATGCAGATCACGTTCGCGAGTGGGCGGACCGGTGCCGTAATAAAAGTAAAGCGTTCCCAAAGATACGAAAAAAAACACGCGTGCGGCATCCGCATTCGGTAGTCATTGAACGCACGCGTTACATCCGCGATCGAATCGCGCGGCGGAAGGTGAGATTTTAATCGGACGGACAGTCAAGGTGAATGAGCCTCGCGCACGCGGGAGATAAATAAATGTATACATATAATTTTTCCAATTTATCATCGATGATTCAAGCGTTCATTTTTTTAAATATTTATTTACGCCAAGCTGTGTGTAATTTTTTCTATTCATCGTCGATGATTTAAGCGTTTATTTTTTCATCATTCAATTGCGCGATGTGTTATTACATACGTGAAGATGGGATGGGAATAATAATGCGCATTCCTCGGTTCGTGGGCGTAGGACGATGACTGGAACTCTAGCGAAGGTGCATGGAGCTCACGGTACCCGCGAGGCGGATCCTCGAAACAAAGACGCGTGGTTCGACACAACCCGATTTATTTTATGTGTTATATGCGTAAAAAAGACATTGGGTACCGCGAGGGTATGCAGAGGCTGCTCGGACCAGCCCTGAACTGGCGAAGGACTCGACGCGGGCCTCGAAGGACAGGCTCGTCGATGGCAACGGAGAGCGAATGCGCATTCCCACAGTGCAGCTCACGTGTACCGCGCGCGGTATATAATGCATTATACGCGGTGCGCACTGTTTGCCGCGCACACGCGCGCATATACGACGCCTGTTAAGCAAAGTGCAAGGACTCGACGCCGCGTATATTTACCGCGCGAGATATCGTCAGACCTCCAAAGACCACCCGCCTTCCTAGAAGAGACGAGCTACACCAACAGAAGAGGATTGTAAACCTGGAATGCATCGTTGTCGCAATTTGAGATGAAATATTCTGGAAACGGAAATAATCGGATTTTCAGATGTTGGAAAAAGTTCAGAACTGTTAAGCTGGATTGTTGAGAATCCAATTTTCCAATTCCAATTTTTTTTACGGTGACTTTTTACGGTGACTAAATATGAATAATTAATGCTGGAAAAAAATGTCGCTTAAAATCGGTAACCTCGACCGAACGAAATCGCGATCGTGATATCGATCATGTGCACCATGTTTCGCGATACAGGACGCGCGGTACAACGTCCTCGGGTGGCACAGCAGTTCCATGTGCGCGGTAATTGTCGACACGTTGAGCGACGTGTGCGGGGGGCCGTTAAATGGCCGATCGACAAATGGATCATGACACCGTGAAAGCCAGCAGCTACACAGGAGCGGCTGCCGGCTCGGCTACCGCGATATACCTCGATATTCTCCGAGCGACCTGTAATGGGGTCGCGAATGTCGCGATCCTCGTCGCTCTGGTAACACAACTGTACACGATTATATTTATACGGCTTATCGTATAATGAAATATATCTGCGTAGTGAAATAACCGTTACAATAGGCGCAGTGAATCGGTGTGAAACTCGCGAAAATCGGTAGACTGCGCCACCTCGAGATATCGTCCTTCGAGTGCCGATCGCGAGGCATCCGCGGAATTTCGCGTTGCCAAATCCTCGTGCGAATCAAAGCAAAGTCGATTGTCGAACAAAAAATCGGTATGTATTTAGCAACGGCGCCCTCCCCCCTTCCACGCCTTGCTCCGCCCGCGCGATATACACACCGATGTCAGCGGGGCAATGTTAGAAAGTGTCTTTTGCCGATGTTTTTTGCTCGCAAAAGTTCTCCGGCCCGTGGATATGGTTGGGTGAAACGTGCTGTCGATCGCCGTGAGGAAACCCTTCGCGGTTCGTAAGAGAAGCCATAAAATGAGCTCTGCGTGTCCTTCTCGCGCGTTTCTACGCTCGTGGCTACTTTTATCGGTATGGAGATCGGTATACATCGCAATAGCGCTCGAAATTCCCGATTAACTTCACATGCGATCGGTAACAAAAAATGTCTTGTTTAAAGTTTAAGTCATCGAGGGCTCGTCGAGCTGAGCCGAAGGGACTTTTAGTGCGTCGAGATTTTCGTTACCGATAAAGTGACATGATCGCGTGATGTCTAGGAATTGCCGATACTGAATTGCCGATAGAGTATTGTCTACGTAGCTCGATTTTCAATCAGCTCGCAGCCGGCGAAACATTAGTCTCCAGCTGTCGACGGTTGTATACGTGGAGCCACATTAAAATTCTAGAACGAGTAACGATTTACTGAAAATCCGTATGAGAAATCGGGCTTGAGAAATTAATACCAAAACTGAAAATCATTCTCATTAAAACACTTGATTATCCTTATTAAAAAACTACAATAAGTCTGCAATAAAACAACAATTTACAAGTAAAGAAATAAAAATCGGTATTGCACAAATGTTTTGTTCGTGTGAACGGAAAAAGGGATTGAAACATTTCTTCTCCGATCTTAAATACTATGTTGCCAGGCGATGATTATGATTATTTCGTGTATAAATCGACATCAGTAAGTAAGAAATAATAACATCCTGTGCCCGTGTTATTTGCTGCCATATTATAACACAGCCGCTTTGGCACGAAAACTGCGTAACGAGGCGGATTCCGTTCAGTAGTTACGCCTCGAGAGTGCCTCGGACGTGCCTCGAGCACGTCGACCACGCACTCATTTCACCGGTTTTTCGACGTTCGTTCGGTCGGACCCGCGTCGAACGGCTGTGCGAGAATCTCGCGCTCGTTGGGAAAGGCCGAACGCGCGCGAGCGCGCGGAACTTCCGAAAAAAAGCGGTCATTGCGCGTTGATTTTCACGGGCGAGCCGAAACGTAACGCGCCGCACGGTGTAGAAATGATCGATGTCGATCGATATCGGCTGAGGCCGTTCGCGCTCGGACCCCACTTGCCGCACGAAAGGCCGGCTAACGCGCGGCTCCCAATGCGGAACGACGAACGCGCCTACGTCGGGAGAAGGGAATACGTATGATAAATAATTATGGACCGATCGATGCATAACTCGTAAAGCATCAAATCTGTAAAGCAAGTTAATCAATCTTTCGTTTCGGAACGTCAGCTTGACAGTTCCTAATTCTGTCATTTGGCTCAGTTACTGAACTGCGTCAATCGACACGCGACTCATTGATTTTTTTTTCTGAGAATGATGAAGGTTAGGACTCATTACAAGTTATGATGTTGTAATAAATGGTAATTTAATAAAACATTAATATTATTGTCTTTTTTTTTTTAATTCTGGTATTTGAGTCTGATAGATTGAAATAACCGATAAAGCCTCAGACTGATTAAAAATAATTAAACCATCAATTGTAATTAAATAAAATAACGTGGGCTCGAAAGACGTTGAAATAAAAAATTTCGGTGTCGTACCGATGTTCCTCGCGCGCTCTCAAGGCGATCGCGGAGGAAGAGGGCGATTACATCGAGTGCACGGAAAGTTCGTCCCTGGCGATATGGCGCTCGGCGGCCGCGAGGCTCTCGCTACGAAACTCGGCTGCGAATTTCACACACGAAAGCTTTCTCAGCCGCTGACAAACAGAGGCGATGGTCTCGTCGCTCGCTGCGCTTGAGCATGTGAGATTCCTTTCTCGTTGCGCGAGGTCGCGAACGCCGTTGTCGCGCTCTCTTGCGCGATCGAATTATCGAAAGTCCGCCGAACGATTTTCGCCGACGATCGACGAAAATATAAAGTAAATCAATAACGACAACAGCAATAAAAATAATAATAATAATTATTATTACTGTGAATTAAAAAAATGTCAAGCAGTTTCTCGTGCAGATCACTGCAATCGAGGTCTCATTACGAAACGAAATTGTTTCTATATTATTATAAAATTAATTATGAATTTTATTCGATTATAATTAATTATAAGAAATTAAGTTTAATGAGAAAATAAGTTGAACGTTATTTTACGCAGATCCCGAGCTCGTCCGTCTGTTCGACATAATGGCAAAGAAATGTCCATAGGTTTGGCGCTCGGGCGACGTTATCAGTGCACAATTGTTTCACGCGCGGCGTCGGCGCACGCGCGTTGGTGTGAATGCTTAGATTACGTTAGCCTTGGCTGCGTAGCAGTCACCTCTCGGGTCTCAGCTCCGATCGGCGCGACACGTCCGCGCCGATTGATCTGCGGCGAGTGAATGGCGAAACAAAAGCCGTTTGCTATTGGCGCGGCCGATAAACCCGATCGCAACCCCGACGCAACCTACGCAGACGCAGCGATCGCAGCGATCGCGGACCCACACAAGTCGGGAGGGCCAATAAAGATCCCGGACTCGCTAGCCGCGGCTCGGCGGATTATCTGATTCGGACCAACGGTTGTCAGTTCGCGGGACAGAAGAAGTCGCGCATTTTTGTTCTGTAACTCGATCGTACCGATTTATCTCATTTTGAATTTTATTCATTATTCTCGCGATATCCGAAAGATTTTTTTTTATTTATTCCATGTCACTTTTTCTTTTACCCTTTTAAACTTTTACTTTTAAATCAAGACAAAATCCAGGAATTATTTACAAATATCGGTGGACCAAAATCGCGAAATCAAAGATCCTAAAAAAAATATATCCGATCCCTCAAAAGAAGTTCTATCCTTGAAAACAATTATTATTCATAATTCCCCTCGAAAATGTGCCCACACATTCCAGCGACACGTGAAAGGATAATAACAAAGTCAGCTCATATGGTGTAAAAAGAATTGGTTTTATTTCGATGTAAGGTTGTCTGCCGATTGACGATTTGTTTTTTTTTGGTTCACTATCGAGTAGTCTAATTACAGTATGTATAAAGATGAAGATGTCATCGTCGAGGTCGCTCAGTAGTAGTGTTGGAGGTATCCGGTGGCGTATGCGGGTGCGGCGTAGGAGGAGACGAGGAGGGGCGACGAGCTCGCGACGAACGCGGCTCCCTGCTCGATCTTCTCGTTGATGCGAGCTGCGGCGTGCTCGGCCTTGGCGTAGGCGACCTCGGGGGTGTCGACGACGCGTCCGTCGAGACCGATCGGCGCGCCGCCGGCGGTGTACTTGGTCAGTCGAACGGCGGGAGCCGCGGCGATAGCCGGGCCGGCGGCGTAGGCGGTGGCGATAGCCGGGGCGGCGGCGTAGGTCGTGGCGATAGCCGGGGCGGCGGCGTAGGCGGTGGCGATAGCCGGGGCGGCAGCGTAAGTCGTGGCGATCGCCGGGGCGGAATAGGAAACGTACTGAGCCGATTTCAGGGCCTCGCTCGTCTGCTCGATCTTCTCGTTGATGTGAGCGGCCGCGTGCTCGGCCTTGGCGTACGCGACTTCAGGGGTGTCGACGACGCGACCGTCGAGACCGATCGGAGCGCCACCCGCGGTGTATTTTGTCAGCTGAACGGCGGCGGGTGCGGTGGCGGCGATGACCGGAGCCGCGGCGATCGGCGCTGCCGCGTAAGCGACGTAGTCGGCGGACTTCACGGCCTCGCTGGCGAGATTGAGCTTCTCGTTGATGTGCGCGGCCGCATGCTCGGCCTTGGCGTAACTCACTTCGGGGGTGTCGACCACCCGACCGTCCAGGCCGATCGGCGCGCCCGGCACGAGCCTCGCGAGCACCAGCGGTGCCGACGGTTTCGCCAGAGCAACGGCCACCAGGGCGGAGAGAACGATCTGGAATTTTCAAATTACCATCAGGACGTTGTAGCGAGGAATATTTATTTAGGCGCTTGAAAAACAAAATCACGTCTGGTAATGTCAGAGGGATGAAATAAGTTCGAAATTTTGTTTGCCTAGTCGCTGATGGTCGCAATTTTGCGGAACACGAGTCGAATGGAAAACAGAGTGAATTCCATTTGTACGAAATTTTTTTTTTTTTTTTAAAGAAAAAGCTAATAATTTTGAATTTGAACTGTTAGCATCACACGACGCTTGATCGAGATATCTTGTGCGAGCTATGGAAATTATTTTCATTTTTGTCAGGGTCGAGAACGAGATATATTCGCGGTGTTACTTACGAAGACCTTCATGATGATTTGCGGTTTAGAGAGGTTTTAGCTATCGTTTAGCGCTGCTGCTGCTGATGAACAGTACTCGCCAAGACAACTGTTGGGTTGGGATTGGATGTACGGCGAATCGGTCGTCCCGGCTTTATATACCCCTTTTGACTCTCGCGTGCGCGTTCCTACGATGCCCTCTTCGCGGGCTGGACCGAAAGGCGGATGGGGCTCCCGAGGTGTGTTTACTGGGCAGACCAGACCAGACCATATACGCCGGGGAGAGGCGGCCAACACACACGCGACGCATACGCGAGGAGAGCCAACCACGCCCTGCCCAATAAACCTGATACGTATTTGACATTGACATTCTCTCGCTCGGGGCTATCGCCGCCCGGACATAGTCTGTATCGAGACGCTGCTTTTTTTTTGTTCGCCCTGCGCGAAAGAGAGCAAACAAACGATGCCCCAACGCGTACATTTACTGCGCGTGACCACTTTTGCTTATAAATTAAGTTTGGATATCGTGAAGCTGATATTTTTTCCGAATTAAATTTTCTTATTTTTGTAATTTTTGTTTGTTTTTATTTCCAGAGTTGTCGATAGGTAAAAAATGTATTATATTTTAATGCACAAATTATATTCATGAGTAGGCCTGGGAATTCATTAAATTTTTCGTTTGTGCAAATAAAAAGTAAAAAATGCACACGAATAAACGCAGCTTGTGTATTTTCGTTCGTAAGCCATAAATAATCTGATCCAAATATTGTAAGGCTGCAATTTTCGCAAAACCAACTCTTATTCATTTCATAACTATTGATAAACAAATAAAATGTATTATTCCGCGGCAAATGATAACAAAGCCGTAAGTCCGCAAAAACCCATAAGTGCCAATATAACCGAACGATCTTCGGACCGGCTGACCTTGGGACACCCGGGGTCACGCGTGCAGTAAACGAAATAGGGTTCGATCTTTACTCTTTCGCGCCTCGAACATCGATCGATAAAACCATCGTAAACCGAGTCAAAAAAAAAGTTCGACGGATATTTTTGCACGTAAATCGCAGAAATTGTCAACGTAGATCATCGCGAATCCGATTTTTATCCGATTCTCCGCATAAAAATCGTGTCGCGCTCGTTTTACAACAGGCTCGCCTTGTGCGCCGGGCGGACGCGACACCCGCGACCGCCGCGCGACGATAGGCATCCGCCAAGGCAGCGCGGGAAACAGTAGACGCCGCACGAATCGATCCAGATCCGTTGCCGTCGGTATATATCGTCGGTTCATCTGCGCGCAGGGCTCGAGAAAGCCTAGGGTTTCATCCCACTGTATTCCTATTACAATTATACAACAACTGATATCCATAAACCCTTCGATAAAAAAATAAAATAAAAAAACAATCCACTATAAAATCACAAGCGACTATCGAAGACATCGCAGATCGATTTCGCGGATTGAAGTCCAATCATCAAATAATAGTCATAATAATAATAATCTAAGCTTTTGACCAAAGTCGAAGTGTCCTTTTTGCAAAAAAATAATCGTCGAAAATCATTTCACCATGAAGACGTCAATCGCGCTGGTTCTGCTGGGTCTGGTGGTTCTCACGGCGGGCAAACCGACGTTCTTCGAGGTGCCGACGCTGGCGTACGCGACCCTCTTGCCCGCTGCCCCGGTTGGACCGGATGGTCGGGTCGTCGACACCCCCGAAGTCTTGGCAGCGAAGAGTCAGCACGCGGCCGCCCAGCAAACGGAGCGGGCGAATCTCGCGCTCGAGGCCGCGAGATCCGGTGACCTCGAGGTCGTTACAGCGCCTCAGACGCTTCTGGGACGAGTTCTGGTCACGCAGTCGGGCGGCCTGGCGCAAATCCTCGCAGGACAGGACGTCTCGCTCGCCCTCGGTTCGCAGCTCGCGCTGACGACGTCTGTCGCGGAAGCGGCTGCTCCGGTCGGCGCTGACGGACGAGTCGTCGACACCGCGGCCGTAGCTCGCGCCAAGGCCGATCACGCGGCCGCCCATCTCAACGAGAGGCTCCAGTTCGCCAACGAGGCCGCACGGAATTCCGGCCTCGTCGCCCTCTCCGCCTCGCCGGCTGCCTACGCGCTCCGCCTGTAAAACTATTTTTGTTGGTTTTTTTGAGAGCGTGAGTTTGATTTTTTTTTTTTTTTTCGTCGTGATGACGACGGCGACGATTATGACTTATGCGAACGACTCAAGGATGACGCAATTTAAGCTACGACCTCTGCCATTGCACTAATGTACCACGATCGCTTCGGATCAATAAATAATTTGAGAATGATGATTTTTCTGGGATGTCATTTTTATTCTGTGCTCCTTTCATTTTAGGCGGTTTTTCCTGTGGCATGTAAATCGTCTGATCAAAAAGTATGTTTAGATAATAAAATTAAAAAACTAGAAAAAAAATTATTCATTTGTAAAACGATCTGCTATATTTCGCTACCAAGAACCACGTGCGATTTGGACACATTTCGTTCCCGGGACTCCAGAAATATCACAACACCGAAAAATGCCTTACATCAGAATTCCATTACTCAATAATCCAGTTCGATCAGCAACGCAACAGGTTACATGTATCCACGTAACACGAACAATCCATCGACTTCACGATTGTTGCATCATGCGATACGTGTGATGCAGGGAATATTAAATTGATTTCCCGCGAAAGGCCCAGATTTGGGTCTTGGCCCAGTTCGCACCTTGCCTCAAGGGCCATCGCTGAAAATGTCCCAATCTCCGCGGTCCTAAATCAACATCAGGCCCTTTTGGTGGCCCAAACTGGACCGCCGCTGCACATCGACACTCGGACATTTCAGAATATCCGATCTCGCGGTGGACTATCTCAACCATCGCCCGGGCGTTTACCTCGACAAGGACAAAGATCCAAACGTGCTTTCTACGCCTATTTCGCCGTCTCCTTCCTCGGTCCACCCGCGGCGACTTCGCTACTGCCGAATTCCCGCCCCCCGTGCTCCGCTACGCGTTCAATGTCACTCCAACGAATTGCCGAGGATCGGAGCGTCGATGAAACTCGAGTATATAACACCCGAAACGCCGACGTTCAGACACAAATCAATCGCCTTTCATAGCGAGTACTGGACCGACCAGCAGCGCTAAGAAGACAATTATCCCGATCACCATGAAGTGCTTTGTAAGAATTTTCTCGTCAGCTGCAAAAAAAATTGTTTCTTTCTTTCAAAATTTCCTTCGTCAAAGAAATTACTTTAAAAAAAAACATAAAAATTAATAAAAACAAAATGTCAATTTTCTACTTTTTGTTTCCTATAAAACAGTTGTTTCCTATTTTGTTTAAAATAAAATAAATTAATTTTATTTAAAAAACGTTTAAACATGGTAATAAAAAAAAATAATCCGTGTTATTTATTCGCAGATCGTTCTGTCCGCGCTGGTAGCAGTGGCGATGGCCAAGCCAGGTCATCTCTACGCGTCCCACCACGTGTCTCACGTGGCGCCGTTGACGTACGCCGCGCCCTACGTGCACCTTGTGCCCGGCGCGCCGATCGGTCACGACGGTCGCGTCGTCGACACCCCCGAGGTCGCTCACGCCAAGGCCGAGCACGCGGCCGCTCACGTCAACGAGAAGATCTCGCTCGCCCACGAGGCCCACAACTCCGCCGACCTCCTGACCTACGCACCCGCTTCTTATCACTCCAACGTCCACCACGTCGCCAGTCTGCCGATCGCCACCGCCACTTATCACGGAATCCACGCTTATCAGGCGGTCGCACCTGTGGCCTACACTAAGATCGTGCCCGCCGCGCCTATCGGTCACGACGGACGCGTCGTCGACACCCCCGAAGTCGCTCACGCTAAGGCCGAGCACGCGGCCGCTCACGTCAACGAGAAGATCACGCTCGCTCACGAGGGTGCCAAGCACTCGGTCTACGCCGCGCCCCAGGTTCATCTCGTGGCCGCTCACTCCGTGCCCGCTTACACGTCTCACTACGTCGCCGCCGCTCACCAGTGGTGAATCGCCACGACGATGATGACCTGACCTCTAACGCCGAACGTTCTGTTTATTTATATAACCATTTCTGACGATCGTGGATGATCGATTGTGTTGTACAGTTCTTATGATTTTGCATTGTCGTTCAGTACTAAATATATCGAATTTACGATACCTCAAAACTTGCCTGCTTTATTATTAACGTTATTTTGTTTGTCTTTTTATTATTTTTACTTTGAAACCCGACGATGAAAGTCGCACCCTCGTTCGGGAGGGCGCTAAGTTTACTCGGTGTACGTCGCAATCCGGGTTCATCTCGTGGTCGCTTGCTTTGTACCCGCTTACGCGCCCTAATACGACGCCGCTCACTAATGGTGAATCGCGACGACGATGACCTGATTTGCAAGACGGACCGTTGTGTTTATTTGGATTATCGTTTCTGATGATCGTAGATGAACGATTTTGTTGTACAGTTAATATGATTTTGCATTGTCGTGCAGTATTAAATATATCGAATTCAAGCAATGTACCTTTAGGTTCTTGCGGTTTTTGAATTTAATTTTTTTTTTATAAGTTGATGCTGATTTTACAGTTGCTGACTATAATTCTCGGATAATTAAGAAGGATAATTAGTTTTAAATAGGCTGCAGTTGACCAAATTGTACGTTCGACTAATTAATTGCTCGAGCCAAGTAATTAAGTTTGTCATCGGCAGCTATCGAAACGAGGTAGCGTTTTATCTGAAATCATGGCAATTATTATGACAGCGAGTACTATAGCATGGGGAAATATCGGCCAAACGGAAATATCTATCGGCGTCTGTGATCGCGTAAAAATCGTTCTTCGCGATGCGAGCACCGAAACTAAGTCTCGTAGTTTCAATGTCGCAATTTCACCGCCGCAATTTCCGGCTAATGATTAGAATGACGAAATGTGATATGTGTGCGCCAATTTAGCATATTCTTCTCTGATACTGCTTGAAACTAACAAAGATTTCCGCGGGTAATTAATTAACGAAAGAAACGTAAAAGCGATATATAGTACTATGGTTTTGCCAATTTTCAGCAACAACGCATGACTTTCTAATATTCCAATTACGGTTTTACGTATCTTACGAAAAGCAATGTCTTATCCACATTCAGATCATAGCGAAAAAAAAATATTCGTGACGTTTGTAACTCGTGCAAAGAGTCCGACAAAAAATGTAACGTTTCACTGCGCGTTACATCACTCAGCTCGCCGCACAGGTCTACATAAGACGTTGACGTCAATGATATTCAATAAAACAATTTATAAAATTTGATTTCTGAATAAAATTGAAGAAAGTAAAGAAAGTTAAGAAATGAACCACTAATTATTACGTTTATTTCTAGACCTCGCGTCTTTTTAGGATTAAAGAATCATCGATTTACCGATAATACCGACGGCGAATTTTCTGCTTCAGAAAAACAGTTTTTAATTATTTAGGATTTCCAAAATATTTCCGATCCTTAGTCAGCTGTGCCTTTATCAACCCAATTATCACGAAAAATCAAAACCCCAGTGAAATTTGCCCACAAAAAATACAGATTAAAAATACCAAAAATACAGGTTACACAGTTTTTTTTATTGGAGAATACAAAATCACGATAACTGTACATTCAATTTGAGGGGCGCAAGGTCAAGCAAGGTCAATCACCACCACTGGTCGGCGGAGACGTAGCGAGGAGCGTACGAGTGAGCGGCGGCGACGAGCTGCACGTGTTGGGGCTCCGCGACGTAGAGTCCGGACTTGGCTTCCTCGTGGGCGAGACTGAGCTTCTCGTGCGCGTGCGCGGCCTCGTGGGCGGCTTTGGCGTGAGCGACCTCGGGGGTGTCGACGACGCGTCCGTCGTGGCCGATTGGCGCAGCGGGAACGTACTTGGCGTAGGCAACGGGTGCAACCGCCTGATAAGCGTGGACTCCGTGATAAGAGGCGGTGGCGACTGGAAGACTCGAGTAAGTCTCGTAAGACGCGGCGATCGGAGCGGCGGCGGCGTAGGTCACGATTTCAGCCGACTTGTGGGACTCGTGAGCGACGGCTGCCTTCTCGTGCGCGTGCGCGGCCAGATGCTCGGCTTTGGCGTGTGCGACCTCGGGGGTGTCGACGACGCGTCCATCGTGGCCGAGCGGCGCCGCGGGAACGAGCTTCGTGTAGGCCACGGGTGCAACAGCGTGATAAGAGGCAACGTGAGCGACTGCCGGTGCGTAGGTCAGGAGATGAGCGGAATCGTGAGACTCGTGAGCTACGGCTGCCTTGGCGTGCGCATGCGCGGCCAAGTGCTCGGCTTTCGCGTGAGCCACCTCGGGGGTGTCGACGACGCGACCATCGTGACCGATCGGCGCGGCCGGCACGAGCTTCGCGTAGCTCACCGGAAGCACGTGGCTCACGTGGTGAGCCGACTGAAGCAGATGTCCTGGGCGGGCGAGCGCCACTGCCGCAAGGGCGGAGAGAACGATCTGGAAATGAGAATCAAATGGTGTTATAATCGTGATCGATAATTTTTTTCACAATAATTTTAATCCAGTTTCCTCAAACTTTAGAATTTAAAAACTGTTTCAATGAAAAAATAAGATTAATTTTTATTTTTCTAGTTTCTCGAAACTTTCGAATTTTTTCTAAATTCGGAATTTAATTTTTTGGAATACTGTATTTTTTTTTTGGAAAATAAAATAATTAGATATCCTTACGAAGCACTTCATGTCGATTCGATTTTATTTCTTAGCGCTGCTGGGGTCAGTCCAGTACTCGCTGTGAGAGGCGATTGAGTTGTGTCAATACAGCGGCGATTCGGCCGTATATATACCAAACTACGATCGGTGCAGTATCTCCCCAGCCCGAGTAAAACTCGAAACCATTTCTATCCGTCACTTTTGCAATCGGTTATGACTCCGGGCATGTGGGATGAGGCACTCGGGTTCGTGAGCAGCTTAGACAGATGACGGGAGACCTGAAAAGTACGGACCTGCCTCACGCTCACGAAATCTCCATCCTCGTTATAGCTGCGGGCACACGTGACGTAAAGGCCCTACTCGAAATAACAGGCAGCAACAGGTAGCAACATGCACCAATTCCTATTCGTTACGTTCCCGTTGCGAGAATTTGACAGAATTTGACCTTCGGGCACGTTAGCAGTTTTTGGCCCGGGGGCTGGGTCTAGGATATCTGTCAATAAAACGTAATAATTTTTTTTTTCAAAATCCCTCTTTTAAAAAGTTCATGAGTAACGAAAAGCATTGTTAGCAAACTATTCGTGCTGTGATTGGCTGGGACTCTCAGACCGAGTCCAGGTTCATTTGTCCTTGATAACTTTGACAGTTCTGTCAAATATTGTATTTTTTTTTAATCTACTAAAAAAAGGGTGATGAGAGTGTTTTCAGGGGTAGAATATGCGACTTGAGAACGATGGTATAGGTTGGAAGTCGATATTTTGAAAAAAAAAAATTTCGCGACCCCGATTCGGGCGGTTTTTGGCCCGGCGGCCAGATCTACGATTTCTGACAAACTGTTCTGCCAAAATTTTTTTTTTTTTCAAGATCAACCAAAAAAGGGTTGTAACCGGTGTTTTCAGGGGTAGAATATGCGACTTGAGAACGATGGTATAGGTTAAAAGTCGATATTTTGAAAAAATAAATTTCGTGACCCTGATTTGGGCGGTTTTCGGCCCGGCGGCCAGATCTACGATTTCTGACAAACTGTTCGGCCAAAAATTTTTTTTTTCAAAATCAAGTAAAAAGGGGTTGTAACCGGTGTTTTCAGGGTTAGAATATGCGACTTGAGAACGATGGTATAGGTTAAAAGTCGATATTTTGAAAAAATAAATTTCGTGACCCTGATTTGGGCGGTTTTCGGCCCGGCGGCCAGATCTACGATTTCTGACAAACTGTTCGGCCAAAAATTTTTTTTTTCATAATCAACTAAAAAAAGGGTTGTAACCGGTGTTTTCAGGGGTAGAATATGCGACTTGAGAACGATGGTATAGGTTAAAAGTCGATATTTTGAAAAAATAAAATTCCGTTTTTTTTTAAATCAACTAAACAAGGGTTTTTTAGTTGCGATTTACCCTTTTAAAGCTTTATTTAAGAGAGGATAAGAGCGCACAAAAGTTTTGCGGACACGCGTGCCAGCGTGTGTGATTAGCCTAGTAGCTATAACTAAGACATTATCATATTATTATCGAGGACCCCATCGGTAACGCAGTGGGGCAGGTTTCGATGTCCCGCGCTACCAGTGTGCACCAATTACACTATCGCCCGTGTTCAGATTGCGAATAAAGAATATAAAAAGAAAAAATAAAATAAAAAAATAAACAAAAGTCCAGTACATGGACGAGACTGTGGGGAGCAGACCGCAACGACGATGACCAGCAGCGATGGGGTATTTTCTCACCATGTAGTCCGGTTTCCAATCGCGCAGCCTCACGACGACCCTGAGAGTCAACCTGTTCTTCCCCTCGAGCGAGCTCCTGCACAAACCCGCGGGTCTGATCTATGTTCGAGCCACTCGGCGAGTCATTGATTCGCATACCAGAGAAGAAGCTAACTAATACCAGAGAACCCCAAGTCTGGTGTGAACGTGGCGAGTGCACTTGCACCTACACGACGGCCGCAATTTCTGTTTGTTCATTCTGCTCCTCGTTATTGTTTTTCCCTCGACGGACTACCACAACTTCCACCCTGGCTCGGGGCGACCTATATAAACTGGAGCTATTTGCGTGACGATAGTCGCGTCGAGGCTTTCGCGCTGTTTGGTTCGGTGGCCCCTTGGGAAAATAATCATGAAGCAGTCGGTAAGTTGATCCTCTTTTGCTCTTATTTAAATGAGAAGGAAATTGTTTAATTTTTTTTTTATTATTAGAGATTTAATTTAGACGAAATAATTAACTTGTGAATTTTGTTGAAGGCGATTCTCTCATTGATGCTCTGCGCGATTTCCGGGTGTCTGGCGACGCCGGCGTCGGCGCCGACGTTCCTGGAGTACAGGGACAGTCGGGGTCAGTACAGCTTCGGCTACAGCGCGCCGGGCTCGGCGAGGTCGGAGGTCCGGGCGCTCGACGGCTCGACCCGTGGCTCCTACAGCTACGTCGACGATCACGGCGTCATCCAGAGCGCGCAGTACACGGCCGACCGGGAGAACGGATTTCGCGTGGTGGCGACGAATCTGCCGAGGGCGCCGAGCGCGGTGGTCGACACGCCTGAAGTCGCGGCGGCGCGGCTTGAGCATCTCCGGGCCGTGGAGGCGGCGAAACGATTAGCTGATGAAATTCCGGAAGCGGCGAATCAGGAGGGAAACGTCGATGGGAGAAACGTCGACGCTGTGGTGATCGACGGTGCCGCCGCCACGGAAATCGAAGGTCAGGAACGAAAATCCGTCGCCTCTGAGTTGAGACCCGAGGGAATACGAAGCGCGGGAATTCAGGGCGAAATTTCCGGGGGTGCGAGAGAGGCTGCGGTGGCGGAAAACGAGGTGGCGGGGGCCGCATCGGACGTTGGAAACGCTGCGAGTGGAACTGTGAGTCTTAGCGATTTTTTGGGATTTTTGTAAGAAGGAAAATAAGTTTTTTTTTTAATTTTTATTACATTCGAAATTTAATGCCCTGCAATGAAAAAAAAAATCCGACATCGCTGGTATTTTCTTGTGGTATGATCGTTATTATTATTTTTTATTCAGCAGCAAATTCAATCTCAGTCGCGAGCAGCTCCGCAGCCGGACGTTCCCGTGGTTACCACATCGTTCGTGATTCCCGGCGCTGTCAATCTGCACAACAGAATCGAACTCGTTCCATCGGGCGCGGTGCGATCGTCAGCCCAATTTCCCTCGCCTCAGCCGTCGACGCCTCAAGGTCAGGATTCGTCCGGTGCGGCGAGATCGTCGTCCGAATCTCCGGCTTCGCCTCAGCTGTCGATGCCTCAAGGTCAGGATCGGGACTTGGCGAAGCTACCCGCAGAATTATCTGCAACGCTGTAAAATCGATTCGAAACTGCGTGAACTGCTCGCGATACGACATTTTTGAGCAATGGGAAAAAATTGTCGTCGCGGAACAATAGGTTCAATTCCAGATCGCTGGGATACCGGATTCTCATTGTTCTCTCGACGAGCCAGGTGCAACGTGCACTCTTTTTTTCGTTTCTCCTCTCCTCGAGGATGGATTTCTTCAAGGTCTCGAGCGCCGATTTTATTTGCACTCGTGCACAAGTTTTTTTGCCTTTCACGCAGGTCGCGCCGAGCGCCCGGCAGCTCGGCCGCACGTACACGCATCGCCTCCGGGACCGTCCGAGCGCGCTGCTCGCCGTGCTCGTCCTTGCGCTTCCGCGGTCAACGCCACGTTCAAGGTCGCGCGGCTCCCGGCGAAATCGAGAGCGGAACACGCCAGGCCCGATATATGACTCTCGCGATACAAATCGCCGAACGGCCGCCGCGATTTTATGGCCAAAGGCCGTTCGGTTGTCAGCCCTCCGGCTAAGTCAGGTGCACCGTGATAGGTCCAGCCAAATGGCCAGTGAATTTGTGATCCACTTTTCAGTACCGATTAAAAAAAATATATATATATATATAATAGAATTACAAAAAATTGCCAATTTATGTGGGTTGGTAATTAGCGTCAGGCACGGAATAATTATTGTCGTGTGCAGCCAAATCGCCATTGAGTTTCTGGTCCACTTTCCAGTGCAATTTTTTTTTGTTTTTTAACGAAAATAAAATTTTTTTAAATCGTAGAATTTTTCCACGATATTTTAGGATGAGAAAGTGCTGATTCTGTTTCTTTTTTTGCAGGTTTCCAGCTTGATGGGTCGACGATGACTCCGGCGAGTACGAAAGAAATCGGCAGCAGCGAGAAAGACGCCGCGGCCGTGCAGTCGGCTCGACTTCCCGGCGCAGCGATCCCCGAAGCGTCGAAGATCTACGGACCTCAGCTGTACTCGATACCATTTGTACCCGGATTCGCGCACGCGAACGTAATCGCGTTGCCGTACGCGGTTGGTCAGAGTGCGATTTATCCGCAGTACAATTATCGATTCTATCCCTTCGGCGCGTTGTGACAACGCCGTGAATTTCCGAGAAATGTTCTCACATGATTTTCGTGATCGATCGCTTCGTTAATTTTTACGAAATTACGCAACGACCTGGGGTAAAATAATAAACAGAAAAATACATGAATACACCAATAATTGTTCCGTTTTTATTTTTAACCCAAAGCCTTCGCTATTCGTAGAAAAAAAAGTCAGTCTAGTGATTGTTAACTGTTACCGTCAGTGATTGTTCACGGATGGATAAATATAATAATATAATAAGTGATTGACGATAATTTTTTTCGATGTCTTTTCGATGACGCAAAGACGAGGAATTACGTCACAATAATTTCGATATTCTCGGACAGCTGAAAACGCAGCGCGTGAACGGCGAGACGAAAACTACAACCGACTCTTTGTCCAGTCGAAATGTAACATGTGGGAGCCACGAGCCGCGCTGAATTTCGTCAGGCGTGGCATAACTGGACCTTTGAAAGGCGAGCGCACTATGTGGTCCTCAAAGGTTTCTCGCGTGCGCCAAGCGAGCCGCTCCCGATGAACAAGGACAGGCGATTCATCACTCGAGTACTTTCTACGTCTCCCGTCCTCCTCTCTTTCCCGGCGAAGCTTCGTGAGCGCCGCAATTTCCTCGCGTCCCGCGATCGACGATAGCAAAAGCGGCGGCCGAAAGTGAATCTAGGCGCCGCCAGTTGGACCAATCTCCATCAGGTATCTCCAAGTATAAATACCCGAAACAAGACTGCCAAGACACACAAAACGCACCAGCTTCTCGCAGTGAATACTGGACGGACCAGCAGCACCGAGAAAAAGCCACTTACCCGCATCGCCATGAAGAGCTTCGTAAGAATAATCTCCGTACCATAAAAAAAAAGAAAATGATCGCTTCCTGCAATTTTCTTCAAGAAAACTAAAACAATTACAACAATATTATAATCATTTTCTTCTAGCAAAATAAAGTCAAGTAAAAATGTCGTACCTATAGTAAAAAAACTGCGTTTTTTTCTACAAAGTCATCTAATCATTTTTTTTATCTTTATTTACAGATCGTACTGTCCGCCCTCGTAGCCGTCGCTCTGGCCAGGCCAGGACACCTGTTGGACGCTCATCACCACGTGAGTCACGTGCTTCCGGTGAGCTACGCAAAGCTCGTGCCGGCCGCGCCGATCGGTCACGACGGCCGCGTTGTCGACACCCCCGAGGTTGCGCACGCCAAAGCCGCGCACGCGGCCGCCCATGAGCACGAGAAGATTGCCCTCGTTCACGAGGCCGCCAACTCCGCTGACCACCTGAGCCACGAGGCGCCCGTCATCCACGTCGCCGCCACCACCTACCACCACGCTGCACCCGTCGCTCACGTCGCTACCTCTTATCACGGCGCTCAGGCTTATCACGCCGTCGCGCCCGTGGCTTACGCCAAGGTCGTTCCCGCCGCACCGATCGGTCACGACGGCCGCGTCGTCGACACCCCCGAAGTCGCTCACGCCAAGGCCGAGCATTTGGCCGCTCACGCGCAAGCGAAGGCCGCTTCTCATCACGACTCCCACTACGACGCTCACCAGTGGTGATTTCTCTCGCCCTCGTCGCCTCGTCTCTCGTCACGACAACTCTTTACATCGATTTTACCCGAAACGTCCCGTACGGGAACGTGAACTGATAGCCCAAATTATATTTTTTTACACATCGTCACTTTTCAGAATAAAATATTGATTTGTGATTGAAAAAAATGCATTTTTCTATTTCACCCTTGTCGAACCCTTGATCGAGGTCACCGACGAGCTGGACCTGGAAAAGTTGGACCTTAACGTACGTGAGATATCGAACTCGTCCTTACCTCAACATTTCGTCGTCGAGACGATGCTCGGCAGTCGTGTCTATACTCGCCGGACACCGGAAATCATCGACTGAACATCGCAATCATGACTTTATCACTTTATTCTTATTTACAAAATAACGCAAGATGGATAAACGATAAACCGAAATATGGAAGAATCAATGTGGATAATAAATGCGATAAACGCAATAATAATCGTAATACTGATGATGATGATAATAATAATAATAGTAACGATAATAAAGTATTGCTAGTATTTGTATAATATAGTAGTAATAAATTGCATAGATAAGATGCTGTATATGGGATCCATTCAGATCGGTATAATCATATTTTATTCGAGATTATCTAGCGTCGAAATGAATAAATGCTAAGGTTGGGTCGAGTCTCGCTTAAATCATCAGGTAAACGGTACATCCCCCGAGTTGTAATTCTCGAAGTTACCTCGTATCATATAATATATATATGTATATATATTTGTTGTCCTCCTTCCGTCGACGCACTCGCGGTGTCGAGTGCGTCGCGTGCCTGTACAAAAAAAATGAAAGGTCGGCGCGTGCGCGGTAGTCACCGACTTGGATGGCACAACGCGATCATCGAAGAGAAACACAAAAATGTTTGTCGCATTGGGCGTCCTCGATGGTCGGTGCAACGAATGAAACGCGATCGTCGTCGTGGTCGTCGTCGTCGTCGGTGTTTTGTATATATCATCAATGAAACGTCGCGATCGACCCAGCGCCGAGGTCGAGGTTAAAGCGCGCGACTCTGTGTTGACCCCGTGGACCGGTTTTTAGTATTAACAAACGCGTTCACGTTTCTTTTTCCCCGTTAATTTACAAAAAATATTCTTTAAAATCGAGCTTCATTTTTCACTCGCGCGTCGCCAGCGGAAATAACTTCGAACAGTGAGGAGGTCAAAATTATATATTATTTTGCTTGTTTTTTTGTTTGTTTGTTTTGTTTTTGCAATGGACGAATCAAGCAGGGCGCCGTTCCACGAGCTTCCCATTTTTTAGGTTTTTTTTTGTTCGCTATTTCAGTCGGTATCTTTCTATTTTGTTGCCTTTTCAGTGTCTTCTCCAGTACAGACTGTTACCGATGTTTTATCCGCATCCGTGAACACCGGGAAAAATGGTCTGCGCCCAGTACAAGCAAAAATGCGCGGTGTCCTCATTTACTCGCGGATTTTTTTGAGGGTTGTAATTCTTCGATCAGTAAAAAAACGTGTAAAACATTTTCTTAATCATTAATTTACGTTCAGTGTGAACAAAAATGTTGGCGCTGATGAATCGAAAATTCGAAGTGAAATGTGTTGACCCAGCGACGAACTATTTTTCCCGGTTGAGTTCAACGAACGCGCGAACCGTCAAAATAGCTCTCGAGGCTTTTGGGGCCCTCGAGTGACTCGCTCTGTTCTTCCCTGACCAATGTGTAATACTGAGAATAAATTCGCGCTCGTCAGTCGCTAATTCTTGCCTACGAATAATTTTCACGATCGTGCTAACAATAGGAATAATATTCATAATCAATAGTAATTAATTAACGATCACGATAGCTAATAATTAACACTAATATCCCCGGATTATCATCGTCGATATTCCCGTCGTCGCGGTTTCACATCATTTCTCATTTCCTTCTATACATAACTCTCTTAAATCATATCATATATGCATATATATACAATATATATAAATATATTTGATATATATATAATATATATTTACATATACAATATAATATATATATAAATCTAAATATAATATGTATTTATGCTGCTCGTGTGTGTTTACACTGGAAAAAAACTCTCAAGTGTTTTACATCGACTCAACAGCTTTTTCTCACCGCATCCACTCATATATTTATTTATATATAATATATTCGTTCTAACGTAATCGTAGAATTGCATGTATCTCTCGCACAAATTACATTTTGCCGCCTTTCAATTTTGACACCCACTGCGCACGAGTTCTGCGCTGCGTCCTGAGCACGCACGTCCGTTATATATATATAACGACTCGTTCAATTCTGCGTTCTGCAATAAACCCCCTTCCCCCCTTTGTCCTACCGAGTGAACGAATACACGCGATGCGAGCGGCCACGCCGTGATAATTAATTGATAATCATATTCGGCGAGCACCCTCGCGTCCGCTAACGAGCCTCGATCCACGCCTCGTCGACCCGCTCGACGTTTTGCGCAATCGCGGCCGATGTGCACGACATAACCTCCCAGCCGGGCTGTGCGCGCGCATCGTCGAACGAGACGCTCGGACGACGCGCGTTAGGTTTTTCGCGAGGACCAAATATTACAATCTTTCCGTCTGTTTTACTTTTATCTTTATTTTATTTCATTATACTCTTCACTTGGGCGGTATTTTCCGTAAACACGAACGAAATTGCCACGGGTCGCGCGAGTCGCGCCAGAGTCTCGCGCCGAACGCCGAGCGCGCCTCTCGCATCGAACCGAACAACGAAAATTCACCGAATGCTCAATTATTCGCCACATTAGTTTGTTTTTTGTTTGCTCGGTTTTTCTTATCTTCCCTCTGCGTCCTCTCACACTGTGTGGCGTTATTTATAAACATTTGTCAATGCTGCTCTACTAGTTTTACTTTTGTTTTTTGTTATCTCGCCTATATAATCTTATCTCGCATGTACGAGGTGCGCGCCTCTGGAAAATAGTCACAAACTCATCGACGAGTCTCGGTTATATCGAGGGTTGCAATCGCACGTGCGCCGAGCACTTGTAATTACCAAACAACCCCGGTCTCTACGTAGTGCCTTAAATTCACGTTATTCACTAATATATATATATATTTATATAATAATATTATCCCTCAATCGCGATCTTTCGCGTTGCGGCACAACTCGACCTTGTATAAGCAGCCGGATCCCTTACTCGTCTTATAGATATATTTATTTTATTTATTCATTAATTATTCATATATTTTTTTTTTGTATTAGCACTGTAATATTGATTCTCAATTGACGCTATATACCCCTAACATTATTCATCACCATTTATCTCTTTATTTCACTCCTCAGTTTCCTTCTCACTCCCCCCCTGAACTCCCCCTCCACAATCCGCCAGTTATAGCGGACTCGTCTCAACGCTTCAAGCTCTTTGTTATTTCCTCGCGAACTGACGCTCCACCTCCATTAGCTTACGGTTCTAATTAATTCTGTCCTATCGCGTTGCATTCGCTTTTCGCTTCCCCCTACGCATCTGACCCGTCCCGCGCACTGGAGATGAGTAAAAGGACTTTCCTTCGTACGTCGAGATCGCGTTCCTCGAACGAAAAACGTAACATAAAAAAAAAAACAATAGTCTCGCGTGATTATATGCGCGAGGGCGGCAGACTTTTTTTGCTCGTCCACTCGCTCGATCCCCTCGCGCGAGGAACACAGTTTTCTTTCACTCGTGAACGTCGCTCGTTCACACGCGGATTAAATACAACGCGTTGCGCTAGTCGTGCGAATTGTTCTTTCATTTTTTTCTCTCTTTCTCTGTTAAACCGGAAGTAGCGGTAGTCGCGGAGCTGCGTAGTAAAAGTTTTACATGAAGAATGGATCGAGAAGAAAAATCTAACCTCTAATCGCGACGCTTGGAGCGCGTCGCGCCATCTCGCGGCGACGAGCTTCTCGATTTTTCCCGCCAGACGGCGCCGTACCGCGCTCGCGGAAAAGTGATCTACGGAATGACGACCCCTCTCACCCGTTCGGCTATCGCGTTGACGGCCGACGCATTCGGTTCACAACGGTTGTTCAGATATAGGAAATCCCCGTAAGACCGAAAAGAATTATATATATATGTATAATATGTACATATAGTTCGCTAGCTATCACTGAATCAGCGAATTGGCCACGTGGTCGCGGATTCTCAGTCCGTGTGGCTCGTGTCGCGTAATCCGTATTATCCTAATTATGTGTTAGCCACTTGTTTTAAGTATATTAGGATTGATTTATCGCACGTCTTATCGCTTACGAAGTGTGTCAGTCGTTCGCCGATGGAACATTTCATTAATCGGCCCGAGAGTTTTGACTCTATGGTGCTGTGAAGCTCTTACGCTATTTTACGGAATATAATACTACGCGTTAGCCTAGCGTTTATATGTATAATTGCGCGCCAGTTGAATGCCGTTCGCAGTGCCGATCGTGATTGGCCCGCGCAGCGTTTCACCCAAGTAGCGCGCATCGAGGTTCGGCCAGCTGGACCAGCGCCGCCTTATACCTGACTCAAGTCTTAGATGCTATGCACTCGTTCGCTTAGTCAGTTGCTTTTTTTTCTTAGAGATAATTTATACACGAACTGATTGTGTATCGTTCATTTTTTTCTGTGTATCATACTCACGATTTAATTCGACCAAATTCCGTAGAATCTGCTTACCTCTTGCTCACTCACTTCCTAACGAACTTACGAGACTTAGTTTATCTTTATTTATCTTTTTTTTTAATTTGTTTAGTGGCTATTATCGGTTTTATCATGCCTTTTAGAATGCGCACGCGTGCCCCGTGCTTGTGCTGTTTTAAAACCCTCTGGTGGTCGAAATGTTAACCCGGGAACTTGAGGAAATGTGTCTGACGTTTGGAAAGAAAAATGACAATACAGCGATGAGAAGTTTGTAGCGACATTTTTCAATACTAATTGAAAGTCTTTGTATTGACAATAAATCTTGACGTTAAGACTTTAAAAAAACTATTTAGTGGCTAACGGAAAAGAATTTATCCGATACAAACGAATGGTGTTATGGTGATTTTTCCTTTGACCGACAAAAAATGTTGCCTGTAGAATATTTCTCAGTCCCACTCCTCACCCTAGTCTTGTTCCAATTCTTTCCGCGTGGACAGTTACGTTCCCAGGATTCCCGGAAGAAAATTACGTCCAACCGCTTTAATAAACCTGTCCGTGTTGCGTGTGTGCGGTGTGTTCGTTTCGTGTTTGTGACAAAATTGACAGACAAACCATGCGGGGAAGAAGAGACGTTCTCGAGAGTTCACACAGATGGCGCGGAGAGCGGAGAAACGGAGTGTACAGTCGATTCGTGTGGCAGTTCGTGAAGAAGTAGAAGAGGAAGTAGATAGAGCAGTGAGAAGATCGACGAGGGTCGTCGCGGTTAGCCGTCCTGGCGTCCCGAATTTCCAAGCGAAATTCGTAGCTCAGTGCGCGCGGAGTCTGGAAGAAATAGAGAGACAGATTAGAGGGATCATAGATCGCGCGTCCTCGCCCAGTGATCGATACTCACTGCGTGACTCGCAAGGTGTCGCGAGGAGCGAGGGAGGAAAAACCTCGAGGAAAAACCGAGCGGACGACGACGGAGAACCCGGAAAGCGACTGTTTCTCGAGTCGCGAAGAAGGTAGCGCCCGATGCGTCGGTCGCGCGAGTCTCAGATGCGCGTTTCACCGATTAATTAAAAAACACATTACCCGCTAATGATTGTTCGAATGATTGAAGGTTATTTCGCGCTCTGAGACGCGAACGGCGAAACCGTCGCATCGAGGGCTCTGGCGCACGGTAGAAAAATATAGAGCTCTGTCAGTCTCCACAGATATAGAAAAATCCATCGATAGTAGCAAAGGATAGGACAGTATATATATAGATATTTGTATATATCTGAGTATGTATATATATATGTGTGTATATATAATATATATCTGTTGCGTGTAGTACGCAGACAGATATGACGCTACATATAGATACACGGATCACTAGTAGGTATATAAGTATACAATATATAGATATGAAATAATAGAGTGTCGAATAGTAGTAAAAGAAACAATGTATATAGATATGACTGACGATATTAGAATGATAGATCGCGTCGTGTTTTCGTCTCGCAGCCGGGTAGAGTCGCGTGTTACATGGGTATTTTTTTTTGCTGCTGTCTTGGAAGTCGCTGAGCGTTTCGAGCGCCCGTCGCTGCGATCGATCGAACGAGAAAGTACCGGCCAGTCATACCAACGATTTTTTCCGACGATTGGTAGACCTGACGACCGTGGAATTATGAGTAAAATTGTTTTTTTTTTTTTTCAATTATTTGATCAAGTTGATAGATCGACGCTAGTGACGCTCAAGAGGCCGTGAAAATAAAAAAAATCAAATACGAAAGAAAGAAGGAAGAAAAACAAAACGAAGTTTTCGATTATACAACAGGTAGCGATCGATGCATTATTCTCGCGTGTCTCGAATACGTAACAAAGGCTCGATCAGCGTTATTTTTTTCTTCTTCTTTCGTGATATAATATTTTCAGTACAATTTCACCGGTTATGTCCGAAATCTTATAGACAGGCGTGTTTTATTATTATTATTTGAAGATAGACAACCCAATTTCCCCTCTTTTCTTTTCTCTCTCGCATTCGATAACAATCGCTTCACATAGCTCATTACGTTTGCATGTTTGTTTTGTGTTTTAATATAATATGACTATAGACCGATCAAGATCACGATCCTTCTATCCTTCTATTATATCGCCTCTCGCTTTTCTACCGTCAGTTTTTTTCTCTCGTTTTCCCTCGTTTTCCTCTTCAATTAAAATGACGTTGATCCCATAGAATACGTGTTTAAACATCTAGGCACAATTCCTAACGATTGTTCTGGGCGATATTGTGCGCAAGAAACCCTTCGAGTGAGCTGCTGCAGCGTTTCCGATTTTTTTTTTTTTAATTTCGTCTCGACAATCGTGATAATAAATGACATTTTTTTAAATGCAACAATCACGATTCGCTACTTCACGTACTTTCCCGTATAATTGTATCTCTCTGTTGAATTGAAATTCGACAAAAAGACTTTGCGGGTTATCGATTTCGAAAATATTACGGATTTTTCCCCTAAAAGTCGTCGATTAAAAGAGACTCGTTATGTTTAAAATATATATACGCGGTAACAGTGTGCGAGAAGGAAGTACAGTCGTAAACATTTCTTGTGCGTAATCGCGTTAAGTCAGTCGATGGTTAGTGACAGGCAGACAGACACAGGCGAAAAAAACAGGCGATAAAAAATAAAACAGCCGTGCGAGAACGAAGACATTCTCGCATCTGGGTGTAAAACACGTGGGCCACCATCGTGAGACAGCCGCGATTTTCGCTGAAGCGTCAGCGGCGCTAACTGAGCGCCGCTTGATTCCTGTTGAACGTGAATGAGAACAACGAAAACCCCGTAGATAGGCAGGAAGACAGTTGGTACTGCGTCGAAAACGAGTTCGTACACATGGAAAATGTTTATGATTTAAAATTTAAAAAGTAGATAAAAAACTATAAAATAAACGGCTGCAAAGTAGGCAGGACGTTGTAGTGAAAACAATGGCGAGGCGTGGTCGGGGTTGGGGGAGGTTAAGAAAAAAAAAAAAAAACAACATAAATCGGGCGGGTTTCACACATCGGATATATATTTTTTTCTTGCATCACGGGTTCTCTTAAAACAATAAAAAGTAAAATCATAGAATTAGTAAACTGGACACACGTGGACCCGCAAGACGCTGAGGTATGCGGCAACTGGGGTCGTAAATAAAAAAACGGAACAATCGGTATAATGATAGTAATAATAATAAGAATAATAATAATAATAATGATAATAATAATATAAAAATGGGCAAGGTTATTAATAGCAAGGAATAGTGACATAGTGATAGAAGATATAGACGTGAAGTATAGTGATACAGTAGTAGAAGTTGTAGTAATAGAGACAGTAATAGATTATAGATAGATACATAGTTGCGATAATAGTAGAGTAGAAGAGGAAACAGTAGTAATAGTAGAAGTAGAAGTAGTAGTAGTAGTAGTATGGTAGTAGTAATAGTAATAGTAGTAGTAGAGATAGTAGTAGAAATAGTCGTACTAACAGTAGAAGAATCGCTAACAATAATAGATAGTAGATAATAATAAGAATAATAATAATAGCGATGACAAACGTTGTGAATGCGCAAATTCAAAAATATGATTGTTACAGTTAAAGATGCAGACGGGCATCGTAAAAACCTAGCTCGACAATGGGCAGAGAAAAAAGAAAAAGAATATACGCCGGTGTGTGTGTTTTAAAACTGCAAGCAAATCGGCACACGCACGATTAACAGTAGTAATAACTCAAGAGACTTAGGATACAACAATAATCATAAGGCTAAGTTGATAACAGTATTAATTAACAGTAAGGATAAGTATTAATAATTGGTGAATACAAAAAATATAAGATGGTGGCGATAGAAGTAGAGCGATAGTGGTAATAGTAGTAGTAGTAGTAATAGTAGTGGCGGTAGACAACGATCGTGCTTGTAATACTAATTCATAAGGGAGCGTAAGAGATAAAACGAAATTCGAATTACGTGAAAAAGGGCCTGAAGAGAGTCCCACACGTTACAGGCCAATCGAGGATGAACTGAGACGTGAAAAATTACTTACGCAGCATTTCGGGAAAAAATGTATACCAATTAACTCAGGCGAGATCTTTCGTCACCATCCGCGTTTATTGGCATCGATTTCTCACTGTCAACTCGTTTATCTTTCGACAATTCGTCGAAACGCAGTATTTTTTTCACAGGCCTGCAGCGAAGGGACTCTCCTCAGAGTTCTGTGTTTGCACCGAGAATGGATGAAAGAAAAGTGTTCAAAGAATAGCAGCAATGACGCCGTGGCGCCTCACTGAAGTTTTCCCAGATACACTCACTCTTTGTTAATCTCGCTATAATCTGGAATAAACGTATCAACTTTCCAGCTGTAGCCCTCGATTTAATGATTAATTTTCTGTGGATAATAAAAATGTTTAAACCACGAGATTAAATAAATCCTCGCGCGCACTGGAATTGATTTTGCGAATTACAACTCGAATTTTAGGATTTCCATTGCTGGTTTTTTTCTATCTCTCTTCTAAACGAGTGTGACATATAAAAGTGGTTGTCATTCCGTGGAGTGAGTGTAAGTGGGCTAGCATGGTTTCTCTCTCTCTCTCTGGATTTTCCTTGTAAATGGGCACGATTAATTAAATTTGTTTCTTTTAAAATTCATGTATCTTTTTTTATGTCGCTGTTACGCCTATCGCGTCAAACATTAGGTGTAAAATAATGCGCAATCGTCATAAAACTATACGTGGCCTTACAATCTATCTCGGGTGCTTCCTAAAACTTAACCAAGGGCTTCAATCGTGGCTCACCGACGACCGCAAGATTTACAGACATCTCTTGCGATCAACAGAGTGAAACACGCTGTTGCTACTTGGAATATGCCGCAAATTATAGTTCTTTTTTTTCATCGATGGTCCCTTCGAAACAAGAACCTCAGGCTTTCGCAAATCATTTTCACTACGCTATGACAGACGTACAGTTTTATAATAAATTCCGGAGACCCCCGCGAGTGTGCGTTTCGTTTCGGATGTTTGCGTCTCGCAAGGGCCCCTCGCGCGTTTAATTTATTCCTCATTATTTCTTTAATATATTTTTTGTTGTCGTTATCTCTCTGTGTGTCTACTAATCCCTAATCAACTTACTAAGAGCTTAACCGTAATACGCTCGCTCTGACAATTGTTCTCCTTTTAAAAAATGATTTGTCTTGCCGGAGCTGAGCTGATTGTGATTTGCAACGCAATTCCTGGCCCAATACTGGTTTCTTTTTTTTTCATTGTTTTCTTTAGATTCTTTATTTTCTCCAATGGGCGATACCGATAGCTGGGCAACTCGCAACGCAAAGCTGACATTTTGCCGATTTAAATGGACAATTTTCGGGCACGTAATTATCCATTTTTTTTTCTCCCTCTCGAAAATTTGAACTACCAAGTAATCGAAGACAATGTATTTACAATAGAAAAAAGTGACTTTCAAACGACGATCAAACAAATGTTTGGGGCGTCCATTTTTTTTCTTTCTTCAATCGAGAGGGCTAAATATTTGTTTGCATTCGTCGCTTGTGTCGACACGAAATTGCAGTCACACGAGAAAAATATAAATTCACTTTGTGGTAGTCAGCCGAGCGTCGTGAGCAGCTTTTAGTACTATCGGAACACGAGTAGGGAATACGCTCCGAAAGTGACTGCCGCTGTGGTGAGAATAATTGAATAGGCGCTCGTCTCGAGAATTTCGAAGATTTTGCGGCAGCAATAGCGTCTTGGAACGTACCCAGAATAGAGGCCAACAGGAAAAGTGAAACAGAAAACTGTCAAAGTACGAAAGTAATTTGGGAATTGAATGAATTGTCATTGGATAGTTTGATTAAAAAATTCTTCACAAAAATTGAGCGGAATTGAAGAAAGATGACTTTTTTTTTTGCCAAGAAGAATATCGTGCATGGCAGCTCGAACAGCTCGGGGGTTTGCTTTCTCTTATCAATTGGTTGAAAGAGAGTGATTGTCATTAATTATAGATGTTATTCGGAGCTTAGAAAGATGCTACCACCGAGTCTAATTAGCGCTACCCTTATTTTCTAATTTACACAGAATTTATATACTTCTTCCTACCCGCCGTCGAATCACCTTCGTTTCAGCCGTTAGTCGCTCCTCTTTTTTTTCCCTAACGTCTTCTAAAAGTTTACGGGGTTCTCGAGGTGTCGTCATCGCGGAATCGAAGGGAACGAATCGCAGTTAGATCCGAGTGTGCTAGTTAATACTCAAGCTATTTTGGAAAAAAGTTTCTTATCGGCATATCATCTACGTCCCTTATCCACTCTTCTCTGATCGCTTGTCCCTAATTTTTTTGTCCTCTTTCTCTTAACACCGATACAAACACTGATGTGGTAGAACTTGTGATATAGAATAGCGTCGATAGTAGTAAAACTGTAAGCGATAGATTATATCATGTCAGATCGATTTGTTTTTTCTCTCTCGCATCTCGACAGATGGCAACGACGAGAATTCGTTTCCTAAACGTCGAGGTCCTCTCCTAATTTTTCTTATTTCCGCCCGCCTCCCCCCCCCCCCCTGAAATACAACTCGAAATAGTAACGGCGACGCGCGCAAAGGAAGATCCCGCCCTCTCTTCCACGCCTAAAATGTCAATTTTTCTCGATATAATTTTGATTCCCGCAAAACCGTACTCATTTTTTTCCCACTGACATTGTCGGATCGTCTTCGCGGATTCCGGTACTCAAGACACCCTCATCATTCTCTCTTTTTCGCTCCATTAATACTATATTTTTTATTCCTGTCGCGTTAGCCCGCAATCGCTTCATCATTTTTAAAAACCCTGTGTCTAGTTTATAATACGTGATGATTATATAGTAATAATATACTGGAGTGACTTAATATATATTTTATCAGTGATTATTCAGGTAAATTCATTCACGGTACGGTGGCCTACGGGAGGAGCCAAGAACGCGGATCCTCAGTCGAATTTTGGGCACGAGTGCACGAGTGTAATGGGTCTGTGCTGTGTGTCTGTGAGTGTGTCTCTGTGTTGATAAAAGTGAACCTTGGGCGTACGCGAATCTCTCGTACAATCTAGTAATTACAGAATTTCAGTTTCGTCGTTAAATTTAATAATTCACGCCGGAAACCTCGCCCTTACCGGTTTATTAATAAAATATAGTTATATTGAAATGCAGCAATCGCGTAGTCTGAATACTTTTCCCGGTACAATGCAGTATATATCTTGATCGCCGAGCGAACGTTTTTTTTATCTACCGTATAATCCAGACGCATACATCGTATTAAAAAAATAATAGTTCGTCAAGTAAATTTGTGCGTGCACGTTTTGTACACTGAATATCCCGCGTATGGCTCAAATTCCGAGTTTTGTATCCTATTTCACGACACAGGAAGAATTCGGTTCACTGTGATTCGGTACGTGGAAGGCAAAACATCAAACTTCACGGAGATTCAAATTTTTGTAATTGCGATTCAGAAGCAGCGATATCGTAGCCGCTTTTATATTGAACAATTGTATTAATATTATTTATCGGTGAGGAAATGTTTATTTATAAACATTTGAGTCAAAGGAATTTCGATCACGTCAATTTCCGCAAGAGCGAACACAAAAATTTCGGAATCTGAACATTTATATGAGAGTTCGTAGCGTTCCTCTCGGCCCCTCTCAACGTAACCATTGATTCTTAAAATCTTGACATAGGCAATTGTACGGCCTATCAGGGCGTCGCGCTCCAAAAATATTTGTCGCAAGGCAAAGTAAAAAAACACGAGTCGCAATACACGATTTTCGGTGTTGTGTAATTTAGTAAAATTGCAATATCAATCAGCAGCGAACCCGTTGTGCAATTCAAGTAAGAACACTCCAATCTTCGTAAAAAAATAAGGAAGTATATGCAAAGAAGATACAGATGAGGAAAGCAGAAAGATATTGAAAAAATAAAGTAGTGTCGAAACTAGACTAAAATTCTTAATACAAAATGACAAAAAAAAATAATAATAATAAGCACTTAAAAACTTAAGTAAAGAAAAATACTTGGCCTAGGCGTTATTAATACTACAATTTGCTTTGTGTGCACGTGAACTGCGTACTTTCTGTGCTTTCCCGGTAGAATGTCGAGATTGATTTGAGTCGAGGTGCAAATACGTCGGACGCTCGTCGCACGCGCGCGGCGAGCCCGGATGACGAGGTCTGCAAGCGGCAGATTATTCTTTTCCTCGTTTCAAACGTCACTCGATAGATTGAGAATCGGTAATTCAATATGTGCAAATGTAATATCATAGAGATTCGAAAGACACAGATCATAGATGCAAAGACTGGCCCCTTCGCTCATGCCGGCTACTCGGCTAACGTTCGTTTGTTCGCTATTCCAGGACGACGAGCGCGAGCTTACCGGGCGAAATTTCTCCCGTTTCTTTCTCTTGTCCCGTCGTCGATTCACGCCAAGGAAGTGCTTCCGTTTTCTAGAATTAACAGCTAGCCTACTTTGGCACAACCAACACTGCCAGGGCCGGCACTCGCTTATATTAGTATTTTGTTTTCTCTTTGTGTGTTTTTTTCGCTTTTTTTCTCGGTTTTCTCACGTTTGCTTTTTTCTCCCCTAAATCGCTCTAAATACTTTTCTCGCGCGTCTTTTTAAACTCTTTTTCTCGCCCGATTTTTGCGCGCTTCGCGCACACCACGTTCATTCTAATCTTACTCACACACTTGCGTTCACGCCAGGCTTCATTCGCAACGGTGACTTAATTACAAATACCATTACATTTTAATTGACTCCAACAGAACGTCGCGTCGGTCAGACCCAAACGTCGCGCAACTTTCAGCTTACGTTTAGCAGAACCTCGGATTGGGCTCGTCACCATTCGGTTATTACCCTTCTTGTACAAAGTACCTCCCCGTTTATCCTCGACACATATACTTCTGTAGTATACATTACTAATATATATGTAATTTACATGTAGAATATATCAGGCTCACCGCGCCAAATCAATGAACCTCTGATCCTAACCATTTTCCAATGCCATCTTCAAACACTAATTTATTCGCGATTTTCTGGAAACGAGAAAATCACTTGACAATGTCTCATACCTTCCGCGTCATAAATTGAGATAATTTATTTCCTACTCTTCGGTTGAACAACAGATTAAAAAATAGCCAGTGGAGAATAAATTAATTTCAATTTTAGAATAGGCTCATGATCATCGCCTGAGACAAACCAAAAAAGAAAACAGAGATCTTCAAAAAGTGTCGTACATCGTCTTTGAAAATGCACGAACAATTTAGTGCGAAGTAAAGAATCAAAGCGAGAGGCTGAGGTTCAAAGGTTGGTCGATTTAGGTGCACGGTGACGCATATATATTGTGTAACTTGTGTATTTTCAGCAATAAATTCGATTTTGAATTATGTTCCGCGTACCCTCCGATTCTGTGCGCGGTCGTCATGTTGTTCCGTTTCCGCGGTTATTTCTCAACGTAGGAGCTATAATCGAGCGTGTTTCGCTTCGGTTAGCAATATTTAATCGCTGTAAAATCGAATCACGAAACCCTTACGCCGATCACTTCTATATCGTTTCTATCTGAAAGTCAGGCTTTAGTGGGCCTGCGTGTCTCTTCCGCACTACCGTTAGACTAAAGTTTTTCCATTTTCTTACGAGTGAATGTGCCGCAGCACACTTATTCGCGTACCTTAATTCTATTAACATCTAAACACGTTTTTTTTAGCTACCATGTATTAATTTCCCTCACGTCGGAAATTCGCCGCGCAAACCGCGTGAGTGCTCTATTACGGTTGATCAATCGCCAGTTGTGCTGATACTGCTTCTTTGTTAGCCGATGGAAGACTGATTAGATCGAAACTTTCAGTTGATCACCAAATTCACTCGACGAGCACTAACGCGAGTCGACCGGAAAATTCTCGAGTTGCGAACATTTCTTTGCCACTTTTTTCCCGCAATCAGATTCGAAACAGTGATATGTTTAAAGTTCATTTCCTCCTCTTGTCATTCTCTACTCTATCTACTCAATATCTACGCGTTTCAATGGTCTTGTGTGTATGTGTGTGGAAGAAAAGGGACGTAAAGAAAAAAAAAAGTAAACTTAAGGCTCGAGCGTCGCGTGTGGTGTGAAAGTGTCGCGCGTGTGTCGTTAATACTTATCATCGAAATCGAAGGTTTACAAATAATAAAAAAATAAACACCTTTTTCACGGTCGTACGGCTGTCACGGTCTGGCGGATTTGTTATTTTTTCTCTTCTTTTTTTTTTGCTTTTGGCAGTGATAGTGTGTGACCCTCGAACGGGATTGTAAAATGTTTTCACGAGATTCAGACTTGCGAGTTATAGCGCTGACCCGTCCAAGTTGTCGCGCAAATCACTGCCGACAGAGCGACGCGCGTGCGCTTTTTTTAGCTGACTTGGAAAATCACTTGTGTCGTTTTGCCTCGTGAGCGAATAGATCGTCGAGCGATCGCCGATTATCGGGATTAGTTTTATAATCATTGTCCTTCGAATCGCGAACGATCGATCCGCCTGAGAAACCTTAGGTAGTAGCACCTCTCGAAAGCTGCAAAGCATATATACCCCAAGCACGCTTGACAATTGTCACGATAGCTTACAATCGCATCCATGCGTCACATTGACAATAATCAATTGATCACGGCAGATGCGCCGGTCTGTTCTACGGGCAAATATCTGCTGTTTCGCTTAAAATTAACAAATAATCGAAGAAAATAAAATTATTCTTAACGTGTTAAGTCTTAAATCTTTATACCTTAATTCTGTATCTAGAATTTAGGGGCCGTCGGACGCAAGTCCTCACTTCCATGTTTTGTTGAATCTCCGTATTCCCATTATCCGTTTCACAGTTTCGGGGTTTTTCTTTCTCATCGCACGTGCGTGTTTATTTGCTTTTCTTTTCTCTCCTAGTTTTGTCGATAAAGTCGTGAGACGATTCTGGCTATCTGTTACAATTGTCTCTCCCGTCTACGCCTTGTAATCTCTACGAATACGGATAGGGATCTCAATATTTTGACGTGTGTCGAGCGCGAGGGCGCGGAGGCTCCTGGAATTCGTTTTCGCCGAGACTCCTCGGACTTATCACGAGGAATCGTTGCAAAAGGCCGATTTTTTCATTTTCTTTTTTTCAAATAGTCTTTGCGAGCACCGACAGCCAGCACCGTCCCTCATCTGAGTTTTGAAGCGATCTTGTCGCTTTTTTTTCAGACAAGTTCCGCCCGCTCTGAATCAATTGCCTAGCGATCGTGCGAGGCGGGATGGGCGCGTCCATTGTTAAAAAAATTCTAGCTGCACCCGAGACGCGATCGATTGCCTTGCAACAGATACGGGTTATACACGACCGGCGAAGAAGCATCGACACCTCTCGACGCGTCCGTCAATCCACTGGCCGTTAGTTCAGAGTCAACGGATGCGATAGCGTCGCTTCGAATGATTCGGATGATACTCGCTCGGCAATACTATCGAATCGTAGATCATTGCGGGATACCAGTACTGGACACGGGGGTGGGGCTGAAGGAACCAGGGCGTCTCGTGCGATGACCTATTAGGTTAGATGTTGCTCTTCGAAAACGACACTCGCAGATGATTGGATTCGCTCAACTGGTAATTGTGCATTTTCTGAAAGAAAATTCGAGGCGTTCGTGAGTCAATAAAAGCAAAAGGCAACAAATAACGAGACGCGGGTCTTGCGTAATATCGGTAGAAAATACTTTGGAAAATACTCACGATCAACGCTGCGACGGCTTCGTCCATGCTGGGCATCTGGATGAGGGCCATTTTTCTGTCCTTCGGGAAGAACTTGAAGCCCTTTACCTCGAAGCCATTTGATGTGAAAGCATCCTTGATCTCCTCTTCGGTCACCGTTGCTCTGTAAAATTATTTCTCGATTTAATATAGAATTCGATGAAAAAATCTTGTTTTCCATTTTTTTTTGTATCCTTTATATTCAGCAAACGATGCTAGGACATTGACTTACGGAATGTTCGACAAGTGTAGGGTCGCACTGGGCGGATAAATGTTCTGGTAGTTTTTGGAGCCGGGTTTTTTGAATCTGTGAAGAGCGCTGTTGGTATAATCCTTAGTGAGACCCGCGTCGGGCTGGCCTTCTTTCGGCAGCTGGACTGTTTGATGCTTGCTGCTCACGACTCTTATTTGTTTTCCGAATACCCTGAGCTTGTCCATGTGAGTCATAGCTGCGACAAAAATAGCAGACAATTAGTAACGAGTTGACCATTTTTCGTCGGGAGTTAAGAAGGAAATCGCCGTAATTACCTAAGTGCCCTTGATGAGGTTCAGCCATCTGAATGAGGGCAGAGTCTTTCTTGTTGTAGAGGATCTTCACACGCTGTACATCCCCATAAACGCCTACACGAGCAACACATGCAAACAATGATAAAATAATATTTCTCGAAGATCCAAAAATATAAGATGACTGATATATTTTTTTTTTTTTCAACTTGTTTATATTGTGTGAAGAATATGTAATTCGGCAAGGGTAGTCGGGGGGTTTCGTCGCACGATCAGAACCGAAATATTCTGATCGAGACCTATAGATCATGCAAGGGGCACTCGGCTACGGTCGCATCTTTTTTTTTTTCTTCTCTTCACTGGTATGACAATAGGGAGGATTTTCTAGACGAGCAAAAATCAACAAAGGCAGAAGGCTGTAATGCCGAAGGCTGCACAATATTATTATTATTCATTGTGTCGACTAGGGCCGAGCACCCCGCAGAGGTGGATTACTTCCTATGGAATTACGTAAATATAATATAAAAGCCAAAGCTTATGTCAATGAATGAAGGTGGTCTGTAGAACTGATATATGGATATATATATATAAATTTTATGTATATATATAGGCATATATATTAATAAAATAAATTGGTTGTATGAAATAAATATCAGAAGAGATGCTTTGGAGGTAAGTAGTAAACGAGAGGTGGTTGATGGTCATGATGATTGATGATGACGATAGAATATAGCTTTGGAAATCGAATAAAATAAAAAATAGATTGGAATAACGAAATAAAATTAACCATGGCGAAGACGATTGAATGGTCAAAAAATAAAATGAGATGTTCGAAAAAAAAATTAATAAAATCAAACAAAATAAAAAATCAACCAAATTGGTGTTGAAGATAATAGCATATACCTCTGGTTGGATACGAGATAACGTAACGGATGATGGACATGATTATTTATGCAGTTAAACCATATTTAATTGAACATTTTTTTCGCAAAGTCGTCACTTCGACTTGTGTAGCAAACGGGCGCGAGACTCGAGTGAAAATCGTTTTCCTCCGGTTATTTGATATGTCGGAAATTCGTGTTTACTTCAACATTGACGTATAGGCTTTTATTTCGCGGTCAATTGTCAAATGCGCAATCAGCGGTGGACCACAAGTGGGGTGTTTGTAAATATAATAATTAATAATGTAATATAATTAATAATATAAATGTGGAGACGTACCAAACAGGGTAAAGAGAGCGTCAGGCGTGACCATCTACACAGAGAACAGACAGAGTCCAGTAAGTAGTCAGCGAGTATAATAGGATTCGATGTAAAGTACTGGGGCACGCACAAATTTCGCGTGTCGACCTCTCGAGTGTATTAACGTTGGTGAAAACGAGAGTAAACGTATTTTTTGTTGAGTCATTGATAAGAAGAAGGAAAATTATTCGTTTTAACGTCGACGAATTCGCGGCACGAATTTGTAAATAAAAAATCGTGTTAAGAGTGTTACGAAAAAAAAAATCAATAGCCCGACGAAGACTGCTCGCAGAAAAAAGAGGTCGAGAACGCGAAGCTTGAGCGCGACTCAACGATAGTAAGTACACACAGTTATAGTACAGTAGTGACAAGTTGCAGCTGCGAGATTTGTATCGTCGGCGTGTCGAGCCTCGAAGCGTGGCAAAGTAAACCCACTTTGCGTCAATTGGGCTAGTTTGAGCAAAAAAAAAAAGATGTCTAATAAGACGTAGCAAGAACAAATTTTAGTACACATAATTTTGTGTGTATTCTGATCAGTATTTGACTCTCGGATTGTTTGACTTTCGACGCACGGAGGCTAGCGACACGATGATGTTACGAACATATCGAGGGCGAAGTGATTCGTATAATGTGTGTTTCGAAAATGAGTTTTGGGAGCAGAAGGAGAAGGCTGTTCGAGGGGTTGACATAACAGGATAGCACATACGCAATCGAGACCCCGTTTCCTCGACGAGAAACAAAAAAAAAAACGCAATACAAAAGTTATAAGCAATATTCACAATTCAAAAGACACACAAAACATTCTCAGTTTATTCTGCGTTTTTTTCTTCTCGACGAGAAAACGTGCTACGTTCGAAACAAGAAACTGCGGGTTTGCCTACGTCAGCTCTACTTTTTTAAGTGTATTGTTCTCTCTTCCTCTCTTTCTCTCGTCTCGCTGGATTGTACACCATATATCAATGTGAATTATGACCGGATGTATCGAGCTCGAGGACGTTACGCGACCCTCCGAAGAGCTGCACAATTATGTCGCTGCCAAAGTTATGTTTGAACAACTTAAAATCAATTACGAGGGTCGAGTACGCTCTCGACTCGGTGTCGCAGTGACAAGGCTCGATTAGCCCGGTGACGCGCATAGACTTTCACATTATGGGAAATTCAGCGTGCAAAAAGTGCAGCCGCGTTGGAGGATCGACGATGTTTTGACGATACATAACGTAGATTCGTACAATTTGTATTTGTATTTTTTTTTTTTTTTTTTTTTTTTTTTTTTCACTGAGGCGTGGAAGCATCTCCCACGTAAGACTCACCTCCTCGTTGAGATTGGTGACGAGCAGTACGGACGATACCTGAGGACTTCCGGGCACGCGGACACCCAAAGCTCCGCCGCCGAGGTTGAAACCCCCGAGGCCCGCGAGTCCACCGCCGGCCGCGACTCCGTTGTACGGCGCACCGAGAGGCGAGGGCAGCCCGTGCATCGCGGCGAACGGCGATGTCAGGACGCCTGGCGCCCCTGTAATTGACTCTACTTCAGGAAATTCATGGATCCTCATTAATGAAATTGCCACAGTTTTACCCACGATAATTCGTAAATTAATAAAAATAAATAAAAATGTAACTCTAAGGACGTGCGAATATTCGAATGTTTCACAAATTAATCGCCACTGGATTCAACCGATCCGTGCTTTAAAGTTTCATCCACTCGATTCAGTATTTCTCAAACGTTACTCGCGTCTATAATACCTCGGTTGCCAAAAACAAAAGCACTATAAACTTTCAATGCGCCTATTTTATGATTGGATTTATCGCGAGTACGAATAAAACGAAATAAAAATCGAAAATTAATTCTGTGGACCGTTCCATTGCGCGGCTAGTTCTGTTTGCTGTTTCGTCGGGTGTCACTGTTCAGAAACGACCGACTTACCTGGTAGACGTGCGCGCGGCTGATTTCCCGCGGCTCCCAGCAGAAGTTGCGGCAGCAGTTCGCTGCCCAGGGCGAGCGAGGCTGCGTCCAGGCTCGCGTCACCGGTCGGCAGGTTCGGATTCGTGTAGTCTCTCGATTTGTCGTTGTTGTACTTGACGTTGAGACTCTGCATCTTGCTGTAGTCGATGCGCAGGGTGCAGCACGAGTTGTAGATGTTCTGGCCGTCCAGGGACTGTAAAGAAGAGTTGGAAAGAAAAATAAAGAAACTGAAAAACCCTTAGCCACGTAAAATATCAGCTCCAAAGGTTGCTCCATTTCCCAATGAAAAAAAAAAAAAAATTATTTCTCTCTTTCCAAATCTCGCAGACGGAACTCGGGCAATTTACCGAGCCGCCCAACGATCCGGCCGAGTCATCGGGCGCGCGCGGCGATGATAGGCCGATCGTTTAGTCGTTTCCCGTGCGTCGCGCGGTCATCGCTATTTCCGGACTCCTGTTCCAGGCGACGGTGTTCGTCGCACGTCGATCAATAACTATTATTGTCCCACATCGCCGTCGCGGCGTAATGAAAACGGGGCGACGAACGAGGCGAATAATTCAGAAACAAACGCAAAAAGGCAACGCAAACAAAAAGTGGGTGCGGGTGGCGGAGGAGAGGGGGGCAAGAGACCGGAGCCCGACAAACGAGGAACTGTTCTGCGTAACGAGTCGCCCGACGTCGGACGCGAGCGTCGACCATCGACCATCGACCATCGACCATCGGACCATTGCTACCCATTGCAGGGGGGCGACCTGACTCCGGGGGTTGTCGCGCGGCGATACTCAAAGGGGGATGTGATGGATGCACGGGCGGTTGTTCGTCGTCCGAGCGTGAATCGAACGGTGCAGTTGCAAGTCCGGGAGGCGCAGGCGGCGGAGGAAGAGCAGGAGGAGGAGGAGGTGGAGGAGGAGGTAGTTGAACCGCGTTTACGAGCGGAAAGAGCTGCCGCGTGTGCAAACGGCGCATCGACGCATTGGTCGCAGCCGGCAGCAACGAAAGAATGCACAGCGAGACTCGGTGACAACGAAACAGATGGAAATTTCAGAAGGCAGCGGGACGCGGGCACCCGCAAAAAAAAACGCAAAAAAAAACATCCACCAACGATATTTTTTTGATCTCGCACATCTTGTTACAAATTTAACGAAACTAGCAACAACGCGCTCGCTTCGCTCGCGCTCCTGTTATTTTCACGTCGCACGGCGCGCTACGAACGGGCGCGCTGCGCGCGCCCTGTTATTTCGAATTTACCGCTCTAAGTTTATCGACTATGATTCAAAACGCGCGCGTGACTGCAGCGGCCATGTCGATATATCGAAGCTGCCGGCGTCCAATAGGAACGCTCGAAAGGCGGCTTCAAAATTGCGACTTTCGATTGCCATGTCTTTTCTAAGAGAGGATATTTCGTTGTCGATCAATGAATCATGCATCGGTAAAAATGTTGACCAGCGAAGGATCAACAACTCGAGGAGGAATGTCTCATTGCCTGTGCGTACATCGAATCCACCCGAAGAGTTTACACGCGTCTATGTCGATGCTGCGCGAGTCGCCCGGACGATTTTCCGCTTCGCGTTTCCACTTAACGCGCGAGTCAAGTGGAAACGCCAACGACGACGACGACGATCATGTTCCCTGAGCAGCAATATCCCCGTTTCATTTTCGTTCATAATCCCGACGACGACGAGCGGTCCGACATCGAGTCGAGTGCCGGTTGCGCGTGACACAACGCGCGATGGTTCAACGCAACGGCGGCGACGACGACGACGACGACGACGCGACTGCCGACCACGAGCTGCGCGTGTTCCGAGCTTCTGTTTGACTTGTCCCAAGCGCACCGAAGCAGCGTTTTCCTAGCGAATATAATTACGCCCTAGTGCGAAGCTGTGTTCGCGCCGGGCTCGTTGCCAGAAGTGCCACGTGGCTCTCTATCCGAACGTAACAGCGAACGAACCGCGTGTATCCTGTAGTTATCCCGTGCAGCGGCCACCACGAAAAGCTTCGCTCCAGAGGCACAGGAGAACAGGAAAACACACGTTGACTTGCGGTACAGGACATCGGGACGAGACACTTGCTCGAACCTCCGATACACTCGACGCTGACATCGCGACCCAGGAACATTAGCTCGGCAGCTAATCAATGTCCAGCGTAATCGAAACTCGTTGATTCGTTCGCGCGATGGAGCCAGCGATACAGTAGCACATAATTGGTGGTTTTTTTTATAGATTAATTTTAATATGGGATTTTTTTTGTCTTCATTCATTATTTTGGATAGTAAGTTTTCGAGATGTGCCTTAAACCAATTTTTTCAACGGAAGTAATTTTTGGAAATATTTACACACAAATCAGTTTTTCTATCGCGAGAATCAACAGCAAGGATCGTTGCAAAATTAATTATTCAAATTAGTTGTTTGCCTGTCTAGACAAATAGAGTGCACGCGGTATTCCGTTCGTCGGACCACACACGCGAAGCTCCGATCCGCGCGCGGGAGAATAGGAAGCCTGACCGGCATCCGGCGGAATGTGTACCTCGGGGCGAAACAGTTCGGCCGAGCCTAATGCACTCGTGTGACACTAACACCGCCGCACATAAATATTGGCACGGACTAATGAATTTCGTACATAAATACGCGCTCATCGATTCGTTCGGCTAAAGCCGCGCGGTGGACACAATAGGCGATTCCGACTAAACTGACTGACCGAAATAAGGTTTGATCGATTTTGAATTGAATTGTTAGCAACAAACGACGAACAAAAAAAAATCTTAGATTTGTCTCAAATAATTTTTTGTTGTCCGAGGTAAAATAAATATGACGGATTACTCGAAGCCGCTCGAATATGAAAACTGTTAGATTACCTTTTTTTTCAAATTTTTATTCATCTCTGGATACTGTGTGGTTTTTTTGCGGAGTATAAATAGCGGCGCTCAATTTACCGGGGACGAAAAAAAAAAGTTGAACATGTCAAAGATAATTGGATCAGCTCTATTCAGTCAACTCGGGTATAAACGATTCGACGGGAATAAAAAAAAATAAAAAAAAAGTTTTTCCGCAATCTACGAGTTGCGGGTACTTTGTTGCCCCGGGGCGAGATTTTGCGGTACACGGCGCGCCCGGCGTCCGAACGTGATTTCCCCGCGTAGGCGGACTTCGCCCCGTCGACGGTTTTCCGCGCTGCGGAAAGTTTCGTCGCGTATCGCGTACACCCTTTAACCCGCGAATTATCGTTGCACGTGTAGGCGCGCGCGTTCGTTCGCCACGGCGTAAAGAAAGTATAAAGAAGGTAAAAAAAGATTGTTAGAAAGAAATAAAGTGCTTTACCGGTTTCTCCGTACAATTCAATTTTTTCCCCCTTTTCCGAATCACAAAACGTCCACGAATAAAATAAATCGCATTTCAATGCGACCATCGATAAAAGCAAAGGCAGTACGAAATTTATCTGACGCACTCGAATAATTCAAAGCCCAAAAAAAAAAAAAGAAACTGAAGGTATCGACTGTCGCCTAATCGGGATTTCGCCGGAAACAAGACGACGCATGTCGGATTCGGGCAATTTCTGTCGAGAGGAATCGAGAGGAATAAACGCGATGACGAGCGGGGAGGAAGGGTGGGGGGAGGGGGTTAGCGAGGAGACGAGGAAAACGTAGCCTCGGGGTGCGCGTGTTCGGTTGGAACTTCGTTAGCTGAGAGCGAGGATTCCCGTCGTTCTGTTGTCCGGGCAGCGGCAGCGGCGCTCGTCGCGACCTCCGGGCTATATTCCGGTCTGTCCACGTCGTCCGTTTTCACTGGCGTACTCGGACCGCACGGCGAGTGCGCCGCGTCGCAGGCCCCGCGCCGCGTTGTGTTCGACACAAACGGGCAACATTAATGCGTGTCGAGCTCCCCGTCGACTGTGTCTGACTCGTTCGCTGCCGTTTCCACTTGCGCGCTCGGTCCGCCCCGCGAGACGACCGAGGCGGTTGTATTAAAATCATTAAAAAGAAGAAACTCGAGCGAGCGGGCGACCTCCCCCACGACCGTCGCTTCGTTGGCTTTATCGGTTCGCGCATCGTCCTATTATTCCACGGGTTCCCGGGCACAAAGAGAAAGAGCCCGAGGACTCGTTGCCGTTCCTTACCTTGGCCCACGCGCGCCACGAGCTCTCGCACAGTCTTCCTGCAGTTCCCTTTGCCCTCTGGCTCCTCGTGAAAGTTGCACGCGCTCTGCGTCCTCCACCCACCTCGTCCCCTACCACCGTTAGCCCCCCGCCCCCTCCGCCCTCCTCTCGCGTTCCAACCATTTACAAAGGGCAGTCGTCGTGTGCGCGCCGCTATGTAATATTTCGTTACACGCTATTTGCCTTTCATTTAGCCGCGGAAAATGACATTATTTCTTTAAATATAACCGGCGGGTTCTCGTGCTTCGCGTCGTTCAAATCGGAACCACCGCTCGCGTCTCGACTCGCGAGGTCCTCGCGACAGAAAAATGCTCGGTGCAACACGCGGCTCGTATATTTTTGCGGAAATTTATGTAATGCTTGTTGAAGATAAAATAATTTCAGTGAAAAAAAAAAAAACTGAAAAAAATCGTGTGGAAAATATACATCGCGTATATTTCGGGTGTAAAATCGTTTTAGGGCCGGGAGGTGACGGGTAACGTTGTGGAAGTTCCGTAAAAAAATAGTTGACCCGTCTGACCAAATCGAGGTGTTTCTACTTGTCTTCAACTTCGAGGTGAAATCCCCGATCGAATCCTGGACTAATCGGTTTTTGTGGTTTGAGGGAAAAAATGTAATACTGCGGGCGCTGCGAGCGCCGGTTCGAGAGACGTCCAGAAAAATTAGCTCGCCAGCTTTCGAGAATTGACCGTTCGCGGTTGGTTAGCCGCTCGGGTTCTCCCGCGAATGCAGGGATATAATTCACTCGGACAGGCCCGAGCGAAAGACGCGCGGAGCGAGAGAAGAGCGCGCGTGCTCTAAGAATATTCCGCCGGCAGAGCCGTCGTGGGACCGACCGACGGTTTCAAGTGAGCCGAGGACTCGGGGGAGCCTCGGTCCGGCTCCGGAAAGCGGAAAATTTAAGGGGTTTCGCGAATGGGAGCACGAGCACCGCGGCAACGGCAGCGGCAGCAGCACCAACCCGAGGAGGTTTGTTCGTGGGCTATACACTCGCCGTATATAATATATACGACGTCGTGGGAATACTTACGAATTTAGCGGTCTGCGCCGACAGCATGTCCGGATACTGAATGAGCGCCTGGAACGAATCTGGAAAATAAGAAGAATGGGAAATTTAATAAAAATGAGAACAAAAGCCGCCACTGCGATTAGCCTAAATATTTGGACACACAATCCCTTAAACTGTAACAATTGTCCTTGTCCCTAAAATTACACATTTTCATTAAAAAAAAAATCCTTATATAAAAAAATTCCCCCCTTATCTCATCGCCGCACATCGCAGACATTTAGTTCACAGAGAGATGACTAAAAAAAAGGGACCAAAGCAAAAGGCCCTCAATTCGTTGTCGCCGCACTGTGCATCCGTCCAGGTTGCAGCTTCTCATTGAGAGGGCGTCTGCCTCCGGTCGAGGACACGCGACGATAACGACTCTCGGCGATGATAAAGGCCGCGACTCGAGCGGAGGAGGCTCGGGTCGGCTCGTACCCGCAGCGTCGGCGCCTCGGTTCTTCGTCTCGCTCTGCCACTCGGCGTTCGCAGCGGGAAACAAATCCGCGCCGATGTAGCGCTTCGAACGGAGCGCTCTACCTGGGCACCTCGAGTTTATCGGATGTCTAGTGTTATCTCCGTGCGGTGATACGCGCATCCGGCGCGTATCACGGTCATGTAGTATATCGCGTGTTGCGCGCTTCCGCTCGAACGTTCGGCTGGGCATTGATATATAATATATATATATTATACCCGGGTATATGCGTACACCCTATATATATCTATATGTATACTATATGTGTATGTGCGTATAAATATAACGGTCGGAATATCTAGAGACAGGTCGGTCGGGTGCTCTCGACACTCGGCACAGTTGAAACGGTTGAAACACCGAAACACGTTCTAGCGCATACGTAAAAGCTGCCCCCCTCACCCTCCCCCCCTACCATCCCGCCAGCCCGCATTTCGTCGAGAGTTGAGTCGCGAGAAGAGCCCAGGGGGCTGCTCGAGCACCGACGGAAGCCGCTGCTTTGACGCTGCTCCGAATGGCGCGCTCGCGCGCTTCAGTTCTGGGATGAGCCTGTGGGCGCTCTCTCCTCTCTGTCTCTCTCCCCCTCCCTTTTCCTCGCTGTCCCTCCGCGAGAACATACGCGCGGGGGGGGGGGGGGGCATCGCGACCGACCGCCGAGGCACGTCCTCCGGGTTCACACAATCCACGAGCCACCCTGTCCCTCTTTTAATCCCCGCCCCGCGCCCCTTTCGGCCGATGTCGCGCTCGCTCGCTCATTCCCGCGGTATATGACACAAGTGTCCGCGTGCGCAGCGCGCGTAAGCTCGAAATCGTAACGCCCGCGTATGCCGATGGTTTTGGGGCTTCGCGCGAGCGCGAACCTCCACGCACGGTTATCACCCTTTAACCGGCCTTTTGTATTTTTTCCCCGTATTCGCCTGCACCGCGTTTACGTAACTGTCCGTGAAAATCTTTCGCGGTGAAGAGCAAATTTGTTAAAAAAAAAGTACAACTTTTGCCGCGATTATCGAAGAAATGTTTGAGACTGAAGAAAGTAAATGTGAGGAAGTGTAAGTGTAACTCTCGCGTTTACTAACCTTTGCTGCACTTACACTGCGCGCATACTGACACTTATGCCGCAAGCATACGTCGAGGCACGTTCGCCGGATTCACGTAACCCGCGAGAAATCTGCGGGTTAAGCCGCCCCTTTCGGCCAATGCCATTCGCTCATTTCACGGAATATAATATACACAGACGCGCACGTGTGCATAAGCTTCAATTCGAAACACGCGCATCCCGATGGCTTTGGCTGAAGCTCGGCATTTCCACGCACACTTATCACTCCGTCTCGCCCGTGCACGCGATATTCCGGCTGGTCGGGAAAACCTGCGTGCGCGATCACCGGCAGATTGACGTGAGAAATTACGAGAGAACACCTTATTTTCCCGGACATCAGGTGCGAAAATGTTTCAGGCCGTTAGGGTCGTCGTCCGGGTTGCGTCGATGCGCGCACGCCGCGAGAAACGACGAGGATAATAATACTCCCCCCACCCCCCTAGCACCTCTCCAAGATTTATGTCGATCTTCGCGAGGGTCGTAAAAAAAAACTGTTGCGGCCATAAAAACGTCGGACGCGGCACATGTGACGGATTCGACGGGGGAAAATGGCCGGGCAGGCAAATGGAAACACATTTCCATTTTTTCCGGTTTTTTTTTCAATACGATCATAACGAAAAAAATCTTATAAAAATCCCAAGGCGAAATCACCAGTGAGAAACGAGTCTCCGCGAATCGAAGGCTGATTTTCAGTTTGAAGCGGCAAAAAAAAATCGCGCAAAAATCGAAAATGATGGCACAATCGAATTGGCCGGTGAGGGCTGACGATGTGAGAGTGGTGCACGCGACTTTATAGCTCTCCGGAAGACGGAGCCGTATGGAAATTAAATTTCGTGTCATGTGGCCAGACGGAGAAAAAAAGTTTCAAAGATCGACGAGTGTCTCGCGCTTCTGTCGTATCCCCCTTCCACCAACCCCTCGAACCGGGGTCAGGAGGGCGGCAGCAGAAAGAATATTGCAAAAGTGGGTAGTACCGCGTACTTTCGAGACACCCCTTGGGGGCCAAGCTGAGCGATATCGAAAGTGTATACATTGAAGGCCCCGCGAGTCTCTGACAGCGGTTCTTCCGCTTCGCGTCTGCGGTCGCATCGCGCACCTCGCAATACTCCGCGTTCCTACAATACCACAGCAATGGTATAGGTGCGAAGATGGCCTCGCGCATCTTTCGCATACTCCATTCCTGCAGGAGCCGTCTGTAATGGTATACCAAAGTATGGAAAAGTAGGTGCTGGAAAAGGTGAAGAACCAGAGTGCCATTGCGTGTACGACGTTCGCGAGAAAGCCGAGAGCCGCGCGCGAGTCGTCTCTCCAAGTCTGCTTTGCGGACAACAAACGAATTTCCATTTTTTTCTATTTTATCCCAAAAATGGTATTTCTAAATTCGAGGCAATTTTTTCGCTGGTAACAATTGATTCGCAGGTAAGGGGCCACCAGTTTTGAGAAGGACTTAATGCGAAAAAAAATGTAAGAATGTTCATGCTTGTAAAATAAAAAAATCAACGACACATCGGCCGGTCGAATACTCACTGTTCTTCGTGAAGGTGACAATCTTGAGGACCTTTCCGTATCTGGTGAATATCTGAAACACAAGAGGCAAAACGGTGTGATTAAACGAAGGACTCGTCGTTACGACTGGGGGACGAAATGCGCGCCGGAGACTGTTGTCAGGTATTGCAATGCGTTTTTGAGTATCAATGCTAATTGGGTATTGATTTCACCGTCGGGAAACAAGTATTCATGCGCTATGCGCCGTGGATATATAACTCGACCTCCCGCCGCCGCCGCCGCCGCCGCCGCCCGGAGGGAACCCGGACCGGCCGCGCCACCGTCGAGCTGTAATCGAGATGGATGCTGCTGCGGAGTTAACGGGATAGGTTGGTGGTGGGGGTAGAGGGGGAGGGGGCCACAGGAAAATTAACAAACGTATCGCGTAGTCCGGATGATCACGTATAATCGAGGGTGGAACGTATAGGCTCGAGCTTTGAAAGCTACCCACTCTCTCGCCTCTCTCCCCTCTCTCACACCCCTCCCCCCTCTCGGCCCCTCGACCTTCTACCCTCTCTATTTCTCCCACTCTCGGTATCCGCGAGGCGGCCACCTGGTCAAGCCAGTAATGGTCGTATTTGATGATCGCGTTATTCCCCGGAAATCCAAATATTTGCCCTCGATCGTCATTTCGTCAAGCAACGGCCAAATATGATGAACGTTTGCGCTCGACCGGCCGACGTTGTATACACATGCACAATGAGCATACGGTGCACGCGCTCGCCGTCCGCATGTCACTCTCCCTCTCTCTCATTTCGACTGTCGCTCTTTCACTCTCTCTCTATCTCTCCTCTCTCTCTGTTACCGAAGAATATCGAATAATCAATCAATCAACTGGATGGCTCATACAGTGCTGATGCTGATCTAAGCCTCCACCCGGCGAGGCGGCTGTATTCGTGTCAAGTTCCGTCCCCCGGCAAACGGAATAGATAATCATCCGCGATATCCGACTAATCCGCGTGGCCGGCGATTGGCTCATCATGAATTCTTATTATCATTCGGGCCGTCAAATGAACGCGGGACGCTTTTCGTTGCGGCTTGCAGGTATATTTTTTAATGTCTCATTTTTGACGTTGAAATAAAAAAAAAATGGAGAGTAATGAAACACACGAATTGAAAAACGTAAACAAATTTCGAAAATTGCTGAAAGCGCTCGGGGTGGTTGTTATTATGTCCGACTTTTTTTGCTCTCGACGTCGCGTTTTTGCCATTTGCTTGCAATTATCGTGTCTCCTGTAATTGACTCGGTGGAAGAGGAAAGGGGCGGCGAGAGTAGCGCGTTGAAACTTTTGTGTTTACGAATACTCGCAAATGGAGATATTAATTAGTAATAATACATTTCTGTGATTTAAGCACAACAAAGAGGGGACACAACTGTGGACAAAGTTGTAAATGTCGGATGCATATAGAATGGGCCGCGCATTTTCGCGAACGATACTCGCGGCTACTAAATACTGACCCGATACGCTGACGTGCCAATTACGTTGCTACGCGCGTTTTTAAATGTCGGAGTTGAACAAATAAACGTTGGCCATTAGCGATATTGCGCGGTTATTATCACAAACGTTGAGGGGAATGGAGTGGCCCAAATTGAAAATTCCGCTGCCTCTATCCCGCTCTTCCCCCTCCCCCCCCCCACCGCAACTCCCTCTTCGCTGTTTCAATTCTCTTTTTTACCAGCTCTTATAGCCGCTTTCCTCGTGGCTTGCAAATAAAATCGGTGGGTTTATAATAAGTGCCAGATTATGACGCGCTGTACGTCAAATTAGTTTATTTTATCGGCTGTGTACTTTTATCTTCATTGAAATATATATATTTTTTTATTTCACGATGATCGACACTTATAATAATTATGAATTATTGTTCTCCACTGCTAGTACTGTTTTTTTTTTTTTATTTGCCCGTACTTCTTTTTATTGCTGACAAAAACTAACGTTCTGTTAGACGGAGAAAAAAAAACAGAATTGAACCCCGTTTGTGTATGCCGCGCAGACCGAATTGGCGGGTGATTTGTTCGTTTCCGGCTGATGAATATATTCCCGGAATTTTTGGAAAAGGGCAACACACGCGTGATTCCACTGTCGACAGAGCTACAGTGCGCGCAATCGTTTAATGAGTGAAATACCTGTCCGTTTATGCGGTCTACGTGCCCCACGGAATTCACGTTAAAATTCCATCCCCGGTCATCAGCACACCCCTCCCCCCCCCTTCACTCTTGCTCCAACCGCTGTGGCGTTGGGTCGGGAGTAACAGCTATCGCCGATCCCTGATTTTTTTCGAGTGTCCTTTTTTGACGTTCCGCTATTTTTTCAACAAATTGGAAAAACTGTCGAGCGATTTAGAGACTTATTGGTTTATCAACGATATTCTGTTACCTCGGCGTATGGAAAATCTCGGTCCCCCTGAACAAAAATAAAAACAAAAAATTCTTGCCATGGGAACAACTTTACTAAAAAAAAAAAATGTTGCATTCAAACGAGCCTCGACTTTTGGCATCGCTGTTTGCGCTCGATTTTTCGTACCAGATTGGACAAACACCCGACTCTCAATTTGCAAGTACTCAGTAAATCTGTATATTCTTTCACAAAACGTTGTGGCAATTTTTCCTACAATTTAATTAAAGTTTCGAAGTACGTCATTCTCGTAGTACTTCGAAACTATTCGCAATCGTCACCAACGTTTATCGAGTCAAACCAATGAATTTATAATTTTTATTATTTTTTCAAAATTCAACAATACATGATTCAGTGCCTTCAACCTCGGTTTCCCCAACATTTTTTGGAAAATCCTTTCGAGCAGCTTCCGTCCCAGAATTTATCGAACCGTCAGCGCAGTCTCCTATCTCTGGCGAGGTGAACGATTGAAATTGCTTTTTCTCGAATTCGGCCGGTTCTATTGGAGGCAGGTGAAAGCTCGTCTTGCGAGGAGAGAGGCAGAGGCGAGGGCGCAGATAAAAAGAGAGAGAGAGAGTGAAGAGAAAGCTGACGAGTTACAGTGGCACGAACAAGGGAAGGAGCTTTAGCTTCGGCGTTGCGCAACGGGTGGCACCGAGGAGCTGGACGGCTAAAACACATACACACGTATATCTATATACATCAATGTGTGTATATGGTGACCGCTTGCAGAAGCATCGAAGCAACCCTTTGGATCAGAGAGTGAGAGAGAGAGAGGAGAGAGAGTGAGAGCATTGCACGCAGAGCAACGGCAAGAAATCCCGCGGGAAATCAAGTTGGTGGGCCGCCGCTTGTATTCGTGGACGTGGCTACACAAATACAAACACCGAGCGCGCGCGGTGCAGGTGATACGGTGGCTCTGCCGGTGGTGGAAACGAGACTGTAGTTTCGTCCGGGCTGCATCGGTGGGCAACGTTGATGCACCGCGACACAGAAAGACACAAACAAACACACACACACGGAAACCTGTAAATATGTATCTGTGGATGGACAGGGGGTAGAGGAGGGAGGAAGAGGGGGGAGCGGGGTAACATGTGGAGGTTTTCCAAAGCCATCGCTAATATTTTATTTCCTCGGAGCGTTTTTATCGTGAGTCATCGGGACGACGTCGGGTCCACTGACTGTGACTACTGCTGGTGCTTCTCGACTCTTTTTCTTCTCTTTTCCTCTTTCTCTGTCTCTCTATCTCTTTCTCTCTCTCACTTTTCCTCTATGTCTCTCTCGTTGCGGAGGCGGCTTTCATCATTCTCGTCACGGACGAGATGGCTAAATCCCCTGGCGGTTGAATCGAGAAAGAAAAATTGTGCGCCAAACCGTACGGGAAGAAAAGTCGCCGGCCCATTTCGTTTTTTTTTTCTCTTTCGACCCGGCACCGAGGAACGCGAGACGAAGGAAGACGCGGCAGATGCGTCCAGGGCTCAGGGACGTTCGGTATCGTTTCGGCGACCGTCAAAGGGGAAGAATCACACGGGGCATTTCTTCTATTCATTTTTTCTTATTAAAAAAAAAAACGATTTGTGCTCCACTGTTTTTTTTCCACTGTTCATTTAATTAAAAAAAATATATATTGAAATTGTTTTTTTAAATACATTTTTCTAATCAGTAAAAATGCTGTTTGCGGGAGTCCGAGAGCTCCGAGTCACAACTTAATATTTAGCATTCCAATCGTCCTCTATGACATTTATACTCGAACGGGCATAATCGATTTACCAATACCGCGCGGCAGATGTGCAAAATCATTTCGCGATGCAATTTCGTCGATTACGCGTGGCGCCCTATTAATAGATAATATAACCGAGGAATTAACTCGGTCTGCACGCATTAGTAAATTTGCGGGCAGCAGGGACGATGACGTTATATGACGGTCGCGAGAAGAGGGGAAAATGAATTTGCATACGCAGAGAGAGGGAGAGAGAGAGACAGGATCATTCGCCACCGTCAACGGCGATGACCGAGGAGGAATCGATCAAACGGAAGGAATACTCGCCGGGACGAAACGTCGGACTAACTCGCTGGATTCGCGATCGCGTCGTGCGCCCTCCGCGAACGCGACACGACCCACGCGGCAACATGGACGCGCACGTCATTTCGCAGTTAATTCGCAAGCCCGCGCAAACGAGTCCCCGCGGGGCACGGACGCGTCGACAATGCGAATTAATATGTATTGTAAATTCTCGGAAAGATTTTATTCCGCGAAATTACAATTGTCGGCGCTGCGCGACGTGCGCATTGTGCGAGAGCAGTTGTAATAATACGGTGTTTAAACTGCGTCACCGAGAGCGGCGGCCATTGTCAGCTGATATGGCAGGGGAGATTGAAAGGTATTTTGAACAGGGCGAATTACCGCGATTGTGGTCGAAGAAAAGTTTCAATTTTTTATCGTTGACGAAGCAAAAAAAAAACGTTGTCACAACATTACCATGTCATTTTCTGCATAACGATCGCGGAAGGGGAGCTTACACCACGTTCGAGAGAACCTATGCTCCATTTTGCGACAAGTAAAGTAAAGAAAGTAAGCAAGTTGCGAATAAGTAAAACGAATCTATATATACACCCTCAATCGGACGTTAAAAATGCATTGCCAACATCTCCATCGACACGAAATCGCTACAACGTCATCGTCCTTCCGTTTGCCATCGTGTCGCAGTCAACAGATGCGAGAGATAAACAGAATAGAATCAGGGACAAGCGTACAAAATCGTTGCATTTAATTTTCCGCACAATGACCGCTTCAGGAGGGGGGGGGGTACTCGGGAAGAAGCGTTCGGGGGTCCACTTCGTTGCACCCAACGCATTCGCGAAAAACTACGGCTCATTTCCCCCCGCCCCTCTCGAACTACGACTACGCGAAAGCTCGTGCCAATCGATTTTCCGAAAGCAGAGAGCAGCGTAGCGGATTCAACCGTGCGAGCTTGCACACTGCGTTGTTATTGTAGCGGGCTCGAAACGTTGCACCCGGCGACTCCAGAGAGTGTGTGTTGCACGTATGGAACGTGAAGGCGGGCGTGTGCATCCGTGTTGCGTGTATCCAATGTATAGGCGCGCGTGTGCATTCGCGTTGCATGTAGGCAATGTGACGGCGGGCGTGTGCATCCGTGTTGCGTGTATCCAATGTGTAGGCGTGCGTGTGCATCCGTGTTGCCTGTTGCACTGATGCAACGCGGATGCAACCGTGTTGTATATACGGAACGTGGATGCACGCGCGTGCAACTATGTTGCACATATGCAATGTGGATGCGCGCGTGTACATCCGTGTTGCACGTATGCAATGTAAATGAGCGCGTGTGCATCCGCGTTGCACGTATGCAATGTGGATGCGCGCGTGTGTATCCCACACTGGAGAGGCCCCGAGTGTATAAAAGCGAACTGGAAAGGCTCACAGCGCGTTTACGCGAACCGCGCGCGTTCGGGTTCCCTCGATGCGTGAAGAAGCGTTGATCTCGATAACTATTAAGTTAATTGAACGTGCGGGCTCAACGAGTATTTAAATTTTCACAGCCCGGAGAGAACGAAAGGGAGAAAGAGGGAAGCAAACTCGCTCGTTTCCTCGTGAACTCGCGTCGAGTCGGTGCTCAATTATTCCCTCCGATAAACCCAGCAGGACCTGCGACTCAATGGGCCTAAAAATATTTGCTACAATTATTTCTAGCCCCGGCTCGCCTCCCCCCTCTCCATCACCGCCGAACTCGCTCGTGTTTATCTACGGTTTGGCCGTGCAAACCGAGTGGGATTTTCACAACAGGATTTTATGCAAATGTCTACGCGATATGTTGATCGCGCCGGTGTATATTTTGCATCGGGACAAACGTGGCGGAATAACAAAATCACAAGTCAACGAATGATCGAATAAAACATTATTTTATTATTCTTCGACTTGTTTATTTTTTTTTTGTATAATTTATTATTTATAGACGATTGGTTTCTTTTTGTCGATTTTCATGCAGATTTTGCATAATTCATTAGACGTGAAGTTTTTTTAAGGTCAAAACAAAAGTTGCGGAATGAGGAAGCGGAGAGTAAAGAAGATAACGAAAATTGTAAAGTGTTCTTCGTCCCTCCAGGACGGAGGGATGAAAAAAATCTTCTTATCTGCGAGGTGGATATACGAAAAATAAAAGAGCGGCGGGCGGAGTCGTTAAATCGAACGGCATATTGGGTACGCGAGACTCTATTCAGCCCCGACATCGCTCTACCGGGAGCAGTTTCTCTCTTATTTTCAGAGATTACCCGCGCACGCACAGCGAGACAGATCCACCGCGCTGCACGTGTAAGCGCGGTGCACGCAGGGGTAGCCGTACAACGAGATACTGTAAATTAAGTACACTCCGCCGCGATCATCGGACCCAATCGAATCTCACGCGCCGCTAAACGCCGACAACGAAGCTTCAATTAAACCGGTCTCATTGTCGGCTCTGGGAAACCTCGTTTCAAGATCAGCCCGCACGCAGCTCAAATACCTGAGCGCGAAAAAAATGTCGAAATAAAAACGAAAAACAAAATTCTCAATTTTCCGTTTTTTACATTTTTAAGAATCGATGCTTTTAATCAGCATTTTTTTACGTCGACCCTGAGATCAGAAAATCGCGCGAAGATTTGTATCTCCGATACCGAAGTTCGGGCGGCGGCCGACACTTTTGGGGGTTGAGTTGATAAGGAAGTGAGCGCGATTGAGGGGGGGGGGGGGGGGGGGGTAGGGAGAGCGAAAATAATGCAGGGCTATTAAATTCGACGACTTTAGGGGTAAGCGATACTGAAAAGACGAGGGATCACCGAGAGGGCGAAGATCGCGAGGGCTGACCGTTCGCGCGCCGCAGCGTCGAAGGTGTCTCCGGAATTCGGGACAGGGGACGTTTCGCCTCGTTGGATTACGTGGAGCGCGGCGCGCGGGGATCCGAGCGGATCTCGGGGCTTCGCTGCGGATGAACCCGGGACGCGAGGTAACCGTCGTTTGATGCTGCCGCTGGTGCTGCTCCACTGTCGGGGCTGTCGTTATCGACGCCGCAGGCCGACAGGTTATTAATACACGTGTTTGGCTACGACGCGACACTCGATATTATATCTCGTAAGCGCCACGGCAATAAAAGTGAACGATGCGAAGGAAAGAAAAAAAAAAAAAAAGAAAATCCTGTCTTCCCTAAAAAAAGTAGTTTAACTTAGCCGCGAAAAAATGTCTGTCCGAAAAAAAAACCTTAGCAAAATAAAAAGAAATTGCATAAAAAGGTCACTGAAATGGTACCTGCTTAAACTTCCCATTTTGTCATTTTATTTTCGATAAAAAACGATTTTCCCTTAAAATAAACTCCAAACTAAAATCCTCGGACATCATGCAAAAAAATGTTCAAAAAGGAATCAATAAATATTAATTGGCTGATATCGCAATAGGCCCATAACCCCGCCCTTCGCGTAGCCGTGTATAACTGCCTGAAATCGGCTTATTTGACCGTAAGCCATCGACTACGAGGCACGATACGCGGTTCGTCGGAGCACGTCGCCATAGTCCCCGGAGATTCACGGTGGAAACGCGGAAATTCTAGGAGCGAGCGAGGATTAGACGCGGAGGCTTTGGCTGATGCTGGTTTTAGACTTGACGGCTCACGATCGTATATATACAATATATATCTATATGCGCGCGTGTGTGTAGGGTTAGCTCTGCCTATGTATACGAGAGACGTGCGGGCTCCAACGGCAGGAGCAGCATGTAATATTAGGTATGCATATGTATAATGCGGGGTAGCGACAATGACGATGAGGCCAAACGTCGTTATTGATTGGCGTGTTGGAGTTATTAATTCGTAGGGTTCAATTATCGGAAGCGAATCTTCCGGGCGCAGCAGCAGCAGCAGCAGCAGCAGCAGCAGCAGCAGCAGCAGCAGCAGCAGCAGCAGCAGCAGCAGCAGCAGCAGCAGCAGCAGCAGCAGCAGCAGCAGCAGCAGCAGCAGCAGCAGCAGCAGCAGCAGCAGCAGCAGCAGCAGCAGCAGCAGCAGCAGCAGCAGCAGCAGCAGCAGCAGCAGCAGCAGCAGCAGCAGCAGCAGCAGCAGCAGCAGCAGCAGCAGCAGCAGCAGCAGCAGCAGCAGCAGCAGCAGCAGCAGCAGCAGCAGCAGCAGCAGCAGCAGCAGCAGCAGCAGCAGCAGCAGCAGCAGCAGCAGCAGCAGCAGCAGCAGCAGCAGCAGCAGCAGCAGCAGCAGCAGCAGCAGCAGCAGCAGCAGCAGCAGCAGCAGCAGCAGCAGCAGCAGCAGCAGCAGCAGCAGCAGCAGCAGCAGCAGCAGCAGCAGCAGCAGCAGCAGCAGCAGCAGCAGCAGCAGCAGCAGCAGCAGCAGCAGCAGCAGCAGCAGCAGCAGCAGCAGCAGCAGCAGCAGCAGCAGCAGCAGCAGCAGCAGCAGCAGCAGCAGCAGCAGCAGCAGCAGCAGCAGCAGCAGCAGCAGCAGCAGCAGCAGCAGCAGCAGCAGCAGCAGCAGCAGCAGCAGCAGCAGCAGCAGCAGCAGCAGCAGCAGCAGCAGCAGCAGCAGCAGCAGCAGCAGCAGCAGCAGCAGCAGCAGCAGCAGCAGCAGCAGCAGCAGCAGCAGCAGCAGCAGCAGCAGCAGCAGCAGCAGCAGCAGCAGCAGCAGCAGCAGCAGCAGCAGCAGCAGCAGCAGCAGCAGCAGCAGCAGCAGCAGCAGCAGCAGCAGCAGCAGCAGCAGCAGCAGCAGCAGCAGCAGCAGCAGCAGCAGCAGCAGCAGCAGCAGCAGCAGCAGCAGCAGCAGCAGCAGCAGCAGCAGCAGCAGCAGCAGCAGCAGCAGCAGCAGCAGCAGCAGCAGCAGCAGCAGCAGCAGCAGCAGCAGCAGCAGCAGCAGCAGCAGCAGCAGCAGCAGCAGCAGCAGCAGCAGCAGCAGCAGCAGCAGCAGCAGCAGCAGCAGCAGCAGCAGCAGCAGCAGCAGCAGCAGCAGCAGCAGCAGCAGCAGCAGCAGCAGCAGCAGCAGCAGCAGCAGCAGCAGCAGCAGCAGCAGCAGCAGCAGCAGCAGCAGCAGCAGCAGCAGCAGCAGCAGCAGCAGCAGCAGCAGCAGCAGCAGCAGCAGCAGCAGCAGCAGCAGCAGCAGCAGCAGCAGCAGCAGCAGCAGCAGCAGCAGCAGCAGCAGCAGCAGCAGCAGCAGCAGCAGCAGCAGCAGCAGCAGCAGCAGCAGCAGCAGCAGCAGCAGCAGCAGCAGCAGCAGCAGCAGCAGCAGCAGCAGCAGCAGCAGCAGCAGCAGCGGCGGCGGCGGCGGCGGCAAATACACCGAAGCCACGTTGAATCTGCCCGACGCGGAGGTCGCGCTTTGCCGCGCTCGATCTACGGCCAATGCAATAACCCGCAATAATAGTAATTCAATTTCGGCGTTGCGGCATCGCGCGATATCGCAGCCAAGTCAGCCGTACGTACAGTTATACAAGCGTGTGCGACGTGCACAGTCGTTCGCGCGAGAGGATATTTCACTTTGGGGTCTGAATATGTGTGTTGTGTGTTTTTCCGGGACAATCCGGACGATGCTGCGGATGACACGAGGGGCATGAATAGCCATTAACAACTTCACTACGTTTTGACCTCCGTATCGATGATTTCACCTGGCGAGGACCTGGTTTTTTCTTCATGTTTTTCCGGGATATTTGACACTTGTCATAAGTATCGAGAGAGATTTCCGATTTTTCGTGCACTGTGAGAAATCGTGGGACTGATGGTTAAATAAAGAGAAAATAAAGCTGTCTAGTTTTTGTTGACAGGATCAAATGTTGTCTGGTGTGAAACAGGACATTTTAATCAACGAATTGTTGCCAATAATTTTTCATCGATGTCCAAAGAATCGATGAAAAATTAATCACAAATTGTCGGACTCCGCAAATTCGTCGCGGCAACGAAGTCCACAAGTTCCCGGCAACGAAAAACATCATGAAGAAAGTAACACGACTCCCGAGTAACGGTGTAAAATAATCGACCGGCGAGTTCGCCGCGGGCCAGGCGTGCAAAACGGGGAACGAAGAAATATTTTCTCTCCTCCCGCCGTCTCACTTCCCGGAACGGCCCGCCGCCGACAACTTGGCGTCTCTTTTCATTTTCATTTCTCCGAGGCAACAACATGCACATGAGTGACGAGCGAGACAGGCGTAAAGGCGCGCGCGAGACTGGCAAGGACGAAGGGTGCACGAAGGGTGGGGAAGGATGGTAAAAGGAGAGGGAATGGCACGAGGAAAGGGGCAAGGGTGGTGGCGATGGAGGAGGGGGGGGGGGGGGGGGGGAGGGAAAAGCGTGTGAATAAGAGGGACGGTGAAAAAGCGAAGAGGGTCGATATTAATCGTCAGTGAGGAGGGCAGACACGGGCGAATGGAAACGAATGCTCGAAGCCGAGTGGGCACCTCGACTCCTGGTTCTTTCGCTTTTTTTTTCTTTTGTTGTTTTTTTTTCTTTCCTCCCGCGTGGACTTTCCTCCTCTTCGTAGTTTACCTCTCCAACGTGCAGCGTGGAATCAACGGCGCCTCGAAGAATAAGAGGGAGGGGGCGGGGGTGGAGCGCGTCGAGCGAGGCTCGAAGCTTCGCTTCCCAGGGAAAAGCTGTGAATGCTCGACGCGCGAACCGATCGGCATCGAGGCAGAAGCGAAGCTGCAGGGAAAGGGCAAGGGAACCGTCAGTGGCGGCGGCGATGCTGGCGGTGGAGGTGGTGTACAGTACGCGAAGCATTAATCACGCGCTCCTAGTGCCCTATGATTAATGGATCGCCTTCTGGCCTCCCGTTCACTCCCACCCATATCCCACTGTTGCACCGTGCACGATGATTCGCTTCGATCGTTCCGGTCGCGTTCGGTTTTCAACTCACCCCCGTCATCCCCCCCTCCCCCCGCTCCCCGCGACCCTCGCTCGTATCGCGTCTCTTGTATTTGTTGTATAACTGCGTGTTTGCCCGACTAACAGAGGGGTGGATTCCTCGCCGTTACAACCCTCATTTGTAACCAACTCCTTTTGCAGATCAAAAATACATCAATTTGTAATATAAACAGGAGCTAGTTTTTTTTTTTTCGTTTGTTTCGGTTATGTGGGAATCGCGGAAGAAGTTTCCGATGTGGAGGAAGAAGCAATCGAGGACTCGAGTTTTGAGGGAATTCATGTCCGAAATAAAAGAAAATTCGAGTAAAACAATGCGGAAATCGATTTTTTCTCGATTTTTTTTTTTTTTTTTCTAAAAAACTGCCAAATTTCTTGATATTAAAAAACGAACTTTCGGCTTCCCAACGATTAATCATAGGCGAAATAAATCTAAAACAATGATTGCACACGACATTTTTAATGGAGGATCTGATTACAATTTTATTTTTAAAAGGTACGAATTTCGAGATATTTCGAGAAACAAGGCCGAGAAACAAATGCGACTCGAAATTAACGAGAAGACATTTCGCCCGACACCCACCAGTTTTGCGCAACGAGTCGGACGTACAAAGAAGGGGGGAAACTAAAAAGTGTGTTGAGTCTGTAGCCGGTATACGAGAATTACTTGAACTATCGCAATAGCCGCGCGAACGAGGAAAAATCCGAGGTATCCTGGGTGCGCGCGCGTACGTGCGAGCTAAGTAAAGCAGAACAATAGCTGCCGGTCGGTCGGCGGAACCGGAGCGGACACGGTTCGCCGCAGCGGCAGCACCGACGACCCGCAAAGACCTCTCGCGGGAACGCGAACGTTTTCCTTTATTACGAAGTTGGGGATAGTGCGAAACCAGATCGAATCTGTGCTGCCCCCGTGGTTACCGTTCGGCTTGCCTTCTCGGCCGTTCGTTATTCGAGCGCGCGAAAAACTTTTATTTGCACCCCCAGCGCCTTTCAGCCTCGGTATCCGGTGAACCATTTAACCCCAGCGCCTTTCAGCCTCGGTATCCGGTGAACCATTTAACCACGAAACTCTCACTCCCCCCCTAGACAGAGGATGGAAAACTGGAAGATCGTAAAGTTGTGTATCGAGAAGAGGATTTTAAGTGACAAATATAGCGTCGATATAAATTAACCAGGAAAACGGGGGCCGGATCACGGCGACCGGGGTCAATTGACACGCAGAGCAAACACCACAGCCAGTTTTTCAGACGTTCGTGAGCTCAAAAAAAATGCACTCGGTACGCGATGTGGGTGCCTTTTTTGGCACGATAAAACGTTTCGATGCCGGCTCTATCGCCCAAGTTACCAAATAAAAACTTTGTTTGGTCATGAGTTTCGTATTTGCCCGGGAGTTCATAAAAATGGTTCATGCCTCGTGTGAACGAGAAGGAACGGGGGATGGTGGCGGCGGGGGTTTGGTTTGGGCCAATCGCAACAGGCAATTTTGCTCTGTTATGCGAACTTTTCGACAAACGAGCGCGGCCCACGAGCTGCGGGCATCAACGCGCGGCGAAAAATGAGCCTCGATGCCTCGACAGTTGCGAAAAAAATCGCAGCTCCCGCTGCAGTTGCCGGCTGAATTGTCGGACCGGTGTTCACAGCGACCGACGGCAAAAACTGAGACGTGAATCTGGGCGAGACTTCGTCGCGTGCCATTTCGCCCCGGCGACGTCGGCGCGACGTTGCCCGTTTCCAGTGAGAAAGCCACAGCTGTGGACTTCGAAAGGCACTCTCGAGGGCTGGCGAAAAAAATGAATCATAATGATAAGGTTATAAAAATATTATATTTGAAAAAGTAAAGTAGGGATCGAGCAGTGGGTGGGAGGCGCGCGGCTTCGGTCGGCTGGCCGACGTCGTTAGCAGGGGGAAAAGGCCGGGACGAGAGTTTTGAAACTTTGAAAATTAATTCGGCGCTTTGTGGCCCACGTCCAAGTGGGGGACTCGTGGCACTCGGGCGGGATAGTTTAGGCGTTCGCCAAAGCTAAGTTGCTACCAGTTGATCCATCGGACGGCAACGAGGCTTCAAGTCCTTCGAAGGATTGGAAGCTTCTGCGGTCTGGTGGCCAAAGCTGCCGCAATAGTTTGCGCAGTACATCTGAACTGGACGAGACGACAGCACAGTCGGAATTTTTTTTAGATCAGACTTTTCTTTTAGTTTTGATTACTGCAAAGTGGCAACCATGCATTTTTACTTTATTTATTCTTACGGTAATTGAAAGTTACGTTCTTATAATGCACTGTCACTCGATATGGCTAGTCCGGTATAAGTACTGTACTTAATAATGAAATAAATACTGTACAGTAAAGAGCGACACGTACCACAACTTAGTTGCTTGTTAAATTAATTACAAGGAAAATATCTCACTTAGTAGAGTAATATTTTACAAAAAATATTGGAAATCAATGCAATGCTGTCTCCTGTCTCCCGTCCCGACTCTCCCCTCACCGTCCCTTGCGTTCCGAGTGCACCGGTTGGCCGTCGGTTAGATAGTTTACGCGTTTGCCAAAGCCAAGTTGTTGCCAGTTGATCCATTGGACGGGAACGAGCTTGCCGGGGCTCCGAGCCCTCCAAAGGACCGAAGGTTCTGTGGTCTGTTGCTAAAGCTTCTATAATAGTTCGCAGTGTATTACCGCCGACAGAGGGACAGCGCGACGCAGGATGAGGGGAGGGGGGGGGGGGTGGCCGAGGGGACAGGAGGGCCGCGGCGGGGTAGGGGGAGGGGGACGGTGTGCGGTGGGGTCCCCGACACAAGACAAGTTTTAGTGGGATTAGAATTTCTAGTCGATAATAGAGGACAAAGGGGCTCTCGACATTGCAGATGGGCAACGCACTGCTGGGGTCTCTCGGCGAGGTTACGCTCGGTACGTGTGTAACACACCGAGCAGCGACCGGCGATCGCACGCTTGGCCTCGTAAGTAGTGATACTCGCTCTGTGCTCGAACAGTGGATAAAGCAGTACTTGGTCGGGCTTACCGAGAGTCCGGCTTGGGCCTCTCCCGATAATTGCTACTTTGTTCGTGCTGCTTCCCAATCCCTGTCTTTTTGCTTCCTCATAGAGGAAGCTTTGTTTCCGTGAAATTTTTTTTTTTTTTTTTAGATTTTCATGTCAGGACACTCAGAACGGTCCAAAACGTCGAGAAAAATTATTTGTAGACAAGTGATGTGCGCGTGAGCGTGCGCTTTGTGGAAAAGCGAAATTAACGTAGAAGCAATGTGTAAGGTTGTACTTTACAACTTTATTTTTTCTTCAACCGGTCCTTGTCTTCCGCTCGATTAAATTATGTAGCGGCAGTTACGGTATCGTTTGCGCGCGAGGAAATTGAATTGACAGCGAAATAATACGTTAGCAAAGTAATTTTTTTGCAGACTCCAGTCGACTTGATCTGGTTGACAAATTCGTTGAGTCGTCAAGTTATTCGGTTGGTTTAACCAATTTGGTGAAGTCGAATGATTTACCAACTAATTTCGTTTTTCCGCTTTTATCTCTCACTTAATAAAATTATAGAGCGAAAGTTGGGGCACTTTTGTTTTTTATGAAAATTTGTTTTTTAAAGCCTAAAGAATTTTCGATGGGATGAAGTAGCGCATGAATTTTGATTTATTTTCTCGAACGCGGTGGGGCAACGGGGTGAGGGGTGAGGGGGGTGGGGCGGCTTACGGCCTCGTAATCCCCGGAGCTAATTGCACATCCGCCGGACGCTACTGGCCCAAGTACACGCTTTTCCACCTTTATCCCCGCGGCCACGGACTCGTTTAAGTATACTTACTCAACTGCGCGGCGATGCGTCGGGAATACGTACCCGCGGGGTCGTGAAAACATTTTCCGCTATTTCTCGGCCGTCCATTAACGGCTCAGTCCTTGTTCGTCCGAGAGATCCGGGCCGCCCCTGCTTCTTTTTTATCCTGATATTTCGCCTCTCGTTGGCGACACGCATCACCGACGACCGGAGATTATCCGCCGCGGTTGTTATGCGCGTTGACGATGCCGCAAACCTAACCGTAGTATTTATCAAATATCCGGTGAGGTGGCCGGTCGTCTTTCGTTCCTTTTGGTCGGAAAAGAACTTCGACAGTTACACGGAGCAAAAAGATTATTGTCGTAGTATACGCGAAATCTCTTTTTACGAACACGTGGCTAAATACGTTGGTGCGACGAAACAACGCGATGATTTCTTCGTTGCCCCAATAAAAAGCATTTCTTCTTGCGTATCTTCTCTCCTAAGTTAAAAACTGGGTCCACTGACCAGAAATGGACAACACTTTTATCTCTCCCGAATCTAACAAAGATTATATATTATAATATATTCCCCGAGCCACGAACACCGACCTACCGAATATGATCAACCATATTCATGTCCACCCCAAACGCGGTTCTCCGAAAAAAAAGCTTCCACCTTGCCAACGGGGATGGCGTTAGTGACAGGGTGTAAGGCGAGCGAGGGAGCGAGAGACAAGGAGGTCCGGGGGTTTACATAGGCTTTTGGGTTTCGCGGCAGGTTGCCACCGTGTGCAGCGGGCAGCGAGTTTTGCGGTATCCGTAGTCGGAACTAATATCATTTCCGGCTGGCATTTACAGCTCAGGCTCACGTGCTTTCGTTCGGGGGTTGCGAGAGGGGTGGCTTTTGGGCGGGAGGAGGAGGAGGGGTTGGCTCCTGCTGCCGCACAGCGTAGCCGACCGAGTGCACAGCGGGCAGCGAGCGAGCGTCAGTGGAGCGCGCGCGCGCGCGCGGCGGTTTACGGTCTCGGGGCGGCGGTGGGATTAAGTTAGGTTTACACGTCGAGCGGTGGAAGCCAGTTTCCGGTGCGGCTCGCGCGGCCCCGCGCAAGTAGTACACATTTGCGCGGGACGTCGATACAGTGGAACCACAGTGGCAAGAGAAGAGGAGGAGGAGGAGGAGCAGGAGGAGAGAGAAGAACGTAGAGGAGGGGGGGAGGAGGGAAGCTCGCTATGTTGGCAGAGAATCTACAGTTGTGTGTGTGTGTCTGTCCATGTATTAGTATACTAAAGCGTTGGGAGGCGGAGGAGGTGGAGGAGGTGAGCGAAGGTAAGCGAAGGGAAGAGCGGGTGCCGCGCGTTTAAAAATGCATGGACCACTCAACTCGAACCGGAAGCACTCCCCGTTATCCCCGCGACGTCCTTCCTCTCCCGTCGGCCACGCCGAACCGGCGTGCCCAAGGGGGATGGTGCTGCTAGCGCGGCGGCGGCGGTGGTGGCGGCGGCGGCGGCGGCGGCCACCGACGCGAGCGGGAGGACGCCCCTAGCCACGACTTCTGCCTCGCGGTCCCTAATGATGGCCACGATATACTTACCGTGTGTCCGCCCGCGCGCGAGGCCAACTAACTACCACCGTCGGCTCCACAAATTGTGTATACCTCCCGGTGACTCGCAGGCTCGTTTGACCGAGGTGCAAACTACCGGTAGCTTTTGCCTGCACACTCGACGGGTCTCGTCACGTCACTCCCCTCGACGCGATTGACCCCTTCGCTCTTCCTCCCTACCTCCCTCCCTATCTCCCTACTCCCCGGACTCCAACCGACGCGCACTCTCTGGGCTAACCCGAAACCCGTACATCCTATTAATTTGGCTCTTCTGCCCTCTGAAGTCGACTCGTGTGATATTACAGAAGGTAAAAGGAAAAATAAGAACGGGCTGTAGGGGGGTGCCGACGGGGAGGGAGGAGGTTTTTTTTATGAGGAAACAAAAAATGTGTGCGAAGCCGAAAGAGAGCACCTGCCGAGTGGTGCGAAGGACGCGGGAGTAATTAAAAAGCTCGTGTTGCCCTTGCAATATATGGAAAAATTGTGGATGGAACAGCGCGAGTAAAGGATAAGGAACGGCTGACGGAGGGAATTGGGAAGGGATAATGGGGGCAGGGGCGTTCTGGGCTTTTATCAATGGCGGGATGGAGGAACTTCCGTTCGGATAATTTGATAATTAATTTAGCGGATATTTTCGTTGTCGCGTCGCTCACAACGAGCGGCAAACGCGTTTACGACGATCAGTTTGGCAGTAGACTGCGATTGTCACTGCACTTTTTTTGCAGGAAAGAAGTGTCTGTTATTTTGTGTTGAGCGTTTCCTCTGTTTGTTCCCGCAAACGGAAACAGTGAGTTTTCCGTATGTTCCGATCAAGTCTTACCTGGTAAAGCGTGTCCAATGAGATTGCGTATATCATGTGCTCGACTATAACTCGCAGAACGGTGTTGGGACCTCCCTGGGTCTCGTTCCCTTGAGCCTGAACATTCTGTCCCTGCGCCGCCTGAAGTGCCGCCTGAGCATTCGAGTTCTGTGACACAAAAGATAAAAATTCCATTAGTAACAAATCCGCAAAAGCTGCGTCATTAAATATATTTGTGTTGGTGTCAGTTGTTCTTTGTTAATGAGAAAACTGAAGAAAACCCAAATTCCGTCGCGAATCCAGTTTATTCACCCTTCAACTTCACCGAAAGATGCTTGCAACGCAATTGCAAGGAGAGTTCTTTGGGACAACGATCGCCCCCTGGTTAGAAAGTTGTGGTGAAAAGGATGAAAACGAAAAAAAGTAAATGTATCGCTCGCGGACAAAAATGCTAAAGTGCGAAGATGATGCATGCAAGAGACGAAGAGATGAAGAGAAGAAGAGAAGAAGAGAAGAAAAGAAGAAGATGAAGAAGAAGTAGAAGATGAAGAGGACGAAAACGGTACGCGCGTATTCAAATTGGCTGCATATTGAGCGTAAAAAACTATCGAAGAGCCTCAATTTTTTCATCTTCTCGCTCTCTCTCCGTCTCCCTTTTTGTCCGCTCGGGCCTCTGCCTTCCGTTTTCTCTTTTATCTTCCGTGTGCCTTGTGCTCCATTATACTTTGTAAGTAAGAATAACGAAGGACGCCACCCCGGGTTATTAAAATAAACCGCAGCCTGTCCTTTACGTGCCGCCAGCCGGATTACCGTTAACGTCAGGCAACTACGAGGGTAGATAGCGGGGGAGTCGAGTCGCGCGAGCCGAGTTCTGCTGCTCGGCTCCTGTGCGCAGCTCACGTCGCTTGTTCCTTTTGATGGACACACGATCGTAATATCCCTGTCACTCCGCAGCTCTGCCACCGTAACCCATGAAACACGAGGACGGGCGAACAAAAGTTCGACCAACTACTGATCCGATGCAAACAGACGACAGTCGCGACGATACAATCGAAGAAACGAGCGGAATAAAGTGAGGTGGGAAATGAAATCCACGTGTGGATCTCACGTACCTGGTAAAACAAAACTGAACAACTCTGCGATAGTTCTGAGGGTTTCAACTCCCTGAAGAGAGTCTCACGTTCGTGCTGCATAGAATAATATCACGAATACCTTTTTCGTGAATGTAATTTGACTTCCAGGTGTTCATTAACAGTTTTCGACTGCTCTGTTGTCAACTTACTGTTTCAGTTGCCTCACAAGATAGCGCTAGACAAAAATGCTGCTTTTCAATTCCCCCCATGAAACAAAACTCGGCAGCTCCGCGAAAGATCGTCCGAGGGTGTCATCCCTCTGAAGAGGGGTCACTGCACTCCGTGAACTCGCGAAAAAATATTTTCTAACGCCATTTCCTGCAGGTAATTGATTCCCAAGTGCCTGCTAATAGGAGTCGACTGCTCACTCTCCCTCGTCACCTTCCCGGCTTATTTGCCTCTCAAGATTATGCTAAGCAAAAATGTTGCTTTTCCTTCGCCCGCCCCAGTTGGCGTCGCGAAGCCACTGGCGAAAAGTTGGCGTAAATTATTGATAATGTAGGGTGCGATGAGGGTTACAAGAAGGAATAACGCGGAAAATGGAGGCCCCGCTGATATTTTCGCAGATGAAGAAACTCACGGCGCACGAAGACCCCACACATACACACACACATATACATAGACACACCGACACAGGGAAACCCGGGGCCAGGGGCGAAAAGCGCTGCCGCGAAGAGCCGAGGCGGTATGAATGAAATATCCTCTTTTCAATCTCTCGCATCACTCGTCGCGCACCGTGGCGCGCACGGGATTTGAAATAATACAGGAAGGAAGCAAGGTGGAATAAGAGAATTCTCGAGTGAGGAAGCGTGAGAGTCGGTAAGGGCGAAGAAAAAAACGACGAAGGCGAGGAGGGTAGAAGAAAAAAAAAGCGGAGAGATTTTCCGAACCCTTCTCTCTCGCTCGCGGGTGAAGAGCTGAAGCCGGAGAGCCACGAGGCGGCGGAGGTGAGCGCCCCGTGTGGCTGTGCACGAGGCCAGAACGAATTCAGGATCTCTCAGGGAGTTTTACGATGAAATCTCGCCGCGCAGTTCCTTTCGTGCTCCGCGGATGGAGGAGGAAGAAGACGGAAAAAAAATCCAGCCTCGCCGTTTTCACCGGGTGGATAAATTTAACAAAACACCGAGTTACCGACAGCACAAGTGGACCGCAGGGATGTTTCGGGTTGGTGCAGAAGTGAATGGCAGCCGAGGTGTATTAATTAAGACGCGCCCAGCTCTAACCTCGATGCTTGGGTCCGCGAGGTTTTTTGTATCGCAGCGAAGCTGAGTCTGTGGATGTGGATTTTCAGAGCTTAAGAAACTTGGGCCGGAAAAATTATTATTGCGAGGTGCAATGACAAGCTTTTTTTTCCAAATTACCGCGAGTCACGGAGGTCTCTAAAGTTGCACTTGACAATGAAAAAACAGTGCGTCTTTCGCTTCTTCAGATATAATCGCTAGAAGAGCAATCGACGGGGAGAATCCTCAATCGACAATGGCCTTAAAGTTACAGTCCGCTCGATTTTTCAAGGAACCATGAATGGAGTCAACGAGGCGGACAGCACAAATTCTATAATTCGTCGGGTATTCAACCGACGAGTTATTGATCACTGAGCACATTGCACGACGAATGATCTAAATGAATCGCGGATTATCTGCGATTTAATGTAATTTACGTAATATAACTTTTACATCAGTTCGCTGCATTTAATTAATTCCCGTGATCGCTGGAACTCTCGAAGCCTTCGGCGCTGTAACCGTTTAATTAAAAAAATTGTAAAAAAACCGAATTAAAATTCAAAGCTATTGCAAAGGGCGCAAAGGGCGCAAAGGCCGCAAAAGGGCGAACTATAGTCCAACCGGGTAATTGTATATACGCGTAATCATCGGCATCAGTTTTTTTCGCCCCCACCGGAACAAAAGTAGATCCAAAAGCTCGCGGCGGGCACGAGAGAGAAAGAACAGTAGGAAAAAAGAGAGAAATAAAAAAAAAAGGAAACCTGGAATGTGTAGCAGGGGGCAGGAGTGAGGTATTCGACTGGCCGAGTGTTCCGCTAAACGGGTAGTCAAAGGGCTTACCGATAAAAGCCCCCGGAAAACAATGGTAAGCTCTCGTTTCAGAATGCACAAAAAGAAGGGCCAAAGGGGCGAACCCCGTGGTAAGGCTGGGAGGGAATGAAAAAAAGAGGCAAATAAAAAAAAGAAAAAAAAATGAGGAGAAAAAAAACGAAACAAAACGGCAAACGAGCCGCGCGCTTCGCAATGCCGGGCGCCATTTACCCGACCGGTATGGCGATTTTAAACCGAATTACCGATACAAAATAGAGATAATAGTAGACACGTCGGTTCAAATGTTTCACTTTCAGATGGAAAAACAAACGACTTTGTGAAGCAGCAAACGAGGTGGGGGGGGGGGGGGGGGGGGCGGCGAAAGTGCGCGCAGTTTTGTCGAGAAACTGTAATTGCCGAAAAGGCAAATGGAATAAAGTATAAACGACGCAGCGCTCGTCGTGGCTCGGCGAAATTTCGGAAAAAATAGCGTGGTCGTTGGGAGTTACACAATGCGGAAATTACTGCGGCGCGCGCGATGGGAAAAATGGCAGCGACGGCGTCACGCACACGCGAGAGAAAGAGAGATCAATTCGCAAATTCGTGAATTATTAATCCGACAATGCGGGAAACATTCGCCGAAGGCCGCGGGGCATTTTGCCTCGATTAACATTGTAATTCAATTAGCGCGGAGGTTTCTCTTGCGTCCGCGAACTCGTTGCGAGCGCTGCGCGCGTCGCTGGCTCAGAGTCGGATCTCCGTGCGCCTCGGCGGGAACGCTGCCGCCGCAGCCGCGGGCGCCCACTCAGATCGATCCGCCGAATCCGGGGATCGAACGTAAACCCCCGGATAATATATACACATCCGTATTATCTCGGAGTTCTCGGCGAGAGGGCGTCCGCGCGGGGCCCACGCGGGACTCGCGCGGCTATGAATAATGTTTCGAAATCGCCGGCGAGGGAAGCGCGCGAGATGTATTCATGGATTACTGCAAAAACAATCCGGGGCTTCGGAGTTTCGGACTCTTTGGGTCGCGAGCGGTTTCGTAATCGCTCTGATAATTCCACCCTTTTCCAGTGGTGAGGAAAAATGTGCGAACAGATTTGCACTATCGAAGTTTCGAAATTAATTCACAATCTAAATCTGACTTCATTTGGAAAAAACGTGAAATCTCATTACCTCCCTGATTCGCCGTCACCTTAACAAAAAAAAAAAAAAAAAGATACAAAAAGAGCGAGTACAAAATAAAAAGAGATCACAAGTGAGAATCCAATGATTCTAATTAATTAACAAATCCTCTCGTCGCGTATTGCGATAAGGTTTAACTTTTTATTTCTTGCTACTCCTTCTTTCCATTACGGCAAATTGGATAATGGGCACACGCCGAGAGAGCCCTGACATTGTGCCTTCATAGCGAGTGATCCGATTGTCCTCTGTTCCATCTCCCGGAATACTCGGTTTCGTGCGCATTATCCGCTTTGGCAAACACGACTGACATTAGCGGCCGCATATACGGTGAATGGGGAGACCGGGGACCGGGACCGCGGCGGCGGCGGCGGCGGTGAATCCCATTGTGATCGAAGTCCCTTCGAGAATCCCCTGACTGTATGGATCACGATTATGCCCCCAGTGTTCGAAGTACCGCAACATAACAGCGGCAACAGCGGCGGCAGCGGCGCCGGGGCAGCAGCATCGACGCGGTCGGCGCAACATCCTCCGCCTCCTCCTCCTCCTCCTCCTCCTCCACGGGTCGCATCCTCTCCGTGCGCCTCGTGCACCTCGTGCAAAAGCTTTTGATGGCCCGCCGCGTCCGCGTTATAACCTCCGATTGTTATGCGTTCCACTTCCATTAAGCCCGCGCGATTTCCTTCCGAACTTCCACGAGGCTCTTAACGGGCTTTCCTCGATATTTCTCTCTAAAGTTTTCTCGTGCAACCCACGCGCAGTTGTTTTGTTTTTTCGTTCTCTCATTATTCCAGCAACGTTGTCTTGCTTTGACGCCAAATTCCCCGCGCGCGACTCTGAAGAAGGCGTGTCCCCCATTGAACGACGTTGAACTACGCGTCGGTCGGTTTCTTGATTGGACCGATCTTTCGTATCGCGGCCCGTCACGTGAACGCGACTTCCCGGGCAACAAATTTCCACGAGCTACGACTTTTTGGCTACGTCGAAGGCTCAGAGGCGAAATATTGAAGTTTTCGATGGAATGAGAAGACTCGTTCAATCATCAGGTTGCAATTATTTGACGTCTTTCGAATTACGAACAACAGCCGCTCCGGGTAAGAAAGCTGGCAACAAATTCAATTCTCCATCGCAACCGCCTCAGTCATCGGATCCCGCGAGACGAAGACGTGGAGAACTGTCGGGTTCTCCGTCTAGAAATTTGAGATTTCCCTGTCAAAGTCATCAGAGAGCCCGAGATAGAATAACGAGACGGCAGGCAGTGTCGTCGACTCTGTCGGATTAATTTGGACGTCCACGAGCCGAGCGCACACCCTTCCCTCCCCCCTGCCGCACCTTCCTCCTTCACCGGTCTACCAGTTGCGTGGTACAAGAAGAGTAACGTGCATAGCTTCACGTTCGAGGTTTCGCCCGAGCTGTCGAAGCTCGCTCGTACAGCCTTCCAACGTCGTCAGAGCAAAGTTTACGACTTGCTAATTAATTAGGCTGATAAACGAGACGCGCAGGGCTGGTTGGGTTCCCTTCGCGCGAGCGCGCTGCTCGTTCTCGTTCTATACCCGTCGCCGCGCTGCCGCTGAAACAACCCTCTTTTCCTCTCGCGGACTCCACGGGCTCGTAAACCCCCGAGAACCCGGGGGCTTTTACTCTCACTCGCCCGGCTTAAGATTCATTCTGAAATTCCGTGAGTAAGATTCTCATTGCCCGAGCCCAGAGCCCAGAGCCCCTTGTGCCCGCTTCTCCTCCCCTCCTCTTCCTGTCCTGCTCCTTCGACCCTGATCTTTGCGCGAAAGCTGTTTCCACTCGACAATTAGAGAGTCGTAAATTATCGGGTACGCTGAATCGAATTCCCGGTGCTCCTTCTGGTCCCTCCCCCCGCCCCCCCCCCCCCCCCCCCCCCCCCATAAAAGGTGAAACGCCTTTGAAGAAATATCAACGTGTTGCTGAATTACACATGTGTCGCTGGCGGATACGAAAATTCGGCAATACGTGTGAGAAAAAAAGGGTTGGAAATCGAAACGACGAGTTGGTTCGAAAGCTTCGCCTCTGAAGATCTCTGATTTATTGTTTTGTTGCCATTGTGGAAAAAGGACGAAAGACGCAGGACAAGAGGCGAGAGACGCAAAGACGCGGGACAAGAGACGAGAGACGAGAGACGAGAAGACGTATAGAGTGCCTGTTTAATGATAAGGTCGATAAAGTCGCCAGCTGCGCGTCGTTTCCGGCGTGGCCCAATTAAAGTCTTCACGGCTCTCGTTCGGCGCGTCTCACCGGTTCTCTATCCGTTATCCAAGCTCGCCGGGAGCGTCCGACGGGACGAGAGCCCCTTTCTTCGGGCGTCTTTATAGTTCTTCGACAGCGACGACGAGGACGAAGCCGACGACGACGACGACGACGACGAAACTATTGCGATATAACTGGGAAACTCGGGGACTTCCGGGCCGACCGGTTGAACGACGAGAAACGACCGGAGCGTGTAAGAGCCAGAAAGGGAGACGTGGAAGGGACGGTGGAAGGTTGGGTGGTAGTTTCGGAATGAGATGGGACGATGAGAAGCCATTGTTGTTGCTGCTTCTGTTATACTGTTTCTCGGAGAGGGGGAGAAAGGATAGTAATTATTATCGAAGGGGTGGAGGGGGTGGCGCTTTGGGGTTGAAGGGGGGGGGGGGGGGGTTGGAAGGGGGTTGGAAGATGATAACATTCCAGTGAATCGCACAATAGCCCCTTCGACGAGTCCGCGGAGCTCCGAGGAGTCGCGTTGCTTTTGATGGTTTTCCGCGTTGTACAAGCGGGAGGGAGGGGGAGGGGAGGGAAAAACTTTCGAATGGACGTACTTACTCCCGAGCCTACGATGCACCGCGGAGCTTCGTAGCTGCGCGGTCTCGCTTCTTCTCGTTCTCTCTAATGCCCCAGGGCCTATATCCCATCACGATAATGGCCCGCATCGCCGTTTTGTCTGGTCGGAACGAGACGATCGCACACAGCACCGGGATCGCGCGCAGATGCAGCGAGAAAACTCCAAGCGTCGCCGAGCGAATCCCGGCCGATCATTCCCCGCGAAGAATCTGAGGTTTTAGGCTCGGGAAAACTTGGAGATTTTTCTTAAGGGCTCGTGACGGCATTGTAACGACTACTTCGGTGACTCTGAGGGTTGGTGAAGTTTGGTGAAGAAGAGAATAATTGTTATTCACCGGGGTAATTCGCGAGAATTTCCAAGGAGTTATTTAGTGCCGCGCGAAGGTCCGAGTGCGAGCGATAAACTCATAGTGGTATCGCGGAAAGAGCGAGGGACTTGAAAACCCCGTGATTACCGAGTATAACGATATCGAGGGGCAACGTGTATGCTCGGGTATAAGGGATAAAGGTGCGACGTTCGTGGCGACGACGGTGAAGAGGGTGAGCTTCGGGGTGCCATTGTGGTCGGTCGACCGAGAGGTGCACCAAGAGAGTGCGAGAGAGAGAGGGAGAAAGAGCGAACGAGAGAGTGAGGCGGTGCACCGAGAAAGAGCGAGAGAGAGAGTCAGAGCGTGAGAGTGAGAGGTACTCCGAGAGAAAGAGAAAGAGCGAGCGAGAGAGAGCGAGAGGTATCGAGAGCAAATGGTATGTTATGGTAATGCCCGGCACTCCGGCCACCTGCCATTAATTCGTGCCACGGACTACGAGCACCGATAGTGCAGCGACTAGCTCGAAAGGTGAGTATAATGGGTGGCCTGGCGGCGGGACTTCGAAGAGGGACGCGCGCTCGCGGTCCCACCGTCAACCCCTTTGCCGCGACGAGTAGTTATTTTAGCGAGTCTGAAGAGCCACCGAACTCTCCTCGCGTCCTTCGAGAAACAGCGGAGAAAGAAAACTTCTCTTTAGTCGCAGTCAGGCAACACTGAAACGTCTCTGGAAATTTCGAACGTCCTGCGACGTCTGAAACGAACGAATTACTACGATTATCGATCGAAAAATTGGCGACGATCGCGGTAATCGAGGAGAAGAGAGATAGGGGTAGGGAGGACAAACACTCGACTACGACTGCCGATGTAAAGATGAAGGGAAAAGTAAGTAACCGAGAAATGTGTGATAATGAAACTTCGAGCGGCTGATATTTCGAGTCGATGTCGCCGACGGTGGGCGAATAATCGGCGGGCTACGCGAGATAAAAGGCGAGTTAAGTGGATGTATTACTCAAGCATAAGATATTCGTTTGGGGGGGGGGGGGGGGGGCGAATCGTCGGAGGGAGAGCGAGAAGCCGGGGAAGGAGTTTTCCGCTCGAGTGAAAGGAAGAAGCCAAGAAGAAGGCGAGCGAACGGGACGAGGGAACCGGATTGGTATCTCTTGGCGAGCTTCGACGACTCCGGGGTTGGAAGAGAATGGGAGATCATTGAGAGTGAAACCGGTGGGGGGGTTGAATGGCGCCGATAATATATCTATATTCCCCACGCACTTTTCGACTGCGCCGAGAGACGGTGAGAAGAGTTTCGTGAAAGAGAAAGGAAAACGAATCGCCGGGCAAAGTTCCATCGACAGCAGCCACTGAGGACATCTGATTTATGCACATCTCGCGAGAAATAGCGGCGCGACCCACTTCACGACTACACGACGCTTGGAATGAAGAGGAGGGTCTCGAGCTCTTTTCTCACTGTCTCTCTGTCTCTCTCTTGCACCCCTTGCGACGACGATAAACCCACCCCCGAGGCTTCGGTGCGTGCTGAAAGAAATAAAACGCTACGCGTGAAATAAGCCACCCACTCGCCTCATTCTTGTTCATCTTCAACTGAGACGGAATAAGTGGGTTTATCAATTTTTCTTTTCTTCCTGCACAGGTCGTTTTGGGGGATAGAAAATTATGCGAAAATTGCCTTTCGTGTCATATTTCGCGGTTACGCGAAGACTCTTTGTGTTTAATTTACGCAGGCTGATACTGGGAGCCAAATGCGCTGCAATTCTTTAGAATCTATTGACACCGAGGAATAGACCTACAGTAGCTCATCAACCAAACAGACTAGAGGATTTGTTCAGCACATGTCAAAATATGACCATTTATTCCCGTTTTCCCATGGGACAAAAAGACGCTGGTACACATTATCCTGGAAGTTTGCAAGTTTTGTCGACTTGCTGTGTGTTTTCCGAACCATTTACAAGGGAAAAAGGACGTCGTAGGTGGAACGTGAAACGCGGGACGTGGATCTTGTGTGTGTATATATTGCAGCCCGCCCCGTGGCCAAATGTTGCGATAAATAACAAGCGCTTAAGGGTAACCGGCTTGGGCTGTCGTTGCCTCCGTGTTGCGCACAATCACGTCCCGGCGTTTACGTGCAACGCGTCTATGAAACTTGATGACACACTTAAGGCACTTTTTATCTCTGTATTTCTCGATCTGAGGGGCCGTTATATTTGCCCGAAAATTAATAAACTCCACTCCACTTCGCTTCATTTCGTTCCTACTCTGCATACCCTTTTTTAGAGTGTCTAGGTACATTCGTCTTCGCTCTGCCCAGGTCTCAGCGCCTCTCGAGAAAACAGCTTTAAAGAAAGGTGATAAGATCGCAAATCGATGCAACCTTCACCCCTCTGTGCACGGTAAATCACCGACTGACCCTGAGTCAAGCTCGTCCCGAGCCGGAAGCCGTCGCTTCACGTCCCTTCGTTCTTGCTTCGGCGACGCGGAAAACCCGGCGGTGCTCGTTGCGTTTCCAAAGCGAAATTTAACGAAAAAAAATGGATAAGATCACAGATCGATGCAATCTTCAGCCTTCTTCGCACGTTGCATCACCGACTGACCCCGAGTCAAGCTCGGTCACCGACTGACTCGGTCACCGGTGACTCAAGTCACCGACTGACCCCGACTCGGAAGCTTCTCGCCACTGCTTCTCGTCCCTTCGTTCGCCTCGGCGACGCGGAAAGCTCGTCGGTGCTCTCGTTGCGTTTCCAAAGCGTATCGTATGCACGCGAGAGACAGACCGTGCACGCTGCTGCGCGCATACGGGGGGTGTGCGCTTTGCTTGGGAAATTTGAATATTGGATCCGGAGTGCGCCCACGGGTATCGGAGGCCCGAGGAGCTCATCGGCGGGACGTATACACCGGGGGCAGGCGCGCACACCGAGGCCCCGCAGCACACCGAGAGAAGAGTCGACCGCGTGCACACTATCGCGACGGGTTGCTGCTCGTGGGAAAATGTACGGAGCGGCGCAACGCGCTCGCTCGCCCCTTTCCACCTTCGCTCTCGCTGATCGGGGAATCGCATAAATTCCGCTAACGAGTGTTCGTCGGTCGGGCGTTAGCGCGCGGTACCTGCGAAGCCCCAGCAGTCCATCCGTCTCGCTTCTTCATCGTTTTTTTCTCTCATTCTTTCTCTCTCTCGGACGAGCGAAAAAGAAAGAGAGAGAGAGTGAGAGAGAAAGATAGTTGCCCGCAGTTTCCGTTATCCGACCGAGATTTTCCAGCACGCTCCGCAGCGCCCCCAAGTGGAACGCCGCGAGAGAACGAAATACCGAAAGTGAAGCGCCCTCTCCCGATGAATATTCCCTTTCTGTTTCCTTCGTTCCTTCGTTACGTGTCCCGCGAGCGATATTTGCCCGGTTACGGAATTCCGTAGGGGGGCAGGGGTCGCGTTTTTGTTTTTTTTTTGTTCGTAATTATAATTTTTTTCGCACGAAATTTCGCTCCTCGCTGGGCTTGTAGCTTTGACCGGTGTAACTCGGGGCACTCGGGATTTTTGTTGGGGAATGCGTATAATTGGAAAATAGGGAACGCGGCTGTGGCGGGAGAGGGGGGGGGGGGGGGGGGATGCGCCGACTTTAGCAATGGTCGAGTGTAAAAATGTCCGGATGCCTATGCAAATTATTGCCGAAACTATTTTTTTTGCCAATAGAAATGATTGAAAAGACATAATATTTAAAGAAATTTAAGAACATACACAAAAAGATGACTCCATTTTTTATTCTATTGATATTTTTTATATATTTTTTTAAATATCTACTGAACGATAGATATCGCGGTATTTAACGGAGAATTGATAACGTTTGCAAAATTTATTCGCAGACGAAACATTTACTTCGTATCTCTCGGGCAAAAGTGTTTCATTAATTTCGCTGTCAGTTTAAGCCGGAAGCCCCGCTGAATCGAACTAACGCTCGGCGAGCGAGGTAAGGGCGGTCACTGGGTGAGCGCGGCGCGGAGCTTGAGAAAATAGCGGAAGGGCGCCCTCCTGATGAGCTCCGCGAATCGGCTATCTCGTTTCCCGTCGAAAACGAGGGTCGAGAGACCGGAGAAACGCCCGTGGGAGACTGAGAAACGCAGGCGAGAAAGAGTCGGGTGAGAGGATGAGCTTGAGAAATATATGGAATAACTCGGAAAGGAATACGCGATACGGTTTCGCCCTGCTGCCACCTCTCGTCCCTGTTCGACCCTCGAGCCATGTAACCCCGGGACTGATATGCCTAATAATTGGGTTACATTATCCGCTGTCTGAGGGGGAACGAATATCCCTCGGAATCGCTTTTCACCTGAACTTTCCCAGCACGAAACTGGCGTCACCGTCCTAAATGATCGAAACAACGACGAAGCTCCGTGCGAGATATACGAAGGGGAAACAACGAAAAAAAGAGCAGGAATATGGAGCACCGTCCGCCTCAAGACCGAGAAACGACGCAGCCATCGCGTCGATGTACACGTGTGTCACTTTTAAATGCATTCACCCCTGCGCCGCGCCGCGCCGCACGATCGGGAAACAAAATTCTCTCCACTAAAAGTGCTCCCGGCTTGCGCTTCGTGAAAACGCGCAGATTTCCGCGAGAGTATTTAAAATGAAATACCACACAGTCGCTTCCAAATGGTATTTGTAATAACGACTTCATTTCGAATGCCTCCCCGGAGTTGGCTCAGTTTTTTTCGGGCGAAAAATACGGGAAAATCCAATGATTTTTTGTTCATATTTTTAGGTATATCGAATTTTTGTTTTGTTATTTGGGGTTTTTTTTTCGCCGCAGCCGCGTTCCAATATGATTTTTATTCTCCCGGTGGGAGCGGTGCATCTGGGTCGATTTCAGCCCCGACGCCGGGGCGAACGCGAGAGGCGCAGCAGACAGAGTGAGCAGAACTGCACTTGGTCGGTAATATTACTAGCCGGATTCCTCGCCCGTCAGAATGATGAAACGGCTCTCGCGAAGCGAACGGAGAGGCGAAATGCAGAAGAGAGGGAGTGAGAGAGTGAGGGAGAGAGAGAGAGAGTCGGGCTGTACGATAGCGGAGCAGCGCTGGAGTCGGAATGATCAGTCTTTCTGGCCCGGCGTGTCGCTCCATTTGTTTGCATTATATCTCCGGGCCTTTTTAAAAACTACCTTTCCCCCGAGACTGTGCACAGTACACGGAAAATTGAAAATAAAAATCCTCTCTATCGTGAGCGGTGGGAGGATGAGAGGGGGAAGGGGGGGGGGTGGCAAGCACGAACAAAACGACCAAATAAATAACGCGCTTGTCACTCACGCGGCGCCGGGATAAAACAAAAATAGAAAGGCCATCCGGATGCCCCAAACAGAAGGATGAAGTTTGTCATAGAAATAATAACACGCGTGACACTCGAACCGGGATGACATCTTCACCGAGATAGTAGCCAACAAAAAGATATCGAAGAGTCGAGCCCTATATCGGTTAACATTACAAAAGTTCAAAATACCTCGAACGAACGACATAATACCGGACACTAGAATGGGGAGCAGCGATACGAAGATCGTTTATTAAGCGACAAAAGGAAGATCCGAGAATCGCGAGAAACGCGAGCCAAAGAGGAACAGGAAAATCGAGACCGAGACTCAAGGGATGAGGAAGCCTAGGGCCTTGTCCGAGACCGGGATTGGCGGTGGTGGAGAAGGAGTAGCAATGCCGCGCTCGGCGAATGAGAAGGGCGAGAAAATAATATATGAGGCGTCTCGGAGAAACAATGCGGCGTCGTAGATCACCCAGGACACCCTCCATTAAAAATATTACGCCATCTTAGCCGTGCAACGCGCACCACCGACGCCGCTATATACACCCAACTCGCCCCCCTCCCCCGCTGTCCTACCATTCTTTTCCCTCGCGCTTTCACCTCACCCTGTACTTTGTAGCGAGAGAGCCGCCCTACTTCTGCCTCCTCGCTTCCTCCTTGCCGTCCCACTCCTCCTCCTCCTCCTCCTCCTCGGCTTTCTTCCACTTTTACTAGCCCAGCCCAGGGGCTCCTTCACCTTTTCGTCGAGTATTTCTCGCGGTCGACGGTACCTTCGCGAGCTCGTCTCTTCACCGTTCAACGTCCTTAGACCCCTTTCCACCTCGTGCACGGTGCTGCCTTCGTCGGCTACGGTGAGGAAAGCAGCAGCAGCGGCAGCAGCAGCGGCAGCAGGAGCAGAAGCTGCAGAAGCAGCCCCATTGCTTCACGAACGGACCGAATAACAATGTGCTATTGTTGGTCGTACACCCGGCACATCGGGGTGTGAAATATGCAAGCAGTTAAGACCGGGAGAGGAATGACGAAGGCGGCCCCCACCCGCGACTCCTCCTGGTCTCTTCCTCGCCAGTCGACCAGACCAGGCCGAGTTCGTCGTGCTTCAAGGGGCTTGCGGAGCGCCAGATCCCAGCAGGACGAGAGTGAGCAAGAGAGAGGGAGAGAGAGAGAGAGAGACACAGATAGACTGACAGAGAGGGAGAGAGGATTCTCCATTGTTGCGAGAACCACCGGTGGAAACGGCGGGAAAGCGATCCACAAGACGCGTCGTATCTCGCGTCGTTCCCCGCGCCGAGGACGCCTGGCGAGGTGTCGCCCGAGAAACGCAAGGCGCGATTGTAATTTGCCCGGAAGCAACCCCGACGACGACGTCGACGACGATGAGGACACAATATCACTTGACACTATTATTGTGACAAGCGCGATCGTCACGACCCCCCGGAGGCCGCGGAACATGCGCTGATTTGACAGCAGCTTTTCCCGAACGTTCGACGCGATACTTCCGGGGGGACGTTTGGACTTGTTGAATCGTCAATGGGGCCGTCAGAGCCGTTGGTTGTGCCGGGTGAAGTAAAATATTTGAAAAAAAAAAAAAAAAAAAAAGGATGACGTAAGATAGCCTCATTTAAAATCGAACTAAAAATCTTTGGAACTTTCTCAATCTGTTGTCAAACTAATAGCAGTATTTTATATAATTTCAGGAGACTCTTTTTGGCTTATTGCTTGCGGCACGAACGGCACCGATGGTTCTCCAGCTCACTGACAAATTGTCAGGTAAACCGTCAGGCCTACAAATGCGGAAGGAAGTTGCGGGGGTTGGGTGGGTGGGTGGCGGGGTCGGGGCAAAACCTGAGGTGGCGCGGAAGAGAAAGCGTCTTCCGCATACTGCGCCCTTAACCGGAGATAGCGCGGTTGCCTCTGCATAGATATTAATTATTAAGTGTGCCAGTGTACGCGGGAGGAATAGAGGAAAACCGGGAGGAGGTGGAAGAACGGGGGACGAGGGAACGAGCGGTGGTACGCGCGCGGGGCTTTGGGAACAATGCCCAAATTACGGGGCGGAAGCCCCGCTGTATGATGGTCGAGGGGGCGGCAGAGTTAAGGAAGAAACGGGACGCGCTAGCTCGTAGGGCTCGTAAGTTGCTCGCTCGCGAGCGAAATGGAAAAGCGACGGCGTCGAGAGAACGGAAGGAAAAGAAATGCGAGAAAAGTGCGGAACAGCCTCGGGAACGCCGAGCGTTGCCTCCCGGTTGTCGGGTGTACGTCGTCGGAATTCTGGAATCGGAGAAACGTTTTAGAGGGCTCGCCCCCTTCGCCTCTACCCGAGGGGCTCGAGAATTCTGGAATGCAGCCCTGGCTGCTGCTGCGGCTGGTTCTTCTTTTCTTCCGGTTGCACATGCGATCTCTTCGTACTCTCTTCGACGAGAGACAACTCAACGGATCTGCCATAAATTTAAATAATACAAATAATCGTAAATAATTGAATGCATCGATAAATAAAATGTCTAAAAAATTGAATTCATTTTTTTTTCGCTCGGTTCGAAGCGGTTTTTAATTGGTACCACTGCCCACCGGCTAATTCGACGCTGCAAACAGGACTTTGGGTTGCCGCATTTTTTTTAATCTGAATTAATTCCAGCTCAATACGGCGAATTTCGTAATGGAAAAAATGGAAATAATCTGCACACCGAGGTGGGTGGGAGTTTTTTGCGAATAGAGTCGGCGCGAGTGGTCGCGGCAGCGCGACGGACACTCGCGTTAGGCAACATAAACCCGGGGTTTATGTCGTCGTCTCGTTATGGGATATACGAGAGAGGCCGACTTTTTTTTATGACTCCATGTGCGCTCTCGGTGCGCTGCACAGCGGCCTCGTAAAGGACGGCGAAACTTTAGGCGTCGGGAAAACCATTAGTGTCTCCGCCTGTTCGTCCTCGCGAACGAACGACGGTAAAAAAAACAGTTCCACGCGGTTTGGGATTTTGCGCTCGCGCCTTCGCGACAGACGCGAGCGTTGATGCGTGCAGAGGTGTACGAGGAGAAAAAAAGAAATCGGCGCGAAGTCGTTGCACCTCGCTGCATCTATTTCCGCGCCTAACCCGACGCGTTGCACGTACTCCGAAGTGGAAAGCGTCGTTGCACGGTCAGACGCCTGCGCCGCACGTACTTTCCCGGTTGCACCAGCGCGCGGGACGACGGGTGTGGAATTTATCCTGGGGCGTCACTTTGCGCGATTGCACTTCAATTATTTTAAAAGTTACTCTTTCTTCTCGTCGAAGTTCCACTTCAACCCTGTTTGTTTCGTTGTAATCTTTTTATTTCATCTCCTCTTTCCCTTCCCGGATATCCCGGAGTTTTACCTCGCTTTTAATTAATCTCACGTGAGAACGGAATATTGCGCTCATTACTCCGGCGATTGGGTTAATCATCTCGAGCTCACATACCCGATTTTCGGATAAAAAACCGGGTTATTAAAAAAAAAAAAAAAAAAAATCCTCACGTCCGTGGTCAACGCGCGGCGTCGAAGCGTCAGAGCGCAACAGCTCGTCGTGACAAGACACCAAATAAGATGAAAAAACAACCGCAATGAAAAAAAAAAAAAAAAAAATTATAGCACAAGGCAGAAAATAGGAAGACTGGGGTGAAAAATTGTTCCGTATCCGTTGTCCCGTGGCTCGTTAAAAATACCCCACCAGGTTCCGTAGGTGGGGTGGCCGGGGCCGCCGCACGCAGACACGAAGCGGGGTCGATCCCTCCGCGTGTGCACCAGTTGTGGAATTACAACCCGAGTTTTACGAGTCTCGGTCGAGTGCGCGTGTACAACGAGACGAGCGTCGTGGTCGACGTCGACGTCGTCGTCGTCGTCGTCGACGTCGTCGTCGTCGTCGTCGTCGCGCAGCAACAGCGTCAGCGGCAGCCAGCGGGTACGCCAGCGATATTGAAGACAATGAAGGGGGCCAGAGGGGACGACGGTAGAGGCGTGAGAGAAAAGGCGAAGATGCGAGCAAGTTCCGTATCAGGAGCAGCTCGGCCGCGGCTTGAACCAGTTGTCGACACCGCGGTAGCTGGCGGCGCTGCTGCTGCTGCTGCTGCTGCTGCTGCTGCTGCTGCTGCTGCTTCTAACCCTTCGCGTGCCGGGAGAAGCTCAGCCCTTCTGAGGGCTTCCGAGCGAAGCCACCAGACATAGAGAGCCGCGTGGTCTCTGTGTATGTGTGTGTCCGTGTATGTGCAACCTCCACTGGTGCGAGGAGGCGGTTAACGCGCGCTCGTGCGCGCCTCCCGGTGCTAAATTAATTACTCAACAATGTCTTGGCCACCGGGGCGGATGCTGTTGGGCCACTGTGCTCGCCCGGCGCCTCTGGCCACGGATAAAAGCGGTTAAATAGAAGAAAAAGAAAAAAAAAAGTGGAGAGAGCGAGGGCGAAAAATAGAAGATAAGCGACGAGGAAAGAGACAAGGAAAAGGGAAGAAGAGAAACACGTCTAATTTGCGGCTTTACGGGGTAAAAACCTCGCGAGGGGGGGGGGGGGGGAGAGGGAGGCCACCACTGGCACCGCATGAAGGGCACAAGCGGCGGAGGGCGAAAGGAGGAGGCGTTGCACGAACGCGGCTATGGCTTAAGTGTTACTCCGAGCGTCTTTATTAAACGCGAGTCTGAACTCGGCCATTACTTAGCGACGTATTACATTTCGCCGGGCCCCGGGGCCGGGGGAAAGAGAGTGATGGAAAACGACAGGCGCGTTGCCCTCTGCCGGCGAGCGAGTCCTTCGTGCGCGTAGCCTACGTCAGTCGAGGTGTTTGAACGACCCGGTTGAGCGGAGAAAAGAGCTGGTGCTAAAACGATTGTTACTACTTTTGGAATTTGATGATCCACTACCGACTGAAGATACTTTTGGGGATGTTTCTATGGACTCAACGGCAACCTGACTGCGTCGCCGGCCGAGAGAGCGAGAAGCTGCGTAGAAGCGCGGAAAAACTTTTGCAACGAGACGGCACAGACGTTCGGCTCCTTCCGCTCTGGATTTCCATGAAGTAGCGGGGGCGGGTTCTCGATCTCTCGTTCGAAGCAACGCGCGCGCGCCCCCCTCGCATTTCACACCGACCGCTCGTCCTAAAGCATCTCTGTACTCTCTTTTTCGCTCTTTCTCGCTCTCTCTCTGGTCTCTCGCATCCCGAACGGGGGAAAAAAGGAGAAACGAGACGAGACGCCCCGAGATGCTTCCTCCTCTAGGTGTATCTTCGAGGCTTTCACGGCGATTGCTTTTTCGGCATCGTCGTTTGTTAGTCGCGACATCCACGAGAAATCATTCGGGGTCTCGATGCGGATGCTGCGTGCGAACCGTCGAGCCCTCGGAGCCTCAATCTTTCTCGCGGATTCTTCTTCGTCTCTCTCTCGCTCTGTCTCTGTCTCTTTCTCTCTTTTTCTCTCGCCCCGATCTTGCACTCAGGTTTCTCCCTCAGCGTTTTTTACTCTCGCCTTCTCTCTATTATCGTCTCGACGCCTTCGGATGTCGACGAGTCAAATGGCTTCCGCGACATCTTCTGGCGTCGGACTTAACGACGCCATTTTTTCTCTCTCTCGCGCGGTGAAGAAAAAAAAATAAAAGAATAAATTTAATGACGAATAACGCTGGAAAGCCCGGGCGAACCGCTTTAGCCACCCGCTCTCGACCACTCGAGTAAATACCAACGATGCTTGAGAAAACTCGGTGACACGACGCATCGATTTCCCGGCAGCCATAATAGATTGAAATACGGCGAGCACCGATACACAGTCCGGACCGTCGCCCGCGCCGGGGCAGTTACCGAGAGTAAAGCATCGAATGCTTTAGTTATATTTAACTTTTAGCTGACATAAATCGCCGAGTCGGCAAACCCGGCAAACTTCGCCATCGAGCGGAGCAAAGGAAATATTTATTTGCTCTCAACGCGAAAACTGGGAAGAAAATTGGATAATTTCTGTTGATTTCCATGCTCGATATAGTAATAACGGCAACGACGAAGCGGACGCGTAGAAACGTGTGGAGTGTTTGCGCAGGGCGAAGGCTGAATTGACTGCATTAAAAGTGAACTCTCGGGGGCTCCGCAAGCCGAGTGGCCGTCGTCGCGTCGTTCGTGAATTATGTGCTGGCTAATTATAATGGAGTTTGAAGGGGGAGCAATATCTGGGGATGACACGAGACCGACGCTATTTAGATTGAGCCGCAGTGTGGCTAACCGTGTAGTCAGCGGCTGGCAACGTGCGGCGCGAAGTAGGAGAAGAATGGACGAGTGGAAAGGTCAGCTAGGTTGGGTGGCCGGTTAGGGGGAGGACGGACGAGCGACGTTTAATTAATTAATCGAGAGGAAAGAGACACGCGGAAGCTCGACGAGTCACTCCGGAGATTCTTGTGTCGAAGTTTGCGCTCTCCGGCTGATTTTCCCCGAGGGCATCGACGATCCTGAGGCATTTGAGAGGTAAAAAAAAAGTATACACATGCACCGGTGGTCAATGAAGACAGATAGAATGAGAGAAGAAAGAGGATACTGACGTTCGACGTGTTGGCGTCGCTGTTTGTGGGACTACTGACCGCGTTGCTGTGAGTCTGATCGGTCTTTAGCTCCCGGTGGTTGCTGAACTGCACGTAGACCGCGCGATTACGCAATTGGGCACCCGACGAGGCGTAGTACGTCACCATCGTCGAGGCTGCGCCTTCGTCGGACATTTCCAGAAAAGCCTGCAACAGACGAGAAGCACGAAATTAAAATTATGGTGACATTGGCATTATTAGATATTATTGATATTATTAGTTTTTACAATAATATACTATATTTTCGAAGAAATTAAATATTCTACAAATACACATAAATATCGAAAATAAAATTTTATTTTAATCGCAGCCCCAGCCAAACGTTGAGATATTCGGCGATTCGAGTCTCTCGGTGCCTTGGTCACCGAATTATTTCGGGAAATCCGGAGAGAACTCGAGGTCCATGTTTTAAATTGACTTTCTTACTTATTCGTGGTACGGTTTATACACCAGTAATACAGGAAGACGCAGCAGCAGCAGCGGCGGCGGCGGCGGCGGCTGAACGCAGCAGGCAGTACGTTCTTTCAATTCCATCGCAGTTCTGTCCTGCCGCGAGGAGGATAAGGCCGAGGAGAAGGAAGACGGGGCGAGAGGGACGGGGGCGGCCGAGGGCCTCGCAATTCCTTAATGAATCTACATAATTTCCCAATTTCCCACCCTACCCTCGACACTCTCGCCTTCTTGCTCCACTCCGGATGCCTCTTGGCTGCTCGCGCGCGGCGTTACACCGTCCCAGATTAAATTTCCTTCATTCTCGCGCGCGCGCGCGCGTCTCTACCCTCCCGGCGGCGGACGCGCTTGCCACCGCTGGATTCGTGCACGAAAAACGGGAGCCCGAAAGATTGTGTCAATGAGAAGGAATATTTTTTTCACATTGGGACGATAATCGCGACGATCAGCGAAGACCCCAAATCTTAGCACCGAGAGATATTGTCTTCAAAAGACGAATAATTCTACAAATCATTTATAATCATTAAAGCTACAAAGGCATTTTTATCCCCGCAGGAATGTAAGTCGGCAGATTCAGTTCAAGCTTTTTTTCGTAACGAACGCGCGGGAAATTCGCGTCAAGATGGAAAACTGACTTGCGGTACAGTCGCTAGTTTTCTGTAGACCCAAAATCAATCACCCCAAATTACTGCTCCAAATTGGTGAACACCGGGGTTGGGTGCTTGTTTTTCCCTGATCGAGCGACACGCGGATAACTGACAAACTCAGAAGTTTGGTTTACGAGATTTTTCGGGTGTCGCGGTTGAAACGAGGCTGCAGCTGTTGGCCGAGCCGCGTGGAAAACAGAGAGTTAGGGGTGATTAGCGGACGAGGGAGGGAGACAGACTAAAACTCGAAATTATCGTAATTTCGCGGAGGCCAAGGCGCGGCAACCGGAGCTAAAGGGTGAATAAGGCAATCGCGACGGGGCGGATGATTCCCGGGCTTATATATCCTTCCACCTCCCGGCGTTTCGTCCCTCTGCTCTCGACAAGGGCTAATCTCCGCTGTGCGGGCGCTTCCGGCGAACGATAAATAAGAAACAGCTGAGATCGCGGTTTCGCGTCTCCCCCTCCCCCCCTGCCCTATCTCTCGATACGACGGTATCCGAGAATTTCATCTGTTTGAAGGACATAAACGCAACATGTTCGGGCTCTGTCGTCGAGCTGTCGACTTGCGGTGATTTGTATCCTGTCGCTTCCCCGTTTGGAGGTTGCTTTTTTGAGTGGGAAACTTTTTTATTGGGAAGAAAAATTAATCGCCGAAAACTTCACTCGCCCCGATTTGGGCAGTTTTCGGCCCGGCAGCCAGATCTACGATTTCTGACAAACTGTTCGACCAAAAATTTTTTTTTTCAAAATCTACTAAAAAAGGGTTGTAACCAGTGTTTTCAGGGGTAGAATATGCGACTTGAGAACGATGGTATAGGTTAAAAGTCGATATTTTGAAAAAATAAATTTCGTGACCCCGATTTGGGCGGTTTTCGGCCCGGCGGCCAGATCTACGATTTCTGACAAACTGTTCGACCAAAAATTTTTTTTTTCAAAATCTACTAAAAAAGGGTTGTAACCAGTGTATTTAGGGGTAGAATATGCGACTTGAGAACGATGGTATAGGTTAAAAGTCGATATTTTGAAAAAATAAATTTCGTGACCCCGATTTGGGCGGTTTTCGGCCCGGCGGCCAGATCTACGATTTCTGACAAACTGTTCGATCAAAAATTTTTTTTTTCAAAATCTACTAAAAAAGGGTTGTAACCAGTGTATTTAGGGGTAGAATATGCGACTTGAGAACGATGGTATAGGTTAAAAGTCGATATTTTGAAAAAATAAATTTCGTGACCCCGATTTGGGCGGTTTTCGGCCCGGCGGCCAGATCTACGATTTCTGACAAACTGTTCGACCAATTTTTTTTTTTTCAAAATCAACTAAAAAAGGGTTGTAACCAGTGTTTTCAGGGGTAGAATATACGACTTGAGAACGATGGTATAGGTTAAAAGTCGATATTTTGAAAAAATAAATTTCGTGACCCCGATTTGGGCGGTTTTCGGCCCGGCGGCCAGATCTACGATTTCTGACAAACTGTTCGACCAAATTTTTTTTTTTCAAAATCTACTAAAAAAGGTTTGTAAACAGTGTTTTCAGGGGTAGAATATGCGACTTGAGAACGATGGTATAGGTTAAAAGTCGATATTTTGAAAAAATGAATTTCGTGACCCCGATTTTGGCGGTTTTCGGCCCGGCGGCCAAATCTACGATTTCTGACAAACTGTTCGACCAAAAATTTTTTTTTTCAAAATCTACTAAAAAAGGGTTGTAACCAGTGTATTTAGGGGTAGAATATGCGACTTGAGAACGATGGTATAGGTTAAAAGTCGATGTTTTGAAAAAATAAATTTCGTGACCCCGATTTGGGCGGTTTTCGGCCCGGCGGCCAGATCTACGATTTCTGACAAACTGTTCGACCAAATTTTTTTTTTTCAAAATCTACTAAAAAAGGTTTGTAAACAGTGTTTTCAGGGGTAGAATATGCGACTTGAGAACGATGGTATAGGTTAAAAGTCGATATTTTGAAAAAATGAATTTCGTGACCCCGATTTTGGCGGTTTTCGGCCCGGCGGCCAAATCTACGATTTCTGCCAAGTAAAACGACAAATTTCTTTTTCTTTTCAAAAGTAACTGAACAAGGGATTTCTAGTTGCAATTCACTCTTTTAAAGTTTTGTAAGAGCGCGGCAGCGCAAAAGTATCCCGGGCACGCGTGCCAGCGCGTGTGATTAGCCTAGTCTCCTTTTAAAAAGTCGGGCGCTAGATGATCTTGAAATATCGCACTCATTATGTCGCCGCTTTATTCGGCATGTGATTGGCCGAGACTTTCAAACCGACACCAAGTTCATTTATCCTTGGTAACTTTGACAGTTCCGTCATACGCTTTTCTCGGCGCTGCAGCGTCTCTGTTGCCAAATGATGGCGCGCCGCAGCGCGCCCGGGTAATATCCAGTGAGAAATAAAAAAGTGATCCTCGCGCACTTTGTTCTACTCACGGAAACATTTTTAAGAGGCTCACGAAGTTATCTTCAAGAACGCAAAAACAAAAAGCTGTCGGACGAAACTTTGGTGTTCAAGAATTTCAATGTCGACTCCACGAATCGCATAACCGAGCCGAACAAATGTCGCGGGTCCCAGTGGCGGACCGAGCGTCGATCGAGGCATCGAGTGAGGGTGACGTCGAGAAGTTGGCAAAGTTATTCAGTCGGCGGTGGCAAAAAAGGAGGGAAGAATGACAAAAAAAACTGGGATGGCGGAAGGCAAATGGAGACACTCCACACTGTCGAGCACGAGGAGCCGGGACGCAGAGGCAGCGGCACTTCAAACCACGCCGCGCGTGGAGGGCCTATATCAATACCTTATTTCCGCATGGTCGAACTTTTTTCGACTCACTTTCGCGCCACCCGTGAAAAATACATTCAACACCGCGCCAGGAGCCGCTTTACTTTCGGTTCAACGATCGCGAAGAGCTCATCGCGAATCCGCAACGAAGCTGCTGCGCTGCACGAGGCGAGAAAGATTTTCATAGCTGGGGCTGTGTGTAGCTTGGGCAAAAAAATTGTAGAGAATAAGCGATGGATGAAATAAGATAGAAATTTTCGAATAGAATGAAAGAAAGAAAAAAATACAAATTAAAGAGTCACAAAATACAAAACAAGATATAAGTTGTCCAGAAAGCGGGAAAGAAAGAAGGGAGAACTTGGGATGGAAATAAGAGAAAGGACGCTTTGGAAAAAAGATGGAGGGATTTTTACATTTGCCCGTCGAGGAGCGCGAGCCGGAGGCAGCCCGGGGAGTCAGACGAGTCGTAATGGAATATCTGAAAGTTGCTTTGAGTAAACATAGCCCGGTTAAACGAGCAAAAGAAGAGACGAAACGCGTGCGCATAAAGGCAGACAAGACAGACAGACACACCGCGGAAGCTACCGGCTTCACTCGCTGTCGCCAGTCGGCAGCGCCCCGAGCGAACTTATACACTCGAGAATTTCATTTTAATTACGCTACGCCATCGCCGTGGAGACTCGGGCGACTGGCTGCGAGACGAAGGAATGGCGCGGTTGGCGAACCGAAGGTGAACCGAGTCAAGAGGGTTTCAGACGACGACGCTGCTGGAAGGACGCGTTTCATTTTGCCGCTACGTGCGAGCCCGTGATTTCTCGCGACACGGCGATGTAAAATATTATCACGGGCCAGAGAAAACAGGGGATGTACGGTTAATTGCGCGAGTGTCGCCATTAGCCACAGGTACAGCTGCCTAAAAAGTCCTCAGCTTGATCGCAATTTTCGTTCACAAGCGTAGAACTTTTTTTTGTCATACCAAATCACAAACCTTATTTGTGATTATGATCAATAAAGATTTTCGGGATTAGATATCAAGCTGTTAAGCCACCCACACAGAAAGACCAGACAGAGAGTGCACAGGATCTCGACGTCTCGCGTTCCTTTTCAATCGTTACTTCTTTTTTTCTCGCTCTCCTTACGCTCTGCTTTTTCCGCCGTCGTTCCGGCGAAGCTTCCTGACGTTCCATTTCATGACCGAAACAACCCCTGAGGCGGAAATCGCGAGAGCTCGGGGGGGGGGGGGGGGGGGGGGGGATAAAAAGAGCTCGCTGCTAATCGATATCGATTCGAAAATGCAAAAAGAGGGAATGAGAAGAAAGAAAAGAAGAAAATCATGCAATACGCGAATACCGGGTGTTTCCTCGTGCTTCGGTGGAGCCATTCGCGGCAATTTAAATGGATGGGGCTGCAGGGGAACGGCCGGAGGCTCATAATAACGCTATAGCGCCGTTCCAGTCGGCATGGAGCGTACGGTACATAAACTTCCATGTACCCCCCCCCCCCCCCTGTTCCCCCACCACCCACCGCTCCACCCCGGGTATCGCGAGTACATGCGCACCCGTGTATGGATTATGCGCTGTTATAAATATTTTAATACCGATTTCAGAACGCATTAGTTTAGCTCCATCTCGCGTGATCCACGAGTGGGTTGCCCTTTGACATTGAGTTGGGTCGTCGTAAATCCTGATTTTGAGGGTGAAGTGGAGCCAACCCAACATTTGCGCAATGGCCAAATCAATATCTTCGCGCCAACGCGGAACAACTTTGCGATGGAAAAATCGTGTCAAAAAAGAAATGGATTAATGACATATTGCGAAAAAAAAAACACAAACAAAAAACAAACCATTACATTGGACTCCCTCTTTCTATTCCAGGTTAGCGTTAAATTTTCCGCCAATCTTGACTAAGTCGCAGGCACCTCAAAGTGTCATCTACTTTAATATTTTCCCCTCGGAGGATAACCTCACTTTAAGATCTCCCAATTTCTGCATCTGGCTCCTGTGAACACAGACCCGAAAAGCCCGTCCGCGGTCGAGGTTAAAGCGCCAACCGCTGCAAAGGGGGTTTGAGCGGCGCGCAACAGCGGTGCAGATTTGCCCGAAGTTAATCGGGAAATCGCGAGTACGACACCCTTCCACCGCTGAGCCTCCCCTCCCCCCCCCCCCCCCCCCCTCTTCCCGCCGGCCAGGGTACCGCTCAACAGAAACGACAACAAGGTTGGCCTCGGTTTGTTTCGCGAAATCCAGTTAAGCCGAATGCGAATCGTCACGCGCGTCCTCATCGCGTCGTCCCCTCTGTAGCTTTCCGCGCTGTGTCTCACTCGGCTAACTCGAAATCATTCCCCTCCCTGGTCCTCCTCCCGCTCCTCCTTCTCCTACTTCTCCTCTCACACTGCGCGCCCCTCCGACACACAGAGCAACACAGAGAACCCAGAGAACTCCGGGGAAGCCGGGCGAGACTGACTGGACCCCCCTCCCCTCCCCTCACCCCTCTCCTCGCCGCTGAGTGTCCCCGTTTCGCGATTAATGTCGTCGCTGGTCGAACTGTGTATATGCCTCATCCTGCCTGCCTGCCCGGCCGCCCGGTTGATGCACAGCGCGGGGGGGGAAGGGGCTCGGTCCTATAACGCTGTTAACGTGTTTCCATCCGAATGACGAATACAGCAGCGCGCGCATGCTGTAACGTCGACCGGCGAGAGGGAGAGAATATTGCGTTTGCGATCACGACTCAACTCGAGGCGAGTGCGTGTGGAGGGGGGAGGGAGGAGAGAGGCTTTGAGAGAATCCCCGGACGGGAAAATGAAGGACCGAGCCGCGCGGAGAGTGAAGCGGATAGTATATTACAGCAGAGTAGAGATGCGGCGTGCGGAACCAGTGAGCGGGGGAGGTTGGGTTACGCGGGGCGTTTGCATTGGAGGACGTGGACGTGAAAGGAGTGCGAGGGTGGGTGGGGAGGTGCAGCTCCAAGAGAAACCCTTGACTGTGGCGGAGGAAGGAGCCACTCGTATACCGAAAATTTGACCGCATTCTCGGCGATGCGTGCGCGTTGCGACCTTAGAGGAAGGAAGGGAGGCGAAGGGAATCAAAGGGTAGGAATAGGAATTACAGGAATGGGCAAGTAACATTGGTAAAAATGTCGGAAATTATTTGGAAAAAAAAAAAAAAAAAAAATTGAGAACAATGCAGTGGGAGCGCGATAATAAGTTACAACGCGTGGAACGTGACCTAAGCATTGGCAACATCTTTTCTGGCTTTTCTGGGTCCATGGTTTTCCTCCTTTCATTCTTCCCAGCGGAGAGAAAGATGCAATGGAATTTTTTGCATGGTCAGCCTTGCATATTTTAGAAGGTATCCGATAGGAAAGGTACGCGGGATATTTGTTGGGCACCTTTTCTCGATACACCATGCTATAGGTGTATATGAATAAGATATAAGATAGGATATAGGACATGATGTATTATGATTCTTGTGGTAGAAAGGATTTCTAAACGCGCGCGATTGCGGGGAGAGGGAGGGGAGGGGGGGGGGGTGAGAGGGTAGGATTTGAAGCTAGGAGAATCCAACATCAGTGGCTACCGTGTAACCGTAGCGCTGTCGGTAAAGGTCTGGGCAGCCGTCCGGTCGACCCGGCTTTGACGGAACCGCATCAGCCGGAATTTTTAATATCCGGTCTTGGTGCAGCAACAGAGTGAAGCACGTCTTCCGCTGATGTCCCTATCGTTCTCCAGGGTTTCCATAGACCTTCCATACTCGTCCGCGCAGCTTAGATTTTTTTTTTCTAATCAGGGCAACATCTTTTGCACAAGACATGTAATTAATCCGGGGATCCTGCTTTGATAACACAGTGAAAGCCTCTTTTGTTTTCCATTGTTCGCTCAGGTTAACATCATCTTCACGTAAGACGCGAATCTGGGAATTATGTTCTGATGACGATCCCACTAATGCTGTAATCAACGAGAAGACAAATAGAGAACAGTCGCAGATTTGGAAACGTGATTCTTCCATTACAATGAGTATGGTGAAGTAAAGGTAGACGCCCACGTTCCTTTCCCAATCTACGGCTACTCCTCCGTCTCCCATTATAAGGGTGCACATCGCGCGTTTATGGAGTCGTATATCTTCGCCCGGGGGATGATTATTATTTCTGAAATACAGATATAGGTCCGGTTCTAGTTGCGTGTTTTCCACATTTAAGGAGACCCCGGGTCTGCCAACCCTCATAACGTCGAACCTTTTCCCGAACTCGGCGCGAGTTCACGTCAAGATTATTCGGTGGTGTTGCATAAATATTTTCTTCAACTTGTTTGGGTTTCTTTGTTCGCCGCTGGATTCGCCCGCCTCCTCGCCCAGACACGAGTGAAATTCATCCTCCTCCCCGACGCCATATTTTTAAATTCTTCTCAAAGAAACCAGATAGAATTCCACCATAAAAAAACTAACGGAGAGAACGGAGCACCGGAAAATCAAGACAACGCGAGAGAGGAGGGGATTTCGCGATTCATCCTCGACTATAGCGATACCCGAAGCTGGGCGCGTCTGTGCGAGGGACCGCTGCTTAAACGCTAAGTAAGTCGACGCTCTCGGTTGCTGTTGGTAGTTTCGCTACCGAGTCAACCAAGAGTTATTTCTGATTTAAATAAGCGCCACCGGCCGAGCCGGCCGTGCGCAACTAAGAGGAACCGGTGGGGAGGATAGAAGGGAGGCAAAAGAACGGGGGGAGGAAGTAAAGGAACGAGGAAGGAGAAGAGAGAGTTTCGCGAGCGTGGAGTGTGCAGACCTTCTCCTCGCCTCGAGTCGTTCGTCCACCATAGCGGAACAGCCCTCGTGTATCCCTCTGCCGCGCCGTCCTACTCATAGAGGGTGGAATATGAATGTAATTTATCCCGGCTATAAGGGATGCGAAACGGGTTGCCCGGGCTGAAACTACGTTTGAACTCGTTCCTCCCGGTTCCGCCTGCTTAAAAGAGGTCTCTCTCTCTCTTTTCCCTCCCCCTTCCCCCCGCCTCCGCATTTCCCCTCTTCGCAGCATCCCCCCCCCCCCCCCAAGCCACCTCAGTTTTCCCTGGCTCTTCGCGGACGGGCAAAGTCGCCCGGGGTGGGTGCTTCAAGCGCTGGCAGACACTGACGGCTCTGTGAGTTCAGGTTGTTAAGAGAGAAAATGCAAAGAGGCGATGGAGGAGGCGGAGGAGGAGGAGGAGGAGAAGAAGGAGAAGCGCGGAAGATGGAAGGACAGTGAGAACGCGAACCTCTCGCCCGACTCGTTCGCTCGCTGAATCAAAGAAATATTATATCATTAATACAGACCCGAGGGTGCAACGGAAACCAACCTCCGGCGCTGTGACCGTGAGCTTCCGGAGTTACGAGGCGCAGCGACGTAACACACAATTTACGGATCCTTGGGTAACCGTAACCACCCCTTGGGTCGGGACTGGGGGCTTCATAGTCGTAGCTCGAAAGCCTCCTGAGGGTGTCTACTTGAAAGTTCTGGGTGGAAAGCGGGGACCTCGGTATTTGTAACGATAACTTGACACTTTCTAACAGCCGGCTTCGTGTAACGGTATTTCACTATTTTAACAAACATTTTCAATACGACGATGTACTTCTCAATAACTTTTTCGTCCGTTTAAAGAAAGCTGTTGAAAATATTAACCTCTTTCCACATGTTTTACAGGCCATTCCGCCTGATTAAGAAGCAATCTGTGATTATGTTGTCTTCTACATTCGAAACCCGTTAGACGATTACAAAAGACTGAAGGAAGTGGAGGAGCGCATGTATTTCATTGGTTCGTCAACTGGGATACACGTCCATTATTGTTTTTGACTGGCTGCGTTTCAACTTTTTCCCGTTCGCCGTATGACGGAAGGAATTCGCTGGCCTTCCACCGGAATCGCAGGATGCACCGAGTATCCCCGAGTTGCGGTGACAGGCGAACAGCGTCGTCGCTGCCGCGTATTCTCGTGAACACGCGGAGACCAACCTCTCTCTACCCGAGACTCCTTTCAACTCGTTTCCCCAGTGATACAAACAGTCACACAGCTCGTGAGCGTCTTTATACGCCCATCCACCGAGCGAGTCTATGTGCATCGACGCACAAATCCCGACACAAGAATATCGGAAATACGTTTACAATGCGCGAGAGCCGAGGGACCGTGTGTGCCTACGCCTGAGAAAGACGCTTTTCTCGTGTATACACCAAATAAAAATGCTGCGTCACTTTAAAAAGACAAAAAACAAAATAGGGACGCAAACAAAGTTTGTCAATAATAACCCACAAAATATGATCAAAGATGTGAAAGTCATAAAATAATCGACCACCTCGTCGTTTTACCCACGAGAGGACCTGAACATTGAAAAAGAATCTCATAGGAAACAGTGCAGAATAAAAATCCGTCAAAAGCGCCAAAAATGGGTAACCACGATCCATTCCGTGGTCAAAGATCGGACCTCCCCAGAACTTCATTGCGCCTGTGGGAAGTTTATCGAAGCGCGTAACGCGCCCCGTTTCCGCATACGACGAGGGGTTCGCGTTACCACTGCGCGATACTCGAAACTGGAAATCGATAGGTTGGGGGAGGGGGTAGGGTTGCCGGTGAGAGGATAGAGCACATATCGCACGCTGCTTTGACCATATCAAAACGAGAAGTGGATTCCACATTCGGCGCTCCGGGCTTGTCATCGAGGCGCCCAACGGCGGATCCATTGGTCCTTGCCTAATTTTCGAAACTTTGTGCTCGTCTGTATCACCCGGGTACAGGGTGAGAGAGCGGATACAGTGGGACACAGAAAGGACATGTGTACAACGTGCGGAACCGGAGGATGGGGGGGGGGGAGGGGGAGACGGCTTCGGCTATCGACGGAATGACAGGAGGACGCACTCACACTCGGCGCGCTTTGTTCGCAAATTAATACGGCGTCGAGGAAAAGCGGATTAGGCAGCGCGCACGGGGTCTGAATCGATTCGTTCCGTGAAACACAGAGAGAGAGAGAAAGAGGACAAATACGTGCACAGAAGCGACACGTGGATGTGTGGGAAATTGCGAGGGTGAGGGGGGGGGGGAGGGAAAGGGGGCGGCAGGTTCGCAGAGCGCAGGTAAGCCCGAAGGGTAGTTTTCGGGTGGGTTTGGAAACGGTCGAATGGGAGTTGAATGAACGATATTTTCCGTGGACGGTTGCCTTCAAAAACTGAGCGTTATATGGCCGGGCCGCGTGGAAAGCCCGAAACGTAGGAAGGTGAAATAAAAAGGGGTTGGGAGTTTGGGGCGGTGGTGGTGGGTCAGGTGGAACGTTCCGGGAAATTGATAAACCAAATCGGGGAGAGGCGGCTCTCATACACTCGAGCGCAAAATTCGATTCTATTTTCCCCCCACTGGGTCCCGATATATCTGGACGACTTGTGTCACAGTGGCCCAACCGTATACGGTTACCTCTCCCTCTGTCGGATTCAATTGAATTTCGCACTCGACGCCATTCATCGCGGTAATCATGGGTTCACTTGTACGCAAATTAAAGGAACGCTGAAAAGGTCCAACCCCGGATGGAAATAAAGAAAGTTGGTGTTTCGGACAGGTAATCAAATTGTGTTTAGGCCGACTTCGCTGGTCAGCTTTTGATTGGTCAGCACGGAACAGCGAATCCTAAATCAGAACACTGCATTTTCAGCTGGATGCCTCGAGGATTTGATTCTCCTTCGTGACGAATTTTTCGGGGAAATTGAGGCACTTCGACGGTGTCGAAGATTCGAGACATCAAAATCAGTGAGGTAATTCTCATTCGTGGAAAATTAATTATACCCATTCGCTCGAGAGACGAGAGAAATGTTTGCGAGGAGAGACACGTGGAACGTCGCGCCGAGAGGTTCACGCGGATCGCGGCGTCTCGCTGTCGCTCTCGACGGCTTCACCGGAATACTCTCGACTCCGCCGGTCTTGCCACTAAGTCAACGGGCTTAAGTTGTTCGTAGAGGTACTCAGGCGCGACGCGTCTGTCCGGCAATTACCTTCGGTTCGCTCGAGTATCGAGTAAACGAGGAAGCGAGAGCTACTCATCTGGATAGCTCGCGCTAGTCTCCCCGGAGCGCAATTACCGTAAATCGTGGAAGCTTGACGCCGATTCGGCTTGTTCGCCGTTTCAGCACCAGATGTCCACAGTCTCGGGCGAAATCTTATCGTTCGTCGTGCCACCCCGGGTTCTCACGCTACGTGCGCTTTCGATCTGCGTTGATACGATGTTTGAAATTAATTTGATAACCCGCCATTGTGCCAATAGCCAGTAAAATGCATGCTTTACGTTGATTCGAAAAAAAGAAGGGGATGGTTTATTGCTAAAATTGTATATATCCGTTCCCCTTCAACCACACTTTTTTCCAAAAACAAGCAAGAAATTTCGCAGCGTTTTATTTTTGTCCATTTCATCGTATTAATTGGCATGTGAAGGGTCTCTAATTCCTCGGCAAACTCGTGAAGGGACGTCGATTCGACAGCCGTGCAAAAGCACAACCAGCGCCGAAGGGACAGGTCACATACACAGGGATTGGTGAATCAACGAAGATGAGTCCAGAAATAACGTCGGACCTCGGAGGGTTTTTTCCTCCCTTGTCACTGAGCGCGTCCCCCGGGCGTTTGAAATGGCTCGAAACGCTGCTCGGAGGAATATCTAGAAATTTTGTAAGTCCGGCAATGGCGAGCGCAAAGCCGAAGGGTGGTAAAAGCGACGTGGGGTGAAGGCAGAAAAGCCTCTTTCAGGTACGAGAGTTTTGCCGGCAGCGGCAGCGTCGATGAAAGCTCCCGTCGACGGGGGCGATGGTGGTGGTGGAGTTCCGCGTGGCGTTTCCACAATCGCCGGACAACTTTCGGACTAGCAAGTGAACCGAGCGCCCGGGACGCACGAGTCATATGTTCTATTCAACTAATAACCAGGATAGGCACGGGGAAAAAGCTCAGCAACGCCGCGCTGAAATATAGTTAACGTGAGACTGGACGCTGAGCGCGAATTGAAGGGGCACACACGACCGCGTGCACCGCGTGGGCTTGACTAACGCGGCTGCTCTTGCGGTTCGAGAAATTGCTCACAGTTGGGAGGAAAGGTGAAAGGATTGGGCGAGCGAGCGAAGAAAAGAGGAGCAAAGCGACGCGCTAAAGCCAAAAACTTCCTTTGCCGCTTTTCTGTTCGCTGCTCCGGTTGTTCTGTGGCTTCGATCGCCACTTTGTTCCATTGATGCACCGACATTGCACAAAAAGCAATTATCCGAAATGACGGACTGATTGGCAGAAGCAACTCCGGAAGATACCGGGAGAAACAAAGAAAAATTGAACAGTTCGACAAGTTGAAACATCGTTTGGCTCAAAATATCATGATTTTGTCTTGCTACACATTTTTGCGCCAATGCCAACGACGGAGTTTTGAACAAGCCGAACGACTGCGTAAATATAACAACTGCCGCGGAGTTACAGGCATATCTATCGGCCTACTGAACACATATTTATGTAATAGTTAGAATAGGTATTGGCCTCTATTTGTTCGCCGCAAAAGTTTATTCGTACCGAAAGTAGTTGCCCGTACTGACTTCGTCCGGTGTACATCTAACGTTGCTGCCAGACGTTAACAGACATTTATACGTATACACACGCACACGTGGAAGAATACATATATATATAAGATCGTTTACACACAAGTTTGGTTTAACTTGCCGAACAGTCACCGTCTGGTTACGTACTCAGTTTGCGCGCCTCTAACTTTTCAATCTTCCGCGCTAACTTGCGCTCTGCACGCTACTACACTACCCTGGAGCTACCCCGACTGGATCTGTGGGCGTGCTGCACTTTTGGTACAAGGGACAGTATCGAACAGCGCGCAGGGCACTAACCGGTCCCACGACCATCGCTTGAAGTCGTGCCCGACGTATTCGTTGTTAATTGAACTACTTATATGGAAAAAAAAAACCCTCGCAAATGTCTCCGGTTTTGAACGTTACTTCGGATAAGTTTGACTGATGATGGCGCTATTTACACTTTTTTTGCCCTTTTGAATTTGTCGGGGTTTTTAGTTGTTTTTTTTTTTTTTTCGTTTCCCCGTGAAAGGTGGCCCGAGTAATCACCCCGGAGAAAAGAAGAGCGATAGGAATGAAAAATATGTGTGCGCCATCCATCAGGCCACGCGCTCGACCTCACCCTGGGCCCCTTCGGTGGGGCAACCACCAATGCCAGTTGCGGCGATGCATTCAGATGCCGTTGCACCGCGAGAGCCCGCCGACGCAGTTTCTCTCGTTCGCGATTCACTCGCTCGCTCGCTCGCTCGTTCGCTTTCACTTTTTTTCCAACCTCCGCGCGAGACTTGCACACACACGGAAAACTTATGAAACGCACGAGCGCGCGAGAGGCCAAACAAAACGCCGTACCACCCGCGCGATACCGTCGGGCGCAACCAAAAAGTAATGATTTCTGTCTCGCCAAGGGGAAAACCTCCCCCTACCCCCACCCACACGTTTAAACTTCCAGACTCTCCCCTCGTGCCTCCCTCTCGAAAGCCGCCCCTTGTTTCACGTGTCTACGACGTCGCGGGGATTGAAAGCAGCAGCCTGTTACTGAGTTACAAGGCATGCATGAAACTTAATAACAGTGGGCATCAAGTACAGGTATTTTCACTTATGTAACGTCGCGAGGATTCTAAGGGAGCGAGAGAAACCGAGTTTTCGTGGAAAATAAAGAAACAAAAAAAAAACGAAAAAAAGGGGTTTCGCATTTTATGCCATGGCGACTCTATTAAAATAGCGAGGAAATAAGACCTCAGCACCTCGTTCAAGTCGAAAATCACCATTCAAATGAGCCAGAAACAATGAAATTAACATTGTTCCTGTATTATTTATTACGTAGTTACTTTTTTTACCGCTAGCTGTATAAATGAAAGGGTTGTTATATATTTTTTTTGTTAATCTCTTCGGTATAGTTTATTACATGACGCTACATCGGAGAAAAGCGAAAGTAAAAGAGACAAAAAAAATGTTCTCAAAGACAGAGGTGCGGCTAACGGGCGAGAGGGGATTGGTAGTTGCAGCTGAGGCTTCGAGATGAAGGGTGGAGCGGTGTTAAATGTAATGGGGAAGGAGGGACGGGGGGAGGCTCGAGTGGTTTTCATTGCGTCTCTGAGCCAAGAACGAGGGAAAGTGAGAAGCGAGTTTTAGCACTGCAGTTCCCTTTGGTATACATATTCCAGCTCATGCTCCCTCCCCGTGACGACGCCGCCTCCGACGACGCCGACGACGTCAACGACGACGAGGGGATGTTCACATCAGCCCGCACCGATCCCCCCTCGTCGGTCGGTCGGTCGGTATGACGTTTTCGCAGTTTGAGTTTCACGACGGTTCTTCGCTAATGACGACGCGTTTCCCCCGCAGCCTCTCTGGCCTCTCGACCGAAAGCAACCTTTCCCTATCCTCTTTGCGCGAATCCTCCACGCATAACACCCGCTTCCTGCTTTTAACCACCGCCCCGTGGATTCCTTTGAAACCCTTCGCGATCATTTCGTCTTGCGGCAACGATTTTACATCATTTTTGATTCCACACAGACGAAACCTTGTCGCGATGGAAAAAAAAACAAACAAAAAGAAAAACATTTCGCGGATTGTCGTTGCTTTTTGTTTTATACGAATTCGTGAAATATACAAAATTTATCGCGACGGATTGTTCTTTTTTTTGGTTGCTTAAATGTCTGTTTTTTTCCTCGCAGCTCTGAGGTAAAATATGATATAATTATTTCCGCCCGAAGTGTCGACAAAGCAGTAAAATTTCAACTATAGGTGATCATCCATTAGCTATTTTTCTTTCTCCCCTTGTTACTATCTAGACCACGTGGGGAGCGCGCGCGGCAAACGACGCGAAAAACCGTTCTACGTCCGGAGACGCACGACACGTCGTAAACTCGGAGCAAAGTATAAACGCCGCGGGAAAGCGGACACACGCGACCCATTGTGGGCCATATTTAGCAATCTCTCGTGGCGAGTGAGAGGATTTTACTGTCTCGAGGGGTGTAAAGGGAATATAACGGCCGGGGAATATAACAACGGTTCGAGATTCGCGATTAAAGCGAAATAAAAACGGAAAAAGTTTGCCGATTCGACACGGAAAGCGCATGTGTGTATGTAAATATCATGTAAAACCGTTTTTTTCATTTCGCTTTGTTGGCGTAAATGCGCTGAAAAAAATTCGCTGACCACCGATAATGATAGCGCTCGTGTTTCGAGCACCGCGAAATAAGTAGCAAAAATACAAGAGACACGACGCAGGCGAAGGAAAAAAAAAAGTATTGCACTGAAATGCATGGAATTACCGGTGCGGACTTTCGCAGTGCGACACATGTGCAAACGAGGTATTCGCATGTAAGCATCGACACGGTAACGGAATGTACACGTCGACCCGCGGATCGATAGATCGAAATCGCGAGATTTCAAAAAGGTACCAATACAAACGCCGCGCTATTCGAAGCCAACCGGTTTGGAAATAACAAATAACGAACGCGACACACGTAATATTAATCATAATTAACAAAATTCGCGGGCTTGATACAATTACGTGAATTTAATTAATTACCTAAAGTAATTACAACGCGATAATCTATTATTACAACCGAGCCAAATTTCAAGCTTTCGGCGGGCGTTTTTTTTTCAACGTTGCTAGCTCGCGAATAATTTTCACATCCCATTTTTTCGCTCACTCTCTCTCTCTCACTCTTGACGTGGTTTTTGCGAAGTGAAATATAATTACGTTACCCGGGTTAAGTTTCGGGGGGTGAAAAAATAATAATTACGGAGTTTCTATTTCACGTAGCGTGTGCTGTTTAACAAATGAAACGGAACATTATAATTTTCATCGGGCATTTTCAGCATCGGCCGCTTCTTCGTGAAGCTACCGCTGCCGCTGCTGCTGCGGCGTTGCTCGCTGTTAACATCTGGCGGCGAGCCCCCGTTCAACCCGACGAGCAACGAACGAGCCCCCAGGCTAACGTACCCCGAAGCTTTTCCGCATGTAGATGGAAACCCGATGCTCGTTGTCCAGCGGGGCAGCTCGTCGCTTGAGCATGAATACAACGCGCGGCCGTTGTATTATGGACTGCGAAGAATGAGCCATGTGTGTGGAAGGAGGGACGGGGGAGGGGTTACTCGGAATACAGTGGCTCACGGGCATAACATTTGAAAATTCGGCAAAACAAACGAGGCGGTTGCAAGGGAAGGAAAGCACAATCGAGAGTTAAAGGAATAGTAATTAGCGTCGAATACGCAGCGGGTTGCGTATTTACGTAGGCACAGAATCGATGCCGCGGCTCAGCGAAAACTCATTGTACGCAGAACAATGTATCGCGCGAAATATTGTGAATAGGATGCGTGTAAATTTCATCGAAATAATAACGTAAAATAAAACTCGTAACATGCCGGGGTATTGTACAACTTTTTATTAATGATGGTATCATTTTTTTTTTTTTTTCATCGCCCAATGATCAATTATTTTCGCGTCTCTGTATTTTTTCCAACTGACAGATGCTCGGTGGACTCGACTCTCCCGCGCGTTTTCTCGCGTTTCCTCGCCGCTATGTCCTTTCGTTCCATTATTTGCGCGCCTCACCTCCGCTCCTCACAATCGCGGCGAACTATACACTCGAGACTCTAACTTTAATTGAATTTAAATTGAATTTAAAATATTAATATTTTGCGCCGCGGCAGGAGAGAGCAGTAGGTCCGGTCGCCGTCGCGTACGGCCGACCGGAGGGTTTTTCGGCCCGCTATCTCGTGCGAGCAACGCGAGCCACCCGGCGGATCCCCATTTTATTCGACTCTTTTCCACTTGAGGGGCGGAATACGGTGCGGGACTGAGGATAATACGGTGTATGTGGTGCTCCACGCTGGATGGCCGGAGCGGCCACCGCCGCCACTGCTACAACTCTCCGTGTCTTGCGCAAAGAGCGCAGCCTCCGCCGGGCCATTATCCTTTAATGCCTCTGCGAGAGCGCGTAATTAACTAATTAATAAAAATCAAGCGCGAAACACGTACGCGCCGTCCGGGTCTGGTATCTCTGACCGCAACTTTTTCACGTTAACGTGTGCTGTACGAAAGCGGCGGAGTCTTTTCCCACAGACGAACAAAACCTGATCCCTCCCTCCGCACGCCCGTTCGTTGTTACGTTTATAATTCAACCTCCCTTTTTTCACGTCTAGTCTGACTTTTCCCGCGGATGCTCCTCGTCAATTATTTTCCAGAATGTTTTTTGTCCTTTTTTTTTTAGAAAAACTTGTATATCCGCGAAGAATTAGATAATTATTTCAGTTGCACGCATTATAGAGTTGGTTATGGCAGTAATTTTAATCCAAAACATGTCTAAAAATTAATGCGCTTTGCGTTGAACTCGTCCGGAGGAGCCGGGGGAAACGGGGTTCTCGTGTTACCAGTCGAAATATTAGCCGAAGCGGCGCGCTTTGGGGTTCGGTCATCACTTTTGCGGCTACGGATACTTCGCTCGTACTCGACGCTCGTTCCCCGCCTCTTACGCTGCGCGGAGCAGGCAAGGAACGACCGTGGTATATCTGGAAGACGAGAGTACAGGCGAGGCCGGGGCTAACTAACTTACCGGAAACTTAGAATCAAAGCAAATAAACGGGAAGGTGCCCGCGGGGGTCAACCGGCGGCGCGACGGGAGAGCGACCGGGGTTGTTGCTTTTCGCGCGCGCGCGCCTCGACGCTGTGGCTGCGCGCGCGTTTACCGCGTCGCTCGTGACTCGCGGCGAACGTTTTGCACACAACCGCGCAGCACCGAAACTCGATTGCCGTGGAGGGAGGGAGCGCACCGTCTGTTTGCGTATCACCATATACAAAATTAGTTCGGACGATACAACCGGTAACCTCAAATTATATTGAACGATCGAGTTACATCGTCGGTCGCGCGGAACCGCGAATTCTAATTTCGATTTCGCGCGCCACGAAACGCACGCGACATTTCGGGCTCTTATCACCACTGAAATATATCACCAACCGCGGAGGATCACGATTTTTATTCGAATATCATCATTCCGCGATGTGTTTTAAATAAAATAAAGCACTAAAAAAATATGGGTTTTTATTTTTTATTTTTATATTGCTCCGACAATACCCACGAAGCATATTCGCGTTAACAAAGGTGATTTCGCGCGAGCGCGGAGTACATAAAAAATAATCCATGACTGACGGGAATATTCACCGCAATGTGCCTCCGCGCTGTGGCTTTAATCGGTAACGCAATACATATTAAAATATATCTCTCGAGCGCTCGGTGTAAAAATGTTCGACGTAAAAATGTGGAAACGAAAATATCGATAGCACCCAGCGTCTCGCGCGCGGTCGGGCGGTAATATAATATCTGTGCGGAAGGAGAGGGAGAGGCAGCCGGCGCGGAACAAAAGTCCGCGCGTATAGTGGGATTATTCTACACCGGTTATTCGTCAACATTTGGAACCCATTACCACGGGATTTGCGTACCGCGAGGATTTCTGCTCCGCGCTGCTGCGACGGGTTCTCTGGGGGTATTTTGGTATATTCATCGAAATATGAGACTAACTATCTAGGAAGAGTGAGAGGAACAGGTCGGGGCGGGGGGAGGGGAGAGGGTGCAGCTACTCCAATGCGTGTGTAATTTGCGAGTGGCAAATCTCTTCATCTGGCTGAATGAGGGTAAATCGTGCGGAGCCAACGGTGCATTATTTTAATCCACCGCACACTGGGTTGGTGCTCGTCGGTGGCGATATAAACATACCCGAAAGCACAGCAGCCGTGTACCTCGCATTACCTTTCTCTCCGTACGGCGGGTCGGGGCAGGGGTGAGGGGGTTGGGGTCGCGTTTGGTTATTGGACGCAACACCGGTGCGTCGCCTCTGATCGTTGGACAACGCGGGGACAGCGGCAGCAGCGTCGCTCGGAACGTTTATAACCGAACGAGAGGTCGAAGCTGCTGCCGCGAGGTGCGTAGGATCGGAAACGTAATGCCGGGCGCCTCGGTCTCGCGCATAATTCCGACCCTGTACCCCGGGATAAACGCGCTAATTTTCTACGAGCCAATTCACCCGTTTGATCTCCGCTAAACAAACGTCGCTTACTATCGCTCGTTCTATCGTGCGCCCTCTCGCTCTTCTCATCCTCCTGCGTTCTAAATAACAGACTGCGCGGTCCCGTAAATCCACCTCATTTCGCGCATGAACGGAAAACACCGATTTCCACCGTCACGTCCGGGGCGCATCATCCACTCAGCCGGGCTTCAAATGCATATTCACGATATAATCTCCGCCCGGCGAATGTAAACGGAAAGAGCTGCGAATGAAATATGATAAAAAAAAAACAAAAAAAAACAAAAAAAATGAATCGTCTGATACGTTTTTCGACAATTTTCCGTCTTTTGACATTTAAATGATTCGCTCTTTCACAATCACACGGCTCGCCGAGCGCGCAACCCGCGTATCGCCGCCGCTGTGAGCTCGGCGATCGCGATAAACCCCGAGTGCCGTGCGCGGTCGAACAATAACCGCAAGAATGACCGCTAATAACGTATAATGTTTTGGAAATAAAGGCCCCCTCGTCGGGCGATCATTAATTTTATCGGAAAACGCGAAAGAGCTTTCAGCATCCGGACGGATGAAAACAGTGTACAAGCGTATAAAATATTTTGCAGCGTCGCGCCCGCCGCTTCGCGTATACACTCGAAGCCCGCGTCGTACATCCTCGCGGAGAGCGATAACGAAGCAACAAGGTCTCTGTGCCGAGAGGGAGTAGAGAGACAGAGAAAAAGAGGAGAAAAAAATCATTAAAACGCGCGGGGCTTCTATCACTGGCGCTCGCGGCCGACACCGACGCCGCCGCCGCGCGCACACCGGTCGGGAAGCACGGCCAACGTTCCGTCGGGGATAATTATTAATCAACACGTAATTACATCACGTTATTATAACCCGCGGGAGAGATACTGCGAAATATCATGAATGAGGTCGGCTCCCTCTGTCTCTCTCTCTCTCCCTCTTTCTGTATGCGCTTGGCGAAATTAATTTTCACCCTTTCATTCGTGTTGCATTTTGGTAATTGCGACGAACGAGCGACCAAAGGAGAAAGGGAAGAAGCACTGCGTTCCGACGTCGGTCGATTGATTTTGCGATGCGCGCGAGAAAAAGAATTTTATTCCAGCGCAAAATAATGGCAGAGCGGGAATGGAATGGACGGATTATTTTTTTTTTTTTTCTTTTTTTTTTTTTTTTTTTCGGGAGGTTAGGGGAGGTTGGGCAGGGGGTGACAGCGCGCGCACCGGTGCCGCGAGGATCATCAAATACGTATCCAGAGATTTACAAGTTATTCAAATATTCCATGCTCGGTAAGCTATGATGAATACTCAGCATTCGAGTGTAATCCTCTTGGAAGCCCGCGGCCGGGGTTCCCAGCTCGCCGGGCATTCCCCCCCCCCCCCCCCCCCCCCTCGACCGCACTCAGCCAGTCAGGCTGCTAGTTCGCCACTGTATGTAACGTACGTTAGCCGAGCGTGCGAAATGCATGAGGCACCGGTGTACGCGTGGTTTGTCGAAAACGAAGGAAAAAAAAAGCTCAAATCCAGGTACACATGGACATTGGGAGGAGTCTCTGGCGTTTACGTATTCCAGGCAGACGCGTTTATGCTCCAACTTGCTGGAATAAAAACCGTTCAAATGGCCCGAATACCCTGGATTAGTCGGCTCTCTTTGTTACACAATAAAACACCGCGTAATTCGGACTTGGAAAGGCAATGCACTAATATTTTCTTCTGTTCTGAGTAACAGTTTTCTGCTCATTCTCATTCTGGACGACTTTTAGGTGATAAGGCTGTTAAATACGAGGTGGCTTACCTGATTTTTGCCCTTGAGAACGAGTACATTGGTGACGCGTCCGAAGGGAAGTCCAAGGTGGATGATCTCGCCCTCCGAAATGTCGCTGGGTATATTCCTGATGTGAATAACCCGCGAAGGTTTGCCGTTGTGACTTTTGTCCAGCTTAGCCTGTAAATAAAAAAAAAAAAAAACGGTAAGTTTGGTTTTTTCCAACCGGAAATATGTGATTTATGACCAGAAAAACGGTAGAAGTCGATATAAAAGCATCACGGCTATTGGAGACGCTTGTGTATTAGCGAATATTGTGATATTTTTTTTTCGGGATCAGTCTATGAAGGCTTTCCGGTATTAATTGACGAGACGTTCGGTGCATAAGAATCTTCGACGCAGTTTTTTTGGTGCTCCATTTGAAGCGAATTCCGCCACAGTATCAAGTGTAATGCACGCGAGGGGAGCAGTAAAAAAAACGTCACCGCGAGCCCGGAGCTAAATAAACGACATAGCGAATTCTGAGAAAATTACGTTGGTTATTTCCGCTAACCACATTGTATTCCAAGCGCCGGTGACGGGGAGTTTCGCCAGGGTCGGGTGAGGGGATATAAAAGAGGTGCAATACGAGGTACAAGAGGGGGGGAGAGGATGAGCGAGAAGAGTAGGTGGAGTAAAGGGTAGAGTAGGGTAGAGGTCGTTCGTTCGCTCGTTCGTTCGTGCGGCGGTTGGAAGAAATTCCCTTTCGAGTATATTTAAATCGAAGCCCTTGTTGCCGGAGGCAGAGTTTTCAATCACGGCTCAATCCAGTCGACTCCACTCGCAGTCAACCCTCCCTCTCTTCCTTCCTTTTTACTCCGCGTTTCCATCTCCGCCATGCAACTCGCTCCAGAACATCCACCTCCCTCGGTACTTTCGTTCCTCCTGCGAAGCCACACGTACCTACTCCCGCGTTTCAACCACCTATCTACCCCTTCGCGACATCAGCCCCCCAGCAGCAGCAGCAGCAGCAGCAGCAGCAGCAGCAGCTCCTCGTCTCCGACTCGTCCGCGTCTCCGTCGGCTCCGAGAATAACCGAGCCTCTTAAAAACGTTGTTGAGGACTTTTAGGCTCGGTTTAACCGATTGGAAAATCCCCTCGTTTCTCATACCCGAGCGATCAGGCAAAGATAATTATATTTTCCTTCTCGTTGCCAATGAAACTCTTCTTTGTTGCGAATGAAACTCGTTTTATTTTCTATCATAGGTGCGACACATGTCCAATGATTGTGGTGAAAATTTACTAGGATTCGCGATGATGAAAGAAAAAACCGATGCAATTTCCTACCAAACGTGACGCGAAAGTGGCTGCATTGTAACATGAGAAGAAGGGGACGTTCGTCGCATTTTATCATCTGCACAACCATCGACAACCAAACCGATCACGTTACCTCCGTCGGACCTTCTGCGACCTCACCGAAAGATGCCTCTCTTCCTATCGTTTTCTCGTCCTCCACTCTGTATTCCCACGCCAGCCCTTGTCGAACGCAAGAGTGTTTCCCTTTTATTGCTTTACAGCGTCTCCACGGAAAAGCTGGGGTATCACGAGGGATTTATGGACAATAAAATCCAGCAGATCATCGAACAATCCCTCAAATTCCTTGCGCTGCAATCCCAACTCCTCTCATCAGTCTTAAAATCCTGTTTTAGGGGAGGTAGACTCATAGCTCTTAAAATTCATTTTTTTTTGTCTGTCGTAGAATAGGTGATTTCCATTTGATGGAGGATGCACAGGAACAAGTCTGAACCAACTCGGCACGTGAAACGTAGGTACAAATGTGGGAATCGGCTTCTCCGAGGTGATTTGCAAACAGCGAAGTGACTTGAAGCGGTTTCCGTGTACATTCAGAGGTTTACGGTCGTGTTAGTGCGGCGAACTCGTCGCTGAAAATCGCTCGGAGCAGTTGAGCAGCGCGCGCGAGCGCGTCCTGGACGAGTCTCCGCTCTGGGATCGCACGACCAACTCTCACTCTTCCCTGTGTCCTATAGCTCCCCTCGAACCCTTTCCGCGCCGTTACATCCCTGGCAATCAGTGCGCCCCGAGTTCATTCTGCCTATCTATTGCTCCACTTCTCGATTTGTCTATCTCCCTCGTCGGTGGTGATATTGGTAGTGGTGGTGGTGACGACGGTGGTGGTGGTAGAGAACACGAGGTCGCTAGAACGGGCGTCGACTGATCGAACTCTCGTTCACCTACCCCGAGCCCCCGTACGACCCTTGGCACAACCAAGCCCTCTTCATCCCCGTCGATAATTGGCCATAATGGAGGCAATTCGCGGAAAATCGATTACAGGAAATGGCCGAGTATCGTGGGCTCGTACTTCCTCGCTCGCTGCTTTCAGTGACGATCCTCACGCTCGACTCTCGTCGTCATCGACTATGAGCGTCTGCCTACAAACGTCTGGCGGCTGCTTACTCCACAAATAGTCTTAGTCACTTTATCGTCTTTGAAACAGTCGTTCATGCTGCACTGATATTCGTGTCCCGCAACGGGACTGGAGCTGAAATCCAAAAACGTCTTCCTCGCGGATTCAATACAGCCCGTTCAGAAATTCTTCTTGAGCTGGGTACTTCATCAATTTTGAAGTTGTCTGACGTTGGATTACGGCACGCTCTTAATCTGGCAAACGCGCCACGAAGTCTGGAAAATAATTATAAATGAACCTGGAAAAATCAAAAACGAAAATTCAAAGGAGAAAACCATAAGTCCAAGAGTTGTGAATATTGTATACGACAGTCTTCGTGTTACCGAAGCAACAGGCGGCGGAGGCATCTCCATTATAGAATTTCTGGGAGCCACAAGGTAAGTCTAATGCCATGTTTTTCGTTTTTCTTATCCGCGCTGCCTACGTCTCTCCACCTCATCCACCGTTTCCTTTCGTCTGTCCGTTCTCCTTTTCTCGTGTTTCCCCGAGGCGCATTTTCCCTCCGAACGAGCTACCCGACGGATCTTCATCCGGCTGAAAGGTCAATTATCCGCGAAGAATGCAGAAAAGCCGATTGTCTCGGGTCATCTCGACGAGTTTGCAGCCTCGAAACTGTGACCGAGCGTCGTGCGAGTGATAAACCCGCTAAGCACTAACCACTCGGCCGTTGGTGAACCCATAGCTGGCCACCCGACCGCGAGTTCTCGTCGATTTCGTCTTTTCACTGCCCGCCAATGTTTCCCACATTTCTGACTCGTGAACTAACGTTTCCCTCCTCTGTGAAAACGTTAATTTCACAGTTTCGAACCGCCCGTGGGCACGTAAAACAAATTGAAATAAAACGAGAGAAAAAAAACGAAAGCAAAAAAAAACGCTTGGCAATGAATGAAATAATGGAAAATGCGGAGTGGAAAGAAAAATATGCCAAAGTTTCGGTGACCCCCGCGCGTGTGTGTATTTTTCGCCGGCAAGCCCGCGGGCTTGTTAGCATAAGCGCGTGTTGAAAAATGTTTTTTCACACTCGATGAGAGACGGAAAGAGACAAAAACGACTTTGAATTTTCACTCGTATAAACAATCAAAAGAACGTGTTTGCGCCAGTAGCAACGAAACGAGGAGAAGCTGCTGCCGGTTAATTGGTCGTGGATGCCCCACGGGAATGCTGCAGTGGTTTGCGTGTGCGGTATCCACAGTCGAGGGAGATAGAGAGAGGGAGAAAGAGAGCGAGAGATAGCGAGAGAGCGCGCGCGCGGACGTAGCCGGGGAGAGAGAATCGAGGAAAGAGAGGAATAAAAAAAAAGCGAAAATGTCTGCCTAACGCAGAAAATAATAATAATGGAGAAACAATGGACGGGTTCGCGGTGAGCGGCCTTGTTTCGCGTGACCGCGGTGGAAAACGAGCGTGGTTCTATATAATTGTATCTCTAGGGGGTGCTACAGGGCGACGGGGCGGGAGGAAGGGGGATGTGGAATGGAGAGGGTGGAAAAATGTGGGGGGAGCCTCGACGCGAACCCAGGCCACGATGGCTCGGTGCCCCACAGTGAAATAGTGCAATGAAACGGTTATATATGAGTGAAACAGCCGTGGATCGGGTGTGCGGTTTCGATATTAATTAACGTGAATAATGAGTTATTTTCTGTTTGGTTTGGCGCGTGGCAGTCAGTGAGCGCGAATCGCACCCCGTTTGTTTCCCGCATACCGCAGCCTACCACATCCTGTTTGACTGGGTCGGTCGGCGCGCTCCAAACGCACCGTTGTGCCCCCCCCCCCCCCCCCCCCCCCCTGAATTTATATTTTCAATAACGACGTATGCGGGGGCTCGATCGACGGAAAGTTCTCGATATTCTAATCGCGACGCGAATACGGTGATGTAACGCGACCGACCGAAATTAACACGACGAACGAGGAACACGAAAGGGGTGGAAGTGAGGAGGAAGAGGAAATAAAAATGAATTAAAAAATAATCCGAGCGACTCATAAATATTAAACAAGTGAAACGTCGACGAGGTACAATCAATGCGATATCCTCTCTCGTGACATATCGTCAATTAATTCGGTTGCGGAAATGACAATCAATCGATCACTCCGGCTTTTCGCTTATCGGTCTGTGTGTACGATATTGAAATTCATGTATATATATGGACCCTTGTGATAAATTGGTTATGCCAATTGGAATTGAAAGGGGAATATTTATTTCCTAAGCCCCCTGGAAACCTAATAATACCTGACACCTTGACCATACATTTTTATTTATTTATTGTAAATTGGAACTAAAATCACAGTAAAATGGTTCCAAATGTGACATGAACCACTATTGTCATCTCACCCGCACAATTGTGATACGTTAAAATTTTGTCCGCCCTATCATCGCATACATACAATAGTGACAGAATAAAGTAGTACTCAATGTGTCGTAACTCAAGTTCCTTATCTCGCCCCTAACACAAGCGAGATACACAAAGTAAAATGGGTTGGTTTCCTCCAAGGATCGAAAGCATCGACGGATAAGGTAATCGTTTGTTAGCTATCGCGAAAGCTCCTCATCGTTTGCGCGGTATATGAGCTTGGAAAGTGGCCAACGTAACTCTAGCACATTCTCCGTAGCCATTCTACACACGCGCAGATCTGGCGCATGTTTACGTAGGTAATTATAATCGAGGGCGTTGAGGCTTAAGCCGTAGAAGCCTCGATGCGCCAAGGGGAATAGACAGTGGATAGTCCTGAAGGGCAGCTGTAAGTCTTCTTACGCGGCTGCCCCGAGCTCAGCCCAACAAGTGCCATCAAGCTGTAGGGGTATAATCGCAAAAGTCGTTGCAATAACATAGACAGCGTTTGAGGCGGTTGACACGTTGCGATGCCAGTCAACGCATTCATGAAACTGTAGCCTGTGGTGTGTACGGCAGACACGCTGGTTGCTTTTATCTCGAGCGCTACTAGACGACTGCCAAGTGGTCTGGTAGCGTTCACTGCATCTACCTTTGCGCTCGTAGCGAGGGAAGAAAGACTCGAGCCCTGAGTCGATGCATGGCGGAAGGTAAGTGCGTTGAATGAGTTAAGTGTATGAGGCCTGAAATAGCTACCCCTGTCGATTTTCCACCCCAGGATGACCTACACAGTCGCAAATGCCATTATCCATGTAAAGCAATCCTCTGTGACTTGCCCTTGGCGATATGATGGCCGCGAGGATAAGTGAGCCTCTTGAAAACATTGTTGAAGGCTTTTAGACTCGTTTTAACCGATTGGAAAACTGCTGGCTTGTCGTGCCTGGTCGATCAGTTAAGGATAATTTTTTCCTTGAAGGTACGAGCTCCTTTAATTTCAAGGTAAGGTCTTAAACTTTATTTCAAGATCTTCCACTTGATTCCAAGACGTTGGACTTTCCGCTGGTTATTACCGTACTGAATAGTTAATAGACACTCTAGAAAGGCCGTCCAAAAGCACGCTTCTTTCCGCATTACGCCCAACAAGTGCCATCGAGTCCAAAGCTGTGATCTACATCTAGTCATCGCAGTAACACGTAGTTAAAGGTTGTTGACTAGCCACACAGCGAGCCTAAACGGATTCGCGAAATTGCAGCCCGATGTACAGGTTGCTTTTACCTTACCGCTACCACATAGATCGAGCAGTTAGTTGAGTTCACATATACAGCCATGTTTATAGCGAAGGGAAGACGACTTAAGCCCAGTCGATTCTGCTGGAGGGTAAGTGAGTTGAATGAGTAAAGTGTACTGAAATACCGCCCCCTGTCGATTTTCTCCACCAGGACGGCCTACTCCAACACCGTCTCAACTACTATCCATGTACAGTCACCTCTCACCCCGGTAGCTAGGCTCTTCGGATCAACCCTTTGCCATCGCACACCTTCACTTTCCCCTCGACGCTCTCTCCCGCATATCACGCTTCCGCTTTCCGATCCCAGACTCGCGGCTTCTCTCGTTTCTCGCACAGACTCCCTACCCTTCCCCCCCCCCCCCCCCCCCACCCCCCGAACTCCCCCACCCCTCCCACTTTCCTCGTGGTACAGCGGCGCATATATACGGCTGCCGCAACGCGGGAATTATCGGTGAAACGTCAATATGCATTACCGACCTCGCCGTTCCAGCAACCACACAGCCGTCGCACCTCTCGCAGCGCGCGCGGTGCCCGGCGCGCTGGTGGTGGCTCCGCTCACCTTCCGGGTAGAGACCCTCGCGGTGCGCGTTCCGCCACTATATACGCCTACTTTATTGCTCTACCCAACACCCGTGGTATTACTGTAACTTCCGACCGAGGAAGCTTTCTCGTGCCCACCCAATGTGACGTTTATTACGAACCCCGAGATACCCCGGATGTTCATTTTTTGGCCGGGCGTGTAGGAGGTTTTCCGGATTTCGCGTCATGTTTTGGCTTTGTTACATGTGCGCGCGAAAAACAATGGTTGATATTTAGCGTATTGTGACGGAGGGACGTCCACCCCGCGCACCTGAGCGATCGATGGAACGCCGCCGCTAGTTATCGCTTTGGAAAAAAACATAGCGGAGGAAAAAAAGGAGAACACGCACACGCGATGTTAACAATCCGTGTAGCCCGCGAAGAGCTTTTACGTGTGGCGTGATGCGAAACCGAAGCTCTCGCTCCTCCTCCTCCACCTGCCTGCGACCTCCCCGGCGCCCCCTGAGCCCCCTGAACACCCTGCGCGCACTAGAGCGATGCTTCGATTTTTTACGACGGACGTCATACGCGTCCCCTTTTGTTTTACGCTTCCTCTGTGCTAGGCGGAAAAGCCAGGCGCAAAAAGGATGCTCGTGGGTGAAGCTTGAATTTTAATTAAGGCTGTGTACAAGCGAGAGAGATAAATGAATTTCTGTTTTCTCCACTGTTTCTCGGATAAATCGTCAGACGGTAGACGTTGAAAAAAGGATGCTGGCTGGCGCAGTATTAATCTGACACGAGTAAAATAGTCTGACGAGACAGGAAAACTTGGCTGAATTCTAACTACAGATAGGTTGGTCTAGCGAATAAGTGTCCGTCCAACTATCTTCTAGATATGTGGGACCAAAGGCAAGATACAGTCCTGACAAACCTGACAATTTTCCCCATATGCCAGACATTCGCCTGGCGTTTCCCGCGACCAGATAGAGTTTATCGACTCTGATAAGAGAACTTGCAATACATAAATCGTGCCAACGCTTTGCACGCACATTTATCGTCCAGAAAATACAGGTGGCAAAAACTATGGATTATTTTATCCGGCAAATATGTCACCCAAGTGTCGTCAGAACTTGTGACATCAAAAACTGGCAACACTTGCAACTCACAATTTTTCCCCTTGCTACAGTAGACATTTGCCTCGCTTTCCCTGCAACTAGATACCGTTAATCGTCAGAGATAAGAGAACCAGCAATCCATAAAGTCTTGTCGTACGTATATTCCGCACAAATGGTATGTCCGCTTTGCACGCATATTGAGGCACGAGGGGCAACAGTTTATAGATAGGATGCGGCTTATATACCCATGTTTAAGGTGGCGCTGATACGCGTATGTATCCGCATATTCATATGTACATATATATGTATAAATATACGTGGATATACATGTATATACAATATACAGTCCACAATATACACCGGGCAGGTGTATCATCTCGCGTCTTCCTCCATGTATGTCGCTGCAGTTGGCTCCAGCGGCGCATCGGGTGCCCCCACCCCACCCGCTCAGCCCCGCAAAACAGCGGTGGCAAACGGCTGTGACGCAAGTTCCGGGAGGAGAGGGTGACGATAGGGGTTGTGATATGGTAGCATGCATGCATGCACCAGAGCTTTCCCCGCAGCTAGGTTGAAAACTGGAAGGAGGGATAGGAGTCGCGTTCACTCGGTTCATCAATAACCGACCATATAGTATATACATATATATTTGTGGTTATGTATAGAGGTATACACATATACATGAACGCGTTCAACCCCCATCCCGTGGGTTCTTTCTTGTCCTCATCCTCCTACCTACCTACTCTTTCGTAGCTCCTCCAGCCCGTGTCGTCGCCCATGAGAAGAAAAAAGAAAACTGGATGAGAGCGCGCAAGACCTTATCGCCCGACGTTCAGCATAATTTATTAACCGGCTTGTCAAATTTTTCGGCGAGGCTCCGCTCGACTCGGGGTTTGCAACTGCAACTTCCGTGTATCCGCCACGATTTTTCAATCCCCATCCCGGGCGAACGAGCGCCGTGTGTGTGCACCACCATGACGAGCAGGCATCGGGTTCAATCGTTTTTGACGGAGCTCGCGTGAGCCCTCGATAAATATACAACGAAAGAAAAAAAAAAAAAAAAAAAAACAAGCCCGGCTGGTTTTCGACTGACGCGTGAAAACCGTGAAACGAATAGATCGTCAAGCGTGAATCGCGATAGGCTGTCGCGTGACGAGGGATTTTCGTTACGTGTGCCCTTTTTTTTCTGCGCAGGGGGCTGAGGATTCGTTTTTTTTTGTTGTGTTTGTTAAGGTTTCCGTTGTCGGCGGATGACTGGAAGTTCTTGGCGGTTATCGATATGACCCGATCTTTTTTTCTAAACGTTCGGCGAAGGTATTTATTCTGCTGGGAGTTTATAATAAATCTTTTTACTTAGGCGGAGAAAAAAATGGATTCGAGTCGCGTGATGAAGCTGAAATAATAACATCCTTGACTCGGGCAGCAATCACATGCGAAATGGAAATAATTTTCGTTACATGACAGATTCTGAAATTCCCCCGTTTGAAATCTGTGCCGGGAAACCGGATAAAAATGAGATGGTTTTATTATTAATCAAAAAAATGTACGTGGTTGCAACTCCAAAATTTCCAGAAGTCGGGTCAACGACAAAAATGTGTAGGCTTTTTTTATACGAACTATGTCTACAAACTTTCAAATCTGATGTTCGTTTTCTAGTCTTTAGCCATTCGGTGGTGCGTATATTGACGCACGAATGTTCGCTGGTTGGAAGATTCATTAGTCACGTCCTGAAACCCGTTAACCGGATAGAACTGACAGTTCTAGCGACGATAGACACGATATATCTGGATCGGAATTCTGCAGACATTTTTTTCTTCAAACAAGAAATGTTCCTGACCTAGTTCCCTCCTCGCGACACCTCAGCTCAATATGTTTTTTCAAGCAATATCAATCAAAATGCGCTTGCTAAAAATTGCCTAAATAAAAGTCTAAGAAAACAGAACTTTCATTTGAATCATTCACAAGCAAAAAAAATCTCTGCCAGACTTGGTTCCATTTTTATCCGCGTGTAATATCCCTCGCTCGAGCTTTTTTTTCTTGGCAAGTAGTTTCGCTCCCACGTATCCCCGTTGCGATACACAGACGAATATTTCGCGAACCTTCTCGTTTCCGGCGCAGCCACTGGCAGAAGTGGCGGCGGCGATCCCGAGGTTTTGCGCGAGGCCGAAAAACGACCTCGTGCGCGAAGTTAATATTGGCGGAAAGAGGGTGTAGCTCGTATATACGTATAGAGTGGGCCAGAGATTTTCTCGTGGGACGCGGACGTACGTTTAGGCACGAAACGTGGCGAACGAGAGGCCACTGCCGCCTGGCAGCGTCGCGGGCACCGCGAATTGAAATGTTTTTTGGATGGAGCAACTTGAACCCCGCGACCTCCACTCCTGCCGAGGATGGAGCGAGCAAGGCTAAAACTTCTTTACCGTAAGCCAAAGAGCTTTCGGGCTCTCGGCTGCCCCATGTCGCGCTCTCTATTGTAACTTTATTTAGTGCAAGCTAGTCGCTCCCGCATTCATCACCCGAGTTGAAAATTAGATGAGCGGGAGGAAAGAGACAAAACGGAAGATTTTTAAGTAATATGAATGGGACTTTTCATTAGACGCGGTGTGTCTGTATGTGAGCAGAACTTTCATTCCGCGGAGCTTGCGGATAGCGCAAAAAACGTGCGCGGCGCCAGTCAAGTTTTACAATTCTGCTAAATTGTCCCGGGCGACAAACGACGCGGCGGACGCGATTTAACGTACAGCGAGGGGGTGCGATTAAAAACTGGAACTGTATGAGATGTTCAAGATCAGAAGGGAAAAAACGAGACCGAGGCTCTTGACTTGCAACAGGGGATTACATTTGAAAGATAGCATTTGGGGGTCAGTTGATATTAAAAATCCGAAAAAAAATATAGATACGACCTTTTGGATACTTATTCCAAGCCAATTTTTCAGCAATCGGTAATACCCATGTAAAGAGGCTGCTACCGGCGGATAACGTACGTTTACGTCACCCGGCAACTTTATACGCATAAAAGTTTCGATAAATAATTCACAGCCCGGTGCGAGATCTGCAACAAAAACAGTTTCTCCCGAAACGACCCATGAAGAGATAAACTATAAAGAACATTTATATTCTCGCGCTTCTTGGGTAGATAAAGAACATTTTTATGAAAAATCATTTCCCCGAGCTTTAACGTCACTTGAGGTAACATCGAGCTTTTCCGACGACTCGGGATTACGCTCGCCGCGGCAGCAGAGGGTTCTAAAAGTCGGTGGAGTCGGGACACACGAACGAGGGTAAAAAAGAGACTCTTGATCGGTCGGACCGAGAGCATGCACCGTACGCATGACAATTCGGGCCATTGTACGGGAATGGCTTATAACGAGGTCGAATACACGGCCGAGTGAGCTATGAACGATGATTTCAGTGACTGCTATAGCACACAGCCAAGTACATATACAGATATATAGATATATCTATAGATATACAGACATGTACTACATAAATGGGATAGTAGTTGCGAGAGGCAGACAGGAGGCCAGTGCCGAAGCAATTTATCTAAACGGTAGCTTTGGGGGGCACTCGAAGCAGAAGCGGCGGGGGCCAGGCAGAGAGCGAGCCAGAGCGAGTCCATTCGGAATATTACCGCGCGTCCGATGTACCATTACCTTCGGGGGCGCTTTGATTCTTTTGTGAAGCACCAAGTCCGGTACATGCGTGTGTTACGAGCTCGCGCGGCGAGCACACGGCAGAGCGGGCGAGTGCTCGACGAGCAAAGCTGACCAATGGTCCAGTCCGGTGGGTGAGCAAATTGTATACGCCAGGTGAGCCGTTGCTACGAATCTCGGCGAGCTTCGATCGAAAATCCGGGCGACGACGACGGCGAAAAGGAACGTCGAAGATGAAGCCCGATACGCTGTCCGACGCAGAAGTGGAAGCGACGGAACGTCGGACAGGACATAAAGCGGCCACTGAGGACCGTGACTTTTAGACATTTATTGATATTCCGAGAAAAGATCCGGGTATCCCGGATTTTGCCGAGCAAGAGCAAAGAGACTTTCGTGGGAGAAGAAGGGACAAGAAGCATCGGAGAGATTGCCCAGGGTTGCCTCCTTGTGGTCTTGAAATGGATTGGGAATAATGATTGATGCGATATCACTGCAAACGCAAATAATTTTAGTCGCCGGAGTCAGTTACGGTTTTGGAATGTGGAGAAACGAGCTTTTAGAATTTTTTTTAGGTCTTAGTGCATGTGTAACATCAAAGTCACATTATCGATAATCAATTGTCATTCAACTTAAGGATAATTGAATCTACGTAGAGAGCTCGAATCTTACATTCAATCGCGCGATGGGTAACTTGAATCTAGCAACTGTTCTAGCTAAATGAAGTTACAAATCGGGACGTCTATTTTTCGATCGCCCGATAAGTCTAATTGATTATTTACAATCATCTGTACCGTAACCCAATTCGTAGCTGGCATTTGACTGAAAGTGTCGTCTATTTGAATCAAGCTGAAGACCAACGCAGAATCAGTGTGTTTTTCGTATCCCTCCCCTCGATTTTATCGCTAATTAATCATAACAGTCGCTCGACAATCAATGACCGTCAGATATGCGGGAATTCGTTGACAAAATTGGAAAGCAATGAAAGAATATTTATAAAAAATGAACATCCATCAGAGCGGGAGATAAAAGCCGGACGGAACATTTTTTCCCCCAACGCTTCGCCAACGATTCCGGCGACTCTAATGCAAGCTTCATCCAACTCGCAGTTTCACCTACACAACAACGACGTACCACTTTTTTGCCTTTTTGCCCCCATCCCCCCAACTCTATCGTTTCGACCTACAACGCACCAATAACACCTGTACTATTTGCCCAGGTATCGGCTTTTACCCTCGGCTCTTTATAGGTTTATCATTTTTTTATGACAGCCCAAATTCCGGCTCGCATAAAGCTCCGGCGATTCAGATTCAGCTTAACGATAAAGCAAAATAAAATGGAATAAAACAAAAAAGAAAAAAAAAAACTTTACGATAAATTACAAACCTTCGTTATCTCTGCGATAATTGTATGGTTAGTTTTCGTTTAAAAAATGCCACCTTGCCGAACAATTAGGCGGGAAAAAAGGTCGAACATGGAAAAGAAATTGCAGGGCCAACAGAGAGCGCGACTCTTGAATGATCAGGTGGAATCGATCGAGTCTTCGAAATGCACTCGAAGTCGTGTGGCTCACGGTTCGTCGGCTAAAACGGCTGCTCCTCGCCTTGGCGTTACCCATCAGGGGGCGGGGGTTTTCCAATAGTGGAGGACCCTACTGTAGACCCTCCGGTGCCTGCGGATTCTCGTCCTTCCTCGCGCTCGCACATCCAGACACCCGCACACGTAGCGTCGCCGTAGCGTCGAGCGCGACTGAACCCTCCATTCTGGGTCGTGAGCCGCGCGTTCAACCCTCGACGCTCGACGCTGCTAATCCGGAAAATGGGAGAGAGAGCAGCTCGCTCGTCCGACTAAACCCCGCCGTCCCTCCTTGTCTCGCTCTCGCTCTATCACTGGAAAGAGATAGGCATCTAATCTCTTTGAATCAGAATCCTGACAAAGGCTATTCAAGCCCAGCACGGTTCGTTGATACAGAGGACTTGATCAATTCGTGCATGTGCTATGCGTGCGGGCTCTGACATCGATGATCAGCGACAAAGCCGATAAGCTATCGCAAACCTATGAATTGTGAATTATAGTTTCGTCAGACGAAACTGCGTCGCAGACGTGCAGAGCCGCCAGGTACATAAAAACTAGCAGGATTTGTCATGCTAACTTTGCCTGTAATTATCCTATTTGTGGTAAAAAAAAAGATGGAGCCAACGGAGACCAAGAAGTTGCAATGTAACGAAGAATCGACTTCTGCCACCAAATGCAACTTGCGACGACCTAATCGAGATGGTCCTCATGATCAGTCTGCTTATCACGCACGACACGAAAAATGCCATCGGATCCTTCCAGATGTCAAGTGTACGGGAGAGACAAAAATATAACATTTTGTCTACAGAATCGATCGGACAGACGAAACCAATGATCCATACTTCACGCTTTAATAAATAACTGAAACAACTGTTGAATGGAGACGCGTTTTTTCTCTCCTCTGCTCCTCTTATTCCCTCCAAATAGATAAATTACACATAGCACGTGCGCGCTCGAACGAGCGTGTTTCTCGAGCCCGGGCGTATTTTTGCAGAAGAACGAACAAAGGGATGAAATATTTCACGACAAGAACGAGAGAGCGAGAGAGAGCGCGAGGGAGCGGAAAGCCAGTCGTGGCAGTCGAAGAACGAGGAGGCAGCGGCAGCAGGCAGCGCGCGCGATTCGAGCGCGAGCGCCCGGTGGGAAGCTGCTGCGGGGATCGATCGGGATTTCCTACTTCGGCCGGGGGCTTCGTGTGTGCCCGAAATTTGTAAGCGAATGGTTTGCCGGTGTGTGCGCGCGCGAGACTCGCGGCATTCAACGGGAATCTCTATACGGTCAAACATACACCAGCCAGCAGCGCGCGCGGTACTCTCAGCTACAGAGCATCCAAGGCATTTCGGGTATTCAAGCGCCGGACCCTACGACCATGCGTATGTGGAAAACGAAAATACGTGTACGAGAACCCTGTGTACTCGCTACAAACTCTGCCTCTCTCCCATCGTCCTCCAACATATTCTATTTTATGCCCTTGGCTACCTTGACTTATGGTTTTATTTAACATTCACGAACGCGCAATAACAGCCGGACGACCATTCACTCACGGCGAGAGGTTTCCAAGCGCGTTGGCTCTATAAAAATAAAAGCTTTGGCTGGTTGCATTCATCCCCTCTCCCTACTGCACGCGGCTGGATGGAGAAGAGAGGGGCGTCTAACGAAGGTAACAGTTTTCGTCGCAGCCTAGGTTGCGGGTAGAACGATTATCGCCACGATGGCTAAAAGCCATCTCTTCTCTTTCCTTCCATTCTTCCTCGTTTTCGTTTTCTTCTTTCCTCTAACTTTCTATTATATTCCCGATAATATAACTTTTCAATCAGCTGCAGCGAATCCATAACATCGGAGAGCCACGAGAGAGCCTCGGGATTCTCCGTGTGTTTCTCTCCATCCCGTTCGTTCGGTCATTCGTCGAACGACTTAATATCCGGACAGAGAGGCCGCCGCCACCGCTGCTCTCGTTTCTTTCGGGCGAATCGATCACCCTCCATTCTCGCTGTTTCCATCGCCGCGCGGATGCGTTCCGAGGCGCCGCTCCACCGGTGGTTGTTTCCACGAGCGCGCTGCTCGCAGCTCGTGGCATTCGCGGTGGATGTTCGTTTGGCGAAATTGCGAAAGTTCGCGGAGGTCCACCGAGAAGCTCGTTGACCGTTTTGCTTCCGGCGAAGACAAGTTTTTTCGTTTCGTCGTCGGGCGAGCGCCGCTCGTTTGGGGTTTCGTTGCGACGAAAAAACGTGGAATATTTTTTCCTGTCTCCCGGGACGCGTACTATCCCCGTTCGCCAACCTCTTTGACTCACCTTCTTCGCGTCGTTGTTGTTGTCCGCGGTGTGATGAGGCTGAGGACTCATCGATGCACCGTTGTTGACTGCCCCACTTTGAGAGAGAAGTTCGTCGCTCCCTCTCTGCAACACAAAACGATACGAATTTAGATTTTGTCCTGTTGTTGTTCTACGACGGGACATGCGGCAAATTCTTTTTTGTAACATCGCGAAAATAATCAACATGAAGTAATAGGGCGTAATCTTAATATTAAATTAACAAAACAAAAAAAATCAACTGTATCTTCCAACGCAAAGGACGGAAACGTAGTATCTCGAAAAACAGGCGTCGCATCGGCGTGTCTCGAGTAAATGGAAAGTAAACATGAAAAGCGGACACGACTAGTTGCGTTATGTCCCTCCTTCATCAAAGGATTATAAATGATAATTCGCTTGAGTTCGGTCGCATCCGAGTGGTGCTGCACTAATAATGAGCTAATTCATAATACAGGAAATACGGGACGTGCAGCGCGCGCGAGGCGGGGGGGGGGGGGGCTCGCGCGCGCACGTCGCAACGTATAATATAATCTCGAATATTTACGCGTATAGCTCGGTTAGATGGGCGTTTCGCCGTTCTCCGAAGCTGCTTTCTGTTCAACTGAAACGTCATAGCCCGAGCTTTCATCACCCTCTGCTGCTGCCACTGCCGTCGCCATTGCCGCTGCCACCACCGCCACCCCCACCGACGCCGGGGGTGAGAGACGGAGATAGCGGCGCTCGGCGAGCGTGCGGAGACGGAATGACAGATCAAAGGACGAGGAAAATCCAACACTCCTCCGCAGGGACGTTATGACAGAGCAAACACGAATAACCAGGGACGAGCCGGCGGTGGAAAAGAGAGGAAGAGGCTAGAGAAGCAAGACGGAAGGAAGGAAGGTAGAAAGGAAGTAAGGAAGCAGGAAAGGAATGATGCAAGCGCAGCATACGGGACGGGGGATAACATGAAAGACGATGACTCAGCGAAAAAAAAGAATGAAAAAAAAGAAAAATAAAACGAAAAAGGAAATAAAGTTATAAGATATCGAGAGGATCGCTCAATCTCACCGTGGGGAGGAAAATCCCGGGACAGAAAAAAAGGAGGTAGAGGAGGAGGAGGAAGAAGAAGAAGCAGAAGAAATGTTCAAAGCTCGTAGTAAGCGGAGTAATCCTAGAAGCGTCGACGATAAAGGGGGCGGCCTTACGGGGGCTTGGACGAAGCAAGCAGTAGTTAACTGAATACAGCCCGTGCGCTGCTGCTGTTGCTGTTGCTGCTGCTGCTGATGCTTCCCCTGCACGGGCGAGTGCGGTGTGCGGTTCTGTAGCTGTGGTTGCACAAGCGACCTCCACGCAAGAGCCCGGAACGAGCTTTGATCAAGCTTCCCGGGATATTCGCAGGCTGAAGGCGCATAATCTGTGCCCGGGATAAAACTCCGGACTCTCGATACCCCTTTATTAACAAGGTGATTTGGGTTTAACGCCGTTTGTCTCGGGGACGCGATGACAAAGCCGCCCGTGCTTTCGGGGATTCGAGTGTTCGGGGCGCGCGAGTTGAGGAAGAGCAATGAGAGCGGCGAGAGGCCGAAGTTTGAGCGGGAAACCGTTTGGGCGAGTCTAAAATCTACGGGGATTCCGGGTGAAAAGTATCGTTCACGGTGGGCGCGATATTTCAGCATGGATAAACGTCAACCCGGAAGAGGGTCTACGCCTTTGTTTTAAGCCAGGCTGTTTGTGCCCGGCCATTCGTGTACAAAGGGCCTGGGATTGCGGTAAGGGTGTTTGGTGACGGTCGAAGAAAACTTTTGGTGTGAAAGGGTTTAACGTCGGGTTGTTTGGAATCTTGGTTGTGGATTGGGTGGGAAAAACTGGGGACGAGGCAGACAGGTGTTTTGTAGGTTTGAATGGTGATCACTGGAAGCCATGGCGGAAATTAAAGCCTAGGCTTATGATGGCCTCATTCGACTAAGCCATGCAAGCTTTGATTCCGCGAAATCGTGTTTCATGGAACCGTGATCAGTGATTACATGATTACATGTTCAATGGTTAGTTTGGATTCACCAGAACAGGTGTATGCTGTACCAGACAAGTAAATCCCGCGATCATCATCATATCACCTATGATTTTTTAGGTATTTAGCTCTTTATAAGTACGAAGAAAATTTGATTCAAAGAAGATTTGACCTTTCATTTTAGAAAATCCCGTATCATGGAAATCCTATCAATGCTCGAACGTTCAATAGTCAGTTCAACCATGCCAGATCTAGCGCACGGTACACCAGCCGAATATTCCGCTTATAGTCGGCCTCGGTATCTTCACGGTTGACGAGACCAACACATGTGCAAAAAGGAGTCCGGAAAAATAGAATGGAAACCCGCGCATGCCCGGGGAGGTTTTATACTCGCATCTACCGCGAACCAAGTCCACCAGCCATATCTGAGGGGCTTTCAAAAAGTGCCCGGGAGGAATGGGTCCTCTTCGAGAGCATCGTCGTCGTTGTCGTCGTCGTCGTCGTCGTCGAAGAGGAGGGAAAAGAGGAAACGGAGAAAGTAGAGGAGAAAGAGGATCGGATGAGAAAAGACAGTAAAAAGGGAACGTCTCGTGGAGGCCGGGAACGCGAGGATTGAGGGGACTGTGGCGAGGACAGAAGCGCCAACGAGACCAAGACGTGGGAGAGGGAAGGAAAGAGAGAGAGAGAAAGGAAAGCGGAGAACGAGAAGAGTCCATAATCCATATATCCGCAGGAAATAAATAATACACGAGTCGGTGGGACGGCTGCTGGGTGCTCAGGGATCTACGGTACACAGTGAATGCCAGGGATAACGGATGAAACTGCTGCGGTTGGTCCAGTGTCCAAAGAAGACGACGCAGACGACGCAGACGACGCAGACGACGACAACGACGGCGAGAAAATACAGGTCGTAGTCTGGGGTTGAAAGAGCTTAACCCCCTCACCACTCGCCTTCTGTCTTTCGCCCCCTTATCTCCCCTGACCCTCTCCCTCCTCCCGGCAGCTTCGCGTTGATCCACGAACTGCCGAGAGAGGACGCCTCAGCCGTGCTCGGTCTAGTCTGATCTGTTTTTTGCAAATCTAAAACTGGGTTTTGACTCTTCAGTTCAAGCGAGGTTAAACACTAATATTGCACTCAGCAGTAGCACAGTATTTAGTACGCGGAATTATTAAGCGCCTATCCACTTTTCAACTCCTAATGAGAAACAAAATTCAGCGTCGGGGTAACATTATTTAATGTCTATGACGCGAGTGAAATAAGTGCAATATTTCCTTCGACATCATGGAGGGATATTTTGGTTGTAATTACAGACGGAGAGACTGAAAATATTAACCCTGGTAAATTATAGACCAAATGTATTTGCGTCGCGACATTGTTATTGGTTTTCTGAAATTATTACTTATTAATGGTAATGTCCATTCACCGACTTTAGTATCTGAATTTCGAGTCCCTGTAGAATGTGAAGGGGAATTTTCATTGCAATCACTTCCAGACTCGTAAGACACTTGAGGAACAAAGGGCAGATGGACAGGACTCGATCGAAGCAATACGGAGCGACCCAGTCGATTGAAGGGTCGTCTACTAAAATAATATTAGCCCGAGATGGGCACGGGCGTTGGGACAGTGAGCGTGGGGTTATTGCCTCCGGAGATGGATGACCGGTTCGGCGCCCGAGGGAGGGTTGTAAGCCGCGGTGAACAACGTCCCTACTTTTGCCCGTGGGGATTCCCGCCACGGGAAACTCGCGTTGAAGCTCAGCTTGATGTGGTGTGCGCGACCCACAGCCACGCTGCAACGTCCATGATACTTACGAAAGATGGGCCGAAGGGAGAAGCAACGCTCCCGGTGCAATAGCCCAGTCTTAGCGGGATTGTTACACGCTGAAAATAGCGAGATAACGCAGCGAGTCGGGATGTGGATGGCCTAAGATGACACTATTATCTGCAAGATCATTTCTGCTCCGTGGTTGAGCTTACAATGCAATCCGATCTATTTCGACACGATTCTGTTATTAAAATAGCCACCAAAACGCAATCTACCAATTAAACCAGCCACCAAAATCTAATTTCCTACCCGCAAATGCAATGTCTGGATATTATTTCAGTCCAATTGCATTAATGCATTATATTATTCTTCCACGGTCTAAGAAATGTATCTTCGGGTTAATGATGCAAATTCTTCAGCATGTTTATGGACGAATACACTCGTGGGAGTCGAGGGAACGCAGCGCAGGAACGCGCTCTAATTCGAGTGCGTGGCTGCAGCGGCGGTGCATATTGAGTATCGAGTTTCGATTCCTAGGTTGTGGTAGTCATTGATCGCCCAGCTAACTCCTCAGTCGTGGTGCTTTCAACGAGGCCCATTACTACCACTGATACCCGGCGCTTCTGCTTCGGCTTCGGCTTCGGCTTCTGCTTCTGGTTGATATGACTACTACTGCTAGGACCAACCATTACCAGTGCGATCGGCACGCGGAATATAGAGACAGAATCATCCCGACGTTGTGTATCGTCTTGCACCGCCGTTAATTAAAACGGTCGCGGGGTGGAGGTGCACGGCCGTGAACCGATCGACCTCATTACCGTTAAGATACGCCCCGCCAGGTGGGGCACCGCACGAAAGGTATGGCGCAAAGGGGAAAGGGAATTCGATGGAAGGGAAGGGACTTCCCGGCGATAATTATAATAACGATAATGACGAGCTTTGCGGGGTCTCTATAACCCTCGCATTTTACCCACGTCATTCCGAGCCCTGAAAATAAAAAAAAAAGGATTCCACACGATCGTTAGGATTGTCGTTAAGTTCAAGCTAATGGTGCTAACATTTTTAGGCTCGTGTAAAGTGATAGGATACCTGCCAATCACTGCATATTTCATGACAATGACGTGGTGCACTTGGACTTTGAAAGAGAAAACAATGTATCGACTACAAGATGGAGGAACCATGAGATACGCCAGCGTGAAGTTCAATTTAGTTTTTTTCTTATGTTTTAGACGTTTAGAATAGTAGTACCTTACGATAGTAGTGCAATGAAACTTTTTCGAAACGAATGTGAGTTTGCAGCACGAGCCGAAGGCGAACATAGAATTTGATGCCACTCGTGCGAGAAATGCCTATTTCACACAGGCGAAGCGAAGCGCGCGTGAAGTAGGCACTTCACGCACGGTGTGGCATAAAACGTAAAAGGGTACAATTGGGGCTCAGACTTTTAGATTGATAGCCAATTTGGCGCTCCAGGCTCGCGGCAACTTTAGATACGCTTAGGCGTGTGGCGCTCGTGACGATATCTGATTAGTGCACCTACACCCTGAGTCAGGGGATGGAGAAACAGGGGGAGGAGGTGTACGAGGACCACTGTGAGCGATGCAGCGTGGTATGTATTGAGTCGTAAAAGCTCAAAAGCTTGAAAGCCAGTCACCCTTCGTCTCTTTGACAAAACGTGCGGAGCTCTTTGAGTGCATCTCCGACGCAGTTTTTTACACTCTCCGCGGTGGTTTCAACGGCGGCGCACACGTCCATCCAACCGCTGCATATCGCCACTGTTGCTGACGGCGGCGGCGTGGTTTCAATGGAACCCGAAGCGACCGTTGCGAGAGCTGCTCTCAGATTATGGAACGACGAAGAACTACAGTACTGGCGGTGGTGTTGCCGCCGCTGCTTCTGAACCTCTCTCGATTCCCTGTTTTTACTGCTGCCTTCTCTCTCCCAGTAAAATACATACATCTCCCTCTTGTCGCATATGTATGTCTGGGATTTCGCGTAAAAGCAAATGTCACGATCGAAGAGGAGGTACTGAAGAGAAACTGTACTAGCTCTAATGGTCCAGGTGCAGTGAAGTCGCCCACAAGGTGAAGGTGACACTTTTCATTCCAACTTAAATCGTGTACATCCTTTCTTTTATCGCTAACTGTAATTTCTTTTCTATCGCCAATTTTTCACTTTATTGGTAGAGGCCCTAGAAAATTTCCGAGCACAATTTTGAGAGTGATTCTTGTTGCAAATCCTCAGCAATGAGATTCCAGACCCTCGAGTTTGTTCTCCTTGCTTCTGCATAAGATTTCAACTTCCCTGTAGTGTCTTCAACTTTTATTCACCTCACAAACGCCGCTTCCGGCTGCTTCGGAATGGAAATATCTCTAGTCGTGGCTGAACCGCTGCTACCAGCAGCTTGATGGCTTGATAGTCGCGATTTGCCATTGCTGGTATTCTTCCGGGCCGTCTTTTTTACTAGCTACCGCTTCACTTTTCGTCGCTTTTATTTCTCTCGCTTCACTTGCACCTTCACCGCGCGCAGCCCGTTATCCCATTCCTGGTCCTCAGTCTCCCACTCCACTCCCCACCGTTCGTTGACGATGACGCCAAGTCGTAGTCAGACTGAACACCCGGACTCCGGGAGAAACATTTACATCGTTAACTGCGCGTCGTTAGCGCGAGGAGGGAAGTGTGCAGGAGCACAGTCTTTCCTTTCCACGCGCTTGGGACGAGGCAAAGTTTCGAACGAGTACGAGTCTTATGTGCTCTCCGCCTCTTCCGCTGAACGGCGTTGTATACGTGTCCGCCGTACACCTCGAGAGAGGAAACGTAGCGAGTTCGTTGGGCGCGCGAGTCGCGAAGCCACGATTCTTCAGACTTTACCGCGCAAAGTCATTATTTCCGCCTTATCTGCTTCTCCTTCAGTCACTTTCTCTTCCTCCTTCTCTCTTTCTCTCTTCACGCCATTCGCTTTTCTTCGACAAGTTCGTGCATGACGCGTTGTAAATGCGCCGTTGTCGTCCCTTCTTTTTCTTTTCCTTTACGATTATTGGAAGATGTTTATTCGCTTATTAGCGAGAGTAACCCCTCGAGTTTCTGGAACATAGAAATGTGCTTAAAAGTTTCGAAAGAGTCTGTGTTGCTTTTTTTTCCATCGAGGCAACGATAAAAAGAAATTTCTCGTTTACGTAACACTTATTTCAGCGGAATTGCGCGATCGTTCTTAAAAGTGCTTCCCGAAGCTTCGAACGAGGTTTGCAGCGTTGAAACTGCGCGAGAGAGGTAAATGAGATTCTAAATTTGCGGGGAAGTTGCAGACGTTATTCGCGCTCCAATTAGTTTTGGAAACGAGTTTAGGCCGAGTTCTAAATATTCCGCCTAACCTGTTTGACGTTTCAAGGCATCGGATTAGTTAAACTTTGTTTTTTTTTTTTTTTTTTTATTTCGCACAGCGTGGTACGTGTATTTTGTTTTTGTTGACAATTGAATATATGCGATGCTCGGTAAGCACAACATTTTACTTAATTTCTCTAATCTTTGTTCGCCGAATCACTATTCCCCCACTTCGTTCTACCTCTTAATTCATGTTTAATATATTCGCCCACCGACAAAAGCTTGAAACTTGGGCGGAGAGAGTTTCGCGCGGTTGTGCGAGGTACTGGTGGCTATTATAAAATTCATACACTCATCTCCGGTATTCCAGAAGCTTTAACTCCGTCCTGTCGCGCCTCCCGCATTTTCGCACCCCATATCATCCGACCTCTGCCACTCGCTTCCTCGTCCCTGAGCCTATACCTCGGGGCGCCATACAAACTATAACGTCCCCTCTTGCAATTTCGTTTTCCTGGCGAGTCAACATTCGAGTTCATGAATTTCAAATTTTTTCTTCCTTTTTCTAAACACAACATTTCAACGCGATTCAGATAGGCCGATGTTTTAGACCTTGCGAATACAATACTCTTGGATTAGAATCGGTAGGTCACAAATGAGCGGAAATCTTGCGTCGCTAATATTTTACATCCCATTTATATTATGCATCCATTTTCTCTACAAAATTGCGAGGATTATATTTCAGGGAAGAAGTGTCGATGTGAAGATTTATAAACTGATGCGAGGTGATAAAAATGTAGGGCAAAGATGATGGTAAGGATAAAAAGAAGTTGCTCGTTTATCTCGGGAAATTTCTGGACTATCTGAGTAAGAGCGAGAGAGAAAGAGCAAGATATGCTTCATAAATCTTCTCTTCTCAACAGCTTGAAACGCAGAATTATCGTGTGCCCCCTTTAACAAATTCATTCCGTCTTCGCTGAATAAATCATGCTTGGCACGACGATCAAATTCGTTCGTCGTCATCGTCTCGAGCGACGCGTCGTATTGTCGTGTGTCTCGAACTATTATGTATTGCGTTTTTGTCGTCTTATCGAGCAACCCCCATGTTATGTAGAGAGATGAAGGACAGGAGGAGGAAAAGGAGGAGGAGGAGGATGAGGAGGCGGAGGAGGAGAATGAGAAGGAGGAGGACGACGACGACAAGAAGAAGAGATGTCCGCACTGTTATGAATATTACAGCTTCTACGTCTAAGACGAGCGTCGAGAATAGCTACGAGAATAGACGTCGAACCAGCCGCCAAGCAACCCGATAAATTAGTCAAACATCGGTGACATTAAAACGCACCAATATGTACGAACTTATTTTTAAACGTTAAACCTTGTAGAAACAAATTCCTAACTTTTATTTTTTAAATAGTTGTAATTTCTCTAAAAATTATTTTGCCTAACTCCGATAATTCTTTGTCAGATAGCATTTTTTAAAACAAATATTTCAAAGGTGGAAGAAAAAAGTGTATAAATTGCAATGAAAAATGGTACAGTCATTCGCATAAAGGTACGAGTAACATATGAAATGGTAATAGACCGGACCACGTGGAAGTAGTTTCAAGTCCAGAACTCGAACGTCGGGGGGAATCTCTGGGGAACACTTAGTCCATCTGCGATATCTACCCGCCATCCAACTGGTACGCTCATGCCCGATGACCGTTTCCGGGTTATCGTTTTATTATGCGTTATGAAGCGATACAATTTCACGCTCGACTTCGCATCCTCCTTTGGTCTTTCCACCACTCGGCTCATTCCGTTTGCAACGCACCACCGGCAAAAACAATTTATCCCACTCTTCGCGCAGAGAGCAAAGGAAAACGAATGTTCCTGGGTTATTCGAGGAAAAAATTGTAAAGAGCTTTCTCGCAGCGAGAAGCAAGAAATTCATAATCAATTCCGTTTACGCAATAGCCCGGTTTTCTTGACGGGTTCAAACGGAATATTACACGTAGCACGAATTTATAGCCACCTGGATACATTTTTACAACAATAATAGTGTCTTATGTTTTTATGTGGAATTATATTTCTACGAATGTCAATAAAAGCTCGGAAAAATAGATCTTGCATTTTTTTCATAAATAAAATCATTGCAGTAAAATATGATGGGCTAAAATTCTGACGAGGTGGGTTAAGACTGTCCCTGTATGTTGTGTAGTATTTCAGTAATGACCGATAAAATACGGAGAAGCCATTCAATAAAATAAATATACTTGGACGCAGGCTGCAAAGGTCGAGTGAACTTTAGAACACCCCCCCAAGCAAGCGTGTTTCATAGAACGCTGAGCGTAAGACGCTGTCAGTTCTCGTAAAACCTGCGGGCGAAATAAGGAACACAACGGTATAAATAGGAGAAGGGTCGGACTCGTCGAAGCACCCGAGGAGTATGCAGTAAAAACAATGCCTTCGCCGCGGCTGCTCTGTGATGCCATACATGGGACGGTTTATCCCCGCGGTTCGTCGCTGAGGGTGCTTCAGTTGACGTTCGAGTGGCCGGAAAAGCACTGGCGAGGGCTTCGATGGGGCTCCGGCACCCTCTTCGCTGATGTCCGACATTCTCGGGGTCACCGGATCAATTTCACTTTCAATCACGCAAACATTTGTAAACATTACGAAGGAAAAAAATGATACGGCCGGGGTGTCATAAAAAAATCATAAAAAAATTCTACAATTTACTGTAGTGGTCTAAGTAGAAATATCAAATTTGCGAGAATCTTGCTTCTAAAAAATGAATTTTTCTAGCGTGATGTAAAAATTCACCTTCTCGCCAATTGAATTTTACGCCACTTTCAAAGTTCGATCGCAATTTCGATCCGTAACTGAATATACTCGCGTCTATTTTATGGCCATTTTTTTAACATGGTTTAGAACATGAAAAAAAAAACTTCGAAAACTATGGAAAAAAACATTTTAGAAAAAAGCGCCCTAAAAAAATATTCGTCCCATCATCAAAATTCACTTTCAGGCTAGTCGATTTTTACACTACCATCAAACTCCGATGCCAATTTAGATCAGCGATACGTCATTTTTACGCAAATTCCCATGCAAATTTTTGCCGCCCCGTGCATTTTACCAAAGCTTTGCTTTGAAAATTGCCAAAAAAAAAAAAAAATCTTCGAAAACTATGGTAAAAACGGACGTCGATTTCGCGAAATGAGATTTTTAGCGGGGGGTGGCCGGATATCGATCAAGATTGCCGGCGAGATTGACCTGGTCCGACGGAAGCGGCGTATCTCTTCCACCCGGGAGTTTCGCACGAGACCCCCGGCAATTGATTTTCGGTGCGCCATCCGCTTCCGGTGGGTATAGGCCTGACCGTGTCCGTCAGAGCCAGTTTTCGCCCGTCGATCCTTTGCCTTCGCCGTCTCCAAGTCGACGGTGGGTGGCAGTGGGTGAGTTCCGGAAGGGGGGAGGGAGGGAGAGGGCGGGGGGGGGGGGGGGGGGGGGCTGCAGAGTACACGGGCGGGAAGCATCCGGCCTCTGTTGTACATGCGACCATAACGCTGTGTGTATAAAGCCTCGGCGCCAGACCGAAGCACCCGACACGTCGGCGTCGAAGTTCGAGCGTTCCCAGGCCCAAATTGAATTGTTATTCTATTTTCGAAAGCAATTTGCAAGTGTTATCAAAAGTTTCGGGGGTGCCCGCACGTCCTCGCTTCCGCGGGGCTCGTCGAGCAAACGAGTCCATCCCTCGCGCCGCCGCTGCTGTTGCGCCAGTCAACCCCACGAGCAACAGCGCCAACCGGCAGCAACAGCATGAGCAACAAATGCACGTATATTGATATATATATATATATATATACATATATATAGTGATATACGTAAACGTACTTGTCGCTCGGAAACACCAACGTGCAACACCGCACTCCGAATCAGCTACAACTCTCACTCCGACCCCCCCCCCCCCCCCTCACTTCTCCTCGTCCCTCGCCAACTGTTCATTCGATTGTATTTCGCCTCTCCGCTCGGCGGACTCTTGACCGCGCGAATTGGTACAATTGATTCGGTGCTATGATCGCCGGTCGACCCGAATGTTACATTTGTCTACTCATTTATAAACATATATGCGCGTGAACGCGGGAAGGTCGTCGCGATTGTATTTGTAATCACGGCCGATGGTGGACGCGATATGAATATAAAAAAACGCGACAACCGGGATTCGGTTGTTTGGGAGCGAAAAAAAGGTTCTCGGGGACCTGGACCGAGAATTGTTAATCGAATCAGCAGTCCATTTGACTGTTTCTTCGGTTGACTTCGGTTGACAAAAAATGATTTCAACGTGTTATTTATAATTCCCAATCCTACATTTTTGCTCATTGCAGAAATTTAACCGGTTTCCCTGAATATTGTCCTACACCTCAAACGACCTGGCGTATCAAAAGAAAAAAGAGAAAAACTTTGAAAAAAAAAAAAAACCTGGCAGCGCAACTGAATTATTTATAATGGCGTATTGATTAAACCGGGTAATGAAAAAAGCGAGCAAAAAAACCACTCGGGCTCGCCAGTTAGCATCCCATCTGAAGAAAAAGGGGCTGCGGCTGTGTGCGAGGATCGAGGGGCGGGGGGAGAGTGGTGATCGTGCCACAAATACAGAAGTGGGTAAAGCGGTGACCGTCGGGCGTGTGAAGCTGCGGTCCACCGAGACACTGGATAGCGCGATCCGTACAAAGGAAGAAACAAGAGTGCGGCGAGGAAAAAGTGATGGCCAGAAGAAAAGAGGGAAACCGAAGGGGGGGGGGGGAGACGGGGCAAGAGGACGGAGAAAAAGAGAAGAAAAATCGAGAGAAGGAAACTGCAGCCGCGGCCTCGCACAGAACACGCGGAAGAGGAGAAGAGTGACGCGAGGCAAGACAAGAAGACCCCAGCAGCAGCAGCGGCGGCGGCGGCGGTGCAGGAGGATCGCGTGTCGCACGAATAAATGGCTGAAATACGACGTGAAACGATAATGGTTTTATCGGCGATTCCATGGGGGATGAAACGTGCCGGATAACCAATATCCCACGGTTCACATGTGCACACAGAGAGACGGAGAAAGAGAGAGAAACACTCGTGGCTCACAATCCACGAAACCTTCTCTCAGCTCTCGCAAAACACAAACACACGCACACATCCTCATCGTCTCGTGTCTGGTCGCCGTGCGGATTCCTCACCGTCGCCTCGCACTGTAATCTCGTTTCACCCCCGATGACCGACTCACTGCTCTTTTCTTCTGTGCCTTGGGCTTCGCCTCGGAAATTGTTCGGTAATTAAAAACAATCCGTTATCCATTGGGATGTTCCGCGTCGCTTTTCGCGACGACTGCCAACGGACACCGCGCGGCGCGGTTATTTGCACGGAACGTGTCGGGTATGCCGGATTTTTTGGTACACGCTGGACGCACACGAGTCCGAATTGGGGTGCTGCATGGTTTCCAGGCGGCGACCGAAGCAAAAGGGTTGGTCGGCTCGATGTGCTGCGAATCCGTTGGGGGGAAGGGGTGGTTCGATGAGCGGACTGACGGGAATTGGTTGACGCGAGACACCCTCGCGCGGTTATTTCCGGAAGTTTACGAAGTAATATTAGATAAATTGTCTCGCGAAGCGGAAGAGGCGACGCGGGTGGTTATGCCTCGCGCAAACGGCGAAACTGGGAACGAAAACTATTAAGGCAATCGCGTGTCTCGAGGGAATGTTCATTAAAATTTGATAGTTACAAACGAGGATTGGGGGGTTGATTATATTTTCAACTACTCCTACAACTACTAATATTATTATTATTATTACTATCAATAGTAAAGGCCAATAGTAGAGCAATATTTTCAGGGTTATAAATTTTAAGCAAAAATATTATTCGCTCCACACGTCCCCATAAATTCACCCTTATTTTCGGAGGCAGTAAACTCAAATTAGTTATCGAATATTACACATCTTCGACGCAACGTCATAAAAAAACGAAAAACTGCTAAAACAGACGTTTACGAGGCATCGAGAGAGCTGAATAAGTGAGGATTACAAAAAAGTAAGACACACTCTTCTCCCTCTTTTTCCCTCTCCCTCCCTCATCGATGCCCATTTTCCCCATCGGGCAGGCCCGACGCGCCCTACCGTTTGCAACCGGCGAGCCGCATTTGGTCTCCCCCCCCTCCCCCCACCCCGCGGCTGCTCCGCTCCAGTCGAGTGTGCAGAATCTACGAGTGTCACGAGGCGAGTAAATCAAATTAAAAAATCCCATAACGCCCGGCGGATCGGGCGGTGCGCGCAGGTGGAACGTGAAGGATAGAAGGAAAAACGGGTATAGGCAGCGGCAGACTTGAAATATCAGCGGCGGAACTCGGCGGCCACCGCCGCCGCGGGGCCGGAGAGCATAGGCTGAGCGCCGAGGCTTCGGGACGTGCACACAGTTTCCTCCCTCGTATATAAATACGAGAGGCCCCGGCAATGGAGAGAGGGAGCGGGGGTGGGGGAATGAAATATCGCGCGAAGAACACACCACGAGAGTTGCACGCGTTTCTCCCCCTCCTCCACCCTGCTGCCGTGCTCCCTTGAGTGTCGTTACTAACAGCCCGGCAGGAGCAGCCTGGCTGCTGCCACCCTCCACCGCAGTAGCAGCAGCAGCGGCAGCAGCAACCCCGAGCGGCGGCAGACGCATCGCCGGAACCACCCTAAGAACTGATCTCCTACCCTGCGAGTGGGCCGCCTTCCGTCCCCCCTCCCTCCCCCCTCGTAAATCGAATCAACGGAAGGAGGCAAAGTACGTTAGCGGGATAGTTCGAACTTCGGACCGCGCGGCTTCCTTGAGCTTCCTGACGTGTCCTCTTCTCTCTCCTTCTCGCTCTGTCGGCCCAGGCGACACATAGAGAAGAATACATTGACTAAAGTTTTTACCGTGCAACGTCGGTCGATATACAGAGCGCCGTTGTCGAGGAAGCGCAGGAATAACGGTTGATAAGGGAGCTAGTTGGGTGATCGGGATTCATCGATCAATTTGTTGGCCTGTGAAAGGAAGCCGAGTACACGATAGACGGCCGCTGCTGCATCGGATTGGAGGGTTAGAGCCTATTTTAGGAAGTTAAGGGGTTTGACAGCGTCTGGACTTTATTTTAATCAGATTGCATGATTAAATAGCGTCTGGGCTATGTTTAACGAAATTTCATGGTTAAATGGGTGTTTGAGTAGCTTGCAAAATGATATATATGCCTTTGGCTCGATTTAACCAAATCTATGATACAATAAGTTCGGGTATTTCATACTGACTAATTCGTCTGTTCAACCAGTTCGTCGATCCCACTTAGATCAGTTGCCTCAAATTCACTCGTTTGTTTTCCCTACGTCAACGGTGACGTCACCTTCGTGCGGTAATGTCACCCTTTTTTACGGCTGACCCTTTTCGGCCCTGCCAAGGTCGACTTTGGGGATGTATTTTCTTTATGCTCTTTGAATAAAAAAAAACACATACACACACAGACCGACTCACTCAGAGTAGGCCGTGAGTGCTCGCGAGAGATAGAGAGCAGCAGCACCCGGGGGTCGAGGCGGATAGGTAGATGTCGGTGCTCACCGAGTCGGTGAGGCGGAGGGCGAAAACGCGGGCGTCGAGATAGCTGCACACGCGAGAGCAGCGCGCACGCGAGAAACTCTGGCACTTTGCAAACTAACTTGATTTACGAAATTTCCATATTTATATGGAGGACCTCCCGCCTTCCCGTCCCTTCGTCCATCCATCCATCCATCTGTCCGACTGGTCCATCTTTTATAACGCGCTTCGAGATCTTTCCTTACCCAGCCAGAGGCGGCGAGAACCCACCACCACCGCCACCGCCACCCAGCCAGCCTCGTGCGCGCACCTCGTCACTCAACCTGTGTATACCCGATGTGCCTCCTCTGTACCCAACTGTGTGCAGTGCACAAAAAGAAAAAAAACACCACCCTTGCGCTCGTTGTTGCTTTGCTATCCTCCTTCCTAGCAACGCTATACCTGTTTTCGGAGAGAGAATTTTCAGAACAACAAATTTTGGAAATTACATCGATAACCCGTTTATTCCGGTTCTGCAGAATTATTATCTTTGGTTCTTGTCGACTATTTAAAAATAATCCGATATTCTCGAATTATCGATATTTTGGTTTCGTAAACAGAATTCCCGCGCGAGCGGTCGGCGATCGGGTGTGCTGCAGCGCTATAGGTAATGTCGCGAATTCGTGACCTCTGTTCCGTTCTGAGCGTTCGCCTCTTTATGAATATACATTTACATGTAAAACTTCCTCGCGGGCTCGCTGCGCCGTTTCATTAACTCCCCGACGTCTAAATCACGAGACCGACGCGACTCTACAGTGGACAGCGTTTACGGCTGTGCCACCCGTCGCGTTGGCCCCGTCGTCGTGTGTACCGGACGCTTTCGCCAGTTTTCGCAATTTAATTGTTGTTTACCCGACGCCGCGCTCGCTCGCGCGGCGACGCTGTCCGAAGGCGAGGATAGTTGGAGCATAAAGTTCGGGCAAACCGGCTGTTCGTAAAATGTCTGTCAACCGCTTTGCAGGAGTCTCGGAGTGTCACAAAGTTTTTTCGTCGTAATTGATCAACGCGAAGAGGCGTTATTTTATCAATAAAAAATTTGCGTTTCGAATAAATTAACTGGAAAAAAATAAAAAAATCATTTGTTTTTATTGTGAGCTACGCGTTTCTACCCAAGCCCACCCGGAGGAAAATATAATAATTGCCCCCCCCCCCCGATAAACACCCAATAATTACCCAACAAAAGCCTGGCGTCTGGCGGGTATAAAGTGAGTATCGTGTTGCCTCCAGTTACCTGGATGACCCACCGACCCCGACACTGATCTTGAGCACAAATTGTTATATTAAGACTGCTCGTGCCTCGAGATTAAAGCCGACACTTTGAAGGTTGGAGCTTAAAGTCGAGGAGCTTCAAACCTCTAACGATATTTTGCTTTTATTTATTTATTTATTGAAATGGACAGTAATCTTTTGTCCCGCGGTTATTCGACCTTCGTGATCCGGCAAAGTGCGCAAGGAGTAAATTGCATAATAGGTCTATAGCTTTTCCGTCTGACGCCCTCTCTACCCCTGATGGGGAAGGGGTGGAGAGGCCGCTCGAGGAACCTCTGAGAAGTGCGGGCGCCGAGCACCTGGGGGTTGACACGCGAGCGAGCAGCGCCAACTTGTCTATACAGCGTCGGCGCGCGTCTTAATAGCCCTGGAACTTGGGCGAAATCGGATACGGACAACGAAGGTCGTCGCGCGGCGTGTTAAGTGCACGGAAAAGAGCCGGGGCGGATGTGTGTCGCCGAGGTGCAACGATGTATTACAGTTAGCGAGTTGACGTGACGCGTTTTCGTGACCCGAGGTACGCGTACCTCAAGGAAAAAAAAACCAGCGTGAAAATATTGTCACCGAAGAGGCCGGAACGGAGTGAAATGATACGAGGCACATGAATATTTTCAGGCTGCATTTTTCGAATTAAATACTTTGAACTTTGTCACTGATATCGTTAAACTCGTAGCGACCAATCAATTGGAAAATGGGTCAGATATCGTAAATCCATAAATACAGGGATTAGTGTAAAAAAATGAAAATTAATTAATATCCAATTTTCCGACGGATCCGTGATAATAAAAATTACAAAATTGAAAATTTATTCTGCAAAAAACCGTGTGAACGATCGAAATTTAGTATCACCGATTTCTAACAAATTTCTATCGCCCAAACAGCGTCGCGTCGCCCCGGTCGCCCGTGTAAGAAAAGTTGGGTCGGTTGGTTGGTGAACATAGTTCACGCTACGTGAGGGTGGCGCGACGCGGCTCCTCGGTTGTGCCAAGAGAGCGCAGGATAGTTTTACATCCGGAGCACCGGTAGTGGATAAGCTATACGGCAGTGTTATAGCCACACCGCCGTGATGTTATCGACGAAGGGTGTCTCGGGCGTTACGGTTCACCGATACTGTGACATTTCACGACACGGCTGATACAGCCAGTCCAGTGAGCAGAGGCAGAGGCGACTCCTCTCGTCGTCGTCGTCGTCGTCGACGTCGTAGTTGTAGTCGTCACCCTCTCCGCTTCCTCGCCGGGCTCATCCAATATTTATTCAGTCGACACATTGAATATTCTCAGCTCGCAGTACATTCGGAGTACACTGGTAATACTCGCAGGGAGGGCGACGACCATAAAGGGAGGGGGCGAGAAGCGAGGGGCGGTATTCGCACGAACGAGATGCACTCTGCACATCCGCGGCCGAGAGGATCAAGGGTCGTGCGCAAGCTGCGACGCGTCGACGAATCTAACGCTGGGCAAAATGTGTGAGGCAGAGAGAGAGAGAGAGAGAGAGAGAGAGAGAGAGAGGAATGAATTGAGCGGGCGAAACGTGTGAGCGCGAGGGAGAGAGAGTGTGAGAGGGAAGGAAAGTGAGGAGTGAAAAAGAGAGATCGAAGGAGCAAGAGGGATGGCAGCATGGAAACCCCGAGCCGAAGCAACCGACGACGGGAGTGAAGAGGAAAAAAAATGAGGCAAAGCAGAAATCGACGGGTGATTCGGAAGAGGCAGCTGAGGCGGAAGCGACGGAGGAGGAGAATCGGGTATCGCGTGTTCGCCTACATTTGTGCGCGTTCGTATTAATATTTTTCCTGGCAGAATCGTCGTCGTCGTCGTCGTCGTCGCGATGTCGAATTCTTTCTCGCGACGACTCCGGCGTCTGTGTTGCCATGCAATGCCAACACGTGCACAGCGTGTAATACGTGAGTTTTAAGGTGTCGAGAAAATAAAAGTAGATTATTCCGAGGATGACATTTTTTTAAAGAGAGCGAAAATATTTTTTAAAGATTGTTCAAATCATTTCCTTCTTTTTTCTTTTTTAGTATTGCTTCAACGTTGTGTTGCGATTTCTCTTCCGGCGCGTAACTCGTCGGTTTTCAATTTTTTACAGATAAAACTGAAATCCTATAAGAAATCGCTTTTTTTCCGAATGTAATTTTTTTTCTTTTCGTAATTACTGATCGGACGAAACATTCAAATCACGTCGAATACGACGACCCTTGAACAGTATTCCTGAAGTACAGCTCGACATTTATGAAAATACGCGAGACCTATTTCATTTTTTTAAATTAATTTTTATGATTCGCCGTAGTTCTCGGGGGATGTACAAAATCCTCACGATAATTTTTTGCAAGTCAACCGAAACTCAAGAATCTGCAGTCTCGTAAAAAAGCTTCGCTTCTATTATACTTTTACTCCTCGCGTGCTTCGTTCGTCGTGGATTTTTCTTTTTTTTTTTTTCTCGCATCCCAGCTGTATCAAGCATCGCCCGGTATATTACGTTTGCTTCATTCACCGTTGATGCGGAACGGAGATAGAGGCCCGAGGGTGGGCGTATTCCTAATAAAGCAACGACGCTGAAGAGCTACTGGAGAGAAAAAGAGGAAGAGTAGAGCGAAGAGAAAAAACAATTTTCCAATCTGCCAAGCCGTCGGCTCGCCCGACGAGATTATCTCCCGTGTAGACCTCACCGTCTTGTGTTTCCGTCTTTCCTCCTCGCTCCATGCTTTCCCCGGGTCCATTTGTCCTTTTTTGCGCGCCACTTTCGCTATTCGCACCAAACGCGAACGAAAAAAAAGCGTGCCTCACGTTTAAGTGACTACAAGTCACTTCTGTCGTCACTTCCAGGAGAGACAAACCAATTTTTCGTAATTGCGAAAAAATTCCCGTGTTAAACCACAGTAAAAAAAACCTGATGGAATCAGGAAAATAATCAACTACTAAATATCTTGAAAGTTACTATTCCGATATATCTGATCCTAAACAAAATTTAAACCACCCACCCAGCTCCAGATATCAGTTCAGTCCTTTCGAAAATCCATTTACCCGGATTTATTACCAGCGCGACGATAAAAACTCGCCGAAATTTGTCGACAAAATTCCAAAAAGAGAATCACCGCGCTCTCGCAGTATTCAATCACCGCTGCTGAACTGACTTTTCGTTGGGATTACAGCCCGAAGCTGTTGCCGCTGGTTCAGACGGGAAAGATCGTTTGTCTAGGCTTTTTGCGGTTAGACACCCGCCGGTCGCCGTCCGAACCTTCTACGCCAGAATCATTTTCCACGGAGTGTTGGAAGGTTCGACCTGCGATTATTCTTTCCTCGTTGTCGGGGTCTCGGCGCAACATCCGCGCGGTTTCGCGGCGGCACAGCCGGCGGGGCAATTAACCGCTGCAATTTTGCCATTAGTACGTCGGACTACGGGGGGGGGGGGCGAAAAAAGCACCCGCGAGCTGGCGAGAGCGAAGGGGGCGGCAACTCGGGCTTCGTCCCTTGAGCGAGGGATGAAGAAGCGACGCGCGGAGCGACGGAAAGACGGAAGGGGTCGGGATTGTCTCTGTGTTTTGCGCCACGTGTGCGCGGCGGCGCGCGTGGGTGAAAGGAAAGAAAGAGCGGTGTAATAATCCCCCCCGGAGCGCGAGCTGCGCGCGAGTCTCGCTTTGCTCTTTCGGCATTCTTTCTCGCCGACGGAGCGACGAGATTTATTACACGAGTTTCCTTTCGCACCTGCGGCGCAGCCTCTGCCCAACCACCGACACCGAGAGCTGCGAGAGTAGCTTCCGAGTTTCTGGCGGTCGACGAGCGCCGACCCCAACGAGCGAAAGAACGTAGCCGACACAGCGCGAAGAACAGCGAGAGAGACGCTGCCGCTGCCGCGCAGCAGACGACGCACTGCATACCGGATTCTCACTTTATCGTCATTACGCGCATTTTTGTACCTTTCCTCCGTCCCCCGCGTATGTTTTGACGTCGCGGCCGTCGCGCCTTATTTTCCGCGTAATCGCTGTAATCGCAAAATTTATCTGGTCAAAAAGAGAAATGCTGTTTGTTTCGAAGTCTCAAACATATTGGATCGCCATTCGTGCTCCGGTGGAGAATTTTCTGGACTGTGTTGACATTTTCGCGGAAAAAAAAGTAATTATTTAAAAAAAAAATGGTAGAGCCAGAATTAGCGCGATTAGGTCGATCGGTGGAAGGATCGAGAGACGCGAACCGCGACTCATCTCGTCACTTGTAATTATGATTGCCCGATGGCAGGGCCGCGGTCTCCGCACCGACCCGAGGATCGATCGTTCGCCACGGGAGGCGATGGGGCGACGGGCACCTGCCCTGGCGCACAGCTCGATTTCGCGGACCCCCCGCGACGCGCGCACTTCTATATTCTATGTGCCGCGTGCCCGCAAGTCTCCGGCCCGCCAGTTACATAATTAATAGGAAATTTTCATAACATGAATATGAAGCACGCTAATGAGCGTATTAATATCTGTGTGCGGTGACCATAGGCCGGGACGGGGGTTGAGCAGCGAGGGCCGAAGAGAGAGAGAGAGAGTGGAAGCCGCGGAGATGGAATCGCACCCGTGCGTGTTCGATGCCGTACGAACGAACGCATAAAGCGAGTCCCGCATCGTCGACGAACCGCATAAATCCCTTTGCATACATTTGGCCTCGCCGAACAACGGTAATCACGCGTGCGGAATTATTATTTTTATTATTAATACCGCCATTACTCTCGTGGGCAGCGAATATTTGTTTTAATCGCGGGACCATGAATGATTCAATCCCCATGTTTAGGAAACATTTTTATTTCTTTCGGTGAATTGGGAAAGATCCGATTCAATTTTGGAACAAATATATATATATGTATGTTTTAATCCGCCCGAGGCTCAGACTTTTTTTTAATCTGCGATAAACGAGCATCATTATCAAATATCAACATATATTCGTGAAACCTCGTGGACGTTTGCGTCTGCTATGATTTTACTATCGAATATTATATAATATTATATTATTTCATCGAGCTTTCGCTGTTTAAGGCGCGGACAATAATCGACAAGCATCATTGTCTTACGAAGAGTAATCGCCAAACAGCAAATATTTATCGAAATCTCGGATTTGCGTCTGGCCCGCATTAATTTTACTATGGAATATCGTAATATTATAATTTCGCGTTGAGCTCCGTCGAGCGCATATATATTTTCATCGGCTTAACGCGTCGGTAGAATCGCCGAGAATAATTATTTCACGAGTACCCGATGAAGCTGCGAATATTTGCGAAATCTCGATGTCTCACTCCGCGGTCGGGCGTTGCGAATTGCGAACGTATCGAGTGTTATCAACAACGCTTTGCCCGACAGCACGCGCGATGTACCGTCGCGCCAGTGTGAACGCGAGAATAGACAATGCGAGAATCGGATGAGCGCGGAGAACGGAGGGAGAAGGGCGAGACGCTTCGAAGCGGAGGAGGAAAACCGAGCGCGACGCTGCTGGCCTGGTTACCGACTTTGTGCGTGACAATAAAGCACAACGAGATGATGTTGCGACTCGGGCACGCTCGCTCGCTAGAAGCCTCGTCGGACACCCTCTCCTTCCCTCTCTCTCCCTCTCTGTCTATATGCGTCTGTGTGTTTGTGTGTGTCGCGTTCCGCCAGACGCCGTCGCCGCGTCGTTCTCGTTGTGCGGTTATCTTTTTGGAGCATGTAATGAATGAACCGGGCGAAACTCCGATAGAGTTAAATGAACATGTTAAGCAACAGTCTCGAGCGGACAATGCGATGTAAATAGTTTCGCTAATAGCGCCTCTCAGATGAAAATCGATTCGATCTGCGCGACACGAACTCCATTAGAGACGGAGCTCGAGGGGTGAAAAAATGTGCTGGAAAACATTTGTTTTTCTCCCATCGAGACATCGCTTTTTGGTCTACAGGAGAGAAGAATATTTCCAGTGCGATATTTGAAAATTAAAGAAAATAATATTGAATAATATTGATATAGTATCAATTCTATTTTCCGCGATAAATAAATAAATAAATAAAATCTAACATAGTTCGTCAGAATGATGAGAATACGAAAACTAAAATAAAAATAATCAGTGTACCACGATTGATTGTAATTTCGAATAAAAGTGCAACACACGGGGCGACGACACGGTGGATTTAATGTGGATGCAGCCGGTGAAGGCGGAAAGGTTAGATTTCAAGGGGTCGAAGAGTTTTTCCCCGTCTGGAAAAGGGTATAAGCGCGGCCATCGTGGGCGAGCTGCGAGTGTGTTCAATAGAGTGAGAGGCTCGTGTGGGGCGGGAAAATCGTGTAGCCGAGAGCCAAGTGGCGGTGGTGCCCAAGTGGGGAACCCCGCAGGACTCGCGACGACCCTCGGAGTCGCGCTGTGCACTTTGCGCGCTGCTGCTTTCTTGCTCTCTCGGCGAGCGCCCGCGCGCGCACCGCACACGCGTTACGGAAACGTCGAGGTATTTACCATTTATCGGCCGAGATAAAAGCGTTATCTCCTGCAACCACGCGGTATGCGCGCGCCGGAGCTACCGGAGGTGCCGCTACAGTTATTCCGGTCTGCAGAGAGTCGAGCTCGACGCCCTCCGGAGAAAATGAAACCCCTCGTTCGCCCGCCGAGTCCGGAAGTCGGGGGATGTCGTGGAATATGTCGGGGGAGATGTAACCATTCGCGGGTCACGATGTCCCCGGGTCAGATGATATTCATACACCGCGTGAAAACACTGCACACCGCAATTTAACTTTCTCACTTCGAATGTTAATTCTTTTGCTAATTTTTAAGACACTGAAGAAAAAAAAATTGGGATTTTTCGCCAGGAATCTTTGTTCATTACGAACTCTAAATAATACTTTTTAATACTTAAAGCAAAAAATAATTTTCGATTTTCTGACACCGAGAATGTTCATCCAGCTGCTTCTAAATCGGCCCGAAGTATCGATACAAAAAAAATGTACGTTATCTCGTCCCGTCAGTGAATTCGGTGCCCTCGCAAAATTCCGCGAAACCCGGATCTGCGCATTTTCAGGCGCTCGAGCTTGGAAGTCGGCGTAACGAGATTCGGGTGGATTGCGTCACAAATTGGATCAGCGCTTAGATCAAAGAGACGAACGTGGGGCCCCGGGACGAAATCTCTTCTAAATCTTAATCACGTTTTTAAAAACTGCTTTTGCTGTTGTGCAACGCGTTGCGAGTGTGGAGGGAGGGAAGAGGGGTGTAAGAACGCGTGGCTGAGTATCCTGAGTATCCTGAGCGCGCGGGGATACGAGATCATCGACCGTTAAGGCTGTCGGCTACGGCCGGATGGAAGTCGCGGGGTGGCGGGAGAGGAGAAGGGGGGTGGGCACGGGGCTTATCCTTTTCCCGGAGCGATTTACGCGGTAAGTTGCGCGAGGAAGCACAGGAAGCCCGGATCGTTTATCACGCTCCGGGGCTAATAGATAACGCGCCTTATACGTGTTCCGCAAGGTCCGCTCGACGCCACCGAACGCGATCGGCTATCGAGCTTCGATCGGCTTACATCGGGCCAAGTTTTCTCTCCTCGGCTGCACACTCCCGCCCCGAGATGCTCGGCGAAAATGTTCCACTATGATCGCGACGCACGCGTCGTGCAACGCGGCGAGAAAGTTTCATCTTTTTTATGTTGGCGGGGCACAACATAAAAAAAGGGAAAGCGTCGAGACTCGCGGGTCTCGAACTGCATTTTGGGAGTCCATATCATGGGTCCATTTTTGGCGGAGGTCCAAATTGAGTTGCGCCGGTGTCAAATTGCCGTAACGTTCAGCGAAATAAAAATCGAGATTTCCAGCTGCCCTGATAGAAAATCTGTAGCGTTACATTCGGCTCAAGCCAGACACTGATCGGGCCCGGAAAGGGATGACACGACCCTGACCATGGCCTGACTAGCGCCGAGTGTAACGCCGTAAATTTTCTATCAGGGTTAGAGCTGGATGCGAGTATAAACTTTTTCGTTCACCTGGAAAATGGGTGAGAAACTTGCATTTTTTGTCTTGCACGTTTGTTTTTTTTCCACTATGATATCACGGGTTGATTCGCGTATCGATGTAAAAAATATAAAATAGGAAAATCGGTACTTCCGGTTAACAGCCACGCGCGAGAATACAATTTTTTCCCCCGACCTCGGGAAATACGTGAGGTATGGGTCGCGTAAACGAATCGGGAACGGACGCTCGAGATCGTATGGAGCCGTCCCGCGTTACTCCCACCTCCCCCTATCGCGACATTGTCGGGGATTGCTCGCCCGAGTGCTTCCGAGTTCTTGGGCACGAGCGACGCGGGATCGTCGAGTTTTTCCTTCGCTCCGTCCCACCCACTGACTTTATCCGCGCAACGGAGGAAGATAGAAATCCATCGCACGGTCGTCGTCCTGCCCCTCAACCTTCGCCCCTCTCGTCTCGTCTCACCCGTTCGCAAACCTGCCCCAAGGAGCCGATGGAATTTCCGTCGCGAATCCGAGAAATCTGTTATCCGACCAACTGCAGCGACGGATCCTAACTGGGTTCCGCCGTGGCTCTGAATATTCCGCGATATAAGTGGCTGCGCGACAAAAAAAAATTCAACGACCAATGAGAGGGTAATGCGTAAATTCAATTTGCATCTTTCAGCAGAAATCGAGTCGCATATTTGCTGCATCACGGCCAAAAATTCGAAATAGACACTTCGCTTCTTATTTTCACTAAAATCTTAGAAAAAAAAATAAAAATAAAACATTCTTTGCAAAAATGATGTTTGTCATTTGTCACTAACGAAATCTTTACCAGCAAATAATTCTAAATAAAAAATACTCAAACATGCCACAGAGCTCTGACGTCACGAACGCAATTTTCACCGAACCTCCAGCCAAATATAAATCGCGGGATACCGAACGACGACCCCGTATTTCAGAGCGTCGACAAGAGTCGCCCATCTCCAATCCTCGGTGCACACAAAGCTCGTATATGTGCCCGTAGGATTTAGTCGTTGCTTTCGGGGAGTCGGCGAGGTGAGAGGAGAGAGAGAGAGAGAGAGAGAAAGAGATGTTTATTTCGTACTCTGGACCCGCAGGCCCCTAAGAGTACCGTGCCAACAACAAGATAATAACAATATATGTACACACGCAAACCCCGCTTCGAACAGTAACATAAATCATAAACTATAAACTATAAACTACAAGAAAATAATAACATAACAAAAATAATAACACGCCCTCATAACCCAATCCGCACGCACTCACACACCACACACGCATACGTCACACAGGAAAAAATTACAAAAGAAATCATCACACTCATAACCCACACCGCACGCACTCGCATAACCCACTCCGCACACTCACACCCCAACGCACTACCCCACCTCGCCTAATCGCGCACCCCCGCCATCATTTCCCCATACAGCGCCTCCTTGAAACCCGCGAGAGTCCCGCACCGCCGCACAACGTCCGACAACGCATTCCACCGCTTACACGCGACGACCACGAAGGAACGCGCAAAAAACTCCGTGCGACTCCTGGGCACGACGAAGTCACCGCTTCGATGCCGCTGCCGAAGCTGACGCCCCGCTTCCTCCCCCCGCTCCACAAACCTCCGCAACAAATACTGCGGCTGCCCATTTGCCCTCAGCGCAAAAAGAAACACCATGAGCAAATAATCCCGACGATCCGCGACCTTCAACCACCCCAACACCCGATAGTGCGGCGTAATATGCTCATCCCGGCGAGCCCCAGTGACAAATCGCACACTCCGATTCATCGCCCTTTGCAGCGCCAGACCCAACTCTGCTGACAGCCCCGTCATTAAAAGACACCCATAATCGAAATGCGGAAACACCAGCGCCACCACTAACGCTCTCCTAACTCCCGCCGGCAAACAACGACGACACGCCCGCAGCTGGTACACCACTCGGTTGACCTTCCGCACAACCTTCTGGACTTGCTCACGCCACGTCAGCGCGCCGTCTATACAGACTCCCAAGCAGACGACCGACGAAGAGAGCGGCACCACATCCGCCTCGACCATAATGGGGGGGAGCCGCATCGCCCTTAGCATCCCAACATAACACGCCGATCCCAATATTATCGCCCTTGTCTTCGACGCATTCAAACGCAACCCACACGCCGCCGACCACTCGCACACCGCCGCAATATCCCCGTTCAACCGCTCAATTCCCTGCACAACATCGCTAGCCCTGCAGTGCAGGTAAACCTGAAGGTCGTCAGCGTAAAAACTGTACCGACACTCCTTCAGCACACGCCCCAGCCCGCGCACATAAACCGCAAACAACAGAGGGCCCAGCACCGACCCCTGCGGCACCCCCGAACGCACCACCCCCCACGCAGACCTGCGCCCCCACGCGTCGTACACAGCCTGCAGCCGCCCCCGCAGGTACTCCCGGAACCAGGTGACAACACTGGCCGAGAAGTTCAGCGACTGCAAGCGGTCGAGGAGGTCACGATGAGGGACACAGTCAAACGCCTTGGAGAAGTCGAAAAGGACTAGCACAGTGACCATATAATTGTCAACCGCCTCCCGAGCATCATCAATCACCCGCAGCAACGCAGTCTGAGTGCCGTGGTATCGCCTGAACGCCGATTGATACGGGTCGCGACAGCCGCTCTCATCCAGAAAATCCCCAACCTGATCTGACACAATACGCTCAAGACCCTTCGAAAAACAACACAGCTGCGCAATCGGCCTAAAATCCCCCGCCACCTTCGGAGCCTCAGTCTTCGGAATCGGGCACACCAGGGGACACCTCCACAGCTCTGGGAAAACCGAGTGCATGAGCAGGTGATTAAACAAGTGCAACAGCGGGCCTTCAATCACCGGCCACGCCATGCGCACCATTTTCACCGAGATACCGTCAATACCCACAGACTCAGTGCGAATTCGCGCAAATGCTTTACGCAGCACCACCGGCGTAACGTGCAAAAAATAAAAAGCACTATCATCAAACGGCCGGACGGGCACGCGAGCATCCCCCACGCCCCCGCCGTCACCACCAACCGACAAAAAGTGGCCGTTGAGCTCCTCAAGCGACACCACCAATTCCGACGCCGAGCGCCGCCCGGGCAATATGCCGAGACTCCGAACCACCCTCCACGTGTCCGCCGGCCGCCTCGCAACCGAGAAACACGCTCGATAATAATTTCTCCTCGCAACCTCCACCTCCTTCTGCACCTCATTCCTCATGACCGTAAAACGCAACCACAAATGCGGCGGCCTCGATCTTCGCTTCCCAATCGCTCGCCGAAAGCGATCCCGCCTGCGAATGCGCTCAGCCAACTCCGGCGTGAGCCACGGCGCCGGCTGACGACGAACGCGCACCTCCCCAAGCGGAGCGTGCACGTCAAAAACCCCAACCACTGCGCGCGTTAACATCTCAACCTTCACGTCCCCAGACATCTCGCCGTAAAAAGACCCCCAGTCGCACGCCGCCAAATCCCGCAAGAGCAAACCCTCATCCACCGCGCTATAATTCCGACACATTATTCTCTCCGGACGCCGCCGAGCCACCCTGACATTGTACCGAACAAAAATCAAGTCGTGCTTCGACAAAAAAGGCACCGGATACTGCCCATAGCCCACGACCTTCGACCGATCCCCCACAATGCACAAATCTATCCGCCTGCTCGACGTCGCTGTATGATGCGTCGGCCCATGGGGCACCAACGACAGCCCATTAATCGCGATATAATTCAAAAGCCTCGTCGACTCATACAGCACCGACGCAGGATCGATATTAAAATCCCCCATCACCAGTACATGATCGAAATTCGGCAGAAAATCCGCAAGAACTTCCTCAAATCGCGCCATGTACCCCGCGTGCGGCGGCCTGTACACAACTGCCACTAACAATTTAGCGAAGCCTGGTACCTCAACGCTAACAATCAAATACTCCGGCTCCCGATACACATCACTCGACGACGCAGCAAGCACCGTCGCACGCACGCTCCTGTGCACGTATATTCCCACGCCCCCGCCCCCCTGCAAGCCCGCGCCACCCCGACGACGCTCCATCGCAACGTTCCTGTCCCGCCGCAGCAACGAATAACCCGGCAACTCAATCGCAGAAATCGACGCGTCCGGCCTAAGCCAAGTCTCGCTCATACAGATAAGATGATACTCCTCCGCCGAGAATTTAATTTTAAATTCCGCGAAGTGCCTGGCCAGCGACTGACAATTTACATGGCACGCAAGCAAACAATCCGAGGGCTGAGCGACATTAGCCATAATTAATAAGACGCGCTTTCTCCGCTATCCTCCTCCGAAGGATCGGGCACCTCTCACTGTCCGTGGCCTGATGCGCTCTCTCCCGCAGCCCAGCTGCAGCGCAGTTCACACACACAGCCGGCGCCTCCACCGCCCCGCACTCGCGCTTCTGATGCGCCCCCGCGCAGTGACCACACCGCGCATCATGGCGGCACTCCCGAGCAACGTGACCGAAATTCATGCACCTGTAGCATTGTAACACACGAATATGATCCTGGACCCCACACGAATTCCACCCGAGCGAAATCTCCGGCAAGCCCCGCAGATACTTCCGGTTCTCCGCTGTCGTCTCTATCACGCAACGAGTGAAACGACGCCCATACGCAGGGTACAGGTACACGACCTTGACCGCCTCCTTATCACGCTGCGGCAGATCCAGCGCCACCAGATTGGCAATAATATCCGCACGCGACATATCCGCAGGCACGTTATGAAGAAGAAGGCGCGGATTGAGCAGCACATCCTCCTTCACCTGAAGCCCCGCATCCTTCAAACTCTGAAGGCCCTTAAGCCCTCGCAAATCGCCTCCACTCGCCTGCACGCGCAGCCCATTGTTACGCACACGGGAAACTCGCGAAATTTTGAGCCCCAGCGCCGCCGGATTTACTGCCCGATACATTACTTCCCTAGTCGCATCCGCCGTAGGAAATCGCGCAGCCTCGGACTCCCTCGGCTCAATAATAACCCGATTATTCGGCGACTTAGGAACCGCAACCGTCGGACCCCGCGGAAACGCCACCAACGTCTCGCGCTCCCCCGCAACCACCCCCGCATAGCTACTCTCAGCCCTGACTGGCCCACCGCCAGACGCCACAGCGGCCCGCACCTCCTCACGAACTAACCGCTCAATCCCCGCAGTTGTCTCCAACCTCTCAACCAGCTGCAAATACGCCGACGCGATACGATGAGCCGCATCATGATATTTCATGACCGCTCTTTCCACCCCGACACGCTTAGGACCCGTCTCCTTGTTCACGAGGAGAACCGCCGAAATCGCAAGCTTCGCTTCCATGAGCGAGTCCATAATACCCGTTACCTCGTCACGAGAAATCGGCAAATCGCACAGCCGCGCTCCCGGCGGAAGAGACGGACGCGACCGAGTGCCAGGCGACGACGCCCCCGCGACCGAATCCTCGTATTCGCTAACCGATTCGCGATCCGCTTCGTCCGCAGCACGGTCCCCGGGATCTGCCATACCGACGGCGCAAGACAAACTCCCACGAAGCAACAGTCCCACACGAGGCCGCACCGCTCAGACGGCAGCACCGTATCTCCCACGACGGCAGCACCGCAACTCCCACGACGACAGCGCCGTAGCTCCCACGACGGCAGCGCCGCAGCTCCCACGACGGCAACGCCACAGCTCCCGCGACGACAAGCAGCTCACCTGAGCACGCATGTATTAGAGCGTCCGTGTCCCCAACACCATCAAGCGAAGCCAAGCGGAAAGTGAGGTTAGCCGGACTACCAGCAGCAGAAGAGCGGTGGTGCAACAAAGTGCACTACAGCACAAGGTGCACCACTTCGTTAGGGTGCAGAAGTGAAAGAGCTCTACGCCCTGTACCTGCAACAGGCCCCTCTAGGGGCAGAAAGCGGCAGAAAAGGTGCAAATACGACAGAGCCATGCGAATGACAGGTAGCAGCAGTACTCACACACACAGAGAAAAGGAGGTGAGGGCAAAAGTGGCAAGACGCCGAGAGGCCTCGCGCGCGCGTTGTTTTAAAGCCTTAACGTTGTTTCGCGCCGAGGCGAAATAGTCTCGCCACAATTTCCGGCGAGAGAGGAGAGAGAACGACGCGTTCACACACAGCGCCTCGTCCCTCGACGTCGCTCGGTGGCGGCCTCGGCGGAGTTGATGCTGCGCACGATCCATAGTCTCGAGCGCCGGCATTGTCTATGGCTTCTATAGTGTCTGCGGCATAAGAATTTACGTCGATACTCTGTGTACAGCGGCGGAACCCTCCGCAGCCGCCGCTGCTGCACCTCCAGCCACGGGGTAAATTCATCCCTCCACCACTTTCGTCCCTCCCTCCTCCCCCTCCCCCCGTCCGTATTCCCCTGCTCGATCGCTCGACCAACCTCCTTCGCCTCACTGCTCGATTTAAGCTCGTTCGCGTGAGAGCGAAAGAGAGAAGGAACGAAAGTGAGCGAGAGAGAGAAAGAGAGAGGGAAAAAGAGAGCGAGAGAGAAAGCGTCACGTGTACGTGCGACGAGACACGATGAACGACATTGGCATGAAAGAGTGTGGCAGGAAAGAGCGCGCGCGCGGAGAGTTCTCGAACTGGGACGAGACGAAGATACGATAAGAGAAGCCTGGGCCCGGTGCCGCCACTGCCGCGTTAAGCACCGAGAGAGAACGCGAGGTATATACGCGACGAGAGGAAGGCACGAAAGGGAGAGAAAGGTATTGGTGAGACACACGACGGAGTTGGTAATAGAAAACGAGAAAGTCGGGCGACGAATACGAGTCGTACGGGGATAGAGAGAGCGACCTAGAGAGAGAGAGGAAATTCCTGCAAAGAGGGCGGTGGAAAGCTTCCGAGACAGAAACCAGAGCGCCGCCTTTTCAGTGGATTTCCCGTTGCGACCGCGGAGAACCGCGTCTCTATTATAATATAATATAACTACACGCGACTGCGAGACTCGCGGTGCTCTGAGTCACTTTTGTGGTTACTGAAATCGCGGGTGGTGACTGGCGAGCACACGGATGAGGGACGAGTATTCATTTTGCGATTCAATCGTCTGTGTTGATAGACGTAATTAATGACTGTCAAGATAGTCGCAATTATTTGACACTTACGACTTTGGCACTCGGAGCCGTAATTATCGAAAGTAGTTGCTGACTGGGAATAATAATTGTCACTCCGTCACCAGTACGTCATCCGAATCTTTCAGTCACCAGGACACCGCGAACCACGTATAACCGATGACGCCGTTCGACGTTCCCTTTGTACCGGCAAATGCGGCTCCGTTAATTCGCGGTGGGCGATCGATGTGGGGTGAGAAGCCAAAGGGTTGACTCGTTTGGTATGTACGAGGCGGCGAACGAGCCCGGTGTGTGTTTACGATTCATCGCGACGCGAGGACGGGAAGGGAAATTCACTCGATTAGTTTGAAATTCATGGGATCCCCGGACTGGCGCGCGTACACGAGTCCTGAGGGTGCTCGTCGCGAGTCTTCGGCATCGTCGGCGTGAAGGGACGGGTGGCCGCCCACCTCTCATCCCTCTCTGAACTCCCGTCCCTCAGTTCGCTGCATTGCCGAACGATGCGTTCGGATGCTGCAGCGACCTCGCAGCAGCCTAATAAGCCGGTGACGAATATTTCAGTGGCTCTACGTGCACCCGTAGCAACCGAGGATATCGCACCTGGGACGAGGCAGTTAAACTGCGAGCAAGGAAAATCGTGCGTCGCGAGGCACTCGGCGGTGGATCACGAATTAGTCCTCGACATCGCGAGGATAAACGTGAGACGAGGATCCTCGAGAATATCTTCCTTTCGGGCCTTTCCGATCGACGTTGTCGGATTCCATTACCGGAGAAACTGCGCAGCGCGAAGACACATTTAGCAGCTCCTCGCGCGCGGCGAAGACTTCGAAGACTTCCCCGGGGGGAGGGGTTCAAGCGACGTGGCTGAACTGATTAATATTCGAACAGATACAGAACAGTTTTCAACGATGCTCCAACTGCGTATCCCCTTTGAATCCGTTTGGCATCTAATTATCCGGCTTACCCGGCGGTTGCAGACGGCGTTTGCCGAGTTGCGAGAAATCGAAACGTTGAGACACTCACCTGCAACAGAGAAAGAGAAAACACGTTTATTAATATTGCATCGCGTCTTTGAAGCGTCGAATAATTATTGTGATAGAAAGGTAGTTTTATTTTTTTTTTTTTTTTGTAAAATTTGTTTTGTGTATCGTAGTGTAATGGTAACTTTGGGGCTTGTTAGGTCAGGTTCATCCGGTGCTCTACTTAGTGCGTTCCAAGGAGGAAAGAAGGGCCTAAGGGTTGACTTTTAACGCCCGAGCTAGGGCCCATTCGGTGGGATATACGCGCGGTCTCTTCTCGAGGCGAATCTTCGCTGCACTGTCGCCGCGTAAGTACGTGATCCCGCGTCTCTTTAGTGCCTCGTTCTATGAATACGTGAGACGCGCTAACAACGTCGCCTGCGGAGTAGTTTCCTCGCTGCCGGGAAGGAGAAGGGTTGGAACGATCGCGGTTCGTCCAAATGTTAATTATTCCTGAGCGCTCGTGGTGACTGACGAGAAATCGACACCTTCCTCTGTCTTCGAACTTCCTGAAAAATTATCCAAAAGCCAAATAATCATTTGCCTAAATAAGCAAATAATTATCAAGAAAACGGTTAAACTCGAAGGATAAAAAAACGCAAAAAAAAATCAATTTCAATTTGCATCCCATTTCCGCCAAATTCGATAGATCCGGCTGACCTAGAATGACCTCCACGAGGTGAAATTTGTTCTGTCGGTCGCCAGTCACCTTTTTCCATGGCCGAAAAAAGCCGAGAACAACAATAATCCGTAGTTGAGCCGAGGCCTGGGACACGCACAGCCCGTGAATTCCAGGCCGACCGAGCGCAACGCGAAATAAGCCGGAATCACGCGGTACGCGAGGGTGACTAGAAATCCGGGGGGTTCATTGTTGCCGTGGTCCCGCTGCTGGCCCGATTTCACGCTAAACGCGGGGGGAGGATGGGGGGTATCGACCTGACGCGCCATTGTGTCCTCGTAAATCGAAGAATTTGTCGCGGAGGCCCTCTGGCTCGATTACTTTCGTTCGCGTGAGTGCGACTCGGGCGTAAACGTACTTTCACCTTGTGCCGTATTTTCACGTGCGTCGTTTGTTCGGACCGACAAAATATTCGAGAATTCGAGGCCGTTACCGTCACTTCGAAAGGTTCCCGAATTTCAAAGCTAAAAAGACAGAGACGATTTTTTTTGGTTTTTTTTTCTTCGTCTGTTCGAATTAAATTCAAATCCTGAATTGTCTTTCTCCTTTTTTCGACTCGTCGAACGAACCCGAAGACCATCTGCATTCCTACCCACTGGAGAAAAATTCGCAGGAGCAAATTTGCGGCCTCCCGGCTAGTCTAATAAATATGGCAAGTGGAGAGCAAGTGGACGATAAGAGGTTCGAACATGAGAGTGCTCGTCCCAAAGTGGCAGAAAGAGCCTCTCGCGCCCTCGACTTAATGACGTAAGATGGCGCTATCCCTCGCGAAACTGGATACACAAGGGCAGCGAGTGCAGCGGCAGCTCCTTCCTCTTCGGCATTCTTCACCCGGGTTCGCCGAGAAATCCAATAGGCGCTTGGTTGGAAGTTGGCTGTTTTATTTTTGTTTTTTCGAGAGCCTGACGAAAAGTAGGCGTGTCAATATTCGCCAAAGATGGACATTTTTTTTTTATCTGAGGGGAAGAAAATTGACAAGCCTCGGGTGAGCCGCCGGGAAAACGACGAAACGGCCGACAAAAGCAAACGGCGACAGGTGAGAGACAACGGGCGAGGCCCGAACCGTCGCGTGGAGATCGCGAGGCCGAACAATGGCGCGTAACGAGTACGCGCGGCGCTTGTCATTTCCCGAGACGCAAATTGAGCCAGGTACGGGGCGGGGGGTGGTAAATGAGGCGGCCGGGGGTAGGGAAAAGGTATACACGAGGCGAGGAAGAAGAAGGGTGCTCGGCGCAGGGCAGCTCGCGCGAAACTTTCGCTCCTCTCGTCTCGTCTCATTCGTGCGCCCTGAACGTCCTCAGCGTCGCGCGAACAATAGCACCGAGACTCCGGCGCAACTTGAAAATCCGCGAAGATACGACCGGGCGAGCTATGAAATTCTATCAAAAGTTTCGCGGGGCCGAGGGAGGAAAAAATTATTTATCCGGGAGATAAAGCTGCGCGACTCGTGGACGGGACGAAATTTTTGTTTTCCGTTCGGTCTCGTCCGTCTTATCCGGTCAACCGAGCTATTGTTTCGGGCAAAGATTCGCGAAGGAAAATCCAATCTCGATCAATGATTTTCCACGTAAGATCCTCTATTAAAAAGTGCATGGGCCACCATTGTTGTCGATATAACTCGGCCTCTGATTGGTCGAGCGCCGTGACGACCGACAGTTTTTGTTTAACAGCGCGAGATTTGACAGTTTGTCGTAATGAGCGCTGCAGCACTGTTTAACCTACGGTGACCCCGATTTGGGCGGTTTTCGGCCTGGCGGCCAGATCTACGATTTCTGACAAACTGTTCGGCCAAAATTTTTTTTTTTTTCAAAATCAACTAAAAAAGGGTTTTAACCAGTGTTTTCAGGGGTAGAATATGCGACTTGAGAACGATGGTATAGGTTAAAAGTCGATATTTTGAAAAAATAAATTTCGCGACCCCGATTTGGGCGGTTTTCGGCCCGGCGGCCAGATCTACGATTTCTGACAAACTGTTCGGCCAAAAATTTTTTTTTTTCAAAATCAACTAAAAAAGGGTTTTAACCAGTGTTTTCAGGGGTAGAATATGCGACTTGAGAACGATGGTATAGGTTAAAAGTCAATATATTGAAAAAATAAATTTCGTGACCCCGATTTGGGCGGTTTTCGGCCCGGCGGCCAGATCTACGATTTCTGCCAAACTGTTCGACAAATTTTTTTTTTTTTTTTAATTCAACTAAACAAGGGTTTTTTAGTTGCGATTTACCCTTTTAAAGCTTTTTAAGATCGCAGCAGCGCAAAGGTACGTCGGGCACGCGCGCCAGCGCGATAAAAAATCGCAAGAAAATCCCGCAACTTAATCCAACGAATGTAATGGACTATTTTTTTTTTGTGATAGTGTTCATTAGATTAAAGCAAAGCTTCCTTCTTGATTTCTTTTTTTTTTTGTATATACTGACAGCAATTAATTGTATTTATCCGCAGTTGCTAATAAGAAAAAAGTGTTAACCACGTACATAAGCATCGTTTGCCCTAACGACACTCGGTAATGGTGCGACGCTGTGGACGAAAAATTGGAGCTACCTCGTTTCAGGCTCGTCCCGCGGGGAGAGTAGGTCTAGGGGTAGGGGGAGGGGGGGGGGGGGTGGTAATGTCACCAAAGAGCGGAGAAAGCATCAGCAGCGGCGGCGGCGGCAAACGCCTGTCCTCAGATGTATTCGGGAACACGTAGAGGCTATTAAGCAAGATGGCTCTACCGATCGCAGACCGAGATACGCCCGGCGATTTAAGCCAGGGCTGAGTGGGCATGTTCAGCCCTCCTCTCCCCATCCCCTCATCCCTCTTTCTCCCTACGTACGTCCGAGATATCGCGGCGCCGACTGCGAGGAAAGCGAGTCGCTCGCCGTATCCGACTCGTTTAATCCCTCGGCAACACGCTCAACAGTTTACACTACACTTATCCCCGTCTTAAGCATTGCGCGTGTCGTCACCGATTTTCGGCTTCCCGCATGAGTTTCACGTTAATCGAAGAGCAGTGATGTTAATTTTGTAATTTTGTAATTTTTTAATTATCATAATTTCTTTGACGAAAATAGTTTTTTTTTTTTTTCGTTCGTCAGACGTTTGAGTACTTTTCCCACCGTTAAACACCTCATTACCGGAGCTCTAATGAGATCGGGACGAGGGAAGAGTTCGAAACGTGACAATTCCTACATTTTTCTTTCATCCCGAATCTAACACGCGCTCGCCATGTTTTTTTTGCCCTGTCCCGCAGCTTTGTCAAAGCGCGATTTTTTTTTCACCGCACCGCGCGGTCTTTACAGGGCTTCTCGTGGCTCGCGGTAATTCGCATCGGTCTGTTTTTTCTAACTCCTTCCCTGCCGTGGTGGCTCCGGCCTTTTAGTCGTTCGCCGCCCGGCGCTTCCGGAAGACCCGGCACAATGACACGGATGAACTAACGAGTCGTCGGATAATTAAAGCAAAACATTCGCGGGAAATGGACGAGAAAATTGGGAAATTCATATTAAAAAAGGAAAAAAACCTCTTTGTAAGACTCTTAAGTCACTTCTTTTTTCTCTATAAATTCACAACGATGAGGAAAAAACGAACTTTTCGACGCCTTATTTTTTCGACCTCGTGCATGTAAGAAAATAATAATGAGACATTTATGAGAATAAAAAAAAAAAGAAAAAACCAAAAAGGCGTCAGTTCCAGTCGGAGAAGTGCACCGGCTAGACGGATGAGATACGTGAGCGAGAGGGTGGTGTGTCGGCCGGGCATTTCCAGCGAGTAAAAGTAATATTTTGTCCAGGAGGGACGGAGAGGGGACGAAGGGAGGAAGGGAGATCGTTGGGACCGTGGGGACATTTTGGTGCTGTAACCGAGGGCTCGGGATAGCCGACATGCCGTACGTGTTAGCGTATCCGCGAGGCTAACAGCCGAGCGAGCGGACCGGAGGGTTACAGTATGTGGACAAGTCGGACGTGACCGGGACGCGAAATACCGACGTGTTTGTCACGTAGCCTCGCGTCGAGGCAGAAGGAGACACTTTTTGCCGGAAGGTTTCGCTACTTCGCTGATGCAGGATTAAGCGCCTCGGGGAAAAAAATAATCCAGCCCGAGAAATTGGTCCCGCGAGCGGTTCGTCAATTTATTACTTTCTCGTTGATAAAAATAAATAAAAATTAAATTACGTCCGAAGCCTAATCAAAAATATTTTTCAAAATTAACTCTAAATAAGACACCAATACTGTAAGGGCACATTTATTTGCTTCTCTATGCGAGGTGAGAAAAAATTAAAACAAAAAAAGAGCAAAGAGGAATAAGAAAAAAAAATGAGAAGGTGAGGGCGTAGGTGGGGGCGTAGGTTGATGGGCACTCTCACCTAATATTGGAAAAACCGGAAAGCGACGGACGGGGACGAACGCTCGAGAGGCGAGGTACGAGACTCTTTTGATTTAGCGGCGAACTCGCTCTAAGAGAAATTGAGACGACGAAGCGATCCGGGCGCCTGGTTGGGGGGAGCAACCTCCGCGCGCGGTCCCGTAACCGGCGAGCTTTGGTAAAGAGCTTCAACAACTTGGAAGCATCACCGAGAGCCGCGCGCGACGCGCTCTCAGACCCCGAGGGGCCAAGTGCACACGAGTTACTCCGCGCTCTCTTCCCTCTAGCCCTCTCCCCTCCCTCCAAAGCCTCGCGCGCCCCTCTTCCTACTCACGCCCCTGTTACCTAATTAACTCCTTGGGCAATTGGAGCAGCGTCTGAAGAGGCAGGAGGCAGCTGGGCCAGAAGCTCGTTGGAACGCTAAGCGGTGAAACGACTTTCAGGGTCGAGACACGCTCCGCGCGCGCGCGCGCGCTCGTCACATTTTCCCTGTCGTCTATGCGAGACAGGGAAAATGCCTACGTACAACAATCTCACCAACTTCTGGTGTTACGTCCTCACATGCCTGATTTTACATCAATTACCCCGGAGCTTGGCGAAAAATATTGATGCGACGTTTTACCACTCAGTGAAACTTTTATTGATTTATTTACTTATTTAATACTTCGTAGGGAATAAAATACACGGAAAATTCAGATTTTTTTTCAGTTTTTGTAGTTTAGTTCGACAGATCGAAATAATTTTGTTTCTAGTTTTTTTTCTCCCGTCGAATCAACATGTGCTGGCAGTTACAGTGTAACTTGTATTACTAACTGAAAATTTGGCGACGTGAAGGTAACCGCTTACCACGACATCCAGAACTAAGGGATGCCGGATGTGCTCATAGAACGCGGAGCGAGAGGGAGAGGGAGGGGCCCGCAGGCGTAACTTTGGCAAACGCTGACGTTCCGTCGTGGTATCTGCGCGCGCGTCCATGGCTCGTAAAGGAACAACTTATCGGAATGCGCGAGCGCGGATTCCTATTGGTGTTCCTCCCCTCGTGGCAACAGGAAACGGAAAGCCCCTCGCGACGCGGTGCTTTTAACTGTTCCTCTCCTGCCGAGGGTGGAAGGGAGGGGGAGGGGTCCGGCCGCGCTCGCCACTCCCGTTCGCTTTGAACCATCCGACAGTTTCGCGGACGATACGTCATAAACTGACCCGGTCGTTACTTCATTGCTTGATGCCCAGGGGCTTGCGCTATTCTCGGACCTCCTGCGCGTGCATCGACCCCTCGAGCGCGTCGCAGCAACCGAAATGTCGAGTCGCGCGAGGGAACTTTCGGCCGAATTCCTCGCTCAAGATTCGTTCGTTTAATTCTAATCGCCGATTAGATTTACCGATTTATCATCGACACTGCCTACGGCGATGGCAAAATTTGTCGCGCGAGAAGTTGCCACCAATTTTACCCTCTCCCGAAATAAATTATCACGGCGACCGAGTCGGTGTCGCAGATAATCGAATGAATTTCGAAAATCGTTGCGCGACCTCGTGGTAAGTTGATTAAGCGATTTTGCACCTCTCCATTTACATCGTCGCGTGCGAAGTTTTACTCCGAATCGATCCGGGTCCGCCGTGTGTGACGATTCTCAATCGGCGAGGTCACTGGGTTCGCGTGAATTTTACGTTTTGAGACGTCTGGAATACTCAATTTCCAGGTGGTTTATTGATGGGCGCGGATGGAACGTCGTTGTCGATCGCACGTGACGGTCGTCTTGATTAATTTGAAATGAAACGTCGAGGCCGAAAGGCTGACAAGACGCGAGAGGCTCGTACGGCGTGAATTATTCTTGGACGTCGATTGAAATTGTGAGTCGAAAGAAGCGGAGGTCGAAAATTCGAGAGGTTGTGCGGTTGGAGCAAGAAATCCGAGAGCAGGTATCGCGCTGGAGAAGCGGAAGAGCTAGGAAGGAAGCTAAATGTTCGTTCTCGAGATTCGCAGTGGAATAAAGCGCCGCGCGGTGCTTTATTCGCTCGGACAAAGGGGAGTGGGTCGAGCTGCGGTCAGCCGAGCGTCGCGAACCGACTGTGTATGTCTTCCAAGTACAACAGAGAGTCTTCCACTCTTTCTCCATTTGGCTCGGCTGCTCGGGCGACTCCGTGATCGGGCAATAAATCTCCAACGATAATTGACGAGCGGAATTATCGGAAATCTTTGTCAAAGCCCTGATCTCTTTTTTTTCCTCTATTTAAGAACGTGATCTTTTAACCTCTCTTGTCTGTCCATAATTAACCCGACGCGGGAAATTCATCGTCGCATTGGTCACGGAAACCGCGCTGTTAATCCAACTTACCATCGGCTCTCCGAACTCGACGGAGAGTTGCTCCGTGGAAATTCCAAGACTCCGACTGCGACGCGCACCCGACTACTTTGACTCCTGAATCCGCCTGCTGGATGAATGAAATTTGAAGCACAAGATTCTCGAATCTCGATATGAGCTTCGCGCCGTCTGAGAGCGGCGAGAGTTTATCCGACGTCGGTCCAGTCGCCCCAAGATTTCTCGGAAACACGGATCAAAGGAAGCTGTGCTCGCCAGGTGCTCGAAATACCGTATAACCATTGACACCCCCCGCCAAGCTTGCACATCAACTAATTGAAATCACCGTGAGTGACTTCGTCGCGTTGCGGTCAGTCTGATTCCTAAGAAACTCAAGGTCCATACGACCTGGAAAATCGTCCGATCAACCGCGTCCCGCGGCCGAAATCCAAACTGATCGATGATTCATTTCCGACATTTCGGTCAAGACAAAACAGTCGCTATTTGTATCCGCACGCAGGAAATTGCAACGCGAACCAACTGGCTCGTTGGATCTTGGTTGGGTCTCGGAGAATTGTCAGGAGTTCGTGGTGGCCGAAGGGCGCGAAACTGTCCGCGGACGAGCAGAAACGGTTCCTGGGCTGGGTCGGTCGAGGTAGCCCAGGAAATCGACTTTCACGTTGGCAGTGCAATGAGATCATCAAACCCGGCTGAGTTTCGCGTTGGGAGTTGCGAACAACCGGGAGGAGAGCTCATATAAAACGTCGGATGTTCCTGTTACCCCTTTACAGTGCTACATCGGCGCGCTGGATGGTTCGGCCGTGGCCAAAGGGGCCGATATCGCGCCGGTGCATCGCGCAAGGGCCGGCAGACTGGGGCCAGAGCGAAGCTCTGCGCCCGGCGAGCGCCGGTCCTACGACTCCGCCGCGTTCTCTCGTCCGGTGGAAACGTATACACAAGTTTAATTAAACTTGCCAGCAAAGCCTCTCTCGATTTGCGCGCGCGCGGGCTACGGGGAGGGAAAGTCGGGCAATGAGTTTTCCTACCGCGCAACCAGCGAATATGATCAATGCGGCATGATACGCCGTCCGATAATTATGTAACGTTGCGGACGCGGTTGTCACGTTTGTCTATGAACTGCACCGAAGATGGATTAGAATCCGCAGGCGAAACTGCGCGGCAAGGACGTTGCAGAAGCAGTGACGCTGGTCGACGCTGATGATGAATGGTTTTTCTTGAATTTCTCGACGAATACCAACGGCACGTGTCGCGTTGACAAACAAATCGCGCGACGGGTTCGGCCAGATACGACGAGGAAGCAGGGATGACACGAAGCTCGTGAAATCCTCGGAAAATATTGACGTGTTGGCGGATCAAGCGGATGCTGTGTGTACGAAGCGTTTGGCGCGTCGTGATCCGACCATTTTCGTTCCGGATGAGGTTTGGAAAAAAGTAACGCAAATATGCTGGGGATGTAGAGTCGAGTGAAATTTGTTGAAAAATAAATAGGGCTTGTAATAAGACTAATAGCAGGTCTTGCGAATCTAAATTAAACTTTGTGCAAAATGATTAACAGAAATGAAAGTGAAAAATCTTTAGTCATCGCGTTTATTCTTGGACTTTTTATGGTAAATTTCATCAGATCCTTCCCGCCTGTATTTATTACTTCCAATCATTCTTCCTTTGCGCGCCGGGTCGCGATTACCTTGCAGTTTACACTGCGCCAACAACTTCGATGCTCCCTATACCTGTGTACACTGAAAGCCATACTTTACGTTTTCTTTTCCTCCTCTCCCCCCCCCCCCCCCCCCCCCCCCCCAGCTATCGTAGTGGACTTTCAGTCCGTACTCCGCGCCTTATTTCATCGGTATTGGCTACCGGGAGGATGAGCGCGTGGCAAAGCCACGTCCAATTACATCCGGGATACAGAATCCCACTGTACGCTCCGCTGCCCAATTGAAAAATAATAGAAACCCTCCTTCCACCTCCGGGTTCTTCTCTATTCGCCCGGCGCGCGCGCGGATTCCCCCTGGGAATACAACAGTAGAAAGAATACGTACGCCGTATCCAGCTACTTCCCCGTGTTACGTCCGATACGGGAGAATCATCGCAGTAGCGAAGAAAGAACAAAAAAAAATGTTAAGATAAAAATAAATAAAAGAAAGGCCGATTCGTCTGTAAATATATAAATATATATACTCGGCCAGTCGGGGATGTCTGCGAAGCGAGAAGCGAGTATGGAAATTGGGCCGCTGCGTCTAGTTGCTTTTCCGACGATATTGAAGGTGAAAAATTAAACACGTATGTTAGAAAAAAAAATGAATATCCTATTTTACCTGCTCCTCTTTACGCGTCGAATATTCGTTGACAATTCGACTGCGAGAAAACGCGTCACCGATGATCTTTCCGAGTGACGAGAAAATCTCCCTTGTTTTGATTTCACCGACCCCCAACGCGTGATCCACTTGCGAGAGACACACGCCATCCGCGAGATAAGCGATAATCAAGTACAAACACACGAGATTTTGCGCAGCGGCCGAGAGCGACGGTGAGGCACGCGGCAGCGGAGGCGGTGGGAGGTTGAAAAAAAAACGACGTGGAAGACACGCGGCAAGTGGATAAAAGCAGCGGCGCGCGCGGCTTTGGATTTGCGAGAGGCACGTATTTTCAGACGGCGGAAGAGACGAGTGGCGAAATCGTCGTTCGGGCGAGACGTATGGAGGATTGAAGACAAGAAGGGAGGAGCAGCAGCGGGCCGCCAGGAGTGGCGAAGAGAAAGAGGACGAAGAAAGGGAAGAAGCGCCAAGCGATGTCGAAAAAAAAAAAATCAGCGCGATAGAAAAGCAAACACGCGTTTCTCCCCCGACTTCAAGTTGCAACAGCAGCAGCAAAAGCAGCAGCTCGAGAATATCAGGCGGCGAAACTTGTGTAGTGTACAATTTCAACGACTACGATTTTGCCCGACAAGATTCATTCCCCTTCGCTCTCGCCTTTTCTCGAACCGTCGCTTTCCCTTTTCCCGACTACCCCGCAGGGTTTATGAAAAGTTTTCTCGTCGCGCGACACCGAACGGAAATCTGACAAACAATAAGCGGCAGCAACGTGTTTTCGCACGGAGACAGAGAAATGCGATAAAAACAAAGGGCGCCGGGCGAAGCTCGTCAACTCGCGGCCGTTTCGCGATCATCGAAATCGTCCTCATTTTACACGGATCACGCGGATTCCCGTTTCGTCTTTGCCAAGTGAATGCGAAGGAAGAGTTGAAAGAAGAGAAAGAAGAAGTAGAAGAAGCAGGTCGACAACGATCGTGTTCTCCCGTTCCTGTCCTGTCCTCCTATTTCCACGCGGACGACGAAGGGTAAAACTCTCGGCAGGAGAATCGTCTCGTCATTGCAGCAATTGTTTTTGTTCGCGTTCTCGTTTCACTGAACTTCCGTGTTCCTCTGGCGTAAGCGATGTCTTTCCCTCTTTCCCTCTCTCGTTCTCTCACTCTCTCTCTCCCCACGGAAAGTGTCTCGGGTTCTCAGATACCGAGAGAGCGTTAACAACCAGAAGCGAAGGAAAGCGGAAGCTCTCGCGAAGTACGTATAACCCGAAATGTACGTGATATCGGAGTGAATATGAGCGTCGTCGGCAAGGCGCGGGCATTCGACGCCGCTGTCTCTTCGCGCGTCGAACACGAGAGTCTTTCCTCCGTCGTCTACGACGTTCTAATGAAAGCTAATTAATGTCTTTAATGGGCACTTCGTACTCGCGACGTAAATGTCTAAGCCGAACCCGCGACGAGGAACGACAAAGTTTCCGAGAGCTTCCGCGAGCTGCTGTCGAGCTGCTGCTGCTGCTGCGCGGGGGTTGGTGCTCCGCGAACCCCCGGGCACGTCGATCCCTTGGCTCCGTTCTCTGGGTCAGGAATTTCGGTCTGCTTGGGAAGAATCTCGCGCGTCCCTCGCTATTCCCGAGGGTTCGGTCGTCATCCCTTTCCCGGCTCTCGCTTCCCTCCTCCGGTGGGTTTGTTGTGCTTTCACCGCGATATCACGGACCGGTACTACTTGGCTTGGACTCGGTCGGTATACCTGTTCGCCCCGATGTCTACCTATATAAATTAGACCTTCGGCCGTGGGAGATTCCCGGTATTTCCAACCCCTCGGCATGGGTTCTCGCCGTCGCCGCGGTGGTCAGAAATGGCAGACAATGCCCGGTAGCGAGTCAATTTCGTTGTTTACCTCGGGGCGCGAGCGGACAACAAGACGGCCACAACTCGTGGATCGCTGCTTCTCCATACCCCAAGGCGACCCCTTGTCACGTGATCCGCGGGGAGGAGGGTGTACCGGGAGGGGGGCGAGAGTTGTTGGGATAGTTCGGAAAGACGCGTGAGCTCCAATGAGGATCCCCATAAATAAGGTTGAGTAGGTCGACGAGTCACCGGTTGCTGCTGCTGCCCCTTGCCTAACTCAAGCTGACGTCGCGCATTCGCGTAACTGTGGGATCTTCGTGAACTTTTGGAACCTACTCGAGAGTCGCGCACCCTCGGTTCGGGTGGGCAGATACTTTTGGGTGACTTAATGAAAATCGTTGTACTCCGAGTCGAGACTCGACGGAATTCAAACTCCTCGGATTACAACCCGGGAGGTGCGGTGCGGTTAAAGTGATACCGTAACGCGGGAGGCCACCCGGCTGAACGCTACGAGGTAAACGTCATATTTCCAAGTACACTTCGTTGTTCAATTACGGAGTCAACGAGCAACAGACGTCCGCCTGCCGGAATCCTTATTCTCTCTCACCGAACCCCGCCGCTTCGGGGGACCCTTGTCAAGTGTCATCACGCGGGCGCCACGGGTTTTCCAGGCGAAACTATGCGCCCGTAATAGGACAGTTCACGCGCCGCGGTTAGTGCTGCAGATATCCGCCGCCGAAAGCTCCTCCCTTGAGGACACGAGCCTGGCCCGAAGATATTCCCACAGGTGCTAGGAATTTATGTGACAACAGATAGAACCGAGTATCGGCCCTCGACGAGGGAGACAAGTTTTCAAAACACCCCACGTGCACCCACGCGTCGATCCGATCGGATCAAAGAGCCAGGAGGGCTCTGCTATTAGGCTAATACAACTCCAACTGACAGATCCAGCTGGTCTGCGCTAACACACATTTTCCACCAGCCGCGCAAATTCAACGCCGACACGAAGACTCGAGTAGACAAGCCGGAAATATTCGCGTTGTGAGCGTGTTTTGAACGCGTTTGGAACAGTTCGCGAACAGTCGCGAAGTGTCTCTGAAGTGCGGAATACTCGAGCGAATCGACGATCACGAAGGATCGATACGGCCGCAGCACTAGATGGCTCCGCTGGCGTCCAGTTTATGCTCTGAACTTCGGTCGTCTCTCTTCCATTCGTCGTTTGTCGAGAGGCGAGCATTCTTCTCCGTCCAGTCGCACAACTGTTGTGCCTCCTGCTCGGTTGCAACCGAGTAGCCAAGGGTAGCAGCCCGCGAGCCCAGAAAGGACAACAAGCAGCGAGGATAAATCCTACTTCTGCTTGCCCGTCTATCGGGTGACGACGACGGGTTTCCCGGACCGCGAGGGGCGCGGGGAGCAAAGTAGTCACGGCGCACGTTGGACCGAGAAATGGGTTGCCGTGAACCTATGTCCTGTGGAGGTGAAGATATCTGTATGTGTTCATCTCTCCGTCGCGTCTCTCGCTTTCCGCTTTTGGAGAACCTCGAAGCCCATTCCTCGTTCATTCGCCGATCGACAAACGCTGAGCTTTGCGAGAGTGAGAGTTCTCCACACAACCCGTAGCATGTTAACATCACGGATGTTACCACGACCATTGCTGTACACGACCATCTAGCCCCGAGGCTCCTTTCAGCACTACCGCCACTTTTGGTCCTCCTATCGCCGAGATATTTATCCTTCATCAATGGGACGAATCCATTTTTTATTTCTTCTGTCATTTTTTCCAAGTGTATTTTTCTGCGTGCTTTATCGCGACAATCGGCGGACATTTTGTTTGGAATTCGACTCCAGCGGCACGAGAGAAATCATTGCGAAGAAACACGATGCGGAGGCGAGTAAAATCAATGGGTCATGCGACGTACGGACCAGTGACCGAAATGGACTGTGCCACTGTCCCGGGGAATCCGTTCACCTGGCGCGGCTCGAACTTCCCTTTTTGTTTCCGCCGCGCCATTCGATCTCTGCGTGTCTTTCGGACTTACGAAAAAAAAACCCCGAGAGCCGCGATCGAGTGAAACGCGAGGCTCCATCAAAAAAAGGGAGGACGCCAAAGAGCGAGAGAAATGATGAAACGGCGCCGCAAGTTCGCAGTGGATGACAGATCAGAGATCGGACCGTACGTTGCCAAAACCACCGACTGAAATCCAGGGATCTTTGAATGACAAAAACTTTGATTGGACTTTCGTATTAACCGAATGCTATGAAATCTGGCGGCGCTTGGATTTCTACTTCCCACTTGGATTTCATTTCGCATTATAAGTACCTTTTTCGTTCATTCCTCGCTGAAACACGACACGCATCGAGCCATTTGAGAGGGGCAAAAGAGCCCTCCCGAATTTCCCTTGCCCGACTCCCCCCCTTCCCTCCCCCTCCCCCAAAGTGGTCTTGTCTGCTATCGGTTCTCCATAAATCGCAGGGGGTTCCACGTGGAAAAGAGCCCTCGACTCGCTTTCGGCAATACATAGCGACGGATCCGCAACGGGGAGTCCCAACTACCATAGACGCGCACCTCGTGCTCTCTCTTATACGCGCGCGGCGCAGCCGTCGTTGTGTGTGTGATGCGGTATTTCCAGGAGAGCGTTAATTAATAATTTAATCGAAGAGCCTGTTCCGGACCTGTACAGTAGCTGCTGCTGCTCTGCGGCGCTGCCGCAGCAGCAGCAGCAGCAGCAGCAGCAGCGTCGGATCCGGTGCCAGGGGCCTCTAATTAAAACCGAGCCCCGCTGCGGGACGCGCATCGAGCTTGCAATCCAGCAGGCTTCACCGTCCTCTTTCTCTGTATCGCGTACGCGCGCGAGACCTCCTGTTGTCCGCACCCACACACACAGACACACACGTGGCGCGCCCACCCGACGTACAACAACGCCGGTCGTAACACGAGAGGACGAGGAAGACCACATCGAAGCCAGGTGCCACTTTTCTTGAACGTCGCCCGAAGGCCGCGTCGGGTCACCAGCAGCAACGTGTGTTATGCACACGACCCGCGCGAAACAGGCTTTTCGCGGCGGGCCCAACGCCACGTCACGCGAAACTTGGCTTTGAGACTGTAAACGGCCGGTAAAAGACCGGAAGAGGATGGCGAGCTTGATGCCAGGGGTCTCTCTCTCTCGCGAAAAGCTAACTTCACACTCAGGCTTTTAGGGCTCGGCGGCGGTCGGAGTTTGTTTGGATAAAGAGGAATCGCGCCCAGGGGGGATTTGTACAGGGTCTCTGGGTGTATTAGTTAGGCCAAGCGACCGAGGGTTTTTTCAACGCTGATAATGTGCAAGTCCTGAGAAGTTTTTTTTTATGAAGGTTTTGGAGTCTTTGGGCGTCTCTGTCGAGGCAACAAAGGAGCTGCTTGCTCGAATTTCGTCAGGCGGTCGCGGGCTTAATTTGACTGGACTATTAAACGGAAATGGAGGCCAAGAGCTAGTAAAATAATTGTGCAAAGGCAGGACAGTCCGGTTATTAATCCACGTTCTCGCGGCGTTGAGATACATGGACTAATTTTCTAAAAGTGCTTTGGGGGAGAGCGAGTCCACAGCGGTGGCGGCGGCGGCGGCGGTGGCGGTGGTGGTGGTGGTGGTGGCAGCGGGAACGAGAAGCCGGGGCGCGAGCTTCCGCAGCAAAGAGATGGAGTGAAAAGCCACGAACGAGCCAAGATGCTGCGGGGAAAGCGCGTTTTCTCGTCCCACGCTTTAAGCACTCGGCAGAAGAATTATGGGCCGGATTTTGCAACCAGATACGGCGCATTAACTCCCTTTTTGAATTAACTTTCTCGACTCTTAGGGCGAATAAGAGAACGCAACTATTACCGTGAGAACAAAAGACACATCTTAGGTCTACTTTACGAATGATTTTAGCTCGGAATGACACGTTTTTAGCTGACAATATGCACGAAAGGGTGTGAACTTCAGGTCATTTTTTGGCACAATGCATGCGATATTATTGTAATTGAATGAATTTGAGTGCAAACGCAAGGCAAGTCCATTAGGCGACAAAAGCCAAACTCGCTAAATGCATTCAAACTCACGATGTTTTCGCGGGAATGGAAATTTTTCTAAGCTCATTTCAGTAAAAAGTTGGAACCCCACAGCTGGCAAAAGAGGAAAGAGTGGTACACGAGACGACTTTGCCATTCACATGTGTGCACAACCTGAGCGTCGTCGCCCTCCTCGTCGTCGTCGTCGTCGTCGTCGTCGTCCTGGCGGGAATTTGCAGGCTGATGCATAGTCGATTTGAGAATAGTCGGGTACAGAGTGACGAGGGGGGGTTCGGCGCGTCGAAAGACGCACGTCACAGAGGAAAGATGGTGGGGAGGTGGCGGGAATGCAACGGCGGTTGAGCTCCGTTGGGAATTCCGAGGCTGCTGAAATCAGAAGGCCAACGTCTCCCCGACGTTCGCGATAGGCAAGTCGAGTTTGCTCATGATAATGCGAGTTTCGTCGGGTTAGAGAGGAAGCGATTCGCGAATTGTTTGGTTGCGACGTTGGCTTGCCAGTTCCCCCCTCCCACCCAAGTGACAACGAGCTTTTCCAGACGTTCCTCTCGTCGTATCTTTCGGCGCCCAATCTCGCGTCGACGACTAAAGTCTTCCCCACACTTTTGATACATACGACCCGGTGGCTCGATCCTCGTGATGTTTCACGGCTCAGCAACCTTCAGCGAAACTTACCTGAAACAGAAATGAAAAAAAGGTTCGTTGATAAAACAGCATTTACTTCGAGACGAATATATAGATATTTGAGGAGTTTGGAATTCCCGCGAGGGCGAAACCTCGTCGAGAATAGAAGCCCCGAAGTATGATCGAAAGCTAAACTCTGCCCCGAAGCGTTTTTACTACTTCAGCGCTGCTACAACTTCGGATCTGCGAAGTGACCCGAGGTCGACGCGGTATACGGAAACAGGACTTAAGCACTTTCGCCCCACACGCGGGGTGAAAGAGCCGGGAACTTTTCTTATTGCTGCTTACCCTCGCCCCCCTCGCCCCACTCCTCCGAGATTATCGAGGCTTTTAACCAACTTTTTCTAACAGTGCACACGAATCTTTGTGCCGGCGGTGAGAACCCTCGAAAAATACTTTCAAGTCAATCTTCGCGAATCGCCAGAATATCCACGAAAAACTGAAGACCCGAGGAGAAAAACTATTTTTCCCAGGTGGTACTCGTGGAACTTCTTGATACCTCTGAAAAAGTCTTCATCAAACCGCCTTTCTCGAAAACGTCCACTTGCTCGCGAAAAATAAGAACAGATAAATCTCAACCAGGAACGTAACAACTGGCATTCAAAAATTCGCTTCTAAAGATATTGAACACCACCCGACACATGACTCGCGTAAACATTGAGGGTAGAAGAATTCTCGGGCGCCGCTCGTTTTTCCGGGCCATTTCCTAGGCGGGATAAAAGCCACATGGTATCCTTTTTTATATTCCACTGTAAACTCGTTCATGGCCCAACCCATTTGGTTGTAACCCTGTGAAAAAAAAACAAACACCCAGAAAAAATCCACCCAACCGAAGATGCAACTGGTATTCAAAAATTTCCCAGGAAAACCGAACTCTTCTCTCAACGCACGATTCGTGGTAAACACACGGAAGCGAGAAGAATTCTACAATCCCGGTCGTTTTTCCGGGCCATTACCGCGCGCGGCGCGCGGGGTCAAAGCCACATCGTGCGCGTGTTTCTATATTGCGCCGTAAACTCGTTCGCAGCCCAAGCACTTGGCCGCAAAAGCCCCGAAGCCCGAGGTTCGCGCCTCTACCTGTAGCGGGTGGTGGAATCAACGCGCTGGTGTAGCCCGATGTGGCCAGCATAGCCGTATACACAGGACGATTGAGTGGTGTATAACACTGCGGGTGCGGCAGGATGCACTTGCGACCGAGCGTTGACGACACATCCACGTCAACGTCAACGGCAACGGGTTTCCCACTCGCTTTGGTGGGTGCGAATGTGTTCGCGTGTTCGCGCACGGAGAGGCGCGACCGAGAGGGAAAGTACGACGACCGAGGGCCAGAATGACGTGCTATAGTTTACCCGATTTACGCGGCCATTCGTACGAATTTACCACCCGAGGCAACTGCGACCAACGCGAATTGGCCGGAGCTTCCGTCGGGTGTAGCGCGAGCGCGCGCCTAAATTGCACTTACGAATTAGCCCGCGCGCCCGCAGCGGCGGCCGCTCCGTGGAACTAAAGCACACGGGGGCGCATTGTGCTGCGCGGCAGCATTTCGATCCGCGGAGACACCCACGCGGTTGTTCGTGTATGCCCGTTGCGCCGTTTATTATTGTTCGAGAAACAAGGGACCCTCATTCCTTGCATTATTGAATTCGCGTCGTGTAACGTTTCGCTTGTGCGTTCAACTCGCGGACAGATTAACGGGCGAGTCGTCATAACCGGCGATCGCACGGTTTGCCCGAGCGTGTTGATCAACCTTGGTTCGGTTTGGACCGGCTAATCGAGCGCCCAGATGATGGGTTACAAGTTCCGGACGCTCTCAATGAGAACCACTGGTTCGTTGATGAGGACGCCAGTGGCGCCACGGGATGTGCGTGAGGTCGATCAGCCAGTGGTTCTCAGTGCGCGCGGTTTATTGTGGTGGTGGAATGGAACTCAAAAAGCCTGAAGACCTGAACCATCCACAACATTTCGCGTGTACGAAACATCGGAAATCAATTTCAAAATTGGAAATAGGTTATTAAAAAAAAAAGCAAACACATACAGCGAGAAAATTAAGACGACGAATAAGAAAACTTTTAGAATAATTCGAGAAGCGTAAGAGAGCCATGAGAATCCCGTGAACCTTGAGTTCCGTCTCTCACGCTTCGCTAAAGTTCCACCGGAAGTCTTTCATTCTGCCACTCGCGCCTACCGCGCTTCGTTGTTGACGCCGCGAAGCGTTCAGGCCGCGCGTCGTTACCACGGAAATTTCTTCGAAGAATAGCGAATCCGATTCACGAGTGGTCTCAGGCGGGAAATCGCGCCCGGCTGTCGAAGCTTTATTTGCGCGTCTTGCACGTGTCTGCGCGCTGTGAAATTATTAATGGAGGGCTGCGTGCCGCGATCGGAGCGTGTCGTGGCGTAAAGAGGGAAAAAAAGCGTATGGAAAGAAAAAGTGCAGGCGCGTCCACTGGATGGCTGCCAGGTGCAGTGGAAAACGCGGCGAGATAGAGCGCACCGGAAGTTCCAGTCTCCCGGCCACGCGTTAATTGAATAGAGGGGAGGATAAAGAGGCAAAGCGAAGAACGGAAGAAGAAAGGAAAGCGAGAGCCACCGGGAAGCGCCGAACAAACGTCGAGAGAAAGGGAAAGCGAAAAGCGGACGAAGCGCGTGCCCGTTTCTGTTCGGTCGGCCACCGGCAAACCCGCGACTGCTGCCGCTGCTGCTGCAACCTGTTGGATTCAAGTGTCGCCGGTCTCCTTGATACATACGATAGTGCAATGTGTCAAACACGGAGCCGGAGAAGTGTTTGTCAGGATATTTAGGCCACCGCCCAGGTAGGATACCAATCCAGAGGAATTACCTATTTGCGGATTATATTACCCAGTCTCTGGTGGCTGACCAAAAATCTTGCTTAAAAAAAATATATATCACATCTCCACGTTAGCAAGACCTTTTGCTGCTCCGCGTTTGATCCTCCTTGATGCGTCGAGGAATGTTGAGCACCAGTCGAGCCGCGTCATCTAATTTCCAGGAATACTTCCCGGCAAACCACTTTCCTTATGCGACTGCAGAACCATAACACGAAGGAGCAGCGTGTGCAGCGACATCGCACAGGAGACGCAGATTCCATCGACAAGTGACCGGACTGATGCGAGGTTATTCAATTTATGTGTGACGTACGGAGAACACACCGAGCGTGTAATCGTTCGACCTTTTTTTTTCGCGTCCTCGAAGAGCTTCGAGAACCTGGAAATGCCGATGTCGCACGCGGACTTTCCGATGGCGTTTCATCGTTTCGAGGGATCATTAATCGACATAACTTCCATTTAATTGAACGAGGAACGCGAATGCAGCCAGGTGTCTCTTCTTTTTGTCTCCGTCGTTTAGGCCTGACTGTTCGTCAATTAATTAACGCGTCGCCGAGGGAAGAACAAAATCTCCGAAGACAGAAAACTCGGCCTCTCAGCCTTGGTACGATGAGCACCCGGCAACGTTGGTTACGGTACGGTGAGCCGTTCGAGCTACACTGTCTGTCGTACATTCCACAGCTTCAAGGTTAGGGTCAAGGCACAGTCGTGTGTATGCTCAGTTTTGCCCCACGTCCGTTCGCCAATCCAACGCGACAGACGTAACGCAATGCACATATATTTCTTCTCGATTTGTGATTCAAGCTATTTTCGAAATTTAAATCGACAATTCTGTTGCGTAAAAAAAATGTGGCATTCGGATCGTAGGAAACACGATTCGTTTGAAAGCCCTTCAAAATAAATGTCGGTCTTTCAACACAACACCGGACAATAGGAAGCGCCATTTCACCCAAAGCTTGATGTATATTTAAGGGAAAAATAAACTCGCTCGGTGGGTGCTGTTTTTTTTCCCTGCCTTAATCTGGCATCAGTTCTTCCGGGGTAATTCGAGTTTGTCCTTGCGTAGACGACTTTGTCCTATCCGATATCCACTCGTTTTATTCCACCTGCGTTTCCGCCGAGGGAAATAGACGAGTGTAAAAGCTAGGCGAGCGAACGAGACAGAGGCGCGCACCAAGAGGATAACGTAGGCTGTAACCATTTTTACAGCTGACTGTGTCCAACTGTTTTTATGGAGAGGACGTACCAGTCGTAACCTCAACGGGGTACCCTCTCCTTCTCCTCTCCTCTCCTCTCCTCTCTCACCCTCTCCCTCTCCCTTTCCCACCCCGCACGTAGTGGTACGTATAACTACGTTTGGAATACGGTACTAGTGAACTGTGTCGCCCGTTGCCTGGCTAGCACAGGCGCTGAAAGCAGCTGCTGCATAATAACCTTCCACACATTTTCCTTCGCCCATCTCTGTGTCATTGTAAACAGACACAGCCGAGCGTATAGTCACACTGAATCCTCTTTCGTCGTTGCATGTCATTTCGCTCGGTGCGTCTAGCTTCAACACTGAAACTAGCGTACGAGCGGCACAACGTGAGGAGGTATTTGTACGTAACTCGGCTTGTCGATCGATGCGTCAATATTTACGAGCGGTTTTTATTGCCCCGGCGCTGTTCACCCTTCCCAATGAATCTAACACCGGCAATCAACGCTTTCTTTCCTTCCTGCCTTCCGGTTTCGAGCCTTAACCGAGGGAGACACGTAGGGCAAGGCGGATGTACGATTTATACGAACACAGGTTTCTCGGATAAAACGATTGTCGAGTTTTGGTACAATTTAGTTTACTCTTCTCTTTTTAGTTTCCATCAATTACCCCAGAAGTTTTACTGTTTTGAACATTTGTCAGGCATTTAGACATTTTTTCCTTTAGATGCTGCGAATTGCGGCGTCGACGGAAACGTGTGGAGAGAAAATATTTCGGATGAAATATTTTCTCTCGCTTTGACGCAGCCATTCGGAAGCCGGTGGAAGACGATTTCGAAAAAAGGAAAAGCGGGAGGAAATAGTCGCCATACGGACTCGGCCCCGCGATTCAATGCCCCGATAGAATAAACCTGATACCTCGGGAGGCGTTCCTTATCAACGTGTTGGTGAATTTGATCCTTTGCCCCGTGCACATCGCGCGCGTCGCCTCGGAGTTCCTTTCGCTTCATCTGGCGACGCCGGCTCTCGCGACTCTTTCTCGTTGGACCTACTCTCCCACCCGGGCCGATCCGTTTTCCAACCATTAGAGTCTATTCCGCGCCGTTGGGATTTCAGCGGATTCTCGTAGCGCGTCGACTCTGAATGGAGTGTCGGAAAGAAGAACTCTCGGGATCAGAATTCACCGGCAGCAGCGGCGGGAGTCAAAACTCGTTTTCGAGAAAGCTTTTTCGAGCCACCGAGCGTTCCATACGACCAATTGTCGCATTCGCGTCTATCGCGCTGAGTTTGGATTTATCATCGTCGCTAATTCCATTCGATTCCATTGGATTCGTCATCGCCGCGCTGCGGCGAAACACGACGCTAAATCGAAAGATGCGTATTTCTCGAAATATACTAAACCAACTTCCAATAACAAAATCCTTCATAACCCCATTTTCTGCATTTCCAATTTAATTCCCATACATTTTTCTCTATGAATAAAAAAAATGAAATAATTGTCTCCCTATTTTTTTTTCTACTTTTCGCACTCAAAATAGACCTGACACCAGGCGCGTTAACGTTATTCGTGCCCAGCGTCGATCATCGTCGCGCATTGCAGGCCGCAATCGGACAATGGCGACTGCATCCACGCTGACGGACTTTACCCCATGCGAATCTGTAATCATCGCACGGAGGCTCGAGAAACCAGGTGACCTTCCAAACGGGTTCTCCGCCGCTCGGCTACGACTCGGCTCGAGCTCACTCGCATCCTTGCCAAACGGTCGTCTCGTTCGTTTTCCCTCCATCGAGAATGATAGCTATAGAGTCTCTACCCACTATAACACTTCCATCTGAGCACGAATTGTCGTTGCACAAACCGATACATTTGCCAACCCTGCACCTTTCACGAGAAATTTCTTGTGGACTAAAAAATTATATCCCCAGGTCATCAAATTTCCAAGTACAAATTGAAGCTTTTTTTGTAGTCACATTTTTTCCGCGGCGTTTCCATTAAAAAATCTGCGAATTCAGTGGAAATTCTGGTATCAGAGAAAGAGTCGGTCGACACCCGTCGTTTCACCGGGTTCCGCGGGTGAGCAGTGAGCGCGGAAGGGTGAAGAGGGTAAGCTCCGTGGGTGGAAGAGTCGTTGGTCCGTCGGAGGTGCGCCAAGAGTGAGTGGAGCCCGAGGGCGTGAAAGGGGTGCAGCACGCCGGAGTCGGTGGAGGACGACGACGGTGTCCTGGGGATACGGCTGCAGCGCGAGAAGAGAACGTAACCGTAGCTATCGTGATAATGTGACAGCGGAGAAACGGTTGCAAAGTAGAGCCACCGGCTCACTTGGCTTTCCCGGCAGCAGCGTTCCCTCTCCGTTTTCTCCGTACAACTCGGGGCTCCCAACGCTCACCCCCGCGTGGAAGCTGAATCTTTCGCGCGACGTTTCGCATAATACGACTTCAACGATTCCCCGCGTGTAATCAATGAGCCCAAATTTATCATCGTCATTTGTCGTCACTGCGAAATACAAAACCCGGTGGGTTGGTGCCTACATACCACCCAACTCCATTTTCCTTTTATATATCTTTTCATAATATACTATATATCGCTGTTGCAAATATTTCGAGGTTTAACTGCACAGGAGCTTCATTTTCTTTTTTAACATTTTTCCTCGCTCCCCGCTGGTAGCAGCTCTCAGTGTTTATCGCGACGTTTCGCATAATACGACCTCGACAATGCGCCTCGCGTAATCAATGGAGCCAAATTTATTATCGTCATTTATCGTCGCGCTGTTGCAAATTGCGCGAGCCCCGTGGTACGTACTCGAAATTCAGTTCACTCTGAAATTCAGTGCCCGGATAGTCGCGCGCGTTTCTGCATGGAAAAGATAACCGTTTGTCCGGCGTTGCGCGCGCGCGCGTACCGGAGCAGCGTCGATCTTTCCAACCATCGGCCACCGGGACATAAACATATTTATCGGTTCGAGCGCCGAGCACACGGTGCATCGAACACAGCAACGGCGGCGGCGAGCATCGATGCGGTGCGCGAGATTTACAGCACATCCACCGGGGGTTCTGTATGCTCCTCTGATCCCGTTGCCGTACGGCGCATAAAAGAGAAATAGATTGAGAATGGACGCGGAGATGAAAACCGCCCACGGACTTATTCAAACGTGCTGCGATACGTATCCTCTTATCGACCCGTTCTTAAGACTCGCTCGCGGACCGTGTGTGTACCGCGGAAAAATATTCCGCGGAAGAATAAAGCGAGTACCGGAGACTCCCAGCCACGAATAACCCAGGCATAACACTGGATACGTGAGAATAAGAATATATGACTGTAAAATCATAGCTCCACTACCGTGGATTCACTCCGTAAAAAGCGGTAGTACCAAAAGCGTAACGTAAAACGTGGTGTTACCTAAAATTCGATCCACAACACTTTTTATGAACAGAAAATTCGTAACTTTTTCTATCTTCGGAATTATTCTCGTTTTGCTGGATTTCCAGAATGGTCTTTTTGAGGTCCAATTGTTTTGCGCGATCCTTGAGGATCATTCCCGTTGGATAATATATTCCCAGGCAGCCTCGGAGTGTGACCGCATCGCGCAGACACCGAGGGGGAGATCAGACTCGAAGCTGCGAGACACCAAAGCTAGGAGGCATCTCGTCGTCCCTCCGCGTGTATCACACGTATATGTACGCGTACATCGAGCGGAATATCCGTGGAACGTAGGTGCAGCGATACGAGCGAGGTCTGTTCCACTCGTAAGCCACCTACGTGGGGTGTAGGTGGTACTCGTGGTGCGTACGTGTGCTGTGTGTATTCCTCGTGTGTGTCTGTGTGTGTGTGCGTGGATGCATCGAGCGGGCTCGGTGCGCGCGGTACGTTAATGACAGGAAACCGGCAATATGAACTTGACGGGTCGGTACCGCACCGCGTACGTATTCCGCGCAGCAGTGGTGCATCCAACAACCGCAGGGCTTGCCGGACGAACCGACGGACGGACGGACGGACGGACGTTCGGACGAACGCAACAGCGCGCTGCGGCCGTGGCCGGCACCCACGATGCACCGCATCTCATCGTCGGGCGAAAATTCGTCGGATTGCGAGCGCTCGATCGAATATCCAACTGCCAGATATAAGAGAAAATGCGCATTTTTTAATTCGGCCGCAATATCGCATCAATCGCAGTTTCTTTATACTCGCAATTTTGGGGTTAAATTAGCGGGGTTGGGAGAAAAAGAAATTAATCGAATTATCAAATTACCCGGGCCAACGAACTACCAAACAACATTTTTCGCCGGCTCGACTAATTAATTAACCAGAGCCCGATCGTGTCATCCTGACGCTCGTTTAAACGCGCGAATTGGTCGGTCCCCGACGAAATATTTTTCCAGCAATCGCGTGAATATTTATATTCACACCGTAAGTGCGACCATTATGCACTTACCAACCAGCCGCTCGCGAGTCTCGCGCGCGCGTCGCGTTAATTACAATAAATTTTGACATCCCTCTCGACCCGAACCATTCACAGGAACCACACAGGCCGCTCTCCCCTCCTCCCACCCTGCTCCATCCCGTGTGCCTTTAGAAATTACGAGCGGAACGAGTGTTGCCGCGCGTATATAAAATATACACGGCGACGCGCTCGGAACGGAGAATCCCGGAGCGGGATTGTTTTGTTCCGCGACGAGAAAGAGAGAGAGAGAAAGCGAAAGAGAGAAAGAGAGAGTGAGAGCCCAGGTTTTGCTCAGGGCTTTTTCTCTTCCTAATTACGTAGCGGCGTAAAGCGCGCGCGCGGGGGTGCGCTTGGTGCGTTTTATCCCAGGCTGCAGCACCCCGGCAGCGAGGAGGGATGACCGGTTAACGAGACCGACGTCATTGGCCACGGTGAAGTGGGCACCGAGACTGGCTCGAGCAAAAGAGAGTCGAGAAGACAGAAGGGAAGAAGGCAACCACCACCCTACCAACCCCCACAGCTGCCCCCCTCCCCCCTTCCGCAGCACCAACCACCCTTGCCTCGCGGTTGTCGGTTGGATTGCCGGGGAATATGTATAGAGCTACGTACACCGAGGGAGGAAGCTTCCCTCGGTGCGGTATGCGTCGTTCGCCAAGTGCTCCGTGCGCTCTAGGTGAATCCTCAGCTATCCGACTCTAACTAACGTCATTAGGTAATTAGATACGTGCCCGGCGGTGCTGCGTGCACCTCGAAACTCGGCGAAACGAACGCGAACGGGCGGACTGGCTGGCTGCTTGGGCCGCCGCATCCGCGACTCAGTGGGAGGGTAAATACAGATGTAGCTCCTACTATGTATGTGTATGTACGATCGTATATAAATGGACGTGTGTATATGTGGGTAGCAGGTATTTACCAGTGAAGAGCAACGAAGATTAGAGACGTCGCGAGGGTAATAGAGAAAGCGAGACAGCCATAAGCGAGGAACCAGAATAGAGCACGAGGCAAGAGGGGGAAGGGCGCCCTCTAACCGGCTGGAAGAGAGATATAGTTCTCGGAGACGGGGAAGGGCGAGTTGAGCCGCCGCACGCGGGCGGTGACGACGACGACGACGTCGTCGTCGTCGTCGTCGCGATGCGTCGTTGGACCCGGCGCTTGCTCACGGATTATGCGGAGGAGCAATTTGCATCCAATAAACGTGCAAGCACGACTAAGGCATCGGGTCGGGCGAGGGGAAGGGAGCGCGAGGAGGGCGGGAGGGGGAAACGCGAAATAATAGTCGGCGAAGGTGCAGAGTGAGAGGGACACGCGAGACCCGCGCATCTCGCAGTGCAGTGGAGTATGCCGAGCATGCACAGACGAGGAGGCGGGGAGGGGGCAGGGGAAGGGTATTTCTGAACGACGATATCCTCGAATTATTGATAGATCGACCCTGTTTCGTAGCTGCAGCTGCGTCTATAACATCGTGGATCTTATCCCTCGTACTCTCTCTGTCTCTTTCTCTACCTCGGTTTCGTCTGCAGCGAAATATAGCCGATCGGCTGAGGGGAAAATGCTTTGGTTCAGGGCTCGCGAGAAAATGTTATTCACCGGCACTTCGCGATAGTTAATTGATTCATTTTGTAAAAATTATTACAGGCTCGTTTATTTATGAAGAGTGGAATAAGAAATTTATAATACTGGGCTAAAGACACGCGTTGGCGCGCGGCCCAAGACAGTTTTGCGCTGCTGCACTCGTATAAAGCTTTAAATGGGTAAATCGGGGTCACGAAATTTATTTTTCCAAAATATCGACTTTTAGCCTATACCATCGTTCTCAAGTCGCACATTCTACCCCTGAAAATACTGTTATTAACCTTTATTTAGTGTATAAAAAAAAAACGATATTTTATAGAACTGTCAAAGTTAACAAGGACAAATGAACTTGGACTCGGTTAGAGAGTCTCGACCAATCACAACACGAATAAACTGCTAACAATGCTTTCCGTTACCCATGAACTTTTTAAAAGAGGGATACTCAAGATTTGTATGGTCGATGTGGTTTTATTTATTTATACGACACGAGGTCTGGATTTAAGAGTCCCGTATGCAGGTTACCGTTGAGATTTTTCGTAAATTTCCTGATTCCGTCAAATGGTGAAAAGAAGATGCACCGGTAGAACGAGGAAAAGAGTTCTCGAGGGGGAAGCGGGAAAGGGGAGAGGGTAGGTAACTGAGAATTGAGAATCGCGTCGTCGCTACCAAGCGACAAGAAGCTTTGAAGGGACAGAAGAGTGGAGGATCTGCGGAGGTCTGAGAGGAGGAGGAGGAGGAGGCTCTCCTCGCATCTTTGTGGGCGGATCGCGGGCTCGAAACGTGAATGCCTCGTCACGAGATGTTGGGTATCGACTCGATTCTGCAATCCGAGCAGAACGGGAACCATCGCAAGGGAGAACGAGAGATGGAAAGAGAGAGCAGATCTGGATTCCTATACTCCATTTCCTCGGCCTGTGTTCATCTTACGCTTTTGCGTTCTCCCCGGATTCTGAATTCCATAAGCCACTTCTCTCCGGGAGAACCGTCTTCCTCTTCGCTCGCCCGCTGTATATCGTCGTCACGGAAAGTCCTCGTGTACTAAGGGTATCGGGGTCTCGTTGCACACTCCGAATACAAGATTATTCTCGTGCACCGTATCCCATGCCCTCCCCCTTCCGACAGTGCCACGCAATCCGGACAACGTAACTGAGGCAACGTTTGTAAACGCGCCTGCGTATTTGTGCAAATGTGGCGATGCGTTGAGTCATCGTTTATCGAATTAACGGGGGAAATACAAAGCAGTACCGATTTTCAATTAAGCAGTATTATTAGGCTACGTATTGTACTGATCTTGCAATTATTCACAGTTACCGTAATTTTTCTAAATAATTAACACACCTAAATGAATATTGAAGATTTAAGCTTGGAGAATCGAAAGTTGCTTAACGAGCCTTCGACCTCGGTGGCTTCTCGTCACCTTTGGTCGAACGACTAATCTTCGATGTAACAACTCGATGAAGAGCCAGGGACGTGAAATCTCGGCGGGAAGTTGAAGAGTGAAGACGAACGAGGTGCCCAAGTGGTATCAGAAGGGCTAGTGGATATGGCTACGAGGAGCAGACCGCGACGATGGTTGCTCGAACGGCGAACGTTTCGCATTGCCCGCCGTCGGTGGTGTGCCGGCATTTCGTCGCTCATAGAACTATAGCCGAGCTAACGATAATTTCTCCCCAGCGTCACGTGCCGGTAATATAAATCACCCGGTTTCCTAACTCGCCTCCGCGATTACCTTGCACGCCGGCCGCGTTATTCGCAGACAGCGGTCACCCCACCTTCACCGCGGCCCTTCACCGGGGCGCCCCGCCAGCCAGCGTCTCTTTCTCGCCATCCCCGGGGTTCACTCTCACTCGCCTCTCATTCGCCTTTACACCCGTAAGTAGCAAGAGGCACCAGTGGCGCCCGCGCCACGCTCACCCCTCGAGCCACTAACTCACCGACGATCCAATACCAATTACCGGTAACGCGCCAAAGTGTTCCAGACCGATTTACCTTTACGGCGCGTTAAGGACATCTCGCGTCGCCCCTGCCCGCTGCCCCCGTACGCGCTGCACCCGCCTTCTTGTTTTCTTCCGCAATTACCCGCTTTTACCGCTGTCTTTTCTTCTCTCTCGGCGAGATTACTCGGCAACGGGGAATTTACGACTTTGCTCTTGTTACTCGTCTCTGACGACGCACTCGATACCTGGTCTTCTTGGATATAATTATTTTAGCGTGGCTAATGATGCACTGAATTCGACATTTAATTGTTATCACTGGCCATGTATCTTAATACTGACATTAGGAGTATGCAGACGGTACAGCGTACACGGAGAGAAGGATCTGATAAATTTTACCATATATCTAGTAAAAAGTACCATTATTTTCTGACACAGGGGAGTCACGACGCCATCTATCAAGAAGTACGAGAACTTTGAGAATTTTTACCACGAAATTGAGAATTTTTACCACGAAATATGGTAAAAATGTTCATATATATGGTAAAAATTCTCGTAGTTCTCGTACTTAACGTTAGATGGCGGCTATGGCGGCCAATTACCAGGCGCATTGGTAATTTTTACTAGATCCATTGGTAAAATTTATCAGATCCTTCTCTCCGTGTAGAAACGCAAGTTGTGGATAAAAAGTAAATGAATTGCAGTCACTTTTGGTTGCTACGATATCCCCCGAGTGGTTCGGTGAGCAAAGACAAATTGAAACGCGGCTTATTAGGTAGGGGGAGCGTATCAATTTGGTGGTAAACGTCGCGCATCGATCTATTTGAAGATTGAGAGCTCTGTTTACGTTAGATTCCAAGGGGAGGAAGGGGCATGATGGAAGCTGGGGCATATGAGTCGTGAGAAGATTACGAGAGTCTGAGCGATAGGAAGGAACAGGGGAATGTGAAGCGTATACAGACGCGTTCGCTTGTAACACAGGACACACAGACACACGACACGTGAAGTACCCCGTAACGCAGACGCAGATGGGCGGTAGATGCATATTATGCGAGATACTTTCAGTGGATGGCGCGAGACACGCGAGATCTCTCGCATGCTCGGCAGCTTTCGCGGCTTGTCATACGCGGAGCAGCCCCGACGAGCTCAGCTCTCGCGTACGACGTGCCCGGTATAATCCCGCGGAACATCGTCATTGCCCAAGTTCCCTACTCATCCGCTTCTGCGTTATAGCTCGTATAGCCTAGGCCGGCTATCGCATTCTAAACTTCATCGCTCTCGCCGCCTCCACCTCCTCCTCCTCCTCCTCCTGCCGACTCTTTTGATTTCCTTTCTCGCTGGGGTTCCTCGTCCTCCGCCCCGGACCATTTGCCGAGCCACAAAAAGCATCACTTTGCACGTTCCACGAGGGCGTCGCCGAGCACTTTCCGCTCGGTTGTGCCAGATATATCAGGAACACACGGCGCAAGACCGAAGAATGGGTAGACAATTTCAGCCTTTTTCGACTTCAAATCCAATTAACGCTGTTCCCGGTGTCTAGATAATGTAAATAAAAAAATATCGCCCGGCAAAATTAACGCAAATCCAGTTTTTAACAGACGAAAAAATTGGGACGATTCTGTCGAAAATGTAATCGGTTGATTTCCGATTGAATTTTGATGAGAAAAAGAGGCGAGAAAATTTTCGAGGCGATAGTCGATAGAGAATCGCATTATCGGACTCGCGAGGCGCTCGCAGCCATCGCCGTTCACGCAAGCGCGGTTCCACGAATATCTCTTTGCATTCTGTCGCTTGCGGGATACGCAACTGCACGCCGGCTAAATTTCTCGATCTTGCTCGAGGGCCTCGAGGCACGTTGCGCACTCTTGACTACAATACTGCATTACGATATCCCCCCTCCTGGCTTTCTTCGGCTCGTTTCTTCATTTCCCGCGCCTCGCCGACAACCTGAAAATCCCACCCTACCCCTTCCGCCTACCCCTATATTTCGCCGGCCCTTTTACCGAGCGAAAATCGCTTTTAACGCACCGCCTCGGAGAACAATGGGCAATGAAAGAGGAAAAACGATATTTAAGCAACCAACCCACGGACAAATCGAACCGCTCCGACAAACACGCCACCCCCGCCCCCCTGACACACTATCCGCTCATCGTCCTACATTTTTCCATTGTATTATGCATATGCGTTTCACGCAGCGTCATAGGAAAAAGCGTGAAAAATGGAACAATCGATAAAAAAATATATAAAAAAAACTTTATCACTGGTTTCGCAATAACGAATTATTTGTTATGCGTCGTGAATAAATTACGCTTTAAAACGCAATGAATTTATTGCAAATCTCCATTGCAAAAACAATGTTTGCCAAAAACTACCGCAAGTACAATTCGTCCGACCGGAAGTGGCGAGGCATCCGAACCTCTCAGGCGCAGCGTGAAACTCACGAGGCTCCGGCCCCTGAACCGAAGCCCTAGGTCGGAGCCTCGGCGCACATTCCAGGGCCCCCGCAATACACACAAGTGGAAACTCCCCGAGTCTGGGCAGACGGCAGCGGTCGCAAGACAAATGCAGGGGTGCTTCGAGCTAATTCAACTCACCGCTACAATCTCGAATTTTTAATTTCCGATTTTCAATAAATCAATTATAAACCTCCGTCGCAAAATAATTGTTGTCAGTACGAAAAATTACTGCAAACATAATTCGCCTGACCGGAAGTGACGAGAGGCATCCGAAACTCTCCGGCGCAGCGTGAAACCCACGAGGCTCCTCCGACCCCTGAACCGAAGCCCTAGGCCAGAGCCTCGGCCGCGCATTCCATGCGCCCGGCGAAATACACACAAGTGGAAACTCCCCGAGCCTGGGCAGACGTGGCGCACGGGCGAGGGTAGCGGTCGCAAGACAAATGCAGAGGTGCTTCGGCCTAATTTAACTCGCCGCAACACGCTCGCTCGCACGCTGGCAACCCCTCATCTGCTAGCTCAGACGCAAGTCTGTCCCTTTGTGTGTATGTGTGTCTGTGTGCGTGCGTGCATGTGTGTTTGTGCGCTGCAGTTGGGCGCGCGCGTCCTACTTCGCGAGAGGCATCGCCGGTTAACTCGCCGGGAGAGAGCACAGACGCTCCCGGCGAATTTCGGAGCCGCCGAGTGTACGACTTCCGTGTAATCCGCCGTTGCCTGTCAGAGTCTATCTGGCCCGTGTTTGCATGTGGGTGATGTCCTGGATGCTCGTCTATCCTCAAATGTATTAGGACTGTAGTCAGAAGCAGCAGAACCGCACCAACGTCGTTGATGTCTGTGTAGTGGAGGAAGTGTCGGAGTGTGCTGCAGTTGCTGCAGTTGCTGCTACTACTGCTGCTGCCGCTGCTTGCGATGACTATGCGGTCACTCACACGCGCATACACTACATTAACTACCAGCCGGATTATTACTGTATGCATGTGCATCCCGCGCTGCAACGGCGAGCAGCATCGCCCTTCCCGCGTTTCGTGTGTGCAGCACGTCGCTCTGTGAGAATTTATCCGAGGCTCGATGCACATTCGCACACACAGGGTTAGAGAAAGCCCGGACCTCCTGGTGGTGGCGCGGACGCTGCTCCGAACCACCAGCGAAGCGCAGTCCCGAGACTGTCATGCGATGAAAATACAAACGCATATTCGAGGATCCCCTGCGCGTAGGCGGTGGAATTTCGCTAAATCCCTGGAATTGCGGTGGTGAACGAAATGCCGCTGGAAATGACGATTCCGCAGATATAATTTGGGAGAACGCGCGAAGGTAGTTAAAACGACTAAACGACTTGGGAAAAAACGCGTTATATGAGCCAGGAGGTAACCCGGATTTGATCCGCGAACACCGAATTTGCTCCTGTTCTGAAAGACGATGATCGAGATTGTTGATTCCTCGCACTTGTTGATAAGGCGACGACCTGGTTCCGAGGCATCAAAACCAGCGTGAGTTTTTTTTCTCTAATGCCCATCATCATTCGACGCTGAATATTCAACTGAAAAAAGGGCTGAATGCCGACGACTAACCCAAACTGTAGTATTTCCATTAATTGTCGCAGGTTGGACACGAAGCGATCAGAGCCGACGAGGCGGCTGATCGAAAGTGCAAATAAGGAAGTCAGCGATCGAGAACGCGAAGGCGCGCGCGACTCCAACACCGCGCGTGGGACTCGGAGGGGATTCTTCCGCCTCAGGAGCTTACCCCGAGCTAACCAACCAGGATTAACGGCTTTGCGTATATCGGCGTCCCTTCGTGTCCGACAACAACGGCCCCGGGAACGACACCCAATAATTCCACGATTTTGCGGATCCTCCCCCGAAACCGGTTAATTCGGTTGTAGTGGGGAGAGACGCACGCGTGACGGTGTCGAAAAGTCTGCCAAACGCAAACAAAGATACAACGAATGACGCGGAGTCAACTATCCGGCGGAGTAGATGAAGGGAATTGATGGATGCAAGTGGATTGCGTACGGTTTAGGTGCGGGGGATTAGCCGGTGATATCTGATATTCGATGAGTGCGGTTATATTCGAGAAGGTTTGTCGGGCTTATTATAGGGCAAACTGTTGACGGCGGTGACGGTGGTCGTGGTGGTGGTGGCGATGGTCGTAGTCAGTGCAGCTGGAAGAACATTGGCGGCGGGCAAGGGTTTGTTTCAGCTCGACGAGCGAGAATATCGGGTCACGTAACGGGATAGAGACGGCTTTCGACACCTGTCGATCGGAAGATTAAAGAGGATGTTACCGTAGGCGATAGACGGGGGGGTTAGCTGCTTCCTCTGGTTTCTCGGTGGGCCACCGCCGACTAGAGGCTAGAGGCAAGCTTGCCGGGAGTTAGGCGCGACGAGGGCGTCGGAGGTGGGGTAGGAGTAGAGGAGCAGGAGGAGGAGAGCCAGGAGGAGCAGGAGGCTAAAGCGAGTGAGCGAAAGGGAGGGATTGTACGAGGTGCGGCGGGCGGTTTCCTCTCAGCGTCAGAAGCTTCTGTGTTTACATGGCAAACGTTGGAAGTAATTCATCGCGCGCGCGACGCCGACGGGCTGCTGCTCCTAGCCGGCTCTCATTGCAGTTAAATCCGAACCGATTCAAACGCGTTTTCCCCGCAGACTTCCCGCCGACGCGGTACGTAATTGTTGGCAGTCCCCGCCCGCTCATTTGGAACCTAATTTCATTCGCGGACGAGACGAGATTTTGGGGGATCGGTGTCGCCACGATGTTCAGGAATTTTTCCGCGAGAAAGCGGGACGAGGGGAGACCGAAAGGAGGCCAAGGGGATGGTTGCACGTTGCATGACCACCAGTGACATGAAGACCAGTGAGTTGAATTTGCCTCATTGCCCAATTGTTACCAGTTCAGGTAATTCAAACCTAATTCCATTTAGGCGCGTAAAAATTCCAATCCGGAAAGATTGTCCTGTTTTTCCTATTTTTCTCATTGATTCCGCCCTCCCCTCCTCATCCTAATACGAACGAAACAACCGGACGACATTGACACACATCGCACAGTCCCGGAACGACAACGTCGACTCGTCCCGGGGGCGAAACAAGAAGCATTAATGACGAAAAGTATTGGGCTGCTCACCATGGCGTCCTTGACGTGATCGACCGGTTGCAGCAGGACAGTGGCCGTCGCGGTGCCGAGGGCCCGATGATGCAGCGCCAGTGGATGCTGCTGCGGTGCCGCAATTGCGTTCGCGTTCGCGGCGGCCGCTGCCGCAGCGGACACAATGCTCGCGGTGCAGGTGCACGTGCAGGTGCAGGCGAAGTTGCAGCTCTGCTGGCCGAGTAGGTGACTCGAGAAGCCCGGACCGGCGGTGTGCAGCGGCGGGGGCAGGGGTACCGCACCTCCCGGCACGAACGAGTACGAATGAAAATACGTGGTGGTGGCGTTGCGACTTCCCTCAGCGGTGGTTATCTCGTGCGACGACGAATTCGTCGACGTCGAAGGCGCGATGGATTTGATGCTGTCGCCGGCGCTGCCGCTGTTGCTGTTGGTGCTGCTGCTGCTGTTGCCGCCGATACCGCGCGCGATGCCGCTTCCGCAGCTGTTGCAGCAGCTACTTTCACCAGGATTGCCGCTATTCCCGAGATGCTGACAGGTCGCCGCGACAAATAGACCACTCCGTCCCTTGAACAGGGACCCGGGTCCCGTTACGCCGTAGCCCCGCTGCTGTACCGCGTACAACCTCAGCGATCCGATGTTACTGCCAAAATTACCGGTTACTCCCGGATCGCGATGCCCGGCACCTATCACCGACCACCACAGCTTGACTCGGTTCGCTCTACCACCCTCGGATCCTTACGCACCACCCGCTACCTCGCTGCTGCTGATGATTCTGCTGGTAGTGCTGATGATGATGGCGGTGGTGGTGGTGGTGGTGGTGGTGGCGATGGTGGTTATTCGGCTGATGTCTCTTCCTTGTCTTCGGCACAGCTTTCCTGTTGCTCGCTGTCTTTCCACTTGATTCCCTCTGGGTTCGTCCTGGTGGCCTCTCCTCGGTACTCGTTCACCCTGTTGATCCTCGAGACTTTTCCCTTCGGCCTCTCGTCTCGAGCACCACGTCCACTGGCCTCTTGTCCGTATCTCTCTCTTTCCCTCTCCCTCGTCTGTTTCGACCACTTCTTCAAAGGTTTATTTTCCTTTCCCTGTGTTGATCCCCGCCGCGTAATTCGACGCCGATGGATTCGCGTTGATTGCAACTTTCGCGCCGATCGACGAGGTACTTCAGACACTTTTTGGAGGGTGATTCGGGCAGGAAGTGGTTTTCAAGAATGTGGATTCAGGGGGCGGATATGTTCGACCACTTCCCTTTGTTTTCTTGTTGTTGTTGTTTCTATCGTCTACACAGATTAAACCTGCGTGGGTTCAAGTACTCATAATACTCTAACGACAAATAGTGTGTACAAATGCTTTGATAATAACGACGAGACACGTCGGAATGATTGTCCGGTGCGAAATGAGCGGTGCGAGCCTCTTGTTTATGCTTGTTTCTCCGGCGATTAACTTTCACCAATCGCGATCACGCTCGCGGATAGGATATAATTGAAACGGCGTAGGTACAAGTAAGATATAACAATAGAGATTTTGTTTTAAATATATATATATATGTATGTGGTGTATATGTATATATATATTTGTTTGCTGCTGCCAAGTAACTATAGTAAGGAACTCGGCGTACACGAGATAATACAATATTTGTACGTACGATTGAGCGGGATTGTCGGGTCGATTGAACAACGATAACGCGCGCGTCGCCCAAGTTGGCGCGCTTCAAAACTGCTGACTTAAAAGTGATTGTCACGGGGTCCTTGGGTCCTCTGCCCGCACAAGAGAAATGCGCGCGAGGGTCGAGGGGTGAAGGCGAAACGAGTGTGTGGGGTGACACCGGCAGACGACGCGAGAGCGATGGAAAAACTACCGCGAAAGCGCGAGACTTCCGGGCGCGCAGCACACCTCTCGCCTACTGCCACGCGGTGCGTACACGTGCGAAAAAATGTTCTCTTATTAGTCACAGACACTAAAGACACATATATAAACGTGTATAGAATTTGTATCCGTGGATGCGAGAGATTGAATATCGTGGAGTTGTTTTTTTGTCCCTTGATTTTCAAGTTTACGAGGCTGGAAGAAAGTCGTGTCCGTGCACTCGCGTCTCAACAAACTAACGTTTGTTCCTCCAAATCAATTTCCACGACTTTTATCATGGACTCACGTTTACTTCCCGTGCCTTTGTGTATAGATATATCGGCGATAAATTTGATTGTTTTCACGCTATTCTTTCTTTTTTTCACTTATAGATACGACTCCTTACCTTAATATCTTTATACGTTACTTGATTTGTTTTATCTGTTTCTCTTTCCGCTTACTTATTTCCTCCTTAATTCACCGACGTACGCTTATGTTTACTTATCTTTAATAATACTTGAACGGTATATGTGTGTGTTTACGTGTGTGTGCGGGAGGGTGTTAGTCTTGGGACAAACGAGCGAGTGCGTTTAATCAGCTACGTTACGTTGAGAACAAGGGGGACGTGTTCGTCGTCACGACGTTCGACGGCTGTTTGCGAGTTTGCCCGAGGGATCGTCTCGAGGGGGTGCGGGAAGAGTAGAGCGAGGAAAGAGAGTCACGAAGAATCTTGAGTCAACTCTGCGTTCGCGTTTCTGTTTTCCGTCTCGCCTCGGAGTGGCCTTCGAATCGAGTCGTCGTTCACACACGAATAATTAATACTTTTTCTTTCCCTTCTTTCTAACGAGCTCCCCCGGTTCGGCCTCGCGACGCACCTGCTGCTCCCCGTTCGCAACGTTACAGCGATGTCTCGCCCAAATTTTCGCATTCGACGCGTCGCGACGTGAGTTTGGCGCTCTTTTCTTCGACTGGGTGAACGGTCTCCCCGCTGGGTGCTCCTCGTCGCCTATGGCCCTTCCTCCCGGTAGCCACGCGTTTGCCTCGCGATTCGAGACGATGTGGCGCGACTTCGTACGCAGCGTCGATTTTGATCGACTAGCACGCTCGCCGCCTTCTCACTACAACGAAAATTCTACCCCCGGATAAGCGGCGACGTCTCTCTTCCTTCAACCGGTGCACACGACACGCACAGTGCACCACGGGGCACGTCGGTTGGCTGCAATCAACTTATTTTTCTTCTATTTATCCCTCTGTCTCTCCCTCTCCTTGTCAACCCCTTATTTTTTTTCTCAATTTTATTGGAATTTTTTTTTTTGTTTCGCGTGTGTGTGTGCGTGTGTGCGTTTGTTGATGTTGATGACAGATGGTGGGACTCGATGCACGGCGTAGGCAGCGACAGGCGACAGGCGACAGCGACTGCAGTGAAGAGGTGGCTTGTGGCAATTGGTTGATTATGGTTATTCTTGTTGTTGTCGTGAGAGCGGTGTCTCGCGACGGAGGCGGTGACGTCGGCGGCGCGTGGTGGTGGTTTTGGTTGGCGGTGGTGGTGGTGGTGGTGGTGGTGGTGGTGGTTGCTGTGGTAGTGGTGTGCGTGTAGTAGCTTTGGTAGCGAACGGGCGGACGGTTTGGGAGAGAGATTTGAAGGTGGAACGATTAAAGAGCGTCCTACTCGATCGCCTAGCTTGACACAACTGACGCGGATCCCGCAAGCTGTGGAGCCGTGAGCCGCCGCGACCGACGAGTACGCCGCGGACACGGGTTTCAAACCCAGCGCCCCCACCCCGAGCGCTCGCGGCCAATCATCGCGAAGCCGGCGCGCGAGCTCGCCCGAGTCTGCGTCCTCTTCTCCGGCTTCTCTCGCGCTGTCACGCTCTCGTTCTCTCTCTCTCTCTCTCCCTCTCTCACCCTCGCTCCGTTCGCTCTCTGTCTCTCTCGCGAGGTTTCCTCGTTTCCCTCTCGCTCTCTCGCCCACGCTACGCGGTACACAAGGCCGACCGTGTATATTCTCCGGCTCCCTCGTACACGAACTCGGCGCGAACGCATACGCGACCGACGCGCTCTTCCTCTTTCTCGCTCCAACTGGCGCCTATATTTCTTCATACGTCGCCCCCTCCGACGAGAGAACGCAACCCCTTCTGAGCCACCGCGACTACCACCACCACCACCACCACCAGGCCGCTCTGTCTCGCTCTCTGCGCGCTTCAACCACCACGCAGCGCAACCACCTCTACCTCTCTGTGCCTGCGATGTTCGTCGCGCAATCCACCCCCCGTTCGCGCATCACCTTCCCGAGCTTGCGATTTCCTACAGCACATTTCGAACAGTACTTGGGGGTCTCTCTGACAGAGAAAACTCACTCCCTCTCTCTCTGTCTTCCTCTATGTGTGTGTATATATCACTATCTCCCTCCGTCTTTAGGTATTCACGTTTGTTCTCTCCGCTGACGATTAGCTCTAGAGAAATACAATTGGATTCTCGGTAGTGGACCGAGAAAAAAATGTGGGTGCTGCGGTTGACGAGAGAATCATTGAGATTGATAAAAAAAAATATTAGAGCCGGGACAGTTAACCGTCACGAATTTGGGTTCTTAGGTTTGTCGGATATCTCACTTGCATATCATTAAAGATATACTGACATTATTTGGGTGGCCGAAATAATTTTGCCGGAGCAACGATGCCAACGTTCCATTGACAAGTATTCAGTGTATAAATGTACAGTAACGTTAATTGAAATATGAAAAGGGAAAAAAATCCCAGGTTGGTTTCCATTGAGCACGATATAATTATTAGTTGAGAGTGCAAATTTTCGATGTCCACGGCGGGAAGCATCTAATTAGAAGAAAACGCTCGCGTTTCTCCCGATGCACCGACTCTTTTCGACGGTGAAGAAAAGCCCTGGGCTCTTTGGCACTCGACGAGGGCCGAGTCCGCGGCAAAGGAGGGAAGAACCACCGGGCGCGCGCACACACAGCGTGCGGATTCGCCGTTGCTGCTTCCTCCCCTCGAGGACCCTCGAGGAAGAAGTTCCGGGTATTCGTTCGAAGCGGAGATTGCTCGAACAAGTGAAAGGAAAGGGATTGAAGGGGGTGAAAAGGAAAGGAGGAGGGAGATAGAGAGAGAGAGAGAGAGAGAGAGAGAGAGAGAGAGAGAGAGAGAGAGAAAAGAAAGGAAAAAAAGCTCCACGAGCGTAATCACCTCGTTCCTGTTCCTTGTTCTAGGCGGCCAACCCGGACACAGGCGAGGCTCGACACAGCCAAGCCGCGACCTTCGACTCTCGATCACGCACTCACTTTCCGTCTGCTCTCCTCCTCTCGCTCGCCTCGTATCACTCAGCTCCCGCTCGCTTCCTCCTCGCGCGCCTGCCTCTCCCTCTTTTTCTCCCTCTCGGCGTCCTCGCAATTTTCAACGTTTTCCTTTTTGCCCCTAAGACTAGAGAGAGGAAATAAAACTCTGGTGAAACTACACGCGACGGGGATTAAAGGGCAGATAAAAGTTCATTTTATCTGGGGAGCGGCGAGCGCCGCGCAACGAACCGGAAGCTAGGCTGGGACTCGTAACTTGCTTAACTTCATCGAAACAAGCCCGGCGCGGTGGAAAAAAGAGGAACGAGAGGAGAGAGAGTAAAAAAAACGAAGAAAATTTTACGCCGCTGGTCCGGGGCGCAACGCGGGGGAGTAATACAACGGTGTAGATCCAACTATTCGGTAAATTCTGTAACAAGAGATTACACGCACTGACCCCGACTCGGCCGGGTTCGGACCGACACAACTTTTTCTCTCCCGGCCTTTTCGAGGCTTTAATATCAGGCGAATCATCGCGGAGGCTACGCGTGGAGGAAGATAATTGTTAAGTCGCGCAAATTATTTTGCTCGAGCGACAAATTGGTTTACCAATTTGGTTGACCCGAGCCTGTTTAACTGTGCATCCTGGCTGGGCCAACAATAGTACATTACGATACAAATGCGGAAAAACTTTTTCTGACGAGTGCTGTAATCACACAAGTCCAAAAAAGGTTTTTCGCACGAGTATCGTACGAAATTTTATTTGACAATGTCGGAAAATGCGTTTTACGTACCGAGGGACATAAATTGTTTTTCTGTCTGTGTACATAGATTCTGCGTTCTATGGAATTACACAGATTTTGATTTGCAGCCCGATGAATTTTCTAGCCCTTGTAACTTGATGTTCGTGTCGTATCGAAGACTGAAAAGTACGATCATCCCTTCGGGTGAACGATGGACCAGCTCAAGGCCCTTGGATCGTCGCTTGATGTTCTCGAACTTCTTATCTCACAGGTCGTTCGGGTAGACTTTTTTCAGAAACCTGGACTGACCCAACATTCAACAGTCTTCCGTAGCAATAACCAATAAGGCTAAGTATTAACTTTTCCAGACCGAGAAATTAAGAAGCGTCGCGCGAACGCAGAAAAAAAATTGTGTTTCGCAAATCACTCAAGTTGACTTGATCATTTGTCATAGGGAGCTGAATAATCCAGTGGTAATCCCGAAGCCCCGGGACAGCTAAATTGGGGGTTATTCTCGCTGGAAGTATTTTCCCCCTCGCGTTGAACCTCGCACGATACACGCAATAACAGCCCGGGAAACACCAGACCGACCCACACGCGCGCGCGTCCGAGTCAATCTCGATGTGTACTGTATTAGATATATAAGAAGGGACAACTGTACCGCGCTAGGCACGTGTCCCCAGCCAGCCATTCGCTTCTCCTGGCTGCGGTGCGTTTCCACAGATATCCGGAATCTCATTTCTCCCGGTGACTCCCTCGATGAACGTCCGCCCGAGCGCGCGTAACAGCGAGAGGCCTCCATATAGCGAGGGTGGAAATCCAGATAGAAATTAAATATTTCAACAATTGGTGTTGCACCCACGAGGCCCCGACCAGCAAAAAAAAAAGAGGGAGAGAAACACCATTCGGCGTAAGAAGTGCAGCAACGCGTGAGCGTTAACGCCAACCACTCTATGCCACCCACCCTCCTTTGCGAATCTCATAGAGAAAATTCGTATATGCATGATACATGATCTCGTCGAGAGCCGCAGAAACTTCAATTCGAGGCAATCCATTCGACACTCCGAGATTCGACGTCGCACGGAACCGTCGACGCGTTTCGGAAACACAAGTAAAAAAAAATACAAAGGAAAAAAACCTTATTCCTAAGCTGATCGGGTTGCCCGAATAGAGAATCACTCGAGGAGCCTGAACCTGAAACCCCTGGACGCTAATCTCACTGTGATATCGTAGCCAGAAACCTTTGCTCGTTGTCGAGTATTGTTCTCAGCCAGATATTCGCATTACTCGATTGACCTCCGCGCAGTGTCGAGGGAAAATGTGTTTGCAGACGAAGACAGGCTGGATGGAGAAGAGGTGGATCGAGAATTACTCTATGTATCCTAGCGCGGCGGTCGCTACATCTGCATTCGCCCGTTAAAGCTTACACACGTTGCAACTAAGTTAGAACTCATGTCCGTGTTTCTGTCTGTCTGCTCATCCAGCGTCGCTCCAGTATGTGGGCTATGTCCGTCGTCCCTCATACGCTCTCCCACGCACAGACACAGACAGTCACAGACAGACACGAGCCCACACGCAGACACGCGTACACAGGCCGTGACTGAGTAATGCGACAAATCCATAGTAACGAGGCTTTGCGCGTAGCAGTGGCAGCAGGCTCTGCTGAGAGAGGGAGGGAGAGATTCTCTCTGGGGAGTACGCAGGATGTAGGTAAGTAGATCTCGCCGGCAGTCGGGTTCCTATTTCTCGGTAAACGAGAGGGTGTCTCTCCCGGGGGCCTTGCCCGTTGCAACCCCGTCCGCCGTAAACGAGGATAAGGCATAGGCAAAACAGAGTGTCGGCGCGACTGCTTTAAAGGCCGTCTTCGGCTACACTTCAATCTACCAAAATTAATCAGTCACTGAAAAACTGAAACGTACGGCTACTGGCTGCTCTCGAATAAAAGACAGGAATTTCCCGTTTACCTCACGGAAATATAATAATCATTCGTTGTGTGCTTCGACCCACTCGCACGTGAGAATCGCGAGAGCGATAGCTGTAATTTTTCGATGAATCTCTTCGCCGATAATTAAACTGCTCGGCGAAGCGAATGTGCGAAAACTGGGGTGACACTAATTAGAAGCTGTCCCGGGCCGTGGCAACCGGGTAAACAGATGAGGCCATCGAGCGAGATTCCGGCTTGTCAAAAGTTTCACACTCCGAACACACGTGGCAAGAGGCCTCTCGTCCCCTACGCCACTCATTCGCAATTAGACTCACCCGATGATGCATGATGAAGTGGTGGAGAATCCAATGTTAAGTCGGTTTGCGCAATGGCGATCGCTTTAAAACGTAAATACGTCTCTACGCCTTACCTGAAACAGAAAATAATTGTACACGCTATTAGATCGCCCACCATCGAAACACGAGTGAAAATTGATTTTTTTCTTTCTGACAAACTGCCAAATTTCGCGATATTAAACAACGAACTGCTGGTTTCCCAACGGCCAATCAGAGGCCGAATATATCGACAAACATCACGAAATTTGTAATAGAGGAATCTACGGACCCTAAATTACAATTAGCGTAAACCAAATATATCACCCTACGCGTTAACAAGATTAAAAATGTCTTTCGACGGATTTCATTTCAGTGGCTCGCACGAGCTGAACCCGCGAAATATCGTGACCGGTCTTCGAGGAGAGCCGCCGCGCAAGTGAGAAAAATAATTAAATCCCGCTAATATAGGTTTAACGACGTGCTAATATCCACACACACGCGAGGGCAAATGCGCATTGGCGGGCCTCGACGGAGCGGTTCCCGCGGTGAGTGGAGCGCGCGCCAAATCGCGGGAGATCGTTAGAAAGACCGTTAATTCCGCGGTGGAGCGTCGGAGGTTCGCGTACGTCGGGCAAACGGTTTTACGCGAAGCCGCGGATGGGGCTCTGCGGTGTCGGGAGCTTCGGGAAATTACCCCCCGGGTAAGCAGTATGCAGATCGCGGAATCGCGACGCACGCGAGGGATTACGTACGGGCTTCCTTATAAGCGTCTTAACCTCCGTCTCCGTTCCCTGCCCCTTGCCCCACGCCCCACCCCCCACGCCGGGAAGGCCGACGAAATCAGTAACTCCTTATAATCCGCGCGATGGGAAATGAGGCGTAAAAGATAATGCCCAGATTAGAGATTACTTCACTTACATTCACGGCGCCTCTGATATAATGACAGTGGTTACTGATATCGTCACCTCCGACAGTAAGACAAGCTGCCCAAAACAAATGAACATTTTGAGCCACTTTGAGATGTTTTCATTAACCACTCGATTCTGGGCGATAGTTTAACCCTTCAGAGATTAAAGTAATTTTGACAAATCCCTAAATGATACATCGGTCGTTTTAAACGAGAAAATCTGTAATCTCAAGACATCCACATTGAGACACAGATAAAAGTTGGTGGAGGTGATGGATGCACACGAACTGGAGGAGGCCAGATGAGTCCATCACCGTTGTTTCGTTTAAGGGGGCCTGAACGCGATCGTAAAGCCGATCTTCGGCGGCAAAGCACAGAGCATAAACAGAATAAACAACCCCGAGCACCGGGTCGGTTGCAACGTTGGCGCGAGAGGCGGGTACGACGCGTACAACAGCCGACGAGCAGCGGCCGAGTGTGTGCAAGGCCGCGCGCTCGCAACGGTTTCTCGTTTGACCAGTATTATTAGTCCTTTAATCACCGTGCGGGCAACATGTTCGCCGACAACAAGCACCGAGCACATAACGCGCATCTTTACGAGTTTATAGCGTTAAGCGCCTGCGGAATGTTCCGCTGGAAGGGCCTGCCGGGGCGGGGGCATCTCGCGCACCGTGTATCGTCGGGCGTATACGCGCGGTATTACTCGCCGCAACAGTTCATGAGGGCATCGCGCGCGCGCCACTCCAGCACGATGTTCTCGTTAACGATAACAACACCTTCCGCCAGGTGATGTTAGACGTGCCCGCGCAGTATACCCGCCGATGCCCCCCCCTCCCTTCACCGCCGGTCCCATGTGCCATCGAAACACTTACATAAATCCTGAGTTGTGACCTCGACGCCGATACCGCGAAAGTGTAATCGGGATTAGGACGACCAACGAGGAACATCGGGTCAAAGCTCCGAATTCTCGTCAAGCGGGAAAAATAGTTTCTTGATCGAGACTGCCGAGTGAAAGTGAAAGTTCTATGTAGCCGATTAATTTGTTAGCCCTGTCAAGATATTTGGGGGGGGATCCAATCAATTGGTTAATTAGTTCAAGTTGGTGAGCCAAGTTTTATCGGTTGCCTCAGCCGAAAAATGGTAAGCTCCATCAATCATTGACCGACTGTTTTTGGGGCACTCAATTACTGAACCAGACAAAAGTAGTGACTCAGCAGTCAGCAGGCCTGATTTTGTTGACAACGAGGATAAAGAAGTAAACGAAAGCGAAGGTATCAACGAAATTGTGGGACGTATCCGCGGAAACAGGTGGCGCGAATTTTGCGCAAATTCGGTGCAGGTGCCATCGTCGCCATGTATATAATGCTGTGTACACAGCGCCCAGTGTACCGGCTACAAAGCCGGCGCAGAGTGCCGAGCTGCAACGGACGGGCGGTTGGCATAACCGATTTGCGCCCACCGCGTATAAACGGATGACCGCAATAATGATTCGTTCAAACAAAATTATGCACGCACGATCCCCGCGCGCTCCGAGCTCGGCGAGCGACTGTCTCGCGTCGCGGCGAGAGCGGCAGCAGTAGCCTCGACGCTCCTCCCGTTCCGCGGGCTTCGGTAACTGAATTCAAATTCCCGTCCTATTTAGGCGGCTATGCAGAACAACGCGCGCGCCCGGGACCGTCAGATTGATGGACGAGGCCCCAACCCCGGAACGCAGATGAAACGACGCCACACCGAGCGCAGTGGATCCACTGTATCCAAAGATCTGACTCAAATGTATTGCTCGACTGTGAGGCAAATTCAAAGATAATCTACCGATCACGACCCTTTCGTTCGGGGAACACGAAAAAATGTTCTTTCTGGAGAGCTGATTGATTAGTGCGTCAGAACTCTCAGAAAAACTTTTTTTTTTAACTAAGCAAGAAGGAAAAACAGCGTTTTCAGGGATAGATGATACGACCTGCGTATAATAGTGGAGATCAAAGATCCAAACCTTGCAAAAACGATTTCAACATTCACTATTTTGGGGTTTTCACCGGCAGACATTTAATGTATCTCGAAGGTACGCTCTATATATCACGTCGATTTTTCGGTGCGATTTGTAAAGCACTCGATATGCTTCCGGAGGCGAGTCACCTGGCCGCGAGGGACGGAGAAGCGGTCTTTGGCTACGAAACTGCGATATTGGGCAGAGGGAGTACAAAAAAGATGGAGGTATTGAGGAGCCGGAGAAAAGGGAGGAAAAGCGTGTGTGGATAATGCATCACTGCGAGCAATTCGCGTTTATCGATTCAACAACCAACGCATCATGTGGAGCTCGTTTTTTTTTTGCTTCCTCTTGCTTTGCCTCCCAGAGGTGCTACAGTCTAGATACAGCCTGATAAATGCACCATAATAAAAAGCGACGGTGTCAAGGAGCCGGGCACCCTTCGACGACGGCGGCACCGAGAAGGGTGGAGATGCCGAGAGCACGTGGAGGGCTCTTTTCTAAAGACCTTCAAAAGCAAAGACGACGACGTCGCTTTTCCTCTCCTCACTCCACTCGAGTTCTATTTGTTTGGGCAACTTTGCATGACTTGGCGAAAAAAATGGATATACGCACGTGAGGCAATCAGCACGTGACTCGGCCGTTGCCACCCGGTTCGCGCGGACGTTTATCGCAATCCCCAAGATAATTCCCGCTAATACATCGAAAGAACATATATTTCCGAATAACATCCGATTCGTTGTCACGCCTCGTCTAACAGATTCATTGTATCCTCTGAATCTGACGGCAAAAAGACACTGTCATTTTCGTTCAATTTTTACCTCGATCTTCGCTTTCCGATGATTCATTTGGGAAACGCGAATACAACGAAACAAGACCAAAAAAAGATTGTCGGTGGTACACGAGACCCGATGATTTAACTGTGAGCTACGGGACAAGTCCAGTTTGATTCCAGCTGCGAAACTCGGAGCCGGCGATAAATTCCACTTATTCGCCACCTCCGCTCACATGTCGCTTCAGACCCCGAGACCCATAGCTCACGATGCCAATAGACAGGTTGTTCGAGATAATAGGGTTTGATACAGTGCCGCAAGGATTCGCACCTAAGCGACTGTTTTCCCTTCCACACTACGAGGAGAAGACGGGAGACCCAGAATACTAGAGAAAATAGTCGGTACCCCACGAGCAGACCTTTTCTAAATTCTGGTGTCATTCTAAATGTATAAAAAAACAAAATGATTTATCTCCTGCAACCGCGAATTATTTCAAATATACCTAATAAATCTCGACGTCACAAAACAATTAGACGAAAAATAGGCGAAACAGACTGCAGGAACATCGCAGACAGATTGTCCCAGTGTAATTCTCTGTACACAGACTGCAACGCTCGAATTCCAGATGAACGTTGGCCCGAATCTCTGTTCCCCGGCTCTTTCCCGGCGCTGCTAACAATCCCGCCAACAAAATACACACGAATCATCCGGGTCCGTCATCAACTCTGCCGCGCGGCTCCGATCGTCGCTTTTACAGCTACCGACGCGCCTAATTCTACCGTGTGTACGAGAGTGGCGAATCCAGCGTTTCGGAAACGCAATAGTTCGAACTCCCGGAGGCTTTCAAACCGCGCAGCCGACTCGGGCCTCCTCATCTGTATCGTTTGTTCGCGCGTCGCTTGTTCCTATGTGCCCGCGTGGAAGGGAAAACCCGGGATCCCTCTCTACCCGCTCCGCTCATTCATCTTCCCTGATGCCGTTCGGCCTGGTTCCGCGCTCAATCATCAACTTGGTTGCGACCCCACGGAGCTCAAGTCTGTATATTATTTCACGCAATTTTAATGACTGCATACAAATAAATCGCAAAAATAGTGGAGGCCGCGCTACGATCTTGTTGCAGGCGGAAAGCCTCGATAGGTGTCAGCACACATATTTGCCTTTGTAGGTCAAAACCCGGGCAGGTTCCGCTGTTTGCCGATTCACACATTCGCGTCGTCTCGTATTTACAGCGCAGATGTGTCCCAAGCCTTAAACCCCTTTCCTTTCCGTCCTCCCTCTTTCTCTCTTAACCTCTCGAACATTCAGAGGCCCCGCACCGTGAAGAATTCCTCACGGGGCATTCGAGAACCTGGAAGGATACGCGACGAGCGGCGACCCACGAGTCCGGAAGAGTTATGGCCGCGGAAGAGATTTCCTCTCGCCTTCTTGGCGCGCGCACCTTCCACCGCTTGAATACGACCCCGGACGATGGAGACGTTGGGCATCTACGGCGACATCTGAAGTTTCTCCTGCTCCAGCGACCCCGTGACTTGGGAGGGGGATGAAAAAAGGACGAAAAAGGCAGCCGCGACAGCTCGGAATCGTACGAGTCCGGAAAGACATTGAACGTTCGAAAATCCATGGACGTTGTTGACGGCAAAACGTAAAATTGTCGAACTTCTATTTATGTTGCAATAAAATCACGAGCCAATCTCGATTCAGTTTTCCCAGCCCTGTTGCTCATTACACACAAAGTTGTTCCATAGTATTTTTTTTATGTCCTGAATCCTAATTTTATTCCTTCTCACAGCTGCCCCGAACGAATCGTCGAGGAATATCCTCGATTTAATTAATTTTCTCTCTTCTTCGATGCAAAACGAGTGCGGATATTGGACGGTGAAGCATTGGTGAAGCGACGGTAACGACGCGCGTGAGGCTCCGGGGTCCGGAGGATCGATCCTGTCCTGTCTTATTTCTCTTGTGTAAACACAGATTAGTACGTAAATCTTGGGGCATCATCGATCCGCGGGGGCGTCAGAGCGAACGAACAACGAGACGACGACGAGGACGAGGGGAACGAGAAAGAGCGCGAGGGGATCTTTGAATTTTCGTGCTTCCCCGGGACCGGCGAGGTCGGTTGGCTCTCGGATTTCAGGGGTTGCCGCGAGGATCGGAATCCCCCGCTGCAGACAGGGCGAGATCCTCCGTTCGACGGAGATCCGCCGGAAGACCTCGACGGGCGCTAACCGATGTTGGATCCCAGCGCGTTTGCTTAATTCACCTCCAACCCTTCACCCCCCGTGGTTCCCCCTTTCCGCTAAGCAGACGAACGAATTAAAAATTCAATTTACCCTTAACCCGGGAGCCGGTTCCGCTCACCGCTAATTCATGCACGCGAGACGGCGCCCCGGGAACGACGCAGGCGTTAAGTGTCGCGTCGTCGACGCTACAATTGGATGCTCAAACAGCGGGGAAATCAATTAAGATGGGCTCGACCATCGGGCGACATCGAATCACTGATAACTTGCGCCCGGGGCGAGGGAAGGTAGTGAGAAGGGAAGAGGGGGAGAGAGCGAGGACTAAAGGCGGAAAATTCATCCCCCAAATAACAGCAATTTCCCAATCGGACTCTTCGCGCCCCTCGTCACCCGTCGGAGCGTCGAAGCCGTTGCATTCCTCGGTCACTCGAATCTCGATTCGTTGCAGACTTTTTATTTTTCTCTTTCATTTTCCTCTTTCGATGCAACCAAATTCACAGCCAAATAGCTTCGTTCCGTGTAACCAGAACGAAGCAAGAAATACCTGGTGCATCCCGCGCCAGATTCGAATCTCGGTGAGAGAAAATCCGGGAAAGGGAGGGGGGGGGGGGGCAGCGAGAGAGGGGTTTGCGAATCCGCGGAATGTCGGATACGCCCGGGAAACCGGAGGGAAACGCGATTCGCATCCAAAAAAAAAACGAGTGGCGAAGAAAAAATGTGAAACTGCTGAGGACCGCGTTGCGGCGTTGGGGATGGGCACAATGGGCTGTCCATGGGGTTAGGAGTGGAATGGAAAAAGAGCGGGGAAAAAAACAGCTACGAAAGGCGAAGAAACGAGTGACGCGAGGAGACGATCGGCGTGGGCAGGGCGAGCGAGCGCGTTGAGGAAGATATTTTTATTACGCTTCCATAAAAATTCTTGGTCTAATAGCTGGTATAGCGACGAGATAAACCCCCGAGTCCCCAGACCCGAGCGACGTCAGACGCGACTCCCGAGGATCGAGAATGAGAGTGGGACAACAACAACAAAAAGGCAGGTCCGGTCCGAGAGGAAGAGAAAAAGGACGCGGAAGAGAAAAAAAGGCGGAGCGAGAGAGAGAGACAGGGAAGACGGACGCCAAGAAGAAGATGAAGAAGAAGAAGAAGAACGAGGTGAACGAAAATGGAGCAGCGCGCGTTCGCCGCCCCCTGCGCCGTCGGGAACAGCGACACGGCGCAACCCAAGCACCAGCGCACCACCCATTGGCGAGCATCACCGGCAGCATTACCAACCTCCAAATCCAATAAGCCCGGAGCCGATTAAATTTATGAAGTGAAAAAGGTATATGAAAAGGCTCGAGTCATTGAAGACCCGGGAGCCAATCCATCCACCCTCCCTCCCCCTCCCGCGCACCCTTCAACGTGCGGCGCTACGCCGTTCCACTATTAACCACCCCCTCAGGCTCAACCTCAGCATGTCGCCAGCGTACTGGGGCGCTTTGAAGAATGACGCTCAAATAAAAAAAGGAAGAATTTATAGAAAATTGTTTTTTGCCACAACCGAGATTCATCTCGGTCACTCTTGACTCGTGGAAGAGGCGAATATCGTCGGGTGAATAGCGCTTCGCGCGCGACGCGAGGCCATTTTCGTGGCACAAGCTGAATATACAGCAAAAAAAAAGGATTTCCTATATTTAATTTGTGATACTCGAAAAAAGGAGTAAAAATGAATAATTATCGAAAAATGTAGTCTAATGAGGAAAAAACATTGACGACAAAGGACCGGCGGGGAGAGTCATAAAAGAGCAGAAAGGGCCGGGCACAAGGCACGGCGCGTATAGCGAAAGGTAATCCGAATCCAATGCGACAGGTTTAGGGACGCCGGGGCGAAATTACGTACAATGAAATCACCTGCACGCGTTGCGCCGCCGCCACTGCCACCCCCGACGGTTCAATCGCATCCCTAATGAGCGCCAGACAATTAAGTAAGCGGACAAGCAAACGACGAACATGACACCGACTCGTGCGCCGAGCGACGGAGGAGGGACGGCGGCGTGGTGCGCGTGGGGTGAACGCGAGGTTGCTGTTTCGTCGTGCAACCCGGCGCGCTCTCAGCGCCCGTAGCTTTTTTACGTTTAACTACGTTACAGGATCAAATTACCAACAATTATACGTCTCTAAACGAATTGTTTGTTTCGCCCGAGCAGCAGGCTCTTTCATGGACGTGATTCGCGCCCGAAGCAGTCGGCATAAGCCGGATACATACGCAAAACGCGACAGAGGGAAATCGCCAAAAATGACACGGGTTAGTCGAAAATCTGAAAACGAAGCATTACCAAAAATTCCAAATTTGCTGATCGATTAGCTATAACACTAAAATAATGTTTCAACATTCCCTCGTATTTCCATCGAAAAAATAGGAGCACGTTTGGGTGACTGATTATTATTTCATTGGGCTAGAAAAAAATTGCCCAATTTCATTTTTTTCCGAATACGAGAGAAAACCCTCTCGATCCCCGAAAAAAAAATGTCGTTCTACGCCCGCTACCCCATTACAATCTCGTGTGTCGCGTGCCTAAGTGGATTGTAATACGTCGAGCGAGAGGCAAAGTCGAAAAAAATGCATTCCACGGTCACCCCCGGTATAATACACACCGCGTTGTGTACGACGATGTAGTATTCCTGCGACTTCCTGCGACTTCCACGCAGTTGACGAGCACGAAGTGGGGATGGAAAAGCACGCTGGTCGAGGCGGCCGCGACGAGAGCCGCAGGTACCGTGCGTGCGCCAAAAGGTCACGCGATGGGCGTATTAAAACTTTTCCATTTCCGGTAATGCGAATCCGAATGCGCATTAGGCCGCGTTACGTGGCCTCGTGGTGGTTGCCACGAATGTTCGTGTAACTTCGTGACACACAGACGCAAAGATTTTCCTGGCTCTCACTCGGCTGTTCTCGATTTCGGCGGTACGTCTGCTTTTTCCCCTCCCCCTCGCCCTGTTATACCGACGTGACGTGTAATATGCGCGCCCGGGTCTCTCCCATGAGAATCCGAGCGCGCGCCTTCGCCTCGCGATGGCACGTGCCGCACTAAAGTAACGGGAAGACTCAATTTTCCATTTGGCAAAAGCCGCGCGCGCCGCGTGCTCGTCATACGCGGACAACTCGAAACCCCGTTCGTACCGGCCCGAGCGGACCCCCGGCAAATACCCGTTTCCACGGTCTCGCCCCGCTTGGTGTTGGCTTAACTGGCAATTGAACCGCCGCCGCCGCGTAGGTGGAAACACACGCCGAGACTCGTACCGTCTAACATTCTCGCGCGATGGAAAGAGCATCGCGCGAGCGCGTGCCAGATCGAGATAGTCCCGGAGATATTAAGAAACGAGCCTAGGAAACTCGCAGTCTCGTATCATACACTTTAGCCACCCCCTCCCCGAGCCCACGACTCAGTCCGGACTCGCTCGGGTCACGTACGAGTCCTGGCGCACCGGGGAAAAGGATAATATAAACGTTATTCGCCCGGAAGATTGCGAATCCCGAGATAATATCAGACTTTTAGCGAAATTTCGCGCCGAAGAAAACGCTGCGATTCGAGACGAAATTTTTAGCGCCCGGACACCGAAAAATGCATAATATTTTTCGTTTTGGAGAGAAGATAAAGTACCCTTAAATTGAAGAAAAAAAACGGTTCTCCCTTTCGACTCCAATTTCCCTCGGCTCCAGATTCCACGGCTCATTATCGTTGTCGAGGCAAACCCCGGGTGTTTTTAGCGTTTACGTAGCTCCGGGCGGGGGAGAGGCCGCGGGGGATGACACAGGGGGAGACGTTAGTCGTCCAATATCGGAATACGCACATCTTGTTCCTCTCGTAACGAGAAGTTTCCACGGTGCAGCGGGGAGTACTCGCGAGACAAGCGACAATTTTGTCACTTTAACGCCTATCAAGTTGGCGAGTGCGAGCGAGTGTTGGACGCCTCGTGCGCCACGGGGGGACAGAGCGAGTGCGCGAGCGTCGCCGTTCCGGTCATATAACTTTGTCGCGGATCCCTTCTCGGCGCCGCTGCTCGGTGTGCCTCTCGCAGAGCTAGAGTGGAGTCTTCCGTCGTTGCTCCGTCGTTGCTCCGTCGTCGTTTCTCCTCGTCTCCTCCTCGTCGTCGTCGTCGTCGTCGTCGTCGCGCTCGGTGCCTTCGTCCCGCGTCGGCGAAAGATCGTTCGAGCTTCAGCGCTTCCGCGGGAAACTTTGGAGCTTTGGAGCTTGGGCTCGAATGTTCATGATGCAGAGAGAACGAGCAGCAGGTAGGAGGGATGAGGAAAAGGAGGAGAAGGAGGAGGGGCGACGGGACGAGAAGAGGAGCGACGGAGAGACGGAGAAAGGTAACGACGAGGGAGAAGGCAAAACGAGCGTCGCGGCAAGAAGGTGGCTGGCAGGCTGGCTGCTCTGCCGGGGATAGAGAATAGTTTTGGAATTTCGTCGAGGTGTATTGGAATTTCGTTGGGAAGAACGTTGACGCGAGAGACGCCACCGCGCCGCTGTCCTCGTCGCTCAACGCGCAGAATTCTCCTGCAGCTTCTCTCGCGGTGCTGACGCGGTGTGAGCTTTCTCGGTGGCCGCGCGGTACACACACACACGCACACGCACACACACACATACACTACCCGTCATTTTCTCTTCCCGTTGTTCGCGCAGTCGTCTCCGTTCCGCGGGACTTTCAACGACTCTGCCTGTCGGGACACCCGGGGAGCGCGTTGCGAGAGGCCCGAACTTCGTTGCTGCGTTGGGAATCTCTCGTTGAGGCGCTTAATCGCCGGGGATCTGGCGTTGCGACTGCCGCGGATACCCGCCGCCACCCGCGTAGACAGGCAATGTTTGTTTAGGCGGTTCGACAGGACATTTAAACGTCCCCCCCCCCCCCCCCTCCCTCCTCCTCTATCTCCTCCCCGAGTGAGAACAGGACTGTGAAACGGTTGCTGGATGATACGAAAAAAACGGGCTAAAGGCAAATTCGATTTATCGAATTTGTCAATTTTTGGTAAAAATAATATCCCGCAAAGCGGCGTTGCGTTATTTGGTAATTTTTATCCGGATCCTCAACCTCATCGTGGCATCAATTTCACAAGGGTATCAATTGTTCGATGGGGCAAAATCCACAGGTCCAATCCGTAATCGCGCGCGCGGCCCTCGCAACGAGCGATCGCAATGCGCGCGCGACCGATCTCTTTTTGTCCGGACTACGTAATCGCTTCCAACATCATCAGCCCCGGAAATCACGAATTTTCCATACACCAAATGGTCGCCGGGATACACTGTGACAGCAATATCTGCGGGTCTCCTGTCGTCGGTTGGCATGCAACTCGATCTCTCTCGTTTTCTCTGCTGTGCAGAGGGGGAAGAAGAGAGAGAGCGATATACAGAGCACTCGGCAAACACATCCCATATCCATGGAAATCACAAATATCGCTCTCCCGTTTTACGGCTGCGGTGCCTGGCAGCGACCGCACTCGCGGGGGATGTGTAATTAAAAAGCTGCATGCATTTAAAAGGTCGGGCCTGGGGGACAGGGACGAGTGAAAGAGACGTGTTATAGCATTGTAAACTCTGGTGGTGGTGGTGACGGTGATGGTGGTGGTGGTGGTGGTGGTGTCGAACCGGGCGATTTCCAGGAGATTTTGTACGACCTCGAGGTGGTTGCAGCTCCACAAACCATCGCAACCATGAAAATCCAGGGATGAAATATAAGCAGTCCAAGTTGGAGAAACCGTGCGCATTTTTAGTGTGGGCTACCAACCCGTCCACTCCTCAGCAGTAGGACGAGGAGGGGAGGAGCAGACACGAAGAACGCCAGGGGTTATCGTGGAAAGGCAAAGGACGCGGTAACGCAATGTTTTTGTTTTTCTTCTTTTCCGCCCCGCATGACGTTCCGATGTCTAGGCTGGCTCGGTTCAGACTGACTTGGAGGCCTCTCACGCCGCGCGAGGGTTCCACGCGCGCGCGTTGCAGCGAGAGCGCGCGCGGCGCACGAGGACGCGCACGGGGCTGTCGTGCAAACAAAGCAGAAAGCTCCTATGTACAAAACGCGGTCTGCTGAAAGTGCTGTGAAACTCTAACAATGGTTATTGTTTTAGTCCACGAGCGCGCCTCCTCGAATCTCCCCCTCTCTCTCTCCCTGTCCCTCCATCCGCCGAGCATTGCGTCGTTCCTCCCTTCCACCCTCCTCCCCCTCGCCCGCCACGCCGCTCGTTACCCTGTAACTGTGCTAATAAAATAGCACCAGAATGCGACCCCCAGCGCATAAAAACTCTTAGCTATAGGCCACGCAACGAAAGGCGCTGCAGTGGCCGGGACATTCGCCGGGGGGGGGGGGGCTCTCCCCGATCGTGTATTCCACTCTTACGTCTCTCCCGCGCGCGAACGTCCGAGCACAGATGCGTTTTGTTCGCGTTGCTTTGTTTCGACTCTTTCTCCTCGCGTTTGCCGGAGGAGAAATTGCAGAACAGCGGAACCGTGGAAAGAGGAGAATGAGAGAATATGAGAAATTCTCGTCTTTTGCAAAAAAATGACGATTGAAAGCTGTGTTTGCTAAAACTGGGACCTGAAGTGGACGGCAGGCTTGTCCCGGATAATTGGGAGGTGCGCTGCCGCACGTGGAAGGTATAACGATGCGAAGGAGAAAATTTCGCGAGGAGGAGGAAGAGGAGGAGGAGAGGTGAAGAGACGGTGAAGAAGAGCGAAAGGAGCGGCGTAGGAAGTTTCCTGAAGTGCACCTCATTTTTCCATCGTAATAAGGGAGTCACTCAAAGCTTATAAACTGAATATTATTGAGATACGGGGCGAGCCCGCGCGCGCGCGACGCCTGAGAGGAGAGCCGCGCCGTGACAGTGAGCGATGAGTTTAAAAGAAAGGAAAGCAACGCGCGGCGAGCGGTATACACGACGGACGCGGAAAAACGGAAGGGGAAGGTTCGAGGTAACCCGAGGAGCCGATTTTCTATTAAACGCCGATTTATTTATGGAATATCTAATGCCCCCCCGCGCGTATCGGTGGAACAGTCGGGCGGAAGAGAAACGAGGGGAAAAAAACGAATTCAATTGAACATCGCCGGCTTCACCGATACCTCAGACGAACCCGTAACACATCGAGTCTCGCACTCGTCGGGCGCACTTTGGTCGAAGTCCGCTCCGGTGGCTTTCGACGACAACGAGCGACTGTCCTCATTCGTATAGCTGCTAATTCAGTGTCAAGCAGCGCGGGTTTTGCCGCTGCACCGACGATCAACGAGCCGAGGACACCACCGATGTGCTTCGGGGTGTGCAACCGATGCCGCGCACGGACGGAAGGCACACGACCACGAAAACAAGTGACGACGACCACGTGGAAACAATATTGGCCATTGTCCAGGTCCCATTTCGACGACAATCTGTACGACAGGCCGTGTGCCGCCGCCGGCGGCCACTGCGATGAGCGAAGGACCACCGGCCACTTGTCCTCTCGCCCTTCCCCCCGGCGTCGATACCTCGTGAGGACGGTGTCGGTTGGCGAACGGTTGCCTGGACGACGTGTCCGGTCCTAATTCCTCTGTTTGTGTATGCAAACGGGGGCTCCGAGAACTCCGCTGCGGATGGGATTGGCGGACTATGGACCGGAGCCAGATCGCCCGTGCCGCCGGGTTTACCGGCTCTCCGGTACAACAGACATACACACGGACGCGCGCACGAAGTACATCGGGCGCTTCCAGTCCGTACTCCGGTGAGAAGGGAGAATAAGAGACGTCCGAAGACGGAGTCAGAACTTTCGAGACCAAAACGGATCGGAGCTTCATCTTTTTTTTTTTCATCCTTCTTCTTCTCTCAACTCGTCGATATTCGTCCCGCAGTGCGTTAAGTCCTGGAAAATTGATGAATTATTATCATCTATCCTTGAGGCATGAAAAACGAAAGTGTTTCCTTATTGTTGTTTCTTTTCTCCAATTTTTGGGTTCGACGTTGTGCATGGCCGTGTGATTTACATTTGTTGGTACCGAACGCTTTACGACACCCGAGGGGTCTCAATGCTTTGGCGCATTACATACATTCGGGTGAATGTAAGCGAAGGGGAGGAGAGAGTGAGAGTAGAGGGGTGAGGTCAGTGGTTACGACGCGACGCCTAGGGGATGCCTACGCTTGTCCGTGGGCAGAATTGGCGCAAGAGCAACAGCAGCATCGGCGTCATCGGGGCTCGACGCGCGCTCTCCATTAATTCAAAGAAAATATTCGAGGTCCGGCCAACGCGCGGCATCTGCAACTCAACCCCCGAGGGCTCTTTCTCGCCGCGAACCAAAACACCCCAGGACACCACGCGGGGGAGAGGGAGTACACGCGGCGTTCGCGTAAAACTGTATTTTCAGAGCGATTGCCCTCGCTCGACCCGCTCTCTCGCCCACGGTCATCCGTAACCAGTTACGGCCATGGGCGGGGTGCACACATTAACTGTCGCCATTACCTCCGGGCAGAGGGAAACAGCGCGCGAGAAACGCTTTTTCATTGGCCAAATTATTTTATCAGTCGCCTATGGCTTTCACCGAAAAAAAAAAGGAAAAAAAAAAATATTTACGCGTATGCGGAGCCGTTCGGTTTCCACGTATTTTTATCAATCAACGCCGGTGGCAGTCGTAAAATGGCACAATCGAAGGGTTTTTCATGGGGCTGAATGATCGTCGTAAAATAAATAAAAATAACGCCACACGATCCATTCCGTATTGAATAATGTGTAGAATGTACGAATATGCGCGAGAGAAATATATTTGTTCTGAAATTAAGTCGTATGAATTTTTGTCAATATCAAATTTACGATCACAACCTGTAGTCGAGAATCGTGTAAAACCTGTGGTCTCATTGGTGGATATCGAGAAGGTAAATACTTGGCGTGCTTTTTGGAGCCGCTCGAACTGGGCAAAAAAAGCTGGGGAAGCTGGGTTCCTAGGGGGTTAGAAGGGCATGTTTCGTGAAATACGAGGAGTGCCGAATTATTAATGGAGAAACACAACGGAACCATCGGAGGTGGTTTGCCCGACGGGGTCAAAGGACACCCATTTTTCGTAGATGAGCACAGGAGCTGTGTTAGTAACGGTGAGTCGAAACAGGAGTAACGCCGGAGGGATGAATCCGGGGGCGGACGGGGAGGGGGAGGCCTTTCGATATGTTGCTCGACCGTCGGTCGGTGTAGCAGTCATCAGCGGGAAATTCGAGAACTCGCCGTGTGGCTCAGGTTGGCCGGTAACATCAATACGCGAGACTGGAGAGGCAGCGCGCAAATTTGGAAATCTGAGCACTACGAGAGATGCAAATAAAACGAAAACGGACGGACCTCGGAGGTTGCATATAACGGGTATCCTGAAATACCTGTAGACTGACCTCTCGGCCAGAGGGAATTTCTGCGCGCAGGCTCGAACTTTGGGGTGAAGCGAGCGAAGGTTACCCGAAACGTCTCGACCTTGGAGGAAACTGGATAGTTGGATGAAGAATCTGTTCATGTAAATCAAAGCAAAACGTGAGAAATTATAATGCCTCGAGAGAATCATTCGTAGAGGTCTGGAAAAATTATAAATACTCGACGCGGAATAGCTCGTACACCGAGGGTGGTAGCTCGCGCAAGATCATTAGGAGTCTGTTTTTCCGGCGTTACACGTCGCTGTTGTATCCACCGTCGCCCAACCGTTTGTCTCGTGTTTCCTTTTTCCGTCGCTTCCTCTTTACTTTTTAGTGAATGAAAAATTGAAAAAAGTTGGGGAAAAAAAGCACCGACACGACCCCGTGTTTGTCGGAGGTTGACGTTTCTCGTAGAACGTCATCCGTTACTCCGCTACTTAACCGCTCGCCTGTGCTGGGGTAGAGTCGGGGAATTTCTGCATTTTTTAGCCTCTAAACGCTTTATAATAAGTTCCGTGGGGGGAGTGAAAGCGGAAGGTAAGGTGCAACTCGAGATAGCGGGCGACGCTCGGGAGGAGGAGAAAGAAGAAGGAAGCGAAGCTCAAGCAGCGAGGGAGACTATTGTACAAGGCGATCACGGTAATGGCTTTTCCGCCGCAACAGCGAGCACCCCCGACGAGTCTCCGCGCATTATGTGCCAAAGTCGAGACCCTCGGTGCGCGCGCGTTCACATCCACATACGTGTCTCGATTACTTTTGTCCGTCTGGCACTAAAAATTCTATCGCTCTACGTGAGCGAAGACGCGAGACCGACACTGGGGCTCTGTTCGTACAAAAGAACATTGCAAATCCTCTATTTTTTTCATAATCGACCCCAACGAAATATTTCTCAAAAACTAAAATTGCCCCGTGCTACACGTAGAGGAAAAAATGTGCCATAAAGTATTTGTTCCACTGTCGTAAATGCTGAGAATGTTTGGATGGATCTTCCAGATCAGTCGCCAGAAATACATTGATTCGAGGTACAAACATGGTTGTGGTTGAATAAAAAAAAATTGGTTACCAATACCAGGACTCTTCTCTCCGCGGCGCAAATATTGCGAAACCGCGAAAGTGTTTGCATTCCCGAAAAATAACGAACGAACAATCGTCAACCGATAAAGTGTATAACAGCATTTTTCGTCGAATTCTCCCGTCCCCAGACCAGCAAAGTAAGACCGCCGCGGCACTTGTAATTGTTATACAGAGTGAGGAGTTATTATTTCTGATTAATCTCCCTCGTTTCGTGGAAACGAACGCGCGCGCGGAGTATGACCATTCCCGGCTGTGTTCGAAACCCAACCCACCACCGTCCCATTCTCCCCCCGAGGGGGAATTGTATCGCTGCTCATTTTTGTATAATAAACAAACAAGCAGAAGTTTCACCGTGGAAAAAGGAAGGTTGCCGCTGCTGCCGTAGTCAGTAGGTGAAATGCGATGCCCGCGAGCGTCGGTGGATAGACGAGGGGGAGAGGGCTGGAGGGGGGAGGAAAGGGGAAGGAACCGTTGTCGGGGAAGGTGGGTGCTGTTACGTTCTGGGATATGTATAACGGTATTTTTATCAGCGAGGCCAGGGGGAAAGGGTGACCGAGGCTGGACAGGGCGGGGGGGGGGGGGGGGGGGGGGTATGAACGTGGAAGGGGTCCGGGGGCGCCGGAAGGGATGAAAATGCGCTCGCGCACGGCGAAGCGCGCGGTAAACGCGAGGGAGCCGGGCAGAAGAGCCCGGTGATTCGGGAAAACAGCGCGGATGGAGGGGAAAGAGGGAGAGACGACGCTGAGCCCACCAACTCCCCAGTGTTTAATCGCGTTTCGCGAGTCCATTGGCATTCCGCCAACCTCCGGGCGCTGCTCGTCCACGAGGCGCTCGGCAGTCGGAGCGAGAGGCTGCGAAAATTTTCAACGGATTCGAGGAAGATCGATGCACCGGAACGCATAGCCATCAACTCTCCCCCTCCCCCCTTGGTTCCACCGCCCTTCAGTCCCCTCCCCACCCACCCTCCTCCATGGTGCCCTCCGTCAACTCGCATTCATACCGGACAAGCGCCTCTCTGTCTATATATTCTATTACACGCCAGTTCGCTGTGCGCGTACGTGAATATTGACCGTGCAAGGGTGTGTTGGTCCGTTATTTACGCCATTGTGTTGATTAACGGACGATCGAAGTCCCCTCCATATCCCCTCCTCCCATCCTGGGCCGCTTTCTGGTTGACTCGATCGAAGAATCGAGCCGAGTGACCTTAAGAGATGACTTAGTCTCGAATGCACTTTTTCCCCCCTCCTTCCCACCTCCCCCCCCGATAATTCCAAGACTCTCCGGGGACTCTCGCGATCCGCAAATTTATCGCTTTCGCCGTCGAGCACGCGGTCGCTAGCTGCTGCTCTGCAGCGAATCATAATAATAATTGGACGAGCGAGGATCTGTCTTTCGATCCGTCTCGATCCGCGATTATCTGAAACAGAGGGTGAAAATCGGATTATCCAGTGCGCAATGAAAAAGTGTATTCGATGGTTACGACCGGGATGTTCGTTCGTCACACATTCACACACACGCACGCAGCCTGCGCGGCGTCTTTTCTTGTCGTATATCACGATGTTTCAGTCTCGACCTGCGGTTTTTGCCTCTCTCGCCTCCCTGGCTTTTATTGTTCTTCCATTTCGGGTAATATATCTTTTCGAAGTTTTCTGCTGCTTGCGCTGCATCGCGATTATTGCGCCGGAGATTGAAAGAGGAAGATCGTCAAGGACTCCTGGGGGGAGGGGGGACGCGGAGAAGCGCGTTGTCGTAAACGTCTTCGTAAATAATAAGGAGATGCGAAAGGGGTCGTTGGGAAATCGCAACTCGGGAAATGCACGAAGAATTATTTTACTAGAGAGATGAGGAGGGAGGGGGGGGGGGGGGGGGAATCAACTTCTTGTGCAACGAATGTCCGACTTCAACCACCGTCTGGCTGTACACTCTGGAGCTGTTTAATCAGTGAAATCAACGCGAACACGGGACGGGTGTGTAATGCGACAAAACGATAAAAATGAGGCTGAAAAGCGGAGGAATGAATGGATCACGTCCAGGACTCTGGAGAGCGTTTAAAATAAATATTATCCAGCGTAAAAAAGATATTACACGTAGATATATGGGGCATTCCATTGCGTTTCGACCTGGGTTGGCCCTCGACCTTCCGGCTCGTAATTTTTTGTTGGATAGTTTAAAACCTCAAGATTTTTTTGTTTATATATAAAGTAGCCGGACGTCTCACACGTCGCTCGTGTATATCGTCGGTATTATCCAAATGATTTTTTTTGTCGTTGTTGTTGCTGCTGGTACGTGTTGTATGTGGACTCACCTTGATTCCTAGAGTTGGGGCGAGCATCCCGTAGTCGTGAAGAGTAGACAGCATAACGGGGGGTAGATTGGCCATCATCATTCTGTCTGGGCTTTCACTTCCCTCGCTCTCGCTCATACACACAATTTAATCAACAATAAGGATTTACTTGACCTACCTGCAACACAAAAGGAAAGAAAATGTAAACATTTTTTTTTAACGATTCGGTTTTTTGGGTCGAATATTTGCCAATTTTTGTTGTTTTTTTTTTGTTTTTTTTTTTTTTTTTTTTTTTTTTGTTTCATTGGATATAGTTTACAATTTTCTTTCATAGGCGGTGACGACGGTACGGGATGCAGTATTTGCTTTGTGAAAAAGATAAAATAAAATATGCGTCAAAAAATAATATTTTCGTCTACCGAAACAACAATCGAAACTGCTTGATACGGCCGCGAAACAGCATCAAACAAGTTTCAGATTCGTTTCGAGACGTTTCTCGTTTTAATTCACATCCATGACACTTGTTTAGTACATCTGCATTGCCTCAGCCAGTGAGAATAAAGGAGTTGCGATAATACTATGTGAAATAAATAATAAGTTGCACGCTAAACAATAGTCTAATTGGAATTGTTTTACTATAAATAGCGTCGAATGAGTTCCGGACTAGTTACGAACTTGCCTGAACATTGAATATTAAGCGCAACCAACGAACACTCGTTCGGCTGTTCAAATTGCAGGCGGCGCAATGCGTCGTACCGGCTCAATTTACACGGCGACCACGATGTCAAGTAAATGTACATCAATTCGATTTATCCGAACCCCAGCAGCCAGTCCATCCCCCTCGAGTGCAATGCTCCCCCGGTTTCAAATAATGGCGCGAACAAACGCCCAAGTTGCCAACGTCGTGCGCAAGACAAACGTTGAACACGTTGTTGAGCACGATGACGGGCCTCGCGTGATCGCAGGAGAAAACGTGCAACGGGTGCACTTAGCGCCATTGGATCGAACATCCTGCACGTGAGGTTTGTACATCAGACCGCACGGAAGAACGGGTGGGCCAACGGAGACAGCGTTTTCCGCAAACCGGGCGAACTTCGCATTACAATCTCGGTTTCTGTTTCCCGCAGGACGGAAGTCTATTTACCCTGTTCCCCATAATCAGTGCACCGCGCGTCGGCTACCCAACAAGATCCCTCAGGATGTCGTCGCCGCCGTACCGGGTCTCCCGCGCGGCTTATGCGACGCGCGCTCTCTCGCCACGCGCGCAGTTTCCCGTTCTCAACAGAGATCCCACATCTCTCGCGGGAGCCATCGAGTCCGAGTATATTCCGGGGGCCTCGACGAAAACGTTCAATTACAAAGCAGCCAATTATAAATTTAATCCATTATAATTTACACAGCGTGGAACACGAAGCACGGACGACAGGTACGTCGGGTGCGTCGGGGAGTACGAGGCGTCGGCGGTGGTGGCGGTGGCTGTGCCGACGGAGGAGGAGAAGAAACTCCACATCGCGGCGGCTCTGACGGGGGACTTAAGGTCGAGGTCTGGTTCCGGTAACCCAGGACTACGATGTTGTTGTTGTTGTCGCGCTGTTCTGTCGCGCGGGCACGAGCGCGAGGGAGACCAGAGGAGGACGACGCACCGGCGAACCCGGAGACGGAGATGGAACGATAGCGGGAGCAGGAAATAGAGATTTCGCGCGAGGTCTTATGTCGGATTTACCGCCGTAAGCCGCGCCTCGCCGTGCGCCCTGGTGTTACAACCTTCTCGATACACACGCGGCAACCGTGTTGCAACAGTGTGTACTCGCGTCTCGTGCCGTCCTCGTCGCTTCCCTTTCGGGCTCTTCTGGCCCACATTCCCGGTGTCGGGGAACCTTCTCACGCGAAATTCGTGTCGCCGCGTGCACGCGTTTCGTTGTATCTTCGTTATTCCCGGTGTTGCAACCTCCTCAATCCACACGCAACATTTGTGCAGCCGCGTACACCGTTCGCGCCACCTTCGTCGATCCCTTGGGACTCATCCATTTGTCATTCCCGGCGTTACAACCTTCCCTATACACGTAGCTGTAACATTTGTGTAGCTGTCTGCACGTTTCGTGCTATCTCCGATTTTCCATCCCCCCCCCCCCCTCCCTCTCGAAAAACGTTTCACGGTTTTGCATTCCAGGCTTTGGGCACTTCCCAGCCCTTTCCGCACTTCTCGCGGTACCTCGATGCGTGCATACCGTCGCCTCCGCCACTTCTCCTCCAAACGGAGGAGGCGTGTGTGGAGACGTCTCTCACGTTTCACTCGTGGTTTTCCGAACCTCCGCATCCCGGCACACAAGTCCTTGAGGTTTCGGGCGGTGGAAACACCCGCGTGGTATCCCCACACCAGCCGCAGATTGGGCGACCCACGTGACGCCAATCTAAGTTTCCAACTCCCGGAGATCGCGCACGATCTAAGCACGGGAACCTAACAGCCGACACCGCCACCGCCAAACCAATCCCCCGCACCCCTCCACACTCCCTCACGATCCGCTTGCGACACCTTAAGTTGTCACACGTCGTGACATCGACCTAATCTCATGTGGCACCGATTTCGCCGACAGCGCCTACAAAGCGACCCCACAATCCTCTGGCTCTCCCTGACGCTGATGCTGGTTTCTCTCGCCTGCCCTGCGCAGTGGCGGCCGGCGCAGGGCCACGGCGAAACCTTCCAACTAACCCGGGCGAACGTGCGAGCAAAGGTTTTGCGGTGACGAGGTGAACGACGGCACCCACGACGGAAGCGGCCGGTTAAGAACGTTACACTGCGCTTGACGTTTCAAATTTGCTGCCAGCCACTGACGAAGTGATAAGCAAGATTTTTTTATTTTATTTTATCAGTCAGCTGTTTTTTGCTAGTTTCTGCTGGTTTAACTTTCCCTTCGCCTCGAGTTATTTAACGAAATGCAGTGCAGGAAAGTTTGGCCTAACTATCGGCTTTGTGCGGGAGTAGGAAGGTGATTTCCTGAATTAAGTGGGATCATTTGCGATTGAAGCCAGAGCCGTCGTACACTGACCACGAGCGGTGCGGTCAAAGAAAGAGGAGGACAATGCTGTGTTTGCGGTTTCGCTCGAGTGTGCAAACCCCATTTGCCGCCTCCGAGCTACGAAGTCGTACGCGCCGCCGACAACTTTACTGATAACCGCACTGCTGTATCCTCGGCAATCTGCGTTACCGACGGTTGCACTGCATTACCATAAGCAGCGAGGGGAAGAAGGAAGACCCGCGTACTGCTAACATTTTAACGCCTTGGAGACTGTTTTTTTTTTAGATTCCAGATTACTGACTGTCTTGTTTTCGAAATGACTGAACGAGAGTGCAAAAAAGTGTTCACGATACATTGAAAAAATTCTTGTCACTGTTAGTTAACGTCGCGCGTAGAAAGTGTAGAAAAAGATATGCAAAGCCACCTCACAGAATTGCTAAGTTTTGCCACGCCATAATTACCAGTTTTCCCCCTAATCAGTTAATCGCGAATGCATAAATTTAGCCGCCCCGGCGGTCAGTCCGTAGTCCCTTTGTCTCAGTGCAGTCGTGCACTCTCGTTCCTCACCGCTTAGTTTCTTTGCTGTATTTCAGACAAGTCTTTTTGATCCGCCGAGAGGATATATTATTCAAGGCCACTCTCCCGGCCACTTGGCCGTTTCCGGGGCTTAACGTTTGGTATCATAGTCTCGTGCACCTTGCATAATACCGCGGGGCAGACTGGCTCTACTATAGTTGACTCTGGCGGGCGCGCTTTTGGATTTTCTCCTCGCTCGATCTCTCTATTTCCGCCGTCTTTTATTACCGAATTTCTCAATTCTCGTATTTTTTTTTACTTGAATGAGGAACCAAGTAAAAAAAATGCTGAAGACCCGAAATACGGATTCGACAATCGTCGAAAATATTCTCGCGGCTCGTGTTTACACTATTAAGCGTGACGCTAAACGGACACGCGAATTTTCCAGTGTTCCGGTTGCCCCGGTTGCCCGCGACTGATAATTCTCTCGTCACGCATACGTCAGCCGCCCGTTAGGCGAACAATGGGGAAACTCGGATTGGTTCAACCGCGAATTGATCGATCCGTATATAGGCGCTCGCGTAGGCGCGCACAGAGACTGTGAACCGTGTACTAACGCCAGGAGTCCGGCTATGCGTTTGACGTCGAATCGGTTATTGATGGTCGACACAGGGCCTAAAGATTTTCGACTGAATTTGCTCTGTCCATCGTGCAGCTTCTCGCCCGTCAATCCGCAACCTACCGGCCGAGATATGAACATCCCACGTTGATTCAATATTTCAATCAATGCAATTGCTCCAGATCTACGCAAAAATAATCTCCCCAAAAACCTGCCCACCTGAATTTTTTCCGCCAGAATTTGCTACCAATCGTCGACCCTCGATTCACCAACATCGACCGTCCTAGCCAAGAACATGCCACATTGATTCACAATCTCAGTCATTAAAATTGCAGCACATCCGATTGATCCAGGAAAAAAAGCTCATCCCAACGAACCTGCCCAGGTGTCACCCTCGCCTCTAGCTTTACTCCTTTTTTCCGTACCGCGCGCCTGTTCCTCCTGCCCTCGGGTCCTTTCATACGCTTTTGAGAGCACACCCGCTGGATGGGATGTACGTTGAACGAACGACCGAGCAAATAAACGAGCGAACGGACGAACGTCCACCGTGACTGGTGCAACAGTAGACAGAAGCAGTAATAAGCAGGCTGCGCGGCACAGCGGCGACGAGGTTGGGTGGGGAAGCCGGGGGAGAGGGGGATGGACACCGACGATGGAGCGACCGAGGAAGCGGGTGTCAGGGCAATTTACATTTTTAGCCAATATTCGCGAGCGGTGCGCGCCGTTAGCTCGCTCGAGCGTGATTCACCCCCTGGGCCAGGAAGGCCAAGCGCACAGTCATCGCGCTCCGCTAGTCAACCCAGCCAGGCCAACGAGGAGAATCCTCCTCCTCCTCGTCCCCCGCCGTCTCCTCCACCTCTCGTTCCCGGCATCAAATCCCATCGTTACGCCTGGCGAACCTGTTGCACCGCCGATTCACCCGTACGGTGAAAAACCCTCTTTCGCCGCATCCGGAAAGCCTCCACCAACGCACACCGGAGGTAAAACGGGAAAGGGAGAGAGAGGGTCAGGGAGGAGGGGATCGGGGAGCCTCTGGCTTCTATCTGAAACGCGGGGTTAGCTTTTGGTCGGCAACGCTCGAAACGATCGATCCATCGATCGGCCCAATCCGAACACCAACACGGCGCATCCCGAGGCCCAGTGATCTCGCCAGTCTACCCCCCCCCCCCCCCCCCTTCTGCCCCTATTCTGCACTGCCAATTCCTACGAACAACTCTCACTCCCCGCGTACCGCGTAGCCTATCCTCCCATATTGTACAGAAATATAGCCAGTCGACATCGCGAAAGCCACCTCTGCATGCTAAAGAAATAAATTGTTATCTATTTCGGGAGTAAAAAAACCGGCGGTGGGCAAGGGAGGAGGGTAAATAGAACTAAAAAAACGTGGCGAGAAAATTTTCCGGGCTGGAAATGGTCCCGTTGAGCCAGGACTATTTTCCTTCTTTTTTTTGCTGATAATGGTGAAAATACGATCGCTTTTGGAATTTTTCTCTGGTTCACGCTGGATAACCCCGTGAACGCCGAGGGTGTAAAGAAAAATTAGCCGTCTCTGATAATTTTTTTTTCATTCCCTTTCAGAATCAGCAACGAATGCACGAGGAAAAATAAAATGCGTTTGCCATTTTGCCCGGTTTTGCAGTGACAAAAGTTGGCGAAATACGATCGAGTAATATTCTCGCGAGTCTCGAGAGCCTCATCATCGTCGTCGTTGTCGTCGTCGCGGGACGAAGCCGCAGGGCTCGAAGAAAACCAGCGGCAGCGGCAACAGTGCCAGATCTTCGTCACGCACGACGAGTCCTACTTGAGGTAATCGCGCGCGTGCCTCGAATGTTAGTTCGCCGCCCCGCGCGCGCTCCCGGGTTTCCGCATCGTGATAATGTTGCCGTCTCACTCGACGCTTTGGAGATTCGACGGCGCGTGAAGGATTCGATTCGCGTCGCGTCGTTGACGCCGCCGCCGCCGCCGTTGGACCGCGGAGACCTGTTGCCCCGAAATTCACGTAGACGCGAGCGGAGGAGATTTTCACGAGGATCGATAGAGCCTCTGTTAAGCGCGTCTGACAGGCGTGAAGACACTTGAAAAATAAATAAAGATGAGAAACCTGATACATTTCCCATTGCCTCAGATAATTTGAGTCACAATTTGAAAGCGATCGTGTGGAAGCCCGAGATTCTCTTTTTGAGTCACAATCATCTTCTCAAAAATTTAAATAAATTTCACTACCAGATGATCGAACACTGTCGCCTTTTACCGACATCGTAAATGAAAATCATGTCCTTCTCAGAATCTAATGTCTACGTCAAGGTGACGAAAAGAATTCGTGAACGATCCAAACAATCCAAAGAGTCGAAAAAATGGTCAAAAGGAGAAAAATGCAACAAGCATCATGCAACAACACAGCGCTACGTGAATATTGACCAAAGACGTAAGATCTTGAAAGCAATGCCATACACCACTTACCTATATCTCACTCGGTAGCGAGGATTTCATGACTAACTTCTTACAATTTTTTTTTTTATATACAGAGAATACGAAATATTTGCCACCTGTAGACCTAGAGGGGGAGACGGCAAGCAGCCCTTCGGCTGAAATATTCGCTGTCTTGACGACGAGCACAGAGTCACACACAGAGTAGCAGCAGCAGCAGCGACGAAAAGTTACACGAGAGCGAAGGGAAAAGCAGAGTGAGAGAGAGAGTGCGAGAGAGAGAGAGAGAGAGAGAGAGAGAGAGAGAGAAGCGCGACGAATCTCTGAGAGACGCGAAGGGCGGGTTATGCGCTCGGGACGTAAGCAACTATGTCGCAAGCTAGCATATTCATACCGGAATTAACGATCCGTGCTCCACTCTCCCGGCAGCAGCAGCTCTTTGGCCCCTACGGGCCCAGTGTTACCGCTGCTTCTGCCGCTTCCGCCTCTCGCCCGCCTCGCTTCTCCCCGTGAAGGGACGAGCTAGTAGCGACCCCGCGACCCCGTGAGCCAGAAACCGAGGAACATACGCTAAAATGATTCGGTGAATCTCCATACGCGCCGCGCGGGAAGCTCCCTCGGCGACGCCTGGGTACGAACGAATCGACGAAGCGGCGCGACGACTCTGCCCACCACCGGCAAGACTAACGTTACCGCGCTGGCTGTGTGCGAAGCCAACTGCGGTTTGGACTGCAATTTTTTTTCGACTTTAGTCTTGACATAGAAAACGTAAAAACGAGTAAAAAGTCGGGTCTCTTTCTTGTTTATTATTTCGGGTGTTTTATTGTGTGTAAAAAATGTAATAATCATAGTGACCGTGTCTTTATTTGTCATTGGTCAATCAACTTATAACTTTGGTAGTTCACTAGTGACGCGCCACCTTCTGCCTTTGCAGGGCCCCCAATGAGACACGATCCAATAACGCGATAAATTACGCTTCGTTAAGCGCTCAATAGAGTTTGTCTCGAGCGTTTCCCGAATGAAATTGGGGAACGCGAAAGCGCGCGCCGGTTGAAATCCTCTTTGGAACGCGCGGCGGCGGCGGCGGCGGCGGCACGCCTCCGCCGCGCATTATCATCGACGGGTTTATCTTCCGCTTCGCCGAGTCACCGCGAACTCTCTGTGCGCTGTTTGCGAATTTTCGCTCGTGAGCCTTTTAACCCCTTTTTAATCGAACCCCTCGATTAAGTACAGTAATCCCTTGGAAACATAAAAAATTACCCTTTAGAAATAATGTTCAATCTTCCTTTTTATCTAAATTACCATCACAACAAAAATCAGTTTTCCCAATTAAAAAATACCTTAAGCACCCTGACAATTTTTTTACCTATTGAAATACCCCCCCGATTAAATAGTCCTGGCCTCTGGCACCGCAAACTGCCTGTTCGTCAATGTAAATAATTACTAAACTTGGGAAACCCGATGCAGAGTCCCAGGTGCGACGCCAGCGTCCAGAGACGGGGGAGAGGGGGAGGGTGAGACCGAGATAGGCGGTGCGCGCGTACGACAAGTATAAGAGAAGAGCGCGAACCGAGAGTTTAATATCGAGGCGTACGCACGGAAGACAAGCGCACGTCGACGAGGAAGCGTCTTTATGAGCCGCCCCGCGAGCTTAATTGCCTTCAAAGCTCTCACTCTCTCTGTCTCTTTCTCTCTCTCTCACTTTTTCCCTCTCTGTCTCTCTCTCTCTGTCACTCTCCCTCATCTCGGCCTTCGCTTCGGTCCGACCTCTCTTCTTCCTCTCAATCGACCGTGCAGCTCTCTATGCGCGCTCAGCCGCCGTCGGAGAGTAAAGACGGAGGGAAGTCAACGTCGAGCCTCGTCGGTAGCTTCGCCGGGAGCAGCAGCGTTAAACAGAAAGCCACTATCTTCAGGAAGCAGCATCACAGGAGGACGCGGCGGCGGCCGCCGTTTCTGCGGGTACGCGAGGTGGATGGAAGCACCGAAGATGGAGGCACATCCCGCGCGCGTTTCTCGCGCTGCTCTTCTCTGCGCCGCCGTTCACCCCCCGCGATCCAGTCGGTTTTATCAGCTCGTTCGTTTCTCATCTCCTTCGCTCGTGTCGATCCCGATGCATCTTTCCACGTTTTCGGGCCTCCTCGTCGTGCTGCTCGTGTTTTCATCCATGTTCGCACACCGACCTCATCTCTTGCTTCTCTCTTTCACTCATTCGCTCTCTCGCTCGCGCTGTGTACAGGCTCAAAACATAATTAAAATTTTCTAATTAAGAATTTCGATAAGGGAAAGACAGACGGGCAGGGAGGGAGGGAGGGCTGCAGCAGCAGTAGCAGCAGCGCCTGGCGCTCTATCATCAAGGGTAAAGGCAAGTTTCCACTTGGCGTGCAACGGTGAAAAGGTGAGAGACTCTGTGTGTGCGTGGGGGGGGGGGGGGGGGGGGGAGAGGAGGAGGAGGGGGACGAAAGGGCAGGCGAACCAAGGAGAAGAAGAAGGGCGATAGCTGCTGCTGATATAAACCTTCGCTTCTGTTTACTGAATTAAGGATTGGCGCCTCACGGATCGGGGCGCAACTCCGGGGGTTTGAGGTGTCCCCCATCCGCCATGCTAAGGCGATGCGCCACGATTGTGAAAACACGGGATGTATATATATATTTTTTTTTTTTTCAATATCTTTTCAATTTAATAAAGGAGTTACTAAAAATGTTTCGAGTAACGAAATGTTGAAGGTCCATGGAACGTAAATGATTCTCGAAAAGCCAAAAAATTCGTCATAGAACTCGTCAGCACTGTAATTTGACGCAGTTTTCAATGGGCTTGCGAGGGATAACGGGGTTGAACTGATCCGTGAAAATCTCATCGGAGGCCAGACTCGAACCAACGTCAAAAAGAGTCCCGTCCGCTTCGGTCACAAGGATGGGATTGAAAAAAATAAAAAGAAAAGCCAGTGCGAAGCGCCAATGAATCTTGGAAATTATTACACCGGCTCGTTACATCCAGTATCGAGGATAACACAGCGGCGGGAGGGGCAGAGGGCAAAGTGAGGATGAAAGGGCGTGCGCGATATATAGAGCCTCGGAAATATAACCGCAACCAGAGTGGGAGAAGGAGGAGGGGGCAAAATCCGACGAGTACCGTCGTCGATCCCATTCATCGAATTCCTCTTTCACCACAAAAATCGAGTGAGCCCCGGCTCCGCTAATTTAGACTTAATTGAAAGCGATGAATGCTGCCGCGGGCACTCGACGCGCCATCCGATCTCCCTTGGTGCGCCGGTATTTTTTTTTTCCTCCTCCCTTCCTATTTTTTTTATTTCTAACCGGAAATTGGAAATTCCTCACGACGAGCGCGCGATATCGACTGCTGCGATCGTTATGCACTGGCTGAAACATGCGCTCGGCAGTCGCGCAAATTTATCGTGCACTTTTTTGCCGATACGCGAGTGCGTGGAACGAGGTGATTGGGTCACGAGCAAAGAACGACAGTCTTTTTTTTTATTTCCCTTCGGACTGACACACGCGTCGAGCGACATCTTTTTTTTCTCTATTGGATTTTGGAAAAATCGGCGAATCACCGATGGACCTGCTGCGCGGTCAGATCTTGATTAACCAGCGGGAGGAATCGATAATAGCGGAGGAGGCGCTCAGAGACGTCGGCTACGTGGCTCTTTACTTCTCGGCTTCGTGGTCTCCGCCGTGCAGGATATTCTTGCCGCGTGTCAAAGCGATGTACGAGGAAGCGCTGAGACGTCAAGTAAAGCTGGAAATAATTTTCGTACCCTCGGATCACGAGAACGACGAGATGTTTCGATATTTCTCGTCCAGCCACGGCCCATGGTGAGTCTCGATTATTTCCATCGATCAGCATCACCCAAATAGATCACCCGGCATTTCGACCAAAGGTATGCGACTCCCGTTGGTCCCCTGGCAAAGTCGCTCCGCAAGAAATTCCGCATCGTCTCGATCCCCACTTTGACGATTCTCAAGAAAGACGGACGCGTCGTGACGAAAAACGCTCGTCGCAATCTCGAGGCCCATCCGGACGTCACAGCGACTCTGGGAAAATGGTTTCCCGAGTACGAATAAGCCACCGCCGTGGCCCCGCTGTCCGGCGAACCAACATCCGCTAATCCCGCCAATTATACGAGCCAGGAGCGCCAGAATCATCAAATCCCAACCGCATTGTCGCTGCGTCCGATTGTCCCTCCGTGTGTATCATCATCAACTGCACTTGGCCCCCTTCGGCGTGCGTGTGTGTCTATCCTGCCTGTGTGTTTGTCCACGGACATTGCTATGGCCAAAGATGCTCATCGATAATTCCCTTTGATGCATCTGGGAACTAAGGCCGCACCGGGGAGAGATCAGAGTCCAAAGGGACGCGACGACAGCCTCGCTGGCGCCACCTGGATCGCCGAAAGACCCCGGGGTGGGTTCGCGCGGAGGTTGTGACATTGCACCGGGTCTTATGACAGCCGGGAAGCCGGAATTGACAGAAACGCGCTACACCCGAATGTGTCGGACGTCTCTCTGTGTGTGTTGGCGCGGCGTGCAAGGGTCGTCGTCGCCGTCGTAGTCATAGTTGTAGTCGCCGTCGTATTCGTATTCGTAGTCGTAATCGTAGTCGTGGTGGTCGTGCGCGGGCTCGGAAACTCGTTAAATAATTAACGATCGACGCTGCTGTCTCTCTGGGCTTGTGTGTTGCGCGCGGGCAAACGCGGCCGGTGTTAACCGAGCAATTACCAGGAACGTCAAGCCGCCCGCCAGCCCGGAAGCTCTCGCCCCGCGTGCTCGGCGAGAGCTTCCGGGCGACTCCTCGCGCGCGAGCCTCGGTGTAAACCAAAGCGACAGCGAGCTTCCCGAAACGAGGAAGCGCAGACCCGGGGCTTTCCCTTCTTTCTGTCGTCACACACCTTCGCAACCAGCGCGTGGAAATTGCCCTCGCGAACGTACGAGCGCGCCTCGAGCGGCTCGGTCGGCTCTTCGCCCCGGCTTGTCGCGGCTTTTCCGGGTGTCCCCTGTCGCTCTGTCCGTCAACGCGACATTTCCATTGATCCCTCGCCGGGCTCGACACTTTGACACACGAAGATCGGCAATGAGGGATAGGGATCGGTGTCTTCGCACCCGCGCGACATCCAATTCTCGATTTTTGACGACAAAGACGTCCCAGTGCGACTTGTCAGTGTGATTGGCTCAGTGACGGTGTGATTCCGGTGTCGTTGTTCTCGAATTATATTTTTTTTTCTCTTCGTTGTTTTCGCCACGTGGGGCCTTCGACGATTGTTTTCTCATCACGCGATGACGAAGCGCCCGACGAAATTGCGTCTGAGATTCTGCAAAATATATCGTGGAATTTATTTATGTTTTGATTAAGGGGAGAAAAATATAGTGGATTTTGATTATTTCGATGTGGGTTTCGATGGGAAAGTCCAGTGGACGCAGAACAGCGTCACTCGCGCCTTCGAATTTGTGGACACTCGGGCGGTGCGCGCGACTCTACTCTTGTTATACTTTGATGGTTATTCAATACAGGCTGGACACACACGCGGCGTCGGCGGCGATGGGATTTATCGAGTATCGAATAAAATACGCTCCAACGAGAAGCGAGATACGCACCGGGACGGTGTGTATGCTCGCCGGTTGATGTACGTTCTGTTATTACGGTCCACGCTCATCCCGCGGGGTCCGCGTGTGCGTACGTTGTACCGTTGTTTATACGTTGATAATGGGCGGGTATCGTCGACGAGACGAGTGAGATATTACCGAGGACCGCTGCATTATCGTTGTCGGGAGGCGAAAGCCGATCTGCGAATTTTAACGGGATATCCCGCGAGCGCCTACGGCTCTTCGTTGTTGCAAATTGTGCGCCGCGAAGTGATTAAAAATTATACCGCAGGCGAATAAGCGCTGATTACCGAAGTTTCGGCGGACGAAATATAACGAGTCGTTGAAGTTGAAAATTCCAAGACTAACGCGAAACTCGAGAAGAGAAAAATTTTATCCATTTTTCGGAACATGAGATTTCGACAGCGAGTATCGAAAGATTTGGGCTAATTTTGCCGGAAACGTGAAAAAATTTGGGGCGTCATTTTCAAGATACGAGATACGTCAATTAGAATATTGAGAATTGAGAAACTTGGTGGTTTCGCCAAATTTGGCCGGAAATCGATGAGCATAATTATTGAAAAATTGGAGGAGCACTCAATCGATCGACCAGAAATATAAATCGAAAATCGTTGTGACACTTCGAAGACTTTACCGGTTATTTCTGCAAAACGTTGAATCGCGAATGCGCTTTGACATCCTGACTAAAATCCTGGGTGCGAGTCAGAGCGAACGGTACTACTACGCGTCCCACTGCGTTTTCCTGCGCTTGTTGGACGAGTAAATGATTTAGACGGCAAGTTCGCGACGCGTCTTTGCGTTCCTCTCGTCATTTTCCTCATCCATCCGTCGAATCTCATTGTGCTTATGCTCTCCGACATATTGTGCGCGTTGTCGCGCGTGTTTGTCGCTGCTCTCGACGCGGTGTTTACCGACGAGCACTCAAACGACGAGGATTGACGTTGGGCCGATTGAAAACATCCCTCCTCACCCCCCACCTCGAGGCATTCATATTCCGGCGGGACGAGAGCGTGACGAGACTTCGCCGACAATGGCTGAGACAGTCGACGCATGCTCCACTCGTCTCAGGCATTTTCTTCTTGGTCACACTCGTCGAAACATCGAATTAGAAAAATCTTCACCTCACCTATAATTTTGCACCTTCGATTTGTAATCAGTGACAAATTTCGTCGAATCGATTTCAACAAGATTCCTTGTGATTTCCTGGGATTTGAACAATCGACGAAACTTTGGGCTTCGATGCTCCGAAGGTGAAGCAAATATCGCTCGGTTGGACGTCTAAGATCGTCAGTCGGGATTGGCAAAGAGTCGAGATTCGTGAGACGCGCGGTGTCGAAGCCTCTACTGTCGATTGGGCGAGTCGGGCGTAACAACCGCAGCAGCGTCGAGAGAGCAATTCTTTACGTGCGGCGGCGGTTCTCGCACCTCGGCGAGAAATTGACGCGGAGGCGAGGAAAACACAGCGGCAGAACGGACGAGAGCGTCGTGGCACCGTGAACGGCGAAACTCTTGGCTTCTAATTCGAGATCCAGATGGTGCAATCAAGACGCGTTAACGAACCACGACTAACGGTAAGTGCTCCGTGGCCGGGTCCAGGGGGGAAGGGGGGAGCTGCGAAGTGGTCGTGACGAACAAGCCCCGTCAACACCAATTCTGGGACTCGAATCGAAGGCCGAAAAAGCAGCGATCGAGCTGCGAACGAGAAAGTGAAACGAGAGTCCGACGTCTCGACGCCAATTCTGACGCTGAGATCGAGGGCTAGGAAAAAAAACGAACTAGCTGCGAGCAAGATAGGAAAGGTCTCCAAAATTGACATATAGATTTCCAATCTCCAAAAAGGTTTTAACCAGTGTTTTGAGGGGTAGAAATGTATGCGACTTGCGAGCAAAGGTATAAGTCAAGAGTCGATATTTTTTAAATAAATATTTCTATTTTAAATTACGTTTTTTTTTCTATCAGAGTCTCAAACCAATTTGACGCCAGAATTAAGTTATTGCTACTCAACATCGCGATCACCGTGATCACTCAACTTCAGGGAAATCGATCGCAGCGCCGACGCCGCATTTTCTCGAACAATCGCTATCGATCCGCGCTCGATAATCACCGACGGGGCCAGCCCCCGTCTTTTAATTACGACGGATGCGGAACGGTTTCTGGATTTGCACCGGGTGGCGCGGCCAGAAAAAGAGTAAACTGTAATTGAATCGACGAGACGCCCGCGCGCGAACCCCGCGCGGTTGAAAGGAGGAAAAGGCCGAGAGGCAGCGGGAAATATCAGTGAGTCGGGGCCACAGAGGGTGGCGACACGGAAGACGGGAAAAAGAGTTCGGCGAACGGAAGGTCGAGGCGGTCGAGGCGAAGCCGCGAGGAGGAAGCAGAAGAGGAAGAACGGGGCGGAAAAAGAAGGCGAAGGAAAGGAGGGAAAAGCCATAAGAAAGTAGCCGAGCAGGGAGCAGAGCGAGGAAGAAGCACCGAATGGCGTCGGCTTCGGGAATAAGTGAAAGGAAGCGAGGAGGATTTATCGAGGAAGCTTTGCGGAATGAGAGGTGCCGCAGATAGGGACGCGGTGAGGTTCCACCGGTCAGGCCCTTCCCCGGTTTTCTTGCCTCGTTCCGAAGGCTTCGCCAGCGGCCCCGGCGAACATCGGTGCGGTACGTACAACGTGTGTATACAGCTATACAGCCCACTGCGTATCCGGTCTCGCTCCCGGGAATACGGAACGAGCTCCTCGATCAAGAATAAAAAATAAAACGCGTCTGCTCAACGAGGGAGCCACTACTGCCGCGGATTGGAACGACGGTGCGCGACCTTGGAGCGTCCTGACCGCGCGGCACTACAATGGCGGCTGCTCATACGGAGAGAATCATTCATTTTTAACTACGTTTCCTTGGCGCACAAAAAAGAAGGTGGAAGCAAAACGCGCCGTGCGTTGTATTTTAGAAAAAGAGACCCGGGTACCGTTTTGTTACCGTCGAAAAGTATCTCGTAAAGTAGTTTTGTCCGCCTGGTCTGAATATAAAAATGGCGTCTGCATATTTGCGGGGACTGATTCTTGAATGTACAACCTTTTCGATTGTAAAAAATGATAAAAAAAAAATGAAGTTCACATTGAAAATGACCCTTAAACGTTGCGTTTCTTCGACTTTAGAAAAATCCGGAGTAACTCGGCGGTTATACTCGAAAAAACGTTGAACCACGCACAACACATTTTGTTTATAACGTCGGTGCGGCGCAAAGAGTTTCGTGCTCTCGTCCGAGCGCGAAGTAATTCGCGCGAGTACGCGATACGTCACGCGAGGGTGGAGAGAGAAACCGAGACGAGGAGGAACACAGGATTCAAGTGCGGTGACCATTATTCACGCGGGGCCATGCCTTATGCAGCGACAGTGACAGAGAAAGAGGGAGCCCGTTCGGGATTGGCTCTACCGCCACTCGCAGCAACGATGCGCGGCGGCGCGCCGGCCGCGCGTTCATCGAGTGGATGAGCATTCTCCTCGGGCCGGAGTCACGTCGGCTCCAGGACGCCCCGAGGGCGCCTTCGACCAAACGATTCAACGGCAAAAGAGTAAATCTAACGTCAGTTAATATCGGCATTTTTATACAGGAAGCAAAACAACATATAAACAGACTTTCGCAACAAAAAAAATTCTCGGTGAAACTTTCAGTCAACCCAAAATATATATATTCGGTGTATTCGAGGGCAGTTCCGCAAATTTACGATATTGTATTTTTTTTTTTTTTTTGCTTTTTTGTTCCATCAACAGGTTCTCAACCCCGCACGTCCGCAAAACGGACGTCGTTTTGTCGCGCGCGAGAATGTTTTGGACACCTAAATTGCGCGCGCGCGCGTCGCTTCCGTGACGAGCCAATTATATCATCGAGCGGGTTCGGTGACGAGAGTAGTTATGAAACAACGGAGAAAAAAATCAACTGGCAAACCCTTTCGACCGAACGCGCGCGCCCTCCAGCGACCCACGTGTCGCGCGGAACTCCAGATGCGCGACGTTCGGAGCGCCTGTCAATTTGTTCTCTTTTCCGTTTTCTCTCTTCCGCTCACTAAAACCCCTTTCCACTGCAATTATTTCTAGACGACGTAGTAACGGATATCCGGAATAACAAAAAACAAATTGGAAAATCGGAGTACCGACGCGTTCATCGTCCCACCCCCTCTCTCTCTCTCGCTACTCGCGCGCTTTTGATTTCTCCCGATGATTCTCGCGTTTCCGCACCATGTGTCAGCGACGGCCTTTTGCTCGTTTATAACTGCGCCGTGTTCGGGCTTCTCGCGTTCTCGGACGAGCGACCGCGGCGTGAGAGCCTAATGAAATCGCTGAGGCTATGGGAGGGGGGAGGGAGCGGAAAAAATGGGAAAACCGAAGAAAACAAATACATCGGTGCAAATACGCGACGCACCGGTGACTTTACCATTAATTAAGTGAATTGCCGGTTCGGCGGGGCAAGACGCTCGGACGCGTCGACGCGCGTTCTGCAGGTGAATTGAATGACACGGACCCTCGAGCCGAAAAGATTCCACCCGACCAGTGAGCAATCACTTAGCGTTGAAAGTTGTTTCACCGGCGCCCAAAGTTGTTTTACCCCACTGGGTGGTAAGGGGGTTGGGAGGAGTTGTTTTATCCTGAGAGGAGAGGCGGAGGAAGTTGTTTTGCCGCGCACAGGTGGCTTCGCCGTTCAAAACCGAGGAACAAACCGAGAAAGCCGATTCAATCCCACGCTCGGTCGGAAACAACTGCGAACAAATCAAAACATTCGTCGCGGCGATGTCGCGCGAAATCGTGCGACGCGCAGAAGCGACGCCAGAACGGTCCGAGCGTTTTGGCTGCCGCGACGACGTGGAAAACGACAAATGGCAGAGAGAAACCCGCGGAGAGGATTAAGAAATGAGAGAAACCGAGGAGAGAAAGGGAAAAATAAAAAAGTGGCCCCGCGGAAAATAAGAAGCTCTCGGAGGAAAAATGCAAACGCCGCTCGTTTCTCAGCCGCGACGTCTTAGCGAGCTACGAAGTCATAAGTAGAATCGCTTCCTCGGCTTCGCCGTTCCGCGGGCTTCGCTCTCGTTCTATTGCGGAGCTCGGTCGATCACGTCGCACGCATTCAGCTCGCTTTATCCTACGCTAATACCGCTACTTGCTTTATCCCCCTTTTATATCCCGCTGTCATTCCCTCTCCCCATCCCCCGGGTAAGCCCTGAAACGAAAGTGATCCACTGCACCTGGGATTTGTCGTGAGAACATCATTATTTGAAATAAATAGGGAAATTAATGTTTGATTATTTTGTCGAATAATCGACAAACTATTAAAAAATATTAGACACGAAAAAGCTTAATTGCGACAACGTCCGGAACTATTATTTCGCAGATGATTTGCCGACATCGAAACAATGTGAAAATTTGATCGTCACGCCGACTGGAGACGAGCGGTGGACTACTGCGGGGGGAAGAAGGTGGGGGGATATTTGTTGGTCCGTAATAATGGGCGCTCGACGATCGCGCTAATAATAAATGAATTAATAACGTTTGTGAGCCAGCACGAAGGGGATAAGAGAAGTTTCAGGAGGTTGCTGGGGGGAGGTCGAGGGGGCGCAGGGGGGAGACCACCAGGCGGAGGGAGACCGCCGCGGCCATCGCACGCCGATAACTGCACAGCCACTCCGCGCGCTCCGGCTCTCGGGCGCCGGCCGGAGCTCGCGTTAGTTAGTTAATACCCGCTAAATAATTTCCGGCAGTTACGCGAAGATCGTTAATTCATGTGTGTTTGCCGCGCGCACGTTGCCCTCTTCCCCCGTCTCTGTCTCTGCCTCGTAGCGTCGTCGCGTTTATTTTCCTCTGTGCTCTCGGACTCCATGTCAGGACAATGCACGTGATAAAAACCGAGCGCTTCATTACCGACCTTTTACCAGTCAAGTCCGATGACTTGGCGAAATAAAAAAAGTCATCCGAAAATTCGACGATTACATTGGTATTAATAACATTGATTCTCCAAGTAGTTTCCTGTTATTTTTGTTTTATATTGCATTTTTTTACATTGATTTTGCACACCTAACAAATTGGCCCGGTTGACAACTTGCAACCCGCCACATCTTCGTACATCCATAAATTTTCAACGTCCTCTGCGGGCAAAGTCGCACAATTTGCTCGCAGCTTCTAAGCTCCGCTCTCACCGCGCAGTTTTGTTCGACGTTCACCTCCCCGCCGACCCGCGAACCGTAGGGCCAAAGCCCGTCGGAGCTTACGGAGGCTAAACTCGCGCTCCGCGCTTTCGGCTCTCTCGTTATATAAATAATTAAGCAACGGCGCGCGAGGACTTACGAGAAATTTGTCGGTAACGCGCGCGAAAACGAAGAATACGGAACGGGGATTATCGATAAATCAAGGGGCCGTTACCCGGAGCCACAGGGAAACGTCGACGACGACGTCGACCCTCGCGGCGCGTTACCGTCGGGCGATAACAATTTGCAGAAAATGACGGACGTCGAGTGTGTCGAGAGAGGCGACGCCGAAATATAACGTATCTCGACGGTACCGCCGCGCGAGGGTGGCCGATTCCGTTCGAGCTTATTTAACGCGTCTGCGTCGGAGCAGTTAAGAGGCCGTTCGTACCGCGTGTCTAAATTAGATTTCCCGAGTTCGCATGGGCCGCATGGGATACGCGTGAAGTTTCGCTCGCTACTGCGGACTGCGAGGATTAGGAGGTCGCGAGCAGCGGCGACATATCAGTCGATAGGCACGAGAACAACATTTTTTATAAGAATTTTGAAAACCCGATTCCGCGAAAGATATGTTTTAGGAAATAATGTTTGGTCCGAAATCAGAAAAATAATTGAAACACAACATTGTTCTTTGAAGACATCCCTCTTTTAAAAAGATCAAGAGTAACGGAAAGCATTGTTAGCAAACTATTCGAGCTGTAATTGGCTGGGACTCTCAGACCGAGTCCAGATTCATTTGTGCATGATAACTTTGACAGTTCTGTCAAATATCTTTTTTTTTTAATCCACTAAAAAAAGGTTGATGGCAGTGCTTTTCGGGGTAGAATGTGCGACTTGAGAGCGATGGTATAGGTTAAAAGACGATATTTTGAAAAAATAAATTTCGTGACCCCGATTTGGGCGGTTTTCGGCCCAGCGGCCAGATCTACGATTTCTGACAAACTGTTCGGCCAAAAATTTTTTTTTTTCAAAATCAACTAAAAAAGGGTTGTAACCAGTGTTTTCAGGGGTAGAATATGCGACTTGAGAACGATGGTATAGGTTAAAAGTCGATATTTTGAAAAACTAAATTTCGTGACCCCGATTTGGGCGGTTTTCAGCCCAGCGGCCAGATCTACGATTTCTGACAAACTGTTCGGCCAAAAATTTTTTTTTTCAACATCAACTAAAAAAGGGTTGTAACCAGAGTTTTCAGGGGTAGAATGTGCGACTTGAGAACGATGGTATAGGTTAGAAGTCGATATTTTGAAAAAATAAATTTCGTGACCCCGATTTGGGCGGTTTTCGGCCCGGCGGCCAGATCTACGATTTCTGACAAACTGTTCGGCCAAACATTTTTTTTTTTCAAAATCAACTAAAAAAGGGTTGTAACCAGTGTTTTCAGGGGTACAATATGCGACTTGAGAACGATGGTATAGGTTAGAAGTCGATATTTTGAAAAAATAAATTTCGTGACCCCGATTTGGGCGGTTTTCGGCCCGGCGGCCAGATCTACGATTTTCTGACAAGCAAAACGACAAATTTCTTTTTTTTTTAATCAACTAAACAAGGGTTTTTAGTTGCGATTTACTCTTTTAAAGCTTTAAAAGAGTACAGCAGCGCACAGGCATCTCGGGCACGCGCGCCAGCGCGTGTGATTAGCCTAGTCCTCTATTAAAAAGTTCGTGAGCAACCATTGTTGTCGATTTATTCAGCATCTGATTGGTCGTTGGGAAACCGGCAGCAGTTTGATGTTTAATATCGCGAAATTTGGCAGTTTGTCAGAGAAAAAAATCGTGTTTCGCGTTTTTCTCCTCGAATTTTCGATTTTTCGGGCAAATACCCGTGATTTTTGGAATCAGTGGGAAATTTTGCATCGGATACGGTTTTTCAGACTCTACGGAATCGAACAGGATAAAAAATTCGTTACAATTTTCGTATAACCGTGACAAGAGGACGAAGGAAGGATACGCAAAATCGAACGGGCGATGTTATCCAGATACTTGGGTGGCGGGGTATGCGAGCGGTTTGCCGCGCAGCAGCCGGTGGAATAACAGAGCGCGCGCGCGTTCGGGTACACAAAGCAGCGCCCGGTGTGGCTCGGCGGGCAACACGCTCGGGGGTCTTCGTGCGGCGAGCGTGAGGGAGTCAAACAGCATGGTGGAATGACTCCTTCATGGGGGCAATACAACGCGCCCGAGTCGTGCTGCTGCGCGTCTTGTTGCGCTAAATTATTAAACCCTTAAGGGCACAGGGTCAGAGCCGCGCCCGGGGGACGTTGCGCCCGCGTTATTCGTAGTTCCAAGCCGGAAACTACGCCAAAAATACCGCCTATTTGCATCCGGCAAACGTACTCAAGACCAAATCCCCGAGTTCTGCGGGAGCGCCGAGCGGCTGCCCGAGCCCAGGGAAATCTTGACTTATGCCAGACGACTCTTAATTAAATTTTCGGCACCCCCGTCCACGCGGTCGGTCCCGTTTATTCGACTCGAGTCCAATAACTTGACGCGGTTCGTAAGAGGGACGAGCGAGCGGAATTCTATTCAGCGATAAAACAATGCGCGCGTCACGTCCGGCGACGGGTACGAAAAAAAAACTGCGTAATGTCGGCAAAAACCGAGGAGAATTCATATGGAAACGATGCGAAACGGGACGATTCAAATTTTCGCAGAAGGAAGAGACGCGGGAAGAGAGAGAAGGGGTCTCCCGGTCTCGTCGTGTCCCGCTGCGAAGCTTCGCGCGCGGAATTCTCGCTTTATTGCGCGCCCCTCGCTGTGCGAGACTAGGAGAACCGGCAGCGTCACGTTTCTCATATTACTGATGTAATAGAAAGTGCCTGGAGGGGGGAGGGGTGTTTCCGTGTCGATGAAGAGGCGAGTGTCGAAGAGCGAAGCGAGACGCAAGCGATGTCTAATTAAAATTCTCAACATTAAAGTCCAAGCGACGCTCGTGTCCCGTGTATCTGTGTTGTGTTTGTGTGAGTGTATGTGTGTGTTGTGTGCCTAAACAATATTGACGCACTACGCGGGTCCTCAATTCTTGGCGACAGCCTGAATTATTCATCGAGCCATTTCTGCCCCGGCAATTCGGGTCAACCGGTCATTATTGGATTTTTTTGTTAACTAATTAAAAAAAAATACCGCACTTTAGCATCGATTGAGCAAAAAAAATTGAACAGGTGTTCTCGTTGTTTTCCTAATTTATATCTCGGTAACAAATCTGCGAATATTTCATCAGCGGACTCGGGGCTTGATTGATTGGCGAGCGAACTGTGGACATACGCGAAAATTCGAAAATTGCGACGTCAAATATTGACGAATGACGGATTTGTATTAAATACCGACCAGCGGGAAATTTAATTATTGTTTCGCGAGATGTGGAAGGGGTGAGGAGGGGGGACGCGAATTAATTTAGTGTAATAGAGTAAAATGCGTGTGACACATGATTGCATATCTGTGGGTGGTGGTGGTGGTGGCAGCGGTGAGCGCGGCGAGAACGGGAATAGCAACACCACGTGTCGGTAATTTATCGGGCGAGAGAAACCATAACTCCGTTTCCATGGGAATTGTTTTGGCAACAGGTGGGGAAAATTTCCGCACAACGAGCGCCAGCGAGGAGACAGCGCGCGCGGCGGGGGCTACTTTTGCCGCTCGCGAACGTCCGGGCTGACGACGAGGACCGCGGGAAGCGTCCTGGCCGCGAATACGACGATCAATGGCGCACCGACAACTGGCAACGACGCAATTCCGTTTGGCCCCACCGTTTTCCACCGCGTTCGCCGGCTGCGCCTCGTGAAAGTCGCCAGGGGGGTAGTGCATTAATTTATCATTAATTCGGCATTTGGGTTCATAAATATTTCAAGGCTCGAAAATCGGGACGAAGATGAGAAGCAAAAATAGGACGGTTCAATATTTATCCAACGAGTCGGAGCAGAGCCCTCTCGATTTTCAGGATCCAACGTTTTTCCATGCAAAACTTTTTTTGCACCTGTTTAGAGTCGATCACCGACAACTGACAACTATTTTGAGATAAAAATATTGAAAACATTTTTTTATGACAATAATATAATTTCTCCAAGTAAGTTTTATCGAGTTCTTCTTTACCGATGAAAAATAAGTAAAACCTCATTTGGACGGAAATGGAGCCCTTAATCTGCGCCTGGAGCACGATTCGCAAATTTTATCAGGAAATGAACGGAATAAAATATAAGAGATGAGCCGGGTACTAAGAGGCTGATGGAAAAACTGCTAGTTGCCGTCCTCATCCGATGAGCCGCGCGAGTCAGGTTCATTCGGTTGTTTCCATCCCGTTGGGGGAATAAAAATAAAAGCGGAAAAACGCTAATTGCCGGGAGAACACTGACAATCAGTCTCGCTGTCTGGCAAGTATCAGCCAATGTCGAGAAGCTTCGGGGATAACCGCGGGATAACGACGTTACGTATACACAAGCGACGCGACGAAGTTAGCGGGAAGGACACGGTTGTCGAGCCCGGCAAAGGGCAGTTGCGGAGCAAACGATGGGTATCATTTAATTGGCGGTTAACTTTCCACCGTAGACGCCGATTTGCGTTGGAGAACACGGCGAACCGCGATATCTCGCTTTGTGCCATCGCCTCGGTGCGTTGACGGATCTTAACAGCCCTCACCCTACCCCACATCCTCCGAAACCGTCGCTCAAATTAAGGTCTGAAGCTCGTGAATCTCCCTACAAGTCACAAGCGAGGTGACTTTGACTCTCTCCGACTTTTGCGCGAGACGACTTAGTCGTTGAGTCTCAGATATCGCGTTAACCCAATGTGTTACCAGTTTCTGCCGTTCTCTGTCGCTCCAACTTGACCACCAATGACGCTGTCTCTCTTCTCGCTCTTACAGATGCTCAGTCAGTATAGCGCATCGCCTTGAGATTATGCCGTGAAGAAAATTTATCAAGGTTTTGCTAAGACCCTGATTAATTTTTCCTAAAATCCTCTCAGGGGCTTTAAGTGGCTGACTCGTAGAGTTTCCAAAATGACGGTCACACTTTTTTCGGGACCTTTAAAAGCCGAACGTTGGGTATTGATTTTTTACATCGTGCTATGATTAAGCCTGACTGAGCCGTTAATTAATTTATCTGGCCCGTTACATTTCGACGTGAAGACCTACAATTTTCTTGTTAGGTCCCCATTTCGGAATAAAATGAAAATCCCTTTCATCGTGTTCACATTAAAGCTGGACCGGAATCTGTAATCTCAGGGCATCCCTGACCATTTTCATCACGAGATGTGGCAGTGCTTGGCCGGTAAGAAAAATGAAAGTAACACGGAAAACGTCCCCGACTTGCAGTAAATAAGAGTAGCGGTAGCGCCTCGTCTCACGCGGTATATATCGTCTTTCGCGGCATATTTCTTTTTTATACCTGGTGTCGAGACACTACCGCTTCACTTGACTGTAAACCGTTGTTCTTAGCCGTGATGGATTTTTCGGGCAAAATACGAGAAGTACAAGAATATCGTGCTTTGTTGTCTTACTCGAGTAAGTGAGGATTCACTCCGAGTATCGAAGTGGCTGTCCTTGTTAAGCGAGGCTGCAAGGCCAAGACACTTTTGGAACTTACCTAAAACATAGAAAGAAAGACAATGATTAGAATACTGATTACAAATTTTGGTAATGTAATTATAGTAAATATGTATCGCTAAGAATAATCGAAAGAGAATATGCCGCACACAGAAATGCAATGGAAGACACAACGAAATATTTGTCTCGTGTCGACGAGTTTGCGTTACCCAACCGCCAATTTCAGCGAAAATATTACCAGTCACCCTTTTCCACTCGAAGAGGAGCATTTTTTTCAGCCAAGTGCAGAGTCGCGCGCGAACGTCGCGACAATTGGTCATTTATCGAAAATTGCTCTACGAAAACGGCCCAAGGCCGACGATAAGGATGGCGTGAACGACATACCCAGCGAATATGGACTCTATTCATGAAACTGTTTGTTAACTTTTTACAATGCGTTGGCTCGTCGAGCTCGTCGAGCTCGTCATTTGTCGCTGAATAATCGAATGCTTAAACTTCATTGGTGAATAATGTATTATAATGAGTCAATTAATAATTAACCGCGACAGCTCATTACGAGACTTTCAGCGACATCACGAAATTCAAATATCAAATAAAAATAGAAGCGGAATCGACGTGTTGAAAAAAACGACGGACGAATTAATTGCCGTTGCTTCCGCTGTTGCTGCAAAAGGCGACAGCAGCGGCAAAGGACACTCAACTCGCCCTGCGACGTAAACGACAAGGCAACCATCCACCTTCTCGTGCTTCAACGAATTCCTCGACAAATTCTTTTCCACCCACTCGGCTGGCCCAGTTAGTCCAACAACTGCGTTTTCTTCTCGCCTCGATTCCACATGACCACATTCAATAACGAGCGCGCGACTCTCGTGTCGCGCGTCGCCCGTGAAAAGGGTTGAAAAATCGAGGCGATCCGGCAAATCGGCGAAAAATCGAGCTGATGCGCGCGAAGCAAAAAAAAAACGTTTGCAAAATTTGCACATTTCGCACGTACATATTTTTCCACCAGTTTTCGCAATTTCAGCAGTTTTAACAATTTTCCTTCAAATCGTCCGGTGGTGACCTTCGAAACGGCCTGATAAGCTTCTTTGTTCCAACCAGCCGTAAAGCAATTGAAATGTTTCTCATTAAAGTCAAGTTTTGCTTATTCCAAGGAAGCTCACCGAGTCGTCGACCCTTCTTTCCTCTCCCTCGGAAGATTCTTCCGTTCTCCGAAAGCGCAAAAAGTGAATAGGACACACACAACCCGGTACGTACAGCAGCGGCAGCGCCGCACGCGCAGCGCCAGTTCTCGCGCTCGATTGGCATTATAAATCGGAAAGATAACAGCAGCAGCCTCGGCGCCGTCGGGTTTTAATTAAAAAGTCAACGGGTGTTCGGCTCGCCTGTGCCGTCGCGGCTGCTCTTCCGGTCTCTCGCAGCTTCGCTTTTACCGAGAAAAAGATCCGGGCCCGAGCGGCGTGGCCGCTGCGTTCAACCGGTGCGCGCAACGTCCGAGGGTGACGTTAAAAAATTAATAGCCGGGTGACCTTGAGATGCGGGTCTCGTTCTCGCGCGGAAAAGCTCGGAGCCGACACATCGACGACGACGTCGACGACGACGACGACGCGTGGACTATTTCGCATTAACGGCTCATCTCGTGGGCGCTCCGCGCGGTCTCTCCTCGCCTTTTAGAAATTCGCTTCAACCTCGACCTCTGGCCCCTCGTCGCACGTTTCACCGCGACAGCCGGCGTCGCCACCGCCCGTGTGACTCGGGTTCGTGTGCACGCGGGTCTCCTCGTGTCTGATAACACAGCGGAGAAAAACTGGTCGCACTTGGTACGCGCGGACGCCATGCAGGAAATGCGGCCCGGCGGGCACACCAAAGGCACCTGTTACACACGACACTGACCTGCGTACAGGGCAATTAAACCTCGTCGGATTGTTCAACGCGCTGAAGAACGAGTGAGCTGTTAGTGGAGATTGAGATTCTCGACGTTTGCCAGCGCAAAAGCATTGAGTATTTATTTTCCTTAATCGTTTTTTCAATGAATTATAGAATCAAAAGGATTCAATTAGTCAATAAAAAAAAATACGTTGACTACAAACGAGCTTGGATCAAATTGACCACAGAGAAAAATATTCTTAAAGCAAGTTCACCAAGCCGGAAATAAGATCTTTAGCCACCTATCGATAATTACTGCAATTTCATTCGATGCATACAGTCGAACGTTCGCTCATACACGTCGTACCCGAGCTTTCCTCAAAGCGAAACGACAATTTGACCGCGCGGAAGAAATCAAAGCCAGACGGAGGTCAAACCCGGGCGAGGGGATGAGAAAAAATGCCAATCGGCATCGGCATCGCGAAAGCTCATTTCCCAACGTCGATTGAATTTTCCGTCGTCGAACCCGGCCACGCACCGGCTCCTTTGACTCACCGCTTCGTTTGTGAGCCGAGTACGTTGAAAAAAAAAAAAAAAAAAAATCCAACTATCCGGTCATTATTTCGCCAGCCGATAAGCCGATCGGCTCTCGTGGTTCCAGTAAAGAGCGAACGTTCTCGCCGATTCCGGGGATCGTGTATGACCTCCTCCCGATAGAATTGGCTTTTCTCGGAGGGGAATCCGAATGGCGGGAGGGAGGAAGGAGAGGGGGAGGAGATTTCGTGGTGTGTGCATAACGCTGTGAGCTTCGTCGGTGCAACAGCCGAGACGCATCGCCGGAGACGCATCGCGCGGTGGTGGTCAGACTTCTAAATTATTGAAACCAAGTCAACACAGCTGCGTGGCTCGCCCTTCTCGCACTCTCCGGGATATGTCCCACGGCTGCGCGCGAGGGTCGAAGGGCGCCGAGGTGGAGAGCCTGACGACGACGCCAACGACGACGACGTGCGAGTGTAGCCTCGAGGGAGCCGGACGGAGATGGAAAACCCGAGGAGGCCGAGCGAGCAGAGGAGAAGAGAAACCGTATACGGCCGCCTAAGTAATTGGGTAGGTGGGTGGCGCAAGCTGCTCGCACTCGTGCACGTACGCGTGTCGGTACTCGCATCCTCCCTTGGCATTCCCCGAGTTCATGTGTGTGAATGTGAGTGGGTGGGACTTGCGTGTGTGTACACATAGATGGGAAACTGGGGCAAGATGGGACACGGGGGTTAAAACGAGACACCGTTTCATTGTGATATTATAAAAATTCAGGGTAAAAATGCGAGTGAGTACTCGCATCTTTCCTTGGCGTTTACCGAGTTCGTGTGTGTGTGGGTGTATGTGCGTGTCTCCGTATATAGACGGGAGACTGGGGCAAGACGGGACACGGGGGTTAAAACGAGATACCATTCGATTGTGGGATTACAAAAATTCCGGGTAAAAACTCATGTCGGTATAGTCGCATCCTTCCTTGACATTCTCCGACTTTGTGCGGGTGGATGTGTTTTGTGTGTATACATATACAAAGGGGAAGCCGGGGCAAAAGGGGACTCGCGTTAAACAACGGTAAAACGAAATAACATTTTATTGTGATTTTGCAAAAATCCAGGATACAATTCATGTTCGGTTGAATAAAATAATTCTCAAAAAAACCAAAAGTGTCGTCTTGAGATTTCTAAGTCGCGCACTGAACCCTATCCGATGTTAAATTTTCCGCTGATTCCGAAAAGTACCGTTATTTGTCCAGAAATTAGAAAATTCGACAAAAAATCACGAGAATCGATATTTTTCTCGATTTTTTTTTTTTCCTCCTCACAAACTGGCAAATCTTGCGATATTCAATAAAGAACTGCCGGCTTCCCAACGGCCAATAAGAGGCCGAATAAATCGATAACAATGGTTGAACACGAACTTGTGAATAGAGAAAATCGATTTTTAGTGTCGCAATAAAGCTCTTCACTTAGCTATCCCGTTTTACCCCAGTGTCTAGAAGCTATACATATAAATATACATGTATATGTACGTGCAATACGTGTTGTGCACACGGCATTTGTGTGCGCGCGCGAGCGGCCTCGAAATCCTTGAACCCCACTACAGAGCCTGAGATATTAACTCCGTAGTGGAGCTGGCAAGCGGCTAATAGCGAGGACTATCGAGTCCCTTTAGCCTGCTGCTGCTCTCCCTGCGAGACCGGAGACGGAGGGTCTTGCACGGCCAACTAGATCGGGATTGAGAGACGCCCGCGAGATTGAGAGGAAATACCAGCTCGGCGGCGGCAGCAGCGTCGGTGACGGCCAAGCCAATCCTCGAATTTCATAAGCCACGGTAAAGGCTTTTATTTTCCTCCAATTCTTTGCGCTTCCTTCTTCCCGCTTTTCCACGACGTTGGCGAACGGGCGACTTCGCGTTTCGCCTCGTGCGGATGCCTTGCGCGCGGGCTAATTGCTCGAGGGTGATTGAGCCAATTGCCGTGGAAAATGCGTCGTACGTACGTCAATAAAGAAATTTTTGGAGTAAAAAAAACCGTTTCCGAGAATTTTTATTCTCCGATTTCCATTTCACTTTCTGCTCTAATTTCCATCGAGTTACCGAAATCGAAGTTCAATTCTCGTGAATGATTAGTCACTGTCATTCGGAAAATAATTAAACTCGCTGTTTAAAACGCAACGATCCGATATTCAAGCCGGAGGGATAAGCGGGGATTTTTCGCCGAGTGTCCGATGGAATTGTCGGAAACACGAATTGGAGGTTGCAAGAGAGCACTAAAGAGCTTCGCGAGGGTGGGGCGGGCGGTCGACGGGCCGCGAGGGGCGGGGGGGGGGGAGGGGGCGTCGGAGTGAGAGTGAGCGTTTCTGGTTGGCGAGGGACTAAGCACGGCAACGTCGCCCGTCAATTGACAATTAGGTGTCGACCCCGGGTCAATTGGATCCACGCTTCCACTCGATTCAGAGTCGACTCACGTTTACCGTGAAATTACTCGCGGTACGCACTGCCAACGCTCGGCTACCCGTTCGCTCGGCTCGTCACTCGCGCTGCAGCTCGGACGACCGATGTTATGTTGCCGGCGCTGCTGCTGCTGCTGCTACTGCTTCGGCTGCTGCTGCTGCTGCTGCTTCTGGCCATGCATATTTGAGCTCTCGAATTCGTATTGGTACATTCACGGAATTCCGTGCAACCATATTGGTGCCCCCCACCCACTATCTCCACGAGTTAAACGCTCTCGTTACAATATACTGCACGTGTCGATCGACTTCCGGTCTCCTGGCCACCAATACCCGCGCAGTATGGCCTCTTTTTTTCATCGCCGACACTGTCGCTCCAAAAATCCATTCGCCACACCGAATCCGCGCGTCCATTGTGTTAAGATAGAGACGCGACTATTTCAGGCCAAAAAATGGAATCACCACGAGCGACAGCGTGGGAAACATTTTTCATCGTCCGTGCAACAAAATATTGCCCATTGTATAAAAAATACTTGATATTTTATATTTTGTTTCATGCAATTTTACTCCAACTGACTTCCATTCACTGGTCACACGGTGCCATTTTCTTGGCTTTTGTGTAAACGAGAATTTTTTTCGCTTCAAAACACTACGACAGGTTTTAAAAGTAAAGGAAATTCTGATTATTAATAAAGTCATTATTGTTAATAATCAGTTATTGTAATTGACTTTCACTGATTACCGATTGCCGTTTGTCGCTTCGACACGTGTTATTTACGATAAATGGCGCATGAAAAATACTGTGCTCGATCGGTAATGAGCAAACTACGCTTCTTCTTCTTCTTCTTCTTTCTCCGCGTCTTCTTCTCTCAGAGATTCCCGGCGTTGAGTCTGGTTTCGCCGAACCGGTTGGCAACCACTAGACCTTGAGATTCGTGTTTTGACCGTGACTGTACCGACACATGGGTGGCTCTACCGCGACGGGTCCCTCCCGGCCCCCCTCCCCCCACTGACCCCTCTGCGCCCCCTTTGCCGGCTCCCCGCGCCGTCGGTCTTTATTTCTTTCTTTCGCCGCTGCGTGTAACGCAGGTTCGGGCGGCGCACGAACGCAAAACCTCGCGCTTCACATGGCAGCGACCTCCAACAAGTGGTGGTAAGTAACCGCTTTGTGCCCGCGCGAGACGCGCGCGCAGCCGTGTTGATGCTCTTTGTGCCCGCCACTGCCTCAAAGGACAATGATTCACGCATCGCAAATCAATACCCAGGCTCGAATTTTGATATTAAAAAAATGTCAATAACACCGAGTGGGTCAATGGGGAAAAAAGATTTTCGAAAAAATGTAATCGAGAAACATTCGTCATTTTGTACCTTTTTTATTGTTCAAATTTTGATTCATTTTCTCGTAAGCGACTTTCGCGATTCGGGCGAGTGGGAATAAAATAGCTGTTGCGTATCTCGAAGGTAAAAATCGCAGCTGAACGGGAATTCGGAGTCCTGCCGCGTGACCCAATCGAAAAATGGCAACGACGAGCTCAGCCTAAGTTCAAGGATTTGTGAGTCACATTTGTACGACTACGCAGGCGAATTTCCAGGCGGTTGGGGAACGAGCAGTTCATTCCGAGATTTGTCAGTGGATAATTGAATTTTTGTGTTTGTTTTTTTTTTATTTCAATTGTTCTTTTTTTTCTTTCTTTTTTTCTGAAAATGTTCCTCACGAGAAATCACTGGAATTTTCGGGAGCCGAGTGTCACCGACGGCCAAGGATAACCGAGAATGCGCGACGACAAATGTTCAACGAGACGCGAACTCACCGGACGCCGAGGCTCGCGTCGGGATGGGCCGATTGTAATTCAAATCGTTGCTTGGTATGTGGCGGCCGTGGGTACAGTCTAAATCAAGAGCTGAAACATCGGATCCGGCAGTGATTCTCACGGCTCGAAATTTTCGCGGGGCTCCGGCGCGACGGAAGAATTTCATCAAACGATCGAGGGAGCTGGAACAGCTCCAGAAGTGCTGCGACTTTTGAAAATCGAGTCGAACGCTCGCGCATTCAGCTCGGCTCGCGATTTTATCCGCCAAGGGACGACGCGAACTCTGCACGACCCGTTCGCCCTTCTTTCTCCCAGGTCGTTAAGAAAGGTTCCCCCTTTCGGCGCGTTTCCTGAACTCGCGCAGTTGAAGGACACGGCAGAGCAGAAGTAGCGCCACGTTTCTCGTGAGCCAGAACCGCAGTGGCTGCGAAAAAAATACCATTAGAAATTCTGTCACACGATGATAAAAAATTATTTGTATTTTACTTTATTTATTCAATTTTTTCTCGAGCCATACAATTTCCTGTAATTAAAATTAAGACTGGATTCTCACGACTGAGCTAAGGTGCAAAAATAATATTATGTTTAAAATTTTTTTAGACCTTTTTTTCTGTTGTGGGGCTAATTCATTTTTTTTCCGACGGTTGTATAATAATTCGGAGCCTCGAATTACAGGGCATATACGATTGAAAGCCACGAAAATGGGTGCACGAAGCTCTGGCGCATCGAACTTTAATTCAAGGACGTTCGGGACGAGCGGTGCACGCAACGCACGAGAGCAGACAGTAACAGGAGAAACTGCCGGGTGCTTTAAGCCGGAACGAGCGCCAGACCTCCTCCTCTCCCTTTTGCGCGCGAACAAGAGGGACAACAATTTATAGCGAGGCAAGCGAGCCATCACTTAAAGACACCATTGGCGACGAGCCAACAATGCAGCTCTGTAAACCCAAGCGAAATTTAACACGTCCCTTTACACCCCTTCCGACATTAGTAACAGTAAAATCCTGTCTTTAAAGAAAACAAAGACAAATTGAGACTCGGAGATAACGAATCTGTCCTCGTCGCGCTCGGAAATATCGGAAAATAATCAGTTCACCAAAACATTTCCAACACTCGTTCTAATTTTTTTTTACCAAAATCTTTCTTCCATTATTTTTTTTTCTTCAAGCTCCATTTCTGTCGCACATAAAAATACGCGAATAAAAAATATTCTAATAATAATAATAAAAATCGAAAAAACGAATATTTCTGTCTAACGTCCGTAATAAATTCGCAAATAATTCGGCGCCGTTGTCGTGAGCGATGAGGTCGGCTCGAAAAAAAATGAGTCAGGGATCATTTGATGCGCACATTTAGCGAGAAGCCTAATCGTACGACGAGTGGGGAGTGCGGGACGCGAAGACAGTCGACGCTGCTTCGACACACACACAAGGTGCGCGCGGGACGGCGTCGCGAGTCGCTTCGCTCGGCCGACACTCGGCCAATGCGGAGCGCGGATGTTTCGAGCGAGAGAGCAACCAGCGAGCGAGGCGACGCTGTTGCCTTCCACGCGGCGGCGGCGGCGACGGCGGCGGCAGCCGGCGTCGCGGGCGAGCCAGACGAGCGCGCTTCCTGCGCCGGATATGGCTGCTTGGTAACCGGACGCGCGAAAACGCTTTGCAACGACGGTTCGATCGTCTAGCGCGCAGCGCCGTGCAACGCTCGCCGCCGAGTGCACGATGCGAGGTGCGCGCTTGTTGCACGACGAGAGCGTCGCAACGACGCTGCTTGCTGCTGCTTCAGCTTCGACGCGACGCGCGATTCAGCGGAAGCGGTCGTGCCGCATCGCTCTCGCTTATGCAACGAGCGATAATGCGACGAGAGAAACGTCTCGACACGGCGACGAACAGGCGCGGGGATAGGAGAACTGATTTTCACTCTCGCTCGACGTTCAATTATCCTGGATTTCTCACGTCAAGCCGGGGCGCGACTTTCTTGTGATTAGTTAATTGAGTCATTGTAATTTTGTAGCGACTTTCGACAGGAAAATACTTAATTTATTGATATATTGACAGGTATTTTTCGAATTTTTCAATCGGCTGATTGCCTAGAAGTTATGCAACACAAATAAATCATATCCGCTGTACGGATGTTCAGTATGCGAAGAATACGTAAATATTTTTAACAAAAAAAATGAATTTGAATCTTTTTTTTTTACATTGATTAGAGTGTCTGCTAAGAAATATCATCAGGAAGTTATGAGTTTGTGTTTACAGCGGTTCGTGAGCCAACGATTAGCCGCGGTTCCGCCGCTCGAGCGCCGTCGCGATGGCATCATCGACCCATCGGCGATCGTGACCGAGGATCGAAGATCGTTTCCAATAGCGCAGTAGGCGTAGTCACCTTAGACCGACGTTATGTTTTCTCTTTTTCGCGCCGAGCTAAAGCGACGAGACCCGCGACGAGCGCCCGAAGGATTCGAGAATTAACGTTGGAAAATGCGTAATGTTCGTGAATGATCGTTACGTCATCGGATGAACAATTTTCTCAACGCAACCTGCACCGTAACCCGCGGTTCGAGTTCCTTGAATCAGCGGTAAAAAAAAATTGTCCGGCGGACGTAAAATCTTAATGCGAATTTATAGATGCGATTTTTAATGCGATTTTCTTTTCTCGCGCGAAGAAAAAAAAAATATTTCGATTTGCGTATCCACGTTGCTCTGAACGCGTGCGCGTTGCTTTCCCATTGTCCGCCTCGAGATCGACTCGTCTCGTGTCAGACGCACCGAGCATTTCAACTTGCCGGCGTCGCCGTCGCCGTCACCGCCGCTACCGACCGCAGAGCGAAATGTCGAACAAGGTCGGCGACCGTCGCGTTCTCCCCCCGCGAACGACACACGTGGCAGCTGTTGACGAATTATTCGACGCGCCGACACTTTCTCGTCCTTTCTGGCAAGCGTCGCCGAGAGCCTTCGTCGTCTCTCCGGCCGTCAGCCGCGCAACTCGAGGAGGCTCGACGCCATTTCCAGAAATAGGACCGAAAACAAAGGACAAATCTCTATTCGAAAAAAATATGTCAATACATTTTTTTTTTAAATTAATTCCAAGTTACCACCGACAAATTATTCCCAGCAACGAAAAATCATCTTGGGAATAATAAAAAAAAATTGACGCCGATAAACTCTTTTACTCCAAATCGGTGGCGAATCCCAAAAAAAACGTCGTTTCAGCAGCTGTCGTCGAGCAACCCTCCGTCCGGACTTTTCCACGACTCGCGTCGCTCTTCTCACCTGTCGAGCGATAGCCAATCGTGAATTTGAGTGTCGCACGTTAGATTGAAAGCTTTGGGTCGCGCGTCCGGAGGCGATAAGCGACCAGCCGTGAAACGCGATCGCTCTCGTTATCCGCGAGCCGCGATCGAGGCGAGCCGAGCGACCGGTCGTTTGTGTCTCGCGCGTCCCGGCGTCGAGTCTTTCGCACCGATCGTCAGAGGTCTCGATTCTAACGTCTGAGATTTCGCCTCGCGGACTCGCGGCAACAGCACCGCTGAGAACCACTGAGGAACGCGAGGCGAGATAACGTATGCGGGATGCGTCAGCGTCTCGTCTCGTTTCTCGCGCGGGTATATCGGCTGCTCCTCCGGCAACGGGCGACGCGCGCGACGTCCGTGTCCGATCTGCGCTCGCTCGCGACAATGCGCAGCACAACGGCGGGCCTATCGGTATAATCGCGTATATAGCCGGAGCGCGCATTAATGTTTGCCATACGCGATAACCACGCGCGGCCGTTCTAAGCGCGCGTTTGTTCCGGGCTCTTTGTAACTTAGCAGCAGCTCCACCACGCGATCAGCATTCACGTCCCGCACCGTCGGCCGGAAGTCCGCGACTTCCGTTGGGAAGATTTTTATCCTGATTGAAAGTGAAGTCGTTTTTGGGACGAGTAAAATTGGCTGCAAATGCGCCCGCTGATTATCCTGAATTTTTAGTCGTGGGTCGATATAATTTTTCATATTTACGTTACATTTTTATTACTATTTATCATTATATTTCTAACTGAAAAATATTTTCGCACCAAATGACCGGGGCATTTAAATGGCTAATTAAGATTGAACAGCGTGCGAGACGAATAAAGAGAGGAGAGCAGTGACGGAAAGTTTGGGTTTTTTTTTCAGATGGGATTTCTAATATTGGCGATGATCGATCGTCCGGCGCGACGAGAATATTCATCGCGCACAAAGGGCGAGAGGCCACGTGGACACAGCAGCCACGCGCGAGTAGTTCACTAGCGTCACGAGGCGAAACTGGTTTCGGTTGCGAAGAAAACCACCACAGCCGCGGTCTTCGTCGCCATCGACGTCTTCACGAATCTCTTTCGCGGACGGCCGATGGGAAAGGGACGAAGAAGCGAGGAGGGGACGAGAGGAAGAGCGGAGGAAGAGGGAGACGGAACGATGGGGAACCGAGAGTGAGAGTCTTTCAAGGTTCCACGAGGCACACTCGTCCCATATGGCCTTGGCGTACTACTCGGGAGTCTACAAGAGTCTTCGTTGCTGCTGTTGCTGCTGCTGTTGCCGCTGCTGTTTTGTTGCTGCTGCTTTTGCTGCTGCTGCTGTTGAGGCTGCTGCTGCTTCTGCCGCTTGGATAGCATAACCTCACGGCGTCTCCGAGTTATACAACCCAGCCCGACGCTTCGGCACGCAACAATATTTATGGATAATCCGTATCGTCGTTTTTTTCTTCTTTTTCACTCTTTCTTTTTTTATCACATTCTCGCGATGATTAAATTAATTTCTCGGTGGAGCATTTCCTGGCTGAAGTAATAACGTTGTCCCCCGCAATACGTGTGTCTTTATGGATTATCAGCCCTTTGTGGGTGCGCCGAAAAAAAAAACTTACACGGGTTGCTTAATAGAATGAAGTACTAATTAAAAAAATGCTCCAAATGAAATTTCTACGTTGCCGACACGTCCTTTTTTTCGCTCGTTCGCTGTTTCGTCCTCGGGAAATCCTTGTGGGTAATTTAGCGTGTTTCTTTTTTTTTTTACACAATTACACGAACATTCATGGCTTTTCCCGCGGTGAAATTCCACGTGGAGGAATTTCCGCATTTTTTTGTAATCAAATGATCATGAATATTCTAATCGAATGATCAATGTCAAACGATCGACGAAACGAATGAGCGAATGAATTCGAAAGTGAATGGAAAACGTGTCCGGCAACGGGAAGTCCGAGCCTCGTATCTTCGAATCTCTCGCTAACCTCGAATTCCACCCAAACATCAAGTTCCATGATACGAAGTTCAGGCGGTAAAAAAGTAGCGGGTTGAAATCCCGGATCGGTAAATTGTCCGCGAGAAACGCCAGAGGCAAAGTTGCGCAAAAATAGTTGGTTGCACGTCGCGAGGCGAGGCAAGAAGAATCAACTACACTTGTTAACCATAAAGTGCCGGCAAACTTTGCACAGTCTCACGGGGTTCGCTGTGTAAGCGGAGCAGGTGCGAATCGCGTCGGAGTAACGAACGAGACGTGGATGTGGGGGGGGGGGGGGGGGGGTTGCGCCACGCGAGATGGAAATCTCGAGCTCCACGCGATAGCGTTTTAGGTTAGAAAGGATCGGAGCTCCGAATAATCGGCATTTCGGTCGCTCCGCCTTTGCGGCGTTTGCCATGGTGTCAGGCCGGGCCGTATATTGCGCCACTGCGAGTCGGAGCGACGAAACACGGGCGCGCGCGAGTCCTCCCGAGTCTCTCGCACTTGACCCACCGAGTCTCGTTTCACTTTTCATTGAGCGCCGGTCGTAGCCGCACCGCCGGTTTCTCTCTTTCGCTTTCTCGAACCGTTCGCTCTCGCTTCTCCGCCTCTGTCTTTCTCTCTCTTCGACTCGTAATTGCCTCTTTGTCCGGCAACCGCAGCCGGCCCCCGAGCATCCCGGCGTCGGACCGGGAGAATCGTTGTTATCGACAGCACAACCCGTTCGCCACTCAGGAGAACACGAGACGTTGGCGAAAATAAAATCTTCTCTTGAGAACCGATTTCGCATGGAAAACCCGAAAAATACGGTCCTGGAAGAAGAGGAAAATATTTTCAATTGATTTGGATTTACAATTTCTGACGTCGGAGAACAGAGAATAAATGCCGAAAAATTTATTTTCAGTATCTGAAAATCCGACCTACGGTAGATAGAGCGATGAAGCTCGTCCATTGGTCGAAGCGATCAACGGAGCTATTTTCGACCGGAAAGTTCTGTCGCCGCTCGAGACACCGTCACTGCGGTATAAATGACATAATACGGCTTCGACATGTGCAACACCCGCCGCCGGTTCTTACGGATTCTCGCACATCCGCCTGTCGGTCGCGTGCGTTGTTCGCGCTCATTCGACTGTCCGTAACGTCCACGACGCTTCGATAAAATGCTCTCAATGACCCAGGTGGACTTGGACGCGACGCAGCGGCGGTAATGAATGATCCGCCGTTGTTTATTGTCAGTCGATAACCGCGACACCGGCCAAACGTGGTTGTTTGTTGCCCCGCGTCGCGGGCGTCTATATCGGGTCCCCCGCGGTGTCTCGCATCGTGCCACTCGGTCCCCGACGTCGCGAGCATGGCGACCGATCGACCGCGCGTCCCGGTTTATTGACGTTGGACACGACGACGTTGGAATATTATTGTTCGGCCAATAACGTCCCGCGTCCCACCGGCGGCGGCCAAACGTCGCGAAGACACATTCACTCGTTCGTCGGTCCAGTTTCTCGCCGACTTTACGTGCATTCTGGAAAATACAGAAAATTGTTTACATTGTCCCGCGCGTAAAATAAACCTCGAGACCGTCGAGTCGCGACAGTCGCGATTTAACGCGAGACGGTTATTCACCGCCCCGACGACGATCTCGCCGACAAGCCGAAAATCTTTTTTCGGTTCCTCGCCTCGAATCTCTCTCGATCAGCGCTGCGGCGAGTTCCAATCGCGTTCCGCGCAATTTTACACACTTTCGTTTCCCTCTCTCGCGCGCGACGCTTGTCACACGCCACGCGCGCGCGCGCGCGCGAGCTAAAAATAAATCTCGAACGGCCCGCGGAATCACAGAAATCCCCGCGTCGAGCGAGACTCGCGAGCTCGACACCCGAGACGTTGTTTTTATTCCACGATATTTCGTTTTTTCTCCCTGCCAAGTTTTTTTGCTTCCCATTTAAATAGTTTACGACGCTTGGTGTATTTTCTTCGCATTGACCGGACGAATTTTACGGACGGCAAAAATGTTACGAATAATTATTTCTAAATTATGAACCGACCACTCGAGTCAATCTGTGTGACGCTATCGAGGCGTATCACGAAATTCCGTCGAGTGAATAATAAAATATTAGCGGTAATGACGCAAATGTGACTCTGGATGCCAAATAGATCGCGTAATTTCAAACATTTATACTATTGGGAAAAAAAAACATTGTGTGTGTTTCACTTAGTCTCGATTGGATTTCAATAAACTCGTTCAATTTGTTTGTTATTCGCCCCCCGGATCCAAACGCAACTAGCAACGATTGTGCGCGGCCGAACACCCCGAGCAAATGGACCGACGTATCGGAGCCCAAATACGCGGATGATTGAATCGTCAGTCCGGAAAATGATTATTATATAATCGTCCCGTCGCTAAAACGCACCACCGAGCTTTGCGGTTTATTAATATTCCAGTAATGCCGTAATAAAGTGCGTAATGGACTGGTGCTATAGAGACACATGATGAAACACATCAAACACGCGAAAATAACGGCAACGAGCGCGTGTAATTCGTTGGTTTAATTTCATCGAACACAAATGTTATGTTATTCTCCGACTCGTAACTACGACGCTAGCAGCAAAATGCGGTCTCTCTCGGTTTCTCCCCGTTTCCCACGTTGTGTTTTCCATTATCTCGAATTTTATAGTTTCCGTCGTGTTCCGTGCTCGCCAGATGGAACGAATTCCGGGGTCAAACGCGTCACCCGCGAAATACGAAAAATTTTGCAGCTTTTGGCTCCCATCGCAAGAATTCAAATATTTGCCCAAGCGCGACAAAACCTCCACTTGGAATCGTGTAACCACGACGGTAACAGCAAAACGTGGTACTTCTCCTTCGTCCGTGTCCCGCGTTGTATTTTCCGTCGCCAAGCGGAACGCGAGCTCCGAGGTGAACTGCGCATCGCCGGCGAAATAAAAATGTTCTTCCCATCGCAAAAACTCGGTTACAAGAAGATTCAAATATTTGCCCCGCCGAGCGACAAAAACCTATTTGCGATCCTAGCGCCGGTTTATATTTTTCACAATTTTTATTGAATTTTTACGGTTTCGACATTTCCGGGGAAAAAAGAAGAAAAAATTATCTGGTAAACGCGCTGGATGAGCCATTCGGTCGATTCGCGCGCCTCTGGCTGTATTGAAGCCGCGGCGATGTTGTTCCACGAAAGCGGTCAGCTTATTTTCCTCCAGTCTCGCGTTTCCGGTGCGTGCGTAAGTTCACTCTCTCGGCGAGTTTACGAGAGGGAAACGCGACGAAGGAAGCGACGAGGTAGACGAGAGGAGAGCTGGGAATATATATTCGCGCGGCTCTCGTTGCTCTCCGTCTCCGTCGCTCTTCTCGGCAACGTGGCCCCGTGTACCGAGGCAGAAATCCAACGCAACCCGGAGGACACGAACCCCCTCGTGTCGTCGTGTAACGACTGTACATAAACGGCTGCTCTGATATAACGATCCGGGTGTTCGAACCGGGAAACATCGACCCGAACGCGAATATAACCTTTAACCCGCGGGTCTCGCGGCGGCCCCAATGGCGCTGCCTGCCTGCCCCATCTTCTTGAAACTCGTAAACCCACCGACCGAGCCTGACGAACAATGCGCGCTGCTGCTGCTGCTGCTGCTCCCCTCACCCTCCCCCCTCGGTGTGACAGGTAGTTCTGCCGGCGCAAAATTCTATATACCTGGCTCTTGGTCCTTCGGTTCTCTGTGCACCTCGACCCAACTGAGCAATGAGATCTCGAGCGTTAAATTTCAGCCCTCGGCAGCTGCCGGCCGAAAAAAAACGTTTTTGTTTGCTAGTGGTGGCGAAAGTAAATCAAGTTCGAAAAATAAAATTATCAATAATATTTCAGAAGTTTCTTTCACTGCTTCACATTATTTTCAAAACAAGATAAAAAAAATGGTACACTTAAAAATTGAAGTTTGTGAAATGTTACAAAATGCTTGAAAATTTGAAGAAAAAATAAAATTCTGCGTGCACCGATTTTTAAGGTCACTATAAAATGGACCAATAAAAATATGATGCTGCGTGTTTGCTGGCGTACTTGACGCTATAAATTGTCCGGCTCTACCTTCGTTAATTTTTCAGTTTACGTCTGCGATTACAACGCAAACGACAAGTATTTCCACGAATTGTGATTATATTTTGCCGGGTTCACCGGGAGAGTTTACCGATCGACGGTGCAGCGCCCGCACTTGTCGGTGGGTCCTGCGCTACCTAAGACGGGTCAAAAGCGCCGGGGGTTGCCCGCCTCTACCCACTCGACTACCTGTCGATTCTCGACCGACGAAATCCGCCGCGGGTTTGCTTTGTCTCTCTCTCTCGCTGTATTCTCGACGGCCGATGCGAACATTCGTCGTAAAACCGACTCTTGTCGTGGCTCATGTCCACTGGCGAACACCTCGCGCGCCTCGTCGTCGACCGATGCTCGCGGGTCATCGTCGACTGCGCCTCGTCCGGGGTCTCGTCGGAATTCTTCTCGCGTTGGTCAGCGTTAACCGAGTATTCTCACTCCCACACGTTCGTCCGAGGAGACGAAATTCTCGCGCGACACTTTGCATGCGCTCCGCAATCGTAAACGTCAGTGGCAAACTCTGCAACAACGATTCGGCACGTTTCCTAGTGAACAGCAGAGAGTCACATTATAAACATACCGAGAGATGAGGATTTATTCGATATATTGCACAGTAATGTATATCAAATTGTTTCTTCGCGGATGATACGAGTCAAAACTTTCGAGCACGAATATTTCGTAATAATTTTAAAAAATGTTCTAAAATAATAAAAAAGTAAAAAAAATGCAAGCAGATGTTTAATCACAAAAGTTGTATTATCGAAAAGAAGAAACAGCGTTTTTTTCTTCTTTCCGTCGCGCACGTAACGAACAGTCGCGACCTCGGTGAATACTCTCACGACTCCAATTCAATATTCGCAATAATATTCCCATGGATCGAGACCGGTGGAATTCCACTGTGCGGACGGGAGATCGAGAGATCTACGACGAAGGTTTTCCCTCCCGCGCGCGCGATTAGCGACGCCGAAGTGGCGCGCCATCAGCAACGTGCGGATAAGGTCGGGGTCACGAGATCTTGAGAACGCTGGACGCTCTCGCGCGCCTCCGGCGCCGGTTTTGCACAGCCAGGAAAACCGGATGCGTCGGAGAAGCAGCAACGACTCGCGGTAAATATTATTCAAGCAGAGTGAAAAATATTATATGTTATAATATGTTGGATAGCTAACATTTTTTTTTATTTTTTTTTATTTTTTTTTTTTCATTCGTCCGTCCTTCGTTATGTACTTTCTCGTTTCGCATTTTTCGCTCGTTCCTGCTTCTCGTATCCCCGAAGCGCTCGGGCCGCGAAACATTCTGCGCAGCCAGTCGACTCGAGGAATTCTCGTGCGGGGTTTGCTCAGGCATCCCGGACTGCGCGACGGGACTCCAGTTTCGTATAATGGAGCTCGCGGGGAGCGCGGGGCAACGCGGGTCGCCGGACGAGCCGCATCTCGAATTCGTAACCAGATAAAAAAAAAACAAAAAAAAATGTTCACCATTCTCATCGCTTATAGGTAATTGTCAATTGAAAAACATCAATTTATCCATTACCTCGAAAATAATAATTTCCAATCCACGGATTTCACTCTCCCATTGATTGACAAATTAATCGGCGTTGTATTTATTTATGTAATAATTCTCTCTAAAACGGCTCGAATTTCCGGCTACAAAGTTGCAAAGTGCTTTGAGCGGGTTCGCTTGGCGCGTCATTTTCTCCTGTTGCTCGTTCCAAAAACATCGACATCGGCCGAGTGCCACGAAGCGCCTCGCGGCGCTCCGAGAAAACGACCGGAGCGTAAGGGTGAAAGACGTCTGTATAGCGCGTGTATATGATATATATGTATGTATATATACGCCCCGCGTATATTATACATACAGACATGGCGAATGAACCCCAACGATGATGACTGAGGTGGAGCCCGCGGGGCGCGCGGGATCTCTCGTCGCGTCGTCGCGGCTGCCGCCGACGTCGGCTTTCTCGGTGACGCAAAAGCAGCCGGCAAAAGGACTCGCCGCACGCGCGCTTTGCGATCGATATTGCTCTCGTTGAAATTTTGCCGCTTTTTCTCGTGCCTTTTTCTCCCGCCCTCCCCCCGTTCCTCGGTCTCCGCCCGTTTGCTCTTGACCCCGCCACTCGACCTCACAATATGTCTGTCCGTTTCGCTGAACATTTCGTCAACCGCCTCGCGCGTCGCCTTTGCCTTTCGAACGATTTTTTCCTCTCACTGCAAATTGATTTTTATTTGCTCACAATGTGGAATTGACTTAATTCGTTGAGACGACTTAACAGCATTTGAGGGGAAAAAATTGCCTCTTAAAGGAAAATATAGATGAGCAGAGAAAAATGAGAAAATATTTCATTACAAAAAAATTTGTGTTTTTTTTTATCTACTATTAAATGGGGCAATTTGTAACATCGACACTTAAGTCGGAGAGCGTAATGGCAGGACTGTTGGAATAACAAAAGATGCTCAGTGGAAGGATGAAACGCGGTAAAGAGGGTAAAAAAAAGTATCTTGGTAAAGAATGTGATAAGGTTGACTGCGCGGACGACGAGTCCTCCGTGTTTTGATGTTAGCTGCCCTGCTACTGTACGGCAGGAGCGACTGGTTGAAGGACTCGTTGAATCCCCAAGCCACTATGACAACAACAACAATAACAAAAACAACAGAGACGTCGGCGGTAAAGGAGAGTGACTGGGATTTAAGAGGCCGTTGTTACAAGTGAAGCAACACGATTCGGTTCGGCACACAATTTCGTATATCGACGCTTATCATCCTAATTTCTCCGGTGAATATTCCCGAGGCCAACTAGGCAAAAAAAAATCAAAACCTTCGTCAATAAAAATAATAAAAAGAATACCGTTGGTAAAAATATTCGGGTTTTTTTTTCATAACAGAATTTTCATTATACTGCACGAATTAATCAAAATAAGGTTCAGAAGAAAAAATTTAAGCTGACGGTAATTACCATAATATCGTGAAAAAATTCATTTAAACCGAGTGAAATAAGTTCCGATTATCAGGTGGAAAAAAATGTTGAATGTATAAATTAAGTTTCCTTCCATCGGATATTTGAGACGGTTATTCGATTCAGCGGAAAAAATAAGATTGAGCGGCGACGGAACATCCGCGGAGTTTAGAAATAAAATGTGAAAAAAAAGAAGAGAAAAAAAACGTCAACCGGTTATTCGGGTTCGGGCGGACCCCACGGCGGCGTCGGACGGGAGGAGCCGGTACCACTGGCGGGAGTTCCGAATGTTGCCAAGTTTCGCGTTTGGCGAACTCGCGGCGAAGAGACGCGCGCGCGACCCAAGCGTGTGAACCGCGCGAGCGATCAATACGCGCGTATGCAGACGTGTGTAACGCACCTATAACGCACCTAACGCGGCTGAACCACACAGCGCGACGCCCGGTAATGACGATCCTTGGTCTTGCGTATGTGATTTTGTTGCACAGCGCGCGAAACGATAACAGAGAGGAGTGCTCGACGGCGCGCGGGCTCGGCGATAACGACGAGTTCGAGTCAATACAGCGAAGCTTGGACGATAAATAAACCGGGCATCTGTTCGTCTATCCTGGCTGCATTTTTAAACTTGGTGCAATTAAGTTTCAGTGCAGATTTAAAGGCAATTAAATTAATCATTTCTCGAAGGACAAACAAAAGTAGAAAAATTAAGAAAAAAATGCCCGAAACCTAAGTCAAAGCAGGAATTTTCGTTAATACAAATATAAAATAAAAATATTTTCTTTTCATAAATAAAAATCTCGAAATATGACGAACCGATGAAGTTACCGGTTTTCCTCCGCCGTTACCAAAAATAGATTTTACCGTCAATCAACCGACGAAATATTCCGCAACGAATAATTTTCATCGCCCTGACGACAACTCCGTGACTCTTTTATCCAACAATTTACATGTTAATTCGTTGAAAAAAAAAAATTCTCTCCAAACTGGTAAAAATGATTTTTCGACGTGTATCGCGCAGCGAGCTCGCTGCCGACGTCGTCGTGGTCGGGTCTTTCAGGATTAATTAATTCGTCGAGGCGCCCGGAGGGGTCGGGAGAGTAGTTTTAATTTAGTTAGAAGCATTCCGTGCGAGTCTCCGTGTGTGCGCTTAGGCGGCGAGCGCGTCGCGGCCGCGGAGAGCGCGGAGGGAGCCCGAGGATCACGCTATGCAAAATGCTGGCCGGCACGAGAGGACGACGAGAGCGAGGGACTCGATAGGCTAGCGGGAGCTTGAAAAACCTGTCGTGTGTTATGTTCGTTCGTCGTCGGAAGCAGCAGCAGCAGCAGCAGCGCCAGCAGCCACTAAGACGACCCCAGCGTACCCAACGTACTTTATAGCTGTGTATATTCTTCGGCTCGAATATTTTCCAGACTATGTTCACCGCATAATCCACGTGTAACGCTGTATAATTCGCAGTGTGCGGCGTAGGCAGAGCCCAGAGGTAGAGCTCGCGATTGTCGGCTGAGCTTTTGCGCACGCGAGGTCAGAGCTACAGCGAACGAGACCGGAGACGCCGGTGTGTATAGCGTTTGCCGCAACACAATCGCAAAAATCCGCCCGCGAAGCGTTGGCCCCGCGGTCGACGCTGTAGTCGCCGTCTGTCTCTCTCTCTCGCTCTCCTCGCCGGCTCGCTGACTCCACTGTGTAAATTTACACTGTGCGCGCTCGCCACGCCGCGACGGCGACGACGTCGCGCAGACCTCTCGACGACGAAAAATCGTGAAAATGACGACGGGAATCCCGAGGAATCTGTGAATGAGACGTGCGCGTTAATTCGATTGTAAAGATGAAAATCGTGCGCGCACGGCGGAACTCAACGGGGGCGGCGGTCTCGAGCGTCAAATTAAAGACTACGAGGTTCTCAATTGTTATTGACACGCGAACGCCACGTTACAGAGACGCCAGACGCTCCTATTTTTGTTTGGCTTCGGGAATGTTTGCGCTCTTTGGATCAAAAATAGCGATGTACTTGCTAAGTCAGTCGTTCGAAAAGCAGTCGTTCGACGCGGCTACCTGCCCGGGCGGAGTGAAATATTTTATGACTTTTTTGCAGCACCCGGGATCGTTTGAGGAAAAGTTTTAATTCTTTGCTTCAATATACGTTTCAATATACGCCAGCGACTTGTGCACTGAAATATTTACCAACTTTTCGCGCGGAACCCAGATTCATAATTTGAAACAACAAGAGCGACAATAATAATAATAATAACTTTCCTTGGCGCGTATTAACTCTCGAATAGGAATCTCTGAAAACGCGAAAGTTCTGTTCACATAAATATCAGTTCGCAGAAAAAAAAATCGGTAATTTTTCTCATCAATTAATTTCGGGTAAAATATTGAATTTCACGCAACGCTCGTCGCGCGAAATAGCGAAATAGCGTATCTCGGGCGCAGCCCGACAAAGCCGCGTTCTCTCGCGTACGCAGGATTAGCCGGCCCCGCGCGCACGGAAGCCACGCTACGACGCTCGAGCGAGCGAGAGAGAAAGCAAGAGAGACAGAGACGCCCCACGCCGGTGTGCAAAGCATCAGGTTGCACGGAATTCGCGGAGCGCCGCCACGTACGACGCCGCCCGCGTGCACAACGCGCGCGCACACCGCGCGAGCACACGATGTACGATTGCGCGTTCCACCCGGTGGCGGCGGCGCGAGCGCAATAATGACAAACACACAGGCGCGTCGTCGCGAAATCTCGACGCGCGCGCGCGCCCGCCTTGAGGTTATGTGACAAGAGCGCGTCGAGTCCGCCCGCGTGAGCGACGCGACCCGACGCCTCGAGCGCTCTCGATGGCGAAATACGGACAAAGAAGCGAAGCGAGACGAAAAACTGTCGGCGTACGCGTCTCGGCGTCGAAATCCTCCAAGCATGCATCACTCCACCTTCCCCACTATCGCCAAACATATCTTAAATTGTTAATCAGATCGCTCTTAACCTCCACCTGAAAACTCGGAAAATTCAAAAAAGTACGTTAGGAAGAAAGAAAAAAAAAAAAAGAACGAAAGAAAACGCCATCCACACGAAAACAAAAGATTACGAACCAATAGCGGTAGGAGCGCTGGAGCGAGGTATAAAAATGTCTTCGTCCCCGGTCGGTGCGCGACGCCTCGCGCTCGCACTCAAAAGAGACGTAAAAACCGTTCGAGGCTTCGGTCGCGGTTTCGTTCCACGGAACAACAAGATACACATACACGTATATGTATATCTACCTATCTCTCTCTCCGGTCTCGTGGCCCGCGGATACGGGGGCAGTTCCGCAGTCGATTTTTCGCGCACGTACACACACGACGCGCACTCACGCACCTTTGTTTCGTTTATTTATATATTTTTTGTTTTGTTTTTTTTTCCTTCACTGTCAACTGTCAAAACGCACTCGACGCTCGGCACAAGTTTGTTCGTTAATCGCGAGCGCAGCGGCGACGAAGAGAGGAGCGAGCAACACACGGTCGACGAGTAGAAACACACAGAGGCCCCGGCCGGCGGCGTCGTCGCACTGGACACGCGCACGAGACGTCGGTACGTTATACGTTGGATGCGAGAGACAGAGAGAGAACTATAAAGAAGAACGCGTTGCAATGACGAATAGAAAGACACAGAGAGGGAGAGAGAGAGATAGAGAAAGAGGGAGAAAGAGAGAAATTAGAGGAGGGAAGAGACACGGCGGCGGAGAGTGAGAGACACTGGGAATGAACGTGTACTCGGTAGAACCTCGTGACGAACTGTGGGGGAGCCGGTCTTTCTCGGTCGAGTCGCGTCGCAAGGACTAAGAGTATCGCGCGCCGCGCTACCTACAGCTGCGTCGCCGAGCCCGCTGCGAGCGAGAGACACGCACACACCGACGCGAAGCGCGCGGCGAGCGTGCGAGCGAGCGAGCGAGAGCGAGCGAAGATGTCGGTACGTACGAAAAACGAGGAGGCAGTGAACGAACGGGGCAGCAGGCAGAGGCCGGCAGTTCTGGCTGTAGTCGGCGAGGCAGGCAGTGGCGGCAGCAGCGGCGGCAACGCGAGACGTCAATGTGCGCGCGGTGCGAGGCGCCCCCGGGAGCTCCGTGTACGCCACCACTGACAATTCGCCGTTTTCGAGGTTATGGACGGGCTTTGTTGTCGCGTGGAACGACGGGCGACGTCGAGAAAATGTCGTCTCGTTCGACGCGCGGCGGCAGTGATCGAAGCACGGTAAACACACGACCGCGCGGGTACGTCCGTTGTTTATCCAGCGAGGCCGACTAGGAGGGAGAGAAAGAGAGAAAGAGAAAGAGTGAGAGAGACAGAGAGAAACGGCGAAGCCTTTCGTGGTCGCGGCGGTTAGTGCTATCGCTGGCGACGAAGTACGGGCAATGCGCACACTACGACAATCGCCGAGTGAGTGAGAGAGAGAGAGAGATGGAGTGATACACTCGCCGGCCTTAGGCCAGCCAACAAGTGCTCGCAAATTGGATTTCCAACGGATATATTCGCGACGCCGATTGGCCGAGCGATATTCGCGCCGATTTCCACGGAGGGGGGTGACAAACCGTGCGATGTCGGTGAAATAACGCGAATATTAGGATGAAAAAAAAAATAAAACAACGGCGAGTTGACGAAAAAAGTAGACGCGTAATCGAGATCCCAGCTAAAAAAGTTGCACGCAACACGAGTAGAGAGAAACCGACGCTGAAACTTCGTCGCAACGCCACGAGTCAGAGCCAGTGGGCGGCGGGAGAGGGGGGAGGGGATGCGAGTCTGGCGCGGTGAGCGGGGCGACCGACTCGAGCCGCCGAGACCGCTCAGCGCGGTGGAGGGGGAAACCGAGTGGAGAAAAAAGCATCAGACGGGGAGGGGAGGGCGTACAGAGGAGAAAGACGACGAGAGGGCGAGACGAGAGAACGAGAGAGAAGTCGGTACGAACGACGTCTGCAGAGGGACGCGCGCTCGCTCGTTCGTCGATTGGCGGGAGCCACGGGCGACGAAGAGAACGGCGGCAGTCGAGCGTTTGACTGCGGCTGAAATGAAAGGTAGAGGAACGAGGGGCAAGGCGAAGGAGCGAGCGGGTCGGGGAAAAGGGGGTTCTCGGAGGCTCTCAGCGATCTCACGGAGGACGTGAGAGCGACGAGGAAGCAATGAAATTCGTCCGCGTCAGCACAAAACGAGCGAGCGAGAGGTCGTCCGAGGGTGTCGATCGCGACGCTGCGAGAGCAGGCAGGACAGTTATACACCGCGCTGCTGCTATGATATACCGTGCACAACGCCGTCTATCGTACGCCGCGTACGTATATACACATCGTGCGCGCGACTCGTCCACCTTCGGCCGACATCGGCGCTTCTCGTCAGCTGTTCGCACACACAATCTGACGTTGACTCGTGTGTACCTACTAATCGCGTCCAGCAACGATGAGTAAATCCATAGTGCACAAGTGCAACGCCTTTCACGAGTTTAGTGCTGTCTCGCTGTAGAAAAAAAATGACGGGGATTTGAGGAAACAAACGTTGGCCAGCGGCATTGTGCGGTTGTCGGTTGGCCGGCCGGTTGCGCTTCCGGTCGTCCATCTTTGAAATTCGTCTGTTCCCAAATATGCTCCTTTTTTATTATTAATTCTCCGGGAAAATATTGCAGTGCTGACTTGGTTAGGTTCGCGGGAAGTGGTGATTGGTGGAAAAAAGGACGAAAATTCGGCTTTCGGGAGGCGATCGATACTGACGAGCGCTACTGGAAAATGTGGCTTCAACGTTCTACTGTGGAAGATTGACATTTCGCGAAAATAAACGGAAAAGGCACAAATTGAGCGCAATTGCAAATTATGTGATAGTGATACGTTGTAAATATTGTAAATGTTTGTAATAAAATGCATAATTTTTTAATAAATATCTACGAGACAAATTTATGGGCTTAAGCTAATGTGGCTAATGTTAATTATGTTTTGCGCTTGCCTTTATGACCATCATAAGGGTCGGAACGTTCCTGATTGATCCTGGCATCGGGCCTCACGATTTCTCGCACTCTCTGTCTATTTTATCTGTAGCTACACTGCTCCCTATGGACGGCTACGCCACCTTTCGCGGACGCCCGGAACCTCGACGCAATTCACGCCGGACGCGGAGACCGTCCGTATCGACGCAACGTTTTCTACAAATCCTCACGGCAAACGCGATGCTGTCTGGATGAGTCAACAGCAATTAGAGGGAGATGTACTCACTGCGGAGTGAACGCTATCGAAAAGGCAATTTAAACATTTAGCTCGGACGAATCGCAAAGTCCAGAAGCAATCTGGACTTTTTCTCCTGGAAACACTTTTTATTAGTACGATTTCAGTCTCCTGACTTTTCTGAGTTCTTCGCAAAATTCAATGCGGAACATTTAAAAATGTATTCAAATTGTTAGATGAGTAAACAATAAATAATAAAATGAAATAGTTATCCCAAGGGTATTTGAAAATATTTTTTAAATAGGAAATATGGAATTTAATTTTTCGTTTATTCCCTAACTAACGGCGAAGGAAAATAACACCGCATCGCAGTCGACAACTGGTGTCTTATTTGAAATTAGTTTTATGTCTCATGATGCGTCTGCAAGATGCGTTGCGCGATTTTCTGGCAATAATTCACTCATCTCAAGCCAAAAATCAACAGCAACAAAATGTAATGTCACAATGTCAACAAGGACGCATTTCTCACGCTGGATCTCGTGTGTTTTTTTTATTACATTTTAACGAGCGATGAAACGCCTCTTCACATTGTTTCGCAAACAGTGAAGTGTAATCGACACCATCGGGCTGGACGAAGGACGCAGCCCTCCGGGCCCAGACACTGGGAACGAGGGGCGACTGCCCCCCGCCCCACTGTACCACGCATCCGACTACTGCGATACAATGGATCGTGCAACAATGCATACGCATCGCATAATGACGACGAGAGAAGCTTTTCGTTATCGTCGGTGTTTGATTAAAGCGCTTCGGCTATTTTTACGTTTGCACTGTTGCCCCGCGTTCGTCAGTACAGAGTGAAGCAATAAGAGCGAGAATGCTTATCGAGGGTAATTGGTAGGCGCGGGATAGCATCAGAGTATTTTGCGGAGCCGGGGAAGCAGTTCGCCGCTGCCATTCACCCACGTCGGGTGTCGCGTGGAGATTGTGATCCAATTTTTCGTCGCGAAAAAATAATTCGTGGGTTCGAAAAAGTCTTCGTCAGACGCGGAGTACCCGGACTCGACCGAGGAGGACCGATCTTTTTTGTTTGTTTGTCATTTCCACCGGTAGGAAAGATTTCAGCACTATGTCGTTTCTGCGGTTCGTTACTTTTATGGTTCTCGCGACTGCGAACGGTCGCGACGCTCCAGTGGTGAAGACAAATTACGGCAGCGTTCGAGGGAAGTGGCTGACTAGCGCGCGAGGCGTTTCCATAGCCGCGTATCTTGGAATTCCTTACGCGGAGCCGCCGACTGGTAAATTGCGTTTCGAGGTATTGATAATTAATTCTTGTACTTTCGAAAATATTTGGTCTGAGTTCAGTTTCTTTGACTTCTTATTTTTTGATAAAAAAAAATATATGTAGAATAAAAATTTGAGACGGATTGATGAATGTATTTTTTTTTCGTTTAAACTCTCCGCAGAGTCCGAATCCGTGGAAGGAAGAGTGGACAGATATTCGCGACGCATCCGAGGACGGTTCGATGTGCGTTCAACTGGACTACGACGGCAGCGTCAGGGGAACCGAAGATTGTCTCAATCTTAATATATTTGTCCCTGTGGTAAATTTTGTCCGATCGCACTTGCATAATATTTTTGTAAATATTGACCTCGTTTGCTGCGCAGAGCGACATTTCGAAGCATTTGCGTCTCACGCGTGTGGAGAGTAACGAGAGCTTAATTGTACAACGAGGTTGCGCGCCTGCGAGCGCGATTCAATTAGCGAAACGGCGTCCAGGTTGCGATATCTCATCGTCCCACGATTCGCCGGCGCAGCCTCTCGTCTGCATTTTTTATTTTTTTCTTTTCAAGCTAATAATTAATTTAGAAGCTCCAATTTAGGGTGTTAAATCTGGGAAAACGTAATTACGCGAGACCCATCGCTCAATCTAATTAGCCGGGAATTTAAACAGATAACACCAAAACGGAACTTACCGGTACTCGTGTTTGTTCACGGCGGAGGCTTCAACAGAGGCAGCAACAACAGCACATATTTCGCTCCCGATTATCTGGTCGATCAGGAAATTGTTTTGGTGACCGTCAACTACCGTCTCAACGTCCTTGGTAAATAAAGAATCCCGCGAAGTGATCTGCAACAAAAAATAAATAAAATAAACTATATTATACAGGGTTTCTCTCGACCGCGACTGAAAATGTGCCAGGAAACGCAGGACTCAAGGATATTCGTGAAGCCTTGAGATGGGTTCACAATAACATAATCGACTTTGGAGGTGACCCAAACTCCACGACTCTGATTGGTCAAAGCTCGGGCGCCGGGGCAGTTCATCACCTTGCGCTTTCCCAAACCACCGAGGGACTTTTCGATAAGTACATCACCCACAGCGGCTCGGCCCTTGCGCCTTGGGCCATTCATCCGCCATTTCTCATGAGAATAAAGTACCTTCTGGTAGCCAAGGAAATGGGCTGCGCCACCGAGTACGATGACGTTGACTTTCAGCAATATCTTATCAACGGATTCGGCCAAGGGGAAGACGAGATGGCTTACAGTGAGGCGCTTCAAAAGGACGAGGAAATTCTCAATTGTCTCAAAGAATTGAGTCCTTCGAGGCTCGCCCATGCCGAGAATTTATTGGTAGAACTGTCGTCGACTTTAGAAAAATAATAGAAGTAGAAAATATTTCTGCGATTCGCATGACAGATAATTTAATTTACTTTCTCTTCGCTCAGCACGTGTGGAAAATGAATCCTTGGTGCAATTTCGGACCGACGGTGGAAGTCCAAGTCGACGATGCAATAATTACCAAACATCCTATCAGGACCATAGAGCAACGTGAATTTCGAGACATCCCTTGGATAACCGGGTTGGTAAAGGACGAGGGTTTGCTGAAGACTATAGGTAAGCTGCAAAGAGCTGGTTTTCATATTTTTAAAGTTATTCTTTACAACTGCGATTTGTTCCAAAGAGATTTTCCTCAATCGAGAGTTGATGATCATCCTGATGGAGCGATTCGACGCTATGGGAGTGTACTTCCTCGAGTCCGAGGAAATCGTTGCAAATACAACGCACTTCACCCAGGCGCTCGGTGAATTCTATCTTCCCGACGGAATCGAAGCAACACCGGAAGTAGTCGACACCAACATTACACAGGTAACATTTTTTTCTCTTGAGTTAACAGTCGGGGATGTGAAAGTATTAATCGTTGTGATGACAAAGATGGCAGGAGACGGTTTAATAACGTGGCACAGCTATCGGGCTATTAACCAGCAAGCGGAACTTATGAACGCCAGTGCTTATCTTTATTTCTTTGCATACGAAGGCACGTTTTCCACAACTTATGCCGACGGAATTCCTCTTGCATACGGTAAGTTTTGGGAAAAAAAAAGAAAAAAAAATGAAACATGTGAAAAAAAAAATCGCCGAATATTTTTTACAGGAGTCGCACACTTCGACGACATGAACTATTTGTTTCCGTGTCTGAACAACAGATACGCGGATATGTCGTTGCACAATACGGGAAACGATTGGACGATGATTAACGTTATGACCGAACTCTGGGCGAATTTCGCGAAAACCGGGTAACATTTTGCAGATCTGCCAACAATAATACCAAACGCTGTTTAAAAAAAATTAATATTTCTCTAATCACAATACGCAGAGTACCGAGTGCCAAACAAGTCGTCGAATGGGAGCCCTATCAAGTGAACAACAGCTTCATGAGAATCGGTCGCGGAAGACAGACGGATCTTGAGATGGAGCGTGACTTTTTGTCAGAGAGAATGGAATTCTGGGACTATCTGATGGGTAACGTGAGCCAACCGCTGACAAAATTGTTCGTGGAGAGCGAAGAAGAAGCGCCGGGTGATCTCAGCGAAAGTGGCCAGGGCTCGGAGTCCTCGGGAAATCATATTTCCGGCAATGAAAATCCCCTCTTGATTTTAACCATCTTCGCGTTATGCTGGTACTTGAATAATAATCGCTAGTCGAGGCGATCAAAGCACCAATCGAATTAATTCAACGAGGTAGAGCGTGAATAGATGAACGAACAAAAGCGATAGAAAAGCCAATCGGTAGAAGCTTCCGAGGACAAATCGACGAGCGATGACATAGTTGAAAATTAGTGGAACCTGTACAAAAAATACATTGTATTCAATTAATATCATATATACGGGAATAAAAGAGACAGCGATTCTGGCGTATAAAAAACTCATTCGCCGTAAAACATTTTGAAAAATGCACTCGAGCATATTATGTCGCCTCCTGTCTCGCGCGGGATCCACGTACAATGTACGAGGCGTACGTTTCTCCGGCGCGAACCTCCGGGTATGCGTCAACGTCACTGTCTCGCGGTGACCCGAAGGATTGCAGCTGCATTCATACTTCAGAAGCTCCTGCTCCATCTCATCGCGTCCTCACGGTTTATACGGTATCCAGCCGGCGTGCACACGTTGCGAGAGCTTAGAACAGCCGCGATGAGGGTGCAAATTGGCGCTTCAGGGCAGATTCGCGATGTTACAGAAGGAAGAATCATCCACGGATAAACTCCTGCGTTTTGCATGGTTTCGCTCGCCGCTACGATTCTTCTTCCCCTACTTCTCTGAAAAGAAAAAAAAAAAAAAAAAAAATAACAACAACAACAACAGAGTCATAAGCAACGTACTACATTGTATCGTTCTGCTGTCATCCGTGTCAGCTCGATTCATGCCTCTGATAACGACGCACAACAATTCCCAAGACCTGACGATTTAACCCCTCAAGGCAGGGATGAATCTGCCGGCGCAAGGTGGGGGGAAGAGGGGAACTCGCTCAATCGAAAATTCCGCACCGCAGCGGCGATCAGAAGCCTCTGGGCACACACTGTTCAGTGTTTACAAGTTTTTACGCGCAAATCGGTGAATCGAGCGTGCAGCACTTGTGCATCCAACTACGAGTAGGACTTTGTTTTGTTGTTTTTTTTTACAATCTAAGTAAGCACATCCGTTTTCACCGGGATCTCGTGAAACTGACGGCAGAAGTGTGCTCGGGGGGGCAACGCGTATGCATGTTTATTCATCAGGCTGTCTGTTCATTACCCACATGACAATATTGGTTGATGGGAATTGCTTGTATCCCGTGATACGCACCATTTGATATGCGGGCGAGCCCGATGCTCGTGCACGCTCGCGTTGGCCGCTGCGTCAATTCTCGTCTGGTCCGCTCTTGCGTCTGTATACTCCCCGCTGACTGGTGGTGTATCGCGAGCCACCGCCGCCGCCGCATGCCGTGCAACTGATCATTGCCCGGCGCAGCAGTGTTTGGTCCGGACTGAGCGCTGAGTGCGAGACGGGTCAGCGAGAAACACGAAAGCGGCGATGATAATGATGATGCTCGTTTGTGGATGAAAATGGTATGCCGTGTGTGCGATTGCGGTGAGCCTCGTACCTCATTTGATACACACGATTTACTCCCCGAAATCTGCCCTTCCCTCGATGCTTCATACGACCCCATCGCATACTCCGTGCAGGATGAAGCAAATTCACGACAGGCCTACTTGGAATCATTGAAGTCGGCAGAAGCGCAGAAAACGTGAGGCTTGGAAATTCTCATTCTATTTTCCTCTCCTTCCGATGGGTCGCGAAAGTAGAGTGATACAAAGACCCTTATTCTGAAGTAAAAATAAAAAAAAAAAAATGATTAGGATAAGCGGGCGAAATTTGATTACATAGACCACGAAATCCGGCGGCATCTCCCGGTTATTTCCGACATGACGCAAGGACGCAACATCGGCGGGAAGTCGTCGGCACTGCTGGTCGTCGGCGAGCCAACTGTCGGCAATTTATCCGTTCACGTATAATCGCTGCTCCTTTCGCGTATCGCGACGGTTTAGGCGCCGCGGAAACTTCTGGACTTTCTTTACTGCAACTGTGTTTACTGCCGATTCATCGCAGGCTTTTCTTCGTGGAGACGGTGTTGCATCTATATAGGTCGACCTATTATCTCTTAGAATTGCAGACAGCTCCACGCTGATGTCCCACTCGCAGGAGCAATATTGAGAGGTACGCGCGCGGACCCGACGAATCGAGCGGCAGTATCGATTGCGGCCGCGATATCGATGAAAACGAGACCACCGCGTCGACATCCGGCGTGATAGCAGAGAGCAGAGCAGAAAGCTATACGACACGGCTGCATCATTGCTGGCACAATGCGCTAATGCGACGTATTGTTCGGCTGCGCAAAAATTGACCCTCGTTACTTCCTTGACAATAGGAATCGGGAGGGGGGGAAAGCTTCACCGCCCACATTGCACACCTTGTTTCATATAGTCCATATTCCGTATCGACTATTCCATGCAAATGGACCACTTTCTTAACTCGCCAATGGTAAATTACTCTAATATCTTCCATATAAGATAAATTCTCTCCAGTAACTGGGAAGTCTTCATAGTCGACACATTAATCCTTTGTCATTGGAATTATTCCCTTCAAAGATACAAATTATCATTCTTTAAACGCATAGTAACAAAAGCTCCATCAAATTTTAGCAAAACGGAGCCTTATCTCACCTATCTCGATTTTTATGGCAAAGCTAGAATAACCAGCAACATTGTTTCGACCGGCAAAAGATTATCAATCTTAATTTCGCCTTCAAAGCTGACGATCCGCAGACTACGAACATTATCAAATTTTTAACGAAGTCCTTTCCACCTCTCTGGATTTTAATGGCATTGCTCGAATAAGCTTGACCACAAAAAGAATAGTTAATAATAATCGAGTTAAGAGTTCCCAACAGCGGATACAGTAGGAAACACGACTAAATATTAATCCGCTTGATATCCGAGTCTTCTTCAATCAGGGAGAAAAAGAACTCACCAGATGCAAGCGTAGAAAAGCTACGCCGCCGAACACTGACAATCGCAATCAATTTTGCACCACTGAATTCTAAATGCGGAGACCTGGCAATCAGGAATGCAGAAGCACGCAGGAAGAAGCGGGGACCCTTGGCCGAGAAACAGCCGACTCGACGAATAGGCGTGGTTGGTCGGTGCTCCTGTGTCCTAATCCTGCTATCCTGGCCCCTGTCGCCGATCTTCTTATTAATATGCTAATTTCATACAAGTTTCGGGGGAGGGTCCGGTGCGTGAGTATTGAATTATGACAATATTCATCGAGCCGCCGGCTCGTCGCCCGGCAAGGAATAACTTACCATCCAATCCCTCGGGGCTACAGACATAGTGGTCACGTGTAACGCGATACACCGACGACCAGGGAAACATATAGATGCCTGCTCGACGTCTTCGTGTCAGCGGTTTAGGGTCCTGCCAAGGACTCCACGTTCAACCCCTTTTTCCTTCGAGGTTCATCCTCCTTGTTGTTCTTCCGAGCATCGCTAAATTCTGCAATTGACAAAGTATATCATGTGAGTTTTCAACATTTCTGCAGACATTGGCGGAAAATAATGTCTAAAGATAACAATATATATTAGCGAATATATCTAACTCAAAAAGTCTTGTAATGCTTTTTTCCAGAAGATAAGATGGATCGTTTATTTAAAATTGTGTTGGATGTATTAGCGCGAGTGGCAGAAAATGATCGTTTAATGTGTCCCGTCCGCTGGTTTCGCGAAGGGAGATTTAGCTTCCGAGGGCTTATTAATCAAAAAATTTGTATTAGGACGAGAAAGGTAGGCCTCATGAGTGCCTAATCAGTCGGGTTTCGTTAATCCCCTGAAGGTCGTCAACAATTTCGGCCCCAATGGCTTTAAAAGAAATTTTACCGTCGTGAAGATCAGGACTACACGAGAATGAGAAAGTATCTGGCTCGTGGTATCGTTCAATCAGCCACGAGAGGTTCATGCCATCCCCTTGCGATGTCTGCACTTCGTGACCTCCTTCGATCATCAATAGCTGCGATTGTTTGCAGCGATTAAAGTGCAATCAGTCTTTCTCGAGCAAATTGCGCTCGGCATTCAATGATTTCTTGTAAAATAATCCTATAAGCTTCGAGCACAGTTAAATAATAAAAGTTGTACCGCAGACTTTAAACTTTCGACAGACTGAAAATATGTCTTGTTCCAAATAGAATATCGAAGGATTTACATCTAGAATAAAAATTCTTCGTCAATTAACTATTATTTGATAAATTAAATAACAAATTGTGTTTTCTGTAATGCGTATTTTTGCAATGTTTTAATGCATCAAGAGACGCAGTGGCGTCACGACGGCAAGTTCAAAAATAAATTAATTCGGTCTCAGGATTTTTACTTTACAAAGACAGCTCTGGTCGAAATGACATTTTGAATGAATAATAAACGTCAAGCGAGTCATTTCTTTAATCATTTAACTATTACAATCATAAAAATATGATTAAAAAACTTTAATGCATATTTGATTATACTATTAAACTTCACTAATGGAGCCTATTATTAAACCAGAAATGTCTATGGTATCGTTTATCAGAATTATCGTAGCCCTCCGCATCGATAGCGAAACAGCGTTCATCGTCCCTCGGATATTCTCGTCCCTCCCTCTCGACGCCGAAGTTCTCCCCAGGCAGCGCCAGTGGCGCCAACGCCGATGCGGCGGATGGTGGGTTAATATCAGGTGAAATCCATCCTGCCGTTTCCAATCAATCGGCTCCTTCCGGCCTTACCAGAGGAACATGAGTCGTGCGGGAAAACCAAACTTTCCTATCGCTTTCTCTTCTGCCTCCATTTGTGGGCGTGATCGGAGCCGGGCCAGAAAAGGTGTGTGCGTCGAGGCGCACTCGCACATGCCACGATGGGCACACGGAGAGGAATCGAAAGAATTCCCCAAGTCTCGATCCCTCTCGAAGAACTGAATTGTACCGCGCTGCTTTGACAAAAGACTGTGTCAATGTCTAACGAGAACCGCGACCATCTGCGGAGCTGCTCCACGTGTGAGAACATGTGAGAATGGAATTGAGCGAAAATCCCTTGAGGAAGGCAAAGAGTTTCTTGCTCAAGTGCTTCGAGTCACACATTGGCACCAGGAGGACATAAGCGTCGAGAAGGTCTTCTAATGTCCCTGAGGGCTCATGCCCGTTTCGAGCACCGCACCCCCGAAAAATATGCCGCGGCTTCTCGTGTCGCGCGGGCTCCTCTAAGCTCGTTCGCTGCTCGAGGAAGATAAAATTCTCAACGGGAGTCTCGAAGCCGCCGAGTCAATCGGCTCGAGAATCGCCTCGGCATTGACACGAGACATTCACCAGTAGCCGACAAGTGTCTAACGCGTCAGATCGATGGAGCAACAGCTCGGCCGGGTATCCGGCGACGAGAACCCTCGAGGAGGTTGCTCGACTCGACCATTAGGACTGAAAGGTCGGGTGGAATCGAAATCGAAAAAGTAGGGGACGCGCGAAAAGCGCTCGGGACTGGTTTCTCCTCGCTCGGCATACGGTGCAACAGCTTCGATCCCTCCAAGCGGATGGAGCCATGTGGGACGGGCGGTAGGACGGGCTATTTTCCACGAATGTAACATAATGCGAACGGCTATGTACAAGAATAATTCAGTGGGTTCCGATGTTTTTTTCTTTGCTTTTTTTTTCTAGAACGACGAAGAGCGGCGGAAATTTTTAAAAAATTAATAATTGACTTAGAAATTGAAGAAGAGAGAAAAGAAAAATGGGGAAGATTCCAGTGGGCGTAGACTATAGTTTGTGAAGCACAAACGGGTATTTAGTTCAGTACATGAGACGTGACGAAGAGAGAGAAAGAGAGCTCGGCGTACCCCTAATACCGGGGATATAACTTAATCGCGCTGTCGCTGCTAGGGTTGAATAAAATATATTCACATATTCGTGTCAGGAGCGCATCTCGCGGAAGAAGGTATGACGACGGTGGCGGCTTCCTCGGCGAGATGAGGTCCACCGAACGCTACGCGCGTCCTCCACTCCGTGCAGTGAACTTCGACTGATGGAAGAAAAATATAAAAATAAATTAGTGGTGTTAAAACTAATGATCCTTTTGAAATATTGCAGGACAATTTAGACAAAACTGTCTTGCTAAAATTAGATTTGCTCTTCAAAATAGCTACATACATTTTTTAGTTCCGCTTTCAAAGCTTTTAATTACAATTGACTGCTTTGAACTTCTACATTACGTATTCAGAGTTCATTTTTTGGAATTAATATGGAACGTCGAACATAAATCCAAAAATGCGATGCTTAGATTTTATCTCGCCACAAATAAACGCGGTAAACTTGATAAAATGCGCTGTCGAATATACATTTTTGAAAAATGTTTGCCGTCTGAAATGTTCACTTCCGGTGGCTGCAGCCAACCCACCGGAAGCTCGGAGAATCTCAATTGCTATTGCGACGCATACAACGAGGACTCGTGCGCAAGTACTTGCACGTACTAGGGTAACATCCACGGGACAAAGGAGTCTGCGATGTTGTTTTCGAAGTGCACGCAGTGCATGCCAGGCGTCCAGACAACAAAAATCCACCGCAAGATACATGAAATTAAATTGAGCGACAATTACAACGAACCATCGTTAAATAAATGCGTCTATAGCAAATCAGATAGTCGATTGGCAAGTGAGTGACAAAAAGGCATCATTTAATAATACATATAAATATCGTTTCTATTTTTTTTGTTTACTATGTCAACGAACCCTTTGCCCTGCGGCACCGCCCACAGTATCAAGGGCTCAAGGGCCACGTTTATTTGGTCCGCAGCCCATTTACCTCCTGTCCCCTCATGTTTTCCTTACGAATGTCACCCATCGTGTAATTAATATTCATACGTACATAGCCCGAAACTGGTATCAGGTCATCCACCGCACCAACTATCGTCGCAACTTTTCTATACGCATCAGATTTGAGTGTAATTGTCGCCGTATTTTTCAGCATCCAACTCGCAGATAGCAGTTTTTACATACAAAACGTATATCGGTCTGTCGTATAACCCTGTGGTTGTCTGTAAATAGACCCCATTCGGTAGGTCGTGGTTAGCACGTTGCATCAGGGCAAATTCTTGAGCTGATTCGGGGCCAGTTCCTACCAGGATCGCAGGAGTCGCGGTAAAACTATTATTGGATGACACACAAAAGTGGTAGGGAAGCATAAATCTGTCATGGAACATTTCGCGTGGATCCCGTCGCGAGTGAGGAATCGAAGCCGCGGATGTCCAAATGAATCGTAAACGTCTGAGAGGAACGTCGGATAATGCGAGATGGTCAATGATGTATCGAGGTTGTCCAGGCGGATTGTGAGGAGCTCCAGGAGACTTGCATGGACGTCACGATCTTCTGGATAATGCAATGGTAAACAGCCGGAGCAGGACCACATGGCGATGAGAGAGTTCGTTGGCCCCGGAGCCCTCGGAAAATTGGGACGCCAAAATAGGGGTGGCACGTGCCGCGCGCCTATACAGAGTTCACCGCCCAGCCCAGGGGGCGTTTCGATTCGGCGGTTTGGAGCCTAAAAATTTCGAAGGTGTCTGCTGCTCCCCAGGAAAATCAAGCGTCCGGGAGACCATCGTTCACGATGGTTCTTCATATAAATAGTTGATTCGGTTAATTGGAATTTCCTGGCAAACGAAAATCTGTGCAGCATTTTTTTATGGAACGCACACAGAGACTGTATAAAACCCATGCAATTTTATCGAGTCACTTATCAGACTTGTTGGAGAGTTTTTGGAGCACGGATTCTTAATTTTTTTTTTTTTTTGAAGGAAAAAACGTAGAATGATTATCCCAGTAACAGTGGGATTTTGGTAAGAACATTTTTGAAGCCGCGTAGCGTTAAAAAAGATCTGTTCGACGTTTAAAAACCTACACGTAATTGTATTGAGTGGCTGTTTATTCGATTTGGGAAGATAAATGATACTGAAACAAAGTCTTGGCCGTCTCATGAGACGTTTTAATGATCATAAATCGTTGGGCCGACAGTTCAAGACAATTTCTGGGCTTCTGGGTTCGCAGAAAAAAAAATGTAAATGAAATCGACGAATGGCCGAAAAAAGATACCTGGAAGATGTGAAGGAGATATGTGTTCCAACGTCTTCGGAATTAGTGGAGACCTGGCGCGCGCTGCCCTCAGCGCTGTTTCCGAACCGCCTCTCGTCGTCAAGGTTCCGCCCCGCGAGTTTGACGCCCTGCCCTCCGCGGGTGCCGCCCCCGCTCATTGAACAGGAACACAGAAAACCGAAGAAACTTCCCGGGTCGTCGTGGCCGTGAAGACTGCAAGACCAGACGGGTTCAGTGAGACTGGAAGAAGGAGGACAATAATATTAATAGGGCACAATCACTAAACGTCCAGAAACCTTTAGCTCAACAATTTATTCTACTGGGCTGCATTTTTCTCAGATAACTAAGCACAATATCGTAAAAAAAATCATGAGAATATCTCGAATTATTCCTCGGAAACCCTCAACAGATGCAAACTCCGACATTACTTTAATTTACTCGTAAAAAAAAAAAATGTTTCGAAACAACAGTATTGCCAGCTCAACTTTACCCTTTTATTGCAAAATTCTCGGAGCCTGTACTATGAAATTTACAAAAATATTGCGTCAGATTTTTTTTCGTGGGCTCGTCATTACTCTGTGACTTCTGTCGCGGAGTGAACGATTTTCCACGACGAAAGTTGCGAAGCTAATTTTCGAGCTTTGAGCCAAAAGTCTTTTCGAGGAAAATCTTTTGAGACAGTGCAACAACATGAGTATGATAGCTTAAAATTAATATGACGTTTTTTATTATCAATATTTTTTTTACGTTTCGCCAAAATCGAGGTTGTCGGTCTCCATTAGCCTGGATCGTCACACATTCATGCGTTTCTCGATATTCTGTCTCGGCGTGATAAATTGCGTACGATATCTGCTTGACCCCCCACCCCAATATTTATGTTCCACCGAGACAGAAGTGAATCTTTTCGTCTGACGAGCGCTGTCTCGAGCCCTATCTAGCTGCCTCTTATCCGCAAGTTAGTGAGGTCGTCACCGAATGACGCGTGGGAAGGAGAAAAGCTAAGCAAATGGATTGGTGACGACACGCACCACACTGCGGCCGTACATCGGTCTTGTCAGATTTTTCGAATTCGAGACATTAGACACGAGACACAGTGTACTCTCGCCACTCCGCCCGGAAGGTTGTTGGCTCGTGGCTTTAACTTTTTCCTCAAAGGCGTAATAAAAGTTCTGCTTCAATCAATAAATAAAAAAATAATTGACAATAAAATCGTCAATGTACATATTTTTAATCAATCCTCGTTTGTGTCAACGAAGTGCTCTGTGTTTTTGTGTTCAGTCGACATGCGGTACGCGCGTTAATAGTATGCAATGCAGCATCGTGAAACTGATTCGTTAATGCTTCGATATACGTTCTTATTATTTTTTGTTGACAACTGAAGAAGACTCCGCTCGTGCGTATTATCGCGAGGCGAGACTTGCGTCAATCGATTTTTCCTAGTATGCTTCTCTCTCTGTCCCACGCGTATCGGTCTTCTATTCACCGCACTACACCAGTTGAGAGTTGAGATTCTGTGCGCCAAGTTGCTGCGGATTTCACAGCGTTTGCAATTCCATAAATTCACGAAAATTTGGAACGTAAAAACAATCAAGAGTATTTTTCAAATCGTGTGTAGACTCCGATGACATATTTCGTGATGTAGAGGGACATTTTTCTCGAGAAGCTGTGAAATAATTTTTAGATACTTAAGTCTTTTACGTAAACTAGACATTTTTTTTGTGCGGAAATGATTAAAACAATACTTCTAACTCGCAGTTGAAATAGTGCGCATTCAATAACTTAGAACTATCGTATGCTTTAGTGAAGAGTTAAAAAAATACATCAAAAATGATATTTCTAAACAATACGCTGATGGTGATGATGTACACTGCAAATATGATGGCGACCCTGCCGAACGAAACCGACAGTCGAAGTTCGACTGGAGGCGAGTCACAAAATGTGAATGTCACCACCACAACACTGTCGCCCGAGGAGGAAGCAAATAACTTCCAATTTGAAGACGGTACGATTTGGAATACGTAGCTTGTTAATTAACTTACTTAATTGCTTTTTACGTTAATTAATTCTATTATAAAAAAGGATTATTTAATTCTTCTTTCGATTTCAGAATGGTACATGTGGCGATGCTACAGGCCCTACGGTTGTTTTTACATCGGTGCCCCTTGGTCGGGAGAAAACCGACCAGTCTCGACCTTCCCCGGTCGCCCGGACGCGGTGGATCCTCATTATTTGTTGTATACGCGAAACCACTCGGAGGATCCGCACGAGTTGATTATCGATAATGACGAAACTATACGAAAATCACCACTGCAGAATAACAGCACCGTTTACTTCATAATTCACGGATATCTCGACAACGGCGACAAAACTTGGATCCTAGTGAGCAAACAATGATCAATTACGCCAACAGAGCGAAAAATTGGAACCGCGAATTGAAAAAAAAAAATGATTCACAGAGAACAAAACGCGAGTTGCTCATCCGAGAGGACTGCAACGTGGTCGTGGTGAACTGGATCGGCGGCGCTGGTCCGCCATATCCGCAGGCAGTAGCAAACACGAGATTGGTCGGTGCGATGACTGCGAGATTAATTTCGCAGATGATTAAAATCGGTGGTTTAGTAACGCAGAAAATTCACGCGATCGGTCATAGCCTCGGAGCTCACACCTGTGGCTACGTCGGTTATCATCTCCGAACACAATACGGCTACACTCTTGGTCGAATTACCGGCAAGTAACTCCATAAATAAACGCCATAAAAATCGTACCGGTATTGATGCTCGCCAACGCGTCTGAAATCTCGCGACAAATTTCTTAAATGATGTCTTCTCCTGATCTAGGACTCGATCCGGCTGAGCCTCATTTCAGCAACACTTCGCCGATGGTCAGACTGGATCCCACAGACGCTGAGTTCGTCACTGCGATTCACACGGATTCCAGTCCATTTATCAGCGGAGGTTTGGGCATCAGTCAGCCCGTGGGACACATTGATTACTATCCGAACGGCGGACGCAATCAGCCGGGCTGCAACAATGGAGTACTGAACTCAATTACACTGGAACGTGGCAGTTTTTTTCGAGGTAAATACATTTTTCAAAGTTCCTCGGTAAGTAGTTTTAGTGATCAAATTAATTATTTCATCACTACATTGAATTTTCATCAAACAGGCATCAAAAGATTTCTCGGCTGTAACCACATAAGGAGCTACGATTACTTCATCGAAAGCATCAACACCGCATGCCCATTCATTGCGGTGCCCTGCTCGAGTTGGACCCGTTTCCAGGAAGGCGGATGCTTCGACTGTGTGAATCAATATTGTCCGAGATTCGGGTTCGACGCTCAGCCTGGGAATTACCACGCATCTGTTTATTTGATGACCGGATCGGAAAAACCTTTTTGCAGTGAGTTTTATCGATTTACGTTAAAGACGAATCTGGATTTTGATTGGGATTTTACCACTCGACAATTTCACCGCTTTGACGTATTTGCTATCAATTCCAGAGGGTCACTACAGAGTAACGATAAACATAGCAAAAACCGACGAGAGCCTCGTTCACGGCGGGGAAGTTGGAGTGTTTGTCATCCAGGTGGTCGGACCGGGTGGAAAGACGACAGAAAAATTGCCGCTCAGCGCGAATTCGGAGTACTACGAACCCGGGACAACCCACACCGTCGTGTTGCCTGGCGACGTTGTGGGAAAGCCGGAGGCCGTGGAAATCACGTGGGTGTATCAGACTTCCGTGTTCAATCCGTTGACCTGGAGAATTCTTCACAAGCCCAGAGCGTACATCGAGTCTCTGACCGTTGATAGCCTCGAATCGGGCAAAGGGTAAATTGACCGTTCACAATTGAGTGTTTACTATTGACGTCACGCGATCCGCACACTTTTTCCGTCTAGAATATTCGAATCTAACGCGTGCGTCGCTTTTCAGGATCACAGTCTGCACCGGCCCGTCGAAGGCTTTGATCGCGAACGAGCCGAGAACTCTGACCCCGGACAATTGTCAACATACCGATATGAACGTCGTACATACGTGATTGACATCTCAGCGAGAAATCGTTTCAAAGACTGAATAAACAAATAATATTTTGCAACTGTGCGCGCCGATCGCTCGTTTCGATCCACCGATCAGATGTCTGCGTATTAAAAAAGAAATAGTCCAGGTCTAAAATTGAGGACAAGGAATCTAATCAGGATTGGAGAAACTTGCGACTGATGCGATATAACGTGAGAGAGTGTTTCAACCAGTCCACGAAAATCCCTTCTATGAACAACTGGGGCAACAAGTGATCTATGTACTGTTCGATTTTCAGAATCGTTATACATGCGAAATAAATAAATTGTAACTTTGGTCACAAATTATATTTCATTAAAATGTTATTTTTGCACAAGCAGATCGGACATCTGTGACCAGTGGACGAGATAGATTTTGCTGAACTTTCGAATTCCGTGTAAAAAAATGTATCACAATTTGACCTAATAGTTACTGCCATCTGCCGGCCGAGAGTGCTGTACCGATAAACACGCGATCCGAGATTGGAGGAAAAATAACACCGAATCTGTACTGCTCTACTGCACTCGCTGCGGGCAATGGCACTCCGAAAGTTATCGACCGTGACTTTCACGGCCAACCTGCACAGCCTCGCCAGCTCAATCGTTGGAGCAGCTTGCGCGAGCCGGACAATACCTGAAGAGCGCATATTGATTCACGTGTCACTAGCCGATACCTCAATCATTGCCTTTCATCAGACGCGATACCTACGTGAGTCCTGTTTGAGCGAAATAGAATTACCATTTTGTTTCGAAATTGAATTTCATATCCTTCGAATTATTTCTGACTGACTTAATTTTAAATTACTTTAATATTTTTTTTTACTATCGAAAAAACATTATTGATTGTTAAATTTTTAATAGATGGACAAATTTGCAGGGATTATGTCTCCTCGAAATCCGAAACGTACAGTTTGCAGAATACTATCAACCGATTCGGAATTTACGAAAAAATAATTTAAAGAATTCAACAACAAAATATTGAAATTATACAAAACAAACTACCTACCACTTAATTAGAATTTGCGAAAATTGGTTAAAAAAAAACTTCGCCAAAGATAAAGTGAAATTATGGATTAAGAAAAATGAAAACAAAGCTTTCTTTTAGAGGAAGCAATTAATAAATTGAAAATATAAATGTAAATTGAATAATCTTGATGATAAGGATTGATCATGGATTCTTAGATGCAACCATCGTTTGAAGCTATGACGCTATCGACCGAGCAAAAGACACCACCACGACGGAAGAACCGGCTGAGCAACGGTGGTGGTCAAATGTTCCGGCACAAGTGAATCTACAGTGTACTCAGTCGGGCACCGGCCTCCTTGCACCGCGGACGTAGTCTCATACAACTCTACAACTGTAGCATAGTATAGAGGGAATAAGTACCAGTTACCTGCCGTCACTTTCACGCGCCGGGAAGTCAGCCTTTAAAAAAGACGCTCGTAGCGTTAAACCCGACGCGCTCCCGTCGAGTCTGGAAAACGAGAATTTGAAAATAAAATGTTTCAGTGACAGCGGCTGGGGAATTGCAAAAGCGTTTTGTTCAATAATTACTCGTGTGTTTTCGTTTCGGATATAAAAAAACAGCTTTTACGCGATAAAGCATCGATAAAGCCACTGTTTTTGTTGTTGTTGTTGTTTTATAAACAGTGCATCGCATTTGTCAATCTGCGAATATCAAAAGCAGCGCAACGTATGCGTGACATGGCGCATCAATGAAGAAGGCGGAAAGGACACTCTCTGACATGAGAGAGTAAATTCGAAAGAAAGTGAGTTACAGTTTTTCGTCGATTAATTAAAAACATATTCGTCACTGTTGTTACAAATATTCTGAAATTAAATAAACGTTTCCCGGTAAAAATACGTATGAACGTTTTCATTAAGTTTCCGCAAAAAACCGAAATATCAAAAGGAAAATATTGAAATCAATTTTTTTTAATGAACTTATGCAGAACACTATCTTTCTTAAATTTCGCAGGGAACGTAAATCGACGAGAATTACATTCACCGCGAAATAAATTGTTCAACTGAAACCGTTGATTACACCGTTCGATTATGCGATCAGGAAGCGCAAGCGCGTCGTGACTAGTACGTATTTTGAGAACTCTCGAATCGTGTCTACGAGCAAATCCGTTCGACTCGCGCCTCGATTGGGTCTTCGTGCACACGAAATAGTCGGATCGGCATGCGCTCCATCGGCTGCTGACTTACAGATACATCAACAAACCCGCGCGACGTACCTACACATCGTAAACACACGAGCGACCTATACACACGCACACACACACGTGGCTTTGCCGTGTGGTTGTATAGTGCGGAAAGGAAAGAAAGAAAGGGAAAGAAACACTCGAAGGCGAGTGCGCTTTCTCCGCGAGTAGGTGTAAGAGCTCCTACTTGCTCGGCTCGCCGAGGAACGCCGAGCATATACTCAGAGATATGCACGGTTCGTTAACGAGAGATACAACATTGTGCGAATTTTACGATGCAACTGCAGTTGATATAAAAAATATTTTCAAGCCTTCCTACAAAGTTCAAAATCCAAGTTCAAGAAAAGAAACATTTTTCGCACGACTGATTCAGCTTCATAATAAAAATCTAATGAAAAGTAATGGAACTTGCGGTAACAAAATAATATTCACGTAAATGTGTATTTAATCTGCTGGCATTTGTGCCTAAATAAATATATATGTTGGAGCTTGTAATCGCGTCACAAACTATTGAGTCAATATTCATAACCGAAAAGGGTGATTTTCAAAAAGGCGCAACAAGACCCCGACTTGTTCGTGTACCTCAGGCCGGAAATGTTTGTCCATTCGTCTGTAGAACGGCAAATTCGCGGTGAATGAAAAGCACACGAGTCCTGTTGAATAGGTGCGGGTTAGGGCACGATACGACAGCCGAGTGAGTCGAATGGGTGAAGGTCCGACTGTTATACTTTCCGCTCTCATCTGAGCACCGACTGAGCAAAAAGAGAGCGTGATCTGCTGGCACTGACCGCAATACTTACGGACCGTACACTCAATCACCGCTGTGTATACATTTTTTTTTTTTTTTATAAATCTGTTATACTCGACCCGGCAGAATGATCGGTATTTGTTCTAATAATATCGACCGCAGATTACAGTAGTCAGGTACACGGGTGTCTGGCGTTGATCGGTACAGTTACCGAGCCGTTAAATAATTCATATAAATATCTTTCGACTGCCAATACGTTTAACGTCTCAAGGATAACGAGTTTTATCAAATCGGATCGTAGGTATGATAAAAACAAAAGTTAAACAGGGTTGAAGTAATTGTCGGCAATGCGGTCGGATTACCATTGTTAATTACCGTCTCCGTCGTAAACAACGATGGAGAGGGTAACCGACCGAATACTCGGCATTTAGCAACGTTGAGATACATCGATTTGGTAGCAGATCGCGCGTCGTGTACCCCACGGACGTCATCCCGTTAATTAGTGGCAGTGAAACGCATAAATCCTGTCTTGCTGGCCCGCGGCGAGTGGAGAGGCAAAAATCGGCTCATAAGTCGGGAAAGATAGGTCCACGTAAGTCGCGTGGATCTCGCGAACGTGCGGAGTGAAATTTAGCCAGGAGCTCACGGGCGAATTGGTGTAAACAGCGGCAGCGGGTCCCAAGTGAATTGTGTAACCGATTTGCTCTCTTCGGGATGAAAATACGAGAGAAAGGTCCGCGCGCGTATTACGTCACCGTAAATAAAGATCGGCCTCGACGAGCGTACACGTCGCGTTACACATATACGCGCGGGTAGTCTCACATCTCTCCGTCTCTCTTGAGGACGCCGAGCTCCTTCCATCTCTCCGGTTTGCAAGAAAGCGAACGCGACCCGAGCGCATATACAGCGCGTCCCGAGCCACGCGGGTTTTCGTGAAGCTGGCCACCGCAGCAGCCGAGTACCACGATGTACCACGATGAGTCAGCCTTTTTTTTCTCTCTATCCCTCTCTGTTCGCGCGGTTATTACACAATCGGCAAACGTACTTCAAACCACACCTCAAGGACATTCGAAAACGAGGGGGCAAATTATTGGAAAGCCAAGTGGCGAATACGTCTCCCGCGATCCGAAATTCGAAATCGAAATCGAAATCGAAATCGAAATCCTAACGTTCCGTACCGCAGATATGCTAATTCGGCGACTGCGGATGATAATGAGAACACGTCCACGGGTTTATCATCTAATGAATAAATTAATAACAAAATCAATATTTTGGTCCTAAAGAATACTTTGATATTTGGTATTTAGTGTCCCATCAGACACATTTCAGTCAATTTTTCGGCGCCTCTTATCATTTAAAAAAAAAATCCACCTTTCCCGATACCTTGAGGACGGCGTTCCGTACGGTTTTTTCTTCCGCATAATTCCGACGCATGCGGAAGGACGCTATGCGCGAGCCTTTTGATTACTCTACTGTGACAGGACAAAGCAATTTATACAATCGCGAGGAATGTCCAGCCGCAGCGGCGTATAAAACAGTTAAAGCAGCTACGAAATATGTAAGAATGGTTCGGCCGGGCGTTGCGCCGTGGCGAGTGTATTCGCCAGGTAGATTCGCGGCAGCGGCGGCCGCGGTCGCGCGCGCCGACTTCCTGTACAATTAGTCACGGCAGCGTAACGACACGCTATCGTCATTAATGTGTATGGCCACATTACGCGCTGCTCCCGACTTCGCGGCTGCGGCTGCGGCCGCTGCTGCTACGTGTTGGAAGGAGCCACGGAGGCTACGGACCAAGTGCATCAACGTGGATCATGGTGTGCACCTCGGTTAACAGTTGGGCAGCGATCGCGAGAGCGCGAATCGCTTCTAACTTCCGAGATCGCTCGAAATAAAACGGACTCCATCAAAGTCAAACGAGCAAAAATAATTTAACCGATCGTGTTACGAGATGCGCGTACAAAGGTGCGTGAGATTAATAGTATTTGGCATCAAATAAAATACCAGCTCTCATTGCCGGATATCAACTGCAGTTAAACCCCGGCGCCTTAATGTCGCTTTTTTTAATGATTCGATTCGAATTCTTATTGGATTTTATACGCCAGTAATAATAATCGGTGTTATCCAACCACTGCATACGCCAATTATACGATTGAACTGTGAACCGAATAAGTTTTTTTTTTCAAAAAGTCGTTAAACATTTTGAAATTCAATTTCTCGTGCAAAAAGTCGTTCAGGGCTCTTGCGCTTCAGCTGCGGCAAAATCAGTGACGTTTTCTCGTATATAAATCGAGAACTGGGCGTGTATCCAGCAGTCGGTGTAACGATCCTTAATGTCAATATCGAGAGAGGAATATCGTGCATAACTAACGATCCCACCAACGAGAAACGAGAATTCCCATTAAAAGCGGCACGCGTCGCTTCGATCGAGAGCAGCCAGCGGAAAAAGCAGTGCCAAGAGCCCCGGAGACCTCGGACTTGAGGCGAGAGATACCTTATGATTATCTCGAGCTGGGTACGTACTTACGTCGCGGACACTTGTTGATCTCTGCAGACGTAAAAACTGGTATCTCGACTCGCTGATGATCCACTTGGAACGAAAGTCTGCGAAAATAAAAACAAAAACGTACATTTAGCACAAACAACTAAATAGTTAATTACGAAAATGACTTGACACTGTCAAGCCGTTAATTCGCTTGGCCCGAATAATCGTTTGAGCACGTAATTGCGTCTGTTTCGAAGGTGGAACGTTGCCGAGTGTCGCTGAATTGTAAACTGGCGCGAGTCTGTGTAGGTATTGTAAAGTCTCTGCCACTAGGTTTAACGAAAACAATACAACTAGGTATTTTTTCAGCGAATCTCTGCGGTTAGTCAATGCAGTCCGCCCGGACGTTGGATTAGAGTAGACGGTCCGTAAAATACTGGCGCAACATCGCCGGCCAGTGCTGAGGCGACTTTTGTGTCTCGAGTTTTATAACGGAATCGTAAAATTTTTAGAAACCCGACGCCCGGCACAGCAGCCTTGACGAAAGGTTCGGGCCCTTTTCCGAGATGAACCGTAGCGAGCGTCGGGGTTTTTCGATATTTCCAACGAAATTCGATCGCCGATGGCGCGATCGATCGGCCACGTCGAGCTGCTCTCAAGTTCCAGTGGGTACGTAAGCTCGGAACACGAGATTCCCTGCTACCATTCTACATACCTACTATTACTTTCCCCTCCGTTCGTTCTGGCCGAGACTTTCTTCGGTGCTCGCACATTCGTGCATTCCCCGGTAGAGCGAGAAATAATCGAGTGCCGGGGAAGAGCGAGAAGCCCGTAATGGCACAAACGCGCGCGCGGTGAGAGGAAAGGGAAAGTGACGTGGCTCGATCATCGACTATACAGCGAGGCTATAGTGTTGCTTGAAGCGTGCCGAACGCACCGATATGTACGTTAAACCTGCAGTATATTACACATCAAACACAGGAAGTGTTGTAGCATTGCCGGGGGGAAGGACGCCGAAACTGGGGCACTGCTCGTCAACACTGACTCCTGGCGCCTGTAGCCAGCCAAACTGTTCTCGACGGTGACAGCAACAACGACACGATACGGGACGTTTCGTTTCAGATTGGCCCGTCAAGAGGAAACCGAAAGTTTCGGAAAATGACGTCTTGATCGTGGCAATCGAAATTCACGATATTTTTTTATTCAACCAAGCAGAGCGGAATATTTATGGGACTTTTTTTATGCTAATCGATAGATCGATAATGTTGCGAATTTCTATTTAATTAGTTGCGAAACTGAAGGGAAATAATCCCGGGATAAAAAAGACAAAGCCACCAGAGGTCAAACGTCGAAAAGCAACCGTTGGCAATCGCTGAACTTTGCGTATAATACTACGAATTACGTACAGATATTCGTGCGCATTCATATGAGATTTCAAATGAGTTTGAGTGCAGCCGTAAAATCCGAGACTAAATTATACATAATGAGAGGAGAAAATAGTGTGTAGAATCTCAAATAGGAAATTTCTCCGGCGTCGCGTTGTGTGGGAAACTGTAATATAAATTAGTGGTCAGGTCGAATAGCACCGCCGTGATTTCGCTGCACGACGAGACCTTGAGGTCATCCTCAGGGCTGAGGAAAGCTCGCGGGCATTTTCATGCATGCATCGGCGTTTACGCAATGGTATGAAAACATATTTTCTTCTACGTGTCGATAGCGCGCGCCGATGATTGCAACCTTGGACGACAAACGGGACGTACCTGGCTAGACTACGAATCCAATCGGTCTGCGTCGTCGCGATGCTCGCGCTGCCCATCCATTCTCGTGAGAATTTCGTACACGGAGCGCTCGTGAGACTCCGCAAGTTAATCATTGAGCAATGAACCTCGTTGAATCGGGAACGGTACTTGCAATCATCGCTCTGAAACATATAATACGAAACTTGTAACCCAATGAAGGAATAATTTATTAATTACCTTTCTTTCAAAAAATTTACGAGTAACGGAAAGTATTATCATCGTTTCATTCGTGCTGTGATTGATTGCCGGGGAAAGTCCGTGGTAGTAACTGTGGTAAACAAGTTCAGTTTGGTGTCAAATTTGACATAAGACGACGGACGCTACAGTGCCCGGCAAATTCTTGCTTTGAGAGAGTGAAGCAGCACTGGCAAACCTCCATTCGCACGTATGAGCGCGCCTCATTGTTCCTAGTGAATTATTAAAAAAATACGGAGAGGATTTTAAATGTTTGCAGGTTTTTGAAATTCGTTTTCCTTCGCTATTACTGGTACCGAAATATTAGCATCAGTCTCACTGTGTTTGTGCAAGAAAAACAAGAGATTAAGTCATTGTTGTTAACCAATACCGTGAATATTCAGCTAAGTACGTAGCTCGACAACTAAGTACACGGTACACGAAGTTAGACTTTCATGTAGCTCAGCAAATGGCACAGAACTTACATACACACACACAGAAGACACACACATACGTACATTTTCCAACATCGCAATTGATTTACGAGAATCTGCTGTTCTTTCCTCAAACTTCCGGGTTGGCATTCCCGTTTGTTACAACGAAGAAGGATAGGGAGATGGTACGGCCGGTCGCGCCACTCTACTGTTTCTGTGTGGTCGTACGCGATCTACCTACAAATTGAGGATTTATGGTAATTTACCCTTATACGTAATTCGTGTATTATGCGAGAAATTAATCCTCGATATTCGTGCCATTCACCGGTTTACGATTTGTTTTTGTTTTCCCTTTTCCTATTTAGGAGATATTGAAATTTGCTTGATCATTAATATCATTAATAATTTTATACCAATTATTATCTCGGAAAAATTAAAATTTTGTACACGATTTATACACATAAAAGTTTGTTGATAGTTCGATCGATCAGTTCCTGTTTTTTTGTCCTTCCGTAATATTGTTTTCGGGTAACACAAAGATCGAAGGTTTGTGAAAATGGTCTTTCCACGAGTTAATTGCCGGCTCGTGACTACATAAAACTCCTGCCAGACACGAAAACGCACTTTCAGTGCGTGCCTCGACTACGAGCCAAGTATTCCAGGCAGGCTATAGATCTGAGCTACAGCTTTGATACTGGTTGTTCAGAAAATTAAATGCCTAACATCGTTGATCGTTTGTCGAAGTGAAACTCATTCGTAAAAAAAAAAGTACGAAAATATTAACAATTTCTGAATGAAACGCGAAAATGAAAAGAAAAAAGTTTGAGTATCAACACTATGATAAAGTGGTCGATGAACCTGAGTCAGGTGTGAGTCCCGCTAGATGCGAAGTTGTCGCGTTACTTCATAAGTGAGAAGGTACACACGAGTCACACATGTCGGTGTAGATATTTCAACGACTTCGTCGAATAGAGGGAAAGAAAAATAGAGACTTGAATTTTGCAACAGTTTGCTCAGAAACCACCAGACTGGCAAGCGACAATATAGCTCCTCCTCCTCCTTATCGTAAAACTGCACAGTTGGGAGAACCCGCTTTTCAACATTTTTTAAAGAAAGCTTCTCTCGCCAGTCTTTTGTCCAGTGCGTTGCGAATAATTTCGTAATTCTTGCATTTCGTCTCTGCACCACAATTTAGCAATCTTTTTTTGTCCATTCTCTTAAAAATTTCTGGAACTAAATAAATATTTAACTATGGACCGGCCGTTCAAGGACGACGAATCCTCTAGACGAGCCTTTAACGTTCCTTACACATCGCAAGAATCCTCGAAGTGTTTGAACAAATACTTAATTAAATGCAAACAAGCGAGGAAAAACGTTTATCGCGAACTTTATGATTCCGAAGGTTCCGGCCTCAATTTTTCAGTCACAACGCTGTCCATAATTTCTATTATGACCTGGATTATTTATAGAAAACATGTGTATCTTTCCCGTCGAAACACGAGACGCCAAATTCTCCTGTAAATCTCGATTTCAATCTCCGGTGGCGCCAGCACCATTTATTACGTATGCGGATAAATGTCAAACACTCGGGCTGCAAGATTTTTTGAGAACGCAACGTATTACGTGACATCATAGTGTGACACGCGGCTACCTAGTAATATCGGAGACCTGACCAGCGGCAAACTTTAATTCGAAGGTCGCGATTGTAAAATCTACTGCCCCCTCCGGGTCCACCGGCTCGGATGTCGTCGTTGTCTTGACGCTTTGTCGTTGTCGTTGTCGTCGCCGACGTCGTCGTCGCGTCTCGTGGACGTCGACACATACTCGGCACATTGCCGAGTTCGACTCTCTCGAATTCTTCGTTGGGCTACTGCGCTTTCGAGTATTTAGTCACGACTGGTTGTCCGGTCGCGTACGTTCGCGACTTACGCACATTTCACACGCGCGACGCGCGTTACGCCGATCGCTTAAATCGACAATTCGTTATTTTCATTCGCGATTAAATTGTTTGTGGTGAAATTAAAAGAAGGCATCGAATTTTTTATTTTGTTTATCGTGGCTAGTGAGTTCTGAGACAATCTTTGAAACAGCTTATCTTCTTTCGCTTTAGTTATTATTGATAATAAATAATGTCGTTAATGTACGTATCATCGATCAGTGTTTTTAGTTAATTAGCATGACAGTGGATTTCGGGTATTCCGTTGTGACTCGTCGTGATATTGAGTTCTGATAAACAATCTTTGAGACAGCTTCTCTTTGTTCACTGTGGTTATTACTGATAATAAATAATATTGGTTATTAATATTACGTACGTCAAATTAGTATTTTTCGGGTGTTTTGACGAGCCGATTTCGGGTATTTAACAACGTGTCGGTGGTCAGTTCCATACATTCGTGACTTACGCACATTTAACACACGCCACACGCGTTACGCTAACCAATAAATCTACGACTCAGTTTCTTATTTAACTATCGAGGCTTGAGAGCTCTGAAAAATAATCGTTCAAATAATTTCCTTATTTTCCGCTTTAATTATTATTAATAGTAATAGCATTAGTAATTGAAAGTACGTATGTTCGATTAGTCTGTAGTTCATTATTACGGAGTGAATTATTTTAGTATGATATCTGACAAACCATGTGTTTTGTGTGTTGATCGAAGGATGAGGTGGAGCGGCGCAAGGAAGGAGCGAATAGCCGAGAGCGAAGGAGCTCTGATTCTACTTGTAGTCTCGTTGGTTCCCGTCATCTGTTCCGCGGGAATTCTAGACCCATGGCAATGGGCCCGAAGCGACCGGATCGAAGTGAACATCCCCTGGTTACCCTGTAATTATCGCACAATTTATGCATTTTTAGTCATTGCTTCTTCTTCTTCTTTTGTAACAAATTTGTTATTTGCTGTTTTCATCCATTTTTGGTAACATTTTTATAATCTGCATACATTTGTATTCAGATAGAGGAAAAAGTCAGAATATGTCGAAATTTTCTTTGGTCGGGTAGGGAATTTTTTTCAGTAATTTCACGTAAAAACTTTGTGATATAAAAAAACTCGATTCTTTGCTAAACAGTCGAGAACGAGACACGTTGCTACGACGATTTGGGCTGCCTGAACATCACCAGGAGTTGGTACCACCTCATCCACCGGCCTCTCAACGTGTTTCCCTTACCGCGCGAAGTTATCAACACTAGATTTATCCTCTACACGAACGAAAATCCAACAGAAGTAAGTGCTCATGATTAAAAACCACTATTCACACTCTAACATCCATCAAGATTGCCGAGTTGTGCATTTTAATTGACTATTAAAGGTACAACCGCACGTTACGCGTTGATGTTTCGTATGGATATAACAATAGATTCGTGTTATCCGTATTATCAATCGCTTTGCTTGAAATACAGTATTTTTTAATTAACCTCAGTAGGCAGAATTTAAACGCATTAACGATGCAATGGGCGGGACACGGCTGCCTGGGCTCGACTCCACCAGGTCATCAAAGTGTTCATACGTTGTTTTCCTCGTTTCTCATTTAACAGCCGGAAGTTTATGATTTTAATGATAGGAAGAGCATTGTGCGATTATCTGTTCGTTGAATCAATCATGTAACACTTCCCACTCGTTTTTCTATTTTCATCAGGGCCAGATACTCATAGTGGCAAAGGACAAGTCGATCAAACGTTCGAATTTCGACCCCAAAAGACCGACGAAATTCATTATTCACGGTTTCATCGACACGCCACTTAGCAACTGGGTAAAGGTTGGTATCCTTAAGCGAATAATCGCAAATTAATTCTCTTTCTTTTCTTTTTCTTACGATGAGAACCGAACCTATTAGTATCTCAAGAAAAGGTTTAGTACTATAAGTTCGAAAAAAGCTCTACCGACAGATGGGGTTTAAAAAAAATATTATCAGAACAAACAACTCTATATGCGACATCTGTTCTTACAATTTTTTTTGGCAATGTTTTTTTACTGCCAGATGGTGCACCTTTTGCAAATACTATTCGAACTTCAATCTGTGCTTGGAATACAAACTTTCATAAGCTGCAAGTGGCTTGCAATGTAAATACCGGTTAATTATCACGAGCAGGAAATGAGAAACGAGTTACTGAAGCACGGAGACTACAACGTGGTGATTGTCGATTGGGCAGGGGGCAGCCTACCGCTCTACACTCAGGCGACAGCCAACACAAGGCTGGTCGGTCTGGAGATAGCGCACCTGATCAAACATCTGCAGGTAACAATGCGTAAAATATATTTTTTATTAATATAAAAAACATTATCGAGACATTGCCGAAATTTCGTGACGTCGACGTTCATGCAATAATTTGGCAGACGAATTATGGCCTTGACGTGAAGGATGTTCATCTCATCGGACACAGTCTCGGCGCTCATACGGCGGGCTACGCCGGGGAAAAACTTGAAGGCAACATTGGGAGGATCACCGGGCTCGATCCGGCCGAACCGTATTTCCAAGGCATGCCGAGTCATCTTCGCCTGGACTACACGGACGCCGAGCTCGTAGATGTTATCCACACGGATGGAAAGAGCATTTTCTTCCTAGGTGAGCTCCCGCGATCAATGATAGACCCTGGCGAACAAAAGTTGTATGAGAAAATATGAGTTGATAATGATGTATTTTCATTCCAACGAGTTGGGTATCAGCGGAATGATCATAACTTCTAACTTCTTATACTTTGATGTTAGACTTACCGCGTGGAAGAGAAAATTGGATGATATTTGTCGAACATAATTTTTGTCAATGGCACATCTTGAAAACTGATTTAAAACTTCTCAGCGAAAATATTTAGACCCACAAAATGTCTGTTAGGGTCAAAATGGCCCCGCCCATGTAGCCTCGGCCTTTTGCAGCGGCTATCTAAGCACAGCACCTCTTTATCTCTCAAAATTCCGTGAGATCTATTTGACACTACTATCGCAAAGTAGTGACGGGGGAAAACTCAGAAACAAATGTCTTGACCTTCAGCCTCTCTTATCGCGAACGCGTAATCATTGCCAAACATTGTCTTGCATCATTTTCACGACCCGCAGTGTCGACAGTATTTTCACATATTCTTTTCTTCGCGGGGGAAATACAAAGATTGTCATCTAATAACGGCGCGCGACTCGAATGCGAGGACAGTGATATAACGAGACTGGGATAAGGGCTTCCAGGATACGGCATGAGCCAGCCGTGCGGGCACCTCGACTTCTATCCAAACAACGGAAAGGAACAGCCGGGCTGTACGGACCTCAGCGAGACGACCCCGTCCTTGCCGCTGACGTTGATTCGCGAGGGCCTCGAGGAAGCGTCCAGAGTCCTCGTGGCCTGCAATCACGTGAGAGCGATAAAGCTCTTCATCGAGAGCATCAACTCCAAGTGCCAATACGTGGCCCATGAATGCAACAGTTACGCGGGTTTCCTCCGCGGCGAATGTTTCTCCTGCAAGAGCAACAACAGCCTCAGCTGCGCGGTCATGGGCTACCACGCTGACACGAGTCCCGCACTGATAACGCGAAAAGCCATGGGACAAGACGCTTCGGCTCTGTTGGGCTCGAAATTCTACTTCTCCACCGGCAAAGAAGACCCTTATTGCCGTGAGTAGCCTCTTCGAGATGATTACGATTAGTCACGATGTACACGAAGTTCATTTTTTAAGGAAAGTTAATCCCGCTTTTAAAAAGTTCATGAGTAACGGAAAGCATTGTCAGCAAACTATTCGAGCTGTAATTGGCTGGGACTCTCAGACCGAGTCCAGGTTCATTTGTCCTTGATAACTTTGACAGTTCTGCCAAATATCGTATTTTTTTAATCCACTAAAAAAAGGTAGATGACAGTGTTTTCAGGGTACTTGAGAACGATGGTATAGTCGATATTTTGAAAAAATAAATTTCGTGATCCCGATTTGGGAGGTTTTCGGCCCGGCGGCCAGATCTACGATTTCTGACAAACTGTCCGGCCAAAAAATTTTTTTTTCAAAATCAACTAAAAAAGGGTTGTAACCGGTGTTTTCAGGGGTAGAATATGCGACTTGAGAAAGATGGTATAGGTTAAAAGTCGATATTTTGAAAAAATAAATTTCGTGACCCCGATTTGGGCGGTTTTCGGTCCGGCGGCCAGATCTACGATTTCTGCCAAACTGTTCGGCCAACAATTTTTTTTTCAAAATCAACTAAAAAAGGGTTGTAACCAGTGTTTTCAGGGGTAGAATATGCGACTTGAGAACGATGGTATAGGTTTAAAGTCGATATTTTGAAAAAATAAATTTCGTGATCCCGATTTGGGAGGTTTTCGGCCCGGCGGCCAGATCTACGATTTCTGACAAACTGTTCGGCCAAAAAATTTTTTTTTTCAAAATCAACTAAAAAAGGGTTGTAACCGGTGTTTTCAGGGGTAGAATATACGACTTGAGAAAGATGGTATAGGTTAAAAGTCGATATTTTGAAAAAATAAATTTCGTGACCCCGATTTGGGCGGTTTTCGGTCCGGCGGCCAGATCTACGATTTCTAACAAACGAAACGACCAATTTTTTTTTTTTTTATCGATTAAAAAAGGGGTTTTTAGTTGTGATTTACCCTTTTAAAGCTTTATAAGAGCGCAGCAGCGCAAAAGTATCTAGGGCGCGCGCGCCAGCGCGTGAGATTTGCTTAATTTTTGATATTTTTTTTGTCTCGATGTAGGACGACATTATAGACTGACTATCAACCTCGCAAGGCCTCCGACTGCCGAAAGTTGGGTCCAGGGTTTCATGAAAGTCACATTACACGCTGATAACGGAGTGATTCGTAATATGGATCTCACCCCGAGGTTAGTTTATGTAACTGTGGAAGCAAATTTCTTTTTGTATTTACTTATGATGATGCTTGAAAAATTTAAGATTCATTAAACATTTTCTCAAATTTGTCGTCGCAGTGGCTACATGAAGCTCGAACATGGAACTACGACAAAAATGGTCGTGGCTCATCCTGGGGGTGCGGGTGCAGACCTCGGTAAGATCAGGAGAGTAGAATTGTCCTGGGCTTACGATATGGACGTTCTGCAGCCGCGATCGTTGTGCTTTTTCTGGTGCAACGATAGACTCTACGTGGACAGCATCGTCGTTGATGTTATGGAGCTCGCTGGACGAGGGTGAGTTTCTTTCATTATTTATCTTTTTATCTCATTCGAAAAATTCTAGTCGAGTGTTGGTATCATTTTCTTTTCCTTTTTTTTAGGAAAAGAGAAACAGATCTTTCTAGCAAACTCTGCTCAGCGAGCAAGCAAGAGTACGCGGAAATCGCGAGCGGCTCCACAGCATCTTTCGTTGACAACTGTTGATGAAAGATTGCGTCTTGCCTTTTGGGAGCCACCTCGCCGGGATCGATCAGCCATGAAAGTTGGTCGCCACAATCCCGCGGATGTCGATGTCGTAAAAGCCGAGGAGCCCTCACGAGTGAAGATCGCCGTTCGGGAATCGGATCCAGTGAATTTCCAGATTTCTCGATGGCAAAACTCGTCCCTCATTGCGACGAGCGCTCGAGGGAAATTACGGCCACTGGCATCGTGTACCATCGCCGCGAGGTTCACCTGCGGAAACGAAACAGCGAAAAATGAAAAAAATTGTATTATAAGATGTGTTTGACGTTCTTTATGTAAATTTTTGTAAATATATATCGTAGTGTACGACGCGTATAGTGAGACTAACACATACCTGATCTAGACTATGTAATAGATTGTTATTAATTTTTTTCCTAGACTTTTTAACATGATACCTTCAGAATCGTGTTGCTTGGGCGATGCAGCTGTTAACAGCCGATCAAATTATTACATGATGAATAATACTCGTAAAAAAAAATTGCGATACGCTTATGAAGTACTCATATATGCTGCGGACTGTACTCTGGTTGTATTATATCTTGTACTATTTTATAGCAGTAGAGATAGAGCGACAAACTACTTATATTGTCACGCGGATTGCAAAACTTTGTGATATTTACTTGTGTTACAATTATTTAAGGACGCGCAGAGTGAGACAAGCGTACTAGATCTGACGATCTCACGATTATACATTTATGTGCCCTTTAACAAACATATCCTAGTACAAATAAATGTGTTTTCTTTTTCATGAATTTATTTCTTTCAATTTGATCACTGCGACCCACAGCAGATGGATTTTTTATAGTTGCATGGAAACAGCGAGTTTTTTAATTTGTCATCAATTGCTGGTAAATTAACGACCTTTACTCATGCCTTACCACTGAATTGTAGTCATTTTTTCAGAGTTTTTGACGTGAAAGAAGTTATAAATGTGAAACCAGTTTTTATTATCGACCATCGGTATTTCCAGGTCTTTTGTGTGTAACATTTTTTATCCACTGGCGCGTTTCGCGGGTAATTTACCGACCGTGTCGCGCGTTGTTCAGCAGCGAATCCTTCAGCGTCGGAAATCCTCGGCTGCAATATGTAGCCGAACATTTCCGAACCATCGAACGAAGTATTTAAATTCCGAACGAACACCGGAATACGATTCTCGTCCCACCGACAATCAGAAACAACGCATCTAACTATTACAGTCATCTTTCTCGTACTCTCCAGCCGAAACTTTGCGCAATCACAAATTCCAATTTCGGCGAAAATTGAAGATGGCTGCTCAAAAATGGCCGCGCGAGGAATAAAGAAAACAATAAAATCTTCCCATAACCCGAAAAAATAGATTTTTCTTCGAACTATCACATTATTTGGGCGCAAGTCATAAAATTCAGCAGAACTGATCCGCGGGCTAAATAAAATATTCGGCATAGTCTTACGCAACTTCTTACGATTCGTGGCTCGTGCGGATGAATCGCGCGCGAGCGCGAGACATCGAGGGAATCGTGCCTCGGGCGCAGACACACTCGGGCCTTGACATTTCGGACGTCGTGCCTCGCTCCTCTTCCCCGCAATAATGCGAAGCGTAGCACGCGTATTTTCCGATAGATCAAAATGCGACGCTTTGTACTCGTCAAAGTGGACGCGACGACACGCGACGATATTGCAGTCGCCAAACTGTTGCGCGCACGAATGGGTCAGACACGCGCACTGCGAATTGATGCGATCCTTGCGGCGTGCGGCAACCGAACAAAGCGTTATACTTGAAGTTGGCAACAAGGCTTCTTTCTTACCGAATACGGTCGGGACACACACCGAATGTTCCAACGGCGAGAATCGCGAATTACTTACACAGAAATTGGAATATCGCAATGCGTTCGAAGACACGCACAGTGCAGTTCGATGTGATCCGCGCGTAGGGACCGAACGGACTGAACAGAGCGTTCAATCTGAAGTTGGCAACAGGGCAGCCACCTGAATATGTCGACGGCGGGATCTCGCTGGACTCGCGAGATTCACGAATTGGGATTCCGCCAAATCATTTTTTCTCCTTGTACATCGTATTGGCGCCTTATTTGAAAAACGTGCAAAAAGCCGCGTCGCATTGGTTAAGATATAGGGTTTCATATTGGGCCTCGACAATCCATATCGATACGTTAACTCGCGATGGCAAAAAGGTTCACCGATACTTCGCGGTCGCACACGTAGCGTCAATTTGAAGGCTCGAGCGACGCTTTCACCGTCCTCTACCGATGCATATATAGCCTGCCGCGTACCTTGTGTTCCTTCCAGCGTCCAGGAAGACTTGCGCAACGGCGCTATGTAAACAATTCGGCTACTGGAATGAACAAAATATTATCATAAATATATTCTCTAAAAATTATGAAAGTCTAATGAAATATTAGTTACTAATTTATCACATGTATGAATTTATTTCCTTCAGTAATTTTTATCGTTCAGCCGTGATTTTTTTAATTTATCACGACAAATCGGTAGAATCTTCTGCTAAGAAAATTTCTAAGAATAATTAACAGATTGCTTTAAAAACTTCTAAGAATAATTAACAGATTGACACGAGCTGATTTATCGCGCGCATCGTCGAAGCGATTACAATGAGGAACTGGTTGAATTGCGACGCAGACGTCCCACGTGCTATTTTGCGGAAACACGATTTTCGGATGGGTCGTATGAGACAGAGAGAGACAGGAATAAAAATTCTAGAATATTCCTCACTCTGTCGATCCCACCGTTCGATACTTCGATTCGTGCACACAACCACCTTGTGCTCATCCTCGTTTACTCCCTCTACGCGCGCAAACACGTAGCCCCGAGAAGAACACTCTCACTCTCGTCCGAGGTGATAAAAGGCCGGAAAGCATCTCGAGTCACGCATAGTTGGTGTTTTCGATTCGTACCGAGTAGCCGCTGGTGTCGGCAAATCGTTCTTGTGCTAATTTCTTGATAAATCGTTATTATTACCAATAATATCAAGATGCGACGTTATTCGCTCGCCTCGACAGTGCTCGCCGTTGTGCTTCTTGCGGGAAACGAATGTGAGTAGTAGGGTCAACGTTTTTGAAAAGAATTTCTGCAAGTTAAACAGCAAATTTCACGAGATAGATTCTTGGATAGTTTATTATTATTTATTATTCAGAAATAAAAGTGACAATAATTATAGAATAATAACTTGACGCTCACAATAATTATTATCATCATTATATATTTAATTATTATTATTCTTATTATTATTATGTTTATTAATATTCAAATAAAAAGTTGGACCGCAGTCAAATGGAATGAGAATTTTCTCGCCACAGTTCAACATATTTAAAAAGATCGTTTCTGGCTCTGTAAGAAGATGAGCCATCCCTAGATTCCCGTCGATAGGTGTTGAATCCGGCCGTCACTCGCTGACTTTCTCGTGACCTTTAACAAGAACAAGCCAAAGAACAGGTATTTGTGCGCCAAAGGACAATTCCACCTCGACCGCCGACCGTCGCGAAGATTCCACATATCCACTTGTCCGAATGATGAGCAACCGGCGAGATTCCGACTTGTCGTCCGGCCGGCCAACCATCTGATCGTGTCCGCGACTGTGATCTTCTCTGTGGATTACGTAATCGCGTCTTAATGCTAATTTATTCGCGGTGCCTCGTCAGAGGTCGAGTCTCCATCTCGTTCCCGCCGTGTCTAGTCGACTTTCCCCTCGAGATCGCGCGTCGCACGGCGCAGTGAGAGAAGCGCCGCGCGCGCGTGTCGTCGGCAAAAGAAGAAGAACAAGATTCGCGTCGCTACGCGCGCGAGCGAAGCGAAGATGCATGCGACGCGTCTCGTTTCGTCCGAATTCGTTACGAGAACGCGCGGGCTGACTAGGCAAGATACATGCTTTTCGTAGCGACAGACGATAATTTTTTTTTATAAGATATATTTATAAACATGCGAGGTCTGCGAAGGCCTCGTTCGCAAATCCTTTCGTCAAGGCTCGTTTCTAAGTGCGAATTTTTCGTCGCCAGGTTTCGGCCAGTTCCAGTATCAAACCAGAAGGCAAGGGGGTAACCAGTACTCGCAGGCACAACAACAGAGCCCGCCACGACCCTCGTCTCCCGCGTCGTCGGTCTCGTGTCCCGAGAAGAATGGGCGCTTCCCAGTCGCGTCCCAGTGCGACGCGTACATCGAGTGTGTGGACGGTGTAGGAGAGCAGAAACTATGCCCCGAGGGTCTGCTGTTCAATCCCGAGGTGCGGTTCAACTACCCCTGCGGCTATCCAATCGACGTCGATTGCGCAGGACGCCCGACTCTCCGTGAGTATAGCCGAAGCGTCCCGAAGACCGCTCGACGACTATTGTACGTATGTTTTTTTTATTTGGTCATTTTACGACATCTTATTTTTTTTCCTATTTTAGAACCCGCACAACCGACCGATGACTGTCCGCACAGATACGGTTACTTCAAGGTCGGCGATCGAACCAACTGCGGACAATTCATGAACTGCGCCGACGGCACGGGTTATGTTTTCGACTGTCCCGAGGGTCTGGCCTTCAATCCGGAGACCTATCGCTGCGATTGGCCCGATCAGGTTCCGGACTGCGACGCCGAAGGTGCGCGCGCACGTCTTATAATAATCGCGGCTTTTTTTTTCTTTTTAATCCTGCACTCCGACTGCTTCATCGATTCGACGAAAACAGCGTAAAAAATGATTCCTATTTCAAGCGCTACTTCGATCCCTCGGAGTTTGAACTATGGCGAAATCGAACGTCAGAGAAATGTAGAAGAAAAAATTAGGAATTTTAATATGGCGGATCAAAACGCAAAAACCGCTGCGACTGGCGCGAAATTTAAAATTCACGATTTTTCGAGATCAAGAATTTTAAATCGAAATTCGCGAATAAAAATGAAGCGTCGTTTTTTTTTTATTTCGGTTTCATGTGAAATTCATGTCCATCTTCCTCGCAGCGTTCTTGGGTTTCACGTGTCCCCCGGTCGACAACAACAGCATCTTCCAGGGTGCCGAGACGAGATTCTTCCGCAGTCCCGCTGACTGTCAGCACTACTTCGTCTGCGTCGAAGGTCGGCCGCGTCTGCAGAACTGCGGCGAGGGAAACGCGTTCAACGACCTCATAAATACCTGCGACGCGGCGGAAAACGTAACCGGATGGTCAGTAATTCGAAAAAATCCTTACCTGACGATAATACGACACTTTTTATTCTCAATACAACTTTTTCTGTATTGCAGCGAACCTCCGTTCCGCGCCGAAGATCCAACCGGACCGGCCGCGGTCAAAGCTTCTGGCAGACGAACGAGGCTTTTCTAAAAATACGACTAACTTATAAATTGCGCGAAAAAAAAAAATCATTAAATTTTAATCAAAGCAAAAATGTCCGCTAAACGCCCGAAAATGTCTTCGTGCTTGTAAATAAATTTGTCAACGAAGATTTCGACGATTGTTCCCGAAAGTAATGTATTTTTTTCTTTTAATAAATATCTATAAAAATCCTCAAGGTCGATGAGAAAAGTACGAAGCCAGGTGTGCGTGTTATAATAATCACAGAACTCCTCGAGGAGGGTGGACGCTTCGGTCGCAATTGACCTTTACCACGAGAAAAGATTTACTCGGCCGATTCGGCGTCCGCCGTCCAGCACAATCGATAACGTCGATAGCCGTGAATTCGCGTCGTTCGTGGATTTCGTCGAGAAATCTGCGGCTTCCAGCGTTTCGTGAGGTGCAGCGTTTAGGGACTGGAAGGTATTTTTTTCAACCTCTTTCGCCGTATTCGGCGTTGCACAATCGTCGCCGGTTCCCCGAAGCGCAGCTGTGTGCATCGAACGAGCGTTATAGCCCACATCAGGGCATATTGACAGTTCTATTTATATCCTCGGTGCTCGAATTCCGAAATATCGGCTATTAGCGTTTTCCGTTGCACGCCACGCGCTTACTAAACGTCACGCGTTACGCGATAACCGCGACGGCCACGTTATCAGCAAACACGAAAAGAAACATACATACATTCGAACACCTCTTTATTATATTTCGAAAACAACAAATACAATTATCTCAATCCTCGTCGATACCATTAACAAACAATCGTCCCAAGCAACAGTCGTACATCCGCAAAGTTCCAAAAATAAAATTTCCCACTCGTATCACCTATATAGCCACTCGAATACACAACATTTCTAATTACACTTAGACCTGGCAACGTAGCGATAGCCACAGACAGCGGGTGGTTATACATGTCGAGGAGAGACACGCAACAGTCGATTGGGCAGTCTCGGAGACGTAGCCCCCGCGATTACTGTCAGTATTAAGTAGTCCTGAAATCGTCGAGGGTCACGGTACGCGACGCGCGGGTTTTATATACATAAATATATATATACACACACGCACACACGTGGACACTCACGAAAACTGATACACAGACGATCGTCGCGCCGGATAACAAAAATCATAAAGCGTCTATCGGGGGTCTTGCTATAATCTGGCCGGTGGCCGAGAGAGACCGGGTCTCTCGTGCTCTGTCTCCGTCACTCGGGCGAATGCGCGAACTCAGAGACGAGCAGGGCTGCTAGCAGTGTAGAAGGAGAAACAGCGGCAGCAGCAACAGCGGCAGCGCGGTCGTAGATACATATATACATACACGCGCGCGCGCGCGCGACGATATATACTTACACCCGGGGACGCGCTTGTGGTGTGTGGTAGTTTCGAGATACGGGCCACGCTGCTGCTGCTGCTGTCGCTGTCGCCCTGCCATTGTGCGCGGCATTCGGTGCTGCTGCTGCTGCCTCTCCGGCTGCTCTCGCACAGTGTGCGTGTACTTACGCACCGAGCTCTGCGACTAGGTACTACACGACACCCCGCGAACGGACCGAGTGTGTCGGTTGACTCACTCTCCGCGGACTCCCGTCGGCGTAAATAAAGGGCGAGTCGCCGGAGCGAGTGCGCCACGCCGCCGTTATTTCTCGTTCGCTGTTGGCTCGCGCGAATATACGTTCGGGGCATAGTAGATTTTTTTTTCCGGCAACGCGCGTATATCCCACCCGCCCGCCAGTCCGCGCCAGGACGTGCGTAGCCCGCACACACAATGGACATCTCGCCGCCGGCTCTGGACCTGCACAGCGTCGTCGCTGTCCTCGCGGTCCTCCTCGTCGTCTCGTGCTTCTTCGAGAGCCGCGACCCCCTCAGATACTACGCCAAGTACTTCCTGTACTTCGTCTACAGCTCCGCAGTCGCGATTCTCATGATCCCTTATATACTTCTCTCGCCGAAGAACGTTAAAAATTCCACGTGAGTATAAGTGTTATTGTGTTGTTACTGTTGGTACGTTTTTTTTTAATTAATTTATTGTTGTTTTTATTATTGGTTCCTTTGTGCCGAAACCGTCAGGAGTGTTGGGTATTTAAGTGTGGTTTCGGTATATTCGAGTGCATAATTCTGTTAGGCCTTAAGGTATCGCGGTCGGTAAGGAAGATTCTCCCGGGACTGCGTTTTGAGGAGAGAAAAAAAAAAAAAAAAAATCGTAGCTTGCTTTACAAAATTCGCGAAAAAATGCAGTGCTTGTTTTAATACGTGGAAATGAGCCTGTGAATAGAGCTCGGGGCAGACAATATTCCGTGAGCGGGAAATACTTTTATTTTTTATTTTTTCGAACGCCGTTTTTCGAATGAGATTTTTGTTGTTGTTTCATTTAATCTCGTGTCCGTAATGTACGTTGTACTTTGTGTCACAGCCACGGAGCGATATTCCTGCGTTACTACACAAAATTGCTAGGCATCGAATGGGATATCAGAGGCGCCGAGGAGCTGGGCAAGGAGCGAGGCTGCGTTATCGTCGCGAACCATCAGAGCGTGCTCGACATTCTCGGTAATTGAATCACGTGGAAAAATCACAGTTTGTCATTATCGCTCACGATAATCGCCGTAGTAATTGCAAAATTTGCCGAAATTTGAAAATTCGTAAATTAAAAAAAAATGTATTGCATTTTTTTCGAACGATTCCAATTCAATGAAAAATTTAATTTAATGATAAATTTAATTTTCTGGTGTTAAAAAAATGCAGGGATGTTCAACATGTGGCACATAATGGGAAAATGCGCGGCGATCGCTCGCAATGAGGTCTTCTGGGTGCTGCCGTTTGGGCCGATTGCCTGGCTTGCCGGTGTCGTGTTTATCAGCAGAAGCGACAGAAAAAAATCAATGCAAAAATTGAGCGAGACGAGTGACCTCGTCAAGAATTACGCGGTATGTTATAAAGGCCATAATCTTACTACGGTTGATTTTAAATATGATTCCCACTGCGTTATCGTCAAAATGTGAACGCTCTGTAATCGAATTAATTGACAAAGTCCAAGGGCACTTTTTATCGACGTTATCGATCGATTCGGCGCGATTATTTCACTAATCGGTACGTGTAGCCAAAACAATGCTGAAGTCGAATTTATTATCATCTCGATATTTCATATTTTTTTTCGTCAGTCTATATCGATGTGGCCGAGAGGAATAGATAAATAAATTTGACTTCGATTCAAGAACTCTGATATTTATACTGCAATACGACATATAATAGTATAAAGACGGCCATGAATCGCACGTGTAAACCTAGGACGAATGCTCGAGGTAGACGAAAATCTTCATCTTCCCGGAGGGAACGAGAAACAAGGACATACACGGGAACGGATTGCAGCCCTTCAAGAAAGGGGCTTTCAGGATAGCGATTGAGAATCAAGTTCCTATACTTCCGGTCGTGTACTCGGACTACTACTTCATCAACGAGAAGAGCTACTTCTTTGGACACGGTGAGAAACATCGATTTGTCTGTTTATTATAAATCAACACGTCGAACAGAGCTAGACGATGTAATAAAATCTTCTTCTTTTCGTCTGCAACAGGGAAAATTATAATCAAGACATTGGAGGCAATCCCGACGACAGGACTCGAGATGAAGGATATCGACGACCTGATCGAGAAGACGAGGAATCTCATGCAGAAGGAATTCCTAAGTCTCGCGAAGGAGACAGCGCCGTTGAGATGGTCGGAAGACATGTCGGGATGTGAGCGTACCTGCAATAAGAAATTTGGCGAAATTCTGCGATAAAGCAGCAGGAGAAACGCCAAAAATCGAATGCACGGTCGATACCGGCGGTTACGCGAGTCTAATCGCCATCAAACATAACGCGGATGTAACGAGGATTATCCCGCGAAAGATTCTTCTTCCGTTGAGCAATGTATTTACAACATTGATGAAGAAAAACAAAAATTCATTTTGTTAAACGGCAAATATTCGTTAATCGCTGGATCCAAAAATCGAAAGAAATAGCATTAAGATGATCGTGTTTTCCGAGACAAAGAAGTAAATTGTAAATCTTCTGTGTTATATTTTTCGTAATAAAGACAGTGTCGTTGCTGCTGGAAACTTTTACACTCGATGCAAATGTTAATGAATGCAACGTGAAACCAAATACAAAAAAAAATTAATTGACCAATTGTGAATTATTTTTTTTACCGTACGAAAGCGCACCTTTTTAATAAATCGATATGCTAATAAAAATGTTTTAAAAAACCGTTATTTCTAAATTCGAATGACACATGCGGTAGGGTCGAATCTCGCGAAAATGTCTAGCAGCGCAGCGACGTTACGTTCACTCGCCGCCGAGCTGCGCCGACTGCGGGAATGTGCGGCAAGTCGAGAACGTGACCACGTAATGCCCGTGGCAATGTGCGCCGACGGGAAAACCGGTTCACCCTGCCGGTTGGCTGCCTCCTCACACCTAGCGTACACCTATAGCCGATGCTACCTGCTGTGCCATGCTATCCTGATATCGCGGTCTAGGAGCAGGAGCTAGGAGATCGGTAGCAGGATCGGTAGGTACGCGGCCGCGCACTCTCGGTTTACTACCTCGCGCGCTCGGTACTCGCAAAATTACTTTATCAGATTTTCGCGACATACAAAAACGCAGCGAGTATTCTCAAAATAGTCACAATTTCTTTTTTTGCTCACTGCCAATATTTTTGGATTAGAAAGAATAGATAGAAAGAACAAATTTCTTGAAGATTTTTGGTACTATTTTGTTTGTGTTCTTGATAATTCTTAGAGCGACGTTAATCCGAGCTACGAAATATCTTGTCAATTTGAACGACTGAGTCGAAGTGTCGATTTCGACGCTACTTAAATCGATCAACTATTTCGTAAGAAAAAAAAAGTCTATCCACGAGGGAGCTTGTCGCCTATTGAATAGTTGACTATATATAAACTTTAGCAATTTTTTTTTTCCATCAACGTAATATTTGGTATTTTAATTAAGGAATATGAAAACTGCTTATGTAACTGGTGTGTATTCAATATTTTTTTAATGTACAAAAAGAAAAATTATGAAGGTTTGTACTTGATCGGCTTGAATACAGGTTTGCACTCGGTTAAGACACCATCGCAGGCTTTTTTGTACTCAAAGACATTACCCCTTTGCCTCTCGCTCCAGGCTTTGGTTTCAGTCTTAGAGAGAATCCAATCCGGGTCGACAGCGACATCCCGGCATTTTGAGACATTTTCGGCTTCGCTCGCTTTTGAAAATTTCCAGGGTTTTGTCGTTTGCTTCAGTCCTGTGTTTTCTGGAGCTTCAAAATTGATGATTGTTTCGTGAGAATTGCTCAGCAGCTTTATACCTGCCTCAAAATTAAAGTCCAGCTTTTTTTTCTTCTTATTCTTCTTTCTCTTTTTTTTAGGGCTCTCTTCGTCGCTGTTGCCTCTACCGTCTAGCTCGATACTTCTAAAAAGAATCCTTGGTTGTTAATAGTGTAATTTCAGACAAGTTTGACGTCTTTCCAAAGAAATTTCATTCCCTCTGTCTGACAAAATACCTCTCTAACTTATCGTCAAGTTTCTTGGCCACAAAATCTTTGAAGCTCTGCGAGACCCCAAATGTTTCAAAGGCATCCGATCTATCAGTGATTCTCAATGAAGGTTTTGCTTCCTCGATTATTTCAGACTGTCTGTCGTCTAAAAAAAAAATGCATGAAAATTTCAAATACGAAAGTGAGGTTATGTCGGCCCTCGAAAAAAATTCAAGTAAAATTACCCAATCCGACCGACGAATCCTTTTTCGTAAACAGAGAATCGGTCAAAAAATTGTCGTCGCAAGCTTCCCGCAAGTCTGCGGCATTAATCTCGTCCTCCGAACTCGACGAAGCGTCATTCTCGTTTTCCACCATCACCGGCACAACTTAACGCGCATCATTCGACGCCGAAAAACGTAGACACGGACAAAACAGCCGCGCGTCTCATACTTTTAGGCAAGCAGTGTCGGAAAGGAAAAAAAAATTCTAATTTCCATATTGACCAGCATATCAAGGAATGTTTATAGATGCTGGTTTTCCTTAAAAATCGCAATTCTATGCTCATGATAATTTTTGTAACATTGTTATTAAATCCTAGTCTTTCGAGATAACATCGTGTCGGCATTTTTTAAACAATTACCGCTTCAAAGTTGACAAAACGCCAGAGACAAAGGCACTTGCGGGATCGCACAGGGATTTCGCGTCGTGAACACGACGCCGCTCGGTCGTCTTATTTTTCGAACGACTTCGTCAGAGCGCGCCACGCGATGCAGCAGCAGCAGCCGCGTCTGGTTCGCTTGTTTCGCAGTGGTTTGACGCGTCTCAGCACGGGGAAACTCGCGTCGTTGTGCTCGATAAACATGTCATCGACGCGGTCGCGATTCTTCGCGAATCCGTATCCGGACGACGATGACGCCGCGGCGGGATCGTTCGATCGCGATCGTGTCGCGAGAACGGCTAAGGCAGATCTGCGAAAGACCCTGGCGAGGATAGTCGAGAAAGAACCGGCGGCGAGTGCGGATCCCAACGGCGGTCTCTACGTCGGTTCGGCCGGCATCGCTTACGCCTTTCTGCACGCAAGCGAGCGCCTATCGTCAGCTGTCGAGGCAGACGACGCGCAGCAGGCCAAGGATTATCTCGCATTGGCCGAGCGCTACTTGGAGCCAGCTTTGCGTGACCTTGAGAAGCGCGGGAATCGCGCGGATCGCGGTTTCCTCCTGGGTGCCGAGGGCGTTGTGGCGGTTGCCGCTGTTGTGGCCGACAGGCGCGGCGACCGCGAGCGATCCGACCGTCTGGCTAAACGCTACGCGTCCGTCGACTTCTTTCACCTCACGTCGGACGAATTCTTCGTCGGTCGAGCCGGTCACCTGTTCGGCGCTCTGTGGCTCAACAGGCAACTCGGTCGGCCGGTCGTGCACGACGGTGCGATGCGCGAATGCGCACGCGCGATCGTCTCTTCCGGCAGGACGTACGCACGAAAACGCAACAGCCCCTGTCCGCTCATGTATGCGTACTACGACACCGAGTATCTCGGAGCTGCGCACGGGCTCGCCGCGATTCTGCAGGTTCTTATACAGGTACAAATCGCGGGGATAATCGACTTGTAATAATAAGCAATGTTGCAACGAATTACGTCCGACTACGTTCACATTGATTTTTCATTTTTTTTTTCTTGTCGTTTTGCAAGGTGTTTCAACGTTTTACTGGTTAATTCGCAGGTGCCGGGTTTTCTCGAGAAAGACGAAGAGGCTGCGAAACTGGTGAGGGACAGCGTCGACTATTTTCTCAGTATCGAAACTTCGACGGGAAATTATCCGTGCGCCCTCGACGAGATCGGCGGCCGCAGCCGAAGGGGCGAAGCGAATGAGCTCGTTCACTGGTGTCACGGCGCACCGGGCGTTGTTTATCTGTTCGCTGCGGCTTTTCTGCGCTGGAAAGATCCGCGTTACCTCGACGCGTGTAGACGCGCGGCCGATCTCGTCTGGCGCAAGGGACTCCTCAAGAAGGGACCCGGCATCTGCCACGGCGTCGCGGGCAACGGCTACGTGTTCTTGCTGCTCTACAGACTTACGTCCGAGGTCCGTTATCTTGGACGAGCGGTGAAATTCGCCGATTTTCTCAACAACGACGAGTTCAAACGCGGCGCCCGAACACCCGACTGTCCATACTCGCTTTACGAGGGGATCGCCGGAACCGCTTGCTTCTTGGCCGACCTGACGCGACCCGAGGACGCGGCTTTTCCATTCCAGAATGTTTTTTAGCAACCATGAATGTTGTGCGTGATGTTTTAATTTTACGAGCATTTTTTGAATAAACAGATCGATGTTCTAACTCATCTCGATGTTTTTTTATTTTAGGACAATTTTGGATTACCGCATTTGTGTAAGTTTCGAATAATTTCCGATTCGTTGGTTGTGTACGAATGAATTCTTTAGCCACTTTTTCATTTGAGGTGTGTTGGCGCTTTATTTGGTGTACAGCAAATCTGCCTTACCAGTCGTCGGTGTTTCAGGGATAGCAGACAATAAATTTCAGTTTTGTGTTCGTAGTTGTGTCTATCAGTGTAATCCAAACCGTTGTTGACTGCAATTGACTTAACGCAGTTCTCCAGTCTGCGGAAGAAAATTGTTCAATATGTCAAACCAGGCAAACCATCGAGCCGTCACACCTTTACTTAATGCCATTCGGGCCTTTCTTCGAGGCGTAAGTTTATCATAACCTAAAAACTGTGACAAATCTCGAGTAACAATACGACGTTTGGTTATGTTTGGTCCAAAAAAACTATTAAAATAGTGAATAATCCACCCATCTGTATTGCCTGAATTTCTGAAACAAAATTTCGTTCAGATCAGTACGAACAATATTAATTAGCTGACACAAAAAATTCGGAAGTCAATTATGTAACTTCTAGCGATGCTGCTTATAAACATTTGTAAAATTCCGCCCAAATGTTAATGTCCTTCACCTCGAACCATTGAATTTCACGCAAGCGATGAACAGTAATTTCTATGCCATTTGTCCGTTCCCAGAGAGATCATCGCAACGCTCTGAGATTTGCTGATTGTCTCGCTGCTCGAGACCAACCACCGCCCGAGGTTCCTGGTGGGCCCTATCACAAGACTTCGAAAATTTACTATTACACCAGAGATGCAAGGCGTGAAGTAAAACCTCCGACTATCATTGCAGCTGGAAAACAAATTACATCAGGGTAGCTTGACATTCTTAATGTCAAATGGAGTAGATACACAATCTACTCCATTTGATTTCAACTTCAGATTTTATAAAATTCATATTCATTTTATCTCCGTAGGTCGGATGCTACTGCTGCGTTGAAAGCGGCCACTCCCAACAAAATTTATCTTCCATAGTGGCAAAACTTGGAGCCATAGGCATGGAGAAGTATCTTTAAAGTGTAAAAACATATAGTTAATAAAGCATTCATAAATTACATTCGGAATGGTAATTTTTAGGATGGTCCAAGAATAATGACACATTCATTGGTAACCATTTATTGATTGTTTAACCGACGATGAACAATCCAACGAATAAATACTATGACAACAATACATACACAAATCATAAGGAATGTAGATGTTCCAATGATCGAGCGAGTCGTCTCGGTTGCACGATCTCGCGCCGCGCAAATCTACATACACGTATGTAAGAAATCGTTGAGCTTTCGATCGGCATCTGCTTCGCAGTCAGAGAACAACGCTCGCCGACTCCGCTCGTCACTTTTTCCTTCTGGACGAAACGCAAGAAGTCGCGAGCGATAGTCGGAATACCAGATACATTCAACGAAAATTCCATCCCACCACAAGTCTCTCGTAACAATTACAATATGTACACGACATTGGCTCGATGAGACTGCCCAAAGAGAAATTAGTATGGAATTTGGTTCTGATAATACTGTATCATGTCGTAAGTTTTCGTGCGGAAGTTGAGGAAACTATTTCGTATGACGTTTAGCATAAAAATAGCGGCTTCCCGATCTGTCGCCATAGGCGCAAATCGACTACGCAGCAGCTTAATCGTTTGTCCCCTGAAGCACGGTAACCCGGTGTCCAACATCAACGAGACTAGAGAAATAATTGCTTCTTGATAAGGCCTGCAAAGAAAAAAACAAAAAATGTTCTTAAAAATTAAGTACACGGCTTTTTAGAGATTTTTTGCATTGACGAATTCCACGTATTTCTGCCTATAACGTTTTGTAAATCGTGAATTTTACCTCACAGCGAGGAAAGCTTGCACGCAAAGTTCCATGAACCATCGGAAAGGCGCTGCTTCCATTTTTCCTCCCATCACGAGAACCATCTCGTCGGTAAGCTTGATGTCCGGCTCGAAGCCGAGATTTCCGCCGGGCGAGCTCTCGAACATGAAGCCGAAGTCTATGTGAATGATGTGACCCTCTTTGTCCAACATTATGTTGCCGTTGTGTCGATCTTTGATCTGCAGAAGATACGTGATTACGCTGTAGGCTGCCATTGATTTCACGAAGTTTCTTCTCGCTGTCTGGAAATCCTTTCCCGTTTCCTCGCCGTATTGCGTCAAGAAGTATTCGTACATCCCGATGTCCGTCTGACGACCGAGCTGGTCGCGGGATTCGGCGTCCGGTACGCATTCTATCACACCGCACTGTGAAACGTTGATACGTTGATAAAGAAGCAAAAATGAAAATAGTTAAAGATCAGCAAAAGAGCGGACCAGAAAATAGTTAAGAGCGTAATTGATCGTTCTTACCCCCGGAGCAGTGGCCACCACTCTGTACGGATACAGAAACAGATTGAGACCGACTTGCTGAAAGACGTTCTTGAATATTCCTATGACTTGAAGCGCGAGCATATCCTGTCGGACGTCGTCGCCGACCTTGAATATCGCCGCCTGCCAGGTCTCCAGCCCGGCGCACTTAGTCTCGATCTTGGCATTCGCCGAAACGGCCATCGCAATGTTCTCGAGCTCGTTTATTCCATACCGTTGGACGCGAAAACGCGCCAAGAACGGAGCCTTTGCGGCACTGAAAATGGCAACCCATGAAAATGAGTACGTTGCGAACAAATTTAGTAACGACACTTCGATAAAAGTTACTTTTTGCGAGGAGATACTGAATGGACGAGAACAAAAAATAAAAAAGGTGTTTCACCTCTGCATGGGTCTTCCGCTGTTGTAATCGATGTCGATGACCATAGCCTCGGGATTGGAAGGCAAATAACAACCAGGTTGTACTGTAATTTTCCGCAATGCTTTTAGACAGGCCTCACGCCTTTCGGGACCTTTGGGATATGGACGAATCTCCCCGGAGATATTCGTAATCTTCTCGAAGAAGTCAAATTCGCGCTCGTAAAATTGTTTCGCAGGCCCGGAAAGCGAACCGAGGATGCTCTTCACGAGAGAGTCCAAGGTGTCGTAGAGGTCTGGATCTTTCACCTGTTTTTCTTCATCCATGTACATATTTGTGTGCATATTCCAAATAAGCTGATGAGCCACGACCTGCAAATAAAATGTACATTCAATGTTTGGCATCGGCTTGACAAGCTCGTGTACTTTTTCTCCTTTGAATTTCACCAACCTGTGATCGTTTGGAGATTGCCTTGATAAATTCAATTACGTAACCCATCGTGTCGTGTCGCACCGCCTGCACGAGTTGCGGTATGTAAAATAAGACAGCATCAGCGGGATAACTGCCGAGAACGTCGACCGCGTACTGAGCGGATATCGGATGGTGCGGGAATTGCCGTGAAAAATAGGCCAACGCTTGAATCGGCGAGACACGAGCCCAGGTCAACATGTGGACCAACTGCGAATTAAGTTTGCCATTGATTTTTCCTTTTTTTTTTTCAACGTAATTATCAATGAACTTTGTGAACTTACCTCTGGCGCATCGTTCAACAGACTGTCCGTCGTAACGAGGTATTGCAATGCCTCCGCCACGTGCATCACGGGAATCGGCTTCAGTCTCACCAATCGGCAAACTTCTTTAATTATCGTGTCAGCATTCTTCAGTCTATCCGGAAGATAAACAGCTAATACGGGGCTGATTTCCCAGGCGAGACGAGTGTAATCTCGCCAGCGTTCGTTCATCACCTTCGCTCGCCATTCCGCGATCGAACTTTCTCCTGGAAGGGACAAATCCTGGCGCCCACCGGGATTTCGCCATACCTGGAAATTCGAAAACGACTCCACATTTATATTTGCCGGTCGTTGTGATTTTTCGCATAAAAAAAAAATTTAATTTTTAAGATGCTATGAGCAGAATCATGATCTCACGAGTAAAAGTTCAATCTCTTCGGCGAGCAGACCCAGAATGAGATTTCGTTTCTTTATGTAATCTTTGACGAAAACATTGGCATGCATTATGCGTTTGCTGCGATTGCTCCGCTTTCCCAGAGCGTTGCTGCTGGTGGACAGAGGCACCGTGTTTATCCATCCTGGCGCCGGTTGCTTCATCAATTCGCGTCCCGTCGGCGTGAGTGAATTGATACCAGACTCGATCGCGTAAGTGCTGTGAGGCTCGATCATCATGTCGAAGTCACCGTCGCCGTTGCCCATCATGAGATACTTCTTCTCGCTGTGCATCACCTGCCAGAATCTAATCAGTGTCACGATGTCCTCGCGCAGCTGGTCGGGTTCCTGCGTCGGCATCTGTCGTTCCCGGCAGAAATAATCCAAGCAGTTGCAGTAAACGCGTTCGCGGAGAACATTCTTACTGAGGGATCTGCGCAAACAAATCAATACACAGGCAATAAAATACCATTTTCAAAATAACTAAAAACCTCATGAAGCGCCATTGTCTTACTTCGGTAAAGTATCTCCCTGCAGGAGCAAAAGTCCGCAAGACAAGAGTTTGAATCGCGCCCCGACAGCGGCAACGTGTCTGTTCAATCCGTGCTCCTCATTGGACGCGCCCACGGTCATAGGCAACGATCTGTGCAGCAGCACAGCTATCATCTCCACAGTTTCCTGACAGCAATATTTCGCGGTTTCGATGATTTCCACGATGAAGGTGACCCAGATTTCGTGGGGTTTCACGTAAGGCGGGTTGGGACCGAGTTCGCAGCCTTCGTAGACAGCGAGAGGGCTGACCTCCAGTCTTTCCGGCATGAAGAGACCCATTCGCTTGTCGACCGTGTATTGCCAAGCCGCGAGCATTTCCTGGAGGAAACGCAGCTTCAGATCAGGCCTCGCGGTCAGTATCCACTGCCAGCACTCGGTGGCAGTCGTCATCGCGGTGTTCGTGAACAATTCGACTTGCGACCAGGCGACAGCGTGCAGCAGTTTTCGATGAATTCCAGGGACGGATATCAGAAGCGCCGTGGCTCGCCAGAGAGCTCCTTGATGCTGGACGTTGTCGCGATTGTGGCACGAGCGACGAACCGCTGCGATCACTCGATCGATCACGATGTTTCTGCCCTCCTCGGGCGCTGTTTCCGTGGTCGGCGAATCGGACCGAGCGAGCGCGAGCATTCCGGCCACTTCGCCCGCGTGCCAGGATCGTCGAGACATCATCGAGAGCAGCCAGGTGCTAGCGCCTTTCGCTCCGCGCGGTCGTTTGTCCAGCGAATTCGTCTGTAAACGGGCAATGTCAGTTTACTTTTATTTTTCAATGACCTTTGAACTATTCCGGCGTTTGTGCTTAGAAGCGTGTGTGTTTCACTTACGTTCGCGGGACCAGATGTTGGCACAGCCAGATCCACGAACTCTAAAACGGAATCTGTGGCGAGGGCCAATCCCGCGTGGTGCCACATTCCCGAGCACGGTATCTGGTTTATATATTCCTGGAGATGTGATCTCGTCGCGTGTGGCGCCCACTTCATCGCCTCTTGCACGATCTGCTTGCAACGCGCCGCGAAATCTTTGACGATTATCTGCGCAGAATTACAAATTTTTTAAAGTTATTCAATTTTATCTCTTAAAAATAATTAAAAAATAGATGTTCGATTTTCGAACGCGATAGATTTACAATCGGGAATTACCTCTCTGGCTTCTAACGTATCCATCAAATGAATACTGTAAGGTGTTCCCGGAATTCGCAGCGTAGGAGTTTCCTCGTTAGGGTCAAGTTGGAGCGAGTATGACAAAACCTGTAAACGAAACCGTATTTTAAGAACTGTAGCGTGCTCCAGGATTATTCCATTGCGCTCCCAAAGATCCCGGAAAATCTACTCACTTGCAGAATATCAAGCATACTCCAAAGAACTCGGCAATTCCACAGCAAATGCGGAAAAGCGTCTACCAAATCGCTGAGATAAGTGTCCGCTACTCTCCGTATCTGTTTGTGCACGTGATTAAAATTGACTAGAAGAAATTGCGCATGATTCTCGAGTTCGCGCTCGCGTCTCTCGTCCTTTGGTTTTCGTTGCATGACGTCCTTGAATTTCGCGAAAACCGAGTCAGCGACGCTGCTTATGCACTGCCACATTCCGCTCTTGTCCTTCTGCAGATCCGAGTCGCTCAGATATTCCATGACCGGCTGCAAACTCGGCTCGGGGCTGTTCGCAACCCTCAGAGTTTCCACCCAGTAGACCGATAGCAGATACGTGATTTGCGCAAATTGCATTTTGCTCACGTACGTCGCGGCCTCCCCGGACTTTATGCTCATCTTGAGGATCTGACTGCGCAACTCTTGGAGCTCGCTTATTGAGACGCTGTCGTTTCTCACGGCCGACGTGTACTGCAGCTCGCGCATCTCCAATTTCGCGCTCGTCTGGGCTATGAGGCATGGCGATTTAATCGCAATTTCCTTGACGCCTTCGTACCACTCGGCGGGCCAAATTCGCGAGGGATGATGAGGCTCAGCCGCGGCGAATCCGAAGACCACGCAGTAGAGCCAAAAGTCCTTGAACAGCTTCAGAACACGCGCGCTTGGCTGCCTTATGGGCGGCAGACGACGAACCAGGATGGCGATCACGGGAATCAAAGCACCGAGATTTCCGGCGCTGCTCGAGGCCTTCTGTAAAGACATTTTGATGAATTTTTACTTAAAGTCTGTGGGCTGGTGACTTAAAAACATTGCCAGACGTTTGGATTTTTCGTCATAGTACCAAATCTTCTTAGTGAAGAATATTTATCGAGTGTCTATTTACCGACATAGTGGTCATCGCTCCAGCAGTGGCCGTGGTTTTATCGCTCGCGCGCTTTCCCTCCAGTCCCATGGACACGAAAAGCTGCAAAAGCCGGAGAAGAAGCTTGTCTAGCTCGTCTTCGCCTTGAAGATTCGCAGCTATGTTCGCCAGGGCATTCGTTACTGCTCCTGTCACGTGACGATATTGTTTGCGATCGACGTTCGTCACGTAGGTTTTGCAGCTCGATTCCAGCGATACGGAGAACATTTTCATAATCTCGCCCTGTGATAATTAACATGCGAATATTAAAAAATATTCGTTTGAATTATTGTTTAGAATTTTTAGGTTTGGAAGCTTACTCTCGCCTCGCACTTGGCGATTATCATACAGCCGAGCTGATCGACTATCAGACTGTCGAGTGCGCTGGGATCTCGGCAGAAACTCTGCTCGAAAAACTGGAGAATGCTGCTCGTAGTTTTCGGAGTGTCTTTCAGGGCTACAGCAACGTGACCCAGCATGATGACGATATTTTCGGCGACCAGCTCATTCGTTAATCGCTCCGTACTGCAGTCAAGTAAAAATTCGATAAAATCTCCCTTCAAAAAGTTCATGAGTAACAGAGGCATCGTCATCGTTTTATTCGTGCAGTGATTGGCCGAGACTCTCAGACCGAGACAAGCGTTATTGTTAATGACTTTAAATGATCAAAATATCGTGCAATTCAGCCTGCAAATTTACCTGTCGCTCTTTTCCAAACTGCACATTCTTGTTGAAGCGCTACTGACTAATGCAGGCACACAACTCGGATAAACCGATAGCGCAGCTTCCAAAGCGATGCAGAGATTTCCAATCGCGGCGTCCCTGAGCTTTTCGAAAGCCGTTTGACTCGGAGAAGCGATGGTTTTCGGCTCCTGGACTTCTTTTCCTTGAACTGCGCGGGAAAATGTATTAAGTACAAGAAGAAATTATTAAAAATTAATTTTGAAGTTGAAAAATCAATTAACGCTCACTCGTTGCTCTAAACTGCCGTTCCTTAGCCAATTTCTCGTTGTAGTGTCGATGCAACTTGACGAGAATGGGCGAGGGATTCATCAGAAAGTCACGCAAATTGTACTTCGAAGTGATAGCAATGTTGGGAAACTTTTGCGCGAGTTTTCCCAATCCCTCGAGGCAGACCATGAGAAGTGGCATGTGAGCCAGCACCAGCTTGGGAGCCAGATTAAAATTGATCTTCTCGGTGAGTCGACTGCAAAGGCTGTCCGCACCTAAATTCAGCGAAATTCCAGATACAAATTAATAACAAGACGATTGAATTAATCGTGTTAACGCGAGCCTGCAACGCAATCGAAAATTAGTCTGCAAAACACGCATCACGCACGAGATAGAAAAAAATGTCGAAGCATTTTTGTTGAAACACGAAAAAAATCTCGTGGATCTCTCGCGATCGTTTGGGGAGTGCGGAACGAAACGCGCAAACGTGATCTGCACGCACCGCTGCCAGCGAGAAACACGTTAATCTTTATAATTCAATGGCTCGTTAGTCTCGTTCGCTTGAATACATCTTCATTGTTAGATCAGATAAAGAGAACAGAGAAGCAGTGGGTGTATTTGAAAAATACATGCGGAACGCGTAACACAAGGGGTAATTCGAGATACCCTCGCCGATCAGCATGGAACCGAGGTCCGCGTACAGCGCGGTCAAATCGTACTCTCCGAATGCTGGAAAAAACACGTTTCACTTGAGTTCCACCTGAACTGGAATCACTTTCGTCTCTGCAGCGACAAAAAATTCGTATTTTTTTAAATTTTTACTTCTTCGATAATCATTTTATAAGCGTCAACAATAATGACTGAATTTTAAATAATTCGTTAATTCCGAAAACAAATCTTTTATTTTCATAATCTTATTCCACGAATGTATGGATTAAAAATAACCGGCGATAAAGTGTAAAAAGCGAGCTGTTAGCCCATCAGCTCTGGGACAGTCCTTATTAACGAGTAAAGCTGCTAGACGAAAAGCACATAGTATTATCACAAGAGAATATAAATCATCGACGCATGATTTCGCGACAACCAATTGTACGAGACTTTTGTCCATGCGCCATGCACGTATCGATCGATATTTTTTTTTTTATGTTTTTTGGTTCGGTGTAACCCTGACGCGATTTCAACGAACTCACCGGTCTCATCGCCAATCGCCCAGACGAGAAGATCGACGCAGGCGGAATTCGCCATCACGTTCACCTTGAATCTGTTGACCGTGCGGAAATTCGTGTCTACGTCTTCGCGCTCGCTCGCATCGTGCTGTCGCGATTGCAGCTCCGTTTGCCCGGAGAGAAAAAGGTCCTTTACAAATTCTTGAACGTCTCGTATGAAAGGCGCCGGAAGATCGCGTTGACTCTGCAAAAGTTCCCGGAGAAGTGCTACCATCACCAGGTTCATCGTTTCGCTGAAAGTTCGGTAGGGAAATATCTGCACTTGGCCTGTAAAATAAACCTGAAAAATGTACAAAAATCTTTAGTAATTGTTCTCTGTCTGCGAGAAAAATCCCTCTTTTAAAAAGTTCATGAGTAACGGAAAGCATTGTTGGCAAACTATTCGAGCTGTGATTGGCCGAAACCGATTGGACTCTCAGACCGAGTCCAAGTTCATTTATCCTTGATAACTTTGACAGTTCTGTCAAATATCGTATTTTTTTTAATCCACTCAAAAAAGGTTGATAGCAGTGTTTTCAGGGGTAGAATATGCGACTTGAGAACGATGGTATAAGTTAAAAGTCAATATTTTGAAAAAATAAATTTCGTGACCCCGATTCGGGCGGTTTTCGGCCCGGCGGCCAGATCTACGATTTCTGACAAACTGTTCGGCCAAAAAATTTTTTTTTCAAAATCAACTAAAAAAGGGTTGTAACCGGTGTTTTCAGGGGTAGAATATGCGACTTGAGAACGATGGTATAGGTTAAAACTCGATATTTTGAAAAAATAAATGTCGTGACCCCGATTTGGGCGGTTTTCGGCCCGGCGGCCAGATCTACAATTTCTGACAAGCAAAACGACAAATTTCCTTTTTTTTTTTTCAAAAGTAACTGAACAAGGGTTTTTCAGTTGCGATTTACCCTTTAAAACTTTATAAGAGCGCAGCTGCGCAGAAGTATCTCGGGCACGCGCGCCGGCGCGTGTGATTAGCCTAGTCATTTAAAAAATCCAATTACAGCCACAAGGCTTAAAGAAATTTTCAACAGATTGTACGAACTTGTTGAGCTTCCTCGTCGAGAAACGTTAGTGTTTCCTTGGTCAAAAGTTTCTTCGCGAGAGCCAAAACCGCTTGCAAGTGAACGATGCTGAACTGCAGTCCCATTCGTCTCTCCGGACTCTCGTTGCACCGCATCTGCGGGAACTGATTAAAGCTCGAGCCATATCTCGTGAAGAAATAGGTCGCGGGATCGTAGGGTATCGAAAGGTATGTGTGCAGCGAAGGCCTTTTAGTCGTGCAGTAATAATCCTCGGGCATCGGAAGCGCGGCTTGCGCGCTGTCGATCGACAAGTGGGAGTTCAAGTTTCCACTCAGCGAACGAGGGATTATCGGGCGAAAATTCGAGAAGCTTCGGTGCCTCTTGTCGATGGGTTTCTCGTTGTTGGAGGCCGGCAGCGGTGGCTCCGGTTGGGGAAATATTCGGCAAAGAAGTGGCGGTTCCTGGCACGCGAAACGTCCCATCGAGCGTGCCAGACCGATCAGCACCGGTACGAGACATTTGCAGAGGGAAACTGAAACGAAAAATGTACTTATCTTCCGTTTTCAATATCAAAGATTTTCTTTACTTTCCCGAAATAAAACCAAGAAAATCCTACGTTTTGCTTGCATTCCTCGATTTCCATTTTGCTCCTTGCATCCCCTGATCATATTCGTTATGACCGTGAGAATCTCCACTTGCGTGGCGATTATTTCCTCCCTCGCAGGTTCGCATCTCGCGGCCACATCGCTCAGCAGAGTGTTGAGACAAAAGCTGAATCTCTCGGCAACGGGAACTCTCTCGACGGGCGAGCATTTTACCTCGTCCAGCCACACGGCCTTTGGCAATCCCCGCAGAAGACTCAGCAGATATGGAAGAATTCGATCGCGATGTTGCAGTCCCGACTCCAAGAAGTAGATACCTAGCGCGATCGTCGCATCCTGACCTCGCTGATCTATGCGAAATGCTCCTTGTGCTGAATCCTGGGGACACAGCTTGAACAGCCGATTCACCTGAAATAATTGCAATACGCGAGATCGTGATTATTACAAGTCATACTTTGGTGCAAGGTCACAGTGACCTTGACATTTAATTAGCAATCGAGCAATAATTTTTCTTAATGACTCAACACTTATAACAAACCCACAGAGTTTATGAAGCCAACAATTTCATAATTGAGTTATCGAATAATAATCATCATAAAAATAATAATGACTTATTATTGCTATTGTTATTATTAATAACAATAATAATAATATTTGACCATACCCCTTTGCCTTATATAAAACTTTATATATTTCATATTTTCCGTCAATTTGCAGAAGCGAATGAATAATATGTAATCTAATAACAATTATAATATTAATAATTATCTTTTGATTGTTGACTAATAAATTCTATGGTAAAATGTAAAATCGCGTAAAAAAATCAGCTCGAAAAATCTCATATATACAGAGGTCGTAGCGTAATTTCTATAATCGGCGTAAAAGTATCGTAACAATTTTATTAATAAATCGTGATTCACAACTGCGTCGAACCCTGGACACGCGGGAGTGTCTTCTGCTTCTGCTGACAGCAAGAATGTCACTACAAGTTTGAAAGCTCAAGAGTTGCGCGCGCCTGTTACATCTTGTTGGGTGTCTAACCTCGTGTGGAGGATCGAAGCGCGAGGAGGAAAAACAAGCGACACGCGTATAACCATGATTGTCGTGATATCTTTGCGATTGTGCGATTGCACTTCTCGATCGGACTCACCTTGTCCCAGGGCGTAGGTTTTATCGCGGCGAGAGATCTCGCCAAGTGTTGCACGGTTTTCGTGAAAAAGAGTTTCTCGTCTGCAGCCATTTTTAGCGCAATTGGTGCTTGATCAGCGGGCAACGGACGAGCCACCGGCGACAAACGGCCGATGTTATTTTTTTGTCGCTTAATCTAAGCCTCTTGCGGTTTTCGCTTCGGACATTATCGCGCTCTTTGGCACCGATCCTATAGCTCCGGGACACAGCTGAGAACCGACTGGGCACGTCAGTCACTCCGCCTGGAAGCTGGAATATGGCCGCGACTTCGGTTTCGTCACGTGACCCGATATATGGGACGTTCCACGTGAAATTCCGAACCTGCGATTTGTGTACTGTCAAACATGTTTGTGTATTTATATCAACGGAAATGTAATTCTATACCTAATTGTTAAACACGTTTTCAATTTAAATATTTTTTAATTGAAAGAGCTATATTACATACAGGCGATTTTTACATATTGGGAAACACCCTCAGATCGTAACTTTTTACCCAGGACAAATAATACTCGATTTTCTTCGTGCACAACTGCAAAGTTTTCTTCGACAACTCCGTGTCGATTTCGCTGAGGCGAAATTTTCGCGAAAACGATCGATCGCTCTCGCGCGCGCGTGAAGTCTCGGTTTTCGCGTTTTTGAATAAACGGTGCAGATCCGACAAGGCCGCGGATATATAAAAATTTGGAGCAGATTCCTCAGGTCCGTTGGTGATGAGATTGACCGCTTCTTTGGCTGCGGCCATTGCTTCCTCGTCCCCGGGTAACGACTGGCACTGTGAAAGATGCGAAATAAATTGTATTTGTTTATTTTTTTTTTTCATTATAGGAATCAAACTTTCGACGCTCCAAACGCGCTAACTTACGTCTATGGCGCATTGAGCGACCGACCCGATCGCCTGTTGAGAATCTTCGAAAACTTTGTTGCTCTGCATGTTGGTCGAGAGTCGAAGAAACACAGCAACCGATTCCCTCGGCGAATCCTGATGATCGCCGTTGAAATGCAGAACCGTGTAGACATAAGCGTGTAGCACGTTTAGCAGATTGAATCGAACGGATGGCGACGCTTTCTGAAATAATCGGGCGATCGTTTTGATAATGACTTTCAATCGATTATAAACAGATCTTAGCTATTTCCCAGACATACAGAACAAAGAGCTTTTGCATACCGCTATTTCGTTTATTTTCGAAACCTCCACTATCGCGGGACATTCCATCGCATAATCGGGTTTGCCTTTGTCTTCCCTTACTTCCTGTATAAGTTTTTTTGACAATGGATCAGACCACCAGGGTATCCACTGTGGAAGGAGTTTTGTAGCTTCCCCATTGCGCAAAGTTGCCTCAAATTCCTGACGCTCTGCATCGGTCAGTGCTGCCCAGAGTTCATCTGCATTATTCAAATCAACACTCTGCAAACGATCCGCCAAATCGGGAACCTGCATGAAATAATTATCAAATCGAATCAATAAAAAATTTAGACTTTTTGCTTTGTTTCCAGAAAACATGTTGAAAAGTTAGACTCACATCTTCCTCATCGTCGGAATCGATAGTATCTAACTGATCTTCGCCATTGGCAAACTGATCATTGTCGTCAGCAAAACTGTCCTGGAAATCTGACTCGTTGAGTCTCTTTAAAATATCGATCATCTTCTGCCTGGACTCCGGATCTTGTTCCTGCGTCTTGAGCTCCGTTTCTACCCAATCTTTGTAGAAATTCTCCGAGCACTCCAGATGCCCTTCCGATTTGTAGCATTCAAGCGAGCAGTACGGAACGTCGCATTTCGGGCAGATGTAACGTCGCGGCTGTGTATTACATCTGTAACAAAATACCTTACTAATGTCATCTTAACCCAGACAAAAATTCGGATTTAATTTATCTTCGACCGGAAAACTCTAGTTCCGCTCGCTCTCGATTTCGATGATTATTACAATTTACATATTCCCCCATTATCGTTGGCCGAAGTGCCTGGACTTTCCATCTTCTTCCAGCAATAAAAAAAAAATTATTTATCCCGTTGATTCGAAGTGAAATGTCCTCTAAACGTGAATATTGTGTAAAAACTTTCGAGGTTAGGAAACCGGTAAAAAAATAAATATAAACCAAACAAATGATTAGCGCGAAGTTGGCGGCAAGTCAGCAACGTGAACGAATCAGCGGTGAGAAATCGATACAATCAACCATCGACGGCATCGACATGTATCACAAATGTCGGTAGTGCAGACATTTTCGTTACCCTTATATCGACAGTCGATTATTCGGCCATGTTTTTTTTTCGCGCGCGGTATATGTATACAAACTCAGCGCGGAACAGTTGTATTCCGGGTGGCGCGCGTGTAAGTATATCCCAGTTAAATGCCCCGGGTGTCACAGTGTTGTTGTTTTATTTCCGAAATACCAGCTCCCGAGTCGAGTATATTTTTGTATGTAAACGGTGAAACCCGCTGCGAGCACGAAATTTCGTACCCGTTTTTTTTTTCATTCCTCGGTGCGTATAAATCCGCAGGCTAAAAGTTGTGCGCAGATGCGCGCAAGATGTTGTCCCGAACCGGCATGAAATTGAACAGAGGATGCTGGAAATTCGATCAACAGGCGAAAGGTAGGCGCAACAATAACAATAATCGTAACGTCATACATCAGCGACTCGTCCTGACGATGAATGGCTAATCGCGCACGGCGAAGGAGATTTTCGTACCTCTTCGATGCCAGAAAGTTCCGGCGATACGATTTTCTCGTAGCGTGTATAATTCTAAAATTATCCGCTATTGACGCAATCACCGCGGCTACCGAGAGCTTCACGCCGTTGCGACATCAAGCGATCCCCGATGCTTCCTCTTATTTTTTTCCGATTTTTTTTTCTTGTATTACTCAATTTCGTCAATGTCATCTATCGCGAGTATTAAATGACTTGTATCCCTGTGTCTGTTGTTCTATTCAGCTCTTTACATTGATATAGAGGAGGACGAGGAGAGCAACGAGATGGCCAGAGATTACAGCTGTTGGGACCAAACACCTGACATTCTCCTCGAAGAGATATTTTCCTACCTTACAATGCGCGAGCGTTACTATGCTTCGCTAGTCTGCCGAAACTGGTACAGGGCTTTCAAGCTGCAGAAGGTTTGGGCCAGATTTACCCTGGAGGACACGACACTCACCAGAGGAAAATTTAATTACTACAGTGGGTGGCAGTATGTGCTTGATCACATGAAAACGTCGGCCTGTTTAAACAAAGTCGGCAAGAATTTCAGATCTCTCATCTTTGAGCCCATGCTCAATTTCTACAATCTCTACGAATTCATGAACATGGTGTCATGGTATACCGAGAAACAGGGATGTGACAATCTGTCAGTTGCCGGTGTCGGAACGCACATCAGACACCTCAGATTTACCTTTCCCTGCAACATGGCAAACAGAGATGATCCTGAGCGTGTTCGTCTCTTTGGAACTGGAGGAAAATTGCTGGAGGCTCTAAAGAGACTCACGGGCAATCTGAAGAATCTCAGATGCTTGGAATTCATCGATCTCATGTTGGACAGCAGGGAAGCTCTTCATCTGCTTGATGATCTTTGCACCAACTGCGGACAGACACTGCAGAAACTAGTCTTAATCAATGCCACACGTTACTACTGCCCTCTAATGCACATTGGCGTGTTTTTGAATCTCAAAGTAAGTTTAATTTGCTGAGAAAAACATATTCAATATTTCCTACCTTTATTATCACAAAAAAAATTGTTGTATACAGTGAAGCTATTTTCTGCTCCAAGGTTCTCGTTGTAAGTCCGCAAAATTTAGACGCGGATGTACTCGAGCTTCTAGGCTATACAAAGCTGAGACACCTTCACATCCTGCAAAATCGTTACAGCCTGGCAGACACAACGATACAGCTGGTAATTCGCGGAAATTCACAAAAAAAAAAAAAGAAACGGAATTTTTTACTTTCGATGATTCTGGATGGAATAACAGCAAAAAATAAATTTATTTCAGCCGAAGAGTTCCGCATGGCTGAAAATGCGAAAGAACAATCGTCAGATGAAAGTTCATTTTGAAATAGAATGCAACAAACCCACTAACATAATGTTGCCCATTGATTTGTCGGAAGAAAGCGATATACCCTGCCACAGCATTGTGCTTGACAATCCGACCGTGCAGGTTTGCAAATTTCACTGACGAGTCGACAACAGTAGTGATAGATGGCGTTTAAAAAAATCGCCCGGAGGCCGAATTAATTTTTTTTTTAACTCTTCGAGACGCTATCGCGCCCCTTGATCAAATTTTGACAATTTTACCTTTCAGACAATGGATGATTTTATTAAATTATTTGCAGGTTTCCTCGGCGATGATCATTGCACACGGTGCAAATTTTAGCTCAACTTTAAGGGTCTACGCTATGAAAGGGCTTTCCCGATATTATCTGCACAAAAATTTTGCCAAGCGTCTGGACGAAGCCCTAGTGGGATTGTGCAAAATGTGCCCGAATCTTCATACATTGGTAGCCGGTTTCTTCATTTCATAAGAAAAAAAAGTAGACACATAATGTGCCGATTGTGCGTTGTTTCTTCCTGTCTGTACAATGGAAAAGAACGACAGATTGCTAATAATGCTATCGCGCTGCCGCGAGACATCAGCAGCATGCGCCAAGTATTTATGTGAGTGGCTTCGACCCCGTAAACAAGTTTAATCTCTAATTACTCATCAATCTTCTATCCAATTAGCCTTCTTTGAATCTGAGTTCTCACACGAACGGAGGATACGAAATAAATCGTATTTACTCTCAGTCACTAACGAGTTACTTTAGCATGTAACAAATAATGTCTGCTGATTTTTTGTTCGCGAATAATTCTCTCCATTTGTTGTAAATTTCATTCCCTGCATTCATGAAAGGGTCAGACGGTTTTCTGCTATTGAAAACATTTTATTTCGAAACCGTAGATGATTCGGGATAAAATCTCGACGGCGACAATACTGCAAATAGTCTCAACGGCTAAGTCATTGCGATGTCTGTACGTCAGACGAAATGTCGTGCTGAAACGGTGCGACAAAGATTGGTCGCACATAATGAACTGTTCGGCCGATCGCTACCAGTGGATCAAACTCAACAGCCGATCATACGAAAATACTGAGAGAGAAGTTTCGAAAATATTGGGTTACAGGTGGCACATGCTATCCGAAAAAGAATTTAAAAACCAACCGATACGTTTGCACATATGATTTGCCCGGTGAGTATTAACTAATCCAAAATTTCAGCAGGTGAATTTCACTCACATCATTTTTCTTTTCCTTCAGGAGCAACGTTCTGCATCAAAGATGCCGATTATTAAGGTTTGGAGGAAGGACGGAAAAATGTTACAACACCGAAAGCCATAAATCGTAATTACACATTTTATTTAGTTCTTTTACAGCGATCATTCGTTTGTTATTGTGTCTCATGATTTTTTTCTTAAAATAAATATGGGAATCTTCGAAACGTTGAGTTGTTCTTCCGCGGGGGTACCAATTTCTCGCCGTAAATAAGGAAAACGTTTGAGCGAGCTAAAAACATAATTATCGAAAAAACGGTAGAATCTGCTCTTCGTATTTTTAAATGACGTTAACGGAAATTATCGCTCCTGGCGTTGGACGGACGATCCGTAACCAGTACGGACACCGTGCATGAGGGAAACAGTAAGAAATTTTCACCATCGACGACTAGCTCTCACAACCTGATGGTCAATATTTAAACCATTTGAACGGAGAGCCAAATTACGATTTCCATAGACTAAATCGATGTCAATATCTACGACATATATAAATCGGTATAAATAATGTAGATAAGAATTATTTTCAGACTATCGTAAATAACGAATATTTCGAGGAAAGTAAATCGTTCAACTTCAAATGATTGAAAACAGATTGTAAAAAATTGTCACAGAATTTAGTGTCACTCTGTGATATCTGATATCTTATCGGAGCGGATGCAAAGCAATAGCGGATCCATCGACGGTCGATATTATCAGTTTTGGATGGAAATACAAACACAAGACGTCAAATATGCTTTGGGAAATAAAATTCATGATTTTGTCGGTGTGTTTTACATAAATATTCGCTTGATGAGAAAAAATAACTCTGTAGACTATAAAAAAAATCGCAATAACGCTCCATTCGGTTTTCGGAGTAACACACCTATTATCGTGATGTCCCATTCGTCGAGGAGTATCAAATTCAACGGTACACAACCAATTTTGTATGTACAGTAGCTAATTTTTTTTAGATACCTAAACAATTATACAAACGTTTTACTAATCCCGTAAAATTTCTCACTAAACACAACGTTTTCGGATTCGTCCGAAGTGAAAATTCGTCGCCCCGTTATACGCAAAATATACAACGACCGCATCTCTTAGACGAGCGGTAATAATAATAAAAATACGAATTAATTTCACGATTCCAAGAGACCGCGGAAAAGTTGCTGCAGGCTAGTTACAATAAATAAAGGGTAGCGTTCAGGCGCGCATGGTATATCCAAAAGAATCAGAGATGCGTGATGCTATTGTGATAATATAGAAGCAAATGTGCTCGGCTAAATCATTACTGAGCCATAGCTGCCGAACGCTTGTCGCGATGTTTGTTTCGCTGCAGGGTCCGAGCTTTGAAGGCAGCTGCGTTCATCAGAGTCTGAAAATAGAAAAACAATTGCGTGAATCGCACATAAATTTAAAACGCAAAAAAATGGATTTACATAACTGTTTAAGTTCTTGGAAAAATTGGAAAAATATTCGAAAAAAGTATATATACCCTCTCGAGTTTACTGATCTTCTGTGTAGACGGTACAGGTACAACTTTATTGCCAAGTTGGAAAATTTCACGAAGCAGTAGATTCTCCGCCAGATGAATGTTAATTCCCGGCCCCAAAAGCCGACAGCAGGCGTTGTACTGCGTGCGAGCACACCAACCTTCGAGATACAAAGTCTCTTGTCCGAACCGGATATTTGTTTCTGGAACGATATCCTCCTGAAAAGACAATGAATCGTTAATTACGCTTTTTCACGAAAATTCCGTTGACTCAATTTACCTCAATGTAACGCAAGATATCTCGGAAGCTGGCGCGTTGCTGCTTTCGATCTTTCTTCGCTCTGTATTTGTTGGAGTCAGTGGCCAATTCTTTGAGTACATCAACAAGATCGAGCGCCCAATCCTGCTCGTAGTCTTCGGAATAGTCGCGGCCCAATTCGAAAATCACAGCCAGAGCTTCGCCAGCCGATAGACGAACGTCCAAATGCGGCGACTCGAGAAGTTCGCGCAGTCGATCGAGTGAACTGTAACGAGATACTCGTAAGAAAGTGGCGCTACACAAACGCGAGAACGTATCGTTTCGGTTGAAATACTAACGGCATGTAATTGTTGGTTCTGCTGCGCGCGAGCATGTTGAAAATATCCGAAGAGCTCATGACCGTGAGCAGAAGAGTCCACGATGACAGAGCGGCCGCGTGGAGAGCCGCGGAGTCCGCTGAGACGGCTGCGATCGCGCCGTTTCCCTTTAAATAGGATCCGGCAAATATTGTCGATAACAGATGAACGATATCCACAGTGTCGCCGGCATCGTTACCGGAGAAAAATTGATTCATACTCAAGGCCCAGCAGCACTGAAAATCAATTCAGAAAAAATTGAATTGAATTGACAAAAAGAAGTGCAGTAAAAATAAAAGTCCAAAGTCTTATTGTACCGACCTCAGCTCTGGCATTGTTCGAGGCAGTGTTATCATTGGCAATGAATGTCAGTGTGGACTTCAGGTCCTTGGAAACCGTTTCCGCGCTGTCGAAGACGCCGAGCTGGATACAGAGCAGCGTGCTCAGTCGGGCGGCGGTGCAACGCTCGTCGCACCTTCCCTTCTTCAGTCCGCGCTCCACGCAGTCCGATATCGTCATCTTTCGATCCTCCACAAAGTCCGGAATGTACTTGATGGCGAAGATCTTCTCGATTCCGTTGAAGCACGAAGTTCTGCCCTTGGCGCTTTTCTGGGTCAATCCGTCTATCGCCTCCTTCAGCTTCTCCTCAAAGACCTCCTGCTGCGCCAACTCGTCAACCTCGTTGTTTTCGTTCACGTCCTCCGCCAGGACACTCCGATTGTCCGACTGTCCGCTCATCACGCTCGCCGCGTCGTTGTTGCTCGAATCGTCGTCCGACGTCATTTCGGCGCGTTTTCCGTGGCCGTGACCTAAGACATTGCACGACAGATGTTAACACTATGTATAGTGAGCTCATTGTGAGAATTAAATTAGTAGTATCATAATCCTGAACCCGTAAACTTCCGGGTACAAGAGCTCCTGGAATGTTTACAAATTGTGGAATTTTATTAAAAATAAATATTTCGTTGATTTGAAAATTAAAAAACTCCAAAAATTAATTTTTCATTTACCTTAAAAATTATGTTTTTTGACAAAAAAAAAAGAAATTAGTTGCATAAATGGATTTATCCCACGATTTTATGAAAATGAAAGTTTTTTGATAAAGGAAAAAATGATTATTGATTGAACTAAAAAGAAATAATTAATTCTGTCCAATTAAAAAAAGTATAATAATCCCCTTTACTTCCAGTAAAATTCCACAACTAAAAAACAAGGATCGCAGAACTCCAGATGTTAGCAATACAGATCCAATAACTGGTTTGGCAACATTTGAAACGCTATATGTGTATCGTAAGTGTCATTAAAATTTCCACACTTTGGTGTGAATTGGAGCATTGAAAAAGAAAGATCCAGTTGGATCACTCCAGATCCAGCAGGGACAGTTCCAGGCCACACTGAAATTTTACAAAAATGCCATTCTTTTCGAACCAGCGAGCAATATGATTTTTTCAAGGCAGTAGAAAATATCGGAATCAACGGAAAAGGCCAAAGTTCAATTTTCGCTGAATACTATCGGCGAGTTGGTCGGAAACTGTTCGAGACCCAATTGCGACCGATTGCGCGACGTTGCGATTTTATTAGAAATATTTGCCGCAGGCATCGATCGCGGAAAGACCTCGTGTTTCCGAGGGTCCTCGATCCGCGGGGTCCGAGGGGGTTCAGCGTAAAAGGCGATGTTGTTGCCTTCCGCGCGAAAGACACGCGGAACAAATGCGACAGCAGGCGCAACGTTGCATTGCAAAAATAAGCGCAATCCCCGTGAACCGCGGGACCAACGCGGATCCGCCGATCGTCCATGCATCTCGCGTGCGCACGCGACTTGGGAGAGGAAAATTCCCCGCGCGTGGCGAGCACGCAGCTCCGGTTTTTCGTGGCACGAGCGCGATAATATAAATATATAAAACCGAGAGGTCCGCCAAGGTAACGGGGGTGATTACACAATCGCGAGACAACACTCGATTCTGCTCTTACCCGACTTTCCTCTTCTCCCACCTTTGGCTGGCATGCTCGCTGCTCGGGTTTCCACACACGCACCTTATTGCACCGCAATTGAGACTAAGATTACTCGTCGTCGACGGGTGAACGATCAGGAGGGTAAATGTCTTGCAATGTCAATTTTCGTTCGTATTCTGAATCCACTGCACGAGTTTTTACGTAAAATTTGACAAAAACTCATTAACATGATGCGGACAAAGAGTTCAAAGCATACACGTCGAGACAGCCAGCGAGGGGCTTTCTCGTCAGCGCACTGACTCGCCAGTTCGTCGCGAACGGCGCCTCATCTAGTGTCGGTGGGTATTTCCCCTCCCCTCATGACGCACTTGGTGCGAAAATACGATATCCGACGATAAGCAGAAGAAAAACGTCCCAGTCGTTGACCGGGGATGGAATAACCGACTGCCCGATTCCGCCAATCAGCGTAGTTCTGGCTCTCCCACTTTTCGGCACACAACCAATCACGAAGCCGTACTCGCGTGGTCAGTTAATGGGTGCGATTGGGTACTCGCTTGTGCGATTGATATCTTGGAAATCAAAGGATGCGATCGATCGACAATACCGGCAATAGATAGGACAAATATTAAGCTGTACGATGACCTTTAATCGCGAGTGATACGTGCAATTTTATCGTGCAATTATGCGCTCGTAGTGGACGTGAGTTTGCTTGGTCGTCCACTGGGACGACTTGGGTTAAATACCGTCGAACCGACTAGAGTCATCTCGAAAGATACCGAACGTTCGCGTCATCGCGCGCGACAGACACGAGATATTCGTGCGCTAGCATCGCGACGCCTGCAGCGTCCTCTGTGTTTCGTCTGCAGCGAAGAGACAGACACATGTGCTCTGCGAATTACAGTTGCGTTGGGAAAAAAACATAAACTCGTTGAATAAGAATGCGAGTGAATAATTGAAGTTACCGAACAGCATCCTGTCAACAAGAGGCTTAATTCCTATCACTCTTCGGTAACTGCGGAAAAATGTAAGGCCTGTTTTTTTGTTTAAAATCGAAGTATGGTTAGTTTTACCGGTTTTCCATATCGATTTTGAGGTTATGTTAGAACATGTGTTCAGGATCGGACTTCAGGGTTTTTCGGCAGAAGCGATGGATATTTTAAATATATTATCAAATAGACTCGATCAAGAACGAAGTGTAACATATTTTTTTATGGCAATTGGATGTTTTTTTTATGAATTACTAAATCTGGCAGAAAAATGTTAACGTTAATAATAACAAGGAACTAATTTATTCATTAATAAAAATATCAATTTCTGTTGGTTTGCATAGATCATTGTTCACAATGAAGATGAAGCGAAAGGTCGATCAGAATGAGACTCAGGAGGCCCCGAAGAAGAGGGGCAAATTTGAGAAACCATCGGAGCAGAAAAAGATTGACAAACCAGGTAAAACAAAGTCTGCAACAAAAGATGAAAAATCTGGAAAAACAGCTGTGAATGGAAAGGCAGACACACCTGGAAAACGAAAATTCAACAAACCTGGAAAAACAAAAACTGACAAACCTGGAAAACCAAAAACTGACAAACCTGGAAATCCAAATTTTCCAGCAAATGGAGCTAAGCCCAAAAAGCCTATTGTCAAGAACGAGAAGAACTTTGCACAGAAGAACGGCACACAAACGGCTGAAGGTGAAAAACCCAACTGGCTAGAATTCAAAAAGGAGAAGAAGGAACTCAAAGAAAAACGTAAAGCAAAAAGATTATCAGCAGTTTACGAGCCCAGCGTGAAGGCCAAACTGATAGGCGAAAAGTTGCGAAGAACCGACTGCAGCCCCGAAGAGCGAGCAAAATTGTCGGAAAAACTCTATGAACTGTTGAAAGGAAGTTTCAACAAGGCGATATTCACGCACGACATGTCCCGCGTTATTCAGTGGCTGATAAAATATTGCAGCCCCGAAATTCGTCACTCGATTGTCACGGAGTTAAAGCCTTCGATGATTCTCATGTTTCAATCGAAATACGCGAAAAATTGCGTTAAAAAAGCGCTAAAACACGGCACGGATGAAATTCGCCGGGAAATCATATCCTGCTGCTATGGCCACGTCGTAAAACTCGTGAGTCACAGCGTGTCCTCGAGTCTCGTTGATTACGCTTACACAAATTTCGCCACAGATCTCAATAAGCTCCACTTCAAGCAAGAATTTTACGGCGACATGTACAAACAGTCCAAAGACGACAAAATTCAATGTATAAGCGACGTATTCGCTTCTTCCCAGGATATGAAATCAGCGACTCTTTCCGCCGTGAAAATCAATCTCGTTCGGGCTCTTAACAAAAAACTCGTCACTTCTCCCATCGTTCAGGCTGTACTCGTCGATTATCTGGGAATCTGCAGCGCCGAGGATCGGGCTGAAGTCATTGTCACTCTCAACAGCTCGATTGGCGAATTAGCGAGGACCGAGAACGGTGCAAAGGTCGCTATGATTTGTATCTGGCACGGTACGACGAAGGACCGAAAAAGTGCGCTGAAGGCGATAAAACAGCAGGTCAAAGATATCGCGCTATCCGAGCATGGACACATCGTCCTGATGGCCATGTTCGACAGCATAGACGACACGGTTTTGATGAAGAAATTGGTTCTGCCGGAAATTTTGAGTGATCTCGTCGAGATCGCGACGAACGAGTACGGACGACGAGTGATTCTGTATCTCGTGGCGCGACGAGATGGTCAATACTTCCATCCGGCCCTCGTGGAGCATCTTAAGCAAGGAGACGAAAACGCTACGAGCAAGAAACCCGCGGAAATTCGTGAGAAAGAACTCGTAGAGGCGGTAATCGAGCCTCTGCTCGATTCTGTAGCAACAGACACCAACTCCTGGCTCGCGAGCGGCTCAATCGCGATGGTAACTTTGGCGATACTGAAGAGAGGACACGGAGAGAAGTTGAAAGATGCTTTCGAGGCGATTGCCCGATTCATCGCGGATCCCGAGTCGAAGCTGAAGGAGGATGACGGCGTGGAGCGCAGCGCAGTCGAACACTCGGGACTTCACATGATGCTGAAGAAGCTCATACTCACGGACAAGAGTTTCGCGGAAAAGGAGTTCCCGACTTTCGGTGAGAGCGTCAACGAGCAGCTCAACAAAAAAGTCATCGAACGGTGGATCGAATTCAACCGAGGCTGCTTCCTCCTCATCTTGATCCTCGAAAATTCTGTAGAAACTGTTGTGGAATCGTTGAAAACTAAGATAAAATCAGTCGCACAGATTCTAAAGTCGAAAAAAGGACCTGGGGCGTCGATATTGCTGAAGAAAATAAAGTAGACCACCTTTTATTAATGAATATCCATGTTATACCCTTCGTTACAACAGTTGTAAATCTGTATATTCCTCGACGAGTATGCAGCAGATTGAAATTGCTGCGAATTCTGTGCGGTGATTCTGAAGCCGAAAGAGGGACTTGGGGCTCCGATATTGTTGGAGAAAATAAAGTACACCTTTTTTACTATATATCTACGTTATATTTCGTTACAGCAGTTACAAACCTGTATATTCCTCGACGAATATACTCTATATGTGTCGGTCGTTGGTGTTGCAACGACTGTAACCCGACAGCGTCGACTCCCTCGCATATTTTTTTGTTTGTTTATTTTTATTTTTTTTTCTTTATCGGAGGAGAAATTTTAATTAGGCTTAAACCGTTGGTGTACCCGTTTCGCAAGCCACTCATTAATTTACTTTCGACTCTGCGTCATGCTGTGAATATGTAATCGTCGATAGACACCGATTAAAAAATTCTTCACATATTTTCCCTCCCGACAATGCGCGATTGAATTTTGATTAAACTCGCGAGAGAACGAAGGAAATTTCGAGAAAAAAAATCACTTTCTCGCTGATACACAACGAATAGAGAACAACAACAAAAAATCCTATGCGCATCGTGAGTCACAGTGATATCCAGCAAAATTGGCATTAAAGCTTCAACGTTCCCTTTATGTCCACCACCCTCGTTCGTACTTCCGGCTGATTGTCCTGCGACAATTCCGGCAAAAGGTCCTTGAAAAATTCCGTGAGTTTCTCCAGGTGAGTCGCGTTTTCCGTCTCAACGAGCTTCTTCGACAACGAAAGAATTATGTTCAACGCTTCTTTTCTGATTCTCGTGTACTTTGATATACCTGCAGAAGATATGACGTTTTTTTTAACATCGAATGAAACCCTCTAATTCAAGAGATAAAAATTTCTTACCTAACGAGTGTTTCAATATTTGATTAAGGGTTTGACAAATCGTCTCTAGAAGCGCTTTGTCGCTGTCGCTCGTTTCCGAGTACTTGAGCTTCAGCAGGAAAAGCTTGTCGACGTACAGATTCAGAGTCGTCAGTATAGCTACTTGCACAGGTCGTGTTGTAGTCGGCAGCGTTTCATTGCAGTGCGTTACGAATTGTATGCAGTATTTATCTGAAGCGAAAATTGAGAAAAAAAATATAGAGTATTAATAATGATTAGAAAATATTAAGTACAGCAATGAATTACCTTGAGTGGCTTTGCTGTCGCTTGACGATGGCCAAGCTTTTCCGAGCGCTTCATAGACCGTTTCTTGCAGCTTCAACTTGTCCTCCCGTCGTTTCGTACTTTCAATCGTTGCTCCATGTTCCTCATCATCATCGTCGTCGTCCTTCTTACTCGACAACTGGACATGGAAATCAAAATTATACCGCGTGTATCGCTGTAAAAAATCTTCTGAAGGTTTACATACTTTTATTATTATTTCCTGGGCAATATCGTAGAGCTGAGTGAAACGGTCGACGCCCAAAGCGTGGAGAACATCCGCGAAAGCTTTAACAGCGTGACGCCTGTATTCCAGGGATTCCTTTTTGCTTTCTTTGTACAGAGCGTCCAAAACGGTGTCAGTCATCTTAGGATCGGCGTTGAGAGCTTCTCTGATTACAAATTCATGATCGAAAAGTTATAGGATATTCAGAAAAAATTATAAAATTCACAGATAAAACTAATTGCCATGAAGTCGAAAACGTACTTGCTATTGCACGCTAAAGTCGCGAGAGCCTGAACGAGACGTTCCTTTCCGTTCCACGTTCTGCCCTGAAGACCATTGGTTAAAATCGTGAGGAGGCTGTTTCTGGCTTCCTCGTCCATGGTCGAGCCCAACTTCAGAGCCACCGTGGACACGGCATTCGCGCCCTGCGCCTTTGTCGTCCACGACGCTGATTCCAGAGCGTTTTTCAAAGTAGTCGTTATCGCCACCAGATGCGCCCGGATACCGGATTCCGTGCCGTGAGCGATTTCGCCCCATAAATCCGTCCACAGTTCAATTGTATTTTCGTTGCCGGGCACTTTTTCCGCGTGCATAGCGAAGAAAGTCAGTGGGACTAAAGTTCCCGCGTACTGTTTCATTATCTCGTTGTTGTGATTGTTTATCGACTGCAGCGTCTGTCCGATAGCCAGTCTTATCGAGTCGTCTGTAAATGATGAAAAATCGTTGCATTTTGAATATCTGATCATTCCTGATTGATTACTTTATTTTTTGAATTATGTTTTTTCTCTTTTCTTAATGTTTCGAATTTTACCTTCTCTTTCCATGTACCAAGTGTTCAACATGTTCAACAACTTGTCAAGACTAGATTGCTTCGCGGATCCAACGATGTGGCCGATGGTGACCGCGTTGGTTTTCCTCACTGCAGCGTTTCGATCGGTCAGACCGTTAGCGAGAGCCGACAGCACTTTACCGGCGTAAGGCTGAAGCTCCTGCTTCAAATGACTGCACAGAAGTATCAAAAAGTGCGATATCGCGACCTTGGAGCCCAGGCCTATGCTCGATTTGATTAGTTCTATGATTTTGGGCATCAGATCTTTGAGAATTGGACCGTCGATGTACTGCGTGCACTGAGAATTGGGACGAAATTTATAAGCCAAACCTTGCTTGGTTGTAGCCACGAGAAATTATAATAAGCAGCGACAAACCTTCGTTATAGTTTCCGTGGCGTAGTGGCTCTTCGCAGCGCTCGTTCTTACACTGTCGATCGCCTCCTGAACTTCCGCCTGCGCTCCGTAAGCCGTACTCATGTATGTGAGCTTCGGATTCTCCATATCCGTGTTCGAGAGAAGCGCGGGTATCAGGGTAACCAGCGAAGGTTTCAGCGAACTTCCCGCCGTCGTCACGAGCTGAGAAACCGTTTGCAGCGATATCGCTCGGACGGTTGGAACGTTGTGGATTATACCGATGTCCAGAAGCACCGGTAGAATCGCTTGCATGACGAGCTCTCCCGATTTTCCGTGCGACGGATCGCAATGACGAATACAAACCTGTAATTTTTTGTTGTTGTTATTTTATAGATTTTGATACCAAAAATTAGTCGACATTTTTTGTGAACCAGTTAAAATTACCTCATTAGATTCAAAGAGGATCGTACCTTACTGAGGATCTTCGTAGTAGTGGTAGCCGTCAGTCTTGTCTCCTCGTGATGATCATCCATGACCCTGAAGAGTTCCTTCCACAATTTGGGCGAGCGCCTTGCGAGATCGATCTGTGCGCTGGACTTCAGGAGATCGGCGAGCGCGAGACAGCAGCTGCATCGCACGCGCCACTCGTAGTTCGTGATATTGGCATCGAGATCGTCTAATATCTCCTCGTGATATTGCTCTAACTGAGGAAACACAACTGCCGGCAATCCTGGGTGTTTGCAGTAATGGATAACGTCCGACTCGACCAGACGAATAATCGTTTTAGAAACTTACAACTTTGTTCGTCGATGGTACGATCTTGTTCCAAATCCTCGCCATGCTTTGCTGAATCTTCGGCGTCGGATCGAACTGATATCTGTACAACTTGGGCACGATCGTTGCCAAATTCTTCTCCAATTCGTCGCCCGCCAAATTCGCAATAGCCGAAAAGCCCAAAGCCGCGCCTTTTTTCGACGTCCAGACGGCGTTGTGATTAGCTAGATGCATGAAACGATAGACGAGCTCTGGTTGATTTAGATCCGAAGCCAGCGAACAAATCTCGCGATACGTCGATATGTTGCCTCTGAAAAATCATTGATGTATAAAACAAACAGGCTTTAACTTTTCTAGACAATAACTCACCCTGTGGGACTCTCGCCCAGTTGACCAGGCTCGAATATTTTTGTCTCTGGCGTCACTTGCGTCACCGTTCGTTTTCCCTGAGAAAATTGACCCATCAAATTCGAGAGCAGCTCGTCTCGACCGTTTGCCGCACTCGTATCGTAAACCAGGCCTAGACCCTTCGAAGCTATGTCTTGTACAATATCTGCGCGAAAATATGATTATTTAAATAAAATGTACGAGTGGATAAAAACGAGGAGACTCGAAATACTAGTAATTGTACGCACCGCTATTTTCACCCAGCAAATCCATAAAAGCTCCTTGAATTTCTCGCAGTTTGCTCAGGACGTATGGTCTTTTCGCATTGTGCTTCAATATCGCGAGCATCCACACAGCAACAGCCTATAAAGATAAGGATGCTTTTGTAATTTAATGTTTCAAAAATAATGGAAAATTTGTCGAAGAAACTTACCTGTCGGGAGTTGGGATGGGGAACGCGAGAAAGCTTCAGAAGTTCGTCAGTCACGAAGACCAGTAAATCGTCGCTCTCTTTGGAGTATGGAACTTCGTGCTCGCTGGGAAGAGATTTCCAGACGTTTCGAGCCTCCGGAGATGATGGACCCTGCACGCAAAGTACCAGGGATTCTGCTATTGATAGATGAATCGTCACATCCTTCGTCTGTAATTTTCAAAATTCTGTCGTTAGATTTTCGCTATTGAAACAGTAGGAAATTGCACGATTGTGAAAAATAACTTGCCTCTTTCGCTAAATCGATTAACTTTTCAGCGACCGATCTCGTATGTGGAAAATTCTCACCGATGCAGAGCTGACCCAACGATAGTGTAGCTTTTTCCTTAATCTGTAATAGACACGAATCTTTTTCACAAATGCCAGTCTTTTTTTTTCGGCAACTCAAACACTCGAAAAGGCAGATCAACGTACCTTGTGACTCAGTTTAACGTTGGTGAGAATAGCGAAAAGATTTTCCACGATGATCTTTTTGTTCGGGCCTTTTTCGTCCCCTTCGTTGGGTATAGGTAGGGGTAAAGTTTTGCCCAATATGCCGATTCCTTGAGCAGCGGCTTCGGCCAATAGTACCGTACTACTCGTGAGAAAAGACCCTGAAAAGTAATTATTAAAAATAAGATATCTAAAATAAATAGGTGATAAATAAAATAGGACCCGAAGTCTATTCCGATGCCTACATAACGTTTCAACAACGGAGACGTAGGTTTTCCAGACGAGGAGAACGCTCGCGTCTTCCGTGGCTTTTCTAATCATCAAAGTCCTCTCCAGCATCCACGAGAGGGCGGTGAGAGCACCGTGCTGAGTCTCGAGAACACTGTGCTTCGTAGTGCTGAGGAATTCCGTCGCCCTCGACTCGAATTGGTTGGAATCGCAACCGTGAGCCACGACGATTGCGTGGATCTTCGCAGCGAGTTCGCGGACGTCCGATTTGGTGGATGTAAGCAGAGAACGAAGCCAGGGCAACTCTTTGATGTAGCTACTGATCATGCAGGTCGGAATCGTCCCTACGAGTTCCAGCAAAGCGTTCAGCGAGACCGGATCTACACAACAAAAAACGCACGACTTTAGTTCGTTGCTATAGGCATTTTTGTGGTTACTTTGATCGTGAAATACGAACCCGACGTCGCGCGATTTAGCAGCATTATTATTTCCAGGTAATCGGCCAAAGCTTTTGGCTGCTTCTCGTATATCTTTTCCAGATATCTGCCAATTATTGGAGAGTGTTCACAGGGATGTTCGACTGGTGCTAAGTGCGGTGATATTCCGGCGCTTTTGGCCAGACAGAGTCGCAGATACGATACAATCTACGAAAAAATTGCGTAAAATAAAATGAGATTTCAAAAAAAAAGTAAATAAGTCATCAATAATCAGCACCTCTTTAAACGTGGTGACGTTGTAAGGAAGCGAAACATTCCCAACTCGAATTTTCTCGCTCGCCGGGCGTTCCATTCTCACAGCCATTTTTTTACTGACGCAAGTCACGAGTTCCGTAAATTCCGGTAAAAAATACGGCTTATCGTCGGCTTTGTCGCGCTCGTTTTTGTGCGCGGTGCCGTAGAGAGCTTTCATAGCTTCCGATGATATTTCGCTTTTCTCGTCGCCGGAAGCTAACAGTAGAAGATATCGAGAAGGCGCGTGATCCGCTGGGAACACCGTCGCTGCGTAGTGTCCGGCAACCGACCTTTTTATCGTCGGGACAAAGACATAAGTTTGAAGCAAAATATTAAATTACGAAAATATAATACAGCGTTGCTGATTTAAAATATTACGATTTGAGTGTTTACCTAACGCTCGGCTCGGGCGATTCGATGTGCACGGCCAATAAGGTATTCATCATTTCTATGCTGTTTTCGTCCTCGCGGCTCAGCACAAATGCCGATGACATGCTGATCAACGCGTCTCTAACGTTTCTTCGCAGCTCTGGTTCGCTCTGCATCAAAGAAACATAACGAAAATGTTATTCAAAAGAAAATTTTAATTAAACTTTTTGTGGGAATTTAGACGCAGCTACTTCAGTCGTACCGTCGCGAGAGCCTCGAAGAACCGCTGCAAAAGACTCAGATCTTTGTTCACTAAACTGGGAATCCTTTGGCCCATTTTTCCGATTATCGTGTACGCCATAGCCTCGTGTTCGCGCTCGCCTTCGGATATTAACTTCACCATTCCTTCCAGAAGAACACCGGCTACTCGGACCAACGGAGCGAGACTGCATCTGTTTATTTAACAATCGAAAAGATGACATTTTAGTGAATTCAAAGAAAATAGATAATGAAGTACAATTATCGCGCACTTACTGTTGAACCATATTCAAGGTAAATTCCAGAGCCAACGACTTCAATTTACGATTGGTATTGTTTCCATAGAGAGACTCAAAGACGACCTGAATGATAACAAAATGAACGTGAAAGTCGGAGGCTGTAAAAAGAGGTATACATAATAACAGAAAAATTGTCGTACGTGAATACACGTTGGGATAATGAAGCCGGCCTTGGTTACGCGACAAAGATAGTACATGAGCTTGAGACGTATTCTCGTGTTCGCTGGAACCCTCTTCCAGTCCGCCTTCACGTCTTTACGGGTGCCTAGCGCTCCGGTGCCGAGAAACAGCGTGTAAAGAGGCATCGCAAGTATTCTCATCCCCCACTCCAAACCGCTGAAAATAAACCATGTTTGAGTGACCCTTAAATTGCAAGACTGTTCTTTACTGTATATATTTTCTCCAATTCTTTGAAATGTCGATATTTTGTACGAAACAAATTAAAATACGGCAAGACGAAAGGTATACCTCACGATCTTCTTGAGTTGCTGATCCGCCGCATTGGCGACACTGAACCTAGTGTCGGCCGCAGCGACGATGAGATGAATCAGAACATCCATATTCGGAAAAACTCCACCAGCGATGAACTTCACGATACCCAACTTAATTTGCTCGAGTTGCTCGGCCGAAGGCGGACTCTCACCTATAACCCGTTTAAAAGCGTATTCGCTCAGACCGGGTGGCACGGGAAATTGTGTGAAGTCGATCGTCTGGCCAGGCTCCTGATTATCCATCTGGCCCACCGATCTGCCGCCGCGTTCGTTCGATTAAACAATTATTTCAGTTCATTAATCTTGATGATCGTTTAATCTTCCGTTCAAGACTTTGTCGTAAATTACCCGTAAGGCAGAAGCAGCATATCCAGTAGAAAATTCAGCAGATGTTTGGCAACCTGAAGCTTGTCTGGTAAACCAACCAAAGCTGCCCGTTTTCCAGGATCCATGGGAATTTGAATTTGTCCCAGAGCCGGCATAATCACGAGCAGTAAACTGGAAGAAAATGAAATAATGACTTTAAACCTCTTCCTTTTTACATTCAGTAACTGTTAACTGTTTAATTTTACCTATCCTGATGGGACAGAGGTTTTCCATCTATAGCATGCAAAACACTGGGAACCAACTCTGCTTGTTTTTTCATGTCCATCCTAGGATATCCTAATTTTATGTAAATTATCGTGAAGTTCTGTAAATACATAAAATGAACAATTTTAGTTAACAAATGATTCTCACTGATGAAATATAATAAAATAGAGAGAAAATATGTACAATAACAAAAGAACTAGCAGCTGGATCTTGATATTGAAGCAAAAGAGCCTCCACAGGCAGCTGAACTTTCGGCCGACTCTTGACCCTCCGATTGATGTGTACCAACAGACCCATGACTTTCTTTCTAACCCCCTCCTGGGGGCTGGAAAGTTTCAGCAGCACCGGCGGTAGAAACTTGCATACCGAAGCCTGAAGTTGTTCGTCAGTGTCGGCGCTTCCCAGACAGAGGAAAACCCTCTCCAACAAAACTGTTGAAAGGAAGAAAAAATCATTCTGTCATCTTCTGTTCAATTATAACAAAAATATGATTTGGCTATTAAGGAAGAAAAATTATTTTCATTTTTAGATTTGAATAAAAATCATGATAGGTACTATGTAAGCGTGCAAAAGCAACATATTGATAAATAATGTTTTTTTTGTTTGAATAGAAATTATTTAAAAAAATCCTGTCCCAGCGATGAAGATTACTCTGGTCATGGACTATCATGGTCTATTTATTTTTCATCCAATTCAGTCGATGGCAACGCGTCGCGAACATGACCCAAGTTATGCGTAAACAAATATCCGACTATAATGAAAAAGTGCGCCTCGTCGAATTGCGACTATTGCTCAATGATTGCTCGAACAGAGCAGAAAAATTGCTGTGCAGGTCGGCTCTCTCGATGGCGGCGTGACATTTGACTTTTCCGTCGACCCGAACTTTCAGCCGACAGTCGGGATTATCAGATGTCGCAAGAAATTCACTCGACTCGGTTTCGATCCCGCGAGACTTCGACGATCGCCGAAATCGCGAAAATTCATCGACGACACGTTAATAAAACACTTTTGCGGATTTACTCACTGAGCTCGTCCGTAGCCGCTGCCATTTTGAAACTGCGTTAGCGAATTTTCGAGGATCATCCGCGATTACCTGCCGTGTCAGCGCGAGCAGCAGTGGCAGCAGCAGCAGCAACAGCAGCACCGACAGCACCAACCGCAGCGTCCGCCAGTGTCGTCCATTCCTCTCCCGACAAAACAACCTTGTTTTGAATCGTTTCCGTCTCGCGATCGGCGAATATCACCGCGAATAATGTCGAAAATCGCTGGATATGATTCCCACAACGACGGACCGGGCTTTGTGGGCATTCGGTTCTGTCAGGAGTGCAATAATATGTTGTATCCCAAGGAGGACAAGGAAAACAAGGTCCTCATGTACGCGGTGAGTCGAACATAACCTCAAAATAAAATTAAGCAAAGCCTTTTTGACTACAAATAATTCGATAATCAACGCAATATCGCTACTTCTGATCGTTTAACCGTTTTCCGATGGGTTTTCGAGTTTTCGCCGGTTCTATAGAAAAGTTATTCGCTTCTTCTTTGTGTTTCGAGAAAAGGTTATGTTAGTAGTCAATCACGAATATGTATCGACGATGAGAATCACCCACTTTTGTCCGATTTAATCGACTCGAAATTTGCTTGGAATTACTGTGAACGTCTCCGAATAGTGTGACCACGAAGTTTTAAGGTTTAACTAAATTCACGATGCTTTTTGTAAAAAAAATTGCTGGCCCGAACAAAGATAATAATAATACAACCAATGATTTTTGTTGCCGTTGCAACCTTCAGTGCAGGAATTGCGACTTCAAACAGTTGGCTGACAGCAACTGCATCTACGTCAATAAAATTATGCACGAAATTGAGTAAGTACTTTGTTGACGATTTGTTATGATGTATCAGTGAAAAGAAAATAAAATAATTTGTGTTTTTATTTCAACAGTGAACTGACGCACATTGTGGCTGATGTTATATCAGATCCGACCCTGCCGAGAACAGAGGATCATCCTTGTCCAAAATGTAATTACAGAGAAGCTGTATTTTTCCAAGCACAGACCAGACGAGCTGAGGAGGAAATGAGGCTCTATTACGTTTGCACAAATCAGCACTGCTGCCACAGATGGACAGAATAAATTATAAGATTTTTAAGTTTTATTTAAGTTGTAAGTAATTAATTTTATAAAAATAAAAGTATTTCGTGATTGTAACGGTTTAGTTTATTGTTTACCCAGAAAATCGGGGTAACGCCGTCAAAACAGCGAATTTTGTACTCGGGAGAAAGGATGGGAATTTTTTTGTATGTAAGGAATAGGAAGGAATTGTACAAAATAACGTGTACAGAATAAATTTTATTGTATTTTATTGATCGAAGCAATTTTGTTATTACAAAAATCAATGGAACAGCGTCGTCCTACAGTCACTTAGACAATCGAAAAGAATCGAGCCTTGCTGTACAATAGAAGCCAGGAATCGAGTAACAGAATAGAACGAGTACTTAGGTACACATATACCTACGAAGAGAAAAAAGAAAAAGAAATGAACAACGAATGGCCGAAAAAAAAACGCTGTGACAATGGCTACATCATAGATTTGCTATATAAAAACAAGGAAAAAAAAAGGAAACTAAGTTTTGACCCGAACCAAAGAGATAAGAGTGTATAAAAACTACTGTCTGTCTTACATTCACGATTCACTCTTTTTTTGTTTTTGTAATAATTTTATAGTTTAATTATTACTATGATAAAACGCTAATATATTTTTTATTACACATACCGCTTGTTCCACGAGCGATATGCCCGTGAGGATCAAGCTTATATATTTAATATTGTTCATATTATAATTATTTAACTAATATGTAACGCTAGTCGCTAGATCTAAACCGCACCCAACGAGACACGTTTATTTTTCTTTTCGTTCAACGTTACCTCCAGCCGCCGTTCAGACGCGGCATGTCTGTCTGTTCACGAAGGTTTCGAGTCTTAGACGTCGTCCTAAATCGCAATCAACTCTGCATTTCTCTCCCGGAAACGTCACTCGTCTCGTCGACTTGTTTATCCGCGGATCGATTGTTTTTGGTATCTCTAATCGCACGAGAATGCGGGGAGATCTTTCGTTCACGGCTGTTCGGAAAATTAAACGCGCAACTGCAATGTGTTGAGACTTGAATCGCAACTTACATCGGAAATTAAACTGATAAACTTCGGCCATCGCTTTAGCTTACAATTACAATAACGAGGCCATTAATCGTGGAATAAAGTAAGCAAATTAATTGTCGAACACTGACGGTAAAATCTTTTCTATTGAAAAAGACAGAATTATTTTTTTTTTAATCATTGAATTAAAAATTAATCAACCAATGATGAGTCGGCTAATTTCACGCTCTTGTTGTGAAGAACGAGATTGAGAAAAACGTGCATCATTTATGTTTGAGAATTATTTACACTTGCATGATTGCATGATCCTGTTTTTCCCTTGCTCTCTCGCACCGATCTCAAGCGAAACTGCAAATTCAGCGAAATGTGGGTGAATATCTAAAAAATGAAGTGACGAAAGAATGAGGAGAAGTAACAGTCGTTTCCATTAACTCTACATTCCGCGAATTTCTCGCGCCCATACACGGTATCTCATCAAGTGTGGATCTACCTGTCGATCTTATAACTGTATCTGCTCGCTCACAACCGCTCGGACAAGAAATTATGATAATTGTTACGCGTCCAATGTGGAATCGCCGGAGCGATTCACGAACAAATAATTGACGCGTTTTGCGATTAAAAGTTTTAAAAGGTTAAACCACATCATACCTTTCGACGAAATTCTAATTATCCGAAGATACTACGGTAGAAAATAGATCTCTGAATAAAACAAATGAATATTTCGCCAAGCGTAATCGAAGAATATAAAACGATGGCCGAATCAGTGCACATTTCGTTTGGTTTTTCTTTTCGTCAGTCTATATAAACGCTAAAGTGTAATCTTTAGTGGAGTGAACGAAGCTAGACTTTTTTTTTCTATCCCAACATCCGTCGAGCTCGATCGATGTTTAAAAAAAAACTAGCTTGCTCTACCAACAAAGTCCGCACTATTAATATTTTATAATAATATTATCATTGCAAATAAACAATCGATACGCTTCACCTTTTGCTTAGTTATCGCCAGTGCAACCAGACGCAATTTTACGAAGATTTCAAGCGAATTGGCCACGCCAAAATCCGAAAACATCGAAGGTTTCATCATGGTTTCAGCGCAGCAGATATATCCGAGAAACAATCGCGTTTACAGGGCGCGGAGTCGATATTGCAAATACGAATTTGCAGTTGCGCGCAGGGACAAGAGTCAAGACTCAGATGCGCAGATTCGATTAACGAGCAACAAGGTGTCAATTAGTTAAAATAGACGTGAGGACCGGATTGAGAACCCCGATGTGTGCGTCGCGCCTTGGGTACCTGCTACAATAAAAAAATATACGATATTCCATTGTCACCTGTTATTGTTGCTGTTATTGCTTTTTTTTGTTCTTAATTCGTCAGTTTTATCCGACGGCATCACAATCGACGCTTTTGTCGTGATTGATTTCAGAGTTTTCAGTTGCGCTTACGGGCCCTTCAACGGCCAATGAAACGATCATTTTTGCAAATTATCATGTAAAATATTCGTAAATTGTCGCATTTTCGTTAAAGCTTAAAATCTTCGTGATTGCCGCGTCGGATTTTTTCATCCGTCTTTTTATTCAAAACAATTCTTTAGTAACAAAAAAATTAATAATCTATTTTCAAATATTTTCGGTTTCTTCAGCAATAAAAAATTAATTCTCTGATATAATAAAGAATCGTTTAATCATTTCTGTTTTATCATCGTTGATACCGTTGCGTCCTCCACTGACCGTTAAAGGGCTTAACGAAGAATACGTTAGTGTGTCGTAACTTACGCGGGAGTTGTGATAGATCAGTAGGAAGGAGGTTATTCCTTTTTTTCCTCGGCAGGAGTGTCGGTAGTGGAGGGATTTTGAGACTCCGTGGAGGTGGTAGAGGGTGGTGGCGGTGCCGGAGCTTCGGCCTTCGGTGTGTCGCTCGCGTCTTGACTCGAGTCCGAGCTGTCCTTGGTCGTCGTCGTTGCCGCCGTCGCCGCCGCCGTCGTCGCCGGCGCCTCCTCCTCGTCGTCCTTCTTCTCCTCGCTCGCGTTCTTGCTGTCCTCGGCCGAGTTCTCGGACTCTTCCGTCGACTTGGCCTCCTTGGAATTCACTTCCGGCGTTGTCTTCTCCGTTGCTTCTGCGTCGTTTCCGTCCGTCTCCTCCGCGCTCTTCTCCTCGCTGTCCCCGGATTTGTCGGCCTCCTTCTCCTCTTTGGCCTCGTCTATCTCCATTTTCGTAGACTCCTCGTGGTCGTCAGATTCCTTCTCGTTTTTGTTGTTCGACACCTCCTCGTCTGCATTGTTTTCATTATTTTTCTCCTGCCTCTTCGGACGGCCGCGACCACGTCCTGTCCCTTTCGTCGCGGGCTCGCGCTTCTCCTTCTTCGGCGGCGACGGCGCCGGCGACGGGACCGCTAGGCCGCGTACCGAGCTGCGCGTACGCCTTCGGCCCTCGATCTCGCCGACTGTGTTTAGGCCCTGTCAAATGTTTTAACATTCATATTATTTTCATTCCAGAAACAAAAAAAATGTTATTCGTAAAAGTATTTTTAAACGCTAATAAAATGTTAAATAGTTAATCGACCAACATATGCCTAAATAATAATACTAATAATAGCAATAATAATAGCAATAATAGCAATAGCAATAGCAATAATAATAATAATAATAATAATAATAATAATAATAATAATAATAATAATACAAAATAAATCAAGAGTGAAAAAAGTATTAAAAACCAAAAATCGATATTACAGACAGAAAACTCAATGTCACAAGTATCGTGGCTGTAATTTGACTCGACTTCAAATTTCCCGCCAAGAACGTCATTGGCAATGCGTTCTCCCCCACCGAAAACTCATCGCTTCCATTCGCCCCTTGCGGTCGCATCGTTATAGTACGTAGTGTGTACATAAGTACACACTACGTGAGTCCCCCTCCCTCCTCCGCGCCCCTCTTATAGACGCGATGCTCGCGACACTGCCGAATGCTCTCTACGCCTCGACGGGCAGCTAAGCAACGCACACGGAAACGAGGCTAGCTGTACACAGTTTAATTGGCGGGGAAGCTATGGAGGGAAAACGTCGTCGAAGGGGATGAGCAACCTTGAACTCGTGGACCCCCGGCGAGATTTTTGGCCTCTCGATAAAAAAAGAGTCGCGAATGGAAAATTTCATCGGAAAAATATATATATAGCGAGAGCGAGAGAGAACGAGATAGAGCGACGGAGCAACCGATGACGCACCTTGATGATCTCCTCGCTGCTTTGAACGGTTTTCTCCAGGGACGTCAGTCTTTTCGTCGTCCCTCGTTTGTTTTTCGTCGGCGTTGGCTTCTCCGTCGATTGGTCCTGCAGACAGAGAGAGACAGACATAGAGAGATAAATAAAACGAAGGAAGGAAACATAGAAAGATAAACAGCATAACGGCCACGCCGAGGCGGCCGATGCAGCGGGCGATCTTATTCCGCATCTCGAAGCCCCTCTCGCCCGCTCGTCCATTGAAAGTGCGATGCTCGTCGCGTAAGCGCCAAGTCGATTAATTGCATCGGCGTTGATAGTTTCGTCCGACGCTCTGGCCGCGTTTTGAGCGGTCTCGATGCAACGCAACGCGCAGGATCGACGACACGCGCAACGCCGCGAGTAAGACGCGCGCGCCGCGCGGGGGGGGGGGGGGGGGGAAATGCGCGGAGGGCCGGACGGGAAGAAAAAAAAAACACGACGCTTTACTTCGTCGCGATAATACGCGAGCGCGAGCGATAAGCGCGCCGACCGTCGAAGACCATTGAACCGCGTGAATAGAATTATTTTTTCGGATCTTTTCCCACCATCGCTCCCGATTCCCTTGTCCCTCAAACGAATATCAACGCGATCGCGAGGCAGGAAATGTGCACGTAAATACGACAAATACGAGGTCGCGCGGCCGAGCGAAAATCGTGCGTCGCCAGGGCTCTAGCGATTTCCCGCCTTTTTGGCCGAGGCACCGCGAACCGCCGGCGCGGAGCTGCGAGTCTCGTCGGTCGCGAGAGAGACCGAGCGGGCAAGCGAGCGAGCGCGGGAGCGAGAGAGACAGCGCGCGAGCGAGAGCGAATGGAAAAAGCGAGAAAAAAATACTACGTCCACCATCTTTGCCAGTGAAGGACAAACGGCGCAGCTTTGAAAAATCGTGTCGACGCGGCGTCGGCCGACCGCGGGAATAGCGCGGCGATCGGACGATCGGCGGATCGCGGTCGCGACGCCCGCGCGATCGCGATTTCCTAACGTGGCCACCCAGGTCGAGCGGACTTTTCGCGAGTCGCCGCGTCCTCCCGTATTTGAGGGGGCCCACCGCACGCGCCGCCCGCCTCGGGAGCATGAAAACTCGGCTTGACGATCCGTGCGCGGAAAAATCTCGCGAATGCGGACTTACCTTGGCCACATCGTCGACGCTGTTGTCGTTCTTCGTCTCTGCCTTGATGTCGGACATCTCGTCGTCACGTCGATCACACAAAAACACCGGATAACCGCGGATTATTCAAGAGTATTCGCGCTCTGCACCCGGCCGCACTGTGTTTATACGTCGAGTAAAGATGGCGGTTAGCGTGGGTCACGTGACCTCGTCAAAACGCGGAGCGGCGGGAGTTCAGTGCGCCGTCTCGCGCGCGAAACGCCAACTGTCCGCATGGAGACGCGCTTTTCCGACCGCGGGAAAATTTGACGAGCGCGCGCGCGCGCCCCGCGTCTCGACCGCGGTCGGTACACTCTGCGTTTTCACTTTTGCGTGTGCGAGTTTTTTTGTTGTTGTGAATTATTTCGAAATTGCGATTCAGTAAAATAATACCTTGTGCCACGGCGTATTGTAACGTACCGAAATAAAAATCTAACAACGAATTAACCGGTGAAGTCTGGTTTTTCTCGACTTATTGGTTGAGTCTTGTCGTTGCCTTTTGTCGCCGACATTCGCTGTCCGTGGTGGAACCTGAAACTGAAAAATTCGCATTTTTTAAGTAAAATTCAAAGATTTAGATTGTAGAGCGAATTCGTCGACAAAGACTCACCCTGACTTGATCGAAGCTCGTATTTCCAAGATTCTCAGAATAACGATTTTTCTCTAACGAAATTTGTGATACTCATTGGGTTCGTTTAATGATAAAAATAAATACACCACAGTGCAATGTCTTTGCGAACGATTCGACTCTTTAGTTACCGCGAGGCAAATTTGATAGGTCACACAATCTCGACCCCGGTTATAGTTCGTAGCGCGTTAGTGTATCAAAATCGTAAGTTTTCTCGGGTGATTTTATAAAAATATGTAATTATTCGTTAATGGAGATTGGTCGCACCGATACCGACTTGCGCCTAATGCGTGGGCATTCTTCGGAACCAGAATCGCGCCCTGAAATCGTCGCTACAAGTGAGGAAGGCCGGTGCCGTGGGCGAGTGAACGATCAGTCGAACGGGTCCATTGTGACCCAGCGAGAGCAGCTGCTTTCGCGAGGCGTTTCGCGAATTCCACGCGCACAACGAGGTCGTCGCCTCGTCCGGGAACATCACATAATCCTCCGTGTGATTGAAGATCGCCTGTGCCTTGTGCTCTTGTTTTCCTGTAAGAAAAATCGACAAACATTTTTGAACACACATTACCAATTTTTTTTGTAGCGATGAAAAAGCAATATTACCTGTAGTTCCAGCTCCCGTGTAGGCTATCAGACATCGGCTGGTCGACAATTCCCACAACTTTATCAAGGAGTCTTTTCCCGACGACAGCAAATACTGTGAAAGTTATAATTTTTTTTTTTTAATATCGTTGAATAATTACGGCAACAATTTCTGTACTTCGAGAAAATACTAAAATTAGTTTTCATTCTCACCTTTCCATTTCTTGTGAACGTGACGGAGCAGACCTCGTATCCGTCGTGAGCTTTCACAAAAGTGTTAATGCACTTGTGGGAGACGCCGTCCCAGAGTTTTATACTACCGTCTTTACCCGCCGACGCGTAAGTCTTGGCGTCGTGCGCGTACTTTATGCTCGTTATACCGGCCGTGTGCTGATGACTCGGAATGCTGCACACGAAGCACTGAGCGGTTGTGACGTTGTACAAGCGAACGACCGGATGATTCGTGCCGACGACCAGATAATCGCCGCTCGGATGAAACGACAAGCAGCGAATCTGATCGGCGTCGGTTATTGTTCGAAACGCCTTTTTGACACTCGCTTTGCTGAAGTCGAAGAGCTTCACGGTGAAATCCCGACTGCCGGACACGAGAATTGGTTCGCGGGGATGAAACTCCAAGCACGTGACTTCCTCAAGGTGATCGTAGAGCGTTCTTATTACCGGGTGACCACCGCTCTGGTCACCAGGCGTCACCTCGTCTGGCGCCGATTTTGCCAACATCCTATCGACGTCCAGAATTTTTATTGACGCGTCTACCGAGCCTGTGGCGATCAATTGGCCATCCGCGGAAAAAGCGCCTGCCCTGCAGTTTCCCTTGTGCGATGTGACATACGCTGTCTCGTACTGGGCGGGTTCGGGCGCCTGAGTCTGCGCTTCAGTCTCAAACTCCAGATCCAAGCCTGGACCAAGGGTATTGTCAAAGTTTGAGAAGCTCGCAGTGTGGTTGTTCTCCTTCTTCACTCTGTCTGGCTCGTGCGACAGTCCAAGAAGCATCAGGTAAAGAAGACGATCCGACGGCGGACATGGAGGCTCCGCCTGCGTCAGGTTGGACAACTGGACAGCTAGGGTTTGGTGGCCATCGTAGAACAATTGACTAGAAGCAGTTGAATTAATTTAATTTTGTTTTATCCAGTTTACACCAAAATTGCTACAGAGAATATAAAAAAGGAGCAAATTGTGCGCATCTATTCGTACCCGTTGTACTCCAAATCCATACTTGATTTGTTAATCAATAAGAATCCCATTTTCAATCATTTCTCATTGTACAATATTCATCACTGCTTATAAATATAATGTTAAAAAAAGTTGAATTTGTTTGAACAAAAAAAAATCGAAATTGCAAGTAGAAAAGTTGTTTTTAGGTGCAGCAATCAACTCGAGTTTCTTGAGTAAATCTAACAATTTTTTAAACGATAACAAAGCTTTCGCAATGTACAACGAGGCACCGCGGATAAAATTGCGGCAGGCGCTGCGGCTTCGCGACGTCGAGAGAAAAATCAATTAAAGGGCAACGTCGCGACGCGTATCCGTACCTGATAATCAGCCTGTACAGGAGCTCGCGGCTCTTGATAATGTTTTTTGGATCGGCCTCGGGCTCCTTCATCGCACTGTTGTGCTGCTCCGAGGTGCTTCTCGTTGGGGACTGAATTTTGACGGTTTTGCGTTACTCGGGGGTTTGAAACAACAAAAACGCCCATCAATCGATGAGGCCGGACGAAAAACGGCGGTCTAGCTGCTCGATCTGTGCCGTCTGCGCGAAAACTCGCGAGGTTATGTCGCACTATTGTGATCGGGAGACGAGCCGAACGCGCTGTAACCCGTATTTCTCGCGTCAAGTCGCTACAGCACATCGAACGTACCGGTTACTGACCGCAAGAGCAGAGCGAAATGCTGACATTTATTTTTTAAACCTCAAATAATTTAATTAACATTATAACAGTTGGGTACGAGGCGTCACTAATTTTTCATTCATTTCGGCAATTTTACCACAACTCCGTTTGGACAGTCCGCCGGTCAATAACCGGGACATCGAGTGTCGTTCGTCGGCGCTGGAGTCGTTTGTCATTCATTGGTTCTCGCGCGCGGCGCCGGACAGTGGAACAGACGACGTACGGCGAACGCCCAAAAACCGAACTTTGAGGATTATTATTATTTTGTGACTCCCGTGCATTGTCACGTGGTCGCGAACACGAAAGATGACAGGATGGCCGAAGCGAGCGCGACGACGAACAATCCCGAGGCGCAGGAGCCCCTAAATATCGTCGTTGGGCGAGCCGAGAGTCGAACGACGGGCTCGAATCACTCTCTCAGGAAACGCCAGCCGATCTGTTTTCCGAAGAGAAAGAAAGATATATACGTGACAAACAAAACCAACTTCAAGGTAACCATGAACTCCTCCGTTTGTGACTCAAACCTAACCTAAATTTCACTTTCTCATCGTTGACGTCGATTGTTGTTGTTTAGGCTCAGCTGAACAGATGCGAAAAGCTCTTGAATTCCGGGGAGCCCGAGCTAATTATTCACGGTTTGGGAGCAGCTATTAACAGAGCCTGCAACTTAGCCCTGCAATTGCAGAATAATCACTGTGGAACATTAGGTCTTGATATCAACACTTCTACCATTGATCTTATCGGTGAGTTTAATTATATTCATTTAGTTGTGCAAAATTGAAATTACTATTATTACTTGAAAGTTACAAAAATACAAAATTTCTACTTTAATAGATGACCTCCAACCATTGGACGACGAAGAAGACTACAACGTGACCACGCGCCAAAATTCATCAATTCACATAAGGATATATCGTATTGCACCAATAGGAATGCTCAAGTTTGCGAAATAAAAACAAAAACAATCAACAATCTAAGGCATTGTGGTCAACACTGATTGGGAGAACAAAAGGACAGTGGATTATTTTTGCAGCTTACTATGTCAAAGGATCATTGAACCAAAGATAATAGAAGATGATATTTTCGCTAAATGAATTGGTGCACTGGTTGGGCCTGACAATTTTCGAAATATGGATAAATCTCGTGTCTCTGACAATATTCACTGTGCTGCTCGTGCTCAAACTTGATGAACACTATTTTCTGGGCCCCTCGGGTTGGTGGATCGTTTTCTCACCGCTCGTCGTGGCCGATGGCCTCAACACGTATTTTTGCGCAATCATATTCATGAGGATGCACATGGAGGGCATGATTAAAGTCGCGATTCTTCGAGGCCTCTGGAGTCTGATATCGCTGCTGCTTGTGTTTGTCTTCAAGTATCTTTTGTGCAAAAAATTGTCGGGACAAAGTAGCCTCGAGTATTCGGAAGTCTTGAGTCCCGTGTTCATTCTCCTGCAACTCGTGGCGGTTCGAGCGTGTCAGCTTCACTGACCTACGGAAAGGAGCGGCGAGCTATGGGTTCACTCTCCGCCGACGATGTGCGTGTACGAGACCGGACTTTTATAAAAAGAAAAACACCGGACGATTCGTCGGTCCGGTCCATTGTGAAATAATCTCACATTCATTCTCGTCGTTTTCTACGAATTCACTCTATTATCTTTTACTTTTTTTTCTCGTTATTATTTGTTACTTTAAGATTTGCGTAAATCTTCCCTTAAAGATAAAGAAAAAAAGAGAGGTGAATAACGACGCGACACGTTGACTGTATATTGAAACACAATTTTGTAAATACCTAAGCAAAGAAATTTTATTGCAATGCTGTAAACGGAGCTGGAGTAAGCGTTTTCATTCTACGTGACACAAGTTTGTCCAATAAAAAATCGATTTTTTGTACGTATTGATAACGAGGCTTGAGTTTTTATTGATGTCCGAAGTTCCCACAAGTTTGTTACAACTTCGCATCTGAATGAAACCGGCATAGCCGAACGGAAGTGAAAGAGGAAAATAGCTGTACGAATCAGTCGATAATACAAATCCGCATTCTCCTGTTTCGCTCTCAATAAACCCGCAACACGGCCCGAGCGTATCCGGCGCAAATGATCAGATAACGCGCCGTCAATCATGCCAATGGTGTAATTGATTTACGTCTAAATATAGCTTTTAACAGCCCAAACGAGCCATCGCGGTAATTGACTGAGGGGGATGATTTCCCGGCGTCTCTCACGAAGATAAAGCGGTTGTCCGTTCACAAATTGATTAAACTGGTTCCAGAGTCCATTTAATAATCTCCCCAATAACAATGATAATCTGTCGTAAAACATCTCGATCCTATTGTGAGAATGTTAAATCAATCGACAGCCATTTCGTTCATGGGGTCGTTGAGGTTTCATATTAAAAATAAATAATAACTAATATTTGTTTATTTTTGCAGGAAAGTATATTCAACAGGCTCGTGGACAAGTGTTCGAGGCTGTCGAGAGCCTAACAATGCTCTAATTCAATCCCAAAAATAAACAATCTAAAGGCCTACAGGTAGCCAGTCGGAGAGGGAGGATGGCGATGTGGTGACCGGGGTGGCGGCGGGCGCCGGACGCTCTCGCCCTTCCCTCCCTCAGCGAGCTAGATCAATATTCCTGGCCGAAGGGAGACAGGGAATCTTCGTCGGGGCTCGTGGAAGGGGCGCGAATGGAATCACAGTATAGGCAAAGCCTGTTGCTGCCGCCGCACTTCGGTGGTGTACGTCCTGGATAGTGGGTGCTCAATCAAACGGGATCTCGTCATATCTGACTGTCGCTCGAGATTTGCCCTTTTGGAACAAGAGCCAGTGATGTGCGGTGGACATCCACGGTCAAGAGATTATGGATAGGCCGGTTAATTGGACTAGCGGTCAGTTATCATCCTGAAAATTCATTTATTTTATACGTGTAGTCGTATATACACACTTTGTGTGTCTGTGTGTGCGCGCGGTGAAATTTAATCGGTCTGCACTAAGGGTGAATACACCACTTGAGCTATTTATAATTCATACCCTTAGCCACATTGTATGGCTCAAACTTGGAGCATAAAAACGCAACTTTGCTGAATAGATCTTAATCTATCCAATTTTAAGGGGTATTATTATTTTTCGATAAACAATTGTGAGTTTAAGTTTTGCGATTAGCGGCTGATATAATCGGAGTAAAAACAATACTGATTTTTTTTATTGTTTAATTTGTGACTTTGAACGTTTAGGTAATAGAGCATTATTTTTACTTTTAAAGCTGTTATATAAATTGTTTAGATTTTATCTTATAAAAAATGGATTCGATTAATCACGCAATTATTTTCACAGGAACAGATGTGTCGACACCAATTCCAGGACAGAATTGTCAATGGTACAATATTTCCAATGGATCGAACGGCGTTTCCCTGGACAAGCTTCTGATCACTGCTCCCTCGCTGGTGTCGGTCAGCCAGGAATTGAGATGGATGTTTCCCTTGCACACTTATGGATTTGCCTGTCTCTTCTTTGTACTCAGTTTCTATACATTCTTCTCCATATTAAATCTAAGGTACGCCCCGCATTCTCGAGCATTTTTTACTCCGATTCATCTAATTGATAAATTTCGAATTGTACTCACGACATTTTCAAATAGGTCCCTCATATCCAACCGGCCTTTGATGTCTACCATCAACATCTTCCTGTGTTTACTCGGCGTCTCCAGGTCCGGCTGCCTCTTCATAGATCCTTACAATCTTCAAGAGGTGAGCATATATATATTTTTTTTAATTAATATTACGATTTTTTGTTATCAGCACAATACAATTTTTTCGCATTGAATAAATGATCGTATTTAGTAAGAAATAATAAAAAAAAAAATGCTCGCGATTGCAATTAGTTTCGATTTAGCATGCGTCTAGATAAACCGCTCGGTGTTTGAACTTTTTGCAGACAATGCCAAAAGTCATTGGTTCAATAATGTGGGATATTGGATTTCCCTGCGTGACCTCGGCCTTCTGTCTGATACAGTTGGCTTTCCTCCATCTGACTCAGGTGAAACAAAGGAGATTCTTATCGTGGAAATGTTTCCACGACTCGTCGAAGAGATGTTCGAGGCCTTCATTGTCCGTTCATTTGACCTTGTTGCAGCTCAAGTTCGGACCGGAGAAGATACAGAAGGAGTCATGCCTTAGTTTGGTGATAACGTCGCACTTCTCCTGCATAATCGCCAGCGATGTTGCGCTCGCCTTTCACAATCATTTCATCACCAAGTACGTGGTCCAAACCGTGTTCCTCACGTGGAGCATTCTGCTTTACCTCACGTTTCTCCACGCCGGATACAAAGTCATGCACCTTCTGCAGACGATGCCGAACAACATGCTTACCCGGGACAACTCGACGACTAATCAAAAAGGTACGATCCCAGACTGCCGCTTGCTACGCAGCAGCGCTATTTCCATCCCCGAAAGTAGCGAAAATTATTTTCGATAGTTTGTCGATAACCGCGCTGTGAAACTCTGACGCAAATCGCTTGGCCGTAGGCATAATGCAGCTTGCAATGCTAGCGCCGTACAACAATTTAGCGAGCTCCGTAGCTGCGGCTCTTGTGCCGACGATGCTCAGTCCGAAGATGAAAGGTTCGGAGGAAAGCGCTCAGCAAACAGGCAGCGAGGGGACCTTTAATCAAAGTGTCAAAGGTACCAAAGATTTTTCGCGTCTTTTCGAGAAGATACAGCTAAAAAATCGTCACAGTCCATGCCGTTGTTTTTACAGTTGTGACTGTAAAAGCAACATTTAAAAAATAAAACACATTTGTCAGTTCATCTGTAGCAGCATCAGATTTTGTCATTTAATGAAAAAATGGAATGCAAATAATTTCAGATCGCACACCTTCGAGGAAGGAGCGCGTCCACTCGGTCGTCCTGGACTCGCAGGAGAACCAAGACAGCCAGCCGGTGTCGACGGTGCCGGAGGTTTACGTGCGTCCCCCGACGCCGACGCCATCGACGATTAATCTCCCGATAATCACGGTCTCGAGTCCGAGTCGCCGAAGCTCGTTGGCCAGCAGACGCGGAAGCGACGTGTCCGCGCGCAGTACCTCGTCGCGTCGGGCGTCCGAGTGCAGCGTGCGATTCATCAACGAGGAGGACGCGACCTCGATGACCTCGGAGCTCAAGCGCTCGCCGGTGTCCGACAGACCGCGGACGCCCGAGGGAATTTTGCGCCGACACTCGGAGATGGTAACGCCCACGGGAAGCACCAAGGATCTCAGGCGTGGCTCGGACTTTGGTCACGAGAAAAATCGGAGTTCGCAGTTCGCCACGAAGCTGCGGCGAAACAGCGACTTCGGGAATCGTACGCCGAAGCGAATGCTGCCCACCGACGATCATCGTTTGCCCCGCGTCCTCGACATCAGTCCCACCGGGTCGGCCGCCGGCTCGCGAAGAAATTCCGACCTCGGCAGCGTCTTCTCCGCGAAATCGTCGGACTCGCGAAGAAACTCCGACGTCCCTTACAGCCGACGTAATTCCGAACTCGCGCAGATGCGTCCGCTCAACATAAATCGTCGCAGCAGCGACATCAGCATCCGCACGCTCGACAAGAGCCCGACGCATTTTCAGAGCGTCGTCCTCGAGAAGAGCGACATACCCGAGAAATCCGAGTCCGACTCGGATCAGCCGGACTGCAACGAGAAGGCCGCGCTGATGAACGACAAGCCGAAGGACAAGGACGAGGACTGCAACAAGAATCGAAAGAAGAGCTTGTCGTGGAAGAACGACAAGAGCAAAGACGATCCCGAGGACATCACGGCCGAGAGCAGCCTCTTGCCTGAGAATCAGCTTCCCGATAACAGAGTTATGGTGAATTATCGAGAAAAAAGAATCCCCAGTTTTTCGTTTTATGTTGCGAAACTCATTTCTTTTTTCTTCGTAAATTCATTTATTTCGCTTTGTCGCAGGGTACCGACTTCACGCTTCACGCAATTCTCAACCATATCGCTAACGTCAATCGAACGAAAACCGACGCTCCTCTCTATCTGCCGGAGGGAAATTCGGTGGCGGCGAAGAAAAGTCAAATACAAAGCGTCCTGAACGTCACCTATGCCACGGCGATTTTGGGCATTGCTCTGTGCTTCGCTGACGTGCTGCGGATATTCGGACCGTATGGTACGTTTCTTTATCTATGTTATTTTTTTTTAAAGTATTCTCAAATAAATCCTTTAAGAGCAAAAAAAGACAGCAATGAAACATTATCATAATGATTCTTTAAGAATCTGGTCAGAGCACGTTAACAAAACATTGAAGAATAATGGATTTATCGATTGAATTCTCAGGGCTTCTTGGTGAGACCGTAAAGTACGGAACGCAACCGAAACTCGGTCAGTATCCCAGGCCGTGGCCTTGGCTCATCTACCAGACTCTGTGCAGAAGCTTGGAATTGATAATGGGCTGTGCGATGGCGAGTATAACGAAGCAGCCGTCAGTGAGACCGAGACACCAGTATTTCAATAATTATAGAAGTTACAGTACGGGCATGAAACCTCGCGACGGTCTCTATATATAAAGCAATATTTACCTTTAAAAAAAAACAGCAACAACAACAAAGCGGAACATCATCGAACTGGCGTTCGATCGTGTGCCGAAAAAAATGCCAAAGTTTGTAATTTCCAGGAAGTCTGTTATCTCAGTTTTTTTCAGTCTTCGATCGGAGATGAAATGCGAAAGGCTTGGGAGGGTCACGAAGGGAATTTCAGTGTTTCGCGCTGCGCTCATTCGGCGCCAAGTGAATTTTTCACCAAGCCGAAAGGCGTGAAAACGACAAAAGCAGCAAGAAAAAAAGGAAAAAAAAAAACAAAAAAAAATGAAATAGCGCAGCAATAGATCGGTGTTAAATTCTAAAGATGGAACTGTGTTCATGAACAAATTGTATACTCAACTTTTACATATTTCAAGTTCAAAGAACTCGGCGTTACTCAAATCACCGTTCCCCGTGGAAAAAAGTTCTATAAAAAAATACTGATATATTTTAAAGAAACCCGCGTATCTATGTATTTTTAAACTTTAGATATTAGTTTTCTAATGGGACGGACTTTTTTCTTGATACTTTATTTTTCTACTCTTTCTCGCATGGCTCAATTAAGAAGGAGAAAAGGAAAACAAGACAGGGAGCATTCCGATGTGATCGACGAAACGATGATGATAGGTTTCTCCGAGTCCGTTGACGATAGCGTCGTCGTTCGACCACTCGTTGTTTCGTTGATTTTTCCTTTCGTTCTCTTTTTCTTTCGGTGACTGACACACAATAGACTGTACATAAAACACAAGACTCTTAGGTACGTAGCTTAGCCGAGTGTACGCGACTAAACCTGCGTCTTCAACGACAATTGCGATTTTCGTATCCTCAGGTAGCCGATTTGGAGATTTAATCAATTCTGGATTCGTACACTCCCGATTTCCGAATCAAACGTCGGGCAAATAAGTCCTGACGAACGACGATGACAAAAATGCATGTTAGAAGCGACGAATGTCTGCAAATAGGTTCATGGATTTATCAAAAGTTCTTTGTAAGCGTAAAACTTCCAGTGTACGAATCCAGGTGTAAAACAAAACCTATTCCAAGTGCCCTACTCTTGAATGTTCAACCAAAACTGTTTACTACTTAAAAAAGATTGACGTTTTAAATGGTTTTAACTAAGAAAAAAAAACTCGTGACAGTGTTGTGATTCTATATGTGATACATGTTCGTAGTGAGGTGAGGGATCGTTTTGTGCTTGCGCCGATCGCCGCCGAGCGTTTTCACGATTCACGAGCACAAACGACGCGCTGCCCCGAAATCGATGTTTAGATATTATACTGTAGTTGGCGAAAACCTAAAAAAAAAAGACAAAAAAACATTACGATATGTGTTTGATGTGCCAAATATTCGTGTTAAATGATTAAAATGTTTATCAAAGATATTATAAGGAAGATCGGGGAGAGATACTCTGCTTCTGGTAAAAGCACTGGTATAATTATTTATATACGAGAACCGGATTGTACAATAATAATTGAAAGACACTTTGGCGGTGGTCTCGAAGCTTCCGCGGAAACATACGAAGATCATAAAGCATTAAAGTTAAATCGCGTTTTTCCTATCGATCAATACTCAGCCGGTGAAGATACTGCGAGCGAACGGCTGTGCAATCGCAAAACAAATGCACAGACACAGTAACTGTAGCGAGGAGGATAAAAAGAAATACACGATTGTCCCGTGCGACTGACAACAAAAATCAAGTTATTTCTCCTCGGTAAAACAAAGTTTTACCATTTTTTCAAATTCCAGCAGCACGGAAAAATACGCGATAAAACTTTTGGAATTAGCGACGCGAGATCGGCTATTTTCATCGACCAAAAATCATCGTAAAAACGTATCAAAAACTATTTGTAGATCAGAAATCACAAACAAACGAAAAGGTGTATTTATTCCTCCTCAAAAGTACACAACATGCAGACTGTAGCGCTCCTTTGGTTTCTGTATATCCTACTTAAGACCATAAGAACCAAAACATAGTGTGATAAGATTGTTGGAGCTGGAATCACTTTCGTAATGTAAATAGCCAATGTCAAAAAAAAAAAGAAGAAAAAGCAAAATTATAAGAAGTTACATATTTGTCAATCAAACATTATGAGGATGTTCAGACTGTGTCTCAGATATTTCAGAAAGTTTAATAAATCTCTAAACTAGAAGACTCAAGCCTGTGTGAAAATTGTTTCGCCCGAAAGACCTGATTTTATGACTAAATTAAGGGTTTGATATTTAGATTAAGCGTTTCCAGGATTTAGCGGAAGTCGAGGCGGGGCAAAAAGTCATTAACGGACGACCTGGTTCGCAAATTGCTTTGTATATTTCATCATGTTTGCCATTACCAATCAGAATAATGAAGTGAAGGATTTAGCGCCGCAAAGTTGACGTAAAGTTGACCGTCTTACGGGCCGCTGCGACCGGAAGGTGGGACGAACGAGTTTCGCCCTGCGTTAATTGAGTGCGATGCAACCAGTGCACCAGTTGGCGGTTTTCGCAGGGGGCCCGTTGCACCTCGGCAAAAATCGCCAGCCCCACTCCCTTGATAAAGAGTAAAAATAAACGAACCTAGTCAGACGGTACACGAATTCACGCGGCAATTCGTTACCTGGCTATACTCTGAAGCCTCGAAAAGCTTTCGCAACGAAGACAGCAACAAAATAAGTCGCTCGACAACAAAATTCAATGACTCTTTGAGAGTTTTGTAAATGAGAAAGAACAAAAAATGTCGTGGGTGCCCACGAAGGTTACGTTCGCTATTGCCGAAAAAATACAACCGAAAGAAGCGGGCCAAGAAAAACGTTTTTCCGCGACAATAAGATAAAGTAAACTGAGAAGACTTAGAATTCAAAGAATCAACATTGACGAATAGATACTTATATTTATTCATCTCACAAATTATTCAGCGTTGATCATTCTTTTATTTAATTAAGTTAATTTCTAGGCAGAAGTAATCAATATCGAGTAAAGTGTGAGATGAATAATTATTAAAAACCTATTTGACGGTTACTGGAGGCATGTTTGTCAACACGATGCGACTGAATTTATTATTTATCTGACACGCGTACGCTTTTCTCCGCTCAATCATGGCGATAAACCAAAATGATTGAATAGAACGTCCGACTTCTATCCAATTTTGGTTTCATCGCGACAGTTGTTGCCAATCGCCTCCGTCGATATTTCTTCAGCAGGAAAATAAATCGCGCTGTGTTTTTGCCTATCGCAAATGGCGGACTCGCGCTAGCGAAACATGCTAATTTTTTAAACTTTCAATGACTCTACATTTGCGCGTCGAGGCCAATTCAGTCTCACTACCGAGTGCGAGCATCGATATCGCTGCAGACGACTGCGAACGCCTGAAAAGCGACAAACATTTCGAGCAGTGAAAGTTCTCTGGTTGAACACGGCTTGAATTCCTATTTCGAATATATGGCGTGAAAGTTGCGACGTCGAGCAAACATTCGAGCACGCGACGCGCGGGTAGATCGTTAAAATTTGCCGGCCTTTCCGTTCGGAAAATCGAAGTAATCTATTTCTGGTTCTGGAGACTTTGAGGCGGAAGCTGAGGGCTGAAGCTTCTGACTCGCCTTGGCAGTTGACGATAGCACCTCCGATAGCCTGCAACAGACACGCACGATTTTTAGTGACTGACGTGTTCCCTCGGTGACCTCAATCTCTCCAATGAGGATAATTACCGTAAAGTAGAGTTCGGCTTCGATGAGTTGAGCATAGGTCGCGGAACTTTTCGCTGACCGTTTTCACGTTGCACTATTTCCAATAAGCTGTAAGCGGGCAACCAACACTGCAACAAAATTCACAATTTTTATACCACATTTTACGATTCATCTTATGATTTATCTTTTTACCGTATAAAGTAGACATTCCGTGATTCATTCAACAAGATTTACAAAACTAGGAAAAAAAAATTTTACCTTATCTTTGACTGCAGTAGCCACGACATTTCGCTTGGGTTCCTTGTCGTACGCCTGGCTCTCGCATCCAAAGTGCTCGCAGCACTCGTGAATGAAATTACGCTTGTCCCTGTTCATACTGTCAAACGAATAGCTGCGTGATTTTTGCTTGGAAGTCTTGGCCAAATGCACGAGCTCGGTGAGCCGATCGTGAACCATTTGACAAAAGTGCGGATCCTTTTTCGCCCACTGCTTCATCGACTCGGTGTATCTCGGCATGAGCTTCCCGCTCACGTCGGGATTTACGATCTGCAGGCCCAGAGCGATTCGCGTGTTTCTCGCGATTACCTTGCACTCGTCGTTGCACTCGAGGGTCTTAAGTTGATTGAGCTTCTTGGCGCCCTGGCCGAAAACCTCCTCGAGATCCACCGAGTGACCGAGCTGCATGTCCGCCATTTTACTCGCTAATATTCCGCTCGCGATTCTCTGGAAGTCTCGAGAATTTTCCGCACAGGCTCTCGTTGTGCTGCGATGGCCGCAGGTGCAGGTCACCTGTCGAAGATACGCGAATCATCAGATAAATATTCGAAAAAGCCAATTACTTTTGTTTAATTTTTCGTTTTTTTTCTCTTTTCGTCCGATGTGTAAAGTAAAATAAACAAAATAGACTGATAAATGAATTACCTTGACCATTTCCTTGCACGGAGTGTCGGGACACTTTCCCTCGTGGCACGGAGCCGCGCAAATGTGCCCGCACATTTCCCGAGGCGCAGTGCACGGTTGGGTGCAAATTTGGCCGGGCTTCTCGCACGGACCAGCGTGACACAGGGTAATGCACTTGTGGCGCCCGCAGCTGATGGGTTTGCTGCAGGGCAGACCGCAGGAAATTTCGTTCACGTGGCAGGGCACGGCTTTTCGGAGCTCGTGCTTTCCGTAGCACCATTTTTGCATAAGCACGGTGCACGGCGGGCACGTCGGGTCACTGTGACAATTGTGAAGAACCTCGTGATCGCAGGCGTGCTGACGGGTGCACGGCCGATTGCAGTTCGGCCGTCTCGTGCCGCAAGGCACTGGAGGATATATCACCGCAGCTCCGCACTCGCAGTGCAACTCGTCGAAGCTCATTTCCTGACACGGCTTGCACCTTCCTAAGAATCGAAAGACAAGCGTCAAGTAAATAAATTATAAATAATTATTGTCACGCAAAATACTTTTTTCCGTTTTTGATAAACGCACCTTTGTGACAGCACAACTGGCATCTGTGTCTTCCGCAGTTGAGACCCTTGGAGCACGGCATCGGGCAGATGTGCTCTATGTCAATACAGCAGGGCTGATTGCACTTGTGTTTGCCGCAGGATCGTTTCTTCGTGCACTTCTTCTCACAACGCGCGTCGTCCGCCTTGGTGCGCAATTCCTTGCACGCGATTTCGCGATCCATGTTACCGCACCGACATCGGACCTTCGTGGTGAGCTCACACTCTGGGCATTCGCCGGGATGGCAGTCGATTTTGCAGGTGTGCGGGTCGCCTGCGATTATGCAAAAAAAACAGTTTGAGACAAAATCTATGAGTAGTTAATTCCGAAGACTTTTCTATTCAAATTAATTCGTGCGAAAAACTTACTGGGCTGACCACACTTTAGCTTCTTGGAGCAGACGCTGTCGCAGGTGGGAATAGGATCGAGGCAACTTTCTCGCGGAAACATCAACGGAGTTTGACCGCAGCAACAGTGAGTTACCATGGCGGGTTGCAAGGTACAGACACCGCAGCTGTCCGAATGACAAAGCTCTTTGCATCGATGGTTGCCGCAGGCCAACAGTTTGTCGCATATCTCACCGCAGCTGTACATATCGGGCAGATCGGCGGTGCAGGTGACGTCGCGTTGGTGCTTTCCACAGTAGCATTCTGCAGAAGAATCAAAAAGATTTGGTTCAAAGCAAACTATTTTCATTTTTAGTATAACAACATACAATAATATATAAAACAGTCTGAAGTCTTTAACCATAGTTGAAAGATAATAAAACAATAATGACAACTAAAAACAAAGGAATGTCACAGTTCGAAAGAGAAAATAAGTCACCTTGGTGCAAAGTTTTTTCACAGAGCCCGCAATCATCGTGATGACACTTTCGCTCGCATTTGTGAATTTTGCAGTTGAGGCTCTTCTCACAAATGGCCTCGCACACGACGAGCGTGGTTGTGCTGCACTTGAGACTCTGCGATGTTCGGCCGCAGCCGCAGTGTCTCGTGACCATAGCGAAGCACTCAGGACAGGAGCCCGGATGACAGAGCAGCGTGCACTTGTGCACGCAGTTGTTCTTGGCTCGCAAACGGCCGCATATTTCGCCGCAGGAATGCGCGACATCGCGACGATTCCACTCTGGGGCTCGCGATTTGCCGCAGAAGCAGAAGTAAATTTCGGGTACCGTCAGGCTCACGTTTTGACAGGCTGGACAGCGCCAACCATTGTCTGCGACACAAAAAGGGTAAAAATCAATCGCAAATACAGTATAAATAAAGTAAAATAGAAAAAATTACATTTTTATTACGTTGAAACACGCATCGGAAAAATGCGGGACTGAAGATTGAAGCAAAGCCGCGGACCAAGGAAACGCGCACTTACCGCCTTGCGACGAATGAGCCCATTTCTTCAGGCACTTCAGATGGAGCACGTGATAGCAGTTGTTGCAGGACCAAACCGGATCGTTTTGCCTTATGTATTCGCAGCAAATGAGGCACTCCAGACGTCCTTGGTTCAATTGCTCGGTCAAACGTTCGCGCTGGCTGGCATCGTCATCTGGGACAAAAATTATTGTCAATACAAACGTGCGAAACAGATTTTCCCTTTAATAATTAAAAAGAAAAATAAATGAACAGATGATTTACAAATTTCAATTTTCTTATTATTCTTCTTGGCTATCAATTCTCTAGCTGGAAGCTTGTCCTTCTGCCTCCAATTGAGCGGCTCGTCGTCCCGCGAGTCGCCGGGCTTCTTGGCCTCATCTCGGTTCCTCTCGAATTTGAGCTCCCTATCCTCGTGTCCCTCGTAGTCGTGATAAGCGTGAGATCCCGCGCGCTCGAAATTCGCGGATCCCTCCCGCTGTTTTCCTCGTCCCCGCTCGTTCCTGTAGACTCTGTCGGGCTCGCGATTGTGCACCGTTTCCTTTCTCGCAGCCAGAGAATTGCCCGAATCTTGAGGCTCGTACGGCTGCTCCTCGTACTCGCTCGCTCCCTGCTGGGACTTCCCGTTGCCCGAGTATCTGTCGTTCGGGAATCTCCTGTCGTTTCTCGTCCACTTGCCGCGGCCACCATACGCGTTATGATTCGAATTTTCACGCGGCTGCTCTTCCTCCTTCGCCGTCGAATGTTCTTTCGTCGTATCCGCGGGATTCTGCCAAGTGTCCATGGTCGCTTTTCTCCTGTCGGGTCGCGATTTGTCGAACTGCTGACGGTTTTGGCTGGTGTATCTGTCGTTCGGAAATCTACCGTGATTCCGCGCTCGCTGTGGCTTCGAACCTCGGTAGACGTTGTCCTCAGCCAAGGAATTGACCAACGGGGCGTCCTGAGCTATCACGGACGATTCGTTGGTTCGCGCGGCATTGTACGGCTGCTCGTAGCCCCGAGAACGCTGCCCCTTGTACGATCCTCTGTAAGAATTGCTGTTCTTCGAAATATCGTAGCGTCGGTCGTTCAGGCGATTTCTATTGTCACTGAAGAAGATATGAGACGAAGCCGGCGGATTCTCCGGAGCGTAGTTGTCGTACTGAACGTCGGTTCCGTTGTAAACCGGCAACGGAACGTTTTTTTGCGAATTCTTCGCCGTGGGAACGAATTCGCTCGCACCTGCGTGCAGATTCGAGTGTTTGTGCAAGGAATTGTCGGAATTTTGGGCAAAATATCGCGGCGAATTGAAGGATCCGACTTTGGGTCTGTTGTTCTCGAAGAAGCAGTTACGATCGCCTGTGATTGCGGGACTATTGTCGACCACAGGAGCATAGATCGGCTCCTGATAAGACGCTGACTGATATCCCTGTGTCCCTCCAGGAAGATTGTTTTGGGCGTAAATACCCATTGAACCATGGGAATAACCAGCATTTCCCGAAGTGGAGTAGTAATCCCAGGTCTGGGGATTAGCCGCCGCATTCGTTGCATGCGTAAAGAGGTAGAAATTGGGATCCCCGGGTGGACCTGCCTGGTCCGACCCATCCCAAGTGGCCATCCTGGCCAATTTTTGGCCTTGGCCACCAGAACCGTCAGTTTTGGCTGCCCACAGTTTCTTTAAAACTGATCTGTGAAAAGAAAGATTAATTGTGAGTGAAACAACTTTGCGTGCTTTAAAAACAAACAGAAAATATAGGAGATTCATGACGGTAGGATTTATATTTGATAAATATTGTGAAAATACTGAATATAGTATTCAGCCCGTATAAGTTCTCACCTAAGTTCTCTATTATTCGAGGCACGAACTAACTTGACAGATAAATGAAAATCTCATGGATTGGAAGAAAATTTTCAATTGCTCGTACAACCTAATCAACACAGCTGGGTCTCGATACCCGGAATCCTCCGGTTGCACGAAACTGCCGATATATTGCGCGAATTGTGCAACGAGTGAGGTCAGGCAGGAGGAAAACACTCAACAGTCATGCCGTTTTTTCCATCTACCCCGGATCTTCGTATTCACGGCAAAGATACGAGTAATACGTAACACGAATTGCAATTCGGACGGCCAAATACGCCAAAAAATCGTGCAATTACTCGGCAATATGGTAAATGGAAACTCGGACGGAACATTGGAAAAATTCGTGCATAACCTCCCGGGGCGACGTGCAGTCCGGAGCTCCTCGCGATCTCAAGGATCGCGGGAGAGTAAACATCGCGAAAACCGAATAAATCGTCGCTCGGTTTTCGGGCTACAATCGAACGCAGAGAAGGAGACGTCGTATCTTACCGTACACTCGTTGAAGGGAGAGATCAAAGTCAGTGGAAAAATTGAAAACACACGAGTAACTCGCGAAGTCAACGGGGACGTAACTGAAACCGCGACTGAGGCCGAATTCCGATTCGGACGAAATCGGGAGCGAGCAGCTCGCGAGAGGCCAGATTTCCAGTGCTGTAAACTGTCGCGCGACAAAACTTGGCTTGCTCTTGAAAAATGAGAGGGAGAGGGCGTTATGTTATTATTATTATTACCATAACGAAACTTAACAGCTGTGTACATGCTGTTGACAATATATTATTATCGTAACATATTATTTGTATTACAATTCTTTTTTTTTTTTTATTACCGCGTCGGAGAGATCGTCGATTCGAAAATTACGTTTTACTTCGGGAGTACATGTAAAAGACACGTAATTGGTGGAGGTCATTGGTGAAGCGCGGCTTTGCTTTTGCTGGCAGCTTAAGTTCAAAAGTACAATTCGGCAATTAGGGTGATGATTTAAATTTGACTTTTGGCTTCAGGCAGCCAATCAGCGCGGCCGATGCGATAATTGTCACGGGTCACGGGTAAGCAGAGGCTTGTCATTGTCTGACTTGCGAACGAAGCTGCATCGTGCGAGCAGACGAGAAAGATGGCGCTGTCGGTGTGTTCTGAAATCCAAGATGGTCGACAAAGATGGCGCCGTCTCGGTGTCACAACTGACGAGGACTGATAAAGCGATGCTTTTCGTTGATATTTTGACAGAGATACATTATCGGAAATGAAAAATCGTGCGACGAGCTTCAGGTTCGGATAAACAGCGCGTTTCTCGTCCTTGAAAATTGTCGGTGCGAGGCCGGGAACATTGGTTTGAGGCTCCGAAACTGAATTTTGGGGTTGGACCACTTTCCAGGACACGGTGGTAATTTTTGTTTACTAAAGACTCGTTATCCGTTCGACTATTCGAAAACTTGCGACAATCCGCGTATATGCAAATTCTCGATTATCGGCGCGGTGGCTGAAGAATTAACGGAATCGCAGTAGCTAAAAAGACGCGAATAAAACACTGAGAAATCTAAACAGAAGAGCTATGAAAATTGTACCAAATTGATTTAGATATTCATTTGCAAAATTTTTGTTCCTGACAGTGAGAGCTGCAATAATGATATTAAAGAAAATGAATATTTTTATTCTTTCAGAAATAGAAGACCGCGATGGTGTGACACACATCGCAATGTCTGACTCACATTGCCAGAGTGTGAGAGAAAATTTAGACAAGCCAAAGGGCATAGACTGAGAGAATCACCAAAAAATTTGGTACAATGTCAGCGGCTGACGATCCTAGTCGGGGCATGGGCAGTGCTGCCGCAGAGGACACAGGGCAGTCAGTGACCAGCACATCACAGACTATTCCGACAAATTCAGAGTCGAATTCGCCTCGAGGCACTGACTCGGCGAGCAGACAGAACAATCTTCAGCGAATACAGCAGCGAAAGCAGCAGGTTTTTAACTGGCCGCAACTGAAGAAACTCCTCAAACTGGCAAACTACAGCGCCTGCCAGGTCGAAGACTGCAAGTGCAACGGCTGGAAAAACAGTCAGCCGCTCATAAAATCTCCAAAAAACGATCTCCAGGCTCTTCCAGTGACAAATTTCTTTGATCCCTGCAGAAGTTGCACTCACGTTCTCGAGAATCACATAACGCATCTGCCGACACAGTCCGACGATGAGATAAACAAGCTCCTAGGAATGGTCGTTGACGTCGACAACATATTCATGGGAATGCACCGTGAGGAGGATTCGGATACAAAGAAGGTCTACTATTATCTGTTCAAACTTCTACGAAAGTGCATCCTATCAATGACTAAACCAACAATCGAGGGTCCGCTCGGTCAGCCGCCATTCGAGCGCCCGAGCATCGCCAAGGCCATCACGAATTTCGTTCTCTACAAGTTCGGGCATCTGTCGCAACGCGAGTGGCAGGCGATGTACGATCTCGCGAAGATGTTCCTGCATTGCCTGAATCATTGGAACTTCGAGACGCCGAGCGCGCGACGTACGACAGTGAACGCGGACGAGGCGCCAGCTTACAAAATAAATTACACTCGTTGGCTCGTTTTCTGTCACGTTCCGGCCTTCTGCGATTCACTTCCGCACTACGACACGACCCTGGTTTTCGGTCGCACGATGCTCCAGGCGGTCTTCAAGTCCGTCTGCCGCCAGCTGATGGACAAGTGTCATGGAGAACGCGACCGAATGTCGCCGGAGAAGCGAGTTCTCGTTCTCACGCATTTTCCGAAATTTCTCTCGATGCTCGAGGTCGAGATTTACTCGGACAACTCGCCGATCTGGGATCCGGAGTTCAAGCAGGTTCCGCCGCCGCATCTGCAGGTCGCTCTTGAGTCCAAGGGTAACGTGACCCGTCGCACCGGCGGGGAATTCGAAAAGGTCACTGTCGCGCCCAACGAGAAGGACAATTTCACGACGATCAACATAAGTCCGGGCGTGAAGAAGATCCACGAGAAGAGATCGCACGCGGAGGGAAGATCGGACGCGAAGAGACGGCGAAACGAGGAGGTCTTCGAGGATTTGCCGGAGGAGACGGTGGCGGAAATTGTTGCAACTATAAACGATCCGAATTACATGTGCGGCCCGGACGCGGTTTTTCCGCCGAACGTCCCGCGCGACGAGACCGCGAAGCTCGAGGAAAGTCGGAAGATCATCGAGTTTCACGTGATAGGAAACAGCCTGACGCAGCCGGTGTCGAAGCAGACGATGCTCTGGCTCATTGGGCTTCACAACGTGTTCAGTCACCAGCTGCCGCGAATGCCCAAGGAGTACATATCGCAGTTGGTGTTCGATCCCAAACACAAGACGCTCGCGCTGATCAAAGACGGCCGACCGATCGGCGGAATTTGCTTTCGAATGTTCGCCACCCAGGGATTCACAGAAATTGTCTTTTGCGCCGTGACGAGCCAAGAGCAGGTGAAGGGCTACGGGACGCATCTGATGAACATGCTCAAGGATTATCACATTAAGAATAACATACTGCACTTCCTGACATTCGCCGATGAATACGCGATCGGCTACTTCAAGAAGCAGGGTTTCAGCAAGGACATCAAACTGCCGCGAAGCATGTATCAGGGTTACATCAAGGACTACGAGGGCGCGACGCTCATGCACTGCGAGCTCAATGCCAAAATCGTGTACACTGAATTCACGGCGGTCATAAGAAAGCAGAAAGAGATCATCAAGAAATTGATACATCAGCGGCAGCAGGAGATTCAGAAGGTTCATCCGGGACTCACTTGCTTCAAGGAGGGCGTGCGCGGGATTCCGGTCGAGTCGATACCCGGGATTCGCGAGACCGGATGGAAAAGTTACGCCCAGACGAGGACCAGAGGTGTCGCCAAAGGAACTCAGGGCCCGGAGCCCATGGAAGCTTGTCTCGATATCACGGACTCGCTCTACAATGCCTTGAAGAATGTTCTGAACAGCGTGAAGAATCACAGTACCGCGTGGCCGTTTCTCAAACCCGTTGACAAAAATGACGTGCCCGATTATTACGATCATATTAAATATCCTATGGGTAAGTTTCCGTAGTTTATTTTGCTTTCTTTTTGCTCGTCGATAAAGTACGAGACGCACCGATCGATCCATTCTTTTTTGGTTTTATGATTTTTGTGTCTCTGTCGTTTGTTGCAGATCTCAAGACTATGACCGACCGCCTGAAGGCCCGTTATTACGTAACCCGCAGATTATTTATTGCCGACATGACGAGGATATTCACCAACTGTCGTTTGTACAATAGTCCCGACACCGAGTACTATAGGTGCGCCAATGCTCTGGAAAAGTATTTTCAAACAAGAATGAAGGAGATTGGTTTGTGGGACAAATAGGATTAAGTATTAAAACGAAAGAAAGAAATATTCGCAAACGCGAGATACACGATAGGCGGAACGATCTGATGAATCGACACCAGAATTCATTGCGCGTGGTGCCGTGTGTCGTTTCATCGGTTCGTTTGTCTTGTTGTTAATTCAACCTTCGTTATCCTTTATGCGGAAAATGTTCCTCTCTCTGAAATGACCTTTCGGTCCAGAAATATCGTTTTCCGATCCAGACGTATCGGCCAATTTAACGTAGACATTTAATTTTTCGATAAATGCAACAACGAGTGTTTTCATCTGTCTTCTGTTATTGATACAAATCTCCCAGTTACAGACTCGTTACGATTGTCGTTGATGGTCTTCGCGTAGCGACTAATCCGCGCGAAATTCCGCGAACAAGTGGAGTAGTAGGCACCACTTTACAGCCTAATTAATGCAATTAGCCAAAGAGTTAATTAAGGTATGTAATACGGCGATTATAACGATTCTTCGTGGCTCGCAGTTATCCAACGGAACAGCGATCGCGCCGAGACTGGGCGATTACGAGCGCGCAACCGGCGGCAGCCGCAGTCTCTTGCTCCTATACCCGCAAGACTCGGACTCTCAAGCGCCGGGAGATCTTCGCAAGAAACACCGGGCTCTCCTCGTGGCTCCGTGGCCGATGACTCAGAGACCGTCGCATCCCCAACTTTTTCTCAATCGATCGTTAACGCTGCTTTTTTCGACAATTAATCGCTTGATCGAATTAGCCGATGATGAGACCCTCACCAAGGCGGCTCGCATCGTTGACCTTCTTGAGTTACTCTCAAAATCCGGACTTGCGGCACGGAAGAAAGTTTATATCCTATTTATTTGGACGATGAGCTGATGAAAATCAAAGAATTCCAGCAAATAGGTAAAAGTCTCGTTTGATCCATAGATCAAATGTTAAGATGGAATTGAATAATGTACGGATGATCTTCGAAACGCGATTATTTTTTTCGCCTTAACGGGTGAAAGGTCAATCGACGGTTCGCCTTCGAGATTTTCGTCCTTTTACGGCGATTGTTTCACGAAAAATGCCTTTTTGGTTCTTCGCCGCCGGTGGCGTCGATTGTCAATCAGCGTGGAAGTCGTTCGCCATGAAATTTGTACAATGTCACGGCGCGTGATACACTCGAGAATCGAACGAGGTCAAGGTCGGCATTAAAGTGGAACATTTGGTGTGTCCATTGAGGGAAAATGGAAAATCTTTCGAGAAAGACGATTTGATTTGCAATTATGAAATTCACGGCGATGCAGATATATAAATTAATTGGACTTTTCCAAAACTCGGGATAGCTATGGTATAGCGGAACAGCGAGCGAGCGGTTTATAAGTGTAAATATAATACAGAGATGCGCTCGTCGGTGAACTGAATTGCCGCAATTTCTAGTGGACCCGACGCCGTCGAGAGAAGAAAATGGTTTACATGCTCTGGTTGTTCGTTAGCTTCATTCACTCGGCGACTTCTCGTCCGGGTAAGCGCCCCATAGGCTGACGAGGAAAATGGAACGTTTTTTTCCTTTTCTGATCGCCAGTTCTACGTGATTTATATATCAATTTGTATTTACATATATTTTTGTCGAAGAAAACATCATTACTATAGTGTAAATCATCGACATGATAAAATCATTGTGTTGAAAACAGATCATGTATTAATTTTTAATCACTAGTGAATTTATACTTAAATGAATCACATATATTTACAGAAAAGTAAGAATAAAAACCTAAAGCAACAAATGCTATATTAACGACAAATATAATCAGAATGCAACTTGTAAATTTGAGATTACATGTCGTAGGATTATTAACAATTGCTATAGTAAATGACGAATAAACAGTTTAAATTTCTGGCTAAGTATTGAATTTATCTATCATGTGAAACAATTGGATGGTCGGAATCGTGCAAAAACCATGTGGAGTGCGTTATTTGGAGCATGTGTGTGCAAACCTCTGACCATATATGCTCAAGAGCATTCGGTATGCGCGAAGAGGGGAGTTGATATAAAGCCTCACTCCCGGCTTAGTGGAACACTGCTCGAGAAACCGACGCACCGGCAAGGACAGTGTAAAATCTAGTCAATTGGATATCTAACGAGTTAAACGATTTTTCATAATCGTAAGTTTTTTTTTGGTTTTCGATAATTGCTAAATAAATATCACCGTTTCGTGAGATGGGTTTTTAATTTTATTTGTTTCTAATTTCTCAGTGCGTGAAGATGTGCGACGACGATGTGGCCGCTCTGGTTGTTGACAATGGGTCGGGCATGTGCAAAGCCGGATTTGCAGGGGATGACGCACCACGTGCGGTCTTTCCCTCCATCGTCGGGAGGCCCAGATACCAGGTTAACATAGTTGATATATTTAAAATCATAAACTATTTAAAAATAATTGTTAACTGTTAAAAAAAAATCATTATAAAATCATGAAGAAGTTATTAAAGAAAAAGTTATAAAATTAAATTAATTATTTCAGGGTATAATGGTCGGAATGGGTCAAAAGGACAGCTACGTGGGCGACGAGGCGCAGAGCAAGAGGGGCGTTCTCACAGTGAAATATCCGATCGAGCACGGAATCGTGACGAATTGGGACGACATGGAGAAAATCTGGCATCATACGTTCTACAACGAGCTGAGAATCGCGCCCGAGGAACATCCGGTGCTCCTCACCGAGGCCCCGCTCAATCCGAAGGCCAATCGCGAGAAAATGACGCAGATCATGTTCGAGACTTTCAACTCGCCGGCTATGTACGTCGCTATTCAGGCGGTTCTCTCGCTCTACGCTTCCGGCAGGACCACCGGAATCGTTCTCGACAGCGGAGACGGCGTTTCTCACACAGTTCCGATTTACGAAGGTAACGGACGTTGACTTCCTTATGTATTTTGTCTTTATTTCATTTTTTGCATTATACGGATCAAACGTATACGGTGAAACGTTTTTTCATAATCAAAAGAACCAGTCACGCGGATAATAAAAAAAGCAATTACAGTTACATTACAAATCTGGCGACTAAGAAATATATCTAGCCATTTTAAAGATTCAAAATCTATTTTAGTGCGCGTTCCATTTTTTTACCATGCTGGAAAGGCAAAAAAAAAATAGTATAAACCAGAAGTCGATACCTCGGGGGGAAAAATGACGGAGATCCTAGATCCCATTAGGATATCTCCGAGAAGATATCCGTCGTATAAAAAAACACACATCGCGTTGCGAACGCGCCCAAGATAGTCACGTAGTTCCAAATGGAAAGTAGTTTATGGAGCAAGGATGCGTCGTGTCTCCGGGGCTCGCGCGTTCCGATCCGCCAAGTCCTTTTTTAGTTGTCCCGCCTCTTATAGCCAATATCTACGCCGCGATCCCGGCGTAGCAAATGATCCGCGCGTGTGCGAATCCCGTTCGAGCGCGGGAATTACAAAAAAAAAAGGAAAATATATAAAAATGGCCGCTAACGACTACACCGGGTCCGAACAGGATACGCCCTGCCTCACGCGATTTTGCGTTTGGATCTCGCGGGCCGCGACCTCACTGACTACCTCATGAAGATCCTCACCGAGCGCGGCTACTCCTTCACCACCACCGCCGAGCGCGAGATCGTTCGCGACATCAAGGAGAAGCTCTGCTACGTAGCGCTCGATTTCCAGCAGGAAATGTCCACGGCCGCCGAGTCCAGCGCCCTCGAGAAGAGCTACGAACTTCCGGACGGTCAGGTGAGGAAACATAAAGGAACAAACAAAAGTAACCGTTGATCGGTACTTTTACCGATCTAACTTGCCATATATAGGCAAACGACCTGCAACGGTCGTGTGGCGTTATGAAATCGCGCAATATTGATGTTTTTTTTTCACTGCCTCATTACAGGTCATTACTATCGGTAACGAGCGCTTCCGATGCCCGGAAGCCATGTTCCAACCGAGCTTCCTCGGCATGGAGTCCTGCGGCATCCACGAGACGACTTACAACTCGATCATGAAGTGCGACGTCGACATACGAAAGGACCTGTACGCGAACTCCGTTCTCTCCGGCGGCACGACGATGTATCCGGGCATCGCCGACAGGATGCAGAAGGAGATCACCGCGCTCGCTCCGTCGACCATGAAAATAAAGATAATCGCGCCGCCCGAGAGGAAATACTCCGTCTGGATCGGCGGCTCGATTCTCGCGAGTCTCAGCACATTCCAGCAGATGTGGATCTCAAAGCAGGAATACGACGAGTCGGGCCCCTCGATCGTGCACCGAAAATGCTTCTAATTTTTTTTGTCTTCGCTTCTTCTTCACTCAAGTACAATTCACAAGGATTTCGAATATTTTGGATCGCGAGGTCGAGATCGAAAATCTCTCGACTATATTATTATTATTTTTCGTCAATGTTTTACTCAATGAATTTAATATATTTATGTATTTATTGTCCGCTAACGAGGAAACTAACCGGGTCGACGGTCTGTCATTGACATTTCTTTAGGCTCTATTGTGTAATTTTATTATCATATTACAATCTTATCCGTTTATGTTTTTTTCGGATAGTCAATTGCGTCGTGTCTCTCGTTCACATTTCTTTCATCCACACACTTAGAATATGCGTCGAAATTACAAAAAAAGACAAATGAAAACAAAAATACAGTTTCACGTGGAATAATCAAGGCTATTTGTGTAATCCATACATACTCGTTTATTTCCTATCATATATTTTAGCATTATGTGCTTATCTTGTAGACGGTAAATATTCGCGGCTGAATCCAAATGTCTCGAGTGAAATCTTGTTTCATTCTCCGCGAAAACACTTCCCTTTTTTGCACTGTAATATTTATCGCGACGCGTCGTCGAATCGTTGCAGGCGACTTCGAGATGGAAAGCAGTTTTTTCTCACGTTTTGCCGCAACATTGGACGCACATTTGCGACGCGTTATCTTGATTTAAAAAAAGAATTAAAAAAGCCAAACAAGCGCACGACATTAAAATACGATAACGAAAAGGTGAATAATCTCGCAATCTAAAAGTCTTTTTGTTTTATTTACAAATCGTCAATATTGTACTCTTTAGGCTCGCAATGAACCTCGTTTAGAGAACTGGTTCACAAAGTCCCGATAATTCAACTGGACGGTCAATCGACTCTATTGTCGCTGTGTATTTTGGGGTCAGATCGTTCTCGATACAATTTTAAAAAAATGAAATATCGCGTCGAGGTGATTGTTCCTCCTCGAACAGCGAGAGAAAATCTACTCGTCGATCGAATGCGTTGGGATTCGCGCGTTTGCTATCCAATAAAGCCTAAGAACTAAGAGAGACCAGAGTTTTCTGTTTTCATTTTCATTATTTCTTTTTTTTACTTTTTTTTCCAACCCATGTTCGGCGTTATTTCATAACGATTTCCCTAGAAAAATGTACGTGTCTGCATGAGTGTGTCGTGTGTCTTACGTGTGATGTACAATCAATAAAAAATATACATATCTAGTTAGTGGATCTAAGCTTAATGTTACAATTCATTTTTTTTTTTTCAACGTGTCTTCGGGAAACGAAGAATGTTTACATTCGATCGGTAAATACGTACAGCACTATTTTTTATGTGCTGCGACTGTGCGACTTCAATCTGCTCGAATTACTCGAACGATTCAAGCCGATCGAATAATTCGTCTTCGATACGTCATGGATTATTCGAAATCTCGAATATTCGCACAGTCGCGGTTCGAGCCAGTTCTCAAAACAAATTGAAATTGGCGAATCGATTAATCGCACGTCCAAAATCATAAATATAATTTATATGTGTAATTAATTAGCATTTAAATCGAATGCATTAGACTCTCGTTGCCCCAAATCTCGCGCGTTCAAAAGTCCGTACGCGAAAGTTACGCTCCTCTTTCGCGCGGACAGCCTGGCCGAGATTTAACACCGGGTTTTTCGTTTTATTATCACCAACTATCTTCTAGACATTAATTCTTCCTTTTTTACAATAATTTCTCGTTCACCCGTCGCACAGCTCGCACATCTTAGCCTGTCTACAATTTATACAATGATTACAAAGAAAGACATCGATTATTTTTTTTCTTCTCTCCTCTCGCAACTGAATTCTCATTACCTCTGAGTGGAGCCGGATAAACACATTTTGAATCACCAAAAAAAATGATATGTCTGAGATGTAAAAAAATGGATTTTTCCTTCCACTTTCAGTCAACGAGTATGATTGGTCGACGAAAAAAAAACTTCGTACAAAAAGAATTTATATGTATATATAAATACATATACATACGTTCGTATGTATATGTATGTATGTTTCGTAACAAAAAGTGGAAAAGTTAGCGGCGAAAAAACGTAATTCATAAATAAAAACATCTTTGGTGCCCTAGTTTAAACAGCAGGCTTAACGCACACGAAGCTTCTTTTCTCTGCCGGTTTCACTGTTTTTCTTTTCTTTTTTTTTTTAACCGCTCGTCGGTCTCTACTGTCGAGGTGTTTAAATTATCTTGTGATTGGGATCTAAAAAAAAAGAAATTGCGCGATGTCCATCATCTTTAAAAGCTTATCTTCTAGATTTTCTTCGGCCTGTGGATCTCTTGGGCCTGCGGTTCTTCGACCTCGTCGTATGGAGCCAAGGCAGGGAGAATTCACTGGAAACAAATGTTTAAGTATACAAAAATGTTGTAAACCAGATAATATTTCAAATAAATTTACGAAAATAAAAACGCCGCGATTATTTTTCGTACCTGGAAGAAAAACTAGGTATTGAGGCTCCAAAAGCCGAAACCGGAAGCTGCGGGTCGACCTGGAGATTTTGAATTTGATCCACGTCTGGCCAGAGCGAGGTAATAATCTCCTCTTCGGTGGTCGACGGGCAGGGCCCGGTGTGATTGGTATTGTAGCACGTTGCTTGATGATTCTGACGCTCCTGACGCTGCTTTAACTTCTCAATGTGCCTTTGCTCTCTGAATCCATAAAAACCACAAATTAATTTACGAAATAATCAAATACGCCAGAAACATTTTCAACGCGCCAAACGCTTACCGTATCCTCTGTACATCCCAGCGTTTACGTCGCCTCTCGTCGTTCTCGAGCTTGAGATGCCTCTTGTTAAAAATCTCGTCGTCGAGATTCTCCGTTCCCTCCATCGTGTAGCAACTCGTGTACACTTTGATCCTCCAATTGGGCACCTCGAGCGAGTTGCTTTCGTCCATCGGCATTGACAGTTTGGAATTGAGCGAGTAATTCGGATCGCCAACGGCGGTGTAATAATGCTCCTCAGTGGTCAAGCACGCTTCCTTCTTCAGCAGGGATTTGCCCTTTTTCTCGCTCTTTCTGCTGGACTCGTGAGTCGAGGATTTGTTCTCGGGTATCGTGGACGTTGTGTCGTTGCTTATCGACGACGAGCACGAGACTCCGCGTTTGCGTTTGCTGCCGGAACTCGCGAGAGGAATCGGATCGGATCTTCGCTTCTTCTTCCCCTCCCAATCCAGTCTTGACTCCCCGCCGCTTTCCTGCTTCAAATCGGCCTTGCCTGGACTGTCCAGGGGTTCCTGTTTTACCGTCGTTATCCCTCCGCTCGTGTTGAGCCTTATTTTAAACGTTTCGTTGTACGGAGCGACCACGTTCTCCACCAAAGTATTTTTGTGAAGCTGGAGCTGTTGCTGCTGCAGTTGCTGTGGCTGCTGCTGTTGCGGCTGCTGTGGCTGCTGCTCGCTCGTTCCGACGATTCCGACGGAATTCAAACTGGGCGGGCTGCACGGGCCGGTATGGTCGGACGCTACCGAGTTTTCCGTACTCTCCGATCGAAGCTTCTGAAGATTAACCCGTCTGTCCATGCGCTCCAGGCGCAACTTTAGCTGCAACATTGAAAAACCTTTAGCGACAGATTTCGACATTGCGAAAAGGAAGATCGAGGTATTGGAACCAATGCCCGGTCGTGGATAGGAGTTTTTTTTTCTTTCGGATATTCAAATATTCCCGCCGCGGTTGTCGCGCTCTACGGCAAAAAACGTCACTGGCAAACGTCACAGTGGCGCGCGTTTTTTTTTTCTCTCAAAAAATAAACAAAACCATTTTAGAGATAGGAGGCTTCGACAACTCATTGGCAAACATTTTTATTTTTTTAACTGAACGATATAAAGGAAAAAAGCAAATTACTCCATTACTGGTAAATTCCTCGATTCTAGTTCACAAAAGCGATAATTACCATAGATGTCGCTATAAAGGCGGCAGATTTCAGACCCATCGTCAACGAGTCGCTGCACGGGATTCGAACCGACTTGCCGCCCAAATCGAGTACACAAAAAATATATATATACGAGTCTGCGCTCCAAAATACTAGATTACGGAATCTCGCGTACGAAAGTATAACAATAAACAAACATCGCTTATCGCGCCAACGTGTTTATTCCCACTTCCCGCTCGCCCCACGAGCAAGTGGTGCCACCCCGCGCGCGATTCGTCTGACAGGACGACGCGAAAGTGACGCGAGCGCTGCGAAGATGCGCGGCTCACTCTCACCGTTCACCGAAATCCGCGGGTCCGCCAAGCGCGGTCTCCCTCGTACGTGAACCTTCGATCATGTCCGCAACCAGCGTGACAACCGCGCGTCTAACCTACAGCGACGCGTTGACCGACGCGCACAAAGCCCCGCGAACCCGACGTCCAGGTAGTAAAAACGACGCGCGATCGTCCGTCAGACTCGTCATCGAGGCGAATAACCGACAACGCACACCCGACGTTACTTTGGCGCGCTGCAGCCCCGAAAACTCTGCGATATGTCGAAGGCAACACGCGCGAGTCGCCTTTAGCCGTGAATACGCAGACATTTTTTTCCTTCCACCAAGGTACGGTACACGCCGAGACGCTCGGAGTGGGGGAAGAGTACCGGAGTCGGTACGGGAGAGTCGGGGAAGCGGCGGAGGAGAGGGGGGAAGAGCCGGGAGGGCCGAGAGAGCGGTGGGGGGCGTGAGGGGAGGCAAGCAGCATGCGGAGATGATGGCGACTGTGTGGTGTAGGCCTACCGTCTCGATCTCCTGTCTGAGGGCGGCCAGTAGTTTGTCCTTAGTGACAATCTGCTCGGACTGCTGCTGTATGAGGTCAAGATGCAGCAGCAACAGTTCCTTGAGGTGCTTGACCTCGGTGAGATCGTTGTTGCGCGCTTCGTTGCCCCGCAGTGGGCTCACGCCGAGGGCGGTCGTCGCGGCGGCGGCGGGAGCGGCGCCGCCGCCGTCGGTCATGCTCGCGTACATGTGATCGAAGTCACAGGGGAAGCTGAGTATCCCAGCGACGGTCGGGCCTTTGCCACTGCCGCCGCCACCGCCGCCGCCGCCGCTCTCGCTCGGGCTCTGGTAGTCGTGATTTAGCGAAGCGCCGCCGACGCCGCCGCTGCCACTGTTGTGGGTCGTCGACGAGGACGACAGGTGCTCGTTCATCGCCGCTACCATGTTGTAAGCGGCTCGTGCCGCCGCCGTCGCCGCCGTGGCCCCCGGCGTCTCGGCCCCCGTGGCCCGCGCCAACGAGGACGTGAGCACGATTTCGCGATAATCCGTCGGACAGTCGACTTCAGCCGAAATGGCAACGCACGAACCTAGCTCACGCGGAGTCGGCTCGATAGCCGTGTTGTCGTTTTCCGCTTCCTCGTCCTCTTCCTCTTCCTCCTCTTCCTCCTCCTCTTCTTCCTCCTCCTCCTCCTCCTCCTCGTCCTCCTCTAGCAACTCCCGATAATCCAAACGATCCAGCCCAACGAGCCCCCCGCTTCCGCCCGATGACACGCTCGCGTTGTTGTTGCTCTTATTGTTATCGCCGTTCACGAGTCGCGACGACGTCGAGGCGTTTGACATGTTCCCACCAGGGAGCCGTCGCGGCTCCGCTGCTCACTCGCGGCCGCTGCGAGCGTACCACGCGCCCGACTCGCGGACATCAAGCGCCGTTGTTCTTTTTTTCTCACGCAACCCCTTCGCGTCACCGACGTCTCGCGCGTTGCCGCCGACTTAGCCGCGTTCGTCTGCACCCTCATCCAGCAGTCTCACTCTCGGCGTTGTGTGCCACCTACTCGCGCCACAATTCGCAATGTATACGCGATGCGATTTGCGGTGCCGCGGGATCGTTTTTTTTTTTCTTTTTTCTTGTTTTATCGTTTGTCCGTCGTTCGGTCTCGGTGGATTTGCGGACGCGGCGCGATGACGGCGTCGACGAGAAATCGGAGCAGCGCGGCAGCGCCGCCGCGCTTATTGTTTCGTCGCGGGACTGCCCGGCTGTCCGGCGTTGCACTGTGTTTGCACCTCGGCGGAGCCACGAATCGTAGACTCGGGGTACTTTGCGCACTGTCGTACGACACACGAGCGTGTTTACTGACGGACCGATGCGAAACGCGAGAACCGCCGCCGCTGCCGCCGCTGCGAGCTGCCAGAGCATCGCGGCGACATCTCGCGACTGCGGGACGGCAACCGAGCGGCGCTCGTTTCCCGCCATTTTAGCTTGGTGCGGTGATCATGTGACTTCTGAAGTGGGGGAGATGGAAAGCGCGGGAATATTCGATTTGGGGTTCACGCGTTTCACGTTTGACGTGGGTTGTCGGTCTCTTCGACTCCGTCTCGACGGGACAGATTTTAGGACCCCATCGATTGGAATCATGGAGGTATTTGCAGGGAGGTCGTAGCGGAATTTCGTGTAGAGATAATAACGATTTACAAAACCTGTTGGCCGGTCAACGGTTGGATTAATGCTCTTTATTTGGACAACAGTATATATATATTTTTTTTATGTATATATATTAGCATCAAAAAATACGTATATTGCGACATATTACAGTTGTAGATGAGGATGCTCGAGGATTACCGTCCACGGGATATGATACATTTCCTCGCAACACCCGGTTTTAATATGTAATTCATTTGGGCCGCACGTGCAGCGATGCTCGACGGTTTTGTTGTACCAAATATCATTCGAGAGTATCGACCAACTGTTCGCGGAGGTTTACGGTGTGAGACACCCTCGCGGTTTTACTGCGATCGATCCGGATGTCAATTTCGAATTATCTGGTGGGCCAATCGACTCGCACGACACATTGCTCTCAATTTTATCGAAAATTCAATAAAAAATCAATTCAATGGAAACCAGCTCCAATTGGTCAACGTGCAAATAAAATGGCCCGTCAGATTCGCCTTGTTCTCAATTTGTGCATTAATCTCATAAAACTACTTATTCCTTCGTCTTCCAAAACGAAATACGCCAAATTTGTAAAATCTACTGTTTCTTCTTCGACGTAATTCAACGTTTAACGGTACACAACTGGTTTTGTTTGTTGCTTGTTTTTCATTATATAAAAGATAACACGCTAATAACTAAATGCTACAACTCAGTTGCAAAGGCCTTAACGCAAAGTTACATCCACAAAACATATACAAATCAACGTAACATTGTACAATTCATCATTCGGATGCATCGAACTACAGCCAATTTATGATTTTTTTTCTTTTGCTTATTCGTGTGCTTTGTTTTCTTCGTAATCAAAGATACTCCTTGGGCTAAAATATTATTCCTCGACACGCGTGACTCGCGTACGAGACGACGGCGGCAACGACGATGACGGTAATTTGTGCTCTTCGAACCAGTCTTAATGTGCATATACCATTCATAAAAATATTCGTCTTCATGCGACCGATGTATATAGTCTTCGAATAAAAAACTGAAGATTCGCCGTTCTGTCGGGGACTCGAGTCACGCCGTATAGTCTTATTTCGAATTGATATATTTTCGCTGTCTCCATTCTCGAACGGCTTCGAAAAAACTCCAGCCTGGTCGAGTATGGCGCAATGTAGTTTAACTATTATGCATAGTACATGAGTATTCGATTCATTTACAAAGTAAAACGGTGTAGAATATTTCGTCGAAAATAAATAATCGATTACACGGTAACGAAAAACACAATCGCATTGATTTCCTGAGACACAACATCAATTGATAGACAGAGCAGGTGCTTTTTCACATCAGAGAAGTGACTGCCGATCGTTTGTCTTTAAATCATTCAAAATACGACTTTCGCATTACAAAAAAAGTTTCTAACCGAGAAATTGTTGATGCACATTCTTATGATTAAAGTGCTTTCATAAAAATGATTTTTTTTTTAAGATTGCAACTGAACTCCTTGAATAATATATGCATCATCTTCTGTTTCGGATTGTAGAAATTTTCGTCTTTTTCCGAAATGTTATCGTATAGTAGGTTGGACAATCAAGGCCACTCGATCGGCACCCGCTTCTAATATGCAGACAATTGTTTCGCTCGATACACGTTTAAAGTTTTTTTTTTACAATGACTTTCCGCTGTTAGCATTTCATCTTACGACACACGGCCTTTCGACTATTCGCATACATAAAATCTAACTAATTACGATATATATATAATATTGTATACAACTCTAGAATCTAAACATATTTATCTTTATATTTACAATTATTACAACGATAGGGGGACATCTTTGAGTTGGTGATGCATTCGTAAAGTATCCGGCGTTTTTCTGTACACTAAGCAAAATAAAAATGGCGAAAGCTGTCTGTCATGAGACTTTTGTTTGTTTCTTTCTTTACTGCGTTACACAATAATAACGATCCCCGCTTCGTTGTTTGGTTTATTTTCCACAAACTAAAAGTTTTGGCTGTTGCGCGTTTCCCGTGCGTGTATTACAATTTTCGTAACGAAAAATCCGGGCTCTTGCGAATTACAGAAAAAAAAACATCGGATTGGATTCGAACCAATAGACCTCTTCAAAACAATAAAAAAAAATAACTGCACGAACGTTCCTCCGTGACTAGAGTCGAAATCCTTCAATCCCAGGTAACCGTTCGCCGTTTGCGAACGCGTTTGCGTTAATATTTATTTATGTGCATTTCTGTCGATTGTTAAAAAAAAAAAAAAAAGAAATAGAAGAGCGTTAAAAGAATTTAAAAAACGGCTTAGATCAAAAGACCTTGACCTTTCCACCGTGTGAGCTTGCTCGATCGTTATTCGTTTTTGTCTTTGGCAGTCAGTCAACTGCCCTGCCGGGAATAAATAGGAACTAAGTTTAACTTTACACGTGAACCAGGCTTCGTTCGAAAGACTCGCAACTTGACAATGCCTTCCTCCTTTTTTTCTCGTGAATGAAAAGAGAAATCGAAAGAGAAGAAACGAGGGGAAAACAAAATTTACGAGTTTCAGGGATAAAAGGCGGTTATCAAGTTGCGAGGAAAATCTGGAAGGATAAAACTTCTATGCGCAGCTGATTTCGTTCCAACGTTATTTGGCATAATCGCAAGAAGCGGAGTTTTCACCCTCAGGCGCCTCATTGATAGGAGATCTGCCTGAACATGCTGCTGATCTCCTCTATCGTCTTGTTCTTCGTCTCCGGGACTTTCTTGTAGATGAAGATGGTGAAGAAGGCCTGGAGAGCCGCGAATATGATGAACACGTAGGCGCCGAGGAGCTCTTGAAGCGGCAGGAATGCTATGCTAACGATGAAATTGGCCGACCAGTTAACGGCGATCGCGACTGACGTTGCCGCTGGTCGCGCCGACTGATTGAACAGCTCCGACACCAAGAACCACGGGATACTTCCGGGCCCGGTGGCGAAGAACACGACGAAGAGAATAACGAGGATGATCGAAAAGTACGCAGCGACCGACGAGGTTTCCTGAAACAAAAATTAATCATTCCAAATTTGTTTTACAACAAAAAAATACAATTAAAAATATTTTACGAAAAGATCAAATGAATGTAAAACAAGGATGCAAAGTTTTTAACACATTTAAACATTTCAAATTTATAGAAATTTAAGTCATGAAGAAATAAAGAGTGAATACTCACAGCAAAAGCGAGACAGACAGCGAGCAGCGAAGTCACGACAAACATTCCTGAGAACCCAAAGAGCAGAAGAGTCTTTCTGCCAGCCTTTTCCACGAGAATCAGCGAGACGAGGGTCATGACGACGTTCATGGCTCCGACGCCCATCGAGGCGGACTGAGCGGCGCTCTCGTTCAGACTGGCCATCTTGAAGATTTTCGTGGAGAAAAACATGACCGCGTTGATTCCGGAGAATTGCTGAGCGAACATGACCATCAAAGCGATGACCAGGGGAATCCTCAGGGTGGGATTGACGAAAAGTTCGCGAAGGGTGACTCGGGGAATGAGCTTGACGGACTCGTATTCGGCTCTCATGTCCTCCATCTCGTCGTGAACTCCGCTGGTTCCTCGCAGCCAGGAAAGAGCCCGCTGAGCGTCCATGTCCTTTCCCTTACTGAGAAGCAGATATTTCGGGCTCTCGGGGCAGAGAGGAAGCGTGATCATCTGGAAGATCGCCGGTACGATTGTCAGACAGAAGAGCAGCGGCCACTGCTCGGCTGTTCCCAAAATCTGCTGCATTCCGAGGATCTGCGCGACGAGAATGGAGATAGTGATGACCAATTGGTAAACAGTTCCCACGGCGCCACGCAAGTGAATCGGCGAAATTTCCGCGAGATACATGGGAGCGAGACCGGCGTTGAAGCCCGCGTTAATTCCAATCAACAATCGTCCGATGATTATCATCTCGTAGCTCTTGGCCATCTTCGAAAATCCCTCGAAGAGAACGGTCAGGAGTACCAGAATGTTGATAAGAAGAAGACCGCCTTTTCTGCCGAATCTGTCGGCCACTGTGCCGACCATCGAACCACCGATCATTCCACCGACGCAGAAAATCGCCACCGCAATCGACCAGATCATCGTCACCGCGGCCTGGGGCGTTTCCACGCCGGTTCTGTTGTGCTTCACCTCGGAGATCCATTCTTCAATGAGCTGCAATAACCAAAAGAGACGTTTTATCATTTCCAATCATTTTTATTGCCAGAATATTTTGTTCGATAATTGGTAGATAATTATTAGTACACTCAAGACTTTATTGTTAAATTGTCTGGCAATTTAAGACGAAATTTCTGAGCATACAAAAAAGCATAACTCACCCGCTGGGGCGCGTTGACCACACCGGTGTTGTAACCATGCTGGAAGGAGGAACCGAGGGCGGCTGCGGCGATAGCGAACAACAATCGGCCATTGAGACCCTGGAAAACGAAAGAGAAACAATTTTCTTCCGTGAATAACAAGTTTGATCGGCCGATTACGAGTCATTAGACTCGCTCGAGGCAAGTAACTTGCGAACAAATTCGTCCCCAACGATCTAATAGCTCGAAACGATTGCCGAGGTGGTCTGACGGCTCAGCCACAAAGCCTCAAAATATATTCGTCGCTCCGCCAGCGATCGCTTTCACAGCGCTTGTTTGAACGTGGCCCGTTGAAACGCGAGCTAATCATTTAATTGGAATACATCGCATTTAGGAGCAGCCTGACTGATGCCAGGAGTGTCCTACGAGTGTCGTGGGGACCGCTGCTATTGGACTCGTTACAACACGATAATTGGTGGTCTCTCGACCAACACGAACGCACCGGCCAATTGATACCCCAATTAATATACCAAACTGATAACAGATCATCTCGGATACTGTCGAGCTAATCGCTCGTCGGACTGATTAATTAATAGCAACGGACGCGAAGAGCCTCGCCCTTGTCCACTCGCACGGTCGTCCGTGACCCAAACGCAAGATAGTTTTATTATTTATTTATTCCACGCCCGATTGATTTTTTCACAAAATTAGTTTTATCTCCGAGTATTAATGAATTCATCTATTCACCAGTTATATTAATATCACCTCATTGATCCTGTAGTGTAATAGTAACTGAAAATATTTTGCTGATTTGCAAAAAAGAATAATAATAATCCGAGTCGGTAATATTGATCTCATTTGTCAACGAATTACGCGCAGCCTCGTCCTTGTCCCCTCAATGATTTCTAAACGGCCGTGACCCAAACGGAAGGCAATTTTACTGTTGCATTCTGTTTCTTTTTTTTTTATTCAATACCAACTGGCAACGGCATTGAACGTGCACCGTGAATCGACGGTCAAACGAAATACCGCGCAGCTCGTGCGCTCGGAATGAGGTGATTGTAAAAAGAAGAAAAAAAAATTTCCATCTGCAGCGTCGATAGGATAGTGTGACATATCATGCGGGATTGTTCTGCCAATGCTCGTGGCGGACTTCTCACGTGGGGGAACGACGGTTCATTAAAAAGTATAATTACGTGTGCGACCGCCGAGCGGGAGCTTTTTCTGTGCTGAGCTCAAACTTTTTTTTTACGTAGTTTCCGAACGCGCGTTTATTTTGTGACGTTTTAAATTTCGAGTATTAGCGGAAACGTGCGACTTAAAATTTATCTGCGGAAACGCCTGACGCGCGAACACGCGAATAATTCATCGCTTCTCAGCATCATTGTTCGATGTTCAACCTCAGGCGGAAATTAACAAAACTGAAAATGTATTCATTGGTTATTGAAGACTCGTAATGAGACGCGACCTGCGCAACAGGTTGCCCCCTTCTTCGCTACACATTTGCAATGATCTTTTCGGAAAATTATGGAACGTTTTTTCCACGGAATAAATTACAGAATTATCTTGTGAAATTTAAATTGGACTTAAAATTAAATAAATCATAAAATTTTAATCTCAGAACTTTCCTTTTTAGCATCTCTACTTATTTCTAGGTTCACATGAACATTTTTTTTTTGGCAAATTTTGATTGCTTATCGCGACTGAATAATTTTTATCTCACGCCTGCGGCTCTGCAGTGTTGCAGGTCACCCGGTATAATGTCGAACGTGTTTGCCATTTCACTTGGCGATGGTATCCGAAGCCACTAATATTTCCCAAGCCCGAGGCTGTGGGCGACGGAGAAATAAGCTTACCGATCGTCTTAAATATGGCATCGAGGCGTCCGAGCGTGATATCCACGACGAGTCCCAACGCGACACCTTTTTTTTCCGGCACAGCTTCACTTCCGCCTCGCGAGCTTTACAAATCTTTGTTCCTCAGAAATTGATTTCAATCGTAAATTGGCGCAAACACGATATTTCTTCGACACTCAAAATGAAGACTGAATATACGTATAAACTTTTTCTCTTTTCACGAGCGTCGGAAAAATTTCGAAATATCTTCGATGGCACGTTAGGTAGGGGGAAAGAACCGAAACCGAACGAACGCGATGCTTTTTTCTCTGTCCCGGTGTAGCACGTGCCGCAGACTGATGGGTCGACACCCCGAGCGACACTCTTATAGCGTCTCGACTATACTAACTCGACTCGGTGTCACGAGAATTCTTTTTAGTGTGCGCGCGGAACCTCGCGCGTTAATGTATGCGTAAATACGTACACGCGTACAGGACGTTCCACGCCAGGCGCGATTTTTTTCTCCAACTATTAATTTCGAAATGATTTTTTGATGTATTTTTTTGCTACGTCTGTCAATGTGCTCATGAGTATACGAAATATAACTTTGTTTCTTTCGTATTTCTGAAGGTTTTCCTTTACGACTTAAAATTTACGGCCCCCGGTTCGAGTCGTAAAAGAGAATTTTCGCGGTGAACATAATTTTTATCAAACCTCAAATTCGGAGAGAGAAAAATGAGTCAACATAGAACAGGCAATATATGGAAGTGTCGAACGTTGTGAAAACGCAGGGCAGTGCCACACGATATATATATATGTATTTTCCTCTTCGTTAATGCGAAGCCAACAGCAGCAGCGGGCGCGGCGCGTTTATTACCGCTTTCTTGTGTGCTCACACGCCGCCTAATAATCTCGTGAGCTTTGCTCAATCGTTATTATCATTATCATAGCTACACAGTGTACTCAACTATATGTATATGCATCTATGTATACGTATATCTTAGCTATGTGTTTGTCGTGACCGAGCGGACTCTGAGCCGAAGATACCAAAGCAACTTCAGACTTTGCCTCGTGTTAACATTAAAATAGTTGCTTCTCAAGGAAAAAAAGGACTTCGAATATTCTCTTCGCGATATTAAATTGGAGTCGCTCGCAGTTAAGGCGTTACATTTATGTCTCAATCAGCTTTATTTACTTGAGCCGCAATATATGTTACCGCGTTCGTGGAACGTTGATTCTCGGGTGTAACGAAAATTAAAATAAAAGATAAATAAAAGGTAAACTCGCGGCTCGGGTGACAACGCGCGAGGTGAGGTCAGCTGGGTCAGCGTTAAAAAAATGTGCCAACTCAGACGTCGCGCCTGGCGCGAGTTCCGCGCGCGTCGCAGCCGTCGGCGTTCTCAGTTGCCATCCCCCCCATTCACTGGTCCGATCGTACGACTAAAATTTCGATTTTTACTATCATTTTTTTTCTATTTGCTATAAACCAAATTTTAATTATTTCGATGATATAAATTAACTTGTTCATGCGAAAGATAATGCCCGACTCGTCGAACCTGCCGGATGGTGTAACAAAGGTGATAAACGTCTCCGCCGGGAAAAGCAACAGTAACGGGTTCGGATTTCAAGCGCCAAGTGGATAATTCGCTTCCAGCGAAAGAAGAACACATCGGCACTGTTATCGATTCGGCTTAGAATCCGTGAGAGAGCAGCGCGAGGAGTGAAAGTGCTCGAGTAAATATGCTGGAGGGTATACGATGCGTCTCGTGGTTTCCAGATGCGGGCGCAGCGGCGTCGATGCCGGCGGTAAATCTTGCCGGTGCTCAGCTCGGCGCGAGCAAGTAACGCGCGCCGGCGGGGCCGTTGGAACGTCGTTGAGACCTGCACCGCGAGAGTCGCGCGACTCCGCGTGCGCGTTCGCGCACCCGGAGTGGGGGGTAACGGATCGATCGCCGAGCGACGCCATTGGCCGCCCAGCGGTCGAGCCTCTTGCGTAGCACATTGTGCATGCTATATTGCACGCTTACATATTTCTGTATACGTACATATGCATGCTATGGATATGGCTCGCTCGCTTTGCGCGCTTGCATTCTGGCGTAATTTTTCCCTAAGACTGAAAAGAAACCGTCACCCATCCGAGTGATCGTTGATTATAGAGGACAGTACTTGCATGGGTATTTGGATTTTTAGGGGCACTTAGAAAAAAAATATATAAAAGGAGGACACTTCAACAGCTACGTAAACATAATGTAGAGATCCTCGAGCACTGCATTTCGAGCTCGACTCTACGATAACACTCACGATATAGAAAATCCGACAAATATGTTGAGTATTGCGGACGTTACCTACATCGACACGTCATAAGGTACGCGTCATTTCCTCGAATCGCCGAGATTCTTGAATGAAGTACCTATACAAAACTCGAAGACACGAGGAGGGGGGAGGCAAGCGATTATACTACAATTCGAGAAATTGCACACACTCGCACAAAGAGGTCTATCTTATCTCGGGCTCGTGGCGCTCGAGGGCATTGTCGTTATTGTTGTAACGTGGCGCTTGCAAAGGTCAACGCGTCGTCGAACGCTCGTGCCCGAGGTGTAAGCGCTAATCAGCATAAACTACTTTTTGCATCAATTGATCGCACATGCCGCGGAGGAAGACGTCGAGAACGTTGAATTAGGAAAAGTAGAACGGAGAAATTGTAATAAGCGATAAAAACAAACCGATCAATGTTATTATTTTTAATAGCGCGTAGGGATTAATTACTATAGAGAATTTACAATTTTGTAATTATTAATGAAAAAACGTGGTTGAGCACGACTGATTAGTTAGACAAACTTATTGAGTCGGATCATGAATAGATACATCGTCATGTATTAATTAACCTCTATTTGGTATGTGAAGGAAACGACCTCGGGCTAATAAAACGCGGACGCGCTAATCCTTCCTTCCTGTATACGTGCGACGGTCGCTACAGACACGCGACATTGGCGGAGCCAACTGCCAACATTTATCAGCGACAGTATCGTTCTCTCTACACTAAAATATTCCCGGACTACCCGAAAAAGATCATAGTAGAAAAGTGGTAAGTTGACCTAACCTAGAAACAAAAACTGCAGGAAAAAAACTGATGTACAAACTCAAAAGACTTGCGCAATTTTTCCTATGATTACACCTGCGCTCAGCTATCCACGACAACCGCCGGGCATTCACCATCTGCAACTTTTCCAACTCTCACGCACGTTTCATCAGCCATTAAAAATCGCGGGAAATGTACATGTATACAAAAAAAAAACACAACACGCGTAAAAAAATAACAACAAGAAAACAAGAAAAAAATAACAACAATAAAAGCCACGGACCTCCTGTTGCTTGGTGCGCATAACGAAACGCGGATAAATCGGCGGGAGCGAGTGAGGTTTACAATACCGACTATCGTCGACTCGCCGCGTGGAACTTGTGTCACTGGCGAGCCCGACGACGACGACGTCGTCGTCGCACACCCCCCAAAAGTATACGTGCGCTCACGCGTCGACGAGCACGTAATTCCAGAGACGCGTCATAGAATGAGACGGAGCTAACGATTAAAGTCGCGCTCTTTCGTTCGCTGTGTCTCTATTGCTCTTCTGCGAAAATCACAACGGTTCCTTCTCCCACTCCGGTGATTTTCGCGACTACGTAAACCCACGCACTTTCTACCGTTACGCACCGACGCACACAGACACGCAGAATTCCCTAGCGGCGGCTAGCGGCGACGGCACCAATTGGTTGGTGCGCGAGGAGTGGCACCCGCGGGCCCTGCCGATTGGCCGGCGACGCGGTCGAGCCTCCGCGGGCTCGCGTCGGCCAAGCAGATGTGGTGTACGTGTGCGGCGTCTCGTTCGCGGATACACTAAAAAGCCGCACAGCTGCCGGACGAGAATAGACCCGAGCGCGCGTTCCCGCGCTTCGCGCACGAAGTCTCGTTACAGCCATGTATGTACGATCTGTAGTTTGCACATTTCCCTCTCGGACGTTTATGCTACTTTAATCAAGCCAAGTCGTGGAAAAGCTACGACGATGAAATAGATTCCGCCGAATATTAATGTTGTACAGTAAAATTATAAGTCTTGGGAACTATTTTAAACTCGAATTAATCTGCGAAAAGCTTGGAGAAAAAAAAATCCAATGTTTCTGGAGCCCACAACGAATTTTTTTATTTTACTTTAACTCGGTTTAACGTCTTATCTGACTGGAATTTTCCGCAGAAATGAAAAGTCCCATCTTGCAAAACTTGATATCTTAATTTATGCAATTATTACCCGATGCCTCAAACATCAAGTAATTAAATTCATGCCTTATTTCATGTTAATTATTTCGTAATGCAGAAATCAGCGATCTTTGGCAATATCGGGAAACAGGTTTTCTAGCTATCACAACAAGGAAAAGTCCACGTGACTGTGGGACAAACGTAACGGTATCGCCGAGAGGCGAGAACGAGAAAGGAGGCTCGTTCGGTATCGCACGTGGCGACTGATCGACAGATCGTACTTTCACGTTCCTCGGGGGCGATGAAAAAATTTGTAGATACTTTCGCGTTGATTATTTTAGCGCGGCGGATGACGTGGGCCGTATCATCGACCAGCTGTCTAGACTCCAGACGTCGCAACGCCCACGAGATTCAGGGAAAACGACTGTGCACACGCAGAACTGCGGCGGGGAAATCACGGGATCCGGCGCGGCCAATGTTAATCTGAAAAACGTCGTTCGCGCTCTTAGCAAAAGGCACGCACGAATTTTTTCGACTCGACCAAACGACGCGAGGTATTCGAATGACTTGAAAATCGCAATAAATACACCGGGACAACGCTGGAAGCGTCTTATGCATAACCATAAACATGACGGGCGAGATTGGAAATAGATCTCACCGAGTAAGCGAGAAAGAAAGAAAAAAAAACTGTTGTCACAACCAGCTGCCGCGACGGTGCAACTGTCATTGTAATAATTGTCTGTGCGACATTTACATGATAATTGTTAAACATTCGTTCGCGTGCCTCACGAGTCTCAGGAGCGCGAAAAATGTGGCGTGTCTTGCGGACAGAATTCTCGAGAGGATATTATCGCCCGATCTTCGTCTCCCGTTTGGTTCGAGGTGTGTCAATGTCTCGCGATACAGAACACGATATTCGAGGGGGGAGACCAAGTCTTCGATGCCGATGATCTTTGGATTTGCATAAATTAATTCCGTTGTAGACGAAGAAAGTTGTCGCACAGCGACAATTGCCATCTGGTCGTCTTTGCATAATGAACCAGCTGAAATATTCCTCGAGTTCTGTGTATACAAATTTAATTGTGACGTCAGATGTTTTTTCGTCACGTTATTTTATGCTCTCCTTCCGGCGAGCATGAAAATACGCGAAACACCGAATATTTTTTTTTTCGCCGGTGGAATTCTATTTTCGTGATTCGCCTGTGAAATACTTTCGCGACGATGCGAACCGCGTTAGCAGGGGAATAGAATAAGCGAACGAATCAGTCGCAGGCGCAAAACTTGATACATTTTTTTTTTTTAACTTGATAAGTGATAAGCAGTATAATCGTATTATTATAACTAACCGACCGAACAATTAAGCCCATTGTACTGAAAATATGCGAGACATTAGCGATATATATATATATATTTTTTTTTCCCTTTACGCAACCTCTATTTCCGCTTCACTGACGACCCAATAATCGCGTTAACGCCAATACAAGATTTAAAAAAAAATAATGAAAAAAATAAATCACAAGATTAGTACAAGAAAAACGGTAGTATACAATTCGTCGAATTGCCGTTCGATCTGCCTCGCAAAGTTAAGTGAGATGTTCTTTTTCCAATTTTCGCACTCGGTTGGCTAAGCTCCGTATAAAAAAATATACAAATATAAAAACTCCATTTCTGTGATATACATTACCTGTAGCCACGCTACTCCCATCTTGAAGTTACGGCTGAATCAATGCAATACAGATCGTAAAAATCGCTGATATGATTTCTTTTTTTTTCTAATCGTAGCTTCACTGATGATTTCTTCCGCGATACTCGGCGATTTTACACTTCGACGTAGCAAACCCGAAATTAAAAATTCAGTCTTCGCTTCCTTCGAATTCCTCAGAGACCCCGACAAGAAAAGGTCTATTCAAACGACCAATTCCCACACTCGCGTCTTCCGCTCGTTCCTTGTTCCCTTTCACCGCTTCCCGCGCGGTTATTCTCGATCCTTCTGTCTTTGCCTTCAACCTTCTTTGTTCCCTCTTCCCTCGGTCTTCTTAGTGCCAGCGCTCTTGGGCTCGAATTCCCACGCTTGAGACCCTTTCGCTCCGTTCCTCAATAAGACGACGCGTTAGTATCGCCTCCTCCGCTTTCCGACGCACTCGGATCCCGCTCAGGCGGACGGCAAATCCGTTTTCAGCGCGACGACCGATCGCTCTTGGATCGAAGTCCAATCGGTAACTATTACCACGAAAAGGGCAATCACTGTCGGTTCGCGGGCCGTCCCATCGTCTCTCGAATTGACAATATTTGTGTTTGCACCGGAAGGTCACGTGATTCCGCGACGCGTATAGCAACAGGTTCAACCGTCGTCGATCGTCGTTCGGCGATGACGAGTTAGATGCAACACAACGATCGGAGCTCAGAACGCGTCGTCCCGTGTGTCGATTCGCGGGCCGATTCGACACAACTGTTGTCACTGGTGAGAGCCAACGGGGGCCTATAACTCGGCGACGCTAATATTCCGTCCTCCCACCTTTAGCCCCTTGTCGCGCACACCGGAGAGTCACGGAGAGCAGAGATGCGAGACAGACAGACAGACGGAGGGAGAGAGAGAAAAAGAAAAAATACCCCCACGAAAGCCGCACGCGCGTCTGCCGCCTTCTCGATTTCCAGGCCGATATGTCTACTCTGGTCTACACGCAGAGACGACGACGACGACGAGAGTCCCGCGTGTACTTTGTACAGCGTTGTACCGTGTGTATCAGGCACCGGACGCGGACCCTTAGCGACCGGCCACAACTGGCGACTGTCACGACTGGCCAATTTTGCAATCAAGTATATTGAACCTGAGTAGCGCGCGGCTTGTTATGGATCCCGCGCGTTTTTGTCTGTTTTTCTTTCTCTCTCGCTGTCCGTAAGCCCTGCTCTCTATCTTTCTCCTTCTTCTCTGTTTATACTATACACACTGCACAGTGCGGGGAATTTCGTTGGAAGCGATCGAAATTTCCGAATTCTATTGTACGAACTACCGGACCGATATTCAGCGAGGTTACGAGACTCTTCCTGGGGACCGTCGGCTGGCTCCTCGAAGACCCTACCGCGAAATGAGTCCCCGTCGGGTCGACCTGACTCAGTTATACGCGCGGCTTCTGTAAAGACCACAGATATTTCACAGTCGCCTGGCGCGGCCCCACGAGCTTCGTTATCTCTCTCACACGCCTCGCCCGCGTCTCCTCTCTGTCCTCCCTCTCTCCTTTCTCGCCTCATTCTCTCCTCTTTCTCTCTCTCTCTCTCTATCTCTCACTCCCTACGCACCATTGGACGCAGGACAGGGGTCTTTATCTCGGATATGTTTTGCCCGCGGACGGCCCAAACTGGCCGACCAATCGGCGTTCGAAAATCCGTGCGCGCGCGCACCGCTATCGCTCGCCCCGGGTTTACGCACTCGCGAGATTTCGGTTACGCCGAAAGGGAACAAAAAAGCGTAGCTAATAGATAAGAACCGACCACCGCTGACCGGTTTTTCTCCGCAAAACAAACTTCCTCGGAATTACCCGACGGGGTCGGCGACGACTCTCGGCTTCGTTGCCAGCATCTTTTTGTTTTCTTGTTTTGCAGCTTCTTGTTGACTCGGCGCTCGAGCGACGGTAAAATTTTGAAAATGCGAAAAATGCAGGCGCGCGCGCGACATTCCAACGGCTGCGCAGTCTCTCGGCGTGAATATTCATGCAGCTTTTCATGTGTGTGCTGCGCGTATGGGAGGAAGGGAGGGGAGAGTGAGGAGGAGAGACGTACGTGAGCGTCGGTCGCGCGCGTTCGCTCGCCATATGCGCAGGGTCGCAGAGGCCAACAATTAGATTAATTACGATTGAAGACTGCGCGAGGAGAGGAACGGAATTGCGTCGGAAGCTCGTTAGAGGCGTTTAGCGCACTTTCGTTCGCGGATTCGCGATCGGCTCAAGGCCGTACGCGCCGAGAGAATCGCCGGAGCGGATCCGCTGGGATCGTCGAATCGTCGGAGAACGCGCCGAAATCGCCCGAAGACATTCGGTCGCGCTCGAGAAAGTGAAAGCTGCGCGCGAGACGAAAAATCGAACGCACGTTCGTTCTTTCTTGGAGGAGGCGACGCGGCAGGGCAAGAGGGAGGAGAGGGGTCGAAGAGGAGGAGGAGCGAAAGTTAACCTCGTGTCGATGAAACGCAAACTCGTTCTGCTCACCCACGCGGGAAACCAGTTGCCCTCTGTATATGCAACGACCTAACTATATACTTGCCGCGAATAATTTTATACACAGAGGGAGAGGGACTCGAACCGCACACGCGGAACGGCATGACCGAGCGACGCAGAAAAACCGGCCGAGTTCCCTTGTTCTGCGTATCACGAGTTATTGCACTGCGGCTGCAATCAAATATTTTTTTTTTTCGCGCTTCAGCCTGTTTTATCGACGTGAGTCATCACTGTGGGTGGGTTTGGGTGCAGCCCGGAAATACGATTCTTAGTGTGAATTTCGTTGGATTGACCGCGAAACAAAGGTTTCTCGCGAAAAATAGCAGGAAAATTTAATGCAAGTTTTTTTTTTCCAGGTCCGAGCGGAGAGACGCGATTTTCGTGGTTTATTCTCACGTTGGCATCTGGGAATACCGAAATTTCGGTGAATTAAGTCATGAGTCAACGTAACAAAAATAAGGAAAAGTCAGGCAGTTTCGGAGGTCACGGCCACAGGCGGGAAAAGTTGGTTGTTGATGTATCAGTATAAAACTATTTCGGGGTATACGAAAATTTTTTTCCTGATTTCGCTTCATTATTGTCGACGAAACGACAATTTATTGCGTCTGGCATGGGTCTCATAATCGTTGAAACATAATGTCATATTCGTAAACAAAGCAACTATAGACATTGAGACTTTACACTGCGGTTACAGACAGCCGAGATGAACTCGATACCCTCAGACCACCCAGAGGCCATTCGAGACCACCCGACACTTCGATTGACGGTTTTTTTTCTTTTTCATCAAGAATGATTTTTATCGAACATTTCTATCGAATATTGAAAGGATTAATAACCGTTCGATTAAATATTTCTGATAAAATCGACATTAGCCGATCACGCCACTCGAGCGCAGATTTCATGCCCACTCGACATGGAATCTACAATCAGTCGATCATCAGAATGAACTGTGTGTATTGGCTAGTATCAATCTTGCTCTTGATTCATGGATGAATATCTGGGTCAATATAGAAAAATAAATTAAAATAAAAAATGAGCTTTTTCCGCGACTGAATCAATCTTATTCCACTAGTCGAATAATTTGTAATTAATCAATATGCGCACTGATTGCAACAATAGAAAAGCGAATGGCACGTTTCTACTGTGTACTTCAATCGAAATTGACCTTGAATCCTACAGTCGAGGTTACTCGAGTCGATGTGACCTTAATTCCTCATTAACTTTCTCTGTCCTATTGTGAAACGGAAAAATAGGCTCTGAATATTATTATTATTAATTATATAACATAATATAATGTATACACATATTATGCATACTATAATATATACAATAAATATATAATAAATAATAATAATATTTTCGTATTTCGAGATATTAAAAAAATACGAATTTAATTTATCTAGTTTCACTTTTTTTTATCTTCCTTCTTTTCCTCTCTCGATCAGGGACGTGGCGAGATATTAACCGTTCGTTGACGCCTTTATACCTTCGATAATGGGAGCAGCTCGCCGTGCACAGTGTAAACAGTGCGGCGATCCACACGTACAGACCACAGAGCTCGAGGGGTTTTGTACGTGTGGCTCGCGAGACTCTCGCGCTCGAGGCGAATGATGCACATTTTTAAACGAGTCCGACCATCGGACGAGCACGCTAGTGATACACCGAGTCCTTGAGCTAATAATACGCGAGATCACTATTTTTTTTTTTTTTGCAGCTCGACACGAGAAAGCGATACATCCAGTCGACAGACCGGAAGCTCCGGGTACGACAGAGTAGCGAAGGGCTCGTTATTCAATTCAGCCGCGTTCAGCTCGTGCATGTAATAATATCGGTTTGTATGTCGGATACTCACGAAATCCTTGCTCGTCGCTGCCTGCATGAAACACAACGAAGCACGACGATCGGCATTAATGGAATTCGTGTCGTCGCTTGCGACTCTGGTCGTACGATTCGATTTGCAATGACGATTTTTTTTAGCTCGATAGCGAATTTGCAAAAAAAAAGATAAAAATGCCAAAAGTCAAATATATGATTAGTATAAATGGTCTTGTGATACTCTTATTTTCATTTTTGGTGTCGATTATTCGTGTATCTGGTTGATACGTGAAATTGGGTCATCGAATTGCGATTAGTGGTTTTTTTTTTTACCTTCGGTGCTGGGGCCAAAGCGGTCGGCGTCGATGGCTGCTCCGGAGCTTCCTCTTTCGGCTGGAGACCAAATTACATTTATTTCGAGTTAGTTATCGGTTAATAAGTTTTAGTTAAATTAGCGTTCATTTATTCGATATTATTAGTTGGTTCAATTCAAATAAAGGATAAAACAAACATTCAGTGCATTTTTTTTTCTTTGTTGAAATGTTAATAGCGAAAAACATGCATTTTTTTCATTAAAATAGTCAATTTTAATTTACCTTTTCGATGTCCATTGTGCGACCAGCTTGAAACAGATAAATTAGCTTTGTGAGTCTAAAGCTATATTAACGTGTGTGAATGAGCCCCGCGCAAAATGTTCGGGATTGTACTGCGACTGCGTTCGATACGCGGAAACGGAATTTTCGAGGGGCGACGAGTCACGTGTCGCAAAAAGCTCGTACAGGCCGTGGAAAGTTTTGTGGGATCTCGGTCGACTGTCCGACCCGCTGCGAGCTCTCCGGTCCCTTCCCTACACCTACGTAATTTCGTTTGGTCCTCAAGGGCTTTCGAAAGTCGATTATCCGGCCTCTTCGCAACGGCAAGTTTACGAGAATGTCCCTACGTCATCGGTACAATAATAATAATAAAGAGTAACAAAATTAGAAAAAATATATATATCAAATAAATTGTTCGTCAATAATTCGAGCAGTGGATTAATAAGGTGTTAATTGTTAAGAATTTTTTTTTTTTTCAAATATGGAAAAACAAAACATATATTTTTCAGTCTTTCTCTGCTGCGCATCAGCCGAAAATTTCGGCTCCCAGTCGAGATTCTAGGTGCACGTGGCAATAATCTGATGGAATTTCGATAATTCTAATCGTCGGATCGCAGTGAAGAAAAACGTGTTTTCGATAAAGAACGACAGTCGAACCAACAGGAAATTTCGTCTCCTAAATGCAAAAGAATCTTTCGTGAACACCGAATCGGCGCCTCGTGTCATCGAGAAATTTAATCTCGACAACCACATGATACGAGCATCGCAGTCGTAACTATCAGGCCGACCTAGTCGGCTTATCGCGTTATCAAATTACATGTAGTTTGGCCGGTCGAAATAATAAAATCACCCGTCCCAACGCATCGAGTCCAACTGATGTATTTAAGTTGCTCGAAGCTGATGTATTTGTAATACAGAAAAAATCGAAACACAAGAAAAAAAAATTGCCAACGCGTTTGAATGTTATGAAACTGATGTCAGTGACGCTTGTAAAAACCGGAAAACCCGCGTGGTAAGTCATTGCCACTACCCGGTGACCTCGAGCAAGGTCACCGAGCAAAATCTCGGCGTTGATGAATGCTAACGAAATTCTGCGAGAGGTCGCACACGTCAGGCATTGTTGTTAATGTTTCCGTTAGTAGCCCACACGCCTCATTCTCGTCGCTTTTTCTTGTCAGAAGTTTCAATGAGTTATTTCCCAAGCGTATTTCGTAAAGCGAAATTTATTAATTTTATTTCCAAATTTTTATTGCCGATAGTAAAAACGAACAGCCCGGTTTTTCAACGACCAATCAGAGACCGAAGAAATCGACAATACTGGTTGCTCGCAATTTTACAATAGAGAACTGAAAAATCCAGAAAAACATTTTCAGGTGGAAAAATAAATTAATATCGCGTCCTATTATTTCATGTTTTTTATGCTGGGGGGCGGTCGGTACTATCACCAATGGACTGACGCAAACGCGACATCAACATGTTTGAAAATGCAGTCGTTTTATGTGAAAAAGCGTTACAAAGTCCCACGGATACGAGATAAATAAGACTGGAGCAGCTCGACACACAAATTGCGACACGCTCGGAGGGTCATCGACTGCCCAGCTCTGCCCGGCGCGATAAAACGATTACGCGACTCGCGACTCCCGCGCGATTGTCACACTCCCGAGCTGGAATCTCCGTCGGTTAATCGCGCTGATAAGCTCACTGATTTCTAGAGCAATTATAAACGAATAAATAAGTCTATTAGTGGATCGATAACGAGTCAACAATTTTCAATGCTCGGCGAGACACTCATTTGTTTCTTACTAAAAAATAACAACAAATAAAAATAAATGTAATATGTCGTCTCTCCCAAGGCGTAAAAATTGAAATATTATGTGATTAAAAAATTGAGAAAACTGCAGATTTCATAAAAAAAGATGTCGTCTGTACATTTGTTATGTTATGATGAATTAGTTGCGAAAAAAATTGGCGTTTCTACGAAGGCGTAAAAATATACAAACGCACGTGGCTCCGACAGGGGATTCGGGAATGAACTTGAGACGCCCTTGACCCCCGAGGGGTCAACAGATAGCGCGTCGGTCAATCAGCGTCGCCCGAATAAAAACCATAAGTCAAGTAACGCAACCGCGATGTATCAGTGTGCGCGCCGAGTGGCGAGGGTAATCAATCCTCGATGCACTCGTGTGTGGTCTCTCTCTCTCTGCACTAGGTATCACGTATACTTCATAGTTGCGATGCAGGTGCGACCGCTAGTAATTTCAAGTGTAGCTTAAATCGCGAGACACTCGTAGTAATCAAGATAATTAATTTTCTCTTAACTTCAGATACACCAAAATAAATTGCTTCATTTTTTTTTACATAGTTAAAAAAAAATCGGTTTCTTTCGTAGCCCTATTTTTAGCTCCACGATTGTCTCGTTCCACGCACGAAACACTCGACCACCGAAATAAATAATTTCTCGTTCCTCTTCGCCCACGGATAATGAACACGCCTCGGGGCTATAGGTTTATCAGTGAAAAGGGATCAGTCGGACAGTAGAAATGTATCGATTTGACGTAAAACCGACTGTAACGTTATCTAGCACTTTTCACCGAGAAAATAAGGAAACTTCTGAATTACAGATGCATAGAAATCCAGGAAAAAATTCACTGATGATCGAAAATTAAGATAAGAAAAACAATTTAAATTCTAGTTGGAAAACAAAAAATAACAAAAAAAAATGTGTTATGCTTCAAATGACAAGGAAAGAATCGACAGTGTCCTAGGGGTAACGAATTTTTCGTCGAAAATTTGACTTACCTCAAATTACAATTCAACACGGGTTAAAATCACACGAGTAACGTATGACGTATACAGCAGGAAGCGCGGAATCGTCTGAGGGTCGCGGGTTCGATCCCGGAGTGGTTATACCCCCTGAAGCTTCGCGGCCTACGCTTCGTGGGCTGCGCACAGCTGTCCTTCTATATCTATACATTTTCCGCGTCTACGTATATCTATATACATTCCCGCGTCGATGTGGAGCGCCGAGGGTTGAAAGCGGTGGTTCGAAAGCGCATGCGCCGAGTTTCCGACCTTTCCCGCAGGTTCAGACGCGTCGTAAAAATATTCACGAGTCCCCCCCCCCCCCCCCCCCCATCCAATCCGCGAACCGACGGCCGGGACACACTGCACATTTTGCAGTGTTTCTCGGCAAGCGACGCTACGCAACATCTGACGAAACTCCAGCCATGGATTTTCCAGTGTGAATCGCCACGGTTTTGCCTAGAAAAGCGTGCGCCACCCGGCGGCGGGCATTCCAGGCAGCCATTGGCTATGCGCAGGACGGGCGCCCGTTCGAACGTATTTTCTTTTTGCCAATAGGACGCGGCAGCTTCGGCCGTCGCTTCAGACTCGTAGATCGATATTTCTCCGGCCTACGCGACTCATACACAGAAACGCGTCGAGCTCGCTGATGCTCGTGTATTGTTTCCAGTCATTCGCGAGGGTTTCCTGCGCGTGACATGGACAAACAGAAATGGAAGAAAAGCATCCTGGCGCGATGGCTAAGCGACCGGGGTCAATCGGGTCGGGAGAGAGAGAGCTGATATAGATATTTAATGTCCTGCCGCTTATCTCGATAACGTCGGGCAAACAGCTCGCGAGTTATCGCCGAATAAACTCGAGTTACACACGGCGAACTCGTTCGCTGGCTTTTTCTTTATCTGAAAAACGCTTCCTGTCGTACATATCGAGAGTCGTACTTAGCTCCTGAACACCGGGGAAAGTAATCTCGAGCAAACTTCGTGGGAGGACGCGAATGGTTGTCGTCTTTTTTTTAAGCAAATAAAACCTACATCGCCTGTTATCGCACAGTGTGGATCTCACCGAAGAGCATAAAATATTTAGTCGAGTGGAAAATATCGAGAAAATGTATAGTCTCCAGCCAATGGATATTTTCCGCCAATTTTTTCCCTCCTTTTTTCTGCTACGCTGGCATTACTAATATTCAAATGAAAAAAAATCAGCGATTATTTAACAAAAAAAAATGTTGTTTAATCACTCCCGAAATATTATTATTATTATTATTGACGAACAAGCAGCAAACAGTAGGAATGTTGCAAGTGACTCGCGGTTGTATCATCGCGGGTCGCGCCAACCAGGACGTGCAACGAGTCATCAAGTCGAGCCTCTGACGAGACTGCTAAACGTTACGGGGAATCAGGGACGTTTTTACAATTGCATTAATCAAAACGGATTAACCGGAGTCACTCTCGCGGCGCGCACGTCGTCGTCTCATTGCGACGACTGACGCAACGCGCGCTCGGTGTGCGAATGAGGCGCGCAGAAGATGGAAAGAGCTGCGCTTGCCGAGCATTGGTCACCGGGCGGAGGGCTCGACGGTCGCTCGCGCCCGTCACCCGATCGCTGCATATATACGCCGGGCAGCAGCAGCACCGCAGCAGCGGCGCCGGCAGACACAACACGTGCTGCTGGTCACGCAATACCCATAGCGTATTCCACGAACCGAAAGTTTTCGGGCCCCACGAGGGACTTTGAACATCTGTTTGCCGAACAATGACGCAATATTTGAATTTCTGTCGTATGTCGGTCGGTGAATGTGGTTTCATTTACACCGCGGAAACCGACGGAGCGAAACATACAATAATTCACTGATTTAATTCATTGGAGACCAGACAACGTTTATCTTTTGCTATTGCATTTTTCTATTTTTATCTCGATACGTAATCGAGCATTTTCTCAGAGATTTTTTAGTATTCATGACTAAGGCACATTAGGCTCTGATTTGCCCAGTCATCACTCATTGACTTTGTTTCCTCGCTAAGATAAATACTTTTTTTTCGCAGTTGCTTTCCGATGAACGCTCAATTAAACTCCAATATGCCTAGTCATGAATTAATTCACACTCACACAATTGCGCGCATTTTCGATGTCCGCGAGGAGCCTCGAGATTCAGTCGCGGAGAAAGATGCGAATGACAAGGCGATTCGGGCGGTCGCGCGACCGAGTTCGAGAGGACGATCGCTCGAACATGTGTTCGAAGATCATCGTATTAACGGAATATGAATAAACGAAAATACATAGATAAACAAATCAATAAATAAATGAAGCAGCGCTTGTTTGCTCTTCGCGAGGTGACAATTATCACCCGAGCCTTTTAATGAGCATTGGCTAGTGCTTGATTGCGAGCAATTCCGATGCCCACGAAGAAGACTCGAGATTTAAGTCGAGAGGAAAGACGCAAGTGACGAGACGGTTCGAGCGGTACGCGCGGACGTGTCCAGGAGGACGATTGCTTGAACGTAGACGACCGTGCTTAAAGGTCATTGCATGAACGGACGTGAGTGATGCGCGCTCGTCACCTTCCTCGCGAGCTGACGATTATCGCGCGCGCGAGGTGTGGCGAAGCCGCGACGGCGTCGAGCATCTTCACTCAATGGCCCCTCTGATACGTCATCGTTTTTTCTGCGCGAAAAATCTCGGTGGGCGCGTCGAAAGATCGAGAAAGGAGAGCAGAACGGAGAGAGGCGCGTTCGTACGTCGACCAATCGCGACGCCGTAGCAGCAACGCCGAGTCAGCGCGAAATCCGCTGCGACGGCGACAGCGCCGGGAAGCATCGGTGTAGCTGGCGGGAAAATAGAGAAGCGTCGAGTCGATAGCTCCGTGCGAGCCGAAACGCGCGGCGGCGGCGTAGCTCGAACGTAGCGCCGAATCGGGAGCCCGTGACGTCAGCGACGAGCGACGAAGCCCAGAAATGGAGGGGGTATCCCCGGTCTCCCCCTCCCCCTGCCCACCCGACACCGCGAACATGTGAATCCAAAACTAGAATCCTGTACACCTGTTGAAGATCTCGCAGTACACGCGACTTTCGTATAAATCTGCATAAATTAAAACGTCGCCGTGTATGATGCAATCTACGCACTTTTGGCGAAATCTCTTTTTTCTCGCTTCGCGTCTTCGGGACTGGTTTGCGTCTGCGTCTTTTGCGAGCGTTTACGACGATGGAGCTTTTTTTAGAGATGATTCTTATGGTCCTTTTATTTTGGGCACTTTGCGTATGGGTCGACGATCTGGAATTGCCGAGGAACTTTGGACATTTGCAAAATTTGCGTGAAAGTCGGAATAGGCGAAATTTATTTGCAATTGGACGATGGGGCGAGAATAATTGGTGAAATTAAACATTTCGCAGACGCGTGAGTGGAACGCGAGCAGCGACGAACGGAAGCTCTCTCGGATCAATGAATTATCCAAGGATGAAGCGACGCGCGCGGAATAAGAAGGAAGAGCGCGGCGCATTAATCGAACGCTCGGAATACCATTAGACGGGGTCAAACGTTGCGGCTCCTCGACGTACGCGCGCTCCGCGAATGAAGTAAAAGACCCGGGCCCCGTTCTGCACTTGCGTCATCCGCGCGATCGGGAAACTTTTCAAACGGCTTCCTATAGATATTCTCGCCTCGCGTCGTTGTCGGTCACTCGGAAAACTTTTCCACCGCAATACGCGACCGTCGTTGAGAATGCGCGGCTATTGATACGCGTTTATATAGCTGATGTACATTGTAAGATGCACGCACTATTCAATTGACCGATTCGCGAGGCAAACAGCGCCAACCGATAACTATATCACACGTAGCTATATCGGATATAGCGTGACTGTTTCGTAATTTCGCGTAATCGACGGCGATTAACGATGCGTTAATCGTTAATTGTTATGCAAACATCTCAATCTCGGGCAACCAGCGAAATTACGGTTTTTTTTTAGTTATTGAAAAATGACGAGCGCTCGCGCGCGAGGACGGGAGATAGTCGCGGTAGGAGGTCAACCTTTGCCGTTTTTTTGTCGAACATTTTTTTTCGATTTAACGAAGTTTTAAAACTCTATCCAATGGGAAATTTCCCGCTGATTCCACAAATCACGGGTATTTGCCCGAAAAATCGAAAATTCGGGAAGAAATACGTAAAAATTGATTTTCCACTTTTTTCGAATTTTAGCACTTCACTGAAATCTATGTAAATTTTGTTTCGCTCAATAAAATCTGGATTTTCTTTTTGCATTCGAAAGATGACTTTTCAAGGAAGAGACTGCCGTCAGCCGGAACGCGATATCTCGATTTTTCAATTTTTCGCAGATTTTTAAAGTTGACCCTCAAAAATCACAAATTTTTAGAAGGGGTACCCCTTGCGTTTTTTTTTTCACAAAATAAAATTCGATTTCGCAAAGTTTAAAAACCCTATCCGACAGGAAATTTTCCGCTGATTCAAAAAATCATAGGTGTTGGTCCGAAAACTCGAAAATTGGTGGAGAAAATCGCAAAAAACTATATTTTTTCTGACAAACTGCCAAATTTCGCGACATTAAACATCGAACTGCCGTTGTTTCCTAACGACCAATCAGAGGCCGAGTTATATCAACAACAATGGTCACGTTGGGGCTAATTACGGACTTTTTAATAGAGGAATAAAAAAGGAATTACTATAAAGAGGGTCTTCTCCCTGATTGATGAATGATATATTAAAGAGAAAAAATTTCGCGGTGTCGTTAGTCTCTGGAATTTGGGATTTGGTGCTGGACTCCCCAGATTCCATGGGCATGAAGGATGATCTATGTATTCTGACGCAAGAAACGTCGATAATGTCGTGTGTTTCAAGATCAAAGCAAAAATGTCAAATAAGACTTGGGAACGACGGCACAGGACAGAGTTGGATATTTTCAAGAAGAAGAAAATATTTCCACGTGCAAAACTCTATCAACCCTGTTATCGTGCTTGGTCTGGCCCGCGAGTCGCATCCAGTGTGACAGAGCTCTGTTTGTGCATTGCGTAACTCGCCTAATGGCAATTATTGAGCGCTGAACGCGGTCCAAGCTTTGACGAAGAGCTACGCTGATGCCTGACACGCTTCATCCTCAACTGCTTATTAGCCGATGGACACGTATATAAATATAAATATATACGTATCGCTCGACAGTTAAATAAAAAAACACTCCTTCCATCAAGACGGCGGTCGCCGTGGTTTTCTACTCGACTGGTCTGACGCTCGGCTAAAAAATAGAAAAAAATTGCGGTTAATCGTCACAATAAACGGCAGAATAAACCGGCGAAGCGCGAAAAGCCGCGGAGACAACCGCGACCGAGTCCCGAGATTTTTCTGTGTCTCCATCGAGGCTGAAGATGCGATCCGAGGCTAACTAGAATCTCCGATTTCATTGAATCAATGTCAGCGTGAGGTCGGCCCGGCTCGAACGATTGGGGGGGAGAATGTGAAGTCCGCGCGACACGGGGTACCCACCGCAATAGGAAGCGAAGAAGCAGGCTTGTCACGAGATTGAACTAGATCTGCGACAAATGAAGACTAAACAATTCAATTGGCCGGCGACGGTGGCGTCCGGATATATATAGATCGATATCTTTTCCAACAGCTCCATGAAACTCTCGATGAGCCGCGGCCGCAGGCAAAACAAGCTGTTTTCTTTTCAACGATGACACTTGGTTACTTTGCATTTTACACTTGGTTTACTTGGCATTTTTTCTACCAGGAAGGTTCTATATTTATGTTCTACCCAATTCATTCTAATCCAACCTAGATTGAATCTTTCGTAACGATTCATGTTTGCAATAATCTCTTTCCCGTTTTTCAATCATACCTAAAACAAAGAGTCGTAATAACCAATTTATTTATTAGCCAAAATTGACGCATTTTATAATCTCTCGGCGCAAAGGTAATAAAATATTTTCTATCTCCATCGATAAAAGCTAAAAAAAAATCAGCGTGATAAATTATTATGATTATTATTTATTCGAAACTCCGTCGCCAAATTGCGTCTCCGTCGTAGTATCGCGGCGAGTAAGCAGACGCGACACGTGTTCGGGACACGCGAGCGACGTCTCTGTGCCTCCCTCACCCGCCCCGGGAGCTAAATTGGAACGAGGCGGTTATCCCCACCGTACGGATATCCTCGCGGCAATCAGCATCCACGAGCATCGCGCGCAATGCACGCGCCGCTTTGTACGTCCGTGTGTGTGCAGTGTACATAGAAAGTGCGCGCACATTGGTGCACTAATATCGTCCCAGCTCGGCGCCATTTCATTTAGAATTCGTCGCTTCCCACGTAAATCCGAGAATCGACAATTATAGAATCGTCTGGTGCGTCCCCGAGACGCGACGCAAAACTTGAAAGAGCCGAGCAGCCACGCCGGTCGCTTACCTGCTTCGAGGTAACCGGCACGGTAGTGTCGCGCGTGTAAATCGGCACGTCGAGATCGGTGACGCTGCTGCTGATGGACGGCGCCCTCGAGTCGCCCCTTCCGCCCATCGGGACCATCAAATTCGTCGGCCTCAGCGGGTGCGACTCGGCGATGTAGCCCTCGCCGAAGTCCTCGTCATCCTGGTCAAGTCGCTGCATCTTTCCTCACGGATCTTCGGACCTGCAAATATTTATGACAATTGATTCAAATGATCAATTTAAAAAATGATGATTAACGTAATTATTAGGCACGCTTTTTTTCTTCTTTACTTTTTTTTTTCGTCTCGGTGAATTCGGACCAACTTTCGCGACTGTCTAAAGCGAGCAACGCAGACGCGACCGAGAGTGTGCAAAATTAGTGCTCCCCGCACTGACAAGAGCACGCTTTCCCTGTCAAATATTTGGCGCGCGATCAAGGCCAGTAACCTGGTGACACTCCTCTATAATCGCATCCTCTTTCCCACTTTGTTACTCGCGCGCGCGCGCGCGCGCTCGCGACATGTTCGGGGCGAACTTTTGCCAAAGTGCAAGGGACCCTTTCAATGACTATGGCTTGTACTTCAGTTTTACAACACTCAGTACTTTAATTGCTGGTAAAATATCATTTCAAATAATCATTGCCAGCTGTTTCAAATTCTGAACATGCTACATTGTTTCCTGCGGTTAAAACTAATTTTGAAATCCTTTCAAAATATTAATGTGCATTATTATTATCATTTTTTTTGGTTGCAGCGATCGTGATCATAATGATAATAACTGTAGCGTCAAAGTGACAAAAGACTTCGCGCAACATGCGCATTCGTCCTTGACGCGGGCAACGAGCACGCAGATAATTAAGACATAATTATACCTATGCTTGTTATACATCTGTCTCTCTTTCTCTCTCAGCTGATGCGTCAATGACTCATCGACCGAATGCGAGCGATCCTCGAGTCGATCGCGACGTCTGTCCAAGACCATCGGCGACGCTCTATATAGATATCCGTGCGAGAAATAAAAACGGTATCAACCCGTTGTTATAGCAGGTAATCGTCGCACGCAACCGATGACTTCACGCGCGAATTCAACGTTTCTCTAAGTAACGATATCGGCGTGGCAATCAATTAGCGCCAATTGCAGGGATAAATTCCAGTAGTACGTCGGTCGAAGACTCGGGGTGGGATTAAATGTTAAAAATCAAAAATAATAATGAAAACTTTGCGTAAAAATTCCTATTTGAAATTTTTTTTAAATCGAACTTTCATTGCAGGCAAAATCGCGCATGCGCCAACGCGAATTCGCCGCGCTATCAATTAGAGACAATTGCACCGATAAATTACAGCTCCGAGACGGTCGAAGACTTGGGGTGAGGGTGAAAATCAAAAAATAAAAAATAAAATTGACTATAAGTAAATTGCGAGTCCAAAAATTGCCACGAACATAAGCAAAAATTCAGGTTTTCACTGTCGGAAAAATCGCGCAGGCGTGAACGCGAGTTCATCTGAGTGATTTTTTTCTCGCGCTAAACACCGCGTATACATTTTAGTTTGTATGAATATAAATAACAACCAAGCGCACGAGCAGGCGCGAATGTGGAGCGTAGCCACGAAATTTTGTTTGTCAGTCAAATTGGCACGCGGCAACACCTACCGACGCCTTCGACCGAGTCGCGTAACTGTACGATCAGACAGCCGAGACGAGCACGCAGGGGCTCGCTACAAATGATATACGAAATCAGATGCCGACGATTCCGGGTAGTTGAGAACGTTGGCCCACAGATTTTATTTAATTTTTTTTTTTGCTTTTTTTTTTAATCTTTACTTAACAAGATTAAAAACTACATATCCGAACTCTACGATTGGTTTGAGTGCTTCACTAAAAAAAAAAACATCGAAATTGAAAATTCCAGAATACTCTGAATTGTTATTTCACGAAAAAAAATCTTAACGAAGAAATGAAGAAGGAGCATCGATATTAGAAAAGTTCACGAATTTCGTTGAATTTCGAATGACCTCAAATTGCATTTCCCAGACTTTCCCCCAAACGCGCTCTCTTTATACCCCCGCAATTCGTAACGAGGCCTCAAAAGTCCTCTCGTCTTAGCGTGCGAGGACCGAAAATCGTTGTTTGAAATTCCCCGTTTACCTCGGGCAGCCGATAGACGTTAGGCCCCTCGACGAGCGCGTCGCAAAAGGCAGAAAAATATGACGACGTCGTCGACGGTGGAGGCTCGTTCGTGCGGCTCGTCCGTTGCACCTCGCAGTCTCGTCCGAGCGAAGCGAGTGCTGCGGTTGGTGCGCTCGAAAATTCGCCGAAAATATCACACACTGCGCGTCCGATCAAAGCAGAAAGAGGCGACCGACGGAAAAACGGAAAGGAAAACAAAACAAAAAAATCAGGCGCGACCGCGCGCCAAAGTCCCGAACGGTTTGCGCGCTGCGTTCGCGTAGGAGCGTCGAGGGGCTCGCGCGAGACGGCAGAACGAGAGAACTAGGAAATGGCGACGAGGTGGAGAAACAAAAAAACACGCGAAAGCGCGAAGAGCCGCCACACCGTACTGACGGAATCTGCTCTTGAGACTGAGCTAGAGGACGCGGCCTGTCGCGACGTCGCCGTCGGCAAGACGACGACGACGACGACGACGACGGCGACAACGTCGACGACCACGTCGTAGTCGTCGCTTTCGGCGATGTCCGCCTTTGCTGCTAGATTTAATTTTAACACACGCGCGAGCGCCATCGTTGGTCGAGCCTCCTGCGTTTCCTCGGGGGATCGTCAGAGGGCTGCGCGGCAGCGCTGCGAACGCTTTTCCGCGCTACACGAGATCGCCGGGTTCAATCTCGTCGTCGCACTCACACAGATCCGCGAGCCCGCGGCGTCTCCGCGCGGGCATTTCGATGCACCGATCTCGATTCCCGCGTCACAATTGTTCCAGTAAACACGCATTATTCTTGCAGTCATCGTGCGAGTCACTAATAACTAGGCGCCTGCCCACGCGTCATCGCCGCCATCTTTGTTCGTTTTTCTCGCGAGTTCAATCTCGTTAGACGGACGAACAAACACGCGGGTCTTTCGGGCGCGGAGGTTTTCGGTGCGCGCCGATCGTTTGGTGTTCGCGGACAAACGGTTGTTCCGGAATATTATTCGCATTACCGTTGCCGAAACATCGACACGTCGCCGCCGCCATCTTTGTTTTTCTCGGGTTCTCGAGCCAAATCGTTCGATTTCCGCGAGCAGCGAACGTCACGATTGCGTTGTGCTGAGTAACACACGCTTATTTCCTACTTCCGAGGCGTCAAGACGCCATCTCGGTTTTTTTTGTCTGGTTCTCGGGTAGTTACCAAGGAATTCCGCGTTGTGAGGATGCACCTCGCACTTCTGTTCCTGTCGCGGCAGTTTGCAGAGCAGACGGAATGTCGGATCGTTTATTGCATGACCGCAACGTTTTACTCGGGAATGTCGTGCATAATCGCACGTCGGTTTTCTGCGGCGGTGTGGCTGCTGCTGCTGCCGTTGCTCTGGTTGCGGGCGCCACGTGTTGCGAGGACATTTTTGCGAGATGTAACTGCCGGGTTTGTTTGTACAGTGGGATTCGACCGGTTGACTCGGCCGGGGGACACATTTTACTTACCGCAGTTATGCGTCGATGTTGACGTTCGACACGAACGGCGCATACACGTTCGACGTCTATTTCGGACGGTTATACCATCCCTATTTTATCCGAGGCGACGACCCGACGGATGTTAACGAGATTTCGTCTTAGACGCGATTTCGCCGCGATCCATTCAATCAATGAGTCGCGCTTGGTGGCAACCTCCCCAATTGCGTGCTGCTTTCGCTCGAGCGAAACAATCGAATTACACATGTGCCGAACCAGCTCCTCGTTGACCTCTCGAGCCGCGCGCCCGCGGCCTTGGACCACTGAATTCACGCGTGCACAAAAATAGCTCTCCCTGCCTCGTGAATGGGCCGCCAGTGGCTTCGCATTGGCGTCCATAAACCCCGAACGATATTATGACGAACGATGCGCGCGCGCGCGGCCGCACGTCGGCCACGTTACAATTTCGCGTGTGTTCAACGAACTCTCAGCTCCGCGCTTCATATACGCCTTAACATATATACTTAACCCTCTGGCTATTCTCTTCGTTCGTCAATTTCTCATCCTCCTCGCTGTTTGTCCTCTTACCTACGCATCTATCCTGCCGCACCGATAAAAAAAAATTATGTGTTGCGTCACCTGGCGCGAGCGTATTTCTCGCTTTTTTTTCGCGATTGTTTTTCCAACCAGTTCGCGAGCGATTCTTATTCTTTCCGCTTCTTTCTCGACTTCGTCCTCGCGCGGCATAAATAAAAGAAACATGCGGCCAACAAATATAGCTGCGTATACACCGGGGGCGAATTGCGTCACCCGACAAGCATTGGGTGATGAACACAGCCCGGGATGTAGCTAAATGGGTGGGCGGGGTAGGTGCCGGGTTATATCCGCACGGCAAAAAGGAAACTCGCGCGCGCGCGCGCGTGTGCACCCGAAACACGGGCATGTGAGCATTCCGGCGGACTCTGACGCTCCCGATTCTTTCGCCGCGCGGCTATTTCAGCACACGGGCACACGGCAACGACGCCTCACTTATACTCTTTTTCTTCGTCTCCGTCTTTGCTCCTCGCCACCTCGTGACTCGTGCGACGGCGGCGGTGGCGGCGACACAGGACTGAAAAATATAGAGCGGCGCCAAGAAATTTCGCTATAACGCCGCCCATTGCCGCTTAGGGCAGCGACAACGACGGCGGTAGCAGCGATGACCACGAGACGAATCGCGTGCGGCGTCAGCTGCTGCCGCGCGTTACGTTTTTTCGACGCGACGCGATGACAGATATATCGACTTGACGGACGCAATCCTATAGACGACTGGGCGATTAATGCGTTGGACGTGTAATTATCGGATATCGGACGCGGGGATTATACGTGTAATAATGCGATTACACGCATGGCCCGCAATTAACGAGGCATCGTGCAATGTTTACGCGCCACGAGTCGCGACGATGACCCTCGGTGCGTGTGTACTTAAAAATATGCTTTTGACTCTCGGCGCAGGTACATACATCCGCCAACCGGGCGCCGAAAAATATACGCTCGACCTCCAGACTCTCGTCCTCGAATAATTTTTACACTCAACTCGTCTCGGAAAAAAATTTAATCCTCAGTTTCTTCGACCACAATGTACACCGTCGAGTTGGATTTAACACAGCTACGAAATACGCGCATTGATTTTCACGTGACTACTGAAATGATGTTGCGTTTTTCGCGACGCTTTCGCGTTAGGCGACGCCTAACGCTGACAGGCGAATTACGGGAAAATCAGATTTACAGCGTGGACCAATGAAAGAGCGACAATCAGAACGTTTATCTTACGCACGAGTTGTGTATATTAATGTTGTTGTTGTTTTTGTTGTTGTTGTTATTGTTATTATCATTATTATAAGTATATCATTATCATCATTATCGATAGACTCGCCAGCGAGTGTGTGTATATAGATCAGCGATTACAGTCGATAAAATCAACGAGACAATACAAATGATCGTACAATTATTAATATATTTATTCCAAACGGATTGGATCAATGCTTCCTGGTTATCGCTATTATTGTTATCGTATAACCACCGGTCACAAATATCTCGTTTCACTATTGTCTAAAGCATGGTTTTTATTTATCATTTTTTTTTCTTTTTCCAATTTTTTTTTATCATTATTATTTTTTTTCGGAAGAGCTCGCGACCTTTTATCGATCGTATAATAGGCTATACGTTGTAATCGGCCGTTATCACTGAAACTGCGTTCTTTACGCGCAATTGACGGCGGTTACAGTAGTAGACATCGGTCACTGCAACATTTCTCATTGTTATATAAGAAATATATGATTTTCGTTAATTAACCTTGGGTTCGTTTTCCTTTTTTAATCAAATGAATCTTAATTGTTATTACATTTTAATTGTTATTAGGGAATAATCCGGTAAAGAGTTTGGATCATCAACTGACAAAAAAGGTGATTCGCGACCGATGCCCAGCGCTGTACCGCCCTTCAATGTGCCCGAACAGCATTCAGCGGTCCAATATGTCCGCAGTGCGTCAGTAGCTAATTCACACTCGTCTCTCGGTACTAGTTTGATTTCAGCGTAATACAGTAGACGCTCTCACATGTTACTTAATGCGGACCATGTAAGCTAAGTGAAGGACCAATCACGTTCACGAAGCAGCACGCCTGCTCCAATGAGAACACTCGAATTGTCCCCACCACTTGCCCACGTAAACTAGCTGAACGTAACATGTGAGAGCTTCCAGTGTACTTATGGTCGAGAGCTTATCACTTATCACCTATAGGACGTTCGATTCACCACGTATCAATAAATTCATGATCAGTACAATTTATGCTTTATCGTTATTGTTATTATTATTAGTATTAATGCTATCATAGTATGTTATCAAGTACGCATATTTTATGCCTCAATGGACCGAAAGTATAAGTGTAGAGTGTAGTATATAATCGTGGCTCATTACAGTTTCCATTTGCTCTTCTCCCGAGAGCGAGCGACGAGTCCTCAGTGTGGAGCGTAAATTCGAGTTTTTCGTGTATATTGCCGCTTATGTGTCTTTGCGTTTAGAATTGACCCGCGTTATTCTTGATTTTCAAAAATGTTTTCGCATCGAACGAGTTTACACGTGAACGTTGAGTGAGACATTCGCGTCGAGTGGGACCGGGATGTGCTGTACATCATCAATGTTTACATCCAGAAGGGCGCACAAACTTCGGGCAATCGTAGTCGATACATCCTAGCAGTGCTAATATATTACATATATCAATACATTGATAATAATATATTGGTGTATGTGTATTTGCATTGCACGCCTGCCGTGAGTGCAACCGAGCACACGCGTGATTTGTCGCTCGTAGGTGGCATTGTCGTTTGCAGCGGTCGACGATGTTCATGCGCGGCGAACAGTTGGCTCATCGGCAACAGCAGAAATCGCGACTCCGGCGCTCGTCCACCTGCCTGCACACTGCGCATGTCGCGCTGTCGTTGCCGGTTCGAAAGCGCGCCACCGGCGGAACGACCGTGGAATCCGGGGCGTAGAGCAAATCGTAGGAATTTCCACGTATTTCATGTTTTCAGCCGTCTACGACGGATCGAGACCCAATTTTTTTTTCAATTGATGCTCGATTTATCTAGGAAAAGTTGAAACTCACGCGTGAATCGTTACACTTTTTTTTTGCAGAAATGTAGGGCAAATCGACAATTAAATGAACAAATATTTGAAGGCCGATTGAGTTACAACGAAACAAGTAAATTCGATAGTAATGATTTTGCGTTGACAAAATAATAATAACAATAACGAAGTCTTACGAGCTCTCGGTAGACCAGCAGGCAGGCGAATGATGATGATGATGGCGGTGATCAATGGGCGCCGCGATTTCTCGCGTATGGCGAAAATTCAAAGCCGAGGAACAAAAAACTGATTTGGTTTTAGGTAGTTTTATTTATAAAAAAGAAAATCAAGTTTAATGTACATTTATGAGGGTGTTTTTTCAGGGGCCGGGGAGGAAGAGGGTGGGCGTGATAATTAATCTTGAAATATTCACGTGTGTTTACCAAATCGGCAATTTTTTTCATCAATGTTGTACACATCTTACAACAGGTCAGGTGTCATCGAGAGGAACCGATTTATACGCTAAAGGGTCTTTTTCTGTTGTTATTGTTGTATTTCTTTATTTCAGTGCTTTATTCTTGCTTTTACGTTTTTTTTCTTTCTTTTAACTCTCGTCGTTCTTTTTTATTCTTTTTCTTTTTTTGCTCTCAGAGAGGATTAAGATCGTGTGTGTGTGTGTGCTGCGGTGAGGAAGATATTTTTGGAAATAGAAAAAAGAAAAAAATAGTAGGTTGATCGGGCACGACGATGACGGATATGACGGTGATGACCGCTCGTCGGAGCTCGCGACCACTGGCATGGCATGCGGAATAAAATAAAAGCAAAAAAAACACAAAAGTCTGGAGCGGCACGAACGAACTTTTTCTGTTCTTCTGTTTTTCGTCTTTTTCCATTCGCTCGCTCGTTTTGTCCTTACGTTATGTATACGCGTTAATGTAATCCAGCGCGTATTGTGTAATGGTAGCGTTTACGTTATTTCATGATTATATCGTGACAATCCCCCTGGTGAAGACGACAGAATGAGGAAAAAAAAAATAATCGTGCGTAAAAAATGACATCGAACATGGCTGCTCTACAGTCGGAAGACGAGTGCCCGGAGAAGCAACGCCGTAGAATCGTCTGTTGTTGTTTCGAACGTCCCCTTCGATCTACGCCCTCCAGAGAATTTCCAGATTTTTTTCTCTTCGTCCTATCGCCATTTGTTTTTCGAACGGAATTTCGCGTAGAAAAAAGTCGGCCGGTTAGAAAACACAATTAGCGCTAGACACGCGCCAATTTATTTCGCGCTCGATAGCCGAGTCCGCCGCGCAGGACATTGTGCGAGTAGGTGTTCAATCGTATCTTCCTCAATTTGTATTTATTTCATTATCGTCGACGGTAAAACGATCAAGCTTTCGTTTGTTTCTTTGTTTTTCTTCTTTTTTTTTCATAGCTGCTTAGATCCACAGAAATTCGGAAAACGGCCGGAAAGACTCGAGCCGTTGACTTCGTCAACACTAAAAGGCACGAAAAAAGGGGCGTTAAAATGTATGTATACATATATATGTCTCGGGCGTATGTGGGTCACGTCAGTCTCAAAGCCGGCGCGTGTTACGCGTGCACGTAACGCGCACGACGGGTGTAATGACTGAACGAGGTCGAAAACGCGCGGGCGCATGTTCGCGTCGCAGTGACGAAACGCAACGCGCGCGCGCTGCTCTTGATCAGTTTTTGAAAATCGTCCAAAACGACGTGACCCTCCGCACGAAGCCGCAAAAATAAAAAAAAAAGCAGAGAGAAACCAAATAAGAAAAATAATAGACCATAATTTTATCATTCGGTATAGCGAAAAATTAAATTGCTACCGGTGTTCGTTAACAAAAAAATAACGTCGCTTCGAGCAAAGCGACTTCTACGAAAAAAAACTTAACTATTCGCTTTATCTTTAATAACTAGTTTTTCCGCTGGTTCTCGCTATACAAATTCGACATGATTTTTCTTACAGTCGCTTTTCGTTAAACATGTGCTCAGTGTTTCTGCGTTTTTTTTTCCTCGTTTCGTGTGACGCGTACGGAGATAATGACACTCCTCGTCCAAGCTAAAGCGGCTATCGAATCTCGCCGATTTGTATGTTTCGCTGGATTGTTTTTTTTTTTGTTTTATTTCCTCGAGTTTCAGTGTCGTCGATAGGTTCTATACGTTTTTTCCAGTGACTTTGGGGTCGCTTCCATTTTTGTTAGATTAATAATTTTTATTTTGTTTCGTTTTCTTATTCCGTTGCCGCGTCTTCCTAGAGGCCTCCATCAAACCTTCCCGTCGTCCTCGTCGAGACCGCAAGTTATGTTTCATCGCCGAACGAACTTGGAAATTCGCGAGTCTCTGTCTCTCAACCGGATGTGGCTTCCGCGTGTTTTCTCTCTCGCTCTCTTCCCTCCTCTCATTTGATTGCTCACGATAGTTTTCGGTCGTTCTCGTTGACCTAGCGTGCTCCGGTCTTCGTGAAATGTCCTCATCCTCGTCGTATCCTCTTGGAATCAAAGCCCGATCGTTCGTTCGACACGTCGAGTTCGAGACTGAACCGAAAATCAGCGGAGACGTTACCGAAAACCACAACGCGCGATCGTAATTGGGACTCGGAGTCGCTGAGAGCCGGGGATGCATTTTTTTTTTTTTTTTTGAAAATGGTTTTCCGTTTTTTTTTGCTTTTTTCTTTCATTCTTTTCTCGCTGGATGGTCGTGGTCGATGGACAGTAATGTGAAGGCAGGGGGGGGGGGGGGAGATGGCCGTGGTTGTGGATTTTTGTATGTCGATGTTGTTGGTTATTTTTTTCATGTTTCTTCTCGGGGGGGATTAGAAGGGGGACGCTTAAGATCTAAAGCTCCGCGTCAGTGACGTCGAATTCATTGGGGTTTTCACTTCTTTTTGTTTTTGTTGTTCGGACCCCGCGGCGGCGTGACCGGACGGCCCGCGTTCAAACCACCGTACGTGAACTTTCGCTTGTCGGCCGGTTTGAGAATCTGGAAACTGCACATGAGCGTGTCGTCTACTGACATCATGGCACCCGCGTTGTCGAACTCGCCGCAGTAATTCGGCGCCGAGAATAACGTCACCAGCTGACGTTTCGCGAAAAACTCGTAGCCATCCTCCACGACCTAAACGTAAAAAAACAAATGGAATTTGTTATTCGCTCGTGGCTGTTCGCGAACAAATAATCATTCTGAACTACGTTTTCTTTAAGTATATTTGTGTATCAAAATAAAAATTGAATTCAGAATTCATTTTTTATTTAGGTAATGAGAAATTTTGACTAAATGAAGTGCCAATTTTCCCACAAATTAAACTCTGTGATGCGAGTTTGCCATTTTGACTCCCCGAACTTTAATTGCAATTATCGTCCCTAGACCCGGGATGTAATTTTCCCTCAATTAGTCCGAAATATTCGAAATAACGCCCTCAATACTCTGAACTCGATACAAACATACTATTCGCTTGTAATGCGTTAAAAAAATCAATTTCGTGGCCTTCTAGTCTGCAATTAGAGGATCATTGTTTGCCCACTGCCGAGCGCAATGTAGCTCGATTGTCCATAGAGGATGCGAATTAGGTTGCGAAATATATATCGTCATACCTGATGCGCGCGACATATGAGGTCAAAGTCGTGCTTATGTAAAAATTTGGCAACGACTTCGGCACCGAACGTGAACGAGACACCGCGATCGTTCTCGCCCCAGCCCATCGTGTCCTTGTCCGGATCCGACCAGAGAAGATCGCAGAGAAGACCCTGATCGGGCACGTCCGTAGGTCGCATTATGCGCCTAATCTGCTCCATGCTCTGCAAATCGGGGCTGAGCCCGCCGTGACAGCAGAATATCTTCTCGTCGACGATCGCCGCGACCGGCAGACAGTTGAAACAGTCCGTAAAAGTTTTCCATAATTTGATGTTGTAGCGACGTTTGCCTATCGAACACAAATATCCCTAATTTAGTGCTGAAAGTCGGTGCATCTTGTTATATTTCCCTGCTGATAATCTCGAATTGGCTTATGTGTTGACTTTTTTAAATTTTGTTTCATTTTCATTTGAACAGCGCTGTAATAGAGATTTAGTTTTTTCTTTGGCGACTCACATTCATCGTAGAATCCGTATATCCTGTTGATAGAGGCGCACTCGTGATTCCCTCTTAGTAAGAAAAAGTTCTCTGGATATTTGATCTTGTAAGCGAGCAAGAGACAAATAGTCTCAAGCGATTGCTTTCCTCTGTCTACATAGTCGCCTAGGAAGAGGTAGTTGCTCTCTGGTGGGAATCCACCGTATTCGAAAAGTCGTAGCAAATCGTAGTACTGCCCGTGTATATCACCTAAACACATTGTATTTGTGTAATCAGTGGAATATTCTCTGTTTATTTTTCAGTCTACTGCTTTTCTCGTTATGTTACACATCTTGAAAAGAATAAAATAAACAAAAGGTAGGAAAGCTTGAGATATAAATATGTGAACTAATAAATATGTCCAGAAAGTTTGGCATTTCACCTGACTTGACCTTGAGTATTTATCGAGAAAACAAACATCCAAAAAATGCTCATGCACATGAATTTGTATATATTTGTTATACGAACGCATAGTGCCTACTAACAGACAAAACCATACAAATCTCAGGCCAACTCAAGTAAATCAAGTATCCAAGAATTTTATAAGCAACTCTGACATCGCTTGAAACTTACCGCATATCTTCAGCGGTGCTTCCAGCTCCAGTAGGATGGGCTGGGATAGAAAAATTTCCCGGGACTTTAGGCACAGTCCCCGAATCTCACCCTCTGTTAGCTGGACATTTTTTCCAGGTCTGGCACCTCGCACTGAAACGAGAATAAAAAAAATGATGAAAACCCTGCGCAACTCAAACCAACCCCCCCTGACAAAAAGGCACAAAAAAATAAAAAACACGACTGCTGTCGCGCGGTCAACGTTAGCCAACGGAAAAGTGCGCGAAATTATGTCACGTCCCACCGCGCGACGTGTCTCGAGCGACGTAGTTCAAAGTCATCGGTGAAGCAAAAAAAGAAACCACGTCCGTAGTGATTCGCGCACTCAGAGTCAAGCGCGCGCGCAAAAAGAAATAAAAAAAAAACTGCGTAGCACAGATATTTCGAAGTTGGCGCGTGAACTCGTCGATGCGTCGTCGTCGTCGTACGCTACGCGGGGACCTCGCCCAAAGAGCCGCACGGACTCGAGCGCGGTCGCCCTCGCCCCGCGCGCGCGCACGGTTGTCAACGGGTGTTATGGGTAAACAAAACGTCGCCCACCGACGAGCGCGTCGTCGTCGTCGTCGACGACGACGGGACCGTTGCTTGGGCTTCGATCGCCGAATCGCCTAAATTTAATCGTCGCGTTGCGTAATGTGCGCCGGAGGCGCGAGCGAGCGCGGGGGATGTGTCGCCGAGAAGGTTGAAAAACGTCGTCGCCGTCTCGCGGACGTCACAGACCGCGGGCCTCGGCTTGGATGGCCCGCGGAATGGGAGCCGCCGTACGACGATGGAGCGAGTGAGGTTCCGGCATTTCGCACGACCCGTCGCGGGTTAGCGCGAACGAGCGAACGAGCGGGAGAGAGACAGAGACAAGCGGACAGACAGAGAGGAGAGAGAGAGAGAATGAGAGAAGACGATGCCTCGAAGCTCGCGGGAGCACTTCTCGATCGCGGCGTACCCCCCCAAAAATCCTTAACCGTCGCGCAAAGCGCAGCGCCCCGTTTTACCTTCCAAGAGCCGCCCGATGATGCTGTCAATGTTTAATTTGTCGGATTCAGCCATCGGGCCGGGTTTTCGTGCGCGTCCCGGGCTTCACACGGAGCACCTCGTCGTCGGGATGGCCGATGATTTTCGTGGATTTAACTCGCGCGACGCACCGTGCTACTCGTACTCGTACGCGGTTTACGGACGGGGTACTCGCAATGGCCGCCGCGGACGACACAACGCGCACTCCGCTCCCTCTTCTTTTATGCCCCCCTCCTCGCGCGCTCGCTTTCGCCGCTGCTGCTGCTGCTGCTGCTGCTGCTGTCGTTGCTGGTGCTGCTGCTTCTTCTTTCTGCCCCGCGCGCGCCCCTCGTCTTCGTCGCTACGGCCGCGCCACTCCTCCGCCACGGCTCGATTACCCGATTTCCTCTCTCCGCTGCCAACACTCGCGGCTCGACAGATCCTAGCTCTCCTCGCGGCGGAAGCACGACGGAAACATCGTTTTCGGCACGGGAATTGCACGGGAAGCACTCGCACTTTCGCGCCTTCTGTGCAGAGAGACACCGCCGCACGCGAGACGCCCACCGCTCGGATTATCGCGCGAACAACGAGATAATGATGTATTACGCAATTGCGGAGGACGTACGATTGTTAATTGAGGGTGATAATTGATCGGCCAATCGCGGGGTAGGGCTGATTTTGTCACTAGATCCGCGGACGAATGTTACTAGACGAGCTCCGCGTGTGCGAATGAAGACGGTCGTCGTTACCAATGCGCAATGTCGTGGAAATGACTGGATTTGGAGTTTTTTCAGGTCCGGTGCGAGTGAAGAATCTCGATTTATGATTGTCTCGACACGAGATACATATATATGTATTCGTGATAAGGCGACGATTTCGACGCAATGTGTTTCTAGGGTCTTTGCTTTTTTCTTCAAACTTCCCGCCACGTCGCGTACGCGTTGTCACGTGACCAACTAGCCCGCGCGCGCGCCAATAGGATTGTCAAATTTCGCATGGGCAGCGTCGCTCGGCCGCGCGCGTTCGCCAATGGTCGACCGATGTCGCGTAACGGAAAGCCGCATCGTTTACATGCCAAATAACGAAACTCGCCATTATACGCATCCGGATTATTGGCGGTAGTCGCATAAGTACTCCGTTTCACCGAATTATCCTAGGACCAAAACACAATCGAGCGAAATGCCAGAGAACGTGGTAAGCGCCAAATACATTTATCGTCCTCGAGCTGCCGTCTCGCGTCTCGTCGATCCGCGATTCAACGACGAACTTGACAATTTTCTTCCGGAAATCTCGGCCGCGCTATAGGTTAAGATCTCGCGATTCGCTTCGAACGAAAAAACAATGAACGCAAGCCGAATGAAGTTTTTTTCGCCTTTTTTTTTTCACCCTTTTTTTCCCCAGATTTATGTCGACATTTTTGGAAAACGATTTTCCGAAGATTTTTTGAACCTCGCTTGAGGTACAATTATCCTTTTTTTCTGTTATTTAAATATTTAAAAATGATTTTTGTTCTATACATTTCAGAACGACGGAATTGCAGAAACATTGATTGATGGATTGTTATGCACTCTGTCACTATCGTAGGGATGTTTGATGTTTTCTCTTTGTGTTAAGGTAAATGGTGACCATGCGGTTGAGGTCAAAGCAGCCGGCGAGGCTCATGACAACGAGGAGGAAGTCACAGGGGACGATGTCTACTTTGATCCCATAATCACGCTTCCCTTGATTGAAGTCTCCAACAATGAAGAGGATGAAGTGGAGATGATTAAACTGTTGGTTTGATTTTCTGGAAAAATATTTATTCATATTTTTAGAGGACAGATATAGTTAACTGTAACTTTGCGATACATTTGATAAATAATATCTCTATTGAATAGACAATTGTTCCACTGTTTGTGGAGAGGAGGGGGGAGGGGGGAGAACTAATATAGTGGTATGCTAATTTATGTTACACTGATTTTTAGGAGGGCCAAACTCTACCGTTACGACTCGTCGAGTAGTCCGGCTGAGTGGAAGGAACGCGGCACAGGGGAGGTCAAATTGCTCAGGCACAAGACTAAACACACAGTCCGAGTGGTGATGCGACGCGACAAGACGCTCAAGATCTGTGCCAATCACTTTGTGACTCCATGGATGGAGCTCAAACCAAATTGCGGAAGCGACCGCGCCTGGGTGTGGAGCGTTCTCGCCGATTTCGCGGACGAGCATCTCACCTCCGAATTACTTGCCATAAGATTCGCCAACGCCGAGAGTATGCGACTTTCTCGCTATTTTATTCAATATAAAAAATTATTTTCCTGTTTATTACTTTGTACAAGAAATTAACGCCACAATTCTTCGTTTTAGACGCGCAACTGTGGAAGGACGCGTTCGAAAAGGCAAAGAAGATCGTGGGCACGGAATGCGAGATTTACGCGGGGAAATCGAATCCCGAAGACAAGGAGGACGACAGCGACAGCGACACGTGCAGTTATGTAACTTACAGCGACAGCAGCGACAACGAGGAGGCGCCCAAGGCCTCGAAGGAAGCCAAGGCCAAAGAAGCCGAAGACGAGGAAAAGGAGAAGGAAAAAGTGACGGAAAAGGAGGAAATTGCTGAGAAGCTCAAGGACAAGAGCACGGAGGAGGTGACGGAAGTGCTGAAGAAACTCGAAGTCGTTGAAAAAAGCGAGCAGCAAGCCGAGGAGGTCAAGTAACGGATGAAATTTGGACTATATAACTATACATAATGATATCTTTTATTGAGAAGAGAAAATGAATCGAAAAAAAATTCGAACATTCCAACGTTACGCGAGAGAGCGAGAGAGTGAAAGAGCGGAAGAACGAGAGAAAATGTGAGACAGAGAAATACGTTGTGAATAATATCGACAAGACTCGTCCGCGGTTGCTGTTTTTATTCCTGTTTGCATTGTTAATTGAGGTGCCTGAAGTTGCGAGTAAATTTTTAGCGATTTATTCACGTGAGATTAAACCGAGAGCGCTGTAACGCGGCCACTTCCGTCGCGGAGGCTGCTGCACACCGATTGCCTAGTCTTATATGCCTGCGATTGAATGCGATTTTTTTGATTGGGCCACGTGCGCGTTTTGGAATGCGCGAGCGGCGATGTACGCCCGCTATTGATGCGCAAGGAACCGAGAGAAAGGTTATAGTGTACCCCTCCCCGCACATTGAGCAACCCGACTTGCCTGCCCAACGAACACCCCCCTTCCCACCCATCTACCCCACTTCTACGTTTTTATCATGTTTTTACGTTAATTAAATCAAATATTGAGAATCTGAAAGGCTACGCTCGACTTAGCGAACGGCCTGAACCAATAAATTACTCGACATTCTTTTTAAAAATCATGTGTTCATGAATGTTTCTTTATTATTAATTGACACATTCTTATATATGTCAAGAATTCAATTAATTGCATCTATTCATTTTGAATACCAGAAGCGAAAAAATTAATGTCCCGGGTATAAAATTGCATTACCGTAAGTCGAACATCGCGAAATCTACCGTGGTCGTGTTGGGTAACTCTGAAACACACTTACCGACCGTCTTAAAGGAGGAAGGTCGGCAAGACCAGTCATCGCCGACGCGAACATCGCTTGATCCAGGTTTTACAATACAGCAGAAATGTTTATTCAGTACCTTTCAAACATGCGATTTACGCGAGAATTCAATTTGAGTCACAATTTCCTGACCTCATTAGCATAATAAATTTAAATTCAATCAAATCCCCGAAGCTACGAAGTCAAATTGCGGCAAATGAATTTTTTTCGAGACAAACTGGGTTCCTTCGTACATGTCGGTTGATAAGAAATTGATATAACCCTACAGTCAAAACGGATTAGCCGCTGTTCGCGCACGAGTTGAATATTCTAGAAGAACTCGGGGGCGTCGTCGTCATATATCTACGATCCACACGGACCAATGGGAGCTCGACATTTGGACGGGACTTCCACCGCCTGCTCCGCGGTTGGTCCACGTACGCTGCGTGGTCGCTACTCATTGGTTCCCCGGCAACTACGGCTCTCGAGTAATATCGTAGCAGCATCATATACTACCAGCCGATCCCGGTGACAGTGGTCGCCAGTGTGAGAAAAACAACGAACGAGCAAGCGTGTGCCGAAGTTTGGCTCGAGAGCGAGAGCGTTTCTGACTAATTCTGCGCGGCGCGTGTTTTATATCCTGCGACCGAGAGAAACACACAGCAGCTATGAAGAAGTTGGCGATATTAGCGTTCGGACTGATTCTAGTCGCCGGTAAGTTACTCCATTCGGAACTTGTGTGAGCTCCGAAATTCGCACGGGGCAAACTCGGAGCTTCCGGAGACACCGCGTGCCGCACACACCGGCAGCTCCGAGTCGTCTCCGTTGTGCTTTCTTTCTACATTATTCCTGCCGTAAATACACGAAATTCGTAAATCTGATTTTCACGATCAAAAATTCAAATTGAGGGGATTTTTTGGAGCATTCGTTTCATTTCGTGCGTACGCGAGTTCGCCGCGTTCTTATCAATCGGAGCAACAATGTCGCACAGCCGTAGCGTTTCTTCGGCCAATATTGCATTCATTTTGATTCGATGAATTTATCGATAATAAAATATTTCGTCTGTTTTTTTTTCATCCAGCAGTGATGAGCATCTTAATTTCTGATATTATAATTATAATTACAATAATTATCATTATTACTTTATTCTTATTTTTATGTTGATTAGACATATCTATTGATTCTTTCAAGTATGTTATCTTTGTTCTATATAAAACTTCATATACATTTTTTAGGGCTCGTACATGCTGAGGAGGACATCATAGAGGATGAAGTTGGAACAGTGGAGAATGATTTGGGTTCTAGTCGAGAAGGATCCAGGACTGGTAATAAAATAAAAACATTACTCAACCTTATACATATTTTCTAATATCTATGCGCACATTTCAATTAAAAAAAAATTTCATTAAACAAAATCATAATATAATTTTTTCGTAATGTTCATAAACAGATGATGAAGTTGTTAAGCGCGAGGAAGAGGCGATAAAGCTGGATGGTCTGAACGTGGCGCAAGTCAAGGAGCTGCGCGAAAAGGCCGAGAAATTTACATTCCAGACGGAGGTGAATCGCATGATGAAGCTCATCATCAACTCTCTGTATCGCAACAAGGAGATTTTCCTCCGTGAATTGATCTCCAACGCGTCCGACGCCCTGGACAAGATTCGTCTGCTCTCGCTCACGGACAAAAATGTCCTCGACACGAATCCCGAACTAGCGATAAGAATAAAGGCCGACAAAGAGAACAAGATACTGAGTATCACGGACTCGGGTATCGGAATGACGAAGGCCGATCTGGTCAATAATCTCGGTACGATCGCGAAATCGGGAACTGCCGAATTTTTGGGCAAGATGCAGGACTCTTCGAACTCCCAGGACATGAACGATATGATCGGACAGTTTGGCGTTGGTTTCTACTCGGCCTTCCTCGTCGCCAACAAAGTCGTCGTCACGACCAAGCACAACGACGATAAACAATACATCTGGGAGTCAGACAGCAGCAGCTACAGCATCGTCGAGGATCCCCGAGGAGACACACTCAAGCGTGGAACTACCATTAGGTGAGAGGCCCATTTTTTACTAACAACTTTTGTTGTGCTATTATAATTAGAAATTCCGCTTCTAAAAAGTTGATGGCTCGAAAATCTCGAAATATCGCATTCATTGTCACCCCTTTATTCGTCCGGTGATTAGTCGAGTACCTCAGACCGAGGCCAAGTTTATTTTCCCTTGGCCACTTTGTCATTTCAGATGAATATCGTTTAATCGAACCTCAAAGTAAGATACGGTTATCTTAAATTAAAAGTTTGAAACGAGTTCCTCGGCGCTGTAGCACTGCGCGTATAAAAATGGAAATAACCCTCCAAAGTCTTCGCAAAATCGATCCTCTAATTTCTATTTCTCCATAGCCTAATCCTCAAGGACGAAGCCGCGGATTTCCTGGAACAGGACACAATCAAGAACCTTATCAAGAAATACTCGCAGTTCATAAACTTCCCGATCTACCTGTGGAACAGTAAGACTATCCAGGTTGAGGAGGAAGACGACAGCGAAGCGGCGAAGGCGGAGAAGAAGGAGGAGGACGAGAGCCAGATCGAGGAGGAGGACGACGCAAAGGTGGAGGAATCCTCGGAGGACGATGATTCGAAGAAGAAGAAGAAGGTCGATAAGACCGTCTGGGACTGGGAGCTTCTCAATGACTCGAAACCCATCTGGACGCTCAAACCTTCGGAGGTCGATGACAAGGACTACAACGATTTCTACAAGGCCTTGACGAAGGACACCCAAGAGCCCTTGGCGAAGGTTCATTTCGTCGCCGAGGGTGAGGTGACCTTCAAGTCTCTCCTCTTCATTCCGAAGGTACAGCCGGGCGACAGTTTCAACAAATACGGCACCAAGGCCGACAACATCAAGCTCTTCGTTCGACGCGTCTTCATAACCGACAAGATAAACGACATGATGCCAAACTACCTGTCTTTCATTCGCGGTATTGTCGACAGTGACGATCTGCCGCTCAACGTTTCGCGCGAGAACCTTCAGCAGCACAAACTCATCAAAGTAATCAAGAAGAAGCTCATCCGGAAAGTCCTCGACATGATCAAGAAAATCTCCAAGGAGGAGTACGAAAGTTTCTGGAAGGAATACAGCACGAACATCAAACTGGGTGTCATCGAGGACGCGCAGAATCGCGCGAGGCTCTCCAAGCTTCTGCAGTTCAAATCGTCGACCCAGAAGTCGACGAGCCTCAGCGACTACGTCGCGCGAATGAAGCCCAATCAGAAGGCCATCTACTACATCGCCGGGGCGAGCGAGGAGGAGGTGAGGAAGTCGCCGTTCGTCGAGCGTCTCGACAAGAAGGGCTACGAGGTTCTCTACCTTACGGAGGCCGTTGACGAGTACGCGATCTCTGCGATTCCGCTGTTCGACGGCAAGAAGTTCCAGAACGTTGCGAAGGAAGGTTTCACGCTGGACGAGGGCGAGAAGGCGAAGGAACGCATGAACGAGCTCAAATCCACCTTCGAACCGCTCACCAAGTGGCTGGACGAGAATCTGAGCGAGTACATAAGCAAGACTCTCGTGTCCGAGCGACTCACGGACTCGCCTTGCGCTCTGGTCGCGAGCATGTTCGGCTGGACCGGAAATATGGAGCGGCTCGCGGTCTCGAACGCCCATCAGAAGGCCGACGATCCGCAGAAAAATTACTACCTGAATCAGAAGAAAACGCTGGAGATTAATCCGCGACATCCGCTGATCCGGGAACTTCTACGAAGGGTCGACTCCGATCCCAACGACGCGACTGCCAAGGACATCGCCACGATGATGTTCAAGACTGCGACCCTCAGGTCGGGTTACATGCTCAGAGAAACCGCGAGCTTCGCCGAAAGCGTTGAACAGCTTATGCGAAAGACGCTCGGAATTCCGCTGGACGAGACGCCCGAGGAGGAGGAGGACGACTTGGACGCGGAGAGCGCGGGTGAGACTGAGAAGGCCGCGGAAATCGACGCCGAGGAGGAGGACAGAGACGAGGAGCACGACGAGCTCTGAGCTACGAGCCACGGGGTTTAAATTATTCCGTTCACGTACAATTTTTGTATAAACGCCGATTAATTTTTTGTTTCATCTCGTAGCTGAAACGTTTCTTCTCGATCCTGCGAATCGACGAATTATCGAGATCCACAGACTTCGTAAATTAATGATAATGTTTATTGTATGATAAGGTACGTGTGAGACAACGGGTAAAATCAACTTTTCCTCATTTCGTCGTCATACCCGCGTTTTTCCTCGACGTGCTTCCATCTCTCAGTTTCTCGTCATTATCGTATCGAGTCTTTCTTCTATTTTGTTTATTTGTAACTTGCGCGTTGAGATGTGAGTGCTGATGTGTGCAATTCGTGCGAATGTATTTGTATAAAAAAAATGGAAACATTAAAGAAAGAGTGTTTAATCTGAAATGTTGTTGTTCGACGATTTAATTATAACTGCGCGTTATCGACTCCGCTGCGGCAACGACGCCCTGAAAAAAACATCCTTCATCCTTCTCCGCGTCGGTCAATAAAACCCGAGAAATCGTTCGAAAAACAGCCGCACATCTTCGTCGTCCACTGATTTTTTTTCTTCACAAAAAAAAAAAAAAAAGTTTCCGCGAATTTACCGGAGCTGCGCGAAAATCAGTCGTACCGTTGTTGCCGCGGCGGAAAAGTAGGCGGAGCCTGAGCGCCGCGAGTCGGCGAAACTCGGTGGCGAATTTCTCGGCCGTTCGCGAAGCTTGCGCGCGATTGGCCGAAGCCGTTGGCGCTGACCAATGGAGTTCGCGCGTACAGCGGCATAATTGTATCGCGCGCGGCTCGTGGCGACGACGGCGGCTCGCGCCGCGCTAGCCGAGCGCTCATTTCCGTTCGCACGAGAGAGCCCGACGTCATCCGTGTATAATCAAAGTCCGTGCGCGTTTTTGTGTTTCTTTGGAGGCAGCCACGATGATTCTCGCTAATTTAACGTGAGTAAACCGTGTAACAGGATCGACGGTCAGCGCCTTCTCGGCGCCGGGAATCGCGCGGAATCGTTCGTACTGCTGAATTGGCCGCGATACCGCGCGTATTCCTTGCGTAAGACGAGAGACTTGCGGCGGTGTCGTCTACGTTGTCGTCTACGTTGTCGTCGTCGTCGCCGTCGTTGTCGTTGTCGTTGTCGGTGACTCTCGCCATGCCGGCTCGGAGATACCGAATTGCATTGCGCCGCTGCCGCTGCAGTGGATCATAAAACTTACGCGACGTTTGTCGATCGTCGTCGGGTCCTGTGCGGGGGGGAGGGGGGGAACAAACGACCGATCGACGATTTTGAGACGTATCGGGCATTCGCGAAATCGCCGTCTCCAGGAAATTTCGCGTTCGCCGACTGTCGTCAACCCATTTTCGCCGCACCGAGAGTCGCAAACGTTCACACGTAAACACACACAGAGGAATCAATGGCGCCCGGCGAGTACTCGACCCCCGGAACGAACGCCTTTACTCGCGACGAGTTTCCCTTGTCGACGCATTTCGCGACGACGGACCGGGCGGCGACACCGGCTGCCTTCGACCGCACGCGATAGCTTTTCATCGCGATCGACAGTTAACGTTGAGTAATCGAACAACCGTCCTGACGCGACATTCGTATTTCATGCATACAGATAAATAGATAGGTCGTCGCGACTTACCACTGTGCAATCGTCGATTGTTTTCACTGGCTGCAATTTGCGGAGAGATTCCGCGAATTCCAGCTACGCGAAATTTCCGTTTCACACTGTTTTGTAGTTTTTTTTTCATGGGAAATTGGGGTGCCATGGGAACGAATGACTGAGTCAAGAACTGTCGATTCGAAGACAAAGCTTAAGTCACCTTGGTATGAGTACGGATAAATGAGTTCAATAATTTGTATTTGTTGTCAGTTTGTAATTGATATTGGAAAAATTTCACTGGATGTGGCAAAATATAATTTTCGTGAATACATTTTTTCTTTTTTTCCTGTTTCTCAGATTTCGGCCACACAAATTGGAGCTGGATTTCTTTACTTCTTAGAGACATCGAAAAGCCAAAGACAAAACCGTGCAACAAAAAGTAAACAACAATTTGTCAAACAGAATAGAACAATTTGTCGCAACAATTAAGAACAGGGAAAAACAAAAAAACTACAAGGAACAAGAAACAAATTGTAAACTTCAGCAGCATAATAAAAGCAGTATCAGCACATAATAAACATTCAATTCACTGAGGAAAGTTGGTATTGTTAAAAATTGCTTTCACGTGAGAGAAACTGCAGCAACATGGGTATTCAAGACTTGCAAGCCTTTTTGGATGGCAACTGCGTGCAAGGAGCTGCAGTGCCTGTGGATCTATTCAAAATTGCTCGTCACGTGATTCTGAGACAGAGACCGCGAATGGGCAAAGGCCAGCAGCAACAGCATCATAATTCAGCTATTATGAGATTGGTACTCGATGGCGAATGCTGTCTGGACCGACTTTATGGTGGCTACTTCTCAGGTAAACCATCTAAAGTTGTGGGGAAACTTTGTATTAACATGGCAATCATTGAGTTACTATAATTAGGGCTATAATTCGTTTCTAACATAACGAAAAAAAAAAAAAAAAAATGTTTTTAGATTGGGCTTGCGGCGGTCAGTGGAATCGTATGGTCCAATTTCTCGCGGTTCTCATACAAGCGACGGAGATGTCGGGCGTCGAGCTGGCCGTTTTTTTCAACGGATGTCACGAGGCGCCGCGTCGGGCCGATTGGATTCAGAATCAGCTGAAGATGCGCATAAAAGTCAACAACGTGAGTATCGACTTCGTCGTTACCGACTACTGAATAACTAACGAAGTGAAATAACTGATTACAAAGACTAAAAACAAAATGTATTTAGGTTCTGAAACACATAGGATCAAAGGCAACACCGCCGCCAAAAGTTTGGTGGACGCCTCCCGTCTGCTTACGCACGAGCTTGCGAATGGCGCTCAGACATCTCAAAGTCACCGTCGTGAGTATTAAAATTCTCCGCAAAATGCATCCAGCAATTTGCATCGACTAAAGCCCGATGTTTTCGTTTCCCAGTTATGCAGCATGGATGATCATCATCAAGAAGTCATCGCCTACTGTCGCGAGAACAACTACAACGGATTGATTGCCGACGATGCCGAGTACGCTGCCTTCGATCCGCCCCGTTACTTCTCATCTGAGCAGCTTAAACTTACTTACAAGGTAGGCAACATGATCGATCTCGAGCTAAAATTTTCCGATTCGTATAAATACATTTCTCGTTTACTCAAGTCGGACAGAAATTTATATTCTCCACGTTTTCTTATGCCACGCCAACAAAATATATTCGATCGCAGGGTTCGCTCGACACGAAGGAATACATGATATCGGAATTCACGAAAACGCTCGGCATCGCCTCTGACCGATTGTGCATCCTCGCGGCTCTCCTCGGCAATTACATCCTCACGGAAAACGATCTCGTAGACTTTTATAAGAAATTAAATCTCAGCGTCGGGCCCAACCGAACGTGCATTGACCAGACAATTCGCACTATAGCGAATTTTGTTAAGGAACTGCCATCCACGGAGTTGGATGCGGTCGCGCAAAAAGTTTTCGGCTCGCTCACCGATCCCCGATGCTCGAAGCTTCGACAGTCCGTCCAGTATTATATCAACGGGACGAAGGAGGGTTTTCTGCATTACAAACCCGTAAAACCGACTAAACGTCAGTATCCGTCGATTAATTTTAGCGTCATTTGAGTCTTCGTCCATTGTTGATTTTGCTTTAAATTTACAGCCGGCGCCAACAAATCCGAAGCTAAACCGGCGGTCCCGGTGCCGTCGACGAATCCACCGGAAACTCCGACACCGGCGACGCCCGAGGAAGATGCCAACTTGGAGCCGTCGCGCTTCGCTTCCGAGACTCTCGAGAGCGAACAAGAGAGCTTGGACGCCTATAAACAGGCAACCGCCAATGCCAAAGCCGCGCCGCAAATCGTCATAGAACCACCCGGTGCGCAGGGAAACAGTGACGCCGATAATGTCAAATCGGACGAGGAGCAAAGTGAGAAAATTCGACGATCAATTTCGTTGCAGGGAAAAGTCACCAGTGACCGAACAGTTAAACAAAACCGGCGTGCTTCGTGGGCCCTGGAATTAATTATTGATTCGCTACTGACTGTTAATTCACTGGAGCCTTTACCCTGAATAATAGCTATTCGGGGATGGTGATATTTCTTTCACGAAGCAGGTAACGGTCACGCAGTGGTGAACGGTGTTCACAATCTTCTGATTAGCTCGTCGAGCTCGAGCAGCAGTTCGACCGTGGCCTCGCCTGCTCACGTTACGCCGGAGCCCGTAAAACCGGTGGAAAAATCGACGACCATACCCAGCACAGTCTCCGAAGTCATGCGCACCGCCTCGGAAAGACATCAGAAGGGGCTGATGTCGCCACATATATACCAAATTCTGACGGCCGGCGAAATAAAACTTCCGGTGCTTCTCGAAGACGAGAATCATCGCGAATTTCCGTCGATTCATCTCATCTATCGTCCCGTGCGGCAAATGGTCTACGCTATCCTCTTCAATCTCCATCATCGAATGTACCTGGCGACCAAAAGCAAAGAAAAAGGAGGTGAGTTGTCTTCGACATCCCCTTCTAAATTTTTAGTGGCGGGGAAATCTCTAAATATCGCAGCCCTTGCTCCCACTTTATTCGTCCTTTCATCGTGACAAACAAAACCACACATTTTTTTTGCCGTGAGTAATTTTATTTACATAATGTGAATTCCACAGATAACGAAAAAGTCGAAGTACCGGACGTTATTATTAAGGAATGGGTTTGGTCGAAGACGAATCCGTACCAAACACCAACGTTGGTAAAAGCCGAGCAAATCGGATGGGGAGTGCCCACGGTTCAGCGCTTGTGGTTTGGGTGAGTCGGTTTTTGTCACCTCTGGCTTGCCAGTTTTTTTTTTTTTTTTTTTTTTTTTTTTTTTTTTTTTTTTTTCACGTGAAATACGGACGAGTACAGAGCGCAAAAGAAAATCCGAGAGTGCTATTAGCGACGAGGATCGGTAGTGATACTAGAGAAGGAATAAAATAAATAAATTGTGGACATTGCAGCTCTCGAGGGCATCATAGGTATGTCCTATGCTCTCTTTGTTGGTGTTGTAACTGTGGGATACCCTAGATTCTCCATTGTTCACTTTTTTAACCCCTGAACGTGAGCGGAAGTCTTCGAGATACTTGTAGAAATAATGAGTCGTCATTGATGACAATATATATCAAGGCCCGAGAAAGATGAGTTAATTTAAGATGGTTAGCTCTATCTCTCTCGCATTCGGGAGTCTGTCAATAAACAGTGATACCGTGAATGGAGCTGTTAACGCTCGAATTTGAACAATAAATTCGATTTCAGCACTGGAATCGACGACAAGCGTCGCCGTCTTCGAGGATTCTTGACGTGTATGCGATCCGACACTCCACTAATGCTCAACATTTCGTACGTTCCGCAACATCTTCTCGTCATGGCTTGCGTCTTGCGGTAATAAATGCATTTTCGAAATTCTACACATTCTATCAATCGATCTTTCGATCCAATTTTACGAACTTCCGATCGTCTTTCGCCTTGCAGATATATCATGACCTTTTCGGACAAAATAAAAATTCTGCGCCGCCAGGAACTCGACGCTTTCATCGCCCAAGCTTTTTCCGCAGATCTGATGAATACCCAGTACCTGCAAGACCTGCAGGTAAATCGATTGTTCCGATCTTTGTTTCTATAGGGACATTTTTTTTCCCTCGAATTCTGTGGATTATTCGATCGTTCTGCTTTCGAAGCTTTCCTTGGTAACCTCCCGGGGAGTCCAACTGGCGACTCTGTTCATGGCCGGCGTGGAAACAGCTCTGCTCGCAAACGACGCCTGCGGTGCTCCGATTCCTTGGCTCATGTGTTGTCCCTGGCTCTACTTCGACGGCAAATTGTTCCATCACACTTTGGCCCGGGCTACTATAGCGAAGAATCTTCTCGAACTCTGCGGCGGACACATCGAGGGCGTAGTCAAGGTTGAAAGGATGCGCAAAGCTATTCTCGAGGGCGTCAACGCGGTATTCGCTCGACCACCGGTGCCAGTCACACCAGGTAAGCGTACTCCAACATTTTTTCTTTGGATAAACTGCCTAGATTTTTGTGTGTGTATTACCAAATAAGCGCTATCTTCGTTCGTATCGTCGAGACGCGAAGCTCATTCTGTCTCGGCTGCGAAGACGGCGCAGATCAAGGCAGCAAATTGCTTCGTTGAGTTTAATTACTTCGTGGACTCAGCGAATCTCGAAACTGCGACAATTTTGATTTACTAAAAACCGAAATTCTTGATGTCCGCGAGAGAGTTGTGAATTTTCACATATTGCAGATTTTTATGCTCAAATAATTCTTGTAATTTCATTGCATTTCGTCGTTTTCCCCTGTAGGAATTCGAATGGCGGTGCCGCAAAACATTCTGCCAGCCGGTTGCAGCGTGAGCGATGGATTAGTGCGAGGCCGCGGCAACGCAAATATTCCTCAAAGGGGTCTGATTCGTCGACCGGTTCCTTCTCGAGGTGGTCAGCTCGAAATCGCGGGCGTTGTTGTCGGCCAGTGGGGCGCGAATTACGGACAACCGGGACGTCTGCCGCAGCCAATTCAGGGACACTCGCGCGGCCGGCTTCCTCCACAGGTAGGATAACGAAAATTCCGAATGACATCAGAATTTCAGTCGCGGAATTTTGTTAAAAGTTGTCATCAAAAGAATAAATAAATATTGCAGTCTCGTGGAGGACAGAACATTTGCGTTCGTTGTTTGATTTGCGGCGCGATGAGATATCGATTAACATTTGGCTGCTGCGACAGTAGAGAAATATTGTAGGAAAATATTATAAAGAAGTGCGATTTGTAATACAGTAGAAGCTCTCACATGTTACTTAATGCGGACCAAGTAAGGTAAGTGAAGGACCAATCACGTTCACGAAGCAGCACGTCTGCTCCAATGAGAACACTCGAATTGTCCCCACCACTTGCCCACGTAAACTAGCTGAACGTAACATGTGAGAGCTTCCAGTGTACTGCAGAATGCATAAATTTTGCGTAAGGAAGAAAAAAGCTGGACGAAGAAATAACAACAGAAATCGTCTTTTTGATGCTGAGGTCGTGATCGACACCATCGGCTTGAATCTTACCTAATGCTGCGTACTTTGATTGTTTCAGGTAACGTCGATCGGCGGAGTTAAATGGAACTTCCCGCGTGGTTTCAATCCCCTAGGACCGCGAGCTTTTCCCACACGAGGAAACAATCGCACTCCCACAGCTGGTCGCGGAAAGAAGACTCAAATGAAGGTACATTTCCTTTATTCAAAATGAGAAAAAGTTTAATAATAATTTGAGATTCGTACTTGAAATATCGCCAGAACGAAATATCTGCAATAATTAAAATCTTCATGTGCAGGCAACTGCAAAAAAGAAAACAGCTGTGAAGAAGAACAAGGAAAACGAGAAGAAGGACGTAAAGACGCAAGGAAACGCGGTCGAGGAAAGCAGCAACGAAGTTCCGTGAGTAACGAGATTATCCGTCTGTCATTGACTTTCCTAATTTTTTCATGCAAATAATGTTGTACTTTCTGACACTGCATACTCGTCCAGTAGCGAATCACTGGCACCGACAGCTGCAAAAGAAATAATCCTGGTGGCCGAGCAATTTGAGGATGCCGTGGAGAACGGCGAGACCGAGGAGAAAGGGCAAGGTGACGCGCCGAATCTCGGCTCGTCGTACGTCACAGCCTAAAGACAAAAGATCTACACGATAAAAATAGGAAGAGAAAAAGAGAAAAAAAAAAAGAAAAATAAAACACTCGGATGTGACTCAAGACTGCAGCCAATTTCGTTATATGTTCATTGAGCCGGAGCGCACAGCGTGATTTTCCCAAATCGAGCGATTCTCTCGGCTACAGAAACCCGGCAAGTGCCTCGCGGCTCTATGATCATGTAAAATTCTGGTGGGGCCAAAAACAATCATACACGAAACTACAAACTACCAAAACAGCAGCCAACGACGCTCTCAAAGTGCTTTAAATTTGGGCGTGACTAATACCGAACGCGGCGAGAGAGAAAAAAACGCGCGTCCCGCGAATCGCGGTGTTTCGCGATCTCCGAAGCGAAAGATAAACAGACAAAACAAAAACTCTACTGTGTCCTCACTGCCAAATGTCTACCCAGTTAGAGAAGACGAAGGATAGAAGAAAAAAAAGGAAGACGTTAACACAAAACAGAAAATCCGCGCTCGTTACTCGCTGACGAGTGAAGAAATGTGCGTCGTGAGTGTCACCCTTAATAGCAGAACGAAAGAAATAAGGAACAAACAAATGGATTCGACTGATTAGTGTTACGAAACGCTAATTTTTACTAATCACAAAGAGTCGTCAAACTGCTAATAAGTATTTAATTATTAAGAAGCGTGGTTTATTTTTTTTACGATGATGAAAAAAAAAGATGAAAAAAACGAGTAAGAAAAGAAAAAAAATGTATATTTTCCGGTATTATATGAAAACGCCTCGCTTTGTCAAGGTCCCGGTTTCCCGTGTCTCGCCCGACGCGCTGAGATCGATCCGCGATTGCGCCCTTTAACTTTTTGTTTTTGTTTTCATTGTTTCACGCTGTTTGTAGATAAAGACGCAGGCGCGCGAAACCAGGACGGCGCATAGCGTATAGAGACTGATGCTTTTCATATAGGTAAAATATATATTTATACGTATTGACCGTTGCGTTTGCAGACATCTTAACGCGTCCCTCGTCGACGACGAGGCTTTTCTCGCATCTGCAGACGCAACGGTGTATGATTTAGGTAGGCTCTCCCTGTAGCGAATTATACGTAAGTTTTTGCGTGCGTGATTGAATTGCGAGTGCGTCTGGTTCGTCGTGCCTGATGCTTTGTGCGACGGGAAAATGGGGAACATTTTGAGGAACATATTATTTATGATATTCATATTATGTATGAGCGGCTGTTAACGTGTAAACGAAGAGAGAGGTCGAGAGAGAGAGAGAGAGAGAGAGAAACTGAGTGCAAATTTGTTGACGAAAGTGTCGATTGGTGTCTGAGTTTATTACGTTTGCTTGTTGATAACTTGTGCGTCTGTGTATATAGTATACGTGAGTGAATGCGCGTATGCGGATAGATGAATATAGCGTATATATATGAATATATATAAATATATATATTTATTTGCGGTCGCATCGAGAAATGGGTTCGAGTTTATCGACTGCGTAGAACGGAGTTTATTTGCGCGAGCCTTAATATGATAGCGGGTGCACGGAGCGTGTGATGAATTAATTAAATTTATTAAGGAGGCCGGAACGCTACACGTCACGCGAATGGCTGGAACTGGTTCTGATTAGTTTTCTCGAACTTCTTACGATTATATCCAACTGATCGTCTCTCTGCCGATTGATGAAGGCAGAAAAATATTGGTCGCGATTTATTTAAGAAATAAATATCGGTAAATATACGATGTACGAAATAAGAAAATTAGTGAAAATTTGCCGAATTTACTCATCTCTTGTCATCAAATCGTCACCAGTATTTTTTTGTACTTCTACTTTGCGGTCCAGACTGGCCTTTATTATTGTTGACTCAATTGCAATTCTCAACAAAATACATATTTCGAGGATTTACTGCTGTTCGAAGTGACGCGCAGTGCTGCAGTCTCCTTAAGGACATGTGAAATATCGACTGCCGTAACAAAAACTGTGATGAACGATTTTTATGCATATTTGCATTTACAGCTAAACGAAAAAATGTATTCACTGCGGATATCACCAGCGCAGTGCATGAATTTTTTCGTTTAGCTGCAAATGCAAATATGCGTAAAAATCGTTCATTTCAGTTTTTTATACCGACTGGGCTCAGCGTGGATGTTTCACATGCCCTTAAGACCACACAACCTAAAGCGTATACTCGGTCGTCGCGTGATTCTCGACACGAATTTTTCCGTATTTCCGAGTATACAGCCATGGGTTCGTGTCGATGATTGAGAAGCGAAGGAACGAACCGTATCGGGGCATATTAATTGTAACTGTAATAAAAATGAGAGCGTGAAATGCGACGAAAGGAGTACGACGTAAAGAAAGAGCGAATAAAAAAGAAATGGCTGTCGATTAATTGTAAGTAATCGAGGGAGGCGAGAGACGCGAAACGTTTACCCACGAAGCGCGCGGTGAACGTTGAAATGAGAGATAAAAGAGAGAGAGAGAGATAACCGTCGTTACAAGGAGATAATATAATTGAAGAGATGAAGATTTAAAGTGTTATATTTTTGTAGATTTGTTATTGCGTAAAATGCATTGAGACAATGAGAAACTTTATAATGAATTCGAGTAGTGGGACGATAAGAATAAGCGAGAGAACAGCGGTTTGGAAGAAAGAACGAATTGTAATGCCCTGTTCGGAGTGGGCGATGGACGCGCGTCCGTACGTCTCAATTGACATGGAAACGGAAGGTAAAGTTTCTCGAGAAGATTTCGACGAGCCGAGACTCGATGATCCGTTTCCCGAAGCCTCGGCTGCCGCGATAAAAAGTTTTCGAAACTCAAATCGAAACGATGTAGGAAATGCCACGTTGACGTATGCATGGAACTCTCGAATAAAAAAAGATAAAAACGATAACTCATCAATTCAAGAGACGCGAATGACACGCCAAAAATGCACTACACCGCGCTACATTCGTTTTTTTGTTTTCAGTTTTACAAAACCCTCGAATGAGTAAAAAAAAAGTAACGAATGGAAGAAAGCGGAGAGTTAGTCGTTTCGAGCGATCCTTACAGACACCAAAAAAACCCACACACACAATGAGAATGCGATTAAGCGAGAGATGTAAGAAACTTCAAAGCCAAACTTATCGAATTTGAGAGTCAAGGCCACTTTAACGCTTTTAAAAAGGCTTAAAAAAGAATAAAAGAAGAAGAATGGACGAATTTCTTCGTGAAGAAATTTTTTGTCTCGACACTACGTAAACTTGAACAGAAATAAGTAAATGAATAATACAAAAATAGATGTAACCATTGCAACGATCGTGAATCGTACTCAGTTGCGGCTGCACTGATCGATGAAGCTTGCAACAGATAAACTTGTCAGAGACTTCATTGTACTGCGAGAAAAAAATGAAACTGTAAAAGTAAGGGCAAAGGAAACTGAACGAAGACGTAACAATATTTAAAGCATGCAGAAAGTCCACATTGATCAAAGTACGTAAAAACTAAACGTTTTAGATGACTCGATTAAACAGAGGCAAACATGAGAACAAAAATGAAAGAAGGAAAAAACGCGAAGAAGACAAATGAAAAATAAAACGGTGAATAAAGAATGGACACTTAAACGACGTGAAAAACAGGCTGCGAGATCTCGTTGCGTGCCTGATTTTTTCGTTGTCAAAACCCGTAGTACAGGGGCCCACTAAACTTGTCTACGACTCGTTTAATACTGTAACACAATTTACAAAATAATATACCTTTATCTGTACCTTTGACTGTCTGTGCAAAAAAAGTATCCCAGAAATATTGTGTGTTAAGCTAAAAGAAAGAAAAAAAAATACTTGTTTTTTCCGACACAGACAGCAGGATATATTAAATGTATTTACATGTCGAAGCTCCGCTTATAATCTTTCCCGTGGAGCGATTAGTTTGCAAAAGTCCGACTTTTTCGAGATTGCCACATCAATTAGAAGCGTCCAGAGAGTTTTTTTCAAGACACTTTGAAGACATGCGGCTTGATTTATAATCTCAGGCTTAGCTCAACTTTTGTTGGGCAGTTTCAAAAGTCGTATTAAATCGCCATATAAGTTTACATTTTTATGTTTATTTTTTTCCTGAAAAACGATTCTCAGTGAATTATGAAGACAAGACATTTGTTGATGTCATTATCACTGAAGATCCGATTCTGCTCGGTCTTTTATTGTGTATACCAGAAGCGTCGGTGTTATAGAGGCGCTCGCGATTTATGTCTGAGATTTTGTCAATCGTGAGACTTTTCACAGAAGATTAAAAGAATGTATAATCTCGGGCGATTATACGGACATATTTTCGTTTTCATTGTTTTCTTGAAGGTGAAGTGTCCTTAGACCTTGGACGAAAAAAAATGTAAAGCTTTATTTCACGAGGGTGCTACAAATTTGGTTGAAAGAATGTCCTAATTCCTGTTGCCTGATGCTAGCGCCTTTAAAAAAGCAGCATAACATCGTTTTTTTAATCGTTCACCGTATGGCACTTCATCCAGTCGTTGAGAACTTGAAAAAAAGCTCAGTTGTCAATTAATTGATGATTAAATAATTCTTCATTAGCAATTAGTCCTGGCAATTCTTTGCCAAGGTGTGAATTTGACTCTCAACGACTAAGTCTTTCATTTATTATCTTAATTAAACAATGTAACATTATTAGATTTTGCAACTCGTAGAGCGGCGTAGTCCGCGCGTCGATCGGGCATCGAGCCGCACTTTGATTTAATAGATTTATCGATAACCTTGGGATTTAAATTATAAACAAAACTCCCCTTAATCAATTTAGTTACGCTTAATAATCGAGTAATATGAAATATAAACGATGAAAAAAAGTAAAAAAAAAATTATAGAATCACGAAATGTACTACTGTAGTAACGTGCTGTTAAAAAAGAACAAAAAGAGAAAAAAAAAGACGAAAAAGAAACATTTAATGAAAAGCAAAAAACACTATTGATGTAGTTGAAAAGCACATGTGGGCCCCGTATTTATAATGTTCTTATTAAAAATATTTACATAACATATATTCTGCTATTTATTTCTCGTAGCTAAAAAAGAAAGTACTGGACGTTATTGAGAGAAATACCGCGCATACACCGAAACGATGATTTTTTTTCTTTGATTTAAATTGTAAGCTTGCTTGATGAAACAATCGATATGTTCATTTGTAACTTTATCTTTTCTTGTATCCATGAACGTAATAAAACTAAATTATCGTGATGCGCCCGTGGAATGCATAAAAAAAGAAAATATGTATCTAACCGTGGTTCTGATTTAAACGATCCGACGAAACGAAGTTCCAGTCGTTCAACTCGGACGGACTGTCTCTCATTCGAGAAAGTTGCACATCGCCGATTTAACAAAAAATCTATTAAATAATCTGTGTAATTCATAAGCTATCCTGTGCATCTTTGAGTCTAGTGTCGAGCAGAGCTGATTCTGCGCTTTCGCAATTTGATAAAAAAAAAAATACGAGTCTGCTTACTACTAGAAGAAAAATTGATAATCACTGCTCGTTCAACGTGGTCGTACGACAGTGAAAACGCGACTTAACAGAAGCATGCGAGGAAGATGAGAATCAGTGCTAGCAAAACACCATGGCAAACCATTGACACTTACTGGAAAATTTAAATTGCAAAAAAAAAAAAAATACAACATAAACAATAAAACTTGAAACCAGAATCCCCTTTGTGGCCAATACACATATTTGGAATGTAGAAAGTAATTAATCATATACAATATCCAATAAATACGATGTAAACGTGATCATTATTAAAAATATTCGAAAACATGTATTCCATTTATTGAATGCTGCGACCTTTTTTAATTTTATCAATGAAGGATGTAAATAACAAACCCACACACACTTGCAGAGAATGCATCGTTTATTTAAACGCATTCGCGTCGTAAATACATTTATGTAAGTGGTTGTTCGGCAAGTATCTCAACACCAATACACGTCGATTAATTATTGTTACGACGTTATAACTTGAGGAACACAACTAGAACATTTTCGTGATAAACGAAATTACATTGATTTGTCCCTTGGCTATGTTTTTTTAGCATAAGGTAATTCTCTGTGTTTGCCTCAATCGTTCGCGCAAGGCAGTGATTTACGAGTAAAAAAAAAGAAAAACGAAACGTAATAACCCTATGAAATGCACATTACTAGTGGCTAGACGAAAATGTCTAACGTCACGACGTTGATTTGTACACCGGAAAAACGTAGAGACTCTGTTTGTATTCCTCGATATCGTTGATGTAATAGTCGTTCGGTTTTTTCGTCTTCTCGCCGGGCAGGTCGTTCAAGTACATAAGCGAATACTCAACATTTCCGCCATATTTCTCGGTAGAATTATCTGTAATTAAGAAAATTAGTTTTTGAGATGCGCTCGTAAGCTCAGACACATTTTGTACGCTAAAACATTGCTCGTAAAACGCTTATCGTTGTTTTTCGAACAGTCCAATTTTGTCGTTCGAATTAACTTACTCGTTTTGTTAGCATCCGACGTGGAAACTTTATCACCATCTTCTTTCGTTTTCTCCGTCGATTCTTCTTCTCGTCGGTCGTTTCCTGCGATCTGAAAGCTCCATTTCCGGAAGTTGGAGCCTCCCTTCGTGTGACTAGCTATCCACTTTCTCAGCTCTTCGATTTTTATTCCGCTGATGGCATCGACTTCGCGCGCTACTCTGTCAAATATATATTCGTCCGACGTGATCTCCGCCCAATGTTTGTTCACCTCCTCCTTGAGATGAATGTCCGTGCACTGTTTTACTTTCGTCAGGGCCTCCTTAACGCTCGACAGTTCCTTGTCCGTCATTTCGTCCAGTGTCTTCTTGAAAGACTCGAGGAAAGCTTCGATTCTCTCGTCCACATACTCGGTGGAATATTTGTCCGCTTGCATGCAAACGATTATCGAATATCCTAAAACGCCGAAACTATCTCTCATTACGCAAGAAACATTGTAGCCCAACTGCTCTTGTGTGCGCAGTTGATTGAACAGTGGCTCTTCCATGATCATCTGAAAATTCCAAAGAGATATTCCAAAGAGATGTTAAAAATATTCAAGCCTCGCCGAAAAACTTGTAATTAATTAAAAAAATGTCCGGCAGCTCCTACTTTTACGCTTGTTATTGAACGATAATACGTACGATCATCAGCTCGATCAAAACTGCTAATTTGATCGATGTTGCACCCGACTGATAATAATTCACTACGATGGAATTCGAGTCCGCCGAATTGAAGTTCTTCAACCTGCAGCATCTCTCGCCGAGTGGAGTTTGTGTGACTCTGATATGCGGCATCGTATTCGGAAGGAGAGGACCGCAATTGAGTATCTTCGCGCATTTCTTCGCGTTTTCGATGGCTTGAGAGCTCGTCATGTTTCCCTGGACGAGGCACTTGATGTATACGTGATCAGCGAAATGTTTCGCGAAATTCTTGAACTGCTGGAATTCGATATCGGCTATTGCCGCGTGTCTGTCGATGGACGACCAATAAACGTGCATGAGAATCGAGAGCCTCGTGTCTTTCGCCAATTTTTTGGGTTTCAAGAAAGTATTGTAATAATCTTTGAGCTGTTCGCCTTTCATAACGTCGAACAAGTCTTCGGTAACGAGATCCGAAAAATCCGCGATGTACTTCGTAACAGTCGTGAGCAGCAGAGACAAATTCTGATTGAATCCATTGACTTTGACGACCAGACCTTTGTCGCCAGGGTGAATGTCGTGATTCAAACCCGCTGCGGTAGCCGGGTACAATTCCTCCACCAGCAGATGCTTGAGAACCGTCACGAAGAGATTCAGCATCGCCGCGTTTTCCGGCGACGCCATAGGAATTGGAGAAACGTAGTAAAAATTCATGTAGCACTCGGGAAGTCCGAATTTCGTGTCGGGTTTGTACCAAACCTCAGACAGACCGTCCGAGTGGACTTTGACGGGATGGGGAGGCGGACATTCCGGCGCTGGAATGAGCGCAAAATCGTCAGTGATAAAACGATTAGGCTCGGGAAGATGGAAGTCCGGAATCGGTTCTATCGTCTTCCAGTGCTTTATCCAATCCTCCGGGATTTCGGTGTCCGTGTATTTAGTCTTGAACCATGGCTCGACTTTCTCGAATTCCTCCTCGTTGAATTTCTTGTCGAATATTATAATGTTCGCGTTCTCGGGGGTCAAAACGTCCATACAGGCTCTTATAGAGGTTGGATCGTATTCGAAGTACAAATCGCTGCCGGTTATGTAGTCGGTTGGCGCGTAAAAGTGCATATTTTCGCAGAGATCCTCGACGTACTCGTCGGGTGGAACTTCATCGGAGAATCTGCATCGATTAATCAAGAAATTAGCCGATTGTGTGAATTAAAAAAAAAATGAAAAATCGATTATCTGTGATTATTTCAAATTACCGGAAGTTCGTTTCCTCGATCTTATGAATTTCGTCGTAAATTCGTTTCTGCGGTCCCTCGGAACGTACGAGATTTATGTACGAGTAAACAGCGTCCAAAACTTCCCTTAAATGTTTGTGACCCTCGTCCGTGAGAACGAGGGACACACTGAAGAGAGCGTACATCGTGCTGTGCTCAAATCCACTTTCTCCGTTGCCCGTGAAGATATCCAGGCACCACATCTTCTTTCGCAAATAACTGATGAGTGAGCCTTTTCCCTCGTGGCCGATAATCCACGAGACGTACTGATGTGGTTTGCTCTTGTAGAGGTGCAGAAGCGACGGCATCGTCCAGGTTAATTCTACCTGCGAATAACCGAAATCATGGTGAAATAAAAAACGGATCCTTTGGAAGTATTGCCAATATTGCTGGAATAATAAAATGACATACCTGACAAACATCCTTCACTGGTTTGATTTTGTAAATTCTACGGAATCGCGGAGTATTGAACGAGTCTGCTCCTTTGAATTCCGCGAAATCATCGGCGGGCAAACCGTTCGTTGGCACGTTCGAAAAACATTCTTTGACGTATTTTTCCAACGTATCCAGAGGAAGCCGTGCCTGTAATTAAAAAAGTACATGAGTTAAAAAATACCTTTTTTCTCCGCAAAAACGAAACGAAAATTATAATAATTTTTCACCTGTATAGCAACGGTCATGCGATGTGCGCTGTAGTGACGTTCCCGAAATTTGTGAAGCTCCTCGTAGAGTTTGTCGTCCGCGATATTGTCGCGAAGGGTCACGAGATTTCCCCAGACAAATTTAGTCGCGGGATGTCCGTCCCGCGCGAGGCTGCAGAACAACTGTTCTTTTCTGTTGAAATCGGAGGGCAGAGCCATCTGAAATTCTGTCAGGCCAATCATTAGGTGATGGCGAAGCTGTGGATTTTTCCACAAAAAAAAATCACATCTGCATAAGGTTTCCTACCACTCTCGACTGCCTCGCGCTCGCGAGAGATCGCGTCGCGCTTCATCAGGGGACTTATGAAAAATTGTGCGAAGCGATCGAGCGCACTGTGAAGAAATTTCTCTTGAATCTCGAAGTAAAAGGTCGTTTGCTCGCACTCGGTGTACGCGTTGTCAGAACCACCGCGACTCTTGACGAAAGCGTCAAAATCGTTTTCCTAAAGTATAGTCGAAAATACATGGAGACGGTTGGATTACGTGCAATGAGATCAACATTCGTACCTGCGGATATTTCTTTGATCCCATGAAAACCATGTGCTCGAGAAAATGTGCCATGCCCGGAACTTCCGGCGGATCGCTGAAGCTGCCGACGCCAATGCATAATCCGCAAGCAGCCTAAATGGAAAAGTTTATTTATTTTGTTATTTTGTCAGATATTTTGTCAGATTTTGTCAGAGATATTTTGTCTTCAACAAGAAAATAGCCCAAAAATAAAATTTGCGGAATCATTTTTTTTAAGTCTAAAGAACCTTTTTTAGCTTCTGTAACATCTTACTACAGCATATTTACCATCTTCTTTTTCTGAACCTACCATCTTTTCTTCTCGCTTCATTTTCTTCGCCGCTGAACCATCCCCATCGTCATTGTCAGATTGGCTACTTTCATCTTCATCCTCGTCATCCTCGCTATCCCCCTCTTCACTTCCGCTTCCCTCGTCTTCGCTTCCGGTTCCTTCATCTTTACTTCTGCTTCCTCCATCTTCCCCATCGCTTCCTGCATTTATCAGTAATAGTTCCCATATAACAAAACAACTGTGTAATTCAGCAAAAACATGCAGACAATACTATGAAATTACTTTTTTTTTTAACTCCAATAAAATTACTCACCGCTGCCATCATCCTCTTCATCTTCGTCATTCTCTGCATCAGCGGAACAAGACACAGGGCTGGGATCAGCAATCAGAAGCGCCTTAAGGCCATTCGGCAATTTAATGACCCTGTGATATAAAAAAAATCATTGCATACAGTAATTAAAAAACTACACTTAAGTATTTAAATTAATTCCAAAACAAATTACAATTGAGATCGAACCTGTATTCCTTCTTGTCGTTCTCTGATTTCACGGGAGCCTGAAGATATTCCACCTTGATGTCCGCGATGTCCTGGACGAAACCGCTGGCCTCGTCGCCGCTGGCAACTCTCGTCTTGTCGCTCGCTTTGAGGTTGTGATTGTCCCGAACACTGCCCGTTCCGTTCGTTGGCTTCACCATTATATCCGCGTATCTGTGACTTACCTTGAGTTTCTTGCGCGGCGGAGCTTGCAGAAACCTCTTTGGCATTATACGATGACCCGGCGAGTATTTGTTAACGCATCGACTGACGGATTTCACGAAGCTCGCCCGAAGAAAAGTGGGTACCATGCGTCAAACCGCAGTTCGAGCATGGCCGCAGCTGATTGGCTCACGTGGTCCGGACGTTCTTTTCCCGTTTCAGACTTTTACGAAATTATTTCTGACTGTTTTTGCCGGTGTGAGGAAAACAGGCGTGCAAATATAAAAAGAGCAATAAAATATCAAAATTGCAATCAATTCGTTGTCGGAGATTGTTAATATTTTAACGGAAATTTATGTATAGTATATAATTTGTAATTGGTAAAGAAAAGAAAGGATGAACGCGAGATTTTTTTAAATAAATTTCATGTTATATTTCTGATAGATTATACGGTGATGTAGTGCTCGAAAGTGTTTGAGCTAAATATCTTCTAAACAAATTCGTACTTCTCACTAGCGCATCGATATCTCACTTAAACCTATAGGCTTTAATACACCTGTGGCAAAGGCACTTATCGCATACATTTTTGATAAAGTCTTTGAAGTCCGTCGCGAACTCGTTGCTTGATCACCGTTGCTGAAAAAAAAAAACCGTCGATGGAATGGATTTTTCGCACACCGCGTGTCGTGTCATTGGGTTCTCTGAACCATGTAGAGCAAGTTGGTGTAACGTTGGAGCCATTCCTTGAATGTAGCGCCGTTTATCATGCTATCGTCCAGCGCCATAACCTTTTGTACAGTTTGATTATTCCTGCGGCAAAGAAAAATCCATTAAAACGCCTCGTAAATCTTAATAACGAAGCTTTTGTTTGTAGAGTAAAACAATTCTTACCAAGCATCGAAAATCGAATCGAACTGGAGAATTTCTTCGCGCCCTTTGTCGCACGTTAAATCGGTCGAGTCAAGCATTTCGAAAGCCTCAGCAGTTTCGTCTGTCTCCGATGGTAGTCCCCAATCTCCGAGATCCGAGCGTTCGTTCCTGTCGGGCTGATTCTCGAGCTTCATCAGCAACGTTTTCGTGGACAAATTGTTGTAACAATCCAACAGGTGGTACACCGGCGCTCGAATCATGGGAAATTGCGACGGGAAATTCGACAGAGGCGGAGCAGCAATCGCTAGAGCGGCTTCGCTTATACAGCATTTCGTGTGTCTGTGCGGAAAATGAATTCGCACGAATAATGGTAAAGGATGGTGAGTATTTAATTAAATGTAGAAGTAGCAAGCGCTTTAAAAAATAAAATACCTGTAAGCTCCGACGTTGTCTTTCAGTAGTATTTTCCTCAGCGCTTCGAGCTCCAACGTATCGTGAAAAATAATGAGTTCCGTGCTGAGTTCTATGTCTAAATAATTTACACTTTGATTCTCGTAACGCAGAGCAACGATTTTCTGCAGTACAGACATCAACTTCTCCTTAGAGCGGGCAATCAACAGACCAGCGGGTTTCAACAGGGTCAGAGACTTCTGTATATCCTGGACGCAGTTTTCCTGCGATTTACAAAAATAATGTCCTAAATCTTCGAAGTTTTGAAAAATATAATAATTCGATATTGGGTTTTAAATGTCTAGTCAACTCACGACTCGCGTGTCAATGCTGTGAATGTCGGATTCCAAGTTGCTAAGCTCCTCAGCAAGCAGACTCTGTTGCTCCAGCGTTTTTTTCAAACAACCAATTTCCAATTCCAAACTCTTTTGTTCAGTCTCGAATTTGCGAACCTCCAGAGTCAGAGCCAACCACTCGCTCACGTCCACGACATTCGCTTCCGATGTCTACGAATATATATATAACAAAAATATTACCTAACGTTCGTGTACTATTAATTGTTTGTTAACTGCGAAATGCATATTTTTTCCTACCTCGATTTTCTCAATGTATTCCATCACCAATTTCTCGTGTTCGTTGGCTTTCGCGCGATGTATCAGTCTTTGAGCAGCCGTCGCCACGTACTGGCCGCAAGCTCTGGCCATGCCAATGTCCATATTCTCTCCGATTTTGCTGTGAGATTCCGGAACCTCGCGAGTACCGAGTCTCATCAATTCTTCCGTATCCCTGGTTCTCCGCGCCAGGAGGATATTCCAAAGTGTAACTATTTCTACGGAATTGAGATTTTCCGATATTTTGTTCCACACCTTAGAGCAAACAATAATTATTATCTTTAAAAATAATTAAAGTAATCCCGGGAAAATATTGCGATTCCGTTGACTGACCATCTTTCTGTCTGATCTTGTGGAAATCGCGCTGACCAGTGACAAACTCTCGTCCACAATGGACTGGTCTATTTTGCAACTTGTAGCTGGCATCAAGTGCTGACAAACCAGGCGCATCTCCTTGCAATCCTCCACCTGTGTTTGCATCTGGTTGAACTTCATTCTCAGCAAGTTTTCCTTCATTTTTATCGAGTGGCGCAGAGCTTTTAGCCTTAGCAGCTGTTGCTCTGTAAAAGAAAGGCAGAGATTATTATCATAATTTTTTCTATACAATAAATTATTGCCTATACTATTTCAAGTCCCCAAAATCTTTCAATTAGCAATATCAAAGTAACGTACGCTTCTGCCTAGCCTCAAAGTCCTTTTGTTTGCATTCCTTCTCCAGACTCTCAAACTTTGGCTCCAACAGACTTCTTGACTTTTGCAGCTGAACCATTTTCTCCACTTGCTGAATCGAAACATCATCTTCGCAGTGTCTGAGCTTGTAGAGCAATATGTTCTTGCGACAGAGAAGAGTCTCCTTTGTCGGGTGCAGAACAGAAGCCAATTCGTCCCATAGCAAACTGGCTATACCTTGATTTAATCTGCAACAAAGATCATTATTACTATTTTCAATAGAAAGATAAAAAATTAATAAATTATAGTTATAAGAGCAAATGAGCCAAATTTAATAAAGAAACTATTATGAAAAATTACGACAAATTTACAATTTCTTAACAGGATCCGTCCGAGCTGCCGGAGGACACTCCAGTCGCCGAGCCCATTCAAAATTCTCCACGGAATTGGTCATCCCGCATAATTTCCACCGTTAGTCGTCACAACGTCAACATTTTCGCGAGAACTTTCAATCTTGGGACTATAAGAAAGGGACTTTCGATGTATTCCGTGCAACAGATCCTTTCGCTTCTAGGTTAACCGGTCGCCGAAAAAAAAACGTCGCTCACACACCGCCGACATTCGCTTTTGGACCATTCGATGTGTACGCCAGTGTACGCATTTGTAACCGGCGGTTGAACGTCCTTTCGGTCGTTCCCCGAGAGCGGCCGAAGTGACGCGAAACTCGAGCTGGAAAAGCGCGCCAGACGCCATCTTGCTTTGATAAATTCAAATAATGGTCTTCAAACTGAAAAAAGCCCGGCAAACGCCATCTCCCATCGAACCGTCCGAACACAATCCGTTCGCGCCTGACTTCAAGCTGTCGGTACATCCATGCAAAAGTGTGAAATAATCCTCCAACTGCGTGAAGTTGCACCCCGTGCGAATCAATGGCCGATCTGAGGCGAAATAAAGTGCATCGCATCGGTGCAAAGTGCTTCGCCCGTGTGTGTGTGCCTGCGCGCGCGCGCGCGCATCTGTGTGCGTGACACGGCGGAGATCTCGGCTCGGTGTGCGCGCTCTCGGGTTGGTGCGACAGTACCTTTGACATGTAACGAGAAAACTCGTAGTCGACGTTCCAAACAAAACGGCGAAGAGGCGATGGACAGCGCGATAAGATCGTAACACACGCGACTCGTAGCACGGAGGTGAGCGAGCGCGATGATAAGAGTTTTCTCGAGCACCGGCGATTTTTTCATCGCGGCCGAGGCTGCTTCTTATACGAATCACCGCCGTGCAATTTATCACTCGGTTGCTATCGATAATTTCGCTAATGTTGACAATCGCGCCTCGTCGGGCGGTTGTGACATACGTGCGAATCGTGCCGATCGACAATGCGTTTTTTCCCACGACAAACGGCGAGACTGTCACTTGATTTCCTGATTTTTTTTGTTTTTTAACGTCACTGTTATCGGTAGCTCGCGAATATCGTCGGCTTCGTCGGGTTATCAATTGTCAGTGCTGTTAGTCACGCGTACAGTCATCGGTGGATGATAAAACGTCGATCCGCGAAACGAGAACAATCGACGTCTCGTAACCACTTGTCAGTTTGCTTGATTTTGTCTGCGCGTCGATTATGCTAGGTTATGTTTACAATTTGCAACAACCGTGGAAAATCTTTACGACGAACGTTCGGTCAGTACAATCCCGCTAAGTACGTACAATAAAAACACGACTTTGTGTATGATACTTTCGAATCTGGTGTCAATGACAACAAAACAGTGGAGTTGAATCAAGTGTTTCACTGGGATAATAATAATCATAGTAATGATGACAAAAATTAAACGTAAATTGTATTTCTGTCATTCCACCTTACTTTCATCCATTTTCAATGTTTTTAATATAATTTTTTGAATTGTAATAATTGTATTACAAATTTTCGTTTTTGGCAGTTTAAAAAAAATGCTATATTATATTTCTATATTGCATACTTGTAGGGCGATTTAATATTTTTTAACCCTTTATGGTCAAACTATGCGGAGACTTACACAGTAGTTCCAGGTAAATTTTAGGTTGATTCTACCCACAGTGACCATGAAGGATTGATTACTTTTCCAGTTGTAATTTTGATGTGAAATAAGTGGTATTGCATCGATTTTAACCCATATTTGTTCTCTGCAGGCTGGCAAAGGCAATGGGATTGATTTGGCACTGAGAATTTTACGGAGGATCCCATCGACCATGGCGGAGGCAGAGCTGTACAACAGTACAGCTCCCTCCTTTTCGGGGATTGAGCCAGCTTCCTGGAACTACTCACTGGACCATCCGATTCTCCCCCATGTGCAGCTAGATGGCGAGTTCATCTGGTTGCTCTGTTCGCTAGTGTCAGCGATATCGTGGATTATCTACATTGCTTATTACAACAGTCGAGTCATCGGATATATAATCACAAGACTGCTAAATAGATTTGTCATAAGACAAGGATACGTAAAAGTCGGTCAGTAATAAAATATTAAATAATGTATTGCCAACCTTCATACCTTCTAAATCTTGACCAAAAAATTAATATTTATTATTCCAGGTTCATTCACACTGAGTGCCCTGAGCGGGAAGATCATGTTTAGAGATGTAGTTTACATCACGACTGATTACAGTTTAAGAATCCAGGATGGTTGGCTCATTTTTCGATGGTGGAGAAACTATGTACCAAAGGACGTTTCCGAAGGTAGAGCTTTTTTAGTTCCACTTTTCTCGCTGCTTTTCATGTTATCAATAAGTCAATAATTTAATATTAAATACGTTTTATTTTATTTCTATTGTCAGATCTATCTCATTCCGATACGCGCCTATCCGTAATGTTAAACGGCTTCGAGCTTCACGTCTACAATCGCGGCCAGTTGTACTCGCATCTCGAGAAAACGTTTGGCCTATCGTCGCAAATGTTTCCGGACGCGGAGAATCACAACGTGAACATGGACGATCGAGACGCCGAGTCGATGAGCAACACGGCGAACGAGACTCGTCAGCAGATAAACGCGATGGATGTTTCGCGTCATGTGGACATTATAAGACGCCAGGAGGCTCACGTTATAGCGAGAACCTGGCGGGATCTTATACCCGTGATAAAGCTAGACATTTGTACGGTAAGTTTGTTCTCTGCTGAAAAATCTCTGACGAACTTCGTAATCGAAATTTTTATCGAAAATCATAAAAATTAACTGACGTTTTTTCGTTCGATCTGAGGGGTTCATTATGAGAAAGAAAAAAAAAAAAAAAAAAACGTTAACTTTCCAGGGAAGAATAGTATTCGGAAATCGTCTAGTGCCGACGACTTTGTCGTTGACCGTGGAAGAAGCGCATTTTGTCTACTCCACGAAGCCGGCAGCCTCGCGTCACGATCACTTCATGCACTTCACGAAATGCAAAGCCGAGAACTTCAAGGTGATTCTCGCCCCGAGCCCGAAATACACGGGAATGGTGGACGACCCGCCGCGTTACATGGGCGAGGGTTTCGTCGTTCTCAGCTCGAACAACATGGAAGTCTATTACTACATGGACGAGCCGGGAGTCGTTCCGGAACATCCGGAGATGATAAGACTGGCGAACGGCGATATGGTGGAAGCGATGCCGCCGATCTGGGGAATCGACGTCAAGTGCGGGAAAGGCACGGACTTCAGTTACGGCCCGTGGGCCGATCGTCAACGCGAGAATCTCTTCAAGTTCTTCTTCCCGAATGATTATCAACCGCTGAAAATCACAAAATCGCCGAAACCAGGCGACAAGCGCCAAGTCCAGTCGTTCGACATTCGTCTCTCGACGCTGAACGAGGCGACGGTTGACATTCTGTTTAGTAAAAATCGTGAAACTAACGCGGTACACGTGAACGTAGGCGCGGGTTCCTATCTGGAAATCACGATGCCGTGGATCGTCCTTCAGGACGGCTACACGACAAAAATCACCGGACAGCTGTTGCATCTCGAAGCGACAACGAGTCTCCAGTATCGTAGTTTGGTGGAGAGCGAGACTCTGGAATTTGGCGTAAAGTGTCACTACCCGATACGCTGGAACGATCATCAGGAGTGGATGCTCAATCTCACGGGCTGCAAAGCCACCGCAAATCTTGTCTACTCCCACAAGGATTTCTTTCAGGACATGATAAACGACTGGGCGAGCAAATCGCGACCCGATATCCTTCATTTCGTGCCCTATACCTGGAAATTCAGTCTTCTACTCAAGGAATTCGAGCTGATTACGATTTGCAACGAGTATAATTGGGTCGACTGCTCCTCCCAGAACCAAGAAAACGCGCACATCGCTTTCTGTGGCGAGTTCTTCGATCTCTCGTTCGATCTTCCGTTCGTGGAGTTTCTGCCGGTGACAATACCGCTAAGATTTTGGATCCAAGGCGAGAGCGTCGATCTCTCGTTCTTCCTGCCCGAGGTAAACACAAATCGCGTCATTCTCTTGGCGCTCGACAAAAACGCGAAAATCATGATGCGCGACGGATCGGCGAAGCGTCTGGCGGATATGCCGAAGCCGAAGAAGTGGCGGAACGTGTGCCAGCGAGGATTGGGCTGGGTGGATTGTTGGTCGGTGCCGATCGTTGCTCTGAGCATAAATTACACCTATCATCCTTGTCCGCCACTCGGGCCGACGCCACAGGCGAATATAACGACGCCTGAGAAAGAGGAGATACTATTGTCGCCAATGCGCATTCCTCGTTGCCGAAAATCCCCGGGTCTGCACTGGACCCAAGACGGAACGCAGAAGTTCGATCCGGAGTCGATCGCTCCGGACAAAGTAAGCCTCGAGCTCGAAATCGGACCCTCGACGCTCTTTCTCTACGGATCGTTGATCAAAAATTTCGTACATCTAAAGGAAAATATCTTCGGCGATTATCAGTCATTCACGGACATGCAACAGAGCCGTCCACCGCCCGCGGCGGCGGGCAGCGCCGAGCGCAGCAAAGACAGAGACGCGCAGAACAGTAGCGTCGAGGCCTCCGTCGAGGACGAGGAAACCAGATCGAAGTCCTTCGATCCTCGCTATTATCGGCCCATCGAGGTCACCGTCGGAATCACGATGCACGACATTCAGGCGCATTTGATTAAAAATTGCAACGACACCGATCCGCCCTGTCCGGTTATTCTGCTCGAGAGATTTGGCTTCGAGATGAAGAAGGCTTTCAAGGAGACGGAACTGCAGCTTTTGCTCTCGCCAGCTATTATGCTGCTCACCGACAACGTTACGAGGCCCAACAAAGAGGCGCATCTCAGTCAAGGTCACCTCATGCTCAGCGCACTTCAGGTCAGAGGCCACGCGATGTTCAGCAGCGAGGGACGAAGTCTCGATCAGGAGACCCTCGAGTACGCCTGGTTGATCGAGGTGCAGCTCGGTAAACTCAGCGGGAAAATAACTTCGCCGCAGCTACATCATCTTGCGACGTCGCTCGAGACTTTTCTGCTCATGGCGAAAAATACGGAAAATACTTTGAGGCCTCCGGGCTTGCCGCATCATTGTCATCATGGTCTGCCGCCTTTGCAGTGTTCCGATAGCGATCCTGACAATCATTACAGGTAATTCGCAGCGGTGAACATTTATTTATTCACGAAAACAGCGCATTCACGCCGATTTTTCTTGCAGATGCCCAAGCTCGGAAGATATTAAGTATCGAATGACCCGAGTGGCGATAGACGCGATCGATCTTTACCTTCAGGAGGCTGGAACAGCTACGCAAATCTGGATATCGCCGATACGCATCTCGACGTGCAATTTGCACGGTCAGCAAGTCAAGTCCGGCGTGACTGGCGTTTTGCCTACGATACTCACGCGACAGTTCGTCTCGGCTGCGGGACATTTCGCGAATTCTAGCAATACCAACACGGCTGGAAGCGGAAGATCGCACAACAATGCGAGCAGTAGAATGTCAGGTATTTCTTATTGACTTTTTTCTATTTAAAAATTACGTTTCTTATTAAAGAGTTCGATAAGTTTGTATTTTACGATTTCAGGCGATAATTCCGATATTTGGTTGGAAGTGGGCTCGGTATCGATGGGTCCGGTGGTGATCGAGGCAGCGATTTCCCTGCCAACACCGGAACACAATCTTCATCTGGTTCAGAACAAGTATCTGAAGACTCACGACGCACCGACCAAGCGCCTTTGGTTCCTTTGGCCGCAGGAGAGCGGCGTCAAGTCTACGAAATGTGGTTGCATCGGTGGTTGCGCGTTTTTCGGAAAAAATAGAAACGGTCCGAGATTCTTCAAGCCGACGTATCACGATCTCGCGGATGGAATAAATATCGCGGCCTACAGGTTTGTATTTTTTTTTTCTATCCTTACTTTGGATACCCATAATATTTTTGAACTACCACGCGAAAAAGTCAAGATTTTTAGCGTCGAAGAGATGGAAAGCAAACGAATTTCACTATTCACGATATATTTCATAGCCCTGAATTTTCACTCGTAGTCCAACTTTTCTCGCAATTCCGCAATTCTCGTATTCTGCTTTTCCACAGTCGACTTGACAGTCTCGATTTCCCGTCGAATGTCCTCGATCGCGGATTTCATTTCCCACGAAAAATCGTGTTCGTTGTCTTTCTGAATCGAGAACTTCCAGGTATTTGCGTCGGCGATTTTCTCGCTCAGCGCGTCCGCCCGTCGAGCCTCTTCAACGACGAGATTTTCCGTTTCCTTGACATTCGCGATCATGTTCACGAGGAGACCGTCGTCCACACTCTCCTCGCTGTTTTCCTGTGGCTTTTGGCTGTTCGCCTCGTACATTATTTCCTCTACGGTCGATAGAATTTCATACCAACGCCTAAAAGCAGAACGTACTCAAAGTGTCTATTACGAATGACTAATTTGTCGCGATAATTCAGGATTCCAGCAGAATTTTACCTGTATTCCGCACGAGCTTTGTTGTATTCAGCCTTTCCACTCTGTACCTCTTTGTAAACCTCCGATCGCATATGCTCTATCAGCTCTCTCTGCTTTTTCTGTCCTCGCCGCAAAATCACCTGCTGGTCGTCGGCGAGAAGATCGAGAAACGCAGAGATTGCATTGTCAGGATACGTCTTGGAGAGTTTTCGAATGTCAGCCTCAGCCAGCGGTCGGGTCGCCGCTAATTGCCAAATTGATTCCGTCGGCAAGTCTGTCTGTCCCATGCAGCATTCTGAATGATTACCCAATCTCATCATTTTTTCCTCCATTTCCGCCAGTAGATTTCGACGCTTTGTTTCTTGCTGTCTGTAACATTAGTAACGTCATTTTTTATTTAAAAAAAAAACAATAAATGCATCGGGCGGTCGTGAACTGTGTCCGAAATATTTGGAGGTTCTTTCGTGTCACCTCACGACGAGTTTCTGCCTCAATATTTCCAGCAGTTTCAAGTGGCGTTGCTCCGGAGTTAAAGCAAAAAGATGCTGCATCTTTGGCACTTTCTTCAAGTCTTTCGAGAGTCTGCACACGAGAAACTGCACCAATTCGTTGTCGCCGGTAACCGAGCCTTTTATTTCCTCGTCTATTTGATTCAGTAGAACATCGTAATAAGCTACTTCGGACTTGTTTCGACCGCATGGCTTTCCCAAGTTCGAGCTCACCGTTTTATACAGTTGAGATATGTCGCCTGAAATTTTAATGCCGTTATAATAATTGATCATGAATCATTGATGAGTTCGGAAATAGTATAAAATGTATTACTGTCGACGTTATGGGCTTGTCAGCGACTTACCAGACACTTTGGATTCGATATTCCTTATGTAAAAATCTTCCATCTGCCTCTCGGACGGTTCACTGTCCAAATTGTTATCGTTCACCAATCTGTGCAATGCTCTGAGGTGCCGCAACTTCGACCCATCGACCGAGCAAGGCGCAACCATCGTGTCCTTCGAGTCGTCTTCTTTCTTGTCGAGATTCACAGCCACATACGCGTAGGTTCCTTGATCGTTTGGCAAACATCTCACTGCGACGTAGGTTCTACCGTCTTCCGACCTCTCGTGAAAATCTTCCGGCTCTTCGCCTGCAACTGATTGTTCACCTGCACAGTGATCGTTACAATAATTTTTTCTGTGTCTTTTATTCTAAACGACAATTGTATCCCTCTTTTAAAAAGTTCATGAGTAACGGAAAGCATTGTTAGCAAACTATTCGAGCTGTGATTGGCTCTTAGACCGAGTCCAGGTTCATTTGTTCTTGATAACTTTGACAGTTCTGTCAAATATCGTATTTTTTTTTAATCCACTAAAAAAAGGTTGATGGCAGTGTTTTCAGGGGTAGAATATGCGACTTGAGAACGATGGTATAGGTTAAAAGTCGATATTTTGAACAAATAAATTTCGCGACCCCGATTTGGGCGGTTTTCGGCCCGGCGGCCAGATCTACGATTTTTGACAAACTGTTCGGCCAAAAATTTTTTTTTTCAAAACCACCTAAAAAAGGGTTGTAACCAGTGTTTTCAGGGGTAGAATATGCGACTTGAGAACGATGGTATAGGTTAAAAGTCGATATTTTGAAAAAATAAATTTCGCGACCCCGATTTGGGCGTTTTTCGGCCCGGCGGCCAGATCTACGATTTCTGACAAACTGTTCGGCCAAAATTTTTTTTTTTCAAAATCTACTAAAAAAGGGTTGTAACCAGTGTTTTCAGGGGTAGAATATGCGACTTGAGAACGATGGTATAGGTGAAAAGTCGATATTTTGAAAAAATAAATTTCGTGACCCCGATTTAGGCGGTGTTCGGCCCGGCGGCCAGATCTACGATTTCTGACAAACTATTCGGCCAAAAATTTTTTTTTTCAAAATCAACTAAAAAAGGGTTGCAACCAGTGTTTTCAGGGGTAGAATATGCGACTTGAGAACGATGGTATAGGTGAAAAGTCGATATTTTGAAAAAATAAATTTCGTGACCCCGATTTAGGCGGTTTTCGGCTCGGCGGCCAGATCTACGATTTCTGACAAGCAAAACGACAAATTTCCTTTTCCTTTCCAAAAGTAACTGAACAAGGGTTTTTCAGTTGCGATTTACCCTTTTAAAACGTTATAGGAGCGTCTAGTCATGTTAAAAAATGTATTAATTGCCGTAATCGTCATCTTCGTCGGAAATCGCGCGTTCGTCGGTGTCCGGCGCAGTAAAAACGGCTTTGGTATCCGGCAAGGGTCCGTCCTCCGGTGGTTTCGAAAATGGTCCCGTCATCTTCCTCTCCTGCAGGTTCATCAGAAAATACGCCAGAAACGTGTTCCTGTTTCGCTTCGCCGAAATCCCGTGAACATTTTCGCTGCATAATTTCAACACCCACTGATCGCACAGCGCTTTGTCTCTCTCGCCGATCACGTAAGGATAATACGTTTTCACGAATGCTATGAGGAACAGGAAATCCTGATCGAGAGTTTCCTCGACTTCGGTCTCCTCCGCCATCGAGCCAACTTTATTGTCATGGATTATCAAGATTTTATTATTGACGCTTAAAACACAAGTTTGACAGAAGGAGGTTGACAGCTACCGCGCCGTTTGGTTGTCAAAAAAAGGGGCAACAAACAAACGAGAAAATAATGTACTTTGTATTGAGATGCAAAAATTTGTGACTTTTAATAATTGTAATGTTTTGCTTTTCTCAGGATCTACGAACCGGGGAAAGAAAAAGGATTCGGCCAGTCGATTCTCCACGAGAGGCAACTCGTGTTCCACACGCCACCCTACAGCCTGCAGGACGTCTCGTTGCAGGACTTGTGCTATCCTTCGATGGGACTGAAACCGACGATGTTTCAGGACAGCAGCTTGAAAGGCGGCGTCGAGAGGTCGAGATCCGTTATGGATCAGAACAAGGACTCGAACGTCGAGGATGCGGGCAGCACGAGGCTTAGCACAGCGTCCGCGAGTCCCGTAGCTGGAACTGGCGAGCGAAAACCTTTGGGAAGACGATTTTCCTACACTTCGATGCGGTAATACATGTTTGAATTACAATTTATCTTCGTATAAAAAAAAAACGATCGATAACGATCACGCAAAACCGTTTTGCAAAATTTCCTAGTTCTGTGAGAACCTACGTCATTTGTCATATTTTTTTCGAAATCTCTATTGATCTCGGCTGATTTATATTGACAATTTTCACAGTGGCGCGAACATTAAAGACGTCGTTCCCTATTCGCGTCTGGTTGACGCGAGTCCGTCGAGTCAGTTGCCGCAAAAATTGGACTCCGACTCGAAGCTCAACACCGAGAGGAGCAAGTCGATTCTCAGCGTCCCGGAAATCGAGACAGCGCCGAAAACAAGCGCGTCCGACTCTAAGCTGGCGGTGGATTATTTCAATGCAACGGATAACGAGCTGCTGCAACAGAGCGGCAGCCCTCAGTCGTTGCCATTCGTGACGACTGAACCGCGTGCGTCGAATACTCCAACCACAGCCAAGAGCGCGGAAGGCGTTAACATATCGGACTCGCATCATTCTCTATGTGTAAGATCCGATTCTGAAGAACGACTTAAGCAAGAAGTAAGTCGTCGTATCGGTTTGTCCAAATCATCGAGGAGATTCGCTTCGTACAGCGCAATTGTTCGCGCGACTGTACCGATCGAACCTTCTTGAGCCTTGACTAACGTTGCGAATTGTTTCGTCGATTTTTCATCAGGTACAACGAACGATATCGATGTCATCGGAGAATCATTCGGAGGCTTTTTATTCCGCCGACGAGGACACCAGTCACGGTTTGGGCGGAAGTCGAACGTCTAGTTTGCGTCAGTCGATCGTCGGCTCGGGTTCGGTGCTCAGTCGAAACGACAGCATGAAGAAAAAGTTTTCCTCGGATCTCTCGATAGTCGAGAGCACGGCGAACGTGAACGTCACAGTGGCGGAAAAAGCGCACACGCTGGAGAGAGCAAAGCCTCTGCCGACGGCGAATCGCCGGAGTCCTCGGGTCAATCGCAACGGGAGCTTTCGGAAGGAGGAACGCGCCAAGGAGTCCAGCGCGCCGCAAGATTCGTCGGATAGCCACTCGGTTTCGTCCACGAGTTTTATATCCGCCGTTTCGTCGCAGGAGGACATGACTTTCGTGAATCTTCACATGCAGATCAACAAACCGATTGTCGACTCGGCTTTGCTTATGTCCAGTTACGTCAGTCATTTGACGCAGGTCTGTAAACAAACAAAAAATTAATTATATTTTTTTATCGAAATTTGCCTGTTCATAATACGAAGATAAATACATGTTTGGTGCAGGTCCGTTGTTCAAATTGGAGCCAGTCGTCCCTTCCGTCCGCCAGTGATGCCTTCACAACTCCGATGTTCAAGCGGACCGAGGACGGCCGATTGGTCTACATTGGTGGGCTCTACGTGCCAAAATTCGAGACGATAACCGAAGGTTTTACGTCTCTTAAAATGATAACGCGTAACGACGGTTCGCCGACAGCAACTTCGTCGAATAAAACGCCGACTCATCCGTATTTGTGGGATAACGCGACGCTCATTCAATCCGAAGGTTTGACTGCCGATTCTACGGTTATTGAGCCTCACTTTTAGGAATTTATTCTTCATTGAAAAATCTCTTTTTTTTACAGGCGAAGACGATAGCACTACTCGCGACGAAGAAGAATTGCTGGCCGTGCAACACGAAACCGGCTCGCGGACCACAGTCATCGTTAAATTGAAAGGCGACGTTGACATTATGATTAGTCCGATGGTTCTCGAGTCCCTTCAGCGATTCATTGATGTTATCACTCCGACGCTCGCGACGCTCCATCCTCTTACGATTCTAAATCATCTTCACAGCGAGTGTATCTCGAGGGTCGAAGACGCGAATATTTTGAAGCAGGATCAGAGTTTGTCCTATTGGAGCCAAGTCCAGACGAGCTCGAAACGCTCTACGGCCGAGAGAAACGTTAAAAGCGGTCAAGGTGACGAAAAAGGTCAGTAATACAAAATTAAGATATTGCATTGTTTCATAATTCCACTGCTAAAACGTTTGTACTGTAAAATTATTGCAGGTAAAATTGCGCTACAAACGAGCGTCTACGAAGAAAGCATCACTACGCAGATACAGGGCAGCATTATTTTACCAAAGGTAAAGTTTTGCATGGCAGATAATGTTTATAGAACGATAATTATGTATATTTGAATTCCAGTTGAATATAACGCTGCTTCAAGCTTCGGTCGTCGAGGAAATAATTTCTTTCTCCGCGTTGGACAATATTCGCGATCTGACGTGCGTCTCCCTCTTCGCGATATGTTTCGATGATGTTACGGCGCGATTTTACTTGGGGAAACAAGCGCGCGAGGTTGTTCAAACGTTTCACAAGCCCGCGGTGCTTCCGAATCAGAAGAAGGTGAATAAGATCAGCAAAGCTTTTCTGCCGGGACATCAGAGCGCCGCGGTAGTCACTGACATCGTTGGCGGCGAGACAGTTTACATCGAAACGTCGGAGAAGCAGCAGGAGGAGATAATCGTTACATTGGGAATCGGTAAACAATTTATTGTCTAATTAGAAAAAAAATCAATTTGAAAAATAACTAACAGTTTTGAAGAAATATAATGATAATAACAGAACAACATAGAATTAATGAGATTTTCTTACTTTTCCAGGAAAGGTTCATTCGCAGTTGCGTAGATTAAGGAACGAATCCTCGATACTGAAAGATGCTGTGATTACGGCAATTCCGGCTCATTACTCGAGAGTCCTGTTCACCTGTACGCGAATAACATCACCGTTGAAGTGCATCGATTACTATCTTCATCAACCGTCGGACGAGAAGGAAAAACAGAGCGTACGAAAATTCAATTCATCGATTTACTTATTTATTTCGTGATTTATTTTCTGTACGTGAATTACTCACTGCAGAAACAGAGCGGTTCACCCCAAGCGACGGAGGAATTCACAGCGGGCAGCGGCGAGGACAGACTCGGTTTCATTATGTTCGAGTGCGGTTTGGAGGGTATAAAGCTGAAAGTCGTAAAGCGATCGCAATTCGAGAAAGGTGACAACGGTCAAGACACGAAAAAGGCGGACACAGAGATTTTTTATACCGATAGCGTCAAGAGTCACGACGATTTGGACAATGCTGCCGGTTCGTAAATTCCACTTCTCTATTTTATAATCCTCCGGTGGTACACTTTTTTATCGTTATAAAAAAAATATTGTTTAAATACTCTCGAAGCTTCGACAACGGGAACGACGGAGAACGAAACCGCGACGACGAATGCTCCGAACGCCGCGCCTATAAACACAAGCGCTACATGCACGAGCCTCGTGACAAGAGTTACCAACGGCAACACAGTCTCCTGCGTAATCGAGCTCAAAACCGTTTGGTTCAACTTCGCGGCGCCTCCGAGAACACCGATAACCCGAAAAATCGACTATACGAGGCTCGACTGGAATCTTTTGAGCACCGCGTCGCCGGCTATCAACGCTTGGATGAATCCCAGCAACAGATTCGCTATCCGGATCGTTCATATGTTCCGAAGCATGTACCAAAGATCTACGGCGATTGTCGCGTGTCTGATGGCTGAAGCTCTCGACGTGCAGGGAATTCACATGCCTATCAAGGTACGTTTTCATCGTAACATTACGAAAAAAATAGACCTCGTTCTTTTCGTCAACTGTGAAATAAGTAAATAACAGTAGTCAATATTGCAGAGTCGCTACGGAAGGTTAACACCCTTGGCAAAAACACTGCAGGAAGATCCGTCCTGTCAATTATGCAGCATTTTGCAAAATTACGTTTTACTGTCCGACCTCGGAACAATCAGCGCTAATCTTCGAGAAGCCGATCTGCCGCTGTTATCGACGCTTCGACAGGTTGTGTAACTTCGCCAAGAGTAATCTAACGAGAAAATGTTTATAAAGTAACAGGGGGTTAATTTTTTTTATTTGTACAGGGTGTAATCGTCCTGAGCCGACAGTGGAAAAATGTGCTTTACACACCGTTGCTTTTGGAACACAATTACAAAACGAAGCACGTGAAGCCGCTGAACGTGACATTCGCAGTATCAGATCCGGACGACGTAAGACGATTTTACAATATTACCTTCTTGACATTCCTTAATTTTTCCATATCGCGAAAAAAGTCGTGATTTTTTTGTCACTACACAATTTAGTATGATATTCAATCGATGATGTAGAGTTATAGAGAGATCTATAACCGTATCCGAAAATCCCGTAGGAGTGCTCCGTTCGGTGTGTGAACAAGTCCCAACGAGAGGATATGATAAGCAATAAAAAGCGCAGTAAGGAAACGATTTTGAGATCAATTTACACACAAGACAATGTCGCAAGGGTGCAAATACTGTTTGCTTTGTTGAAAGGAAAAAAAAAACAAAACAAAAAATGCTTACTACGTTACAAGCTCTATCTTCTCTATTTCCGCACATATTGGGATATCTGCGCCTAATAGAATTTAGATAAATGTCATACGTGCGCCTCACTGCCGGGATTCTTTGAAATAGTTGCTCACACATTTATTGATCATCCTCGGTTCAGCACAATGGGTGTTTTTCATTAAGATTTCAGGCGAATTTTCATCGAGCACTCGTTGTAAATAATAGAGGTAATTTTCCCCAGAAAATTTTCCTCATGGGGACTCAAAATCAAAACTAAATTTCTCTCCTACTATTTAAAAAAAAAAGATTGGTCCCGTCGAAGTCATTGACTAGTGCATAATCGTTTTTCTCGATGAAAGTTTTTCTCGCTCATAAAACCGAAAGTGAGCGAAAAAGATCTCTACCCGAAGCACAATCATTCAGGCTTCAATCGACAAAGTAATTCACGACTTAACAAGCCCATTCACACAACTTGGCGACTAACATACACCTGACATTCATTGTAATCACGTTGAGAGAGCCTTTAGGATCCTTGCGCGGCAATTTCGACGATTGGAAACGTAAAATTACCGTAGCACATACCACGGAACACACCTACGTTTATCGAGCAATTTGGTCTCACTGGTTTAGTTGGCTTTGTACGAGACACACGAGATAGAGATTGGCTTGCTTATACACAGGAAAATTTGCTGACGGACGGTGAGGGTAGCGGGGGAGACGGTGACGATCAGGAGGTGACCGACGAGTGCGCGATGCTCATCCACACGGACCACATGCATAAACATGCCCAGGCCAAGAGCGGCCAGGACAAAAGTACAGGTATAGTTTTGCCACCAAGAAATCGGCAAATTTTCCAATGTGAACAAAAAATTCGGATTGCCACAAGAGAGACGCGAAGAAATAATGCATACAACGTTTTTGGATCCTTTCCCCGCGGTAGATAGAAGGAAATGATATTACGTGCTAGACAGCCATTTGTGTATCTATAGAGAGAGAAGGAGAGACAGAGTATGAACCAATAATTTTCTTTGACAAAAACACGCAACAATCCTAACCAGCCCTGTGATCTCATAGAAACCCGTAATTTAACTGATTATTATTCTGAAACTGAGGACATGAGTGCGAATGATGTTGGGAACGAAACGAGGAAGCTTTTTTCGGCTTTTTAAGAGACTCACGCGAAGCTTGTAGAGGGCTTTGCTCGCACACTGCATTTCATCATAGAATATTCGACAAATCTGGTGATAGAGAATTGAATATAGTTTGATTTGCGAATGGAAATATTGTGGACGAAGTAAGAAATCTGAGTAAAGGAAAAAAGGGAACAAATTTTTTCCAATTTCGATTCAAAGACTCGAATTCAACAATTACTACATCAAATGTGGTTATCACGGTGTAAGGATATCATTGTACATAATACACAAATATTCATGACCATTGGTTGCTCTAGAATTTAAAAAAAAATGTGTGCGCATCTGTGAGTAAATTTGATAACACTGTGGGTTATAACATTCTTGGGAAATCATCCCTCCTAAATACCGAGGCGAAACGATTTCATTGTACATAGTACACAAATAATTCCTAACCACTGCTCTCGTATTTTTGATTAACAACTACTAAAAAAAACGCTTGCGAGTAAATTAAATAACACTGTGGGTGATAACATTCTTGGTCAATGTCCGCGGTTTTGTATTTGTTGGCTTGATGTCATGAATAAGCAGGTATGTGTGGGGACGGTTTGATGGTGCCGGTGAGTTCTCCCCGCGGTCGAGAGACGACCCCGCTGGCAACCCCGGTGCCGGGTCCGGACTCTCTGACGTCTCCCTCGCCACCGATTGCCCTGTCGAAGCGAGGAAGATCGCTTCAACCCACGCAAGTACCCGTTAGTACGCGGGCGAGTATCGTCTTTCCGTTGCTCACGGAAAGACTTTCCGTTGCTCACGGTGGCCTTTTCAATCAGCCACGGGAACCCAACAACATAAGTAAGTCGGTGGCGCGACTTCATCTGTAATTCACTGTTGATATTCAATTCTTTGATAATGTTGTACCGTTGGATTTACACCGCTTGCATGTTGTACTTAAAATCGCCTGGGAGAATAATATTACGCTGAGTACGCACTTGGCGCGTAATTATATCGTACGTGGAGCTTAGGTTTACGGCTTTGCTTTTACGATAAATAATATTTTGTATCGTCCTGGATTTACCATTTTATTTTGTTTTAACTTTGCTGTATCATAGCGAATTCTAGAATCGCTGATTAGTTTACTAAATTGAGGACAAAGGCACGGGTTGATTTATCATCTTTAAGGATTTATATCGTTAAAAAAAATCTGTGCATTTTCTCCTCAATTGGGTATCGAAGAACCATTGGACTGTTGTGCATAACCGGTGCTATTTTTTTAGCAACGTGTAGGAACGAAAACCGGTAATTTCTAAGACTTTGTATGGTTTTAATTGACCATAAGAAGAACCATGTAATTTTTATGAGAAATTGCTGATATTCGTTTACAGAAATTGCTATAAGAAATCTAGTGTTATAAAGGTGATTTTTTTTTAAACACTAGGCTACGGAACGTTGAGGGAAGAAAAAACGCCACAAATTCACGTCTCGCATTCGCATCAATTGGGTTCAAATCCGAGCATCTATTCCGGAGGCGGAGGCCACGGGAGTCAACATAGCACAGGCAGCATGGACCAAGTTACTTCGCCAACTGTTCAGCACTCCAATCGTCCCGTGAATACGGGAGAAGATTTGTACAGCTGGATGGCGAAGCAGCAGGAATTCATCAAGGACACCGATAAAGGAAATCTAAAGGGCAACTGGGTGAGAAAAATTGGAATCAATACCGGTCCAGTTGCATTTTAATGATGAATTATTGAAAGTTTTACCTTTATACTAATCTACGACTTTCTCAGGTCTTTCGCACTGAGCAAAAAACAGTGAAGGTATCTGATTTACTGATAACAGATTTCCGGATTTTTTAACTTGAAAATTCAGATTCTTGTGAACTTTTCATGCTTTGCATTACGATCACCTAGTTGAATTGTTTATGTAGAAACATTCCGGAACGACTGCAAATGAGATTAGAAATGCACTTTACAATTTTAATAGAATAGCAATTTTTTCTTTGGTTTTGCCGCATCACCCATGCTTAAAGGCTCTGATTTTTAATTTTTTTATTAGATAAGTCTTCTAATATCCTACAAAAACGGTTCAATATCCCAAACGCTTTGCTATTGATGATCCATCTTCTTAATTGTTTTTTATTGCGTACTTTAACTAGACGCTGCAGTTTTATGCAATAATAAATAACGATTTTTTTCAGGATTCGAAGATCAATACGATGACGACCGAAGACACCGAAGATTCTGATATTCAGAGCGGTGCTTATCTGTATCCAATGAAAGATTCACTTCGTCTGCTGGACGCTCATCTCATATTCGAACCATTGCTGTCCTCTCTGTCCGTAATGCCGCAACAGATGCTTTCAGCGATCGGCTCGGGAAATATCAACAACGTTTCGTCGCTCGATTCGCTCGGCTCGAATCTGTCGCTCGTAGGTACGATGGAAACCATGAGGATCGACATAGTCGTCAGTGAATATGGCAAAGTTGTCGACAAGAAAAAAGGTAATATCTTTGGCTCGTTCGTTCTTTCTAACAGACGATTTTTTTTTTCAATTCACAAAGCTTCACAAAAATCTTTTCATACAGCAAATAATAAGTACCAAAACCGAAAAGGCAACAAATTTTATCTCGACATCCCACCCGAGACGCCGGCTTTTCTTTGCGAAAAAATCGGCATTGACATAGACGTAAAGAAGATGGCGGATATGACGGTGGACGAAATGATACAGCGCCAAAACGTCCTCTACATCTCGCGTGGGCAGCTCAAGAAACACACGAGCACTGTCGTCAATTTTAGCTTGAATATTCGCTACATTAGTCAACAAGTCAATATGCCACTGCTGAGGCTACTTCATCAGATAAGCAATATGTACCAAAACGTGAAGGAGACACAGATGGAGTTGAAGGAACAGCAACCGGAGACGAAACGTAACGTTAATCTGACGGTCAACGATCCCATCATGAAAAACGGCTCATCATCCAGTTAGTATTTCGCAAATAAAATCGGTTACACCTGGAGAAATTTTTGGAAATTGTAATTTGTTTTTTTTTCCCTCAGCTTCCGATCTTCAAGACCAGCTTCTTCTCGGCGACAAGAAGATGGAAGAACCGTTGCTACGTCACAGCTTCGATCCCTGCCAGCCAAAAGTCATTTCCCCGTCGGCGAGTATTCGATCGCGACCGCAGAGTTTCGCGCAAAAGTTGCGAAGCACAGGGAAAAGCGTTAAAGGCTACATAAATCTGAGTGAGGGCGTGATAACCCCCAGTTTTGGCGCGAGTCCCAGCTTGGATAAATACAGCGTCCTCTCCGACAAATGCAAAGAGAGCGCAAATCTGACGCCTCGATGCTGGAAAACGATTTACTACCTTCTGGACTTGTACGCGACGAAGCCAGAGACAAAAACGATCACCCATCGCTTCTCAATTCCCGCGGAAGCCTCGGATCACTACAAGGGCGCGAGAAAATACGAGAATCTGAACGAAACCAAAGACGCCGACGTTGAGAAGGGTCTAAACGCTGATAACAGCTCGACTCCCGTTCCACCGCCCCGAGAACTGAGTAAGTAGACTTATGAACAATATATTTTCTTTTGTTTCTTTTATAGTGTTTATTTTCTAATTATATAATTTCCATTGGTTTTCTAGACGTCGTCACAGGCGAGCGCACGCGACTAATTATTTTCGGTGTCGCGAGAATTCACCGAACGCGGTTGTTAGCCACGTTGAGTGGCTTGAAACTCGAAGCCGAAATAACGAGTCTGCACGCGAGTTTAACGTGTCGAAAGAAGTCGCGCCCTGCCAGTCTCGAGTGCAGCCTCACGGGACAAATCGGCAGGACGATGATCGTTCTCCTCGAAGGCGTTGCGCCGAATCAGCAGACGGTTGTGAAAGTCACCGTAGGCAAGTCTCAAGCTCTTTACTCGAGCGTCACGAGACGGCAGAAGGACAAGAACAGCGGCTTGCTCACCGTCGGGGCTGTTAACATCGACATTCCGCAGCATCCGGTGGCGCTGCATGGAATGATGACGCGGGGGAGCAAACAGCTCTCGTCGACTCTACAGGCAAGCCTTTTCTATTTTGCTATTTTTTTTTAACATATCCATTTTATTTCGATCGATATCTTACTTACCTATGTTTAAATGTAATGACTAATAAACGATTTGAAAAATAGGAGTTACGGGTAACGAGAACGTCCTCAAGATTGTCGCGCGGCCAGCAGCAGGACGAGGTTGATGGAGCAGCGCCGGGAAGTCCCCATCACTATCCCCCAGCGCCTGCGGTGGACGTCGAGAAGCCTCAGCCTGTGTCAAGCCTCCTCGAACCGATCGTCATGCAATTTCATATTATTCTTCAGAGCCTCAGCATTACCGCGGCACTGTTGCCCTCCCTGCAGGCCCAGTACAAAATGGACCAGGTGAACAGCTCGGGAATCACCGGGAGCAAAGCTAAGTTTACGATAGACTTGCCACGTCACAGTCTCAGCTTCACGACGAAGCTTCAAGTGACCGAGGCTAATTTGCCGTCCGAGGCGAGTATCGAGCTGCCGAAAGTTCACGTATCCGCGGAATACATACAGGACGGGAACAGCAGTCTGAACGAGAGCAAAATTGCCGGTGAGTCAATTGTTCTCTTGTAGCACGGTAAAAAAAAACGTCAATTACGACTGAAAATTGCAAAATTGCTGCAGACGGTGTGGTTCTTCGACAAGGAAGTTATTTGAGCGCCACCGCGGATATCGGCGTCTTCGAGCACTCTTTAACGACTGATCTACTCAATCATCTCGTGTTCGTGCAAAAAGTCTTCATGAAGGAAGTCAACGAGGTCGTACAAAAGGTTTACGGAGGCGAAAAACCGGTGCCACTCTGGCTCGAAGACGAGGAACCGACATCAACTTCCAGCCTCAAGAGAATTCTTTTTTCGTTGATCATACGAATCAAGGTACCGATTACTCTTTTTTATTTTATGTTTCGTTTAATGCTAAACTAAATGGATCGAGTTTACTAAAAGAAACGTTCGATTCGCCAGAGAATTCAACTGACGGCAACAACGCCGACGAACTCAGCGGTGCGACTGGAAACCGGCGCCGTCGAGTTTCAGCTGTCGAACCGCGTGCAGAACGTATCCGGGGCGACACAGCCGAACCCGTACATGAAGCTATTCGGCAAAGCTCAAGTGGACATCAATCTGTCACTGGGTCAGCTGCTGAAGAATGTAATGTTCGAGGAGGCCGAGCCGGAGTTTCAGCAATTCGCGTTTTTCAACACTCGCGTAGGACTGCGAAACGCGTTTCAGGAGGAAATGGCACAGGGTGACGACAAAGAAGTCGTTTTGATAACGCTTAAACGTCCGCTGATTTACATTCAACCGATGGCGGTCGATAAAGCGATTCTTGTTTGGCTGAATTACAAAAACGCCTACGAATACTGGAACGAAAAACGCGCGAATCTCAACAAAGAGGTTTTGACGGCTACGCAACAGGTTTTCGAGAAAGTTCCGTTCGGCCAGCTGACCAGTCAACTGAGCGCTCCACATTTGGGAACTTTGTTCCTTCAGCTCACGATCGACGATATGGGAATCTGTGTACCACTGAATCCTCTTCCCCCTAACAATTGGGGACGCAGCAGAGGCCTGTACGACGGAGAATCGCGAGGAGCCGTTGTCATTACGCTGGAAAATACGAGCATCTCGGCCTGCAGCAGCGGAAGTCTCGTCAGCAAGGGAAGGTGCGTCTATCAATCGAATTAATCGCGTTTGTTGTGCCCGGTGCAAAAAAGTGAAGATGATTATCACGTTGATTCAGGTTCGTGGGTCTGTGTTTACGATTTGCCGAGGATTTCGAAACCTCACTGGACGATTGGAAACCGGATATGACGGACAGCAGCATAATGAACCTTTGCGTCGTGTCCGAAGGGACCTACGAGGTTTGCAGTCGGACCGTGGCGCAAAAACAGGACAAATCAGGTTATTATTTTTCGACAAAAAAATAAAACTAAATAATAATGGCGGAATATTCGACCGAATGATTAATCGTTAGCGTGTTTAGATAACGCTAAGTGGCTGCTGAACGTTCAGTGGCAAATGGAAGGCGTAGATATTCACCTCGACGTAAGTGTGGGCCAACAGCTATCAGCGTTGGGCCACACTTTGACAATGCTGACTGGATCTGAGGAGGACGACGCGAACGCGTCGGCCGATTACGATAGCGACGATGCCGATCAGCCTGAAAACGGGACTAGTCAGGTTAAGAAAAAAGTATGGCTTTTATTTCTGTTTTTAATTTGCAACCCGTGTGAAAATGCTGGTGGTGTCTTCGTCCTGGTGGTGGTAATGTATTGCATAGAAGATGTTTTCTTCGGGGAATTTCGGCGCTTAACATGCAGCATGAATGTCGTTGTTTGTCACCGATTTATTATTTTCGTTTATGAAATACGCTCAGAACCGGTTTTCCTTTGTTCCTAACATGGTTGAAAATTTTGCTCACTCGCAGGAAAGTATATTGATCAAGAAATCGAAGAACTGGACCGACAGTTTGCCGGCGTTTGTGTTCGATCCGTCGTTGGACGCGAAAAAACGCTCGAAGCTGATAGAAAAGGAAATGAATGAGCAGGCCAAGATAATTAACGACTTGCGGTCATTGGGAGCTTCGCACGGGACCATCGAGCAGGAGATGAAACGTCTGCATGAGCTTGAAGCTATGGTTTTCAAAGATTTCCGAAGGTGCGGAGAAATCTTCCTAGTACATCGCGCTCCTTGTTTATCGGTTTGATGTTAAATATCGTATTTTGCAGGGATTGGATACAGAAATTGAGAAGACAGTCGGTGAAGGCTTCGGGAATAAAAGGAAAATTGGGATTGGGTAGCAAAGCGAATGCCTACCGATCGCGATCCTTCATCGTTCCGTCGCCAACGCCGGAGCATCAATTGGAAAGCCCGGAGGACATGAACGCCGAGATTAACTCGGCGAATTCGGCGAGCTACGAGAGCAGCCCCAGAAGTGGCCCCAGCAGGTCAGTTTGAAGACAAACTGCACTTAATGTAATGGTGATTTTTGAATGCGCTATTTATGACCGCGAATAATTGCAGATCGGCTTCGTTACGAGTTCGAGGTCTTGGCGGGCCAAGGGTGACCTTCAGCGACACTCACACAATGTGCAGGCAGTCGTCGCTGCCGAGCGCGGGCTCGGAGCTGAGCCTCCCCGAAGGCGAATTGGAGTGGCCGGACACAATTGAAATCGAGGGCGAACAAGTGGAATTAAGAAAGAAACATCGGGACACCAGTTGCACATCGAGCTACGATAGCATGGAAGGAAGGTGAGAATTACGAAGCAATTGAATAAATAAATAAATAAATAAATAAATCATCACGTTAAATCGTTTATATTGCAAAAGTAGCGCTCCACTTCTTGATTCGTATGGACGCGAGCAAACGTCAACGACATCTTCGCCTCACATGGCCTTCCAGAAGCCGCAAGAGCCTAACATCGACTTCGAGCTCGACGTTAAAGTTCTGATAAACAGTGGAAAGTGCGTTTTGCATACGAAAGATCCGGGACGCGAGGACGAGCTGAAACTGTAAGAAAATGTTGCCGAATTTCGAAAGTATAATTTGCGGAGCGTGAAATTAAATGTTTCTTGTCGATAGGATGACCAGGATGAAGAAGGAACGTTCCTGCTCCGGTGGGACTTTCGAATTCCAACCGAGCAGTCCCAGCAGCAGCAGAAAACATCTCAGCAGCAAGGAAAAAACTGCGAGCGCGAGCGCCTCGCGTTTACGATATTTGCAGCACTCGAACGTGCCACTCGTCGATCTGACGATTTTCCACATTCCCGGACTTGACGTCAAGGTATAATTATTTGGAGAAATTGGAAGCGGTGATAAGAAGTCACAGCAATTTTCAATGAACTTGAGAATCTTACGCGAAAAATTTTATCGTCTTTGCAGGTTCATTACGAATCGAAAACTCTGCCGGAAGAGTCTATCTCGCCGCGTATATCAACAGACAGTACTCTTCTTAATCCGCTGTCGATGACTCTCCGAAAATCGAACACGAAGAAAGCTAGTCTATTCGCGTGGATGACGTTGCAAAGTATTCCCGAGGAAACAATCATAAGTCCGCATATTCTTGAGTTTTTGGAGCAAACCCTCGAGCCGATACCGAGCAAAACGAACTTCCACGGTGGCGGACAAACCAACCCGGTTTATCCGCACGAAAACACCGAGAGCTCGTCCTGGGCTGCAACAGCCGCGAGCAGCGGTAATTACGTTTACGCGAGCTTTCCCGTCGACGTTATCGTCTATTTTCACATGCAGCCTTCGACCTTCAGGTAATTAATTTTCGTTAAAAAACCATATGTAGAATTTTATATGAAATAATAACATTGAGCATCGGTTGACTTTCAATTTTTAATGTGAATTTTGCTTAATTTCGTCACTTTGGTTTCTCCGTAGATTTTCTTGTCTACCAGTTTCCCGCGTGGAGTGTATGCTGCAGCTGCCGTCCCTCGACATAGTTTTCTCGTCGAAACGAGCGGAGGAGGAGCTCACGGAATTCCGAGAGTTCAAAGCGACGACAGTGCAATCAACCGGGAAGGAGGGAGGCTCGGCGATCGGTGGATTGTCGGTGACTGGCTGCCTAGCAGATTTTTCGGTCTACATATTCCATCCTTATGGCGGTGGAAAAAAGTCGGGTTTGAAGGAAGCTCAATGGTCGCCTCTTTCGGACAGCGAGAGAAAGGATTCCCTCAGCATCAACGTCGAGTTTGTAAAGTTCCACCTGTCCAGAAGTCGAAAACTGAACTTTCAGAGCGAACAGCTGAAGAAAGGGGCGGACACGAGCAGAGCGGTTATCAGATTTTCGAGTAAGATAATACAATTTATTCGAAATTCATTAAAAAATTATGAGTTGGATTAATGTGATGGCTCTTGAAATATTTGATTGCAGCTATAATTGATATCGGTTCGGCTTCGTTTAAATACGACATGCGGCGACTCACGGAGATTCTGGCCTTCCCTAAAGCTTGGTATCGTCGCAGTATTGTGAGAAGATTGTTCCTTGGTGATCTCAGCACCGGTATGGCTTATTCCGAAGGCGACGGGATGCCGCCGCTCAACCAGGAAGAAGCCGTGATGGGAAGCTCGCTTCTAAAACACTATGAGAGGCACGCAGCGGAACCGTTGTCGAAAAGCGCGCCGGAAAGGAGTCCAACGTTGAATAGAGATAAACTGCGATTGAGCTTGGAAAGCGATATGCCGAGACAGACACGTTTGAAAGGTCTTAGTGATTTTTTATCAAAAAAATATAGTCTCTATAATATTTATCCATAAATCAATTCCATGGTTTATTTTAAATTTAGACATTGGACGAGGGTGGAGTTTCACATCAGATAAGCAGACGGCCTCGGAAGTGAAATTGCGGGAGTCTACAGCTTGGGAAACTCTCGTGCTCTTCGCCGTGAACTTCACGCGGTTAAACGTTCACATGAACATGGGCAACGTGATGGGAAACGTCGCGTGGATGACCAAAGATTTTCGATCGGACGGAAGGCTCTCGATCGGCAGTACCGGCCACAAGAATTTGTACATCGGAGTCGGATTGGGCGGTTCGAGTCTCGACGCTAAGGGCGGAATCGTTGGTGGGACAATAGAACTCAACAAAATAGACACATACAGTACGTATGCAATTACATTTGATTCTCACTGTCCAATGGTTTCAACAAGAACGAGCAGAGCAAAAAAAAATCTGACGAAAAAATATAATCGATTAATTTGGCTTGCAACTTCTGAGAAGTCGTTTAATCGAGACTATAAATTCGTAGTACATATCCGCGAGGAGCCCGGAACCGAACCGGATCACACGCTGGGCCTGAAGCTATTCGCTCTGGAACTGCGACTGGATTACATGGGAACGAGCGTACTGATGTCTCGAGTCTCGTCTCTGGACGTTACACTCCGCGATGAGTGGAAGATCAATCGTAGCAACAGCGGCGACGCCTTTATGCCGACGAGACGTCCCGCAATAATATTCATGCATGGCGACCTCGGTTGGGACCAACTTCAGATCATGATCAGCAGATCGACAACCGCGGATTTGCTGAAAATGTTCTACAAACTCGACGAGTTCTTCAGTCAGCAGTTCAAGAGCAGCAAAAGAGTCTTCAGCTCATTACAGCCGCGACACCAGCGCGCCGCTAACAGCAGCTTCAAAAAGAGGCAGCAGAAGAAACGATCGACCATGGAGGGTAACTTACATCTATTTCACTTTTCGTCTGGTATCCTTTCTTGTTGTTAATCAAGTTTATATCATAGGACCATGGACACTGAACGAAACGGCGATATCCGACGCTCGACACCACAGGCACTGGCAACGCGTTTTGGCCCAAGTGGCCGGTCTGCAGTTGGGCAGCTTGAGATTCTCTCTGCCCACGAACGGCACCGTTCTGGGCGGCACAATGGAATTACACGGCTGCAACATCAGCCTCGCGTGTTTCCACGGAATAAATTTCAAGAGCAAAAGCTGGGCTCTATTTTCTCTCAAAGAACCCTGCATCAGCTTCGCCACCGAGGCGCAGGAAATACCCAGCGTCGAATGTAAGCTATGAGAATATTTTTCAAGCCTTTCTAACAGACATTTCGATCATCCAATTGCTATAGTTGGCAAACATATCAGGTAAATAAAATGTACAATCGCTTGTGAATGCAGCGCCCAACACCTGCGACGTCCATGTGGTGCAGACCCTGACGATTAGTCTCGGCCAGCAGCAGGAACAGCACGCCCGGCACCACTCGATGGCCACGGTTTGTCGATTGAGTCGCAGCGTCCTCTTCCCGCCGCAATTCAAGTCTTTGCAAGAGTGGTTTCACTATGCGTTCGCTAACAGCGAAATAGATGGTATGTTTTTCGACGATTTTTTTATTTTTCCTAGCTTTTTTTACGGAGAACTTAATTGCGATGACGGTGCGGTCATTTTTTCGTTCTATTTTTTGCAGTTGATCGATTCCCTTGCGTCGAGAGGGAAAGAACCGACAGCACATCCGATGGGACCGGGACTAGCCGAGGACGAAGCACCTCGGCCACAACAGGAAGGTTGCAGGATCATTCGCATACGCGAGAAGTGATATTCGCTTTACCGTCGTTGCAGTTGCATTTAAAGACTGAGCATCTGCAAACAGCAAGAACTCCCGACGTGATAGGTATGCCTGACTTTTTTGTTGTGAAAGATCAAATTAATCAAAATGATTAAATGTTGCATTGTAAATCGTCATTGTACATTGATGTTCACGTACTCGATGTATTTTCCGGAGCATCTGCTTCCTCTGTGTTTCTCAATATTTTTCAATACTCGAACTCTCTCGCAACATCGATGATTTTCGTGTCGCTCCTTGGATAAATTCTCTCTTCAATTCTTTTTTCTGTCCTATTTTTTTTTAGGCCTGCCTAAACATATTTTATATAGTAAGTATACGAAAAGCGGGGATGGATTCATTGTGTACTTCCTTTTCCGTTTGGTTTTCCAGTATTGGCGACTTAAACGATAGCCTGAGACTCTTCTTGTCTGTCCTGTTCCTTCCTTGTTGCTCTTTTGCATGTCTGCATGGAGTAGCGGGCTAGGGAAATTCCCAATTTTTGCGCGATATAATAGCGTATTAATTGTTGTTATTTAGGTGAAAAGCCGTTGGTCGAGTGCAGCTTCATTACCGAATTTGAGGACCACATTTTCGTCACGGTTGACGCCGAGGCGTTCTTTTTCCTCCACGATCTCATTACTTCGTATGTGAAAGAAAAGGAACGAGTGGTGAGTGACAAATTAATATTCTTGTCCCTGAATTTACCTAACGCTATACACAAAACTTGTGAGATTATTAAAGAATACTCGCGATTCAATGAATCTTTAATTATTTGTGCAACTTGCGACACAGTACAAGGTAATCTCAATACGTTACAGAGCCTCGAATGCACCTAGATTCGATGAATTTGCTGCAATTTATCGTCGGGGAACCGTTGTATATTTCCCAAATCATTTCGTATGCACGGTTGACCGATGGGAGTCGCACTGCGCCCATTTTTCTAGTTTGCACCTTCATCTTTCATACATCGACGAAGTCTGCAGGGTTCCGCTTAAAATCCTTGTCCGGCAAAAGCTGCTTTCTCATTACCATTTACCGTAACAAAACCCACAGCAGTCCATGAATTGGACCTGTCCGAATCGATAATATATTTTTCAATTGTGGAGATTTGTAATATTCCTTGAATTTTCTGTAGCACGCAATTCAAAGCCTAGGAGCGAGAGCTCACAGTCCAGATCCTCAGGAAAGAAGAGCCGGAAGCACAAGCACAGCGAGCGCTTCGTCCACGGCGTCGGCCGCGATGTCCGAGGACGAGAGGAAACGGAAGCAGTTCGATCCCGCCGAGATGTTTATCAAAGATTGGCGGTCCTACAGATGCAAAACGTGGCATTTAGAACCGACTGTGAGGTGAGAATAACAAACGAAATAATTTTTTGTTCAACGTTGAAATTCTTAAAGGATCACAAGAACGATAAATTGACTACAAAACTTTCAGATTACTGTCCTGGGCGGGCAAAAGTATAGAGCCTTACGGCATAGATTATATCCTTCAAAAATTGGGTTTTTCGCACGCAAGAACTACGATACCAAAGTGGATTCAGCGGGGATTCATGGATCCTCTGGACAAAGTGCTCGCCGTTCTTATGTTAAGAATGGTTCTGGCCGTCCGCGAAGAAACCCCCGACGAGAAGTAACACAGGAAGGGGAAGCAGGCGAATGAGCGCTGAACTCTGCCGTCGATGTGATTCAGTGTCGTGGTTTTACTCGCCAAGCAACGATTCAATTGTGTATAGTACGACAAAAATATGTATATGTATATCATTATAGTTGACAATTTAGGTGGCATTGATATCTCAATTGGGGACGCGCGAATATTCGAGAAATTGGAGTATTCGAATTGTCCGAAAATTTGCGAGAATTCGAATCGCACAATTTTTCTATCCCCGAAGTCAATCGACAAACGTCGATAATTTCTTGAATGGCATCGAATAGCGATTATGCTGTTCGTGTGTCACTCGCGAAATGATGTTATGTCAAGTAAAAATATGTCTATCAGTAGCAATTTCATACTTGTACGAGACAGATGCGTAATTTGTAAAGAAAACGTGTGGTGCATAACGAGAGGGAATAATCGTACGTTGCGTGAATAAAACGTAGCGCCTCTCGTTCCTCGCGAAAACGAGATGAAAAAAAAACACGTCACAAAATAGATGCAATTATCGTGAGCGAAGTCGATGACGGAGCCGACAACTGGCAAGTTTGATTATAATGTACAGAATTTTAGTTTTTAGTTATTCGTTTCATTATCTTTAGTCATTATGCTTAGTTGATGTTGTCGCAAAAATACCTCTGCTTTGTCCAGACACGTTTGGCAACGCATAATAATCGTACGTGCATAAGTTTCGTAATATACATTTTTTACTCGTGTACACGTGTACTTCGTGATGATCGAATGTTTCGCGGCTAGCTCACTTTTTTATCCCACCGATAATTCTCCGTTTTCTTCTCTTTTAACCCACATTTTGTTGTCTTCCTTTTCGTTATATTTTTCCCCTCGTTGATCTCAACGTGGTCTTCTCTCCTTCTACTGCCTTGCGTGTTGCTCCTGATATTTCTTTACCGCAGCGAAGAACACGACGCTGTTCGCGAAGAGAAAACAACAAAAAAACGTCCGTCGTTTCTGAGGAAATATTATGTATAAACTGTAATTTTACTCTTATTTATAGAAAAAAAACATGCGCTGTTTATATGAATGTTTCTTATTTATTTTTGTGATCAGAGTCACTGCTGCGCGCGGTTCGAATGTAATAGGAAAATTTGTTAATAAATATTCTATCGAATAAAAAACATTCGCCTGACGCCATATTATCCCGGAGATTTTTTCAGCAAGCGTAGAAATAAAAAACCGCCGAGGTGAGTAGACACGAGTTCGCATTTCACAGGGCAATACTTTTATTAATCTACGATTATGGATACGTATAATAATAATTTTATCGTAATATATTAATAAATATGTAGTAGATAATACATTACATAGATTTGTGGTCAAAATATACAATTACGCAGTTTAAATTTAATGCGCAAGGCACTGAAACAGTTTACGTTTAATCCTAAGTGATAGTTGGAGTGTATACATTATAGCTTCGAGTTGTATTTTACTTCTTCTTCTTTCGAAAAGTAGGTGAGGAGGTGACTAGCGAGTCATTAGCAGCCTACGAAGGAGTCGCGTTACGTCATGATTGGTTAATGACAGTCCTGATTTACTCGGAAGGTCACAATGTAAGTTTTAGAAAGGTTTATCGCGAGTGTAGAGCACGTTTATTTGTGTCATTGCTCTTTAACTCGATTCATCGAGTGTTTTCTTTTATAAGGGAAATTTCGGAATGTACATGCCACGAGTATTGACTTGTTAATATAAAATGCCAAGGTATAACGGAAATACCTTTGTTCAATATCTCTACTAGTTAAGACTACGACATACGCCAATAAATGTGTTTCATATTCTATTCGCGCAATTTACGTTGGTATTGCACTATTTTTTCTTTCTTTTATCTTCATTAGAAATCTAAGCCACGCCACGATTGCACGTTAAACCGTAAGCGCCGGATACCATTAATTGTACAGTATAATTGTGCGGTGTATTTACAAAAATTGTCTATCCTCTATCACTTAAGATCTACGGAATTATCGCTTTAACTCGTTCGTTTCGTCCGATTGATTATCACCGATTTTTTCGCTAATGTTATCGAAAAGTTGGGATCTGTGTTTTCGTAGATAGTATCGTTGGTAAATCCGATGTTCTCAGTTTATTCTGCAGAGAATAATTTTTAAATCGCTTTTGCTACGAATCCGTTGCGCACAATTTGAGAAGAACCGGGTAATTTTCATATTATTTGCACTCCCCGCTTACATCGACCGGAATATCAAATCGTGGTAATCCCATTTTCATTCAAACACCATCGTGGTTAACATTTCTGGATTTCTGGAAAGCAGTTAAAAAACAGAACCAACGGAATCGGTGCTGCTTTTCACTCTCGAACCAATAAAAACTAGAGGAGTAATACTTAAAATACGTCCTAAGCATGAAAAAATATACAAATGTTTCTAGCTATCGGTAAAAATAACAATAACAAAATAAGTAGATTAGAGTTACGAAGTGTCAACGGAGAATGCGAACTTTCGGCATCTTACGTTGATCGGATTAAAAAATGACCGTTCCGCGCGATTCTGAATTGAGTCTGCACGCGTGAATTGACGGATAAACGTAATCGAGATGAGTCTCCAGCAAACAACGCAAATACGCGAATCCAAGATTCAAGAATACTTGACGGTTTTTAGTTTTTTTCTTTGCAATTTAATCGTGAAAAGAATCAATTGCACGATCTGCACAGCTGCCAAACATAAATCTACCGCTACGAGCAAACTTTGCTCGTTCCGAGCCACCGTTTCAATGATTTATCGCGATTTTCGACAAAATTGAGAGCATAAGAATTACTTTTTCCTTACAAAGGAAACGAAGAAAAACTATCAGAAGCGCCAAAGTACAATTTAAATTGCATATATAAACGTTAAAACTGCACAAACGATTAATTCGATACTCTTCGTCGCACCGGATAGTTGTTTGCTGCGATGACGACTAATATACAATCTTACTTACAAAAACGCTTCTTTACATTAGTTATCAGCGTAGAATCGAATCAGCCTTCGAGTTCTTTTTTATCGATTGTTCCTTCGAGCCCTTGAGACTCTGCATTGCTCTTTTTCGAGAAGCTTCGCGATCCAGGAGGAATCATCTATTGCTCGTTCAAATGTCTTTGGTCGTCGCGTTCACTACAAATTGTGACCAATAATCGAAGGCACTGCATCCTCAGTTACGTTGGAATGTTTCCATGATTCTCCGAGTTCATTCAGCCGTCGCAATCTCGGAAGAAGTTCAACGTGAACTCGAGGTAATCTCCGCCGTGCCTGTTTTTGCAGACGTTCTGTAAATTAACATTAAGACGTGATTATAACAATTATTACTATTACAAGAACCAATTGCCTCTTCAAAAAGTCTATGGGTATCATCAAGAGACGCGGTAGATCTCGACGCCAAGTTTTAAATCGTTTTATTCGTGCTGTGATTGGCCGAGACACTCAGACTGAGACCAAGTTCATTTGTCCTTGGTAACTTTGACAGCTCCGTAAAATAGTATTTTTTTAATGAACTAAAAATGGATTAAAAGCATTGTTTTTAGGGGTAGAATAATTCTTCAGAGATTTTGATAGCTCGAAAAAAACATATCTAAAGAACGTACCTCCTGTGGCTGTACAGTTGGTACCCGAAATACCAGCGTTTTCCTCAGATAGTAGGCGACATCAAGGGTAAAGGATTGATCACCCGGTTGATTGGTACTCTCGGGATACTGCGACTGCTGCTGCATCGCGTATCCCCAGCCGGAGCACTTGACGGCTTCGTCGACGGCCGAATTCGTCGGCAGAGGACACAGCTGGACGATTTGCCAATACCAGGGCATTCCACTATAATAAATTTCAAAAATTCTTTAAAGGTATTCAACGGTGATACGGGTCATTTCCTCATTCTAGCACAAGGCGTAGACTTACACAAAGTGTAGAGTGAGATGAGTGTCGGGCATGTGTTTCGACAGCGGAACGTTGCAGCTGAAATTGTTGGGTGTGTTGACCGAAGTGATCGTGCAGTATCGTTGATCGAGGGTGGCATTGAAGCTCTTCGCAACGATGTACAACTGCGGTTTCGGCTCCGGAGACGAAGATCCCGCGGCGTTGCTGGCAACTTCGCCCCAATCACCACCGCCGGCTTCTCTTCTCGTCCGCTTGTATTTATAATTCGCATGCGTCTAAAAATCACATTTCGGTTCTACTTTTCTCCATTTCTTTTTACTCCTCAAATAATCGGAAGTCGTGAACTCACCTCCTTGACGAGCGTCTGCGTGCTCGGATCAGAGGGACTTATTCCGTTTTGAATTCCTTTGCTCAGCTTTCGTTTCTCCTCGTGAAGGCTGAGCGGCTGTTCGAGATGATCTGCTGAAAATAGAAGACGATTAATCTTTACGATTCATAATTCAGTGCAAAAAAATACATTAAGGACGATTAAATAATTCCACTTACATATCGATTTCTTTTCCGGCGGATGCTCGGGATGAGGCTCCTCGAGGTGATGTATCTCGGAGGCGCAACAATAAACCTGGAAAATAAATAAAAAATAAAACACCAACGCCTTCTGCGTTTCAAGTCACCAGATTTGGACAACGCACCTGACAGGGATTTTCCAATTCCGTAAAGTGCACCGGACAATCCGCTGGTCTTCCCAGCGGAACGGGTCCCTTGGTAGGCGGCGGAGCATCGACGTCCGATCCCTGATCGTTTTCGTCGACGTTGCTGGGCACCGAGCCCGCGTTATTTCTGCTTAGCCAATTACTGGGAAATTCACTGAAAGAGTTACCAGGATATTTACTACGTAATACAATACACCAGCACGATTTGAACTGAGGGAAAAAAGGTTAGTACCTATTTTTCTCAGGTTTCGGCTGCGGCCTGGAGTGTCCGAACGGATACCACGTGATTTCCTGCGAATACAACTGCTGCTTGGTGTTTGGAGACGGCGTGGAAAGGGTATTTCCCTTTCCGTTCCCGTGGCCGTCCATGCCCTTCGTGAACAATCCGTGTCTCGTGTAGGAAGGTGACAAGGTGCTGTCCAGCAGCGGATTGAAACGTGGATCGTAGTCCGGAGTTGTCGGCAACGTGGGAACGTGAACGGGGCCAATGGCGAGCATTCCGGTTCCCGCGGCCGCCGACCACTCGAGACTGCTTCTTTTCTGGTATTCGAGGAAGTACAGAGTCGCCATTGCCACGAGGCTGAATAACAGAAAAATCGCACGTCAACCAAACGCAAAAATGTACACCAAAATCTGGAAACAATTTTTTTTTAAGATATTTACCAAAAAGCCATTATAAGGATAAGTATAACGATGATAATCTGAATAAATTTGTTGCTGCACAAAAGATCCTCTTCCCTCGACGATCGTTTGCCACCGCCGGAGGCCAAAGGGTTTTTCGTAGTCGTCGAGGAGGAATAGTTCGCGCTTGAGATGCTGGAGACTGTGCTGACAGAACTTTTCAGGCTGTCGCCGCGTTTTAGCTTCGCCAGACGCTTGTTTATTCTCTCCAATTGATCTATCCGCGTCTCCAAGCTGTCGGTTACCTGTCGACAAGTTTGACATATCGAATCGACTATTCGGTGCAAATTATTCGCTCGTACAATTTCGTTGAAACGAGACGAGACTCTTCGCTTTACCTTGCACAGCTCTTTGACAGCGCCGACGTTCTCCATGAATATCCTCTCCTTGTTAACCACCAAGAAGTTCTCGATTCTCTGACCGTTCGGTAAAACAATGTCGCCCGCGGGAAGCACCGCTTCGGGCAATATCTGCTGTACCTCCTGGGCTATAACTCCAGTGTCCTCCTGGGGTTTTGTTCCGAGGCCCGAGTGAAGCGCAAATTCCGGCGCATATCTGTACCGCACGACACGCAATTGTTGAACGTTTCGCAATTGCTCGCGGGTGTCGAGTTCCTGAACATTTTGCTTGGCTCTGGCGTCCGACGGTTGTACAATGTGTCCGGTGACCTGTGGAAATTATTCGGTTACGCGAAAGGTCAGTCGAATGGAAAATAATAATCAGAAGCAGCATTTCTTATTAATTTGTAATCTGTTGGCAAATAGTAATTTTTTTTAACGCACCTTCATATTTCCGTGAACCACCAGAGCCTCGTCCGGTCTGTCGGTGTTGATTCCAACCCGACCGGCGTGATAAACGCTGTCGGGCGCTGCTCCTCGTTGCCAGCCACCCTCGGCCCCGACACCAGTGCCTTCCGACTCGAACTGGCCAGGATTGCTTGCCTGTATAAACACCTAACGACTCACCGAAAATTCGAAGCGAACGAGGCGTAACGAGAGAATCGGCCGACGATTAGTCGGCGAGGAACGTTCGAGTTATGCTTACCCTGACGATTATCCGCTCGGACGCGTGAGCCACCACCTGATAGCTCGACTGGTCGGCCGTGTGGGCGTGCAGACCCACGACGAGGTGGAAATACCTCTGATCCGGATTTGGTTTTCCCTTCTTTCGCATGTTGTTGCTCGTCGTCTCGCTGAAGTGGAGACGTCCGACCGTCACCTTCGTCACTCGTTCGCCGCCCAACTCCACCCTGAAACCAGCACTACTTTAGTGTAATGGAGAAGCTGACTGAGCTACGATTACAAGCTGATTAATTTTGCAAAAGAAATGCCTAAAGTTCTAAATCGCAAAAGATGACGAACAAAAAAATAGATTTTCTGATAGACAGGTTTTCAGTCATGAGTTGGATTATAAATTCGTTTCGTCTTGAGTAGAATAACAAAATTCGCAATAGAAGCAAATCGACATTGTGACACTTACACCACTGGATGAAACGGCTTCTTGCTTCTGTCGCTTTGGCTCTGCTCGACTCTGATGGTTTGCGTGGGTGACTCGACTTTGACGCCATAAAAATGCAGCTGGAAGCTGCTGATCTTCTTCAGGCCCTCGCCAGTCCTGACGAAGACCGCCTCGCCTTGAAGTTGCGCGTGGCAAGTGATCTGTCGTTATGAATTAACAAAATTAAGGCTCAAGGATTTCTTCGTTTTTTTTTCTCTTCATTCTGTCTCTCAAAATTTCCGCGAATTCGCTAAGCCGTCAACGAACCTGAAAATGATTCTTTTTCTGGCAGACGAAAGCGTCGTCGGAATTGCTGAAATTGAAGCCTTTGTCAGCGTCGACCCGGTAATGCGGGGTCGGCAATTCCTTGAGATTGTGATCGCACAGAGCGTGCCAGGATGTCTGCTGGAAGGGATGAAACCTGATGCACTGGTAACTCGCGTCGATGTAGGAATTGTCACCGTTGACGTCGTCACCCTCGAGGACCGCGCTGCTGCTACTGCAGCTGTGCTCGACAGTCCCCAATTCCGGCTCCTGAATTATAGTTTCACCGTTAATCATTAAGTTGTAATGATACGAATTAATTCTGTACTGTAGTTAACGAAGATTTTCACCTGTTTGACGTGAACGAGTCCATCCTGACTGAGTTTTCTCTTCTTCGGTGCCGACTGCAGAGACGAATAGAGAGTAGTAATCCCACCGGGACTGTGTTCGTGGGGCAGAGGAACCAGAGCAGTTCCGATCTGCTGCTGAGTCGGAAGCGTCGGAGTCCCAGGAGTGAGAAGCGGCGTCAAGACGGGATGGGTCAACAGAAGCGGATCCGTCGAGGGTGCGAGAGCTCTAGGCGACGGCGGCAGCAAATTCGGAGGGTAACTCGTCGCGCTCGCCTGGTGTTGCAGCAGAATCTCTTGCAGAGCTGCTTTCTGATCTGTAAATTACAAAATATCACAATTAATTCGTGACGCTCTTACATAAAAACAAAATAGAATTACAATTCCGAAACGAGTCAACTCACGTGGCGAATGGACGTGCTGCGAGGATTCGTGGTGACCAGGAGGCGAGTAAGGAGGTTCGCTTCCACTGTCCGGTGGACTTTCGGGTAGTGCGTGTCTAAAAAAAATATATAAAACATTACGGTATTATTATCTTTCCCTGAAAAGTTGGCGGCGATATTTATCGACTTTCGAGTTTTGCTATCGAAGATTGAGATTTGTATTGTTGCCAAACTATTCGCGCCCTGATTGGTCGAAAGGCTGCAGCGCTAACAAATAAAAAATCCGTGTTGTGTGCTAGAACTGCAAGAACGTCGGAAGACGAACTTACGGGTGAACGTAGGTTTGAGGGTCCTTGTAGGTTGTCGCCGGTGGCACAGGAGTATTTCCGGCTGGACAACTCGACACGACCGGATGGGTTTGAGTAATCGGCGAAGGCAGCCGTGTCGGTGGTTGCTGGTTCGTCGTCTCCACTCGTCCATTGTGACCCGTCGTGCTGCCGTTCTCATTGTGAGCGAGGGTGTCGGCAAAGTATCTGCAATTATTAATTTCGAATTAATTCAAATGTGACGAAATACTTTTATTTCTTTTAATTGGTATGTTTAATGGGTTTGATAGTAATAACAAAAAAAATGAAACTTAGGGCTGACTCTGTGCACGAGATTTTTTTCCTTCTTTCTTTCTCTCTTTCACACTTTGCCTCTCTGGCGTACGCCAATAAAGCTCGTCGATCGAAACACAGTGGCACGCCAGGTTTACAAAACACAGATATCGCTATCGCCTCCGCGCTGTGTTCTGCGACGTCAAACACAGTGACGAGGGTTTTTTTTTCTGCAAGAGTCACCGCGTCGCGCCGTTTCTCTTTTCCTTTTTTCAATTTCAGTGAATCATTCGAAGGGAGACTGCACAGTCGGTGACAATTGTGAGAACACATTTTTCCAACTATTACACAAAAAAAAATAGATTCCTTCTGGGTATTTGAAGTAGAGAAAAATGTTTTTTTCTAAAAAATAATTTGCCACAATTATTTCCGTCACTTCCGCCTGAAGCCAAAATAATCTTTTGACAAAATGAGTTTCTTTTAAGACGAAAAAAAATGTTTTGCCTCAATTTCTTCAGCGCAGGTAGAGGAGGACCCCACAGAGACGCCGCGGATTTTCCGTCGTTCGTCGAGCTTCCGCAAGCAAAACTGTAGAAGATTGGCCGAGGGGGCAACTTAATGACGATCAATTCAGGAATATCTCTCGGTACGCTTTGGCACGAGCCTCCGGGGGGACTTGGGACGTGCGGTACACGTACAGCGGGCATCGCGCGCGCGCTCGCAAAGCGGTTGTTGCGTTTTGTTCGGTGTGCGCGCTGCCTTAAGTAGATACGAGACAAATTACCGGGCCTAATGCAGCGAGCAGTGATTCTATCAATTTCGTCCAGTCTGCCTCGTGTCATTATATCGTTACGACGCTGCGCGTTGTCGGTTGTTAAGCCGCGATCTCGCTCGCTCGCTCCGCCCGTCCGCCCGGTCCACCTCGCTCTCCTCCGCGGTGCGGTACCGACGCGCCCCGCTCGACGTATCACGACCGACTCGATACCGCACTGCACTGGATTCAAACGTCACTGCCACTGCGACGAGACAGCCGCAACGTTGCAAACGCACCGATAGTCATTAACCATCGCGCAGCCTCGAAAGTCCGATCGAATGAATCCAACGGGGAAACTCTTTTCGTTCATTCGCGGTATTTCATAAACGACGCTGCGACTTCGAGAAAACAGGAACAGGATAAATAGGAAAAATTGATCTGATTTTTCGTCGAGGACGAACGATTTTTCAAAAGAGTCGAGAGATTATTTAAAAAAAAAAAAAGTAGAAAACGCTTTTTTACTGTCGGTTTATCGGCGGGCGAAAATACCGAGGGTCATCGACTGACGATTCAGCCATGAAATTGAATTCTGAGTCTCGCTCGTCGTTGCCATTTTTTTGCTAAATAAACGTTACCAGTTTCTTGTAAAATAAAATATTTTAATTGACAATAATGTTGACTGGAAAAATTATCCCCAATGTTTGTTTTCGAGGGAATTTTAGCGGAAGCCACGGATGCTAACCGACGCGACCGTCGTTGGCGATCGTCTAGAACAATTTGCAACGAGGGAAGGTGGACACACAGCAACGGGCAACGGTTGCGTCGGAAATTATTCGTTTCGCGGATTCGTCGCGGCTCTCGAGTATCACTCTGTTTTGCGGGTTTGGTTACGTGAACGCGAAAAGTCCTCGCGAGAGGTAGAAAACTAGCGCGTGCTCCGGGACTGCCATTTCCGACCGAGACTCCGTAAATGCATTACACGAAAATTACTAATTAGCATAATTTAGCCAATAGCCGGAGGGGAATGAGCCAACGTGCAATGACGATTCTCGCTGCTTCCACACGGAGAGACAGATTTTGACGGTGGAATCATTTGCTAAATACAGTCACACCACATTTTTTTTAAATCTTTTTAGAATTTGTCATTTTATATGCTACAATAGTTTTTTTACGCTGCAATTTCTTGTCTGGAATGCATTTTTTTTATTTTGACTAATTTCTTTGCTATGCAATTACATTTTTTTTCTAAAAAAAAAATAACAAAGATATTTTGTCGTCAACGCATGATTTGTGGGCCTAACAAAACAATTTCTCTCCGTGCGCCCGAGCGAGTCTGCTCTATCGTTTTTCCACTGTCAGACGCGACGTTCGTTCGACGAGTACTGACAGGCGATATCGCGTTTATCCGAAAAGGTGTCGAGTTTCGCGCCTGGCGTTAGTAACAATTTTGTAATCGTTAACCGCGCGACGCGACGAAATTTTCGTTCGTAGCGCAGTTCCTCCGCGCGCGAGTTACGCGATTTAATTGCAGCGGGAAGATTTAATTCAACTGCAAAAATCTTTCTCACGTTGCCGGCTGCTCGCTGTCGCTGTTGATGAAATCTTCCAACTGGGAAAAATCCAACGCCTCGTTGTCTATGCCTCCCACGAAATCGCCCCTTCCTGGAAGCAGACGAAAAAAAGAAAAAAATTATTATCTCTGCTATAATTAATATTATCATTGTTAATGACAAATAAAATTGCACAAAATAGAATTTCTCCTGGAATTCGTTATATTTGATACTGGGGATCTTCTCGTACCACAATTCTCATACGAAAAAACTATAAATAAAAAACGTCGACGAAAAATGCTAAAAAATATTACAAACTATTTATAGGGGAAAAAAAAACGATCGCAAAAGTTTGAACAATTTTTCACTCTCGCGTCGCGGCAATTCCCGAGCGAACGACGACGACGAATTGGCCAGATTTTTCTTCGCAAATTTTTTCGTCTTCCTCCTCGCGAATTGTGCGATAACAGCGATTGCAGATATATGCGGAGCGAGAGATGCACACCGCGAGCCGAGCGAGACCGATAGCGTGACTCGTCGACTCTGAGAAATTGAGGCGAAGCTCCGGCGAGTGCGAATTAATTGCCCGACGATAAGAATCGTTCTATCACACGGCCGATGTAATTCTCGCGTCGGTTACATTCTCCCCGCGCGCGTCGCGCGAGGAGGACGAGACGCGCGCGCGCGATTTATTCTCGCGCAAAACGCGGAATCCGCTTGACGCGCAGCGCCAAAGTCGTTACGTGCCTCGCCGGACAACGAGCGAGCGATATTAATCGTCGTACGGTGAAGATAAATGAACAGAATTTTTTTTCTTCGTGTCTTAAGACATCGCTGAATTAATATTCTCGCTGGTTGTCGGTTGAGGATTCCGCGTCGTCGCCGATTCAACGAACTCCGTTTCCGACAATGACGCAAATACAAAAAAAATAAAATCAATTATTTTATAATAGAAAAATGTCTGACGCGTGACAACTGAAAAAGAAAATACGAATAAGTGAACTCGGCAAAATGCCACGATACTTTATTCGTGTAATCATTAATTAGTAGAGAAAATAATTACAGTTACGTATCAGCCGTCATTGTCCCGACGTTGGTTGTACACTTGTCACGCGCTACAAATGCGAAATTGATCGCAGGCACCAGAGGCAGAATCGATAAGTAATTATCAATAGCTGGCGCCATAAAAAGGAAAAAAAATTGGGACATGATATGTCTGATCACAACTGTGGACTACGTGTGTATAGCTCTGAGCACATGATTTTCTTGTAATTGATCGACTGAAACACAATCTAATTCAAAATTCTTCTGTCTTTTTGTCTTTTTTTAAACTTAAAACAAGATCTGTAAGAAAATAAAAAAATCAAGAAGATTCTCGTCCTATTTTTAATAATAATTAATAACAATAACAACGATAAATGCTCAACCATGTTTTATTCCAAATTACATTACGAATCATAAAACCACCTCGTGTGTCGGACGTGAAACATTTCAGCATACGAATCTCAGCATAACATCTCGGTGAAAGTGACGTAAAACGAATTCGTTCGTTGTCGTTCAACTTTGAACCAAGCGCAATACAAAATGCACTGCAAGAGGTGCTTGAACTTTTTCAGCCTGCATTGTCTTTTCCGAAGAAAAAAAACAATCGTTTCGCGTATTGTTTTTGCTTTAATTGGAAAGGCAGAAATTACGTTCGGTATCGGATTACCGGTTTTGGCGCACCCTGTACAGATCCGAGCGCGGGTCCCGGCAATCTCGGCGTGGGAGAATGGAAAACGGGCCTCGCTGATTTTTCTCCGCTTAGATGCGGAGAGTCTCGGGTACGGTTAATGCTAATCGCTCGGAGCAACGCGAACTCGTCCACGTATTGCACACGTTTGCAGATCTGCAGGTACAATATTTGCATGTGTTGATATATGCATATACATGTATCTATGTATATGTCGTCATATATGTTTATATCTATTTATTTGTTTGCATGTGCATTTATATATGCGTGTATACGTATTTAGCTATGTAGATGTAGCTATATATGTGTTAACGCATTTTTTATTTGTGTACATAGCGTCGGGAGATATATAGGTACACACTGGGGGTCGTGGTGCACGTATAACAGCTGATGCGAGACGCGTCGCGAGGCGTCGGCCTCGGGGGCCTTCGCTAAAGGTCTTGTGAACGGCGATCGAGTCCGCCGAAGCGAATTCTTCGGCCGAGGGAACGATCGCTCCATCGCTCGCGAGCGCTAGGAAAGCGTTCCTAGCGCTGCCGAGAGCCCGGTAAGGCTCTCTCTCCAGACGGACGCGCGGATACTTCTCGCTGCGGTTGGCGCGGGAACCTCGGGTGCAGAAGCGCAGCAGGATATCGATAATAGCCTCGTCAAGGAGGCAACGAGACGGGGGATCTCAGATTATCGTCAATTTGCTATGGAAAGAATATTATTTAATTAGTTTGCACGTGTCAGGAGCAACGAATTTGTACGATCCTTGCGAAAGTTTCGAAAACGGTTGCTTGAGAAATAGATTTATTTGACAAGTTACGTTTTTTTTCTTTACAATTTCTTACGATTTTTCTAGAGAGATTTTTTTTCAGTGAAGATCTCGAAATCGTTTGAACGCGAAATTTCGCGTCGGAGAGACGAACGATCTAGCCCAAGTTGAGCACGCAGCGCTCGCAGAGGGGAATTGCTCAACGCGCGACGAAGGAGGAATGAAAAAAAAGCTCTCGCACGAGTAATTATAAATGCACACGAGGCGCGGGGAATCGAGAGCGCGACGAGATCATAATGCAGCCGTGGCGGTCGAGAATCGGGACACGTTTCTTTTTCTTTCTTTTTCGCATGCAGGTGAGGGGAATATGGAGGTGAAAAAAACTGGAGAGAAAAAAAAAGGAACGAGAATCGCGGAGAGTCGCGGGCGCGCTCGTGACATTCCACGACGCGAGGGAATCGAGGTGATTGGAACGTGCGGTGGACTCCGACGACTCGCGACGACGACGACGACGTTAGAAATCCCGACTCACGGGTATCGTACTATTCGCACTTACTCGGTATACCTGCGTTGCCTCTCTATGCGCTCCTATCACTCACCGGCTGCTGGACTCCCGTTTGCGTGGGAGTCGAAACCGCCGCCGCCGCCGCAGCGCCGGCCTCGAGGTGCGTACGATACGCAGCGCACAATATTGTCCGCTGCGGTTCGACCGCGCCAACTTTGTTTGTCGATGGAAACGGACAATCTTGCGAGCGCAAAATTATCGTTATATTCGCGCGGTGGAAAGTGTCGTGAGATTTGATTTGCCTCGCGGATTGGCAGAAATGTCACCTTTCTCCGTGGAGAAAAAAAATTATGGAAACAAATAATTTATTTAATATAAAATATTGTTGAAACATTAAAAATCAAAGGTTTATGGATATCGATAATTATTCGTTTGCAATATTTCGTACAAAGTTAAAATTGAATGAAACCAGAGTTTTCTTGAATAAAGAAAAATATATATATATCTATATCATCAAGTTTCTCGAACGTCAAGAAACTATTTAGCAATTTTTGCAAGCGTAAAATCGAAAATAATCTGGTCGAGAGAAAGTCGCATTTGGGAACGGTCCAGGTGGCGAGACCGATATTTCCAGAAATTTCATTTGCACTTTGTCGGTTCGTCGGATCGAAAAGATTTTTCACGGGTGATCGAGTCGGGGCGCGAGTGATTAAACACAACGAAGTTCTGATGGAGTGAAGAAAAAAAATTAAGAGTCGTCGCGGCGCCGCGACAGAATAAACGGTCTATGAAAATTGCGACTGGCAGTGAGACCGCGAGGCCCGGGATGGCAATATCGATGCTGCGAGAAAAAAGTGGGGAAAAAACGCGTCGCCTCGCGATTTTCTGCTGCAGCTGTGAACGGTAAATTCTGCTGCTTTACATTTTGCGTCCAACGGTTCTCGGTCCAAGCTGAACCGGCGTTGAAAGTTTAATAGTTGCCCACAGTCGATACAGTTTTCATCCTCTGTCACATTATGCTCGGGGCTTTAATGCTACTTTCAATTCTTTTCTTTGCGTTGTAAAAAAAAAATAATGCATTTCTTGATAGTAAATAATCAGTTTTATAATTTTGATATCCGAGGATACTATAGTTCGAGCACCTGAAGTCCTAAAATGTAATACACACTAAAAAAAAAGTGTCGACTCGAATATTCCTTGGTCCATTGGCGTTGACGATTTTATTAATAGGCTCTCGGTGCGGCACACGAGTGGCTCGCCGTGTCGTCTGACGTGCCGAGTGTGTTTACGAGGCGAGCACCTTGGACCCTCTTAAGCATTTACGAGAGCGACGATTCAAGTGTCATAACTCGACCCTTCCGGTCGTCGTCGGCTGGTGAAGACTCGGCCGACGCTCACGAACCACCGAGCCGGGCGAGTTCGAGACTCGCGGAGCTTCTCGCAGCATGACCTCTCTCGGCGGGTGTGTACGGCAATTTGAAAAACAAATACGACAAACAAAAAATGAATAAACGAACACTCGAATTATTCCATTGTTGACGGACATCGACGATTGAAAGATTTCGGAGGAGTATTTCGTACGACACATCTGTCGCTTCGTAAAAGTGAACATTTATGGAATTTTAATACCACTGGGATGTCATAGAACATTCCAATATTCCAAAATAGAATATTCAAGTATTCTCAGTTACGATATCAGTATTCTAAAATGGGAATATTCCAATATTTCACGGTAGAATATTTTTATATTCTAACATAAGCCGAGAATATACCCATATTCCATTATCATTCGCAAAAAAATGGAATTTTCTCGCCCGCAGAAGCCTCGTGAACTCCCATTCGGCATCAAGATAAGACGACTTCCCGCCATTCTGTCCAAATCGGGGCGATACGTTTCATTGTCAGGAGTGGGGAACGAGGAGGTTTACGTACAGGTTATATATGCAAATCGTCGAGTATCGGCAAATGCGCGAGGAGGACCAGACCCGCCGGAGGTGGTGAGCGAGTTGGGTGCGCGCTTCGTTCCTCGGTTTAAGAGCCGCTGGGGCGTTGCCAACTGCGAGCAGCAGTTGCCCTTATCGACCAAACAGAGCGGCTGACGCGATTTCTCCAAGGGTGAATCGCGCTTTACCGCGCGCTACATGCGTCTCCACTGTACGTGGAACGAGCCCGGCGAATCGTGTATCCCAAGGAAACGACGCACGTCTACCTGGGCCAATACACGGAGCCCGATGTCTTACGGCTTGGCAATATCGCAAATATATACAAAGCGACCGCCGTTTCTCGTGCCGGATATGATAAAAAGCGGCCTTTTGTTACTCTAATGGTCAATCGATTTGGCCGTTAGCGAGGGAAACATGCGAATTCACTCGATACTTTGGAGAACTGCTATAGTCGTGAGAAGCTTCCGGGGTGTCGAATTTTTTCGGACCGAACGTTTGCCGTTATTCCGAAGACATCGCAGAACGAAAAATGTTCTTTTTAAAAAAACCCGATGGAAAATGCAATTTTTTTAGATATTTTTATGTTGTATGGAAAATGTGGCTGAAAATCAATTTTTTTCTCCAAAATTCGGTTCACAAAAAATATCATAAAACTGAATTTTTTCTAGCTAATTTAATTGTTTGCGAAAAATGTTACAAGAAATTATACTTTTGGTACTGAATTTCCATTCCTCGTGTGAAATATGATGAGGAATGAAATCTCGATGAAAAATTCCATTTTCCGTGATTCCAGGGGAAACCCTGAATGCTAATTACCGATACGTTGAAGAGGACGGTAAAAAAGTCGATTCCCCCGTTGGAAGGAGTCGACCGTGTTCGATCTTCCCGTCAGACCGGAAGTGGCAATTGCCGCGTCGATTGCCTCGCGGTGTATACGAGATTATTTCCACGGATAATCGACCCTCGCGAGCGGCTAAATCGGTTCTATGAAAATACAACTTTCCACCGGGCGAGACAAAACGTCCACGTGTAACTCGCCGAGTCCGGACGACTTTCCCGAAGTCGTAGTATGAGAAACATACACGTCTCGGTGGTACAACTCGGCTTGATACGTCGAGCGTCGATGCACGCGCTCTGCCTCTCCGAGTGGCAGTGCGATTTTCTCGGTCTCGGGGCTTTTGCGTAACAGGTGTCTAGTAATTAGCGGAGAGCAAGCGAGAGAGCTCGTTTCTTCCTTCCTTCGAATCCTCGCGGGTCATAACTGTTTCCGTTAAATAAATTAATAAAAATAAAATAAATCCCGTCTGAACTGAATAACTTTTTTTAGCTTCGCCGGACGAAAGATTGTAGCGATAATTTCCGGGCTTGCAGGACAAAAGTTACGAATGTGGGATGTGGTTTTTTTACAGATACAACTGAAGAGGATGTTAGAAGAGTAGGAATGAATTCCTGACCTGTCCCAAGTTTGCAAAGCCGCAAATAATTATTGCACTGAAAAAATAAAAATTGAAAAATATTTGTAAAAACCACTGACATAATAGTACATTACGATACAAGTGCGAAAAAACTTTTTCTGACGAGTGTGAGTTTGCAGCGCGAGCCGAAGGCGAGTGCTGCAATCACGAGTCCGAAAAAGGTTTTTCGCACGCGTATCGTACGAAATTTTATTTCACGACGTCGGAAAATGCGGCATTTGTCGCGAAAATATAGTTTGATGATCAATTCAATTTTATTGAACAAACAGTTGCGGATGTCGTTGACGATTTTAAAGTCGGTATTTTTCAATTCCAAAGTATCCGCTTGAAATTCCAAATCGCCGACTAATTTCGACGAGCGTCAGACACGATTTTAATTCGCCGCAAAGTAGACGGGAAAAGTTGGCTTAATTGCCGAAATCGCGGTAATCGCGACGCGTGAATCGCGTGCATGACATTTTCGTTCGAATGTGTTTCAGGCAGAGCCGATCGAAGATACTCGAGAAGCGACGTATAGCCATTGGGCCATTGGCATCGCGCACGAGCAAAAAGATGCGACTCTCGCCAACTTTCACCGCAACGCAAATAGAATGCCTCGTTCGCCCGATCACAACGGGACATAACTTTACTGGCTGAAAGTGCAGCATCAGCGAGCAACATTGCTTGGTAGCTACAAATTTATATACAATATACATATTTTCTATTTCTACGTAGATGCGACACCTTCGACGGTTTTGAGCTGCAATTGGAAAGGATTTTTTTTCCCCGGCAATTATGCAGCTACAATCTCATTCCCGGTCATTTGGCCCGTGACGACGACGCGAGACGGATGCTGCGGAATCGACACGAGTCGTTAATTCTTTCGGCGACTCAACGCGGATTGAGGAAAAATAATTAAAGAAATTTCGCCAAGCCGGGTTATTAATTCCAAATAGAAGACATTTTTATGCTTCTGTGTCGTTCAAGGAGAAATTATTATTCCCGATGGACCGAGAAAGCGACGGAGGTGTTAAAATTCGTAATTATAAAAGGTTGAGTATTTTATTTATTTATTTATTTATATATTGTCACGTGACTATTTTTGTGTCAACTGCAAAATATTGTTGTGCTTCCTTAAGAACTTCACAATATTCAATAATATAAAATATTCACGTAATTTATTTATTTTTCTAAAAAAAATATATAAGGTGCCTCAACCTGAGCAAAACAGCTGTTGGTATCTCAGGTAAAACGTCCGAAACGATCAACGTGGCGATAAACGTGGCTATCCATAACCGTGGAACCGGAAGTCCGGCATTTAAACCGAGCGAGTTAATGGACTTAGTTGCATGTGTACGCGGAATCGTGTGTGTTCTGCCGTTCGCACTCGCGGCGCCCTTCGTTGGGGATCCATTTGGCTGTCTCCAGCAGCAGCTGCATCGGCCGCTGCCTAATTTGAATCGAACGTCACGGTTTTCCGTCGCGTTCGAAACAACAAAACGTGCGCACCGGACGATCGAGGGTTGCTTGCCCGACCGATTATGATAATTGAGGGGGTGGACTTGGAGTGCCTCGAGGGTGCCCCGAGTCCATCGGCAGGTTGCCCGATGGCGGACCAGCCGGGACCCCGTCAGGTGCATCGCACGCGCTGCTGTTGACCCTCGCAGGGTGAAAGTGGCCGGCAACGGAAACCCAGTGGCGATCGCATTTTAGGGCGTGTAATCTCGCTAAACGTTCGCTTTGTCGCCCGTTTAGCGACTGTCAGCGCGATAAGAGTATGGTCACAGGGTGCATATCATAAATATCGTGTTTACGGGCTGGTGTATGTAATCACGGATGTATGAAGAGAGAGAAGAAATGTTTTAGTCTATCCTACTTTCATGGTTAGCCGAGTCAGCAATGTTGTTTGGGTCAATGAAATAAGCCCTAGAAAGTTTGACGAGAAAATTTATTGGCTGACCCAGGAAAATTTGTTAACCCAATTTATCGTCTGTCCCAAAAAAATGTGTTGGCCCAATGGCTTAGCGCATCCAATATCGTCGTCCGGTGCGACCGATTTACCCTTACAGCCAGGAAAAATTGAAAAACCTAAATAGCGTGATTTTCTTCAGTCACGAAAGTGTGCGAATGTTTTTGTTAAAAAAGAAACGCGAGAATTTCTCCCCGAATTGCAAAGTTTTTATTCGTATTATCAGGATTTAACGGTAATGCGAACAGCGTCCGTCGGACAGAGCCGACGTTTTTTGTCATGGCGCACGACTATCGCAGTTGGGTTTACAGCCAACTCGAAAAAAAACAACAACAATTCGTCGCTCGGTGGATCAACAAAAACCCGGCGAATTTCACGAGCCGACGACTGCCGCCGACGCCGATTGTCGATCTAACGGTTCGTCCCGATCGCGCATTTTTGCAGACACTCCGCGGGTGCACGAGACTCGCGGTGAGACACCGCGAGGCGGCGGTAATTGTCGCGGAAACGCATAAACAACACTCGAGCGACGAAGCGGCTTCGCGGATAGAAACGATAAACTGTTTGGATTGTAATTGTTCGGTTCTCGGAAAAGTTTCCAATCCCACCGGTCTGTGTGCCATCGGTATCTACAGATATATACGAAAAAGACGCGACTTGGAATTAATTTTTGCTAGATGATTCGAATGCAGAATTACAAACCAGTGAATCTTGAACTTTATTCTTCTTTATTTGTGAATTTTACGATGAAGACAAATGTATGACTAGGAGAGGAATTTCTATATTTAAGCTTTGAATATATCTCTATTTTGGTCAATCTCGAAATTCATTAATTCTTTCCATTTCTACTTTTTTAAGTTTATTTTTTTTTTAACTTTTCCTTCCCTAAAATCGACGTAGTTTTTATTTTTTTATTTATTTTACCTGTGATAGCGAGAAGCCTTCGAGTTGCAGAGTGACCGATGACCGCGGCGTCAACCGTGTCACCGGAATGGCCAACCCTGGCACCCTGAATATTTTCAGCACCGCTCTGATGCTGAATACTCCAAGTGAACTCCATCTCGACGTGAATTGCACAAAAACGAGTTATCGCAGCGTCTCAATATCGCGGTAATGAAACGAGCGACGAAACAAAAAATCAACTGCGACTTTAGCAAAAATGTGTCGTCGCGACACTGATACACGTGTCCACTACATAGTCGGAGGCTGCCGACGTCATCGATAAATCAGTGAAAACGCGGCACCGCGTCGACACCGCCTCCTTTCATCTGGAACATCCTCACGAAAAATCTCGAAACTCGCCAGTAATTTTCGTGTCCTCCAAGTCCGAAAACCGAAAAAGACACAGTTCAGTTTTTTTCACTCAACCAAAAAAGTCACTGTCAACTTTTTTCAAAACATCTCACTCGTGTGTCTCTCACGTAAAAATTGCGGTCACTTGAATGTTGCGTTTTCAGTTAAATGGAATCCAAGAACGAATTTTCGATCTCGCAATTACAATTCCCTCGGAGTCCCGACCAGCGCAGACCGACGACTCGAACTGTCGTCGGGGTGACAAATCCACCGGTGCACAACGCCCGGACGTTGGCGATCGGGCGAAGCGGTCGTAAAAATCGAGAAAGGAAAACTGGATCCTCCGGTCTCGTCTGTCACCGATTGTGAGGGGAGAGAGAGAGAGAGTGAAAAACCGTCGACAGCGGCGACGAAGCTTTGGGTGCGAACGTCCGGGGGCCAAACGCGTCGACGCGCGAGTTCCGCTCGTGGGATCTCTCGGTGTGGATCTAGGTTGATCGTGGAAAACGTCCGGTAGGGTGGGAGTTCGCTTCCAGTCTTACGGTAACGCCACAATTTGTGTGTATCCATACACAAATATATACATAAAAAATCGTGTATACATATCAACACCAAGTATATAACTATCACCACTACAGTCGCAATCAGTATTTTCCTATCCCTGTATCTATATATAGGCTGTCTCTCCATGTGCGAACGCTAGAGGTCGTCTGTGTGGCCGGAATTATCGGATTCGTGTTTGTGTCGAGCGAATCCACGCTGGAGGGGGTATTTCCCGGTCGAGGGCGGTGCCAAGTCGCCTCGACCCGGGCGCGCCGAGACTGCTCCTCGCGGCGTTTAGCGCGCGCGCGCCTCGTCGGATACACCGACGACGACGAGGGTGGACGAGGCTCGGACGGGCGAACTCTCACGAGGACGGAACACCCGGGGAAGGGGGGCTCAGGGGTTGTGCCCCCCTGCACAACCCCCAAGCCCGTCGTGCTCGCCGCGCGCAGACTCAGGACTTCCACTGTCCACGCCTGCTTTGAGCTTTCGCCGAACTTGGAATTTATTTACAGTTTTGTACAATTATTATCGTTATTGTTATTGTTATTATTTTTTTATTTTTGTATTTAGTAAAAATGTAATTGTGCCGGGGAAAAAATTACTATTGTTATTATTGATTTGTTTACTTTTATTAATGATCGAGATAAATAAATAAAAGTAACGAATAAAATAACTGTTGCAATTTGCAGGGAGTGAGATACGCACGACCACAACCCCCCCCCCCCCCTCTCCCCCTCTCCCCTCTCTCCCCCACCATCCGTCCGGGTGCGGTGCACAAGCTCGCGAGTCTCGTTTGCTGTGCACACACAGCCCGCAGGGAAAGAGGGCGATCACGGATAACACAAGCAAATTTGCTTTGGACAACCGCCGAACCAATATTTACGGCGCGAACGACGCACGATCAGTCGCGCCGCTGAATAATGCACCGCAAACACCGAATCACAATTGAATCCTTCTCAATTCAACGACAAATTAATATCACATAATTAATATAAACAAACACTTTTTTTTTTCATAAAAAAATATTGTGTATAAAATATTTTCCTACAATTTTATGTCGAAATATTTATTACGGATTCAATAGTCAGACGTTAAAAAATGGGATGATAATTTCCGTTCGAAATACGTCGGACAGACAATTCGAGTGTCCCGAAAAGTGCAGGTCGACGTTTGGCAATTTGTCTCACGGGAGGAGACAGGAGCGATTACGAAATTAGCCTCGGCAACCGTCGGCTTCCTCGATCTCGTTGATTCTAATAATCCCCAGGTCATTCGGAGCTGTCCGCGCGCGCGCGCGTGTCTATATTATACGCGACACACAGTCCGAAGTATAACAAAGTGTATGCACTGTGCCTGTAATGCGGCGCGCGCTCGAATCGGGCAGACTCGATCGTAATAGCCGCTCGGCACGAGAACCACGAATAAATTTCGTAGCATCCAATAAGCCGCCGCGTTCGGTTTTTTCTCTTTCTCTCTCTTTCTCACTTCATCCTCCGCTGTGTCCCTCTCGCTGCAGTTGCGCTCACTCGTGGGTGGAAGGGGTCGATAACGGTGGCTCCGATTGCCCCTCGAGCTGTCTCACCGACGAATCGAAATATCAAAATCTTTCCGGAGATTTATCGCCCCTTTTTCATTTCATACAAAAAAATGAATCGCCCGGTGGAGTAGCTTCAAGGCCATCTAGCCGGAAATAAATTGTTTACTCAAATTAGCTTGAAAATAATATTTTTTAATTTCTACACATTTTTTTAACATTTAATTTTAAAAAAATATATATTGATAATTTACAACCGCAGATAAGATGGCACTTACGAGTGGGTGATAATTGCAGTATAATGCAACTAAACTGCATAATATGTAGCTATTAAACAAAACAAAAAAAAACAGTGGCATCAAGACACCTTGAATTACGGTGTATCAATCATTGAGCGTCAGGTTAATTCCCGATGCAAAACTCTCTCACGCTTGCGACTCGCACTCAGAGCCGCGCATGTTTTATTCCAAGATGTAAATAATAGCAACTGGTCGTCGTCGCTATTATTGATCCGTCGACGACGGATCGCGAGAAGTGAGAGGAGCCGACGAGGAAAGCGCGAGTGAATTCAGAATCTAATCAACTGCGGATTTCTCAACGCGTGCGCGTAAAACGAGTCGCGGAGATTTTTATTATTTTTATTTTGTCTCGCGAGACGGAATTTCCCGTCCGTCGCGTTGTTCCACACCCGAGAAGTCGCGCGCGTGCGATTCTCTAGGAAGCGCCGTGACGCAAACGTGTAACTAAGGTGGATTTTGCGTCGCGACCTTCGGAAGTTCATTCGCAGCGCGACAAAACAGTATTTTCCTTTTACTACTCGAAACGCGTATTTTGTTATATTTTTCTAAAACCGGAAATACGACTTCTGATTTTTTTTTTACTGCGATGACATATTTTGCTTTGAATATCTATAGGTGAGAGACGTTTTTTTTTTGTCACGAATCAATTATTTCGAACGATCGGTCGCGAGATTAAGAAAACTGGTTAATTAATGTCTTCAACTAAAAATATATATATTTTTTTTAATCTGCATGTTGACGTGTTTTATGAAAAATATTAGTAAAAAGAGCTTTCAGATGACAGTCTCGAATCTGTTGGGTGACCAGTTGCGAGATTAGGAAAACAGGTCCACGCGCTGTACAAAAGTGCGCGCTCGGTATATCGAGCACAACATTTGCCGTGCGGCCGCGTCAAATGCGATTGCGTGGCGACGATCACGAGGCTGGCGCACGAGGCACCTCGTTCCCGAGGGAACGGTCGTTCCCGGCCTCGTGCGCAGATTAGCGGGCTGTACTACTCCTTATCGAACATCGTACGTGGCTCGGTTCCAACCATCCGCCTCGACTGTATATATAGTTTTACCCGCTCGACGTCGGCGTCTGTCGTCACAACAAACGTTGACTGTTCGACGTCAAAACATCAAAGTGAATGCACCAAAAATACGTATAAACATTTAGAAAGTCGATAAATCTCTCTACCAACTTTTTATTAGTTAATAAAAGGACTGTTACTAATGAGAAATAATGTAATGAGTACGTAATACAATGTCAATTAAACAAGAGAATCATCGCCGAGCGATTTGCGATGAATCAGAAATCACATTGTCGTTTCGTTAATTCAAATCACAACTATTTTTAGACCACGCTGAAGCGACTGGAAATGGAAGCGAAGACGATTGCGTTCGACTTTGCACCGGTCCCGACTGCTTCGCGCACGGTTGACGCTCGCGGTTCGAGTTGCCACATTTTTCGTCCGGTGATTAACTGAACGGGAGTTCATAGCGTCATCGTGCGAATCAGACTGATAAGTTTGTTCGGCGTCGGCGATTTTAACTCCCACGATAACAAAGAAACGATTTTTTTCCCCGAAGTTCATGTCAGACCGGATGACCGGAAACATTGTAATTCACGGAAATCCCGTAAAAGCGGTTAACGATCAGCGCGTAACGAGCGTTATTTGCAATTTGCGAACGATTTCCAATAATTAAATCCGCGTAAACTTGCTCGACATACGCGAACCCGGTAATTGCAAAACTCGCAATGCGACTTACAAATTTACCATCGAATTCTCATAAAAATTGATAACAATAGAATCCATTTTTTCAACCCTCTATTTCTTTGCATCAAAAACACCTATCTAACTTTGTGAAAAAAAAAGCCTTAAAGTCAGTCGCAATGACCAGAATCCCCTTAAATTGACAAAGTCGTGTGTTTCATTGGTAATTAACATCGATTCTGAGAAGACGGTAGTCAAGTCGTAAACGTCGTCAGCGTCGACCCTGAAAAGTACTAAGAGGAGCAGAGCAGAAAACGCTACTTTGCCCCCCCCCCCGAGAACGTACGACGGTTTCTGCTCGTCAACAAGTGCAGGGTAAAATCGCGCAGCTTAGGCACAGCGAGTGAGGAAGAGAGGGAAGTTTAGGCACAACACGAGGAAGTGAGAGAGTGAAAGAGAGGGAGACCAGTTTGTGCACAACGAGAGAGGAAGAAGTTTAAGCACAACGGGAAGTTTAGCCCGAGTAGGGGAAGAAGAAGTCGAGTCGTGCGTGCTATATATCAACTTTGTGTGCGGTGGCAGCAGCGAATGCGCGGAACACGCGAGTCTCGCGGCGTCCGCCTCGACTCGAACCACGAATTATTACGCATTAGCCAGGCTAAATCGAGTCGTACAGCGGTGGAAGCAAATTCGTTCCTGCGCTTCGCGTTCGCCGAGCGCAATCGCCAAGTGCATGCGACCCCACGGCTGAAACTCCGCACTTGATTACGTTCTCTGTGATCGCTTTTTTTTCGTCGTTGCTTTAACTGCCTTTTAAGCATGAGAAAAGAAATAACACAACACACGGAGTCATCTCGAGAATGTGAAATCTCGTCTCTTGCGATTTTTTACGATTTTCCCAAGGAAATTACGCAAAATTGACAATACCGGCGAATTTAACGAGCCAATGGAGGAGGGAGGAGAGGACAGGGGAGAGTTTTTGTGGGTTAATTTTGCGGATATTCTCCGAGGGAAATCGAACGGCTGCGCTAATGGAGAGCAAAGAGAGGGTAATTTCACCCTCGATTCTAATGGGTATCATTACCCGACGACGACTCTCGAGTGACGAGTTTCGTCTTTTTTTCGGTTGAGGGAAAATGGGATAGTACAAAAATGAATACAAAAATTATGTTACATTATAATAGACAAGGCAACCTCATAAAATTATTATTAATTTTTTTCCTCCAAATTATCGTACTATTAATACATTACTACAAAAATAAGCATATGTCGACGCTCGGTAAGTTCACGTGTTTCTAGTGGCACACGAACGAGCTCAGCTCCGAACAAGTTCGAAAGAGTTCGTGAGCAACCGACATTGGCAATTTTCATCGCCGATTGCGATATTTTCTCGCATCGCGATATTCTCATATTGTTTCGAAAAAAAACGTACATATATGACAATGCTCGGTAAATCAAGTGTGTTTTGGGGGGTGGGTGGCACACAGCGAGGGTTCGCCGGTGACGCCGCGACACACACGTCGGAATCAACGCCACGCTAAACCGGCCGGGACTTTTCTGTGTTGGCGCATAAATCAATGCGCACTGGTTGCGGAGGCGAACAAACGACTCCGAACAGGTTCGAAAGAGTTCGTGAGCCGCGGGCATTGCCAAAGGGGTTGAAGCGCAACGAGGAGAGAGTGGTAGAGGGGAGGAGAGCGACCGAACGTCGTTGTAAAGGAAAATACGCGCGGAGATGAGAGCAAAGGAGGACAGAGAGGACAGGAGCGAAGATGGGATAGCGTGACTGAATGTCGAGGCACGAAATCGGGACACGAAGACGCGAGGGCGACTTGAGCTATGATTCTTCTGTAATAGCGCCGGCCGTTTATATTTTCCCTCGGCCCCCGATCTACCGTGTATAGGACCGCGTCGTGACTTACGAGCCCTGTCGAGGCTGCTTGGGGTAGTTGGTGGGAGGTGGGGACAGGAGTGGAGGGTGGGGGGAGGGGGGGGGGGGAGAGTGGCGGAGATAGGCGGACGAGTCCACGCGTTGCCAACGTCGTCTGGTTTGAAAACCAGCCGCGATTTTAATATTGTCTTAAATCGTAGTTTACTGATTTTTCTATCGAGCCTTTCGACATTGAACCGACGAAGTGGACACATTTGTTAATCGAGGTTTTCCAGGAGTTTTTTTTGTTTCCTTATGGATATTGTTTTTCAAGTCTCAGATTCACAAAAATAAATTTCGGTGACCTTTGTCGAGCACTTTGTTGTCAACTGATTTGAAGTAGAGCGTCGTGAAATTTCGTCGATCAATCGACTCGTCCGCTTCGTGAGTTTTGCCTTTTTTTCATCATCGCTACAGTACATATCGTTTTCTCTCGCAATTTTAAATCCTCACAGAACTCGGATTATTCAATTCCACGTTCGTCGTATCGCATGCCTCGTCGCACGATTTTTTTTCGTAGCGTGATCGGACGTGCCCCGTTCGGAATTCGCCGATCTGGATGCGGCGAATCGCTGTCGTGTTGTTTTTTGCGGTCGACTCATCAGCGGGGGAAAAATTGATGGACTGCTGTGCACTCCGGGAGGTGGATGCAGTTCGAGTGCGTTGCGTCATCGCTTCCGTCGATCGCGACAGCCAGATAAAAAAATCGTCGTGTTTCGTGCTGTGTTTTTGTCGCTGAAGTCGCCGGAACTCGAACTTTTTCAACGTTACAATTTTTCGCAAGCAACATTTTCTTCGACCTGCACTCGAATTTTTTGAAATATTTATTTTTTAATCAATGTTTAAATCTTATTTATTCCCTGACATCGACAATTTTTGTTTGTATTTTTTTTTCCAATTCTTGCTTCTTTGCGTTTGTATGGAGAAAATCATTATCGCAACTATTCGAAGCGATGTTAAAAGTACGTATAAAGTTGTGAAAAATGTTTCACAGTGTGCCGTCAAGTATGCCAAGACTCAGTCAAGCGCCGCAATGCGAAGAGGATATCGAGTATAGCGGAAAAGCGGCATTCGCGGAGCTCAATGTATTCCCAAGCACATTGCAGTGGCAATAAAGAGTCGGATAGTTCTGCGAGGTTTACGACGAGAATAAAATACCGAACGACGTGTCCACGTGTCCGCGCGTGCGAGCATCTTCGAAGAAAGATCTCGTTGGAGAGACAATTAATTATGCAAACGACGGTGGAACGTAAAAAAAATGCAGCCGTACATTTTTTTTCACAAACATTTTGTTTCAGTGCAAAATGCATATAAGTCGCCGCCGTCTGAATCGAGGAAACGCGTCGGCAAATATGAAAATACGACTGGGAGTCGAGAAGGCAAAGCAGTCCGTCGTTTGGTGTTTGTCGGATGGACTTTATGATCATCCGGTGCGTGAGGAACGTCGGGACGGATGATGGAGCTTCGCCTCTTTGCTTTTACAACAGAGGAACGACTTCTGATTGCAGAAGATCAACCGATTTGTTTCGAACAAACTTTTTATTCCTTCCACAATACTTTGACAATCTCTCTTTTAAAAAGTTCATGAGTAACGGAAAGCATTGTTAGCAAACTATTCGAGCTGTGATTGGCTGGGACTCTCGCCCCGAGTCCAGGTTCATTTGTCCTTGATAACTTTGACAGTTCTGTCAAATATTGTATTTTTTTTTAATCCACTAAAAAATGGTTGATGGCAGTGTTTTCAGGAGTAGAATATGCGACTTGAGAACGATGGTATTAGGTTAAAAGTCGATATTTTGAAAAAATAAATTTCGTGACCCCGATTTGGGTGGTTTTCGGCCAGGCGGCCAGATCTACGATTTCTGACAAGCAAAACGACAAATTTCCTTTTTTTTTTTTCAAAAGTAACTGAACAAAGGTTTTTCAGTTGCGATTTACCCCTTTCAAAACTTTATAAGAGCGCAGCAGCGCAAAAAGATTAGCCTAGTAGTTTAAAAAGTCGACAGCATTTTTGGCACTGATTTTAGGAGCGAGAAAGGAAAAAAAAATTGTCGATCTCTTCACTCTCACTTCAATGGATTTGAAGTAAGAGTGTGTCAAGTCGCCCCGGTGATCGAGCGGGATACATCAATCCGGCTCGGCGCGGCCGCTCGCGCGAGCTGCGGATTCGCGGAGCTGCGAAACGTGCCGGAGCGGCACTCGCAAGTAGTCCACACATCCTGTAGCATCTTCTCGCGTCTCTCGGATTCTTCGCACTCGCGCGCACGCCGAGTAGCTTATAAACTATCGCGCATGAAAATCTGGAACAGCCGGCGAAACAAACTCGCCGGCGCGTCTGTTGCCCCGTCCGCATATACTCACACGTCTATATTTCCGATATCGCGAGAGGTGGAGAGTTATGTGAGCGCGAGGATGATACCAAACGTGGCGTACGCCTCGTGGCGGCACTCGTAACTACGTAAATTTCCGTCTGCTCTGCGATATTCTTGTATTCAAATGCGCGGACAAATATTTTGTTATTTTTTTATATGTTTATGTTTCGTGATCTACAAATCCAAAAAAACATTGCAAGGTCGATCTTACAATTTTGTTTTATTCTTTTCTTGTTTCTCATTATATTTAGATTTGGTGTACGTTTTTAAGATGCATGCTTTAATTTTAAACGGAGCAAACGTCGACCGACTGTGTCAACCTTTGGCCCGCGTCCAACAACCGTATATTTGACTTTTAATTTTCTCCGGACTAAAATGCAAGGGAAAGAAATAGAAACGTCGAAGGAATGGAAAAAAGCAGCCCGGCAGTAAGACCGCGAGGCCACGCGACGACGGAGCTCTGTGTTTACGTGCCCCTCCCTCCCCCGCGAAGACGTATATACGCGGCGAGCACGGAAAATGGACGTCGGCCATCCCTCTTTCACGTGAAGGGGTCGAAGGTCGAAGACGGAGTGGTTTGTTTAATCGATGCCGGTGTGCGACCCTCCGAACAACCTGCCCCGCGGCCACGTGTCCATTCTCATTCGCTCCTGCCCTGAACCGCTTGGCTTCAGCGGCCCAGCTCGTTTTTTTCCACGTCCCGCCGACAGTTCATTTTTTCGCCGATGCCGGTTGCCTGGCGAATAAGATATGCACACAAAATTGACTCTATATTCTTAATTTCGAGATGATCAAATATACTGATGCTACATGGATAGTATCAACGACCCCAGCGTTGAACACATTTCCATGTGAGTGGGCCACGTGTAAATCGGGACGGGTGCTCGCCTGGTTTACGAGACAGGACCCTCGTGGCTATGCGAAATATGTAAGAAGCTGAGAAACGATCCGGATCGAAGCTCAAGACTCCGATTCTATTTTGCGTCCTCGCCGATGGTTAAATACTGAACTGCCTGGATGTATCAACGACCCCTCCAGCGGAATACATTTCGATGTGCGTGGGCCACGTGTATTCGGAGCAGGTGCTTGCCTGGTTTACGAGGCAGAACCCTCGTGGCGAACGAGCGCGGCTTTGTATAGCACCACCGCGAATACGTGTCCACCGCACGTGAACGCGATTTCTCACGAAGGTTTCCGTTCGCGTGTTCCGCTCTTGACGATCTTCGCAGCCGCGAACGTCGCCCCGTTCGCCGGATCCGCTGGCTGCCGTCGTCGACTGCCGGCTGGACAGTGAAAAATCGCACCGTCGGCGTTGTCTTTCTCCCTCGAAATTGTCACCAGGCAGCCGGGGGGCCAATTTAATTGCTGCGCCGATGATAATTCTAACGCGCGAATGGGTTCGTTATGCAGGCAATGTTTCGCTGACAGTGAACGATCGCTTCTTCTCCATTATATTCTCATTCACATGGAAATATATACTGTTTATTCTCCACGCGCAGAAGATTCCGGAAATAAGTATCACATTTGATACCCGTGAAATCCGGTTTTGTTCAGTCATTCCGGCGATTTTTCACCCACTTCTGGCTCATTTGTTGCCACTCGGACAAATGGGTTAGTTTTTGTGTAATGGTAGAGGTGCGCAATTTTTAGCATTTCAGAATAAAACTGATTCACTGTTTGGAATGGATGGTGACGCTGATCAACGCTGGAACCTTTTCTCCTCGTGTGTGTTCCAAGTTGAGGAGGTTGCGCAAGGAGGTCGAGCTTGTGGCTCGGCACGAAGTCGGGCGCATGCCTGAGCTTTTCGAGGGGCGGACCGAGTCTCGTGCTCGCAGCCAATGACGTTTCAACGGGGTTGGTACGTGCTCCCCAAGTGTTCGCCGTGTACGTCGGGACGTCGCACACAGCATTTTCCCCTCGACTGGACGAGGCTTCGCGAGGGTCGCACACGTACGCTTCTCCTTCCTGCCTCGTCCGGACTTTGGATTGGAAAACATTCCGTCCGAGGCCCGCCCTCGGAATTCCGTGGATAGGTAAAAATGTCTGAAGGAAGAGACGACAACACGTGATTAATAATCTTTTATTCTGTGACTGATGACATGGAGAGAGGAAACACGTTACCTTGATTTATTTATCCTCTTTCCTTGTTTTGCCTTTTTTTATCATTCCGTTTGGAGTCTCCTTTTCCAGGAACTCGACACCAAAGTGAGGAACCAGAAGTTTCCATCGAGTTGAGAAGCGGTCGATGTGCTTACGAGCTTTTGAATAATTTTTGTTTCTTCCAGTTGCAGTTTGAAGTTTGCAGGATTTGAGTCTTCGGCCTTGACTGCTTCTTCCAGGTTTCCAGAAACTCGTCAGGCAGTGTTGAAGAGCGACGAAATTTGTCCTAATTTCCTGGTGACAAAACTTTATTCCACTGTTCAAACTTGAAATTATATATTTTTTCTTTCTTTCTTATATCCTAGACGTGCGAACAAACACGAATGGAAACGGTACATTATGGAAACTCGAGGTGGCTTTGAATAGCAACTTTGACGCGCTGCGTCTCGCGAGCCTTTCAAGGTTTCGGGCTGTACGGCAGCACACACAGAGACAGTCGCGATGCGTGTAAACTCCGTGGTTTATACGAGGCGCTGCGTAATAAGTAATTCCCCAGTTCCTTTCATTACCACCCGCGCACCATTGATGATTTCGCCTATTCACGCGTCGCTCAGCCCGACGATCTCCGCACGCTGATATTTTTCGCGTCGATTCTTCTGTACAATTTCGAAGAATCTTCGCACGGCGACACTCGAATTTGTGGGTTTTTTCCCCTGAAACACCTTATTTTGACGCCTCAGTCTATTGAAGAGAAAATTGCTAAAGCAAGTAAGAGGAGTGGCCAACGTTTTTGTACACCTACTTTTTTTTCCTGATTGAAAAAATATTATTATGACTGAACACACCGACTGCAGTGGAAACATTTGTTTTTTGCTGTTAAAAATACCTAAAACAAATTTGTGACTCGGCTCCGACGTAAATGAAACGTCGGAATTATTATTTTATAAAAATAATCAAGAAATGGAATTCAGATATTTTAATCGTGGAAACATTGAAATATTAAAAAGTGTAAGCAGTTATATTTTTTTCTGTCACTGAATCCTGAACGAAAAAAACTCGACTGACGTCCTCGCGGCATTCTGGGCCGTTTCCGGACCCGGCGCGATATTTCTTTTGTCGCGACTTCCTGTTTTTTGTACAATTCACTCGCTCCGCGTGCGATGCACCGAATGTCAACATTCCAGCGAGGCACGAACGTCAAAGACGCGTCCCGTTATGTCCTGAGATACGCAAACCACGTCTACGTGTGACGTTTGACTAATTTAAGGAGCCCAATTATCGAAACTGCCGGACGGTCGCGCCTAAAAACATTCATCGTGTTGTACACGGACGTGTTCGAGTTGAGCGAGAATTATGCAACATCCGTTTCGCGTCGCCAGGTTCAGCAGATAAATCATTCATTAAACTCGACGATCGTGATATTTGTATTATGATCCAAAGACACCGGTGAACAAGATTAAAAATATTTTATGTCTAAAAGTTTCAACATTGTAAGAATTTGAATCAAGATAGTAAATATGTATTAGCGTTAGATAAAAAAAAATTTCGAAAAAAAATGTATCTTGATTTTTTTTTTTTTGTATTTGCAATAAATGTTTATTAATGTGCTCAATTGAAAAAAAAAAAGTAAAAAAAAGACGATTCGTTTCATAACGTTATCACTGATACACGTAACTCAGTGAATCTTATTTAACGTGGCTTTAGTCTTTCGCCGCGTTCTTATCTCAACGTACAAATACAATTTTATTTCATGTTTAAGACAAGAAGGCGAGCAGAAAATAGCATATGACGGTTTTTGGTCATGGACTGATTAAAAATAAATAAATCGATTTCTTCCTGTTCATCTCCTAAATGCGAAATAATTTTTATTCGTTACTAAAACTTCAACTCACCTGAAAAAGATCTCAGCACAAAAACAAACGGCAATCGAATAAACTTACGCCCATTCAAGTTTACATAAAAATCGTAAATTCGGTGTCTCATCGCTAAATTTCAATTCCCAAGTGTAAACACAATTTTTTGTAAACACGAACACCGACGACACATGGTCCCACGTTGGCAAACAACTTTCGGGGAATTTCGCACGTCGCGCGAATGCGTCGAGACTGGATTCAATGCGATTTCCGAGAAAAACATCCCCGTCCGGGCGGGATGTGACCGTCGCGACTCCTCGGTTTGGCGCACGGACAACTCCGCAGTGAAAAAGTCCGTACGAGGCGTTTAGAGCCAGACGATCAGATTGTGGTGTCGTCGTATGGCGAAAAAAATCGTTAACCCTAAACTGGTGGATTTCCTGGTGGTACGATTGCGTTTCACGGTCAAATGGACCCCGATCTACCCGTCTAGGGGTTGACATATCGGGAGAGGATCGAGGACCTAGTAGGACAAAGTTAGAGTTGCCTTTTAAGCCCGGTGTCAATCGAAAAAGAAGAAAAAGTGTGTCTACCTCCGGTTCGACGCACTTGCGGCTACGCAGTGAAAAAAATCCACGCAGCATTTAGGGTCAGACGATCGGAAGCTCGTCCGTCGTCCGACAAACGTAAACGCGGATAAAATTAAAGAACAATTGAAAAATGATCAATGAATGAGCGAGAGAGGAACGAGCGGTTGGACAGCGTGTGCCAACCTTTGTCCCAGATTAATGGTTGCCACGGAACTTGATAAGGTGAATGTACGCAGCGGCAGCAGCAGCACTGACCACAGCCGGTAAATCTGTGCGCCTGTACGTTGCGTGCGTGACGTCAGGCGTATAGAGCGCGCGCGCAAGGTGTACAAAGCTCCGGAGCGCGCTCTAAACGCGCCTGCCCCCTCCCCTTCACCTCCCTTTCTCTCCTTGTCGCAAATATCATTTCATCTATCCTGCCCCGTTTGTGCTTCTTACTTTACGTGCTAAAACCCAGCAGAGAAAGTTTTAGGGTATTTCCATCACTTCTACCTCTTTCTTCGTCTGTATTATTATAACTGTGCAGTAATAAACAAACGCTGCTTATATTTTCGCCAGTTCTACGCCAATAGCTTTTTATTTTGGGCGGTAAAACCCAACGGTGAAAGTTTTTGGGTTAATACCTCTTTTCTTGCGCTTATATTATTATTATTATTATTATTATTATTATTATTATTATTATTATTATTATTATTGTTGTTGTTGTATCCGAAGAATTTTACAATCATAGGAAATTATTAAAATTCGTTTTTCACCTTTTAAGTATCGCTTTAATAAAAATAAAAAATAAAACTTGGAGCAAGGATTACAATAATTTTTTCTTTGTCACATCAATCAAATACCATTCAAAGTTCGTGTGTGTATGTTTTTTTTTTTCAGGGCGCCCGCGAGTTGCATAAAGCGCCGAGGACAAAACAGTCGGGCGATTCGCGGTTATAGTTACACTAAAACGCAACAAATCAACGCTGCACGTAACAGGCCTCGACGTGTGGGTCCGTGTGCTGTGTTGTTGGTTCCATGTGCGCCCGGGGCTTTGATTACTCGCGCACGACGCGGTCGACGCTCATGAGACGGGCGAATTTCCACTGGATCGACGATTCCCCTCTCAACGAGCCGCCGCATTCGCGTCACGAGTTCGGCGACACCGAAAAAAAAAAAAAGAGAAAAGGGAATAAAAGGAAACGGACGATCTCCGACGTATCACGGTTACCTACAGAGCGAAAAAAGATACTGACCGACGAAGCGACAAAGGTCAACGCACGCGCGATACTTAACGCGTATTTTCGTTGCCCCGTTCGGTGCGTTCGAACGCAGATTCGCAATCCACTCGCGTGGCCCGCGCGAGCGGCGGCGCAACTTTTACCTGCGCGGCACACTCGACGTGCCGCACGCTCGATGTGTACAAACGTCGTATGTACGTTTACGCAGCGCGTCACAAAAGAGCGGCGAAGATCCTGCTGCACCGGGAATTTGAGGTCGGCGCCGTGAAAACACCGCGATTCCGGCGATTACGGCGGAACGATTCCCCGGCACTTTTCGGGGGCTCCGGTGGTATCCGAGAATCTCGATCTCCGCGCGCTGAGCGGATGACATTTAAACACGAGGAAATATATAGTTTTTTAATGAAAGCTTTATCTAGTCCGCATATAAATTTCCCGATAGAATGACACCTAAAAAAAAACGTGTTTAATTTCGTTGCACTGACACAAATCGCGCTGAATGTCTCGTCAGCCGAAACGGTCGACCGATAGAACCCGTCGCTCGCGTCGAAAACACTATTTCCAAATCCGAAAGAACCTGGAAAAACACTAAAGCAAAACAAAACCCGAATGCACAGTGCGCAACCTGTCGTGCGGCCAATCGCGGCCGAGAGTCACTCGATCTGTGACAGGTGTCCATGTTTTCCGTCTGTCGCACAAAACCAGGACAAAAAATTCGAAAAAAAAAAAAACAAACAAACAAAGACAAAAAAAAACACGACTCACCGAGGATGGCCTGGAGGGTCTGCTCGTCGCCGTCCCCGATGACGTCCATGCCTGAGCAGATCGGACCCGGGCTCGGGGCACTCGAGCCTCACCACGTCGTCCCATTTTCGCGCGATCCGAGATACCTCGGAAATTCGTACCAGCGACGACACATCTTACGTGTATCGGGCGACGTGGGAAACGACGAACGCGAGATGCGCGCACGAAAACAAGGAAAGCGCGAAGTGCTGCTGCGCGCACTCAGGGCAAAACACCCGAAACCAGTTGACCCAGCAGCAGCAGCAGCAGCGGCAGCGAACCAGCGAATCACAAACACACACCACGCTCGTTACTTGCGCGATTCACTTGGCACACACAGAGAGCGAGACAGAGAGAAAATACAATACAAGAAAACTCGGCGGCTCGTCGTTGTTGGCTGCTGCTGCAGCAGCGCGTAAGTCGTCGCCGTGGCCGCTGATTCCCGGACGCGTTTTCACGGGCCGCTCGGGCTCCTCTGCTCGAGTCGCGCACCGTTACCTACGCCGCGCGCCAGTCTCTCTCCGTTCCTCCGCCGTGTCGCATATAGCTGGCTTAGCCTGCCTGCCTGCCCGCCCGCTACTTGTTCCGCGTGTAACGCTATGTATCGCCTGTGTCGTGCAAACCGCACTGTGTGCGCGCAGTTAGCGACCTGCAACGCGACACAAACACACACGCACGCAACACGCGACACCCCGACTGGTAAATAACCGGCGCCTAGGAGTTTCTGAACGCGAAAGAGCCCAACAGAATCATCTTCCTTTCCGTTTCAGCGGCTTTCCGGACCTGGAGATAAGCCGAAGGTTCGTTTTCCGTCGTCGAATCGTTACACCGAAAACCGCGATTGTCCGCTGAAACGAGCTGCGACGGCGGAAAAATCGCACCAGGAGTCGAGAGTAATGACAAGCCGGGCGAGCACCGCTTATCGAAGTAACCAATGCGGTACCAGATGATGTACCCACTGCGGTACAGATGATGTGCACAGGTAGTTGAAATATCCTGGCGATCGTGCGATGCTTCGTATGTTTCTGTTTTTACGTTTTTTGTTTCTTTACATTTATCCTCGATCACCACCGGAAGCGCGACGGAAACACCACGGGAGCGCGCGCGCGCGCGATTGGTCGGTGCGCGAAGGAGGCGTCTTTCTCTCGCTCGCGACTGACGGCGGAAAAATCGCGCGGGTACAGGAGGCGAATAATAATAGCGCGCGGCGCGCGAGCGGCCCGTCGTACCCGGAGTTATGTACCCACTGCGGTGGATGACGATGGCGGACGTTGTGTGTATGTCGTATCTCGTCTATCTACGCTCTGTGTATAGAGCTGTACAACGAAAGAGAGGCACGCCGAACGCTCGCCGAGCGATCCTCGCGCGAGGCACAACAGGCAACTTACGTGTCCGTCACACCGCGCGACACACGGAGAGCGAGACGGGGATAGAGTAGAGTCACGTGACACGCTCGGCTACGGCATCGCCGCGCGCGCGAGGAGGCTTTTAACCGTGTGTGCGTTGCTCTCCTGCTTGTGGCATGCGAGAAACACCGAGCGATCGCGTTCGCTCCCGATCGCGCGACTCGGCCGCTTTGCGCTTGGCTGCTGTACTGCGGGCACCGCGGGCTCCGTCGGTCGGTGGGCCGAGGAGACCGCTCGCCGCGCGCGCGATCTCTCCGCGTGTGCGGCTGCTCCCGAGCTCTGCGGACGATTGGAAAGGAAAAATGTATGCGTGTGTGTTGAGTCTGTGTGTGTGTATCGTCCGCTCTTCCGCGCGGACGAGTGGTAGTCCGCATAACCGGTCTGATGTGGTTGAGATCGGTAAGCGGTAAGCCCCGACGGTTTTCCTCTTTGTCGACTCTACCTATGCGGCTGCTGCTGCTGCTGCGGTTGAAACTCGCGTTGGCGTGGAACCCGCGAGTCACGATCGCGCTAACTGCGCGCGACGTGATTCGCTTTTTTTCACAGATGGCTCTACCGATCGGTATATCGGCGGAGTGGGGAACACCGGGGAGGTGTTTGGTACGGCGAACACCGCTTGAGGATTCTGTTTTACGGGATGCAAGAAGTTACCGATCATTTGGATTATTGACTGCTAACGCTTGTGGCTTCGGTTCGCCATCTGGAACTTATTTTCTCGACGGGATTTGCGTGTACATTGTGGTACATGAGCTTACGGTGGGGAGAGGGAGCTCGTTGAGATCGAGTAGAAAAACTCTTCGATCGATCCGCGGATCGATCGAAGAGTTTTTCTGATAACATTGACGTCGTTGTCAGACGTGTGTCTTTTTTATTTTACTTGTCATACTCGGTTGCGATGTGAGCTTAATTTTTTATGATGAACTTGCGGGTTTGGTCTCCAGCATCGCTGTCTCTCTCGGACTGGTGACTTAGTGGGGGTGTAGACGGTAGACATATGAGAGCTCTGTTTTACCGACGGAAAAGTATGTGCTATTGTTGAGATAAACAAAATCTGAAAGATCATAGATATTGACATTTTTGAGGAATTTGTAGTACTATCAATGAATCACACGCCCCTTGATTCGATTAGCCACTATAAACATTTATATACGTCACATAAGTACAATTTGAACACCAAGGGTTGCTAAAATTATTCAATATTATCGTTATCATCGTTATAGCGTAATCGTACTATATTTTATTTAATTAAGTTACATTAAAATGCTATCGTTTTACCCGACATCGCGCATCCATAAATATTCTATTATCCTTTCGTTTACACAAATACATACCTCTCTTAAATATATTTTTCGCTCTCTGTACAATATATTATGTATACACGTATATATTCATATATTTTTATAGTATAGATATATCACAATCTTGCGTTCAACGAAGATACGTACTGTGCACAGACACACTCACACACACTCGTACTTGCGTTAAATTAATAATAGTTTTCATCAAGTAGAGCAAAGCAAAAAAAAACAAATCGTGTGTTAATGAGCGCGGATCACGGGCCTCGTGACTAATAAATAAATCGTTCTCTTCAGTTCGAACGACTCGAACACTTGTAAATGCGGAATAAAAAGGCGATGAAACGATTTGCTCGTTTTCGTAGGTTGAGATTCGGTCTCGAAACAAATTTTATCGACGAATAAAAAAAAAGGTAAATCGGTTATCGGCTCTGTGAGATTCGCGAGTAATTGTGATTGTACGTCGAGCACCGATTTTGTTGCACGAATTAACTTGTCGAGCGTGAAAAAATCTAACGTAAATGGTAAAGGGTAAATCGGTAAAAAACGATGTTGTATTTGCTCGCATTCAGTCTTTGTCACGATAAATAAATCGAAAGGAGAATCGCGTGTATGATTGCAGCGATATAACGGTCTGCGCGAGAAAAGAATAATCTGTAAAATTAGGAACTGGAAATAGGATAGCGTTTTTCGATAGTTTCTCGGGTCCCAGAGTCTATCCTCTTGCACACACAGGCACACGCACAGTCAGTCATTCGTTTCGGGGGGTGGTCACTCGGTCGCAGCGACCACGTTTGTCTCATTCATACGCGTAAGATTCTCAAAACGCAATGTTACTCGCGAATAGTCGCCGATTTCGCGGGAAAATTGTCGAGATTTTCTCGATAGGCGAAATGGTTGATTTTAGCAAGTTTAACGAAATATTTTTCCTTATAATTTCATCATACTACGATGGCTAACGGTCAAATTTTTTAGCTTAAGTACGATTTTAAGTCGAAAAATTCGACCTCAAGTAGCCTCGAACAAAAAACGTCGATTCGACGCGATGAAGAAAAAGGGTAGAAACAGCGCGAAAAACTTGTTATCCCGTCGAAAAATCGACGACCAAACGATCGGTACTCTTTGGAATGTCTCGCGACACAACCGGGGCGAAGAATTTCGTTCCTAAATCCCGCGCGGAGCTTGCGTCTCGTTAAAACACGAAGATCCTCTAAAGCACTTGGAAATCCAAGAGCGACGCTAATCGTCGCGTTTAGACAATTAACGTGATCCACAAACTTTAGTCAAGCATCGAGCGTCGCGTTAGTTTCGTTCATGTCACCGATTTTTTTTCTTTCTTTTTTTTGTAAAAACCAACGCTTCTTCTTTCCGTGCGAGCTAAGCGCGCACGCGTTCGAGAGTTTTCTACGGGCGTTCGGACTCCTCTCGCGACTGCGTCTCAAAGACGGGCAAGCTTTTTGCATTCTAACATCAAAGTCCACGAGTAAAGACATCATTTTTCTATGTCCTTTTGCATATTCTATCGATTTACTGCTTGTTCCGTCGCATTTTCGCTTTTATTTTCTTCTTATTAATCGCGGTTGCGTTTTTCGCGTCGTCGAATGCCAGTCTTTGAGTTTTCGCGATGCCGCTATTTAAATCGTAAATAATCTGTCGTGTGGCAGTATAGGTAGTAGTGGCAGCTTGATTACGACGAGATACGAACACGTCGGAGGTAAAAGGATAGAATCGTTGATCGATCGAGGGACGACCGAGTGATTAGTCTCGGGGAGCGCGCGTCGATCGCGTATTATCTCTTTCTGTCTCTCCCTCTCTCCCTTTCTCTATCTCTCTATCGTCACACCATAATCGTCTTGTACAGTTGGTCGTCGTGGCACGTGGATCTTAGCACCTGGGACCGATAGGGAGCGAGGAACGTTCCGCGGAAGCCGTCGTCCCGACGAAATTCTTTCACTGCCTTCGACGCGGCTCAGTCGCCAAACTGAGTCGTTGGCGCTTTGCCGACGAGCGTCTGCTCGAACAGGCACAAAGCTCGGTGAACGAACTCGTACTGCTCCGCCGTTTGAACCATTCCACCTCGGTCGTATCTGTTGGCAGAGAAACAACGAAATGTACGCAACGATTTTCGCCGAGCTGCTCGGGCTTTGACCCTTCAGCATTGTGTACGGGAAAAAAATTAACGTAAAGAAAACAAAAAAATATATTTATAAATACACTGAGATATCCTAAAGATAGTCTAAAGACCCAAATAAAAAGCAGAGAAAAAATTATTTACCTCATTTGACATAGGATACCCAGAACATCGACGTTACCGTCCCTTACGAGTTGCGTCATTCCTGTAGCGAGAGCGATGAAACATCCCGTTCTTCCGATCCCGGCGCTGCAATGAACGACCAGCGGCCCCGGCAAGGAATTCACTTCCGCTGCTAAGCTGACTAGCGCGTCCGCCGCTTGTGGTACTGCGTGATCCGGCCATGAATCATACCTAAACAGGTGGGACCGAGTATAAGAAAACCTGCTGCGTTCCCACGGACGTGTTCTCCTCTTTTCTCGCGCTTCAATTACGCACGAAACAATGAAGCTAGCACGAATAAGCTTTGTTTTCTTTAATGAAGAATTCTCATGCATTCGAGGAATTGCGTTTTAACGGTATAAAAATTAGCAAATCGCTGATGATTTTAATGACTCACCAGTAGTGCGTTATCCTTCGCCTCTCGCTCTCGTGCCTGAGCTCCAAGTCCCGGACGGTGTAGCCGTCTCTGGTGTCGATTGAGCTGACGATCACGGTGAACGGTCCCGCCTGAATCCGAGCGTTTACCTCGAGCGGGAAGTAAATGTCGCATTTCGTTTTCGCGGCCTCGAAGAGCTTGGTGATCATCACGATAGCCGGCGACTTGTCGAGCCATACCATTCGCCAGAAATCGACGACCGTGTGAGCGAGTGGTCCCTGGGTAGCGATGTATCGGCACTCTTCGCCGTCGTAACCCTGCGCAACGAGTCACGAATTTAGTTTTACCATTTCTCGACATATTTTCAGTTAATGAATCGAGGAATGAATTTTCATTAAAAATGTATCTTATTTACGCCCTAAGATGACTAATATTCAAATAAAACTATATTCAACGTAGTTTCAAGTCTAAACAAAAAATGTATTAGAATCATTATTCAAAACTCACCCTTATATAATTGGCGTTGATGTAACTGGCGAGCGGATCCTCGATTCCAGCGAGTACGACCCTTGACTGGGCATTGGGAAGGACCCCGGAGTAGCGATTCTTCATACCGGAGCCGAAGATCTCGAGTTTCTCGGGGACATTAAGCGGTACTTCCCAAAATTCTTTGTGCAGCGACGCCGGATCCTTGAGGGCTTTTTTCAACTGCGAACGTGAGAGAACGTTGCCCGCGCTCAGGAGAAACTCCTCGGCGGTGCATTCGCGAGTCGGCGTTACCATATGCGGCGGACTTTCCGGCGCGGGTGCGAGCTCGATCGTGAGACTCGCGCTCGAGCCCCGACGCTCGAGCAGACCTTTTGTCTTTATGCGAATCGGCTCGGGCCTTCGCTCTGGCGTTGCCACCGATAATACCTGAAATTCGCGATGTTAATCAGTATCACGAAAATTGGCGAAGATCAAATAATTCATGGAATGTTTGATTGAATAATTATTGTGAATTATTCAACTGACAAATTTTGGCTTGTAATACCTCTGGCAATCCGCTAGGCAATCCACTAGTTTCCGGCACAGCTCTGACGGGCTGAACGGGCACGGGCGGCTTGACGATCGTCTGACGCACCCATTGCGCTTCCATGGGATGTTCCTTGGTGCTTTTCCCCGGTTTTTCCTGGGGCGCGGGACCCACCGCTCCCTCTTCCACCAGCCCTCGCCTGTCTCCATCGCCTGACTTGTTTCTTTCACTCGACATTTGCCTTCGCAGCCATAACAGGAACTGGACAAACATTTTGTTATTGTAGAATTTTTATTTTTTCCCTGGATACTCAAAATGTTCTTCGATTTTGTTAAAACAAAATTAATGTCTTACCAGGAAAGTGAAGAGAACAGCGCTGGCGAAAGCGCAGAGGACTACAGGAAAGGGCAATTCCCAGTCTATCCATGATAGAGAAGCGGTCGAGCTGACCTCCTGACCAGCACGAGTACCGAGTTGAGCAGCTTGTAGATCCATTCCAGCATCGTCCAGTCCAGTAGTGGACTGTCGGATCCTGTCATACAATGTAATAATAAAAAAAAATTAATAAAATACCATTGAGCGCTTAGAACTAAGACTTTAGATCTAACAGATCTCGTAATAGATTTTACGTAAATGTGGCTGCATGATAGTAATGTTATTCAATAGACATAAATATCAACGTTACCTGTGCTGAGACCGAGCAGACATCCCCTCAGTGGCCGGCAGCAAGGAGACTGGTAGCACCGTTTCTGCGTGCCACCTTCGCTCCGTAATTAAGTAGATCCTATCCAGAGAATTTGAACGTTGATCATTGTTGTTTCGCGTTCCATAGCTATTGACATCGCCAATGTAGCGACCGATCAGAGGTGTACCAGTTCCGCCTAGACAAACAAAAAATCACCGCAGCTTGAGAAAAGGTGCAAATTTACACTGTATCACATCTGTAAACCTCAACCAATATAAGGAGACCAAAAGTGGCTTTACAAAATCAGCAAATGTATCATTAACACTGTCACACGACTACTAATTCTGTGTCTTGAGAAATTGCACCAAAGTCACATACGGTCACACAGACGAACCTCAGCCTGAGGAAATCAAGAAAGTAACTTGAAAAATCGTTAAATTTCACAAACGACTGCGCTGTTTTTCGTGACAAATGCGACAAAGTAATTCGTGGTACGTGACACTCGATGTAAAATTCACGACGCATGAATCACGACCTTAGGTCAGCGCCGAGAGAACTCGATGACTTGACGCATCGACTTATCGCTAAACGATTATCCACTCAATACACGACGAACGTAAACGTACGGTAACCATAGCGCCCATTGATTAATCGCTCAATGACAAAGCCTCTATCGCGGCGCTCGGTGCGCGGATTCGCGCTCTCCCGCTTGACTCGGCTGCGAGCGATCGAATACACACAAGACCCACGAGACACGAGACGAAATTAGCGGCAGACGTAGCGTCGGCAAAAAAATCCGGAGAGGAAGTGGACGCGACGGGAGGTGGCTTGGTGTTTCTACAATCGCTAAAATCGTAAGCGTGGAGCGCGTTGCATAGGTCCAGACTGAAAATCAGTCTCGTTCGGTTTCGTTCGGTTTCGTTATGTTTCGTTTAGTCTCGTCCAGACGAGAGAGAGAGAGGCGCAGCACGTAAACATTGGTCTAATTTTATGAACGGAACTGCGAGTATCACGTCGTGAAAAGAGTGGGGGAGTCTCACAACGAGAGCGGTGAGGAGGGGGGTTGAAGGATAGAGTTATGAGCAGATGCACCGCGAGCTCCAATGCGCAGTGACCGCGGTTGTTCGCGCACAGTTGCCCGGTACACAAACGATGAATCGAAAACGTCGGCGAACCTGTCTCAACTGTTTGCCACCCTCTCCCCCAAACCCTTCTCCACGCCTAACACAACGAAACTCGCGTGGCACTTTCGTGTGTGTACGAGATGCGCGGCGAGAAGCAACTCTGCTATTCTACATCCGGTGTGCATATTTTTTAGTTTCGCTAATCTCAAACCGGACATCCGTATGTCCGGAAATGGAATACTAAAGCGAGAATGACACACGAAACACGAGAGAAAGATTAAAACGCGCGATCCGCGCGACATGCTCGGGTCACCCGAATCTTATCAGTGCGGATTGCTGTGCGAGACGCGAGCGACCCGCGGGGGCGAATGTGCCGATCGACTCGAAGGTCGTCGAAGGTACGACGAATTGTAATCGTATTCTCACGCACCTGTGACCAGCAACGCGTGGACCAACAGAACGAGCACCGTTTGCCGCACGTCCACGTAAATCTTGTACTTGGCTGGCACAGCTCGTGCCGACGTAGACGACGACGACGAGAACGACGACGACGCACCGCGCACCATGACCATAACCTCAAAATATTTTTCTCGTATACAGTGAACGCGACGCACAACTCGTGAACTGCCCTGCGCAAGCTCCGAGTTCCAACTGTTGCACACGATTCAGCCGAGACGACGCGAGGAGCCTCTCGATCGGCTCTCATCACTTCCACCATTCTCTCTCTCTCTCTCGCTCCCGCTCTCGCTTCGTTTACGCGGGGGTGGGGGAAGTTTAACGGCCAATGGCCTCGCGGTCGTGGGTGGAGGAGGAAAACGCGCGCTCTCCGGTCTCTTCCGGTGTGCGGGCAGCCCCTCTTGGCGGGAGATCAAAGGAATCCTAACCTCCTAAACCCCGGCCCCCCTCCGCTCCCCCTCACCCGGACGCATCGCCACCACCGCAGGCCATCGCGGCTTTTGGGACACGCGAGCCGTAGGCCTTGGAGGATTTCGGCGCGTGACAATAGACTTTTTCCCTTGGGACGGTCAAGGCGGGTGAGAGAGAGAGGCTTGCACCGGATTCAAGTATGAATATTCAGAAACCCGTGTATATGCGTAATATTCATGAGAACGCAGCACGGAAATTCTGCAGTTTATACTCCAACGTCGCGATTTCTCGGTATGCCTCGCGGAATTGGAAAAATTCCACGAAAGCGTTAGATGAAAATTCAAAAGTTTCAAAGAAGTTTTTTTTAAGGCAAACAAAGGTCCCTCTATGAGGAAACAAAAAAAAAATAAAAATTCATCAGTCATCCCCCCCCCCCTCCTGCAAACATATAATTAGGAACAATTTTGTTCTTATTTGGCTGAGGTAACTTAAGACCTTAAAATTGGTCTTGTTTTTAACATTTTTTTCGTTTGTTTTTCTAACATTTGTGAAACGCCCTGTAAACACTATGAATGGGGATTTTTTCTGCGTTACTATATTATTGAGATGACAATTGAATTGATTAATTTAATTTAAGAATTAATTAAATTTAATAATTAACAGTGATAAATTGTAATGGGGAGATATGCGAAGTTTGATGTTTGTCATTCATTTGTTGCAGTTACCGTGATACATGACAGCGTCGACGCACTGACGCATCGTGGATCTCGCGTCTCTTATTCGTGTCGATTTCGGCGTCTGCCTTCCTGGAACTTTGCTACGATTCGCATTGTGCGCAGCGCGAAAACTGCGACGCTTCATTAACAGCGGTGGGTGTCGCTCGTGCGGGACGAAATTCCGGCGAAATTTTGTTTTTCACTCTTCCCAAAAATGCTGTATTCCTGTCCTGTTTGCTCGCGAGTCTCGTTTATTTATTTTTTTCAAGCTCCGGAGCAAACGCATTTCGAGCGTGGTCCGATCGATTTGGCATGACTCATCGTTGGAATCCGGAAATTGTGTTCCTGGCGTTCGAATTCCCGGATCTGTGTTTTTTTGTTCGTTTGTTCTCTGTCATCTTTCTCGTTATCGCCGGAATTGTCGAAAAAATCACAGCGGCTGCCCACTATTTCAAGCACCAAATTTTAAACAGAGTAATTTCCTTCATTCATCACAAAGCGCAATGAGTTCTTATTTCGTTCACTTGTGCACAGCGATAATATTCATTCCCTTAGCCACATATTCCAAATTTTTATTATAAAAACATTTATTTTCACACACTCGTGGTGTATAACAAGAATTCGTCTTTCACTCGTCAAAATATCTATGTAATGTTCAATTTTGTTCAGCTCTGGTTCGAAAGACTCCGACTGAGAAAACGTGGCGAAAATGAAGGAAAGGAAAAACAACGTCGCGAGCCCGCGAACGAGGGAAAGAAAAGCTCGAAGACCGGAGAAAACGTCGGACAATTCGGCAAGCGAGCGTCGGCCTACTGACTGATTCTACTGCGGCGGTTGACTGCCAAGGGTGACGACGGCGGCTCTTCGAGCCGGCGTATAGAGTCTACGCTACTCGAGGAGAGAGCGAGAGAGCGAGAGGGAGAGGGAGACTGACAGAGACAGAGCTTCATTCATCCTTCCACGCTCGGTTTGCCGTCGGCGGCGCGAGCCACCGAGCTTTTCCTTTTCGTCTGCACGACGAGGGCTGCGCGAGCCTCGCACACTCGTAAACGTCCTTAAAGTGCGTGCTCCACCGTGATTGGCCTTCGCGAGGCTCGTGCGTAGGCGTCGGGCTCCAGCTGGAGCTTTTACGTATCCTGAAAAAGCTCCCCACCTCGTCCCCGTCGCTTCGCTGCGCGCGGGACAACTTTATCTTTCTTTTTTTGTTCCCCCGCGTGACGAATTTCGCCTGGGAAAGTCGGAAGAAAATTGACGGGAAAGCTCGCGAGATCCATCGATGAGACTTTGAAGGATGAGCGTCGAGCCCGAAGCGCCACTTTGGCGTTATTGGAAAAAAGATTCGGAAAAATTAGGTCGACAAGCGTTTATTTTATTCAGGCACTGGAAAGTAAGAGCCTGAGTCGGGAGATAAAAGCGCATCGGGTAGCTTGAACCGGGAAAACAATCCGGACAAAAAAATGTTGATAGAATTTATACGGAATTATTGCTTGAAAGTCGATTGACCGAAAGAAAAAATTCTGAAGTCTGAAGTCGTGGAAAAGTACACGACAAAACTTGAACTAGGAAATATTGAAAAAAATTGCTATTTATTTTTTGTCACCTTTTTGTTAACCTTTGAAATTCTCGCTCCGTATGAGGCTTAACGTTGCCGAAAGTCGGCTACAGTCGACTGGACAGCAGGGTTCGTGGGGTACGAAGAACGACGATACTTTTGGGTTCGAGTTGCCGTGAAAGAACACGACGAGAGGGACGAGCAGGCGGCGCGCGCGTTGTGAATGGCCCGGTGGAAACGCCCTGGTAATAGATGGTCGTTGAAAGGGTTAATTGATCCATTCATACGGACCAGTGGGTGCATCCCAAGGGGGGAGATGGAGGGCCCGTACGGCGCTTATCTGTCGTTCGATAAAAGCACCGACGAACTCAAAGCAAATTGTAGTGCCAAACACACAGACTCAAACGCGTTTGAGATACACGACTCACTGGGTTTGTTGCCTGTGTCGCGGTTAATCCTTCACAAATCTTTCGGAATTTCATCAGCCAAAAATAATATTCAAAGTGCAGAACGTCGGTCGACTTCGGACTACAGTGATTTTCATGAATTTTGTTGAGTTTTTTTAAACAGTATTTATCGCAACTTGTGAGACCTTTGAAAATTCTGATATCGCAGAGACGCACAGCCAAGACAGGATTGGTAAAAGCGTTGCCCTCGCTGCGTGGGTGGCTAGCTCCGCGAAAACCACTTCTAGGCTGGCGTTGCGTAGGCGTAGTCACCCTTAACGTAACGACCGTGGCCCAAAACCGATAGCTCCGAATTTTCCTAGATAAAAACGCGCCTGGCGGTGGTAATAATTCAAATGGAGATTTCAATTTTTATATCTCTCTCCCTCGATATTCACGCCTCAGGGGAAAGACAGACGCATTTGTGCCGCGACGTTTAGAAAAAAGGGGTGCGTGGAGTTTACATGAATATTTAAAAATGTAACACTGACAAAAATGTACAAACAATCTCTGCAAACATCTAAAAATTAATTTTCGACACGAATCATGAAAAATGTATTTCAAACTATTTTGCACGCATCTCGTCCTTTCGTGCCTGATGCATTACAGAGTTTTGTCGCACATGCAGATTACATATTTTTATTAATTTTATTCAAAACAGTACGAAGCATTTTTTTCAATTCATTAACATAAATTGTCAATTTGCAAGAGAATAAATCAGCATAACTTTGCCTTCGATTAAAACGTTCTGCACGCCCCAACGATAATTGTGTAATGATAATTGTGAGTTCCAAAGATCTCGGATGATTTTATCCGCGCCGATAGAGCGTGAAAAAAATTCTAAATACCAGCCACCCACATTCGCGCGTTACCGTTGTAACGCCGTCGACCGACCTGCGGAAAAAAAGAAAGAAAAAAAATCGCTTCTGAACGCGCGAGGGTAATTAAAATAGTACGCAGTGTAGGTGTACAGAGGAAATAAACGGCGTGTTCGACCACCGCACGTTTCTCCGGCAACGAAGCAGGGTGGCTTCCACGTTGTGCGCGGTGTGTCCGCCGTCAGTACCCGCCTCTCTCTCTCTATATATCTATAGGGCGCGTAGGGTTGTATCGACAGGGTTTGAACTGCCGCCCTCGCATGATTCCCGACTCGGGTGTCGTGCAGTAAAACGCTTTGTCGCTTCGTGTAATAATCATTTTCACCACGTCAAAAGGAACAATTTCAAAAGGAAACACAAACGCTTAAAATGTAACAACCGTGTTTTTCACATCAAGAGAAAGAAAAAAATGAAGTTAAATTTAAAAAAAAAAAACATTTACTAAATTCATCGATAATTGCCAACATGCCGGAAAAAAAGTAAATTTCCCTTAAAATGCTAGCTACAAATGATTATAAATCGTCCAAACAAAAAGGTCGGTAAAATTTGAGAAAAAAAAGTGTTAACGAAGAAAAAATCGACAAGAAAAAACAATGAATGAAAAAAAAGATACGTTTCGTACGTTTCAACACTAAACACTCGATTCTTACTTTGTCTGTGAAATTTCGTTGCAGATTCGTCGCGTTTGCAGAAAGTCGGAGTTCAGTACGGAGCGTCGGCACGAGACACTGAGGAACGTCGTCGGGGTCGATGGCAATCGTGAGTTGCACCCGGAGCCGTCGAACGCCGGCGGTGGACGAAGTGTCTCTCTTGATGTCTCGCGAACGCAACCGACACCGAGCGAGCGTGAAGACGAGGTTCGAGCGCGAGCGAAAAAACGCACGGATTCGTCAGTGGCGTCGCAGGAGCGGCGGGCTGCATCGGACGCATCTGAATGGCGTCTGAACGGGTTGCAAAGTGACGGCAAACTGCATTCAGTTAGCCGAGGGTGGAGAGAGGGATAGACGCGCGCATTCGTGACACGGATCTGCGCTCTACTCCTGCTGCCGCCGCCGCTGCTATCGCCCACCGACCCACCACCCCCGTCGGGCGGCCACCATTCTCTATATCGCTTCTTTTACTTTTTCTTCCTCCCCCTCCTCCGCGTCCTCCTCCCCCTCCGCCTCCGGGTTTACACTCTGTCGCTGTAGTTGCGTTACGTGACCTAGGCTAACCTCCCGCAGTCATCGCTGCCTGTAAACTTCGCGAATGTATCGCACGTATCGCGCGTTTTTCGCGCACACGCCTTTCCGTTTCTTGATCCTTTGCACTTGGGGCGGAAAACAGTTGTAATGTGGAACTGAAAGAAGAAAACTGTCAGAATCTTTTGCAAAATCAAGCACTGCTTCGTTCAATTTTGTTTGTTAATTTGAAACAGTTGGTAGGCTGATGAAAATTTGGCTGATTTGATTTTTTTAGTGCTTCTCATGAAAATTGGGCAGAGGTCGAATTGTTTTTGTAAATGATTTTTCTCTTTTTTAATGAGGCAGGGACGTGATTTGGGCGATAAGGGGGAAGGGGGTACTGTACATACTGAATGTAGCTACTAAAATGTAATGCATTGTGGGGGTAGGGGAGGGTTCGAGCCCCTGGGTCCACCCCCTCACGTTACTGCTGTAGAAAGTTACATTGATTGACCTGGGCCAACATCCGCACGAGGAAATGAGATAATTGGCTCTTGATTTGTTGGCTTGGAAAATTGTAAAGCATTTACAACGATAATGGTGATGAGGTTTGTGTGTGTTCGTGTCTGTATATATGTATCTATATTTGTTGTGTGTTCAACTCTACGAGCTCGCTGAAATTGCCACCCACCTGGTCATTAATTTATTTACGTATCGTAATTTCTGCATTAACGTGGGACACGTTTGCCCACTCGCGAGTACATAATATATTTACGACACAATTTGGTAAAAGTGGCTAAAACGAAACTCGCAAATTTCCTGTGCATTCCCAACAACAACAACAATAACAACAGTAGTAATACAAGAAAAGAAAAACATTTATCGTCAGTGCGCAATAACTTATCCGGCTCTCAGTAATTTCTCGAATCGAATTCCTTCGCATTGGCATCCCTCGTTCGCCTCCGCCAGAGTTACGCCAGAGATGGACTGGAATCTTTGCGAACGGTTCCGTATGAAAAACGAGGGAACCGCCAAATTCCTAAACTCCATCGTTACGAACGCTATCTCTCCGAGAAAAATTCCTACAGACATTGCATTCGCTCAGAAGCCATTTACCGTCTTATCCTCAAAACGAAAGCACTTTTTACAAATTATTTTTTTTCTCAAGTCAGTACGACTCGGTGATCTATCTCGAAAATCGTTCCTCCTCGATCCAGCCCTGCGCGTAACGACGTCAATGAAGTTTGAAGTTGGCGCTAAAATTGTAGGCGAACGACTGACTGTTCTCGCGGAATCTCACATAAGGGTGAAGCGGGCGGCGGGGGATGTTGTTTTGTCTCAGTCGGTGTCGCGCGTTCGTGAATGAAACCGACAAAGCAAGAATGAAGCGGTGGGAGTGTGCGCGAAGGGGGAAAGCGCGGGACGGAGCAAGGCGGGAGGGAGGGAGGGGAGAGGGAAATGTTGAATGAGGGGACCGGAGGTTCAAGACCGGACTGGCAGGCGCAGGCGGCAGCGGCGGCGGCCGAGGGTGCGGGACGAGAAGCGTTCAGCCCGAAAGGTGGACGGCGCGGCGAAGCTTGAGCGGCGGCGGCGGCAGCGGCGGCGCAAGTGGAAGGGGTCGAATGTAGGCTAGTCTAGTCGGCAAACCGCTTCCCCAATCGATACACGCAGCGCGAGAGCCGCCGCTAGTGCGCCCACTACGCTCAATAGCTATTTTTACTTGAGATGATTTAACCCCCCCCTTTTTTACTTCTAGCCTTATCATTATCGTTTTTCACCCACCGGGATTAATTTTTTTGTTCGAACTGGTTTATTTCGGAAAAATAATTATTAGGTGGAGTGGGAAACGAGTGAGCGGGCGTGAAACGTCGAGTCGCGCGGTAATTGGCTGTTAGGATCTCGTCCACATGACCCACGAGCTGGCGGTCGGTCGAATCGCATCGATTGATCCAGTACAAATATTGGACCAATTTTTTTTCCTTTGAAAACTTGAAAATTCGGAATTCCAGGGGAACTTTGCTTCGGTGGATTTTTATTGACCCTCGTTGTTTTTGTTGATCGTCAAGTTTTTTGATCTCATGGCAAATGCGCTCAGATTTTATAATTCTTGTCATTGATCTTGTCATTGTTGTTATTATTCTTTTCTTTTTTCAATTACGCAACGCGCGATTGCAAAACGAGCGAAGGTCGCAGAGGCATCGATGAAAAATTGATGTGAGACTTTTTTTTTGGGTCTTCCGATGCATCGCGACGAGCGGGACGCTCGCGAGCGTCGTAAAAACGTGATCGCTAAAACACCGCGCAATCATTGAATAATTTATAGACGTGTCGAAGACTCGACGGATGGGCCTCGTCACTGCTAAACGTCAACGATGCCGACGCCAACGACAACGAATTCATGAGCAACATATATCAGCCACGCTTCTTGCTTGCTGACAGCAAGTAAGAAGCGTCGCAAAAAAATGCTGCGCACTGTCGCAGATGTCTCTGAAAATTTTCATTTTTTCTGTCGTTCCCATCGATTGATCGTAATTTCCGCGCGGAGCTCCGGAAACGCGCCGGCCGCGCTGATAAAAATACGAGCGCAAGAATCGGTCTCGGGGGCGTCGCCTGCGGGATGATATCGCCGGTATTTTTAGCCCTGGCAGTGGCAGCGCGCGCGAGCGACGGTTGATGCAATCAGCTACTCGTTCGAGCGGCCGCGAAACGCTCGACTCGCCTCGCCGGTCGCCGGCGCGCACTCCGAGACTCCCAGCCGGAAAACACGGCCGGGCCGAGCGACCTACAGACTCGTCGATCGCCCAAGAGGGAAAATCTCGCGCGGCGCGATAGACGGAGACAGAGGGACGGAGATAAAGTTTAACGCTTAACGCAAGACGAGACGACGACGACGACGGTCGCTCGTCCTATCAGCCCCGGAGCTCTGAACCACCGGAAGTGCCTATATAACCTCTTGGAAGAATCACTCTAGACGACTTCCGGTCCTCCGTCAGCAATTCAGTCTTAGACGATGTTCAATCTTGCGCAATAGCTTCGTAATTTATGTAACTTAAAATAATTCGTCATAACGTTAAAATGTCCAAAAACCGAAATGTTGTTTTGGTTTTTGGACGAGCTGCATCACGCGTGGCTCGTCGTGTGGGCTGCGGAACGTCTCGTCATCTCGACAACGCTTTTTGCGCCGCACGCGCGGTTAACCGAGCAGACGCACGTGTATGCGTGCGCGCTATATGCGATATATCCGCTGTTGGCTGTTTACTAATGTGTAGGCTCCGTCCGGTTCCGGCCAAGTGCGCGACGGAAAGGCCGAACATGCGGCCTTCGCGTTGGCTTGTCGCGGAGCCGCCGCTGCCGCCGCCGCAGCCGCCAACAGTGGCGACGGCAACAGCCACACGGCCCACAGTTGACCTGACACAAATGCATAAATGCATACGCGGCTACACGGATTGCGGAGACGACTACGCTATGGCAATCAATGACCGTGCCCCGCAAGACTACGGCGTGGCAGTCCGCTTGGAATCCGTAATCGCAATTTGTGGGACAATTGCCGATTAGGCATATAATGGAAATATATATACATATATCTCTCTATATACGGAAAACATCTTACCGCCGCTGCCGCTGTGTGGGATAATTGAGCAGTAAAGGGTAAAATGACCCTATAAGCCCGAATTTTTTTAAAGCTCTCCTGAGCAGGGGGGGAGGGGGAAATGGCCCCCCCTGAAGACCAAGCTTTCTGATTTACGATTAAGCGGGGGGAGGGGGGGGAGGGGGGGGGGGCATGGCGAAATCTCGCCAATGTATATGTACATGTATATATGCGAACGAGCGACTCACAGCCCGGCGACTCGTAACCTCATTGACGCTGTTTTAGATAACAACGACACAATTGCTTCATTCATCGATTGCGTTAACTTGAGTCATGCCTATTTATAATAATAACAATGACGACGTGTCAATAATAATAACAGTATGATAATAAATAAGATGGGAACATTTTGTAATAATGGGAATAATAGTAATAACGTTGAAGGTACAGAAGATTGAATACCGGTTTAAAAAATCGTGCGTTCGAGTTCCCAAGATCTCGCAGGAATCCAACGAAAAAGAGAAGAGCGACAAAATATATTCACTGCCTCGGATCCCTGCGTTCATTTTTTTTTACCTCCTCCCGTGCTGTCGGTCTGTCCGTCCAGGTCGGGTGATTTATCGGTTGCGCGGGAGAGAGTCTGGCGCTATTACGACGTTCGTGAATGTGAAATATTGCGCGTTGGAAATGTGCGTGCGCATTAGTCTGCATATGTCGACGCGGATGCGCAATATTTCTTTTCTTCGAAATTTTTCCATTTACTAAGATTTAAAAAAAAATTACGAAGTTTCCTTTCAACGTATGCGAATCCTCAGCCGAAAAAATATACATCGAGACGGTTTACGTGACTCGACGCTGAATGGCGAGCGGAATGTTGGAATATTAGAGCTCGCCCGGCGGTGTCTGAACCCCCGAACGATGAGGACGACACACCAACGACGAGGGTTCCCTCCTGCAGCGTCGAACCTTTCAATACGGTCGAGGGACAAGGAGGGGCGGGGGAGGGGGACCTCGGAACTTCGTCCGAACCCGAGAATTTAAGGGTTCATCCGGTTTTCTCGGTGCCCGGGGCGATCCTTTCACTCTCTGTATCAACTATACACGCACAACGTCGAGCGTCTACTTCCGCTCCTCAGTCGCAGCACGTGCTAACTGCCCGGATGCGTATATATATATACACACGTTACACACATTACCGCCTGACTTCCTAACCCCCGAGTTTCCTGCGCGGTCCTCGCCTTCTTCGCCCTCTCTGCCTGTCCCTGCCACCCCCGTTTCTCCAATTTCAATTTAACGAAAAGTTCGTTGACGCCCGTTGCGATCCGACCCTCCCGGGTATCTTTGTACGGTTGCTCTGTGACAACCGAAATTCGACACCTCCCTTACTTGCAAACGTCGACTATCATGACACTCGAGACTCATTTGAAAACACTTCGGCCGACTATTCGCTTCCGAAAAAGAGAGAAAAGATAATCATTCGGTGCGTCCGACAAATTTTTCAGTTTTACGAGTTCGCGAATCATACGAATTTCAGTTGACGAATCATTCGACAAGGGAAGGCGAATGTATACGAATTTCTTTCGCATATCGAGGTCAGTCGATGCGGTATTCGCTGTGTGTGCTGGTCGCGAGCCGACGGAACAATTGTCTTGACAGGCAGTCTGGCGCGGTGTCGGGACACGCGCGCGCGTATATCGTATCGACGCGCCTCACAGGCTCGTAAGACAACGAGCGGCGACACATCCGTGTATACCCGCCGCTCTCCTGACGGCACGCGCGTCAACCTCTCTGTCTACTACATGCACACGACATGAGCACTTCATTCATGATTCACTGGCACAGTTTATGCGGAGGAGGAATGTGATCACGTGTCAATGGAATCGGTGGCATACATAGTAGAGCCGATCATTATTATTATTATTATTATTATTTTGTAGTTGCTATAGTTATAATTATTGGAAAAGAATGATATGAAAGGACAAAAAAAAATATAGAATCTTTTTTGCACATAAAAAGAATATTACATTTTAATTAAAAATACCGTTTCCTTTCTACAGCAATCATTGCACCGGAGGTACCGTATATCCTAAGGTATAGAATTAATTTTCAATGAAAGCGGAATCCGTCCGTTGCCTGAATATCCTGCAGAATTCACCGAGCGTTCGACTTCAAGAATATTATACGCTCGTCGTCGTCGTCGACGTTGTCTTCGTCACGGTTACGACAACGTCGATGCAAAAGGCAGACGTCTGCTTCCGGCATGAATAACTAACTGCGGAAGAGGAGAAACTCTCGCCGGAAGCGTAATAGACTCGTCCGCATCCGCTCTGCTCTGGTCGCGCGATACACATATATACCGAATGTCCGGGGGCCCGGGTGAATATATTTCGCTCGAAAATTTCGATATCGCCCGTGGATATCTGACCCTAAATGTGACTGCGTCCGTTTCTTCCGGAAGTGGGTAATAAAAATTGGCAACTTTGATGCGTCCGAATGGTCCATGTGATACAGAGTGCAGAGGAAAAAAATACAATGGCCTATTATTATTGTATTTTTTTTTTACTCTGACGACTCATGGGGTGCGTCGTCATTCATGGGGTTTTCCACGAAGATGACGACCTGACGACACGGTTCGAATTCGCATCTGTGCGGATCTATCGAAGAGCCTCTGTCCGTGAGCTACGTGCGCAAACGATGCACACACACGCACACAGATGCGCTCGGCTGGAACGTAGCTCGCGCACGTGAAAAGAAAGGCTGCGCGGCGGCCGGCGGTGACTCGGAGTCTGCGATGAAAAGCGACAGCCTACTGCGCACACGCATCGCGCGCCCCGCAGGCGCAGCTCTCCTTTTCAATGGGACCGCTCTATCCATTCGTATCTGCACCCAGGGCTACCACTTTCATTGAGTGCGCGGCACTGCTTCCGCTACTTCCGCTTTTCGTTCATGCCGCACCGTTCGCCCCCCCCCCCCCCCCCGGTCGTCATCCTACGCCGCGGCCTCTCGCCATTTCCCCTTGCGCGTTGGATCCTCCCAATCTTCTCGCTGTCACGGACATTCCTGATCCTCCCTTCCACCTGCAAACACGTTTCCTTTTACCTCGATGTACCTTCAACTTGTATACATGGATAGAAATAATCGATGAATCTGTCAATAAAGATTTTTTTTTTAAATTACAATGAAACATCCAGGCGCACGACGACAAGAAAAAGCCTTGTTAACGATGGAGGAAATTAATTCTGAGGCGAAAGTCGAGAAGGGATAATAGGGTTTTCAAATTCCAGGAAAATACGAAAATTGATTGCTGCATTTTGCACGGAAACGACAATAACAAAACTAAGTCTCGCTTGTAATAACTCGCGTTTATTTTATGCTACAGGAACGAAAGGAAAAAGCTAAAGGGGCGAAAATAAGACTCATCGTGTTAATGTTAATGCGAGAAACAACTGGGAGATGGACGCGAATGTCGAACGGACAGACGAACCGATGAGCGGCCAAGGATTTGGGACGACGGTGTGGGGTCAGGGGGTGGATAGGTGGAGACCATGTAGCGTGTGTCGGGGGTTGCTGGGTTACCGGAGTTTGTTCGGGCGCGCGCGAGCGGTGCCGTCGCGACCCAGTTCGCCTGGCCGTGACGCGGGGACCTACCATTCACCCGGCAGGCGAGCCAGCCGGTCTATGCGCCCCCGAGATACATCGCGTCGCGCGCCGAGGCCGAACTGGGTCACCGTCGTCCTGTTCCTTCGCCCCCCCCCCCCCCCCCCCGTCCGCGATTTGCCTCGATCCGCTGCTCCATATCAACGCATCTTGTGTATTTATAGAAAGGCACTGTGCATAGGCACAAACGCTGCAAGCAGCACCGAACTCGCTTCAATTCGAACACGCGTCGAATTTTATATACGCTACGAGTCATTTTTTGCCGACAACCGACCTCGTAAAAATGATTCCACCGGCGTGTATATAGATCAAGGACGCGGGAGAAAATATTTTGGCGAGACTTTAAAGCGAGAACCCGAAGACAGTTTAATTTTTTTTAGTGTCTGAAGTCTTGCGGGACAAATGTGAAAGTATTCTTAGCCTCTATTATCGATGATTTCGGTACGATAAAATCGTCAAGTAATCGCTCGGTGAAGACGCGTAGGTATAAATATTCCGGGTGTTGTGTGTCGTTAATAGGCGGAACAGGAGTTCCGGTAGGAAGTCACAGAGCAGGAAATTCGTCGCTGCCCGAGTCTCCCGCCGAGCCTCTTTTGGGTTTCTCAAATCCTCCTGTTTGCCCCGTTCTTCCGGCCGAAGTTTTTCTTACCCCTGTTTATGCACTTCCGGCTCAGCGCGGGCAAACCTCATCCGCCACCGACGTTTTATTCAACAACGGTCCCGTGGCTCGTACACGATTCTTCCTCTATACCTGCGATCTCTCACTCACACACGTTCGCCTCGGCCGCGTGTTCGCGGTGAGTTCTTCGAGACGGTTCTGTCGAATCCTCCGAGCCCCAACAATGCCGGGCTTTCCGCGTGCACATCCGACCCGAGATCCGAGGGGAAACGCCCGGTTCCGGTTGCACACCGGTTGCACCGTCTTGTCACGTTAAACTCGTGGACGGCGACTCTCCATCCGTTTAATCTGTAAACACAAAATAACAATCAGTCCTGTGCGTACAAACTACATTTCCCTCAAAGCCTAAGACGATTATTCTACCCCAAACTTCCTGCTGTTCTGTAGTTGCAACCCCCCATACCTATTTATCAAGATACACAACGTACCCAAAAAATCAGTCGTCATCAGCTGGAATAATCGCATGTTTTTTTTTTCATTGAAACTCAACGATTCATTCATTACGATTCTAAATAAAACGTTTCTCCTCCCACCGATAGCGAAGTCGCGGGAACCGAAGGTGCGAGAACATGTGTGCCAGGGCGAGTGTGCGGCGGCAACGGCGGCGGCAGCGGCGGGGTGGGTGAATCTAGGCCGGGGGCCGCGTTGCGGTCAATGGGGGTTGACCCGGTGACCCAGTTTGTCCCGGGGGTTGAATGAACGGGAGCGTAACCCGAGTGCGCGATGACGTCAGTCCCGACCTTATTTCCGCGCGGCGGTGTTCCCGGTCGCGCGAATCCCCGACGCCGAGCGGGAGCGAGACATAAGCGACGATGAGTGCAGCAGCAGCAGCTCGCGGCAGCTCCCGGACGACAACCCCCCGCTCCCTCTCCGACGCGACCCAACGCCCCCTCCCCCACTGGCACTGCCACCCGGCTGCGAGCCGTTGAGCCGCGATAGCGAGCTAACTCGATATCTATCTTGTGAATCAAAGAGGCCCCGGCGTCCCCTGCACTCGCGCGTTGCCCCCCCACCTTCCCTCCGTTCGTTCATTCGTTCGTTCATTCGCCGCAACGCGAAAGCCGTCCTGCATATAACGGGAGCATCGCGCACCGACCACCCTGTGCCTTCCTCCTCCGTTCCCTCGGCGGCCATGGGAGCATGAATGAATTTTTGGCAGCGTTGCGTGGCAACCCCCGACCCACCGACGTGATCACTCTCTCTTTCTCTCTCTCTCCCTCTCACTTTGGCGCATAAATACACTTGTACCTACCTCTCTCTCTCTCTCGCACGTCCGCTAGTCAATCGAAGCGCTCGTTATATCGACGATCGGCCGCGGCCTATTTTATTATTTCATCCTGGCGCAGCTCGAGGACGACGTCATTGGCTGCCTGAAACAATCGTCTACTTTCGTGTAGGTGTGTGTAGGTTATGTACACAATACCACAAAGAAACGCACGCAACTCAGACATCGCGATAACCTTTGAGCTTACCCGTGGCCACGGAGTTCCTTGTATCAATAAGCGCGTGGGGCTCGGCCTATTTTTCCCTTGCATCGCCGAGTAACGAAATGCACACGATTTATCTTCGCGAAATTTTGCAAGTTCGAACACGTCGAAGCGTTCGGAAAATGAACGCGGACGCGTCTGTCTCTGTGTGATTTTTCGCCAGTCGAATCGAGTTCTATCGACGACTGTTCGACAAAGGAAAAGTATTTCTGCACGCTGCCCGAAGAGACTCCCTCGTGTACTCTTCACGAATGCGTTTTCACCATGTCGCGAAAACAAATTCGAAAGGAATGAGGAAAAGGCGCAGTCCGAAGTTGGGAAAACGGCGAGAATCGACACCCGAGAGGTGTCATTCGTCACGCTCATTCCGGAAGACGATGAAACGTATTGACTCGTCGAGTGGCGACGCCCCGGGCGGTTGAAAACTAACGAGCCCCCGTGGACGCCGCGGCCGGCGTCGTTGGTCATGGCCTCCGACTAACCGTCGTCGTGTCGTCTGCTCGGCCGCGCGGCTCGCGCGCGGCCGACCGATTCTTCTCGCTCTCTTACGGCTTTTGCGTATATTGTTCGCTCGTCCGTCCGTTTCGAGCTATTTCCGAGCTCGTCTCCGTTTATGCCACTCCGCTGTCTCCCGCGAGCCCCGCGGGGGAGATGCGCCCGACTCGGATCCTTCGGACCCTGGCGTGGCCCTTTTTCGGGACATTGTAATGTGACGCCCTTTGTTCCACGGAGTCGCGCCGGAGGCGAGCGGATGTCTCTCGGATTCCGCCGAGAAAGTTTTATTGTGTTCGTCAAGTGGGCGAGACCCTCGCGTCGCTCGGTCTCTCGAGGTGCGAGAGACGCTTAGGCAGTCGCTACGCCCTTTATTGCTTCTGCAGCAACAGCAGCGGCCGACGCTGGCGATCGATCCCTTCGACTATTCTTTCTCTTACCATTCTTGCTCTTTCTCTTAGGGTCGCTTCATTCAGGGTTTCGATGTCAGGCCCCGTTGGCCCCGCTGGCCCCGCTGCGGCCTTCGCTCCCTCGGGCCAACGGTGACCAACGCTATTGTCCACGAGAAATTTACACCGTGAATCGACAAGATTTTGCCATTGTTCGCGCGAGGCGCGTTATATGGTAGGTGCGAGGAGACGTATCGCACGCAGTTTGCACTGTCGTGGTGGGTGGACGCAGCGAGGATATTGTGCAGTCAAAGGATCGGTTAGTATACAGCGCAGGGGTGCGAAATCGCACAGGTAGCGTTTTGTAGCGTAATACCAACGAAGTCATGGCATTACCTAGTCTACCTGTCGTCCAACAGCCGGGCGTTTGGACCTTTTTCCCCGTGGACGACGTCGGGGAAAGGTCGCGAGACGCGGTGGATTGCCCGACGCGGACGTAGCGCGTCTCAAGCAGTCTCAAGGGCCTCGTCATCATCACCTGTACCCATGTCTCTCTTTTCCTTTCGTTAGCCTTGAAACAATAACCGGGCGTCAAATCCGCAGGTGCAAGATTTGCCTTTACGCAATCTTGGTCCTTTACTTCAAAGTTTTAGGTACAGGTGGAAATATTGTCACGAATACATTTACCGTAAACTGTATGCATGTTTGATTACAACTTTAGCAGCGCAGAAAATAAATTACGTTACAATCTGGTAATTTACCAAATGCATATTTACAATGAAATGAAGAATTAAATGTAGAGTTGTTCCTGCCGTTGTATAATATATTATTATTTTTTATTTTTTATTTTTTTTTATACTTGGCGTCGAGACGCTGCCGCGTCTCTTGATACATTTTTTTTATCCTTAATCCCTCTTTTAAAAAGTTCATGACTAACGGAAAGCATTGTTAGCAAACTATTCGAGCTGTGATTGGCTGGGACTTTCAAACCGAGTCCAGGTTCATTTGTCCTTGATAACTTTGACAGTTCTGTCAAATATGGTATTTTTTTAATCCACTAAGAAAAGGTTGATGGCAGTGTTTTCAGGGGTAGAATATGCGACTTGAGAACGATGGTATAGGTTAAAAGTCGATATTTTGAAAAAATAAATTTCGTGACTCCGATTTGGACGGTTTTCGGCCCGGCGGCCCGATCTACGATTTCTGACAAACTGTTCGGCCAACATTTTTTTTTTTTCAAAATCAACTAAAAAAGGGTTGTAACCAGTGTTTTCAGGGGTAGAATATGCGACTTGAGAACGATGGTATAGGTTAAAAGTCGATATTTTGAAAAAATAAGTTTCGTGACCCCGATTTGGGCGGTTTTCGGCCCGGCGGCCAGATCTACGATTTCTGACAAACTGTTCGGTCAAAAAATTTTTTTTTTCAAAATCAACTAAAAAAGGGTTGTAACCAGTGTTTTCAGGGGTAGAATATGCGACTTGAGAACGATGGTATAGGTTAAAAGTCGATATTTTGAAAAAATAAATTTCGTGACCCCGATTTGGGCGGTTTTCGGCCCGGCGGCCAGATCTACGATTTCTGACAAGCAAAACGACAAATTTCCTTTTTTTTTTCAAAAGTAACTGAACAAGGGTTTTCCTGTTGCGATTTACCCTTTTAAAACTTTATAAGAGTGCAGCAGCGCAAAAGTATCTCGGGCACGCACAACAGCGCGTGTGAGATACTTTGAAGTATCCCCTTCTAAAAAGTTGGCGGCTCGAAAAACTCGAAATATCGCAGTCATTGTCACCGCTTTATTCGTTCGGTGACCAAGTTAATTTGTTCCTGATGTTAGTTCCGTCAAATATTGGTTTTTTGGTACACTAGGAACAATGACGCGCGCGTACGCGCGCGGTCGGAGGTTAGCCAGAATAGGGAAAAACCTTGCGATTTTCAGCGAAATTTTTTTTTTCGATTTAACAAAGTTTTAGAATCTTATCCGATGGGAAATTTCGCGCTGATTCCAAATATGACCGGTTTTTGCCCGAAAAATAAAAAAATTAGGAGAAAAACGCGAAAAACGATTTTTCACTCATTCCCAATTTTGGTACTTTACTCAAAACTGTGTAATTTTTCTTTGGATCAATATAATCGGGATTTTCTTTTTGCATTCGAAAGAAAACTTTTCAATGAAGAGAACGCCGCCAAGCGGACCGCGAGATCTCGATTTTTCGATTTCTTGCAGATTTTTAAAGTTGACCGTCAGAAATCGCAAATTTTTTGAAGGGCCCTTGCGTTTTTTGCGAAAAAAAAAATGTTCGATTTCGCCAAGTTTGAAAACCCTATCTGATGGCGAATTTCCCCCTGATTCCACAAACGACAGGTGTTTGCCCGAAAAATCGAAAATTCGAGGAGAAAAACGAGAACAACGATTTTTTTTTTCTGACAAACTGCCAAATTCGCGATATTAAACATCAAACTACTGCCGGTTTCCCAAGGACCAATCAGATGCTGAATAAATTAACAACAATGGTTGCTCACGAACTTTTTAATAGAGGAGACACAACTAAAAGTCGATATTTTGAAAGGAGATCTATCTTCAGTCCGTCCAATAATTAAATTTCCGATAACGAACAATTTTGCGTTGCATGTGGCAAATTCGATTTTTGGCACTTTGCTCGGCTAGTTTCACGTCGGTGTAACGAAGTTGTCGTGGCAACTGAGCGAGTGCTTCCCGATTCTCCCGTGATTGGCTCGTCGCTCGCGCCGAGCGGAACGACCGCCGTACACAGACAATTCGCCCATACAGATATCATTTGATATCATTCCTCCTCGTCGTTAAAAGTGATTATGGGTGCATAAACGAAAAGCAGTGAGTCGCCTCGCTGCGGCGACTAACGGTTTGCAGCCGTTTATATGCGATTTCCGGTTTCGCGGAGAAAACACCGAACATAACCTCAAAAGAGTCTGCCTAACCCCGCAACTCGCGCGAGTCCAACGATTCACGATCGGTTGAATTTCGGAACCGAAAAATCAGGGTTGTTCCTTGAGGATGGAGGAAGACGGTGGGAAGAGGATGCGCGGTCGAGCGAGAGGACGAGCGCGAGGACGCGCGAGGGGACGCGCGCGAGGACGCACCAAAAAAGTCGTGAAGGTGAGTAGAACGAGTTGTAAACAACGAACCTAATCGCGAAACGACGACTTCAGCAACGAAATTTGTTTCCAGCAAATAATCGAAAGCGACGAGGAGGATGTTCCCCAAGCGTCGGAGGAAACTCCCATGGAGACCGCCGAGGTCGAAACTGAGGCGCACGAACCCCAACAGCCTCAGCCGCCGCTGCCTCCTGTGGAGCAGCAATTTGACCTAGAGGCTGACATATCGCAGCTTGAAGCGCCTACCTTTACAACCATAAATCGAGGGCCACCAGAGCCTATGCTGAGGCTCAGGTGGGATCACAGGGTCAATCTCATTGGCGAGAAGGTTCTCAATCCCATGATTCACTGCTGCGACAAGTGTCTGAAGCCGATACTCATTTATGGACGTATGGTGAGTGGTTTCAGTGAATAACACGAATTTTTATGTGTGATTAACATTTTTTTTGCTGTAGTCACTAGTTACATTTTTATATTGTTGTAAAAAATGTATTACAATATTTATTCATACAAAAACAATCCTTGTGTCCTTAGATACCCTGTAAGCACGTCTTCTGCCTCTCCTGTGCCAAAAGAGAGGACAAAGTGTGTCCGCGCTGCTTGGAAAAAGTATCGAGAGTCGAACAAACAGGATTGGGCACAGTGTTTATGTGTACTCACGGTGGCACCAGATACGGCAACGCAGGCTGCAGACGAACATATTTGAGTCAGCGCGACTTACAAGTAAGTGCAAAACAGTCCTATTTCTTGGTTGTCTCCGTCACTTTCTTTTGCTCTAAAAAACCTCTGCTAATTCGTAATTTTCCCAGGCTCACATTAATCACCGTCACATATCGGCGCCGCCCCCGCCGGCGCAGGGGATGCAGGTCGAACAGTCGCAGTACGCGCACTCGAAGACGGATATGGACGCGCAGTTGTCAAAAGTATCGTCGGTCTCGATGCAAGGAAACCGAATGAAGCAAATAGCGGCTCATATGGTTCAGCCGATAATGGGGAACGATCCGCGCGTGAATTCTATGGTCTCGCAGTCACCCTCGGACCACAGGCAGCCCCATCGGCCCCAGCAAATGATGTCGATACAAAACTATACGCAGAGTTCTGCGCCCTCGCAATCGAACAATCCGCCGATGCGAACGAATCTCATAACTGTGCCGATTCAGGACACGACGATATCTTCCCACGAGATTCACTCGCAACAAAATCATCACTATTATCCGCCGCCGCCGCCGCCGCCCCAAGTGAATTACGGCGGTTACAGTGTCCCCCCGCCGGTTTCACAAACTCAGAGTTATTATGCTCAAGCGCAGCATCCCGGTCAGGTTTCTTATGCCCCGCCACCGCCTCAGCAGTACGTTTCCTCGGTGCAGTCCTCAATCAGGCCGACACCCAGCGCTTACATGCAAGAAACCCAGCAGTATCGTCCTCAGCCGCAGCCGCAGCCACCGCCGCCGCAATCGCAGTGGTCGCAGCATCAGCAGCAGCAGTTCTACAGATGAGGCTCGCTGTCCCGTGGCAATTTGTATTTTTTCGCGGGTCCTGCCGACCCGCAAGAGAAATTTTACGAATATCGGGATTCACGTTCCCGTTAGGTATGCGCGTGTATCGTGTCACTGACAGTCGAAAGCCTGTGAATTTGTATTAATTTTTTTTTTTAGACTTTTTCGGAAAGGCTGAAACAGTGGGGACAATTGTGTCGGCGATTTTGAATTTCGCAATTTCGCGGTTTGACGATAGTTGCTCCGAAAGTGCGGCTACGCCAGATTTTATTATCAGATAATTTGAATAATATAATCACGAAATCATGTTTGGCTGCGCAACTGCGATAAAAAAGATAATATTCGGATTTCGAGATGAATGATTTAAATGAAAACCATTGGCGCGGTGGATCCTAAGGTGATTCCGCTGTTCACACTTGAACGTTGCGCGGATAATTCTGGCTTGATATTCGCTTTCAGTGGTCGAAAGAGAATATAAGAAACTCCTTGCATCACGATGGTACTGGGACCTCGGGTGTTTTATATGATTTTTTTTTTGTCAACAAGGTACCAAAGTACAAGTCACGGCAGTAGAAGCTGCGCTACGGTTGTACAGCAATAAACATGTCTTTGTAATATTTCATTCATTTATTACCCGCACATAATACTTCTATTTTTCTGTCCGACCAAATAAAACCGATCAAATGCCGAGAGACAAATGAAAATGTTATTCGAGCCACGACGAAGAATTATTAAATAATGTGATTTCAACGATAAGTGCAAAACAGAGGAATGTTGCTTGAGTGATTTGTGTATGAGTGACGTCGCTAAATAAGGAGTAATTTGTTAGGGTTTTAGAATTTGGTATTGTACAGACAGTAACATTTGTAAGGTATGTACAAAAGTAATCACATGTATATAACACTTAAATATATTGTAATAATAATTATTACATTAGATTCCTCGGGGGTTTTTTGTTGTTATTTATATCAACTAAATGTCCATTTATTCGTACGTGCTATCTTTGCCTTACACTTTTCAACGCTTTTACGGATATCTCAACTATCTCGTTCGGTAATTGACTAACGAAGAGAAAAAAGTTACCACGTGGCTTTTGTTTTTATGCTTCTTTTTTCATCTTTGCTGTTTTTTTTTTGTTCCTTGCACAAGCGTTGCTTAAGTACGAGGCCAAGATTGTATCGCTTCTGAACATTCAAATATTTAAAGATTTTTTTTTCTTCATTTCTTTTATATTACACATAAAAATATTCTTTAAATTTAATCCATCACACTTACGCCTCGTTAACAGCTCCGCGTCTCACGATTTATTTTTTAATTTCTTTTTCGATACCTTGTTCCCCTTGCGTATTACGTTACACACGCGAACACAATGCACATGCAACTCGTTCGCACGTGACTTTAAACGTTAAGTTCAAGTATCGTTAGATCCGCGTGTCGCGCTATTTCAAATCGGTGGAAATCTATCGATGCGGGAAGACGAAACAGTTTGTGATTCTTCTCTTATATACAGCGCGGCAATCGCGGTGAGATACGATCGTGTCTACTTTTTTGAGAACGAAAAAAAAGTCACGAAGTGAAAGAGTGAATATTTACATCGCTGTTGCAAGTTAATTATCGGCAAGGAAAAACGTGCGAAGGAGTTGGTTGACATTGCACAATTCTATGCATTCTTACAATAAATCATCGGTTGTTTTTTTCCATCACGTTGTATGTATCCGTACACCAACATCAGTTTTCTTCAAGAAAAAATAAGCCTAAAAAATGGCAATTACTATCGCTATCTTCCTGAATTGTACTACAATTGTGATCACACCAAAATGATGTATCACCCAACGAACCAAGCGAACGTTACACAGTGATGCACTCCGAGTCGAAGATGTGAAAGGAAAAAGAATAAGAATACGCGTCTTCCTCGGATAACCCGGAACCCGCGACTGACGCTGCTGGCGAAGCAACGTGACACAGGTAAAAAGAGGGAAACGATAGTTGCGATTATTTGCGAATTAAGAGCCTTCTAAAGATAGTCGATTATCGTAGCGTTACTTTGTGTTTTCGCTGCGTTAAGAGAGTCGATTGATTTGCGCGAAACGTTAGAAACGTGAATTCGATAATCGGTGAGTTTTCGAAACGCGAACGGTAGCTTTACAAAAAAGAACACAGTTTCGAAGTCGTCTTATCGTCTAACGTTACGAATGAATCCCGTTTGACGAGGAACATTTTTGTTTCTTTTTTCTTTAGAAGCTTCTTAACAGTCTGTTTACGTGAACCCAATGATTTTTCATGCGTTTCGATTTTTTTTTTCGTTCGCACTGTGTTTAATTAAATAATCACGTACTGGTGGACGGATGACTGTGAATGTTAACATTCATCTGTGGGATGAGCGGCGAGGCGAGGGGTTTCGGTGTACTGGACTCGGGAATGGGTATTGAGACGGCGGGAGGAATCGGCGAGTGCTTCTTACTCCTGTCGTGCTGCCACGGTTTCGCGTGATCCTTGCTCAGCCTCTCGCTCAGAGCCTTGAGAGCTATTTGCCGACGTCTCTCGCTATCCTGAGGATCGATTCCCGGCAGATTAATGACTAGACCCGGCGGCGCGTTCGACATGTCGAATCTTCGGACAATCTTCTTGCAGAGTCCGATGCGCACGAAGAAACCGTGCACGGTGTTGCTCACCACAGCGATAGGCGGTTGCAGCACATTTGGGAAGAAGCTAAAATAAATTACTTCGTAAAATCTTTGCGCTCTAATGCAGAAAACACATTGATTGTCAGAATATTGTTCTTACCTAGCAAACGTAAAGTTGTCAGCCATGTCGCCCCTGGTGCCGTTATTATGCCTCTGATAAAATCTCAAATAAATCCAGGATATTATAACACCGCTGAGAAACATGGTGGGATGAGTTCCCTCCAGCAATCCAATGACCCACAGCATCAAACTGGCCACCCAAACGGTCATTGGAATATTTCTGTTTGTGATCTTGCCCAGAGGAGTCTTGATGATTATGTGATCAGGCATGATTTGCTTAACAGCGACGGAGACACCTGAAACAGCCAAGTTTCAATATAAACCCAAAGAAAACTATTAATCACCATTAATCAACATTTAATCATTTTTAAAGAAATCAAACAGTAAATTCACATCCCAGAAGTTACAGTTTTCAGTGGAAACACAAACATTGGTAACACCCACAAAAACAGTAATACGATGAAAAAAAAACTCAGAAGAATGAAGTATAAGTGCGTTACCAGCGATGTAGCCCGTTAGTCCATGGATATGTATGTTGAACAGCAATGCCGGATTGCTCGTGCACATGTACAGAAAGAGGTAAAACAAAGTCGACAGAACGGCTACGCCAAAGTTGACGACAGCGAAGAAAGTCATCATCTCCATTGCGCCCCACAGAGGCTCGATGAGCTTGCCGCAGAGGCCGACGGTGACGGCGTCGACGCATATTTCCCAGAAGTGAATTTCGAGAAAGCAGAATGTGAACGCGGTCCATATCGAGAAGGATGGAGGCAGCAGGTAACCCGGTGTGACGCTCAGTATCTGAACCGCCTGATTCATGTACGACAGGCAGTACGAGAAAAACACGACGATCAGGATGAACTTGACGCTCGTGCTCGTGTTGCCGAGCAGAGCGGCGAACTGCTGTCTCAGGTAGGGGATGTCTCGCCCCAGACCTTTAAACGCTGCCATTTCTGCCCCGTTGCTCGAGCAATCCTTAACCTCCTCGCCGCGAAGATGGCTCAAATGCCCTGAGCTCGAGCTGTCACCTGACGTTTGCGCCGAGTATCGTCCACGCACCGTGTCCATTGCCATTTGTGTACACTGAACTCGACAGGGCCGGAGCACGATTTTCGGACGCCCCCCAACCACCCCCTTTGGGGCTTTGGGGTACTCTGATTTTTAGCATGAAATTTCGGTACTTCCGGTGTGGTATTTTTATTTGTTTATCTTTGTTTATTCGTGAAAAAATTAATTTAAATGATATTGCTACGTGTCGTTTCGTTCTTTTTTTGTCGCTGCAGGCGCTAGCAAATCTTTCCGAGGCGAGTTTGGAAGTCATGGTTAATTAATTTTTGGGGGATCGACGACTATATCGAAGACTGGAGAATTTTGAAACGCAGCTAGTGAATGTCCTGGTTCTTTTTTTTTTTCATCGGAAGGACTTTCGACTTGGTTTACAGTTGTTCATTACCGACCGAGCGGACAGTCCGATCGCGGTAACGGATCTTCCGGGTCATTCGGTCGGCATTGAAAACTGTAATTCTCGGCTTCGCCGCGGGGCGCAAACATGGACGGAGTAAAACGAAATTTGTTTCTGCATAAAATTGCGAAGTTTTTGGATGTTGATCGCCGTTAACGAACTTGTCATAACTGGCATTTATTTGTTTGTTTTCCGTCGGTCCTCGGAGGTAAAAGCGTCTTTTAAATTCCGCAGAAAAAAAGTTCTGGTTCGCGTCGTAAGATGCCAATTGCGTGTCTCGCGCTGTCGTAAGTACCGATCGACCCCTTGCGAATCTGCAATGATACAATACAATCGACTCAGGACTAAAAAGCGTCTCGAATTGCCTATGAATGTACGCCAGAAGTAAGGGTTAACCCACAGTCTGTTATTTCTCCTGCACAGACTCAGCCTGTGCTCGGATCATCGGTGCCACGAACTGGCTGGGTCATCGTCGAGCTGTCTGTGTCATATCTGATAAATGCCCGGGGTTTGCCCGCGGTGCCTGCGCGAGGTTTACTTCGCCGAGGAAAAATTGGCCCTGGGAAAAGTTTGGCACAACTTTTGCTTCTCATGTCGTTCGTTGAATAATCGACCAACATCCAACCTAAAAATCTCTGATCTTCGGAGAGCAAACAAATCGACTTCATTTTTGTTTGTCCGGTCGGTCGATAATTTTCAGGCAACTGCAGGAAGTTACTGGACAGCTGGACGGTGGCCACTCATTCCGGCGAACTGTACTGTCGAAATTGTCACAATCGTTTATTCCCGATCACGTCCGTTCGCAATCCGCCGCTGACCAGTCCTACCTTACCGACCGATAATACGAGAAACCTCGCGGTTTCCCCCTGCAACTCGCTGTCCGCCTGCTGCTGCCGCTGCTACTGCAGCGAGGAGTGCGACCTTACCGATCGTCGGTACGTCGAGGAAGAGTTCGGCAGATCGTCGGATTCGGAGGAAAAGCCGCGAATGCGTGGCGGCGGTCGCGAGGACGAAGAACTCGATGCGAACCCGCCGCCTCTGGAATCCGGTGGCACCAAACGGAGCTCCGACATCGAGGAATCGCAATTAGATGCACAGAGCTTCGTGACTACTCTGTGCGATCCCGCCGTCAGTCCCACTGCGGTCAGCGCGTGGTACAACAGGCATCATTCGGCTTCTCAGAGGTTCGGTTTCCTTTTCCGATTCATCAAAGACGTAGATATTCAAGAAATTACATTTTACGGCATGTGAAATACCGACTGCGGTAATAAAAACTGTAACAAACGATTTTTATGCATATTTGCATTTTTTATGCATTTTTTATGCATAATGCAAATATAAAGAATAATCAAGTAAAAAATTGTATAAAAAGTATATACTATGGATACAGAAGATATTTTATTAACATTTATTTGCATATGTGCAGCACCTTCAGTCGACCGTCCTCGGCGCATCGTTCTCCCGCTCGACCTTCCAGCACCCCCGCATCCGGCGAACATTGCGCCAATCGCGAGGACAACCTTTGCCACTTCTCGTGCAACCGAAGGCCGGGCAGCCCTTGTCGAACGAATCACAAGCATCACAATCACGCGAAATCGTGCAATCGTCATCAGCGTCGTGACCCCGAGGGAGCCGACAAAATCGTGGGATCTCCGGGATGCGGAAAATTCGTTAAGGACTATCGAGCCGGGAACTTCGTCGCGAATTATCGAAATCACTTGAGGTGAGACAGTATCTATTCCACAAGAAATAATTTGTTAGATTTATCAATTTACAACCCGTTTATTCTGCAGTGTCCACGCGAAATTTTCGCAGCCGATTGTGTCTGATTTCTTCGTTGCAGCTAAATATTTCCATTTACACGATTCATCCGTAAAGACTTATCGAGCCGTAAATTAGGTGCTTCCAGTCCCTCGTCCGCCGTCCAGTCTCATCGCAAATTTCATCGTATCCCGAAGTATCTCTCGGCCGTTGAACCTCTAAGACCAAAACCTTTCTACCCACCTCGACTCACCCCTCATCGCTCGTCGCCTCGAGGAAAAATCTTCATCGACTCCTCGGTCGAGCCTCCAGTTTGCACCTCTTGCCAAATTGGAGTTCACCCGGCTATGCAGAACATTCTCGAAGACGTTCGCAGCCGGCTCAACAAAACCCTCGACGATTCCTCGCACTATCCAGAAACCTCGCTGTCCGAGGCCTCGACGTCTCCCACCGAGGACCCGGAAAGCGCCGATCACCAGGAATCCCCGGAAAACCACCGTGAAGACTTCAGGCTGCGAGGTGGCTGCGGAGGAGGCGGAGGAGGAGGAGGATGCGGCAGCTCCGCTTCCGGTTGCTGCTGCAGTTTAACGCGAACGAGTCCGACGTTCGACGGCCGCCGCGCTCCGAGTCCCTGCGCCAAGAGACATCAGCCAGATCGCGGCTCGACCATCGAGGGAGCCTGCGGTTGCAGCGGTCGTGCGAGAATCGGATGTGGTGTCAGTATCGGAGGCTGCTGCAGTAACAAGGACGAAACCCAAAGCGGCTGCTGCACCGAAGCCATCGACGGCGGCGCTTGCGCGACTAAAGCTGGATTTCGCGCCACGGGATTCGAGCAGTGTCCGCCCCGTTCGCCGGATCCGTGCTCGTCAGATCCGTCGACTCTCTCGCCGTGCAACACCGTTGCCTGCTCGCCTCCGTGTTCGGGCAGAAAAGGCTGCTGTCCGCCCGCGGGTTGCCGTCCGGTTCGCCGGAAAATCGCGAGATGCGACGCTCCCTGCGTGGGCGACACCCAGAGCTGCGGCGGCGGCGGATGCTGCGGAGGCGGTTGTCGCGGTGGTTGCGGAAAACCCGGTCAAACGTGCTTGCCGCTAAGGCCCTGCCTGATTCCGCCCTGTCGGTCGCGCGACGCAGGCGGAGGTTCGCCCTGCCTGCCGCCGAGACGATTTTCCCCGCAAAAGTCTTGCTGCCGGGTGCCAGGATCGCCCGGATGCGGCGGCTCGAACTGCTGCCGGTAAGACGACGATTCCAGCTCGCTCCGTCAATTTAATTATGATTTTTTTTTTCACGTCTGCTCAGGTCCGCGAGTCCCGGTAGACGATCGGGAGGAGGAGGAGGAGGAGGCGGCCGCTGCGCTTCGCCGAATCGAGGATGCCACCAGGTCGACGAGGGATGTCAACCCAGGGCCGTCAGCGGATGCGAGTGCCTCGGCGGTGGATTGGACTGCCAGCGCTGCGGACGAAAAGTTTATCAGGCGGAGATGCAGGTGCATAATTATCGCGGCTTTCAGTTTTTGCTCATCCGTTTCTTCTTGTTGTTACCGTTGCTTTCGGGATATTCGAGGCGGGTCGTGAGAGTAGCCTGAGGCTGCGCTTTTCGTTTGGACCGGCAAAGAGTCGGCCGGATGCGCGGAGAGCCCAAATAAAAATGAAGCCTTGGGCTGATTTTATCGAGAGAAAATTCCGCGAAGCCCGGTTTCTCCGGCGCCGATTGTGAATTCAGTGGGGATTTCGCATTATTCGCGGAACGCGAATCAATGCGGCGGGCTAATGTTTCAATTTGTTTTTCCAGATTGTTTCTGGCGTGCCATACCACAACATATGCTTCAGCTGCTTCTGCTGTCGGAAGCCTCTCGAGACTCTGACGTATCACGAAAATTGCGGTGAAATCTACTGCAAACGTGAGTCAGTCCGAAAGTCGTTGATTCAATTGATCCGCGCGTCGACCGGTCGTTAAACCGATTTCTCGTCTCTCAGAGTGCTACGTGAGAAACTTCGGGCCGCAAGGATACGGCTACGCCGGGGTGCTTCAGACTCCCATGTAAATCGACCCGAGTCCACTGAAATCATCCTGCCATCTGACCCCGAACGAGCGATCGACGCTTCCTTACCCACTTTTCCGTTGGAACGTCAAACAAATTTATACTAATTTTTTTTCTACCTGTAAAAAATAAAGCACTCGGTCGCTTAAGATTGGTGAAGCTGCTTCAAAGTTACATTTGCAAACATTTTTAAAGTGCGATTCAGCTTTCCACGTATGATTAGTGCCTTGGGAAAAAGCTCTTAAAATATTGCATCAAATCAGAGATCGATTTGCATATCATTGTGGTTTACTCCTACGACGTAAAGCGGAACCTCGACGAAGCCGCGATTCTCAGCTTTCTCGCGTCTCTGCTTTTGGTATCACGCGGAAATAACATTTTCACATGTTTATCCCACGTCGACCCCTCGGAAGCTGTGCCCTTTATCGCCCGCCATTCGCGCTCGTCTGGCTGCCAAGAGTTCACTTCCTGTCGGGATACGCGTATGTATGAAAATGCTGCCTGCCTGCGCGCCTCTCTCCCTCTCGCACCGCGTCGCTCGTGGGCGTATCGGGACTTTGATTTTTCATGCATATCGTATGACGCACGTCCACGTGCGGTGCATATACCTCGCGTATGTACCTCACTCGCTCCACGAGCGTCGATCTCTCGCCCCACCTTTTCGCCCTTTTTTGTCCTCTCTCGTCGCCCCCGCCAAACATCCCTCTCTGCTTTTTTTCCTCACGACTATTTATTAACCGATGATGCCCTTTTCGCAGGTGTACACACGGGGAGGACGAGCTCGTGCGCACTTTTTCCCGCGCTCGTGTGGAAAGCGCCGATGCTGGGATCGCATTGACGGGGACCGCGAGGAAGGAAGGGCGAGAAGAGGACGAGAGAGAGGAACGCGGTGAGAGCAAATATGCGCGGAGGTGAAGCGCGATGGGAAGGAAAAAGGGAGAGAAGAGGACAAGCTACGAGAGGGAATACGCGGGCGGGGTGAGCGAAACGAAGGAAAAAGGCAAAGAAGAGGACGAGCTGAGCGAGAACGCGATACACAGACGGGGAAAGCGCCTCGCAAAAAGGGGCGAGTGGGACGAGGCGGGAACACACGGCGACACAGAGAAGAATCCACGCGCCGGACCGACGCGAGAGGAAAGGACGGAAGAGGTACATATACGAAAATTGAAAGGCGTACCGAGAGGGAGATCCTCCCGCATTTTCTCTCCGCCAGTTATGCCGCGATCCTTCGCGGTATCGAGTCTTTCCTCTCCTCTCGCTCCTCTCCGTTGTTCCTCTTGCTGAGTATAGTCGCGCGTACGTGTATTGCAGGCGGGTCGGGCGAGCCGGAGCCTTCTGTGCGCGTCGCGCTATCGGCGAGCGAAAGAGAGAGAGAGAGAGAAAGGTATTTGCAATTCGAGGGGAGGGTTCGATTATCGAATTGCTTGTAGGAGTCGATGATATTCACTGTTCGACGGCGCTAATCCAGCTTAGTGGACAGTTTGAACAGTCGCAGTTTTTGTAAAAAGTAATACCGGAGCAACGAGTACGGAAAAAAATTGTTGAATATTTAGTTCTCACTGCAATCGTCGTACGTCTTGCAATGCACCCGACGCGCCGACCGTAAATCGCGCATTGCAGGCCGGCGTTTTGTATTCCGCCGGGGAGAACAATTACCCTAATTGTTTTTCGCTGAAAAATTCGCGAAGAGAGCGAGTGCACCGAGCGCACGGCTGGAGCGCGACGGTGAATTCGCGTATCGCACAGCGAGCGAGGGAGAGGGAGGGTCGGCTCGATTTGACTGAGTCTACGAGGGGGCGTAAAAGCGAGCGAGCGAGTGAGGAAGGCAGAGAGATTGTATATAAAATAGAGTCGCTGGGCGAGAGTATAAGAACCGAGAGACGAGAGAACGCGGAGAGAGAGAGAGAGTGGGAGGAGTAGGAAAGAGTGAAAGCGAGTAGTTGCTGGTTTATCGAGTCGCTCCTCGTGCGGAATTGCGCCGAGGAACGTGGAACGTACCTCGGTTTATTCGCAGTAGTAGTAGTTATGTTGGTATATATATCTTATGTATATGTATAATATATATATGTATAGCTAGTCAAGGCGAGAGGCAACCGGCAGCTACGACGGTGGAGGGGGCGTTTATATAGCTTTCAAGCGCAGAAGCTTAATCTAATTTCAAATATAAATCTGTTCTCTCCCGCGTGCGCCGCCGACCCTCTTTTCGTCTCTCTCTCTCTCTCCCGCTCTCTTTCTCTCCCTCTTTCGTCGCGAGGGAGAGAAAACGAGAACGCGAGAGCGACACTGCCTCGGCTGCTGGTACTACTCGGCGGTACCACCACCACCACCATCACTACCCCCTAGGGGCTTAACACACTACACCGCCAACGAGAACAATAATCCAAGGGCCTCGACTCCGTAATTCTTTTTCCACAACGTTTACACTATTACTTCTCGGTCCCGCTCCACCTTCGCCCGCCCGACTTCGCCCTCCACCTCTTCAATTGTGAAACTCGGTTGCTTTTTCTTTATACGATTTTCGGCGACTTAAATGAATCTTTAAATTGTTCACTCGGACCTGTAGGCATTTGCTGGCGATTGTACTTGTTCTTCGTTTTTCTTTTTTCATTGAAAAACCAATAATTGCAGATTGTTATGAAGTAACGGAGAAAAGGGCAAAGGTGTTTGAGTAAGATAAAAAAAAACATGTCAGCGGAACAATAATCCGAGAGACGAGGTTGTGTAATTTTTTGCCTTATTAAAAATCAGTAATTGCAATCTTTTAAGGGACGACAATTACGCGCTGTAATTAGAAAAAGACAAAGACAAAAATGATTTTCAACGTGAGAAAAACGGTGGAAAAATATGTATCGGCGAAAATCATGTTTCAACCGAATCCGATGGATTCGATTCCGTCTCCGCGTTATTGTACTTTTTTTTCGCCAATCGTTTTCTCATCGCGTCTCGCGCGGTATCAAAATATCGTGACGCCCGATGAAAAATGTCCGCGAAAAATTGTACAGCGCCGAGAACCGAAAACTATCTCGTTGCTGCCTGGCGGGGCGAGCGCAAAATTGATAACCCTCATTTGTCCGCGCGATCCTTGAATTCGCCGTTCGGTCTCTTGGATTTGTGCTCTCGTTTTACACCGCGTTGCCTTTACAACAGCGCGTGTATGGCATAACCAGCGACGAGGGGGGACGTCGGCATGCGGCATACAAACGCCAGACCCCAAAACACCCCTTGGTTACTGTCACAACAGAGCGACAGGGGAAACGCGAAATCGTCGGTAGGCCTTGTAGCGTTTTACAAGGAATATTATATTAATAGCTTGTTTACGGTATTGAAGCCTCTTGCAGGTAGCAGAGTCTATTTTTCCCCTTAAGATTTCACATAAAAAAATTACTTACTTACCTGCGTCAAGTTCAGAAATTGTGCTCCGATTTTCACTAAGTATTTTGGGAGCATTTTTTTAATTCAATACTTTTTTAATTAAAATTTCCTAATAAAAAAAATGTTAAGAGATTTTTATAAATTAATTCATCCATTAGATTGAGAAAAATATATATTCAAGGCATAAAATATCGAACCTTGGCCCGAATGACGCGTACCATTCGTCGGAGGGTTGTAAAGAGGACTCGTAACGCGTAGCATACGTTGATGCGCGCAAATCGAATATCCGGATCATCAGGAGCAGTGGTGGCCGTCGACCATTCTCAGCGCAATCGCCCTCAGACACTCGGACCGAGGCGTGAAGAATCGTTGACTGCGGCGAAGCTGCTCCTGGATCCCGCGTGCGCGATTTGCCCTACGTTCCATTCACCGCCGGCGACGAGAAAGGGGTGCGCAATCGTCCGACGTCCTCACCGCCTTCGCACAATGGACCCCAGGAACCATAATGAGCCGCGTCGAATCGACGCGAGTATTCAACGCAGATTATAACGAGGATAATCACTGGATATAAACGGAGAAAGATGCAAATTGCGCGGCGAGCGATGCGAAAATATAGCGCGGTCCTTGATCTCGCGTGGACACTCGGAACGCGACGAATCGCCGTTCGCAGCTGCGGTGAAATTTGTCCCACGCGAAATTCATCACTGCATTGACTTAGTCGAAAAATCGTCTTACGATAAAATCAAAATTTTTTGCCATTTAGTAACGAGAACAATTTTCAATACTGTAAGGAGATTTTAAGATAAACTAATTTTCAAAAACTTAGTAAAAAATGCAGTAAAGTCGAAGTAAACCCGCCGTTACAAATAGTGAAACTCGTACAGGGATTAATTATCACGTCTCAGTTACGCGGCGTGAAAAACCGTCAAAAACAATCATTATTATTGATGCATTTTGACAAATTGCGCAAAAGTTTGTTCTATTCCCTGTGTCGAGAAATCGCGGCAACATGTGTAAGAGTCTCGCGCTTCGATTTCGTCGTCCGTCCGGTCGGTGCGCGCCGCTCGGCGATGCGTTCACGTCGGACACATTTAATTTGCATCGTATAAATCGCGTTTCCGGTCGAGCACGCAACGCAAACACGCGTGGCTGTTTCGGCCGTGTCCCTCGACGGCTCGGCGCCGGGGATTCCACTCGAGAGCCACCGATATATAATGCATACACGTGGAGTACGGAGATTGGCGCGCGCGACGCGGGTAACGGGGTGGATTTTCGCTCTCTCTCTCACTCTCTCGGATCTGGCCAAGTATGTAATACACAGTAAGCGAAAACCCGGGTTTTCGCCTCGCGTATCTCGGTATTGTTGCTTCGGCAATTTATGATTCGATAAATAAATCAGCGGGCCCGGACAGGCCGCGCGAATGTCGCGCGCGGTGTCGTCGCAGGGTGGCTTCAGCCCCCCCCCCCCCCCCCCCCCCCCGAAACCCTCGTCGCTCGCTCGCGTCGCACTTGTAAGATTTTTGTACGGGTCCTCGAGCGTGCTGTCGCCAATCCCGCGCCGAGCTGTTACTCGCTTTTTGTGCACACCAAACGCAGAGTTTATCCTCTGCGTCGGCTTGCGTAAATTTTCGTCGAGACATTTTTGTCCCAAGTCCTTCAAGCGTCGACGCGAAAACGTAATAATTTGTTGGCACGCGATTTTTTTTCATTATTCTTTTTGCGGAAGAACAAATAGTTACAACATGGCAAAATTCCGCTAGAATGTTTAGTACTCTCAATTTAACATCGCTTAAGTCTGAGGATATAATTAGATCCTCCCGCGAGGTCCACCGAGACGAACACGCTACATCGGTAAATTTAATTAATTTGCCGTACAGGTAATTGGAGGAAACCGTTAGATCAGATAGCGAGCAGCCACAAAGGCCGCGCGAATCTTGGCGAGGATGATTTTCCCGCGGCACGTTTAATCGCTTTGCGTCTCGCGTATCGGTCTTGACGTATTATTATAGAAGAGCCTAACGTATACGGCACGGAGCCAAATTCGCGTGCACGTGATACTCGCGCCGAGAGGCAAAGGAACTGCGTTTCCCGTGGAGTACAACGCGTCGCGCATACCTGCTCTGTGCGCGTAGTCCGGGTACGACGAGGAGGCAGCGCGGTACCTGCAGCGCCTGCAATATATAATATCGGGTCAATATTATCGAAGAGGCGAAATAAACCGGGGGGAGAAAAACGAGAGCGAAAATTTACGAGCACCCTTCGAGCGCGTCGCGATTGCTGTGCGTTTAACCAGCAAAGTCTGTATATTTTTCCCTCGGCTATTTACTTTTTAACGATCCGCTGATAGCGAACGAGGAGAGAGAGAGAAAGAAAGGTTTGTGAATGGTGACGTAGTTTATGGGACAAGTATGGGTTTTAGATTAGGTACGCGAGCGGTGGAATCCTCTCCATACGGTTTGCCCATCTTTGGCGGTTTGAAAAGGCCTTGCACGTATCGTTTAACAAGTCGTTCGATTTGGCGGTTCGCTTAACTGGGTTTAGTCGAATTTATGGGATTTTTTTATCATTTATTTTGTATTATTTACCGAATGCATTTTGTTATTAAATTGATTAGGACTGAAACCATATTTTGAAAAAAAAAGTAAATCAAGGCGTAGGGTATAATTATAAAAATAATAATTTTTTTACATCTGAAAGATAATGGGAAACGTCAGAACTGTAAAAGTTATATTAACTCTGACGCGTAATTATTGCTAGGGGCGCGTTGGCGATTGTTATTATACGTTTAATCGCGGACCGCGTACATAATTCGCGTCTACAACTGCACTTTGGAGTACGCGAACTCGATTATTTATTCGCATTATTCATGTAACAGGCCGATAGTTTGCTGCCTGTTGTCCTGTGATTCAGAGGTTTATTGTTTTATTGGGATAAAGATTTCGCCGAGCCTAAATACAATGAGAAACAATTAAATCAAAGCGTCCAGTATTTTTGCTTTTATTATGATAAAAAAATTATCATTATTTTTTTTTAACGAGAGATTGAGTACCAGTAAACGTCACGCGTTTATCTTTCGCGAAGTAAAACGTTAACGTAGTTTCCCGGAGCAGTAGAAACGCGAATCTGACGCGTAATTAATGCGCGTGACACGTTAGCAATTGTTATTATGCCCTGTGAATCATAACTCGGTGCGTAATTCGTATTTAATAACTGCACTTTGGAGTATATGTGAGATCGATATTCTGTATTTATTTGCGTTCGTGAAATTGCCGGACCGTTCGACTCCGTTACGAGTAGCTGGAGGCTATAGTGATCTATAATAATATGAGAATATGATATATACACAATATACGTGTAGAAATAGTAAACGCGAATTTTCTTGCCGAGGCCTCGCGCTGGCCGAGCGGAAAAAGCAAAAAGGGTTGCGAACCGAGAGAGAGAAAGAATATATATATTTTAACCGAGCCTCCGAGTGGGGAAATAAAATAAAATCCGAATGGTGCGTGTCACATGCGTCTGCCGCTTGCATGACAAATGTAGCGATTTAAAGTCTCGAAATTTCTCTTTCGTGCTCAACGTACCCCGGACGCGTTTGACTAATGGTCCCGCATTAACTATTGGAGCATTATATTCGCCGGGCCCGGACTCGCGCGCGCGGGTTGAAATTCGGGAAAAATCGTGTAACCGACCCCCGAAACGAGATTGATACTTCACCGGCTCGATGCGCTTTTTTTCGTGTACCCGTGAGCATACGCAAAAAAATGTCCCCCACTACCAACGTTAATGACAATAATCGTGGCTTCTGATTCTTCTTCAATTTTTTTTTTTCAGTCTTCTCTCTGTTGCTCACCCTTCGATGGATTGTGAATCGTTGGGGAATAAAAAATCGCTTTCACGCCTTGTGATGACACTGGGCGACGATCCCGCCAGTCGATGATCATTTTTCATCATTCTCAGCCGGTAACATTGGTTTTTTTAATAGGCTTTTTTCTGGGGACCAAAAGAGTTTCACAATACTAATAATAATAACAATAATAATAATAATAATAATAGATATGATAGTAATATTAATAAAATATTTAAATTCAAATATGTTGTTATCTATATTTTTTTATTTCATAATATCATACTGTATATATTTATCTGTGTTTTATGGCTTCATTTTTTCAGATAAAGACGAGCCAAGAAATCTAAGAAAATGTGGCCCGGGGATATTTAGCGGAGCGAACCCTTTGATGGCTGAGCAGTCAAGCATCAGCGAACCCTCGAGGCGAATGTGGACGACGATATATAAAAGTGGGAAGAATCGGGGACCATCCAAATGTCAGACTGAAACTGGTTGACACCTAAGGCAACGCGGATACTTGTATCGTTGTGTCGTCGGGTGCATTGTGAGCCGCTGCCGCTGCTGCTAGCGCTGCCGCTGCTGCTGACGGGGTGGTCCCGTTTTCGTTCGCGCACACGGAGCGTGCTTTACCGAGCGTAAAATGCTCCCATTCTCTAACCCATAATAGTTGCCGTGTTCTACGAGCGTCACTCCTTTTATTCGACACAATGGCTAATGTGCCTCGCGCAAGTCTGCAACGCGGATACGTTATAACCGCTAACCAGGGCCAAACATTTATATTTCGACTAAATAAATATCCATTTTTTTCGTCGTGCTGAGAGATCTTTCGCCTGGCAAATCTTTTTCTGACCAACAATGTTTCAGTCACAAGTCCGGTAAATCTTCCTCGGATGGCACTACTTTTTACCAAGCTAGAAATGTTTATGCCAAACCGCTAGATCTTTTTGCCAGTTCAAAAGTTTCCTAAGCAAGTAACTTTTACTATACCGATATAAGCAAAAAATGACCTGGCTCAACGAGTTCGTATTTCTCACTACAAAAAAACACGCTATAAGCAGACGTCAAAAAGCGGTAGATACAGATTGTCGAATAATCACACGAGAATGCAGGATCCTCGTCCCGATCTCGACAGGGTGAAATCGCGAAAAGACAATAAAACGCAGATAAGATTGGAGCAGGCAGAACGCGGGCAAAAAGGGGGAGCCCGTCTCGAAGCCGCCGTGACCGAATGATAATCCCTGGAGCAGCGTTTTCTTTCATTTCGAATTATTATCATATTATTAAAAAAAAAAGAAAGAATAAAATAATCCTCCGTGAAATTTTATTAAAATCGGTTAAACGCCGCGTGCCACGGTCGTCGCCCATTGTCCTCGCCGATTTAATAATATTAAGCGCGAACTTTTGCGGCGGATCCCCGGCCTACACCGGTGCGGCAGCACGCGACGCGCGGGGCACGACGCGCGCGGGGTGCGAACTTCGGGGTGGGAGTCGTTTCAACGCTTTTACGGGGATCCACGCCTAACGCCACCCTCTTACCCCCCACCAAGCCCCCCTCCCCCAGACTGCCTAGCCGGCCAACCGAGAATTTCCAAACGACACTGGTGGCTTTTAACTTCTCTCTACTCTCCGACCTCGCGGTTTGTGACGCGTTACGCGTGTAACCGTGAAACTCTAATTGCCACCATTTAGCGGGATATTCAGTTTGTGGAATTATCCTCGTTTCTTTTCTTTTTGTTTTACAAAAATGAGAAAATAAAATATAAAATGTAAATATGTTTTATATTTTGCACGCGGTATCTTTCGCTTCCGCCTCATCGATTTGTGCCAAAAATTTGTGACGAAAAAGTGACACGGTACCTAAATTTCTTTTTTTATTTTCAGGTATTGTCTGGCGAGAGACCGCTGGGTGACCGAATCGTCGCGGATGAGAATTCAAATGATTTGGTTCCGGGCATTCGACATTGTGCAAGGAAAATATCTGTCTCATGATGGTTGATCGAGTGATCGAGACGTCGACGCGCCTTTCCGCTGGTGTTACATGTGGACTATTAGGTTCGTCCGCGCTGCACAGCAGCTGCGCGCTCGCGCGCGACGATTCTCAAAAACGTTCAGGCCGCGCAAAACGCGTTTCAACGTACGACGTGAGAGAACCTGGAAGCCTTTCACTACTGCGGAACCGATCGCAGTGTTACAGCACCCGGGACCGACGATCCCGATTTCCGGAGAGCCACGAAGTCGAACGAATCGACATCGTTAGTGGACGTCTTCAGGAGAAATCTGGATCGTTGCCGAGGCCCACGTGAAATGGGACCAAGAGCATCTTTCTCGTTCGGTTTGATGACTGAGATAAAATGACAAATTGATCTGCAGTCACAGGAGGAGAATTTTATCTCTCATAGTATGTGAGTTAAGATATTCTATCTTATATTTTTATCAGATTATAATTCTAACTAAAAGGCAGATAAAAAATGTAATTCCGCGTTTTCGAATTCATAGCTGACTGCCTGACTCTGATGTCCACGGAATGTAGCACAATTGGAATAAATTTGGAGGAGACTGCAATGAAATTTGGACGAAAAACTCGGTGATTCAAATGGTAACCAAAAAATGGTGCTCATTTTTAGTTTTTTTACCAATCTTCAAGATTGATCGATCAGCCTTCATTCTTGTGTTTCCAGTCAGCCGAATTATTCTGCGATTCTTCACGCTACGATTGTCGTCACGATGAGTCCGGAGATTCCGCCCATTCGCGCGATTAAAACGTATCTTGCGCTGCGACGTCTCGCCTATCCACGAGGGAATTCGTCGCCGCACGCTTCGCGTCCTTCCGGATAGCAATGATAATTCGGAATTGCGTCGAATCCACGCGAATCGAACGAGCGCAACGCGCGGTAGGCGTCGTCGGCTCGCGCGTTGACGCAACGAGACGAAATCGAATGACGGATCGACGCTGTTCCCGGTGCGACCGCCACTGCGACTTCGCTCGACGCGCGAGAAGCCTGGAAAACCGACCTAAGCGCTCGATGATGGATTACACAAAGAGAGATAGTCGAGCGTCGATGCGACGATCCTGAAAATTGGCGCGTTCGCAGCCTCTGCAGCCGAACGCACCTTTATGCTCGTTTTTACGTCAACGACGTCGCCGGGAACTTCATTGTCCCGCTCGGCTCTTTCGGCCGAAGCCCGAACGCTCTCTCGCCTTCCATTGTTGGCGTCCACGCGATGGAATAATTCGCCAATTTTATGGGAATATACGGGCAAAAGGCGCCCCCGACGCTCGTCCTCGGTGCATGCCAAAGGGGGAAAATTATGCCTCGGCTCGACTGTACGAATGCGGGCTTTTAAACATTCGGAGGCTGGTGACGCGTTCGCGGGAAAACTCGTGGGGTGTCTGGTGAGACGACTCGATGAAAATCTAATTTGCTTTTGTCGCCGGGATTGACACAATTTGCAGGGATTTCCCGAATTCCAGGATATATCGTTTTTACTAAATTACAAGGGATTTAGGATTGAGCGACGAATTCATTCTCAATCACGAGTCAGGCTGGATCAAATAATTAATGTCATTTTTTAATGAATCTAAAATTGCAGCGAAGTTGTAACTTCCGCTCGAACTTTAAAATCGATCTACAAAAGCATTAAATATATCATGAGACAATAAATAAATTCTCAAAATGAATGTTTCTAGCTTTGCAGAATCCCATGGGTTTCCCATGTCGAATCCGGATGCAACTATCGTCTGGTCGTGCACATGAAGAACGTAACAAACGATCTCGTTGAAATAGTCGAGTCATTTCCCGGACGATCGTCGTGTCGACAGCTTTTCGAAAGGCCCAGCGTGATTCCGACGATTACGCGAGGTGTCCGATGTGTACGTCGACGCTGCCGCGTCGCACTCCGGGAAGTCACAGCAGCCGCCCATCATCATCATCATCGGGCGGTTCTCGAGCATCGAGAAGGGGTGCTGCGGCCTGCGAAACTATAGCAAAGGGAGAGGCCTCGACCCTCTTTACCTTCCTCGCTGTTTGGCCCCCTCGACGCGCGAGATCTAACTCTCTCTCTCTCTCCTCTTCTCTCTCGCTGTCGCCCTCAAACCCAACAATTAGTCGCTTGCTTATGTTCGTGATTAATGGTTCTCTCGTGGCTCTCTGCATCGGGCGTTTATATATATGTACAATGTGACCGAGATAAACGAACCGGCGGGCCAGACGAGAAGAGGTACAGTGGAGAGACTGCCGAGCAAACTGGTCGGGGAAGGAGTGAGAAGTGTTTTCTACATGCACACACATAAGTACATAGAAACAGCTACGGTCGCTAGGCACGAAAAGATAACAACTTTGGTGAGTTTTATTCATCGTCTGATTGTGCATCATCGTTAAATAATTAAGAAGAATTATTAAAATGTCCATTTAATAATTCGTCATTTAATAATTACCATGCATAGGAAAGAATATTTTTCCGTGCGAGGCGACTGAGTAAAATTGCATTAAATTTGTATTACGCATTCGCAGGTTGAACTTTTGCGGGTCTCGCATGGATACTGTAAGCTGCCGTGGGGGATGATCAGTCGCGTCTTCCTAATACGGCCCGATCTTCAAATCAAAGCACCCAACTCCCTCGCAGTGATCTGACATCAGCATCCGACAAACATACGCATCGGTATCAAAGCCGGGATCCGTAGTGTACGTTGCATCAATTGCGAGCAAATATCAGCATATAGCGCGGAATCCGCCATCGCTCCATTGTTGATGCCTGCGCATATATGCATACGCGTAGAATGCCTAAACGCTCGGCGGACACGTGGACGATATTTTGAATGCATAATGAAATACACATGGGTGTCGCCCTCCCGAAACCGCCCGACAGAAAAAAAGTCAAGTCAAACAGGCCGCATACATCGGGATTATTAGGTTGTATTTGGCGAGGGGATAATTTTTTTCCGAGGTCGAAGGTCCGGCAAAACCTATAATGGACCATTTGTATCCTCGTCGTTTGTGTCGTCGAGCGGCAAGCGATATGCAAAATTATTACACGCCCGTCGATATTCCAAATTTATTTCCTCTAATAAGAACAAACAAGTACTTGTTCACAGTGAGTTCATCACTGTTATCATTGAAAATAAATTAACTTTTACTAAACCACAAAAGTGCCATTCCTTTAAATTGAATCTTTTCTTTATTAAACCCAAAAAATATGTTAAAGAAATTAAATCTACTTTTTTCGCCTCAGCCAACGCTGAATAATCGCGACAAAAATGGTTCAAATCTTAAAAAAATAAAATACAGGCCCATCTGTAAAAAAAATAAAACTTCTTCGATAAACACGAGAGACATAATACTATTATAAACGGTCGTGGCTGTTGTGCGAGCTGTCCGCGAGCCACAACAGCTACTCGATACACGTGAAATGCACGAGAGGATCTCGTGTGTGGTTTACCTCATACTGGGAGCCCCGCGAGAGGTTCTCTTTCGGTCTGTTTGGCCAGATTAGCTCGCGGTAAGTGTGCTCTAATCCCGTTAAAATGTTTGCCAACAGGGTAACATATACATGGACGCGGAACGTCGCGGAGCTCGGACGCCGGCGAAGGGAGAGGACGCTCCAGGCCTGGAAGGGCCGCTGTCTGCCGCTCCGCCCTTTGCTCGTCTCGCTCTCTCTCTCTCTCTCCGGCTGGCGCTGCACAACGCGGAGGATACATCGCGCACCATGTTAACTCGTATTTGCGCAGCTTGGTCAAACATCGGAGTGTGCCTTTTAGTAACCCAGGACTGAAAGACTGAAAGACTGACAGAGAGAAATAGAGAAAGAGGGAGGAGGGTGAGAGAGACGGGGAACCGAGACCTAAGGGCAAAAATGCGGTTAAACGCAACGCGGGGGATTATACTTAGCGCGGTACCGCGCGCACGATGAATCCCACATAGCGCCGGGTCAACGAGAAGGGGAGTTTATGAGCGGGACAGGAAAAAAAAATCCCGGTGGGGAGAAAAAGTTTTATATGCAGTTGCAGAGCGGTGTATCGAATTCTCGCTAAAAGACTAAAAGGTGGTCTCTGCCGTATCAACCTTCCTTTTTATTTCGGCATCAGCCGCCCTTCTCAACGTCGGTAATCCCGGCCCGTGCACATAAATAAGAAGCGCCTGGTGGAGGGAATTTGTGATTGGCTCTGCTCCGATTCTCATTTGGGATTTTTTTAATTCACCGCAAAAAAAAACTGATTTCTTTTTTTGTATTATTTCCATTGTGGGTGTAATTTTTGACAGAGGTAATTCTCGGTGAATTATTTCAGTCAGTGATAATAACATATTTCTGACAATCAATAAAAAGGCTCGTTGACGTACTGACTAGCCAAAAGAAGGGAACGTTGAACGTCTATGTTCACAATGATGTAATTCATCCCCCAAAAATTCGGCAAAGCACAATCACATCTGTAGTTCGACGAGCGTCGGCGACTTCGTCGGTGATGCGTCATAATAAAATTGTCGAAAAATGTTGGGTGTTTCGGAGTCATTCGCAACTGATTACGTGCCCGAAGTCCGGGATATCATTGTGACTCGATGACTGATGAGCCGCCGTCTCACTCCTCCTCCTCCGACGCGCACAATTCGGCGTACGGCGGTGGCCAACAACAACAATGCGCTCGTCGTCGCAGCTCGTCGCTCGCCGTGACAGCCGCGTCGGGCTCGGCGCGAGCTCGATCTTTCATTGAAAAGTTTTTCCCCGAAAAAGGTGGCCGTGACACGCGCGTCTGGCCCGCTCGCGTCGCAGCAGCCCGCAGCGAGTGCGAGCGGGCGAAAGAGAGACGGGAAAATGGGGAAAAACGAAGAAAAAGTTGACGAAAAAAAAGAAGTGAAAAAAAAGAGTGCCAAGTGGGCGGCATAATTCAGCCGTTTTGGTGAAACGGGGAAACGGCCGTCGGGCCATCGGGCATATCGAAACCCGTCAGCGCCGAACTCGGTTTTTTTTTTTTTTTTTTTTTTTTTCGTTCTCCCGCCCCTAGGGGGACGATTTTTTTCCTGAAATGGGGTAAAAACGATCGAGCATTGTCGGGACCCGCGATCACTCCCATTATCGGGTAGTCCCAGACGTACTTTTTCCGACGCGAGGCAAAAAAAAATGCATAAGTGCAACTGGCGTGTGTAAATGTACCCTAATATCTGACATTGAGCTCCGCGTGCGACTGTATATAATGTTCTTTGTAACGCGGACTGAGTAATGATCGGACTAGTAACCTCCTGCGGTATAGAGTGAAATCGATTGATTTATAGAATCTCGCGTTGGGCAGCACCCATCAAGATTCTCAGCCCTTTTCAGTTGACTAATATACTTTTTTTCGCTACTCATTCCCCCCTCCTTCCTGCTTCTCTTTTTGTGAGGGCGCAGCTCACTTAACGTCAAACGCAACGCCAAAGTCGACAATGTAATAATTAATTTTCGCGGGCGAAAAGTAATTAAAAAATAAAAATCGAAATTACAGCTGGAAAATGTTTACAGATTGAAATACAATTATAGCAATATTACCAACGGTGTTGATGTGTTTTGCGAGCGTATGAATCTCCACTAACAATTTATCTTTCGTTAAAAAAAATCGTCCCTTAATTACAAAATGATTCGTACAAAACTCCGCCCTTTCCCGCCCACGCGCCCTTAGCGTCGAATGCAGCGACGAAGACGACGGTAGAGTAATTAATTTTCTTACAGCATAAAAAAAAAGAAAAAAAAATAAACTTTGTTAATTATTCAGACAATAGTCAAGAAAAGTTCAAAGCGATTTTCCAAAAATCAGTCGTACAGATTATAATTTAATATTTCAACGGTAAATCCCGCGAGGTTCATTTCACAGTTCGTCGCGTGTGCTCGGGTTCGAAGGTGGCAACTCGAGGCGCGACGTGTCCGACATAATTGTAGCCGAGTGCCAAAGCAATTGGCTCTAACGAAGGTCCGAGGCTTTCCCGAGCAGCGCCGCGGTGTTACACACGAGCTGCTTGAGGATCCGTCGCCTTCCTAACCCTTCCCCCCCCCCCCCCCCCCCCCTGCATCCCTCCACGGCATGAAAGGGTTCGGTGTCGGTCGGAGTTGGCGGCCGCTGCCTACATGTAACTTCGCGTGTATACCGATCGCGCGGCTGAAATAGCACATGGCTCTGTGTGTACACACAGCGATAATCCCCGGAGACGAAGAAGTCGAGTATCCGAGATTGCGCAGGCCCGAGGGCCGCACGTAGAAACGTAGAACGCGAGCGAGAGACGAGATAGGAAGCTCGTGCCGCGAGCGAGCGAGAAACGCGCCAAGTGTGATAAGGTTGAACGGGACGGCGAAGCCCGAAGAACCGAGAGCCGAGCGAGCGCGGGTGGCCGGAAGGACGGCGGCGAAGGGGGAGGGGAAGTGGGAGGTGTGTCTCAACGCCTGGCCGCGACATCACCAATTAGTCACCGACGCTTAAAAACAGCAGGGAGCCTCCGCACCGACGCCGCGCACTCAGCCGCTCGCGCGTTCGACCCCTCTTCTCTCGCCCCTCTCCTCATCCTACTCTTCGACTAACCCCACCCCCCTCCCGTTCGCCCCACATGGAGTTTTGTACTCTGCGCGTTTTGTACGAGCTTCCCCCGTCCTTTCGGTCGCGCCTATAGAGCGCAAACATTTTATCGCCTCCTCCAACTTCCCCCTTCCCCCCCACACTTCTCCACGTCTTGAGTGTAGCGAGAGCCCAGGGAAGCAGTAAATCAGGGACGTAATAACAAATTTAGTAGTCGAGGGTTCGAATTGTTTTTTTATTTCACATTTTTTTAAGTCTTTAGATCGTTCTTTGTCAGTAATAGCTGGATTATGAGAAACACGGATTTGTTTCGAAAGTCAAATTACACAGCCGATGACTCGGCAGCACCGCCGCGCGACGTCGATGTATGCAAAAGGCACTCGCGGCGGTGGCGATGATAATTTTGCGGGAGGGGAGAACGCGCGCCGGGCTTTTTACGTCGGAATCGTTTTCCGCCGAGGCCGCCGCGAGAGCTTTGAATGTGCAAGTCGTTGATTTATTCGCTCGAGCAGGGCCCACTCGCTTCTTTTTTCTCTCTCTGCGGCGTCGAACGCGTCGATTTTGCATCTTCGAATTACATATTTTGACCTGTTTTACCGGCCGATAATGCACGCGAATTATGACAACGATAATTAACATTTTGTTCTTTATCAAGCGCTACAATTGTCAATTATTCGTTTCTCGTGCGTATAGTGATTATCAAATTGTCGAACAGACGAGAACGCTGCGCTATATCGTTGACTCTCCGCGAAAGCTGAGGTTTTCAATGTCTCGTTGATTTATTTGTGCAGCTACTTGTTTTTGCTTTTATTTGCTTTCGGCATTCGCCGCTGAGATAACACACAGTTCTATGTGGTACACCGAGTGTTTTGTGTGTGTATATACTATTTGTATATATATACGGAGCACGTTTAGCCATCGGGTCCGAGAGTCGTAGATAAGGGTGAAGAAGTATGAGGCGAATACAGCGGAAAGGAAGAGCGGTGGGGAGGGGGGGGGGGGGGGGGGGCGAGCGGAGGTGCGCACGGCATCAGGCGGAGTTCCAGTGTGTAGCATAGCAGCTGCTATTGACACCTCGATACCCTGACTCGAATGCAACCGGCGAGTAGCAGCAGCAGCGGCAACGGCGGCGCCAGCTCGCACTGAGCTCATAGCCGGTTTCGCGGCTCCGGCCAAATGTATCTCTATATCTGTGCGACCTATGTAAGGATATGTTTTCTCGTGTACAACACGAATAGTCCTCGATACGCCGAACGACTGTCTCGCACTCGAAAAACGATAGACTCGACGTGTTGGACTTGGACACGACACCACCGCCGCCGCGATGACGAATTATTTTGAACGTCCGCCCGAGGAGATTCGATCGACAAGAAAAACAAAATTTGCGATTGCGTGGAATTACATTTTTTTCAAATAAATTGCATTTTTTTTAGTCGACTCCTTGACATTATATTTTTATTTTGGAAAATCTGTTTTGCCACGATCCTCGTAATTTTTGTCGCGTGTTTTTATTTTTAACCGCTCAAGGGCGCCCAAGGACGACCGCACGCGTTAGTTGAACGAGTTTGACGCTTCGGGCGCGGGTACTCATCACGGATATAATATCTCGTCCCGGCAGATGTGGGCCTCTGCGTTATTAACGAGCAATTATACTATTATATTCCTGTATCTCGCCCTCTCGCGCGAAGCATTAATTATCGCGGTCTATTGTACGTTTCTCACTTCGCAGGCGCGAGAAAAGGCCCGACAAGCGTCGCCTTTGTTATTTCGAGCGAGATCTTTCCGGTCGATTCACTCGATTGAACGATTAACGCCCGGGTATTTTGTCGCCGCGCGAGACCGGCAGTCATCGTACTCGCTGCCCGCGTGCAACATATATACACAACCTCGGCCGTACAACCGGCGAATAAACAGCCGCGTATAATTCGGTAATTAAAAACGACGCACGACCATTTTGGGCGAACGAGCAGGAGAGAAAAAGAGAGACAGAAATTTCTGACTGGTTTAGATCGCCGTACTTTCGCCTCGAGGGTTCCATGCATCTTTTTCTCTCGCTCCCTCGCAATTTGCATAACTCCCGACGTTCCCCTCGACGGTGATTTCGCGTAGCACAGGTAGCACTCGAAATTTATCTATATACACGTATACTCGGCAACCAGCGCAACACAGAGACAAGATGTCTAATGTCCCGGAAAGTTTTTATCGCCGCCGCACAACTTGTGGACTGCTAAACTCGGCTGCGGAATGTTCTACAGTGGACGGATAAAACAGTTTCTAGCAGTCGCGCGCGCGGCTCTCGGTTGGCCGTAATTAAGGCGTGTAAATTATGTCGGATTTCGTGTACGATTTTTTTTTTCGCATGCATAACTAGGTTTTCACGCGGCTGAGCCGAATCGAACGAGGCAAGCAAGACGCTGGGCGAGGCTCGTAGGACGAGTTTTGAGAATAATCATTCAGCTTCTCAAGAAACTGGAAAATAACGTTCGAGTATCCCTTTTTTAAAAAGTTCATGAGTTCATTTGTCCAAGTTCATTTGTCCTTGATAACTTTGACAGTTCTGTCAAATATCGCATTTTTTTTCAATCCACTAAAAAAAGGTTGATAGCAGTGTTTTCAAGGGTACAATATGCGACTTGAGAACAATGGTATAGGTTAAAAGTCGATATTTTGAAAAAATAAATTTCGTAACCCCGATTTGGGCGGTTTTCGGCCCGGCGGCCAGATTTACGATTTTTGACAAACTGTTCGGCCACACATTTTTTTTTCAAAATCAACTAAAAAAGGGTTGTAACCGGTGTTTTCAGGGGTAGAATATGCGACTTGAGAACGATGGTATAGGTTAAAAGACGATATTTTGAAAAAATAAATTTCGTGACCCCGATTTGAGCGGTTTTCGGCCCGGCGGCCAGATCTACGATTTCTGACAAACTGTTCGGCCAACATTTTTTTTTCTTCAAAATCAACTAAAAAAGGGTTGTAACCAGTGTTTTCAGGGGTAGAATATGCGACTTGAGAACGATGGTATAGCTTAAAAGTCGATATTTTGAAAAAATAAATTTCGTGACCCCGATTTGAGCGGTTTTCGGCCCGACCTACGATTTCTGACAAACTGTTCGGCCAACAATTTTTTTTTTCAAAATCAACTAAAAAAGAGTTGTAACCGGTGTTTTCAGGGGTAGAATATGCGACTTGAGAACGATGGTATAGGTTAAAAGTCGATATTTTGAAAAAATAAATTTCGTGACCCCGATTTGGGTGGTTTTTGGCCCGGCGACCAGATCTACGATTTCTGACAAACTGTTCGGCCAAAATTTTTTTTTTTTCAAAATCAACTAAAAAAGAGTTGTAACCGGTGTTTTCAGGGGTAGAATATGCGACTTGAGAACGATGGTATAGGTTAAAAGTCGATATTTTGAAAAAATTAATTTCGTGACCCCGATTTGGGTGGTTTTTGGCCCGGCGGCCAGATCTACGATTTCTGACAAGCAAAACGACAAATTTCCTTTTTTTTTTCAAAAGTAACTGAACAAGGGTTTTTCAGTTGCGATTTACCCTTTTAAAGCTTTATAAGAGCGCAGCAGCGCAAAAGTACCTCGGGCACGCGCGCCTGCGCGTGTGATTAGGCTAGTCTCTACTAATTCTGATATTAATTCTGATATTTTTTGATTCATTCAAATATATTAACATCGTCTCTCATCGTGAAACACAATAAAAGGAATCGCATTCCCAGTGCCATTAATATTTTCACATTAAACTTCCTAAACCTGCACAAAAAACTTTCCCACAATTTCGACTTATCCCCTCAGTCCCGTCGTTCTTTTGATCTTCCTGAATCTCGGGCACTGTCTTATCAACAAACTCCCATCCAACCCAGTGCGAGTTTCGTGCTTTCATGCTTCAAAGTTCACAGCGCTCGCTGCGATGAATCGATTCCGCGAAGAAAAAGAAACGATGGGATGTGTGCGTGCGTCGGGTGGCGAGGGACGAAGAAGGGTGGGAGAGGGGGAGCAAAAGCCACGGGAAAAGCGAATAGGCAAGCAAGAGCCACTTACACGGCTCGTCGGTGTAATGGCCCTGTGGCGTATTGCCTCTTGAATGGGTGCGTAAGCGTCCGCACTTACATGCATCTAATACCTCGCCCGGGGATCTCTGTATGGCCGACGGGTTCCCTGCGCTGTGTATACGTCGTGCGCGATGTATATACGCGTTCCGCGCTACGTGCACGGGGCGCGCGGAAAGGGCGATTGACACGGCACGCGACCCAACCGTACAGTGCGTCCCCCGTTGGTGGCTGATGCGAGCTGCCAGTGACACGACCGACGAGTGTTTCTGATTGCCAACGACGACGGCGGCGACGACGACGACGACGACGACGAGGACATGGACGACGCCGACGACCGACATACCGTACACCATACGATATAGTGTACGATCCATTACCTACCTAAGCGAAGACAGATAGCAGAAACGAGCTGAAACGTCGTTGAGTTTCCCATGACTTCTCGTTGTGCTCGACTCTCTCGTGTCCTATCGCGAAGAGACATAACCTCTACGTGTGACGAAACAGCTACAATTGAGAACTACGACGGATGCTTGGCGATTGCAGGACGATTTTTTCTCTCATGGAACTGGGAGGGACGTTTATTTCAAGAGTAAGTTTATGTTGGGCTTTGCATGAGGGGCCTTATGGAGAATCTTCCTCTTTAAAAAGTTAATGTCACTGTCATCGTATTATCTGAATTTCGATTGGCCGAGATTTTCAAACCAAGACGAAGTTCATTTGTCCTTGCTAACATTCACAGTTCAGTCAAATGTCGTTTTTAAAAATTAAGGACTTGAGAATGGCATAGGTTAAAACTCGGTAGTATGAAAAGAAAAATGTCGTGACCTCGATTTGGGCACTTTTGAGCCCGGAGGCCGGGTCTGGGAATTCTGACTGACAAAACGTGAAAAAAATCCTTTTGTCAAAATCAAGTTAAAAAGAGTTTTAAGCAAGGGCAAATCAGCACTCATTTGACTAGTGTTCAGCTGTATAACATCCTTAACTTCGAAGATTTCCATTGTTCGGCGCTCGAGAGCACCAACCGCCGTTGGCCACTGCTCAGCGGTGACGAGCGTTGCGCCGCTCGAATCGCCGGAGACTAGAGGGCAGCGGCAGAGCCGCAGCAGCGTTGGCGCCCGGTTTATTCGCAGGACCGAGACCGGACGATGTTTGTTGTTCGGGAACGCCGAGCTCGCCGCTCGTCAGCCGCAGGCCATATTATAGTCCGCGCGCGCTCGACGAAGAGAAAGACCGAGCGAGAGGGAGACGATTTAAACTGGCCAGCTAGGTAGGTGTACATATTATGTGTATATTATATACACGTATATAAAGCAGTCGCCGCACCAAGGGGTTCGCGCGAATACGGCTCCGTCGGTATGTACGGTCTCTGTCGGCCGCGTCGCCGTCGTCGCTAGCGGTGCGGGCGATGCTGATGGTGGCGGAACGCATGGGAGGAGATCGCGCGCGCGAGAAGCTCTCGCTGCGTGTTTTTTTCCCCCAATGGCACCTGCACGCCGAGCTTGAATAAACGAACCGCCCACTCGTCGACAAACGCCACGTCCGCCGCGGGAGAGAACGAACGGGGAAAAAAACGCGAACGAAAGGAAACCGAACGAAATTCTCTACCGCGAATCCTCGCGCGTCTGTGTGAAATATATATATATATAATATTTTGTTTTCCGTGGCTCTCAGTGGGAATATTTTCATCCGTGTGCGCGATTCTCCTTTTGTATTTTCGTTTACGAATATTTGTCTGTCTGCTGGGACTCTGTGTGTACGTGTACGTGTGCATCTGTAGTTGTAGTTGCAGGTCGCTGCCAACAGCCAATCACGAATCGTACAAATAGGTAAATTGCCCATCGGTTACCGCGCTCGACGCTGGAGCGCCGCGCGCGAGACCCTCGAGGGGCCGCGCGCGGTTGATGGCGCCTGTAGCCCCAATTCCGACTCGAACGCATCCTCGACGATGCCGCGCTGTGTACCACTGCCTACGCCGACCATGCAATTAGATCGGTGTGTAACGAAGCGCAGCATTGGCGATGCAACCGCTCCTGGCAGATTGTACTCGGTGCACTACATGCAGAGGGTACAGCGTTGAGTGGAAAAAAGTAAAAAGAAGAGAGAACGAAAAAAATGAATAACGCTGAGTAAATCCGGAATGCAGTTGTGGTGCATGGGTGCAGATAGTTTGGCTCCGAGTTCCGCGTGGCGTTCGCTCGCCGAACGATCGCGATCGTGATTGACGCGGAAGGAAAACACATTTTTTTACATTTTTCGCTCTTGTTTTTTCGTGCAACGGTTTATGCGGAATAGAACGGGCAAAAATGCGGAGGTTTTTACAGAATAACGAGTGGCGCGCCGGGCCCGGGGATATCGTTACTACACATCGGACGCGCGAAACGGCGAAAAACAATTATCGGTTCGTCATCGTCAGGTACAACGGTCTCGCGTGTGTTTGTGCGTGTGTTTTTTTCGTTTGTTTCAAATACCGCAACGAGTACTCGTAACCGGGTATTACAGAGTTGATTACAAAATTGAAATTGTATTTCTGTTGCTTCAGCGCACTGAATCCATCTTCGGGATGGTGAATACTGAAATACTGATAAACCTGCGGATAATAGCGGCGGCACTCGCACAGGTGGAACATCGGTGGAACATTCGTGGCAACGTATTTTTAATTGAGTACGTGGAATATTAATTGAATTTACAATAAAAAATAAATTGTAGATACAATGTAATTTCTCGATTGAAATATTTTCTTTTGTCTTTTCCGACAAACGAGCCATATTGAAAGAAAATAAAATGCAAGTAAAATAAATAGTTTACACGAAAAAATCAGTTTTTGAACTTGATGAAACAAAAAAAAATTAATTCCTCTACAATAATCCTTGACTCTTCGGGGTCACATCGTCCGTAGACTTACACAGTATTTCTATGTTAATCTGAGGTCACCATGACCCCGTGCGACCTTGAAGGCTTAATAATTCTTAATAATCATCGCCCAAACTAATAATAATAATCATCCAACGCTCTAAATCTTCATTTGCCGCCAATCTAACCGGATTTCCCGCGGTGCATCGACAAAGACGCCAAACCTTGTTGCAGTTCGATACCCCTGGCAATGCGCTCGACTTCTCTGTGTGTAGTCAAGTATAAGTAGCTGCGATTCTCCCTCCCCCCGGGGCAATGATACAGGGAGTGAGAGGGATTGAGGCTCCTTTGGCCAATGGTAAACCGTAACCCCGTCCCCCTCCCTGCGCTGCCTTCACATCGTCTCTGATATCGCTGCTGCCAACCGTTGGGAGGTTGCGAAGCCACGCGGTCGAATTTAGATTGCCGGGATATTACGTGTGTCACCGCACGGGAAGCAGCGTATAACGTTGTGCTCAGACGTGCGGCAACAATACATAGGCCGCAGCGGCGGCGACGGCGGCGTCGGCGGCGTCGGTGGCCGCTCGTCGTTCGGTTCGGGTCTATAGGTCGACCGGGTTATAAGCGCGTTGTGCTGCTGCTGCTGCTGCCGCTGCTTCTCGGGAGCAGCAACGAGCGAGGCTCTTTCATCTTATCGTGGTATCAACGTCAAACGCACCGGGCCAACCCGGGCGCAGTGGCTCCTATGGCTGTGTAGCGCCCAACCTTTCCCATCCCTGCAGCACACTAAGCGATCGCTCGCTCTCCCTCCCTATCTCTGTCTCTCTCGCTCGCGCGCTTGCTCATTGGCTGCGCCGCCGCTACTGCTCTATAAGCGCAGCAGTCAACGCAAGAGTTTTGAGATCGAGCTAACCGTGCAACCTTCCACCGCGACGGTGGTCGCCAGTGCCTAGCCACTTGGCAACGTATTTCCCGGACCTGATCGTGCGCACGAAAAGCCCTACTAGATTTTCCATCTCTTTTTCCTGTTTATCGCTCTCTCTCTCTCTCTCTCTCTCGCTCCCGCTCCCTCACTCGCTCGCCTTTATTCCCGCACTCGTTGTATGTCCAGGACGACTGCACATGTTTCCTACGATATTTCTACAATTCTCATCTGCTGACGTGCAATGCGATTGCGGGCTTTTCTGAGTGGCTACACTCGGAACGATTTCATCGTGAATTGGATTTTCGCAATTGATTCTTGGGATTGTTTTTTTTTTTTGGGTTTGGTAATTGTTGCATCGGTGGGTTTCAATTAATTTTTTGCTTATCAAATTCGGGATGGGATTGATTATAATAATTTTGTAAATTTATAATAATTTGTAAATTTGGTCGGTTATATCGTTAAAACTAATTCGATAATCAATTCAAATGTTCAATGCCCAATGACGGTGCAGTTGCCACTGTGCTGGGTCGTGGATTAGGCTGGGGTATCGACGCGTGTGGTTCATAAGAAATGGAGCCCTGGTAGTAACGTCATGTTTTGTACTCGATAGGATCTCATTTGCTCCGCTGCAAACAGTCGTCGTCGTCGGCGTCATCGTCGGGCCCATTGGTGAGCCGGGTGCCCCGCTGGGGACGTTCGCAACAGAAGTTCCGGGGGGCAGCAGCAGCAGCAGCAGCAACAGCAGCCGACACGCACGCGCGTCGAGAGCGCCACGCGACCGAGCGACGCTCGGGGATTACGAACTGTCAGACCGCGTAATTTCGATGCGGCAGTGCTCAAACAAATTAATGAATTAAGTGCATAAAGCGCGGAGGCGCCGGCGGCAGAGGCTGAGCCCCTTCCAACGGCCATCGTTAAATATTTATTTCTGCGATTCTTCTTCATGCTAAAATGATAACAATATATCATGCAATAATAATAATAAAAATAATACGTACATATAGCTAACGTAGTGTTGCGCATTGCACTTTGTTTATTTATCAACATTTGTATAAATCAGTGACACACGAAAAATGTCAAATAAACGGAAAAACAATAATTGAATATCAAACCGCGGAAAACAAATACGGTCAACAAGTAGCCTCGACCCGAGGCTGCCCGACGCGTAGCGCCCAGCGTTAATTATCAATCCAGATATAAACCCGCGATTATGTATTACCCGTAGATTTACCGTATATTATTTCGGCAATATCAATCAATTTATATACGCGCGCGCTGCTGCTGCTGCCGCCCTCGTCTCGACACACACAGTACAACCGTCGTGCGATATATTTCGCTCTACACACTCGCCGGCGCACACATACATACCCGTGTACATGTATATCCGCACGTAATCCCTATAGCCGATGTCCACATACTCGCGCGAGCTTATACGAACGTGTATATCGGGGACTGAGATTTGGCGGACCCTCTCGACTCGACTTGCGATTATTCAATTCATCGGCCTGTCAAAAACACCAGTGCACGCAGGCTTCCCTGGCCGTTCCCTCTTCTGCTCCCCCCCCCCTGCCCCACTGCTCCCCCCAATCCCGTGCTCTCTTCGTGCACCTCACACTCGTTCCCTTTTCGCTATATACACTACAGAATCGTTTTCTCTCCCTCTGTCTCTGTCCCTATGCCCTTGTCTCTCGCTCTTCGACGGATCCGCCGCTGCTTCTCCCTCCCCAGTCGCTCGCGCGCTCCTCGCCAGTCTCGACCCATCGCTATTCGCCTCTCTCTCGTCCATTCTATCCTCGTTATTTCGCTCTCGCCTCTCGTCGCGCCGTTCCGCTCGTCTCTATCTCGCGCCGTGCCTTATTGTTCGGCGCTTTCCGCTCGCCGCGTTGTGTATACGTCTCTCTTCCACCCTCGTTTTCAGCCATGCGAATTGTGTGCTTGTGTGTATATATATATATATTTTGGGTGCCTGAATCTGTGTATTTGTGTGTTGCGTTATATCTATGTAGCCTCGACATCGGCTACGCTGCCATCATCGCCGCAGCCAGGCGACGCGCAGGGGGCGAGAAAACGATTAGGAGCAATACGCTGCGATAACTGCCTCTAATATCTCGGTATCGCCGTTGCTCCGGCAATACAAATTAGACAAGCCTCCCGCTCGGATTTCTATAACTGGGTATACGGGCTCTCTCTCTCTCTCTCCTAGGATATTATCCCGATTCGCTATTGCCGCGTTATTGGGCCGCGTCTACGAGTGTGCGGGGGACACCGTTTCTCGCATTACGTTATTTCCCTCAAACGCGACTCGCGGCCTTTCGTCACGGCGATTCTTGCGAATAATGCGACGCGCCGCGGGCTAAGCATATTGTTCGAGGTTATGCGAGCGCTACTCAAGTCGCGCCGGGACAGGGGCAGCAGAAGCAGCCCTTGTTATCCAAATTGTTAGCGAAACCGTAGGACAGCTATAGATGCGCCATCCATGTTGGATGACGCACGACGCGCTTGTTTACGCTGCGCTCGACGACGCCGTAGATTGTTAGGTTATGTTTGCGTGATGACTGATGAGTTGATGACTGATGAGCGTTGCGTTCGCGTGCCGCGACACTTGGAAGTTTCGTCTCGGATTTGTCTGACAAGTCGATGGAATTTTTTTATGTCTCCGGTGGAATAACTTGACGATGGAAAAGATTGTTCAGAGAACTGAACAAGTGGAAGCAGATTGAGGGGAAAAAATCGAAGGTAAGTTACAGTTACTATTCGAGTCAGCCGTATTTTTTTGTAAATGTCAAAATTCGTCGAAAAAAACTTTTGCAGAACCCGGAACAGCTCGACGGGCTTTTTAACCATTTCGTTGTGTCGTAAATCCCATCGGATTTTTTTCGGCAGGGCAGTGGGATGAGCGGCGGGTGAGGCGAGAATCGAATATCCGAAGGGGGGGGGGGGGGGGGGTGGTTTGGGGTCAAAAGTGAGGTGTCGAGCTTCGTGCCCCCTTGGAAAAGTGTTTTCGCTGGCGGCTGTCACGTGCTTCTCTCTCTCTCTCGTTTTCTCTCTCGGCGAGCGCCGGTTATGACCCGACGCGAAACAAATGATCAAAGCGTCAGCTCGCCGGGCGGCCAACGGTCGGACCACAGAGCGCGAGTAGGACGGGAGGAGAGGGCGAGAGCGAGAGAGAAAGAGACACACAGTGAGCCACAGTGAAATCCCGGGGAATCGCCTGGATCTTCCGCAAAAGCTCTCGTATCGCCGTTACTGGTCGAGACGCTACGGGCGTTCCGCCACGTCCATCCGACAGGCCCTCTCGCCACTTGAGAATTAGACTACCGGACCCGCGGCGGCGTCTCTGCCGCTCGCCGAGATTATTCCCCGTCCGTTTCTGGCGCACATAATCTTCGCGCTGGCCGCGAGAGCTCTAAAGTCCTCGGGGACTGTCCGTGCACTGCGCGAGTCGAAACTTCGTTTGAGATTCTCTGCAACTGAGCGTCGAATATTTAACGCAGCTTGATAGTTGAATAAAACGTTAAATAATCATAAATAACCGAACAAATTTTCAGAGAAAAATTGCTTTGCATTATTTTTCCGTCAAATATTTTAATACATTATTTCCGTGACATTGAATGAAAATAAATTCCGTACACAATTGCCGCCTCTGTCGAAACAGCTGCCGGAAAAAAAGCCCACAACTTCCGGAAGAAAAGCAATAATTCGTTGCCAACTGAAGTAACGAAGCGAGCCACGGGGTGAAGTGAACAATTTTCGCACTCGCGCCCGAAAAGCACGGGAAACATATTACACGAGTGGTGGCTGAAAGCACGAAACTACAAAGAGTCTCGACGAGACCGAGAGAGAGAAAGAGGAGAACACTCACGTGGGAGAGGGCAAACGAGCGTGACGGAGATACGGAATAAGAGAGCAATATTTTGCCGGCGGGCAGAGGAGACAGATTTTAGCCGAGGCAACGCGTGTGACGTGATATTAATTAACACGAACCCTTCGACTCTCCTGCTCTTTCCATCTCCCTCTCTCTCTCGCTCGCGCACCTGACCCCAAATATCCCATTAGCCTACCATTCTCCCTCCTTCTCCGTTTCTCTGTCCTCGGCGCCACAGTCGCCTCTTCCCCTTTATCCCTCCCACCCATCCTCCTACTCAACCCAACCCACGAGTCACCCAAAGCCAGGTTCCTGAGAGGTGGCGACGCGCGAGAGCTGCAGGCCGGGGAGGGGGGTCTATGTGCTCGCTGCTGCCGTTGCCGTCGCTGCTGCTGCTGCTGCTGCTGCTGCTGCTGCTAGGTTCAAGTGTCACGCAAGGCACACCCCGTAGCGAGAGTGCGGAAACTGGAAAGGACCCGTGGTGTCGGGTCGCTCGCGCGCGCACGCCAAACCCGTAATCTACTAGTGGCGTCGGTGGCAGCAGCAGCAACAGCAGTGGCGACGTCAGCGGCGACGGCGGCGGCAGAAGCAGCCAGCGAGTGAGCTTTGCTTTTGCTGGCGCTGCTGCTGCTGCTGTTGCTGCTGCTCGACTGGAAGGCCGAAGCTCGCGCGTTGCCAACGTGAGAGTTAATTGTATCGCGCCCGAGAGATTACATCCGCCTCCCGCGCGCGTATCTACTATTATATGCACTGTGGGCCCTGCACTTATGTGTGTGCATGTGTATGTTATATGCTATATGCATGGGTACATGAATGTCTCGCGGTGTACAGACGTGCCATATCAAGTACAGGTACCGCTATTATACCCACGAGCTGCGATAGCGCGTATAATGGCATTTCAGACGCGATTTGATTGTGTCGTGCCGCAATGCCGATTGTACGATATTGGCGAGTTAAGTGGGAATTAAGGAAGAGGATCTTCGGGAATTTGCGTCGGGCGAATTGGGCGCGTTGACTCGAGGTGGGGGAAGTATTTACGCATGAATGTTCGAGCGCACCTTGGGGGTGGAATTTATGGGCGATTTTGGGCGTTATTCGACCGGAATTCGCGCTCGGGGAGTATGAGATTAAAAAGCTGAACTTTTTTTTTCAGAATCAAGGAAAATAGGTTTGTAACCAGAGTTTTTCGGAAGACAATGTGCGGCTTGAGGACGTTGGTGCAAGTCAAAAGTCAATATTTCGAGAAGGAAATAATTGCACGGGGTCGAACTAATAAAAAAATTAATATTACTTTTTAATTATTGAACAATTTATTGAGATGGAATATCTGACAAGTAGACAATCGGGTACGAAACGAAGTGAATTAAAATACCGAAGATAAATTATAAATAGCGCGAAGTTTACTGCAACGAACATTTACCCGCGAAGAGTGGAAAAGTTCTTATTTCACTCGCCCCCTCCCCGATATTGGATTTCTCCGGTGTACTTTGCTGGCAACTGGATACACACAACGCTTGTGTCGGTCTCGCTTTCTCTAATATCTATCGGGCACCCCGCGCATTGTTATTATCCTCGGCCCGTTCTCTCGCTCTTATCGTTCTCCCCTGTTGCAAAACAAAACAATCTCACCCGTATCCCTCGTAGCTCTCGCGCGGCGCCGGTCACTGTGCGAGGTGACAATTTATATACCATCGGCGGCGTCACCGGCACAAAATTCCATCCAACGCCGGAAAATAGTTTAACTTACGCTCAATACGTCTTTTTCACGCCATCGAATAGACCGACTGATTTTTCTTCTCTACCACTATACTTAGCAATGTATTATTATTATTATTTTTCTATTCATATAATTAAATGCACGTCAACATTTAATTTAACTACGAATATTCTCGAGATTGGCAAATAAATAAAAAATAAGACGAGTTATGAAAATCATCGAGAGCGACGGTGGAACGAATAATTTTCTCTCGTGCTCGTGACGCATAGTCGATCGCTCGACCGCGTTAGTCGGATTGCGCGGTTAAATTACTATCGGAATATCGTATCATGCGCGATCCGAGAATCTTATATTTATCGAACCGCGCCGGGCAAGAGCGTAGAACAAAAAAGAACGCGGTCAATGATAAAGTCAATTCGCTTGACTGGAGGCTTTGAAATTGCGTGAAAAAAAAATGTCGCCAGACGCCGACGACGCGCGTCAGGCCTACCCCAAGGCTTAGGGCGAGCGCGCCGGATTCTCCACAGGCGAGCGCAATGTGACGCGGGGCTCACACGTGTGCGAGGCCCGCGTAACGCGTGCGCCGGGCGAATTCTCGCGCGGCGAGGGATATCGAGAGATCGCGGGAGCGACAGAGAAACGTACTGCGTATAAGGCGAGAGTGGCGTCATGTGCTTATAACTACCACCCTATCAGCTTCATATTATTATATTGTCCCGCGGGTCGTGCCCAATACTCGTTTTATTCCTCGCACGAGCCACTTTCTTCTAATATCTCGATTCACAGGGGATAAACATTTTTTTTATTTTTTTTTTCGTTACATCACAAACAAGAAATTTGGCTGTCACCATGTAGCAATAATTATTTTCGCGAAACGTTGATAATAAAAATTTGCGAGGTACAAATCTTGCGGAAAATTTCGCCGACCGACGTTGGTGAAATTTTTCGTACGGAGGAGACGGATATGTGAATATGTTGAAAAGTTCAAAACCCGAGTAAATTTAACTTGGCCTCACGCAAAAAAAAAAACGTGCTAACATATAAAAAGCTGAAATAATCGTAATTGGATATACATAAAATCCAATATATCGCGCAGACGGCGCCACTCTCGGGGGCCTCTGAATTTAAGTGCTCGTTTCTCCCATCGACGTGGAGCGTACGGAACCTCCGCGTGCTCCACAGTTTCCCATATATCACGTACATCTCGGTGCGCGCTCGCTGTACGCCAGATATATAATCATATGCTGCCCGACGAGAAATGAATAATTATATCCACCGAGTGGTCGGATAAAGCGAATCGTTTCGCGAGTAAGTTCCGGGTATAACTTCCCTTTCGCCCCCCCCCCCCCCCTCCCCCCACCTTTTTGCCCTATCTTGAAATCTCTCCTGACCGTAAATTTCTATAAGCTTTAAACCAAGCAGAGAGAAAGAGTGAAAGGGGGAGAAGAGAGAGAGAGAAAAAAGTAGCCGGGTGAGACAGAAACAGAAAGAGAGAGAAAGATAGACTGAAGCAGAGTATAAACGAGGAGAACCGGAGAGAGCGAGCAGTTCCCGGCGGCTGCTGCTGCTGCTGCCGGGGCGCCCGGCGTCTCTCTTGGCTCTCTTATAATAATTCCCGATTTATCCCAGCGGCAGCAGCCAGCGACTCGCGCACACCGATGTTCATTTCATTATTTTTCCATCCCTTCACTCCACCTCGCCGCGGTCACTCTCTTCCTTTTTCTCCCTCCCTCTCTCTCTCTCTGCATTCCTGGTACCAGAAATCGCACGGGCACACACAGAGTCGATATCTCGCTTTTTTCCTCTTTCTCTCTCTCTACCTTTTTCTCGTCTGCATTTTTTTCTCTCTTTCCTTTCCTCCTCCACACTATTTTCCTCTTTCTCTTTATTCTCTTCCTCGCTTATTTTCTTTCTCTCTCTTTTTCTCTTTCTCACTCGCGTTCTTGCCAACAGCAGCAGCAGCAGCAGCGAGAGGGTGATAAGTCGTGACGTCGACGAGGTTGGTGATTCCAAAGGTGGGCGTGGTCGGAGCTTTCGCCTCCCACCCCATCCCCTTTGGCGGCCGCCGCCGACGCCGACACCGCGCGCGCGCTACCCGGGGCTGCGGATAACAGGGGTGGCTCGCGAAACGCTCCCCCGTTGGCTGTTAGCCTCCGAACCTCTCGGTCTCTCTGCGCTGCTACCCTCTTCGTATATGCAGCAATATCCGTCTGTGTATTGGGTTCACCTATATAGATATAGATATATATATAATATGGTTGATATGGTTGTCGTTTTCTATACGGTAAATGAAGTGGAGAGAGAAAAAAGACAGAGATATAGAGCGAGAGGGAGTGAGAGGCGAATCGGTAAGAAAAAGTGGTGAAACTACCCCCTTAATAGACTCCACTTAAACGGGACCCGGGTATACGAAAACCAACCCCGTTTCGCGTCGTGCCGAGCAGCAGCGGGCGTCTCACCTTCTCCATCCTCGTCTCCTCGCTCCTATTCGCGTCCTCGAACCTCCACCGCGTCCACCCTTAAAGGTGGAAGCGGGGCGGAATCCGTTGGAAGGGATTTGGATGAGGGGGAGAGAGAGAGGGAGGAGGCAAGAGAAAGCTCTGCATTTCTATCTCAATTATGTGAAACCGGTAATAACACTGCAATATCGAAATATACTCGGGGCCGTTTCACGGCTGTTGTCGTAGTCACGGTATAGTCGGGGGCAGCCGCACACTCCGAGAGGAGTCGCGCGGAAATTTCTGCCCAGCTATATCAACGAGGAAATTCAAGCGACTGATCTCGATAATGAAGGCGAAACGAGTTTCTGGTTATTGGATTTTTTACTTTTTTTTCAGACGATATTGTTGGGTCAGGGAATTATCAAGGTAATCGGTGAATGTGTGGTGGGGGGGGGGGGGGGGGGGGGGGCGAGTTGCAGTTGGCTGGAGTTTGAGGAAAATTAGTGATCGAGGGTTTTTTGAGGGTTTTTTTTCTCGGTTTTGGGCTTTCAAAAGGAAATAAAAATGGAATAAATGACAATTAACACGACGTCAGCTGACAATGAAAGGGTACATATTGATAATTATTTTTCAATTTGTCGTCGCCACGACTCTTGCTATTCTTTTTATTCAAGTCCTCAAAATCATTTTTTTAAACTTGATATCCTTAACATCACTTTACTACGTTTTTTTTTAAACCATCGAGCTACAGATTTTTTTAATATTCTAGTAGCAGAAAGTTAGCAGATAGCAGAAAATAAGACAGACAAATGTTTTTCGTCTTATCAATTGTTTAACAATCGTCCGAAAAAAAAAAAAAATTTCTCCAAATTTTTCGATCTGTCGTTGTCATGGACGCGACTGACAGGGGCGATAGACGGAATTTCTATCGCAATGCGGATCGTACCGAGGCGAGTAAACAGAGCGGTGGACACAAATTGCGTTGCGTCGTCAACGGTCCGGCTATAATTTGGTCCGTATACGTTGACCGTGGAAGCGTCTAACTCGGCGCCCCGCACGAGCTGTGTACTACTGAATGCATATAACGCGTCGTGTGATAACAGGCGTGAGGAGCGCGCGCGTCCCAGTATCACCCGGTAGTAGCGCAGCCGCTCGTCCGAATGCCATTAATTTAATTATCTCTTGGAACATTTCCGACGGAAGTGGACGTGTGTATGTCACCTTCCGCCGGCTCAGCTCATAGGCTTTGGTACCCCCGCCCCCTCCCACTGAGAACGATGACGATACGGTGATGAAAAATAAATAGTCCCAAAAACGGTCCCATCGATGAGACGCAATTATTTGCGGCCTGAATGATTACGGCCATCGTCGTGCTTCAAACGTTTCAAACGTACGAACGTCGATACCACAAAATTTGCATTTATATTTCATGCATAAATTCACCGAATCGCATATTTATTGATATGCGAGGTTGTATAGCGCAATCATTTTTTTCGTCACTCATGCGATACAGGACGACAACTCAGAACAATAGAACATTCCACGATTATCGGAAACAAATTTTATCGGATCAAAATCGGGACATTACTAATTTGTTTGACGTTCGTAGCGCTGGGCAGGGTTTTCAAACTAACGAGTGCTGATAAAATTGATTAAAAACAAATGCTAATCAAAATAAAAATGATTCCCACATAGTCCACACCGCGAAACAGCTCACCCGTTGCGCATACCGCGAGACAAAAAAACGTACGTAATTATTGGAAACAAATATATTGAACGAAAAATGCGATAGAATTATGAATTTCCTCTGACTTCAGTGCCAAACGTGAGTTTTCAATAAAAACGAAAGTGTCAACGTCGTTGCACCAAAAAAGTCGTGAAAATGTTTATCACTTTGTTTTCGTCATTAGCAAAAAAATGTATCCTCGCCATTCGATCCAATCATCTACAACAATAATAATAAAAATCTACCAATAGTTACATCCTAACAAAAGTACCTAAAAATAATTGCTAATAAATAGAACAAAAATATTCTCCCGTCGAAATTTTACAGTAACTGCTCGACAATTTTAATATCTTACTATTCGTCGTCGTCTATCGCCGGATAAATTTTCGAAAGACCACGGTGCCGAAGAAAACGCTCGAGCGTATAGCCTATCCAGCCAAACTGCTCGTCCCATTACATATACCTCGAGGTTGGGTTGAAGATAATAAAGTTGATAAGGGTGTAGAAAGCATGCTGAAGGTATTGCCTACCCAGTATATATATATACGCACACACACATATATATATACACATCGAGTGAGTGAATATAGTGTGCAACACCCCTACCGAGTTTTGTCGGGTCGAGGGGGGTGCACCGTGGATAGGCGTGGCTGATTCTCTCGCGGGTAGCTCGTGGATTGGCCGGCCCAGGGGTGGCTTCGTCAAATAAAATCCAATCGTTGGACCAAAGGAATGCGAATCTCTGGGGGCTTTTTTCTCCCTCTACCTTTCCGGCTCTCTCGCCGCGCAGCAGCAGCCGAGAAATTCACCCCCTACCCCTCCCCCCTCCGAAGAGCCGAAGACCCTGTTACGGGTTACGTCGTGTTTTCGTCTCTCTCTGTCTCTCTCTCTACTCGCCCTCTCGCCCTCTCTATCTGTCTCCATGTTTTCTTTATTATTTCCTTCTCTTTCTTTCGTCTCAAACCTCCTGAATTGTATCCTCCTTGTTTCCGCTATTGACTTCTCCGTCTTTAGCCTCAAACCACCGAGTTTTTGTTACACCCCTTTATTACTTAATCATCAATTTTTTCGTCTCAAATCACCTGAATTTTCTACACCTTTTTCCATTGTCTCTTTCCTCCTCTTCATCCACTAGTTTCTTCTCTCTCTGCGCCTCAGAATTGTTCCAAACTATTTCCTTTGCCCTCAATCCTCCAGAACATGCGGCCTTTTCTACATTTCCTCCCATTGCTTCCCGCAAAACTCCCAAAATTTCTGCGCCTCAATATCTTCCCTCCTCATTCCCTTCTCTCCCTCCTGCCTCAAACCTGCCAAAATTCCTCCGCAGCATCTCCATCCCTCTCTCTCTCTCTCTCTCTTTGCACAGCTCCTAAGCTCCCTCCGCGACCCCCGTATTCTTTTCCCCCTCCATCCTCCGATTCCTCCATTTACTCTCACAACCTCCTTCGCTCCCTCCCCCTCTCCCCTCCCCCCTTAGAGCCACGTAAGCGGGGGGCGTCCTGCACCCCCCGTTTATCGCTGCCGTGGCGCGCGGCGGGACTATGATTTTATTACGGCATTACCGCGATAGTGAGGAGAGCGGCCCAGCCAAAACCCGAATTGCTCGGCTTATAGTCCGCATTATCTCGGCCCTGAGCGAGATAGAGAGACACAGCAAAGAGGGTTCAGTATAGCGAGCATCGAGTGGGGGTAGCGCACGAGTCGGGCCAGGGAGGGGGGAGGCTTTCTCGGCACGGGCGCCCCCGACGCGAAAAGGGGGTTGGTTTTACGTGCCACCGGGGGGCGGCTCACGAATCTGGCCCGCGCGCTCTCGGCCACCCGAGTCGCTGGCTCGCTCGCTATATACGCGCCCATTCGAGGGTCGTGCACGCTCTACACCGGGGTTGCTGCCGCTTCTGTCGCTGATGCGACGCCGCTTTACCCTCTCCACACGTCGTCGCCCCGCACGTTGCACGAATTTTCCGCTGCGTCCGGGTCTGGACCGCGTGGCTCGACCGACACCGAACGTTTGGTTAGTTCGCAGCGAACGCCCGAAAACGTCACGCACGCGGGTACGTTTCCACGAGACGGATTTTTTTTTTCGAGACGTGTTAAGTCAACCACCGCTGATGAAGCGACAGTGAAAAGCTCAGACAGGAAGTGCCGAGTGATCGGGAGATCTTGTGGTTCGCGAATTCGTGCGGTTTCGTTGGACGACGAAACTGTGAACGGTGGCAAAAAGTGGCGGAATTTGACATTTTTTACCCTGAGTAGAAGAGGGACGCGTAAAGGGCATCGAGTTTCCGTTTTTTTTTATTCATTTATTTTTTTTTCGTGTACTTTACTTTAGATTTCGTTGGATTAGAGTTTATTGGCTCAGTAATTTATGTCTTGAGATACTGGAAAAGGGGTGAAGAAGTGGTTGGAAAAAATTGATGACACTTGTGAACTCCCGACGATCGATTACCGAAAAAATCATGACCCCTCAACTGACATAAATCACGTGGAAATAATGATGTCTCTGATTATCTCTCGAGTGTCTGATCCAATAGTTGAAGCCCAGTGACGTCGGGACCGAAAAGTGGCCACGTGCGACGAAGCAAAGAGATCCCAAAAATTCTCACCCGCTGGATGGACAAAGTCGTCCTGACGTGACGGTCGCAGCCTCGCGATGTTTCCCTCGTCGGCGGCGATGCTGAAGAACCTTCAGCAGGGAGCGGCGTCGAATTTCCTGATGGAAAATCTTCTGCAGAGCAAAACGGCGCCCGGCACTGACTTCAGTCTGACTCTGAATCTCGCGGCAAGTCTGATCGTCTGTCAGAGCGAGAAAGAAGCCGAATACCTGCGGCAGCATCAACAGCAGCAGCAACAGCAGCAGCAGCCGCAGCAGCAGCAGCAGCAACAGCAGCAGCATCACCAGCATCAGCATCGGCACCAGCAGCAGCAGCAGAAGCAGCATCAGCAGCAACGTCAGGAGCTGGAGAACTCCGGACGAGCGTCGGTTGAAAGCTCGGCGGGTGGCAGCCAATTGGAGGCCAACGACAGTCAGGGCCACAGCAATCAACAGTTGATAACCGGTCACGGATCGTCCAGAACCTGTGGAAATAGTCGGGGGGCCGACGAGTGTCCGGGTTCCCTGGACGAGCGTTTCAACCTGGAACTGTCGGCGAGCGCGGAAATTTTCATGAACACGAAGAGATCCAAGCGGAACGGCAATTCGCTGGCAAACCGAGCGGACACCCTGGTGAGGCCGGTCGAACGGCTGCACAGTCGGTCGAATTCGGCCGCGGAATCAGCCAACTCGATGGACGAGATGGATCAGACGTCGGGCGGCGATCACGAGATCGGGCTCCAGATGGACTTGGAAAGGTCCGAGTCGACGGCCTCGGACAACGTGCAGGTCGACCTCCGGGCGACCTCGTGCTGGGTCGCTAATCCCATGATCGGCAGATTCGCCGATTTTGCCGCGGGTCGCGTCGGCGACGGTCACCTGACCGCCGACGAGACGCATCAGCAGATTCACCATTATCAGCAGCAGCAACAGCAACAGCAACAGCAGCAACAGCAGCAGCAACAGCAGCAGCAGCAGCAGCATCAGTCGCAGGGACAGAACGGAAGCTCCGTGAAGATTTGGGAGATCAAGGCCGAGGACGGCGTAATTGCCAGCGAGGAAACCTGCACCTGCGGCGACGAACAGTGCGCCGGGTCGGGAGACTGCGGCAGCGCCAAGAGTGTCCAGGAGAAGGACAAGCCGGAACTGAAGTTCGGCGTCAGGAGGATACTCGCCGATGATCACAACATGCGACGGAATTCTGGTAATTTGGTTCTTTATACGCGTGGGAACTTCGGTGGTATTAGAGTGATTTTGTGGGGAAGTTTTGTTTGTTTCTATCTGGATGGTGGATGAATTTGTTGGTGTCGAAAGAAGGTTTTGTGGTAGACATTTTTCAAATTGCCTGGTATTCCTATGTCTTAACGATTTTTAGGTACTCAGTTTGTAGGATGAAAGAGGCTAAGAAAGTCTTCACATCCTACTATCCCGCCCATGAATTGGTTCAAAGTTGTTCACGGCGATTTTTACCAAGGATTTACTTACCGATGAAGTACGACGGCGCGAATGGTCCGAATAAGGTGACGGTAAATTGGATTCCGTCGTCAATACGGAGATTGCAATCTCACGAAATCGTTACCGCAACCAGTCTAATGATGTGCAAACCGGTCCGAACTGATCCCAAGTCGTTTCTTCTTCGCAAGAATTTATTTATCGACGGTACGAAGGCGCGAATGGTCCGAGAGTGTCGGTAAATAGGTTTCAAAGGTTAACACGGATCACACGAAAAAATGACCGCAACTGGTGCGCACCGGTATAAAGACATCCGGAGCGATCCGATCTCGTCCGAAGTCGTTTTTTCCCCGGCAGAATTTACTTATCGGCAGTACGACGGCGCGAATGGTCCAAGTGTCGGTAAATTGGATTCGATGGTCAATATAGAGATCGTAAAGGATCCTTTATAGAAAAAGTATGGCTCAGACAATGGAAGCGAAGTCCGGCGGTGTAGGGAGGCGCCGAGTGCTACGAGTGAACGCCGAGCGGCGGGTGAGCCCCGTATACGTCATTGGATTTTGCCGCTTGTCTAATATTATAGGCACCAATCGTAAGGGCTTAATATTGGGGTGAAGCTAAGTGGCCGACCAGATGACGCCAGAGCTTCGGCCCGGCGCCCCGCGCACTATATATACGCGGTTCCCCTTCCCGTCCCTCGTTTCACTCCGCAGAGACCGCGCTCTCGCTTTCTCCATCACGCACGCTGCGCGACTCGTCTTGAGAGTGTGCGGACGAGATTTAGGGAGCGACGCTCGGTGAGCGTCGGGCGCCCCAGAAGTCTGCGACCGACACTGATTTGTAGTGCGAGCTTTGTTTCAACTCTAAAAGCTCCGCGCGCTTCCACCTCCGCCGCTACCAGCATAATCGCGCCTGTACGGCGCCCTCTCTCTGTGTCCTCGCGGCACCCGAAGTAGGCACTGGATTATATTATATTGTACGGTGCAGTCGCCGGGGCTTCTGTAATAAGCGTGTGTCTCAAGCATAATCGGATTGCGCGATACCTCCCGTTCGTGCTTGGACGGCAATTCGTCGTGGGATCGGAAAGCACATCCGACCGTGGAAAATAGATTTTTTAATCCTGATTTAAGCGTAATGTTAGTCGTAGCGACAAGTTCGAGAAATTCGAGAACTTTGAGAATCGAGAAGCAAATTCCCTCCACTTGAGACACAAGAGACTGTTACATTTTGTTATTGATTTTTTGTCTCATCCAATCGTCATCCGCAACGTTATCGTTTGCTCCCTGGCAAACGATAACGAGGAACCGTTGCTGCGGTTTCAGTCTTCTTCTCTCGATGTGACGATTGTTGGATTAAAACAAATAAGAATCGTTTATAGATTTAAGAATACCGAAAACCCGTGTCTACCTCATCCAAATTTCAACTCAACCTCGCTCCACCCGCTTCTCGTTGAAAGCGTCGCTGAACTTTCCACAGATTTGTATCCCTACCCTTCCCCCTCCAGGACCCCTTGACAAATCCTGCCCTTACGTTGCACCTCCTCTCTTTCTCCGCTCTGAATCCGCGCGTGATTGACACGAGTCGATAAATCGTTCATATACTACGCCACCGCGATAAATGGGCGCTCTCCCGCCTAGAAAACTCGCGCCAGCTCGGAATCTACATCGGCGGGAGGTGGATGGGGGGGGGGGGGGGGGGGTTGGAATATGTTGCAAAATTGCGGGGGAGTGAGAGGCACGGCCGCGGTATAGTCGCGAGGCCATCCATACACTGTGCATATATCTTCGTGTATGTCAAGCCGCGCACACATAGCCCAATCTCTGCATACAAACGCACAATTCCAGTTGTATATCGAGCTATGTGGTCCTGCCACTGGATTCCGAGTAGTGGGGCTGAGGGGGGTGTTTCATGCATTTGTCGGATATATAGCGACTGCTGCTCGCTACTGGATGCATTGACCGTGCCACGTGCATGTGTTACAGCATCCCACTGTATATCCACGCCAATCCGACCACCCCCCTCTCCCTTCGTCGCCCGTGAAACCCGGCGAATCCAGGCGCCGTGGCGAATACGAAACCTCGGACACCCCGACCACCCCGTCCACCTATCCACGTCCGGCTCGAGCGTTTATACGCAATTCGCAACCCCCTCCCCCCCTCGAAACCCCCTCGGCCCCTCAGGTTCGGACGTCATGTCGAGATGTTGTGAAATAATTGCGCACGAAAAAGTGATTGGCAACAAATTCGAAATTCATCGCCGGCTACGCGCAGAGCCACCCGGCTGCGCGGCTGTCGACATTGGATGCGGCGTTACTGCCATCGAATATACCTGAAAATTTGTGTTGTATATATATATGTGTATGTATGTTGTATATATATCCATGGCAAATGTTTTGTATAGATTTGTCGGCGCATCGACACGAATGGTGGATACATCACCGCGCGACGTTGCAGTATTTTCTGCTTCTCCTCCGAAACACCCCGCGCCCCATACTCGAACCCCCTCGACGTTGCCCTCTCGCGTCGAAATGAATTTACCTACCCCGATACTCTCGCTCGCTTTTGTTCTATTTTCCGCGTCCTCCCCCCGACCCCCTCTATCCCCTTCGGCGCCACCGTCTCGGGCTTGAATCTCCTGTAATTTTTCGCGTTCGTCGTATTTCAGCATGTGACAGCGATTGTATTTTCGTTTTATTTTTTTTTTTCTCGTCGTTGCAATGCACACGGGGGTTGTTTTGTCGGACGACACGACTGACGCGAGATTTACCGAACGTTCGGCGGGCGAATGTGGATGAGAATGCGGATGATGTTTCCAGTCGTGTTTCCCGCGCGTCTCACTCGGTTGACGCGAAAACGCTCGATCGCATTCGAGCGCGCGACGTCCCCTCGGCCGATGATTATTATCAGTTCATTGTGGGCTGATCGATGCCCTCGACGAGGACTCAAAACCCGATGAGAGCGGCACTCGATGAAATCCCCCCCATTCAGCCCTCGGTGATTGCACCGCGCGTAATGGGTATGACCAGTGGGTTTCCACGGAAAATTTTCGAATAATTGATTTCGATTATGCACATCGGTTTATTTGTCGAATTCCGATTATTCGTGCGGTTTCCGATTTCGTTTGCGAGTGGTTTGTTTGGTTGTCGCGTCGTCGGAGAGCAGGAAATACGATTTTTTAATTTTTTTATTTTGGGAGTTTATGAAGTGTGGGTATTTTTTTGTCTGGCGAAGAATTAACGAGATCCTACGCAATGCAAACATCGACCCTCGAAGACTCCCCGAGGGGAAAGACGCTTCGTACCCCGAGGGAGTCCTCAGCACGCGCGCGCACGCTTTGATTTTCGAGAGGCGAACCTGTAGCTCGGTTGGGACTTCGCGCGGTGATGCTGACTGCGCGTATTTCGGTAATTTGAAAAGCATTAGTATCATGATAGTTCGTGTATGAATTTTTTGAAGTATTTTGTGAAAAAATTAACTCAAGGGAATTTTGTTTGCTATTTTATTTTTTTATCTAAATAATTATTAAAATTCGAAAAGTAAGTCTTTTTTACAATACAGAAAATATTCGAACATAAAAATGTGTTCAAATGTACCTTTTTTACCGAGAGAAAAAATTAATTTGATAAAATCGATTGCAAGCAATGTCGAATATTCGTCGTCATGAATAACGCGTCGATCTTCGTCGGATTCATCGTCGAAGTTTAACGAGCTCCAACCGACCTCGCGAATTCACCGCGACTCGCGATACGTGTCTAGTTAATAATGCATCAAACCCTAATCGGCAAGAATAACCTCGACCGTTCAAACACCGAGCGACCCCTATAAGAAATAAAAGAGCCCGTGGATCGAGGCATCGGCCGAGCAGTCGAGCAGTCGAGCGGTCTCAAAGAGCCTCCGCAACTGTAACAACACGGAGAGAAAAAAAAAAGTATTGAATAAAAGTGATCGAGGTCGAGTATTAATCTCGCGTGAATTCAGCCGAGTGGCCGGGGTTCTCCGTGAGCGAGGAAGAGAAAAATAAAAAGAAGACTATTTCAATTCAATGTTTCCGTCGGATCCTAAGCCGTTATTAGCTGCCCCTGCTTCCCTCTCTCTTTTCCTTTCCTCTCCCGTCCTTCTCGCGCTCTCCTTTCCTTTCCTCTCCTGTCATCGGGTTGCTTACGAAAACAACGATAAAAGGCGATGAGTATTTTATAGGGTAGCGAGCAACAATGGGGACTGCTCGTACGATTTCTCATTGTGCCCGGATCTCGTCTTCTCTCGCGTCTCACCCTGCCCGCCCCTCGGTTAAATCCACCCCTTGCACTCCATTATTTCATTATTTTCCAAACACATCACTCTTGCTCCTCTCTCCGTGTTATTTTATTTTTTACCTACCCGGACTGCGCGTTGCGCTCAGCGCTCGGACGTGGCCAACTGGGCGTGGCGGTTGGGGTCGGGGGTTGTTGGTCGCGAAACGAGAATGAAAAGACTAAAAAAACACTGTTGCAACTGGCCCCGGGCTGGCCCCGCCTCCCCCGGACGCGTTACATGCGCTATTAGGTAGCTGCATCGACTCGACTCGGTGCGGTAAATATACAGTGGGATCCGCAAGACCAGTCGACGGGGTTTCGCCTTAATCCCGATCCACCCGATCTCCACCCGTGGATTGATGTGACAGTGCTGGGCGTTTCCGGCGTTAAAAATTATCACTGTTCATCGACGATAAATATCGCGGCCAGCAGTGACACGCGTTACACGTTCGACGAGCGAAGCTCTCGCATATGCTGCCGGTTGGTCTTTTTTACGACGATTTTTTTTTACAAGCCGGCGTCGGGGTTCAATTCTGTTTGATGTATGGACGGTTTCGTAGTTGCGTTTTGCAATTTTTTGCCATTTTTTAAATTGGAATTTCAGGAGTGTCGATTGTACTCTAATAATTCCTCTTGAATTCCATGGTATTCGATGTAAGAATTCTTGTTAAATTCCATGGAATTCACTTCAAGAATTCTTGTTGAGTTTCATGGAATTCACTTCAAGAATTCTCTTCGAATTCCACGGAATTCACTGTGGGAATGCTTCTTGAATACCGCGGAATTCACGATCGACATTCTCCAATCTAGTCGATTCGGCTATACAGATCGTTAGCTCTGTCATTACTTATCGTACGGTTATTTATAGTAGTAATAACTTCAAACCAGCTTGGTAACGAGCTTATAGTCTCGATGACAGATCAAACTGTCGAATCTATACTCGCGGCGGGCGACGGTCGCGAGGTCTGCCCGGTGTATACTGCATCACCCCGTGTAAAATCCCGCGTATCCCGGGCTTTCCCGGACCGGAGAAATCCGCGGATACGCGTGTAGCTCGGACGTTTATAAACGATAAAGCGACCTGAGAGATACGAGTGCAGTTATACGCGAACTGTAATAAAGTAATGGGTCCGCGATGATCGTACCGGTATGTTTTATGGTGGCAACACGTTTCGTTTAATGCCCCGGCTGTCCCTCCATGTATATCGCGCAAACAACGTTCGTAGGCTCGACCGAACACTACGCAGTTAGTGCTCCTCGATGCTCGACCGACACAGCAATAGGCGGGCCGTCGCCTCGAAACGGCGCACGGCCCGCGATTTAATGGATCGGATTCATCGCCGAATCGACGCGCCGGTGCGGCACATTGATTTACGTATTAATAAAAAATAAAAAATAAAAAAATGAAAATTGTTTTAACAACGAAATGTTATCGTTTTCTTGTTGAAAAGCCGCGAGAGACGCGAGGGGGAATACTGCGTGGGATTACTGCCGTTTGAGGGAGTCGAACCGCGGCGAGTGGACGACAGAGTTCCGACGAAATCCTAACGTAAACTTCCAAGAATTCGCAAAGAATTCTAGCAGTGAATTCCATGGAATTCGTGAAGAATTCTCGCAGTCAATTTCACGGAATTCGAGAAAAATTCTCGATGGACACATCATGAGGCGGCCGTCGCCTGAAAAAGGCGCATCTCGCGATTTAATGGATAGGCATATTAATAAAAAACATAAAATTAATTTAAAACTGAAGTTTCCTCTATGAAGAAGCAAAATGAAATGGTTTTCTTGATGAAAAGCCGCGAGGGTCGCTTGGGGGAATATTCCGTGGGATTACAGCGGTTAAAGGGCGTCGAAGCGCGATGAGTGGGCGAGAGAGTTCAGACGTTTCTCCGGCCTTAGCCATGAGCCTTCCAGAGCCAAGAGCTTCTGAGGAGGGTTCGAAGAACGCCCAGACCGAGGCGACGACCTGGATCAAATCCTACGTGAGGTGTTGTTTCCTTTGGATACTCTGCGTTATCGTTCACAGCGAGGGAAAATATACGATGACACCGATTATTTTGACTGAAGGATCAATTTTGGCTATAACATTTTTGTTTCGTCAAAACTCTTAATTTTATTTAAAATCTTAATTACATCGTAAATCATTATTTCATTGAAAATGTTTGTTTTTCCTTTAAAAAAAATTATTTTCATTCCACTATCACATGGCGTATTGTATAGTAGTTGAACGGAATATTGATGGAACCTGTCGATGCAACCTGTCTTAACGTTCTTATCGCTTTTCAGATCAAATTCTGTACGGACGTTCGGTCGGCGTATTACCGGGCTTTCCACACAATCTCCAACAGAATCCCGGCGGCTACGTCATAGCGAAACCAATAGCAAGGCCAACGGCCTATCATCCTCATCACCCAACGCCCCAGCATCATTTCCTGACAAACACGCACACCTTGCAGCTGTTCGGTCGGGTGCCTTACATCGCAGGTGAGTCAATGCAAAAAACGAGAAAAAATATAACTCACTTTTCACACCACAGTGTAGAGAAATAGTACATTACGCTACAAGGGAGGGAAGTGCAACTTTTCACCGAGAGTGAAGTTTGATGCCCGAGCGAAGCGAGGGCAGAAATTCACACGAGGTGAAAAGTTGCATCCCTCCCATGTAGCGTACTATACTTTTCTCCCGATTTCACTGCAAAATAACTCCGTTTCGCGTGTGCAACGGGGATGGAAAATTAGGTTATTTTTAACAAATGACGATCCGCATGCGTAATGCGATTTTCATTTCTCCCGCAGGGCAGGAATGAGCCGATTTCCTCCCTAGGGAGGAAATGAAATCGTATTTCGCATGCGTGAGTCATTTGTCAAAAATGAGGTATTTTCCGCCCGCGTTGCGGACACGAAATGGGGTTATTTCAGTGGAGTCGGGAGAAAAAATTCTTTCAACGGCGCGAACATCCAGCTTTAAAAAAGTCAACAACGACAAATAAATACAAATTTAAAAAGTTTCACAAAATCTTCGTCCTAAATATAGAAACGTGAATTTTTTTTCTGTCGCAAATAAATATAGCGAAAAAGTCCCCGAACAAATTATTCGCTTTCGCAGAGCTTCTCGTCCACTTCCCGCAAAAAAAAAAAAAAACAAAACAAAACAAAACAAAACAAAACAAGACAAAAAAAATACTCTCAGACTAAAAATTCAATCTACAACATGACAATCCTCGATTCTGTCGCACGCGGCGCGCCGCGCGTTTTCCTCGTCCGTCTCTCGATGACATTGCGCCCGCGCTTTTGTACGTACGCGCGTTCCGGATATGCAGATTGCAATTTCCCGCGACTCGCTGCGACGAGTGCCCTCCGCTCCTGCGTGTGCGGTTTTTTTTGTCCGCGTTTTTATTGTCACGGGGAACCGTTGTACGTACAACGATTTTTATATCCGTTCAACTCGCGCGCATTGTGCAGATTGTTATGTACTCGTGGCAAATAACACGCCGTGTATACACAGTCGTGTGTGTACTCAGCGCGAATTGGGGCGCGGGGCGCGGGGAATGGTCGGGGGGCACGCAACCGGCGGCTATCGGATATCTTGTTATACGTGGATAGGCGGGCGGCTCTCTGCCTCTCGCGCGTTGCATCCGCACCGAACGCGGGACATGGAGTGCATATGAAGTGCAGTGGAAAGCACGCGGCTCACTCTGGTTTCTCTCTCACTCTTTCACTCGCTCTTATCCTGTATTATGTATACGAGCGCGTGTGGTGGGCTGTGGCGTTGATGCTGCAGCAGCAGCAGCAGCAGCACTGGTGCATTTATATATGTATATATTTAGCTACACATATGTATTGTACATATGAGCGTATATAGAGAGTAGTACATACACCCGCGAACTAAAGGGAATTTCGCGTGTTGCCTATGCACGCATGCAACAAGTGCGTGGAAAGATCATTGTCGTTCATATATATATCTACATATGCATAAATATATGTGCAATATGCTTATCACGGTGGGGCACATACAGAATTCGATAATATGCTCAGTTTGGGAAACATTATATCAGTCCTTTGCTGGGGAACTGTGCGCTGAGATATTTCGTTACTGTAACGTTTAGGAAAATGTCAGACGCGACGGATGAGGAGAAAAAAAATTTCGTCGGAGACGCGAGCACAGTTTTTTTTTTTTTTTCAATGATGTTTAGACTAAAGTTTGATTTTTGTATTTTATGAACATTCGATGAATTGTTTAAAAAATAAAATTCGATTTGTGTTGCAAAAATTACCAGTAGCCGACATCGGTCCGGGAAATCATCATGGAGCGATGGTGCGCGGGAATCCGGGCTCGTTTCCCGGTGGGATGCAGCCGGGAATGAGCGACCTGTCGCCCGTCGGCCCGGTCTTTCCGTGGTCCTCGAGCCCCCGGGGAAGACCGCGCAAGGGAATGATGAGAAGAGCCGTTTTCTCGGACACGCAGCGCAAGGGCCTGGAGAAGCGATTTCAGGATCAGAAGTACATCAGCAAACCCGATCGCAAGAGACTCGCGGAGAAGCTCGGCCTCAAGGACTCGCAGGTGAGCATTCATTTTTCGCGACGAAAACACTTCAACAAGCCCAACGACGAAAAACAGTCACAAAGATAAAAAAAAATTAACGAAAAGAAAGCTCTTAACGATAAGAAAAAAAAACTTATTTCAATTAAATCTATAAAAAATTAGTACCTCTTAATATTATTTCCATTTAAAAATAGAAAAATAAACTACGATTGAAAAATTAAAGAAAAGAATTTAAAATAAGCTTAGAAATAAAAACAGCTTCACCGCAATGTCACTGGTCGAAGGAAAAAAATATGCGTAATACATAAGACGCGACAAGTACTTGATCGTTCAGTATGTTTTCTTTCATTGAGATTCCGGGTCAGTCGCAAACCCGCGGTAATGATCGATTTAGGTGCACCGTGCGAGGGCGTAGCGAAACGATCGAGCTCTGTCAGGGCATTAGAGACGAGCGACGCCATTAGAGGATTCGCGATAAGGGAAACGTTTATACTAACTCGCGGACAGCGCGCACAGGTGCACAGACGTCCGACACATATAACGGGCGCACATAATACCTCCGGGTTAATCGGGCAACGTCAGTTCATTAGTTGCAGCACACACATAAACCGCCCCCTTCCCACGCCCCTACGGGTGGCTATGCGCCCAGTGATATAGACATGTGTTACGCGCGCCGTCCTAGCGAGCTCCGTTCGGCGATACCGGTTGCCCGACGCGACTTCACCTCAGCGAATACAGCGAGCCGCGCGCCGATAGCTGATGAAGCCAAATGGACCAGAAAATGCGGCGCCGAGTTGGCTTTATTTGATTTCATGAGCGCACGAGTCGACAACTTCGCAACTCGATGACTGCGCGACGTGTAAGACGAGTGAAACAAGTCACCTTTACGTTCGACACATTTTTTACACCATTTTTTTTCCCCCGACAAATATTTTTCAACATTTTTTTTAAATTTAACAAAATACTGTTTTTTGGAACAATTTTTTTGTCGCTTCTGTGTGCGAAATCGCTCTTCGTGCACTGCTGGTAGCATACAATTTTGTTTTGCGAGAAGTACTAATATTATTTGACAACTTTTTTTTTGCCACGATAAATCCTTCAGTGAAATCATTCGAACGAGCTCGCGATCCCGGTCAACTCTCGAGCCATCCCAACCTGGCCCCGAATCGTTTGCGCGTTAGAGTCCGGGCGACCGGAAGTACCAGAGGCAGCTGGTCTTGGAATCCTCGGGTGTATATAACGCGATCATTTGGTTAACGTCCGGTCGGCTGTGCGGGCAGGATCGTCGAGTGTGGGTTGCGGGGTGTCTTGAGGGCGCGGAGGGTGTAAGATCGAGTGAATATAAGGGACGGCCGTGACTGTCGTGCGCGCGGCTATAGCCGACCTCGGGCTACGGCATCGCCGATCCATGGACGATATGGTAAGCCGGGCCGGGAACGAAACCCGTGGTCCCGGGGGTTGGCGGGAGGAGCGCGCGCCGTTCGCTCGCTCGGACGGCCGAGGCAGCGGCGGAGGAGGAGGCGAAGGACGAGGAGGAGGAGGAGGAGGAGGAGGAGAACGAAGGGAGGACGAAGCGGAATCCGGAGAGCACGCGGGCTACCCAGATATCCTCATGTATAATTCACACCTCGGCGCCATGGCTCGACTCCCATTGGCCGAGGGACTCTACGCTCCTATACATATACATATATATAGCGAGAAGCTCCGGCGAAGCTCCAGCAAAGCCCGTCGCAGCGTGTCCCTTTCACAAACCGAGTCCTCAGGGTTTTACGAGCTGGTGTAAGGACCCGCGGTGTATGGCGTCGTCGGTCTCTTCTTCGTCTTCCTCAGGTTCCTCCCGCCTCTCGGGACGGGGGGAGGGGGGGGGGGGGGGAGCTTCTTGCCTCGCTGCGCGTTCCTCGATGCTCAGATTTCCACTCCAGACGACTAGCAGGGTTTTTGCAAGGCCTTGCAGAGTCTGTGCAGACTGACACTCGGGTGAGATGACTTTGTACGATGGTTTTTTGGAACCGGCGTTTTTTTTTACGGGTTTGCGGGTGGATGATATTCCGGCGATTTGTAAGAACAGAATTTTAGTGGAAGACCAATTTTTTTCTGGATTTTGGACATGATATTTTGAATCGGGTAATATCGTTGATATCTCACTCGGATTAACCTCGACGAAGCGCGAGAAGTCGCGATTGACGAAAAATAGTCGCGTTCAACCTCCTGGCGCGAATCGACACACGAAAAATACATATTTTTCCTCGCGGCGTCGAATAATCACGAGTCGCCCCGGCGAATCCGCGGCGAACCGTCCTGCAACGTCGCTCTCGCGTTTCGCGCTGATTTTAAAATTCCGGAAGTATTACCGGAAAATCGTTTGGCACAGCCGCTGTAATAATAATTTTTTATGCACCGAATATAAAGCTCGCGCGTCCACGACTACGACGCAAATGTTTTTCGTCGCTGCGCGTACAGCGACGACCGGATATTTCACGATCCTACATGCCGCCGGTATTTTTCCCGCAGAGGGGTGGTTTATTATTCGTCGGAGCTTTCATTGACTTTGAATGAGATATAAAAAGAGGGTGATGCGGGGATGGGGGAGGGCTAAACGCCAATGGTAGACGATATCACCGTGGGACAATTTTAACCAAGTTTATATAAGACTCACAGAGGAAAATGAGGATCGGCAAAAACGTTGATGTGTCGGACAGTGACGTTTTTTTTTTCTTTCTATGACGTTATCAGTCGATGAGGACGAATTTTCTCGAGAGTGGTCACGCCGAGCGTGGAGACCCAGCAGGCTGCGCTGGGGGAAAGTGGAAATAGAACGAAGTTCAGGTCGCGAAACAGAGGTGGGAGAGAAGGGGTGAGGAAAGGAAAGGCTGAGGGCTGACCCAACGCTGGGTTTGGCCACTGCGCCGCGGCAGCTAATATCACACGGTCCGCACGGTTCGCCACACGAACACCCATAAAAGCGATTATCGTGCGATGATGGCTCTCTCGATGGCCCGGCTCGAGCACCGCAGCCGGTACAACGCGTCAAATCTCCGCACCGGTTTTTCCACGGGATTTCATTTTCCTCCCACGCGGTTTCGCGCGAAAAATCGGGGAACATTTTTCCGGAATTTTCGGAGAGAAATGCGCGAGAGAAAATATCGAGTCGACAGTCCCAACGACCACACGATGCCACGTGGGAACATTCGATGGAATGAATCCGAAGGTTTTTAATTTTATGAAAATTCGATGTTTCTATTTTCGTACTTGTTATACTTTTACAATTTTTTTTAGCACGAGGAAAATTTTATTTGTCGAGAATAAAATCAGATGTCAATATTTAATTTACTGTTTTTTTTTTCGCTGGTCGTTTCGGTGATGTTTGTTGTGATACTAATGCAAATATTTATACGAAGCGGTGGCGAAAAAGTGTCAATTTCGAAAAGCGTCGCGATTGCACAATCGACAGCATCGAGATCTCGGAGCCGGCACCGGAAGCCGCGGGGGAAAGGTGTGGTGTATCGTATCGCCGGGTAACACCATCTGCGTGTACTCGCGGCTGCTATCGACACATCGATCAGCCGCGAAATGTGCACGAACGCCCGGACCGATTTCGAGGTCTCGTTGCGCTCACTCTATCTGTCTCTCTTACTCCCTGCGTATCGTGCAACGTACACAAACTGCCACGGGCTGTGTGCCCTTTGCTCTTCAAGCCCCGCAGCCCCGCATCCACCATCGTCCTGTTTGCCCGCAACAACAAATTCGCGAAAGCAAATTATCTTTTTTATTACACAAACATTTCTTCGAAAAACGTTGGACGTCTGCGTATCAAGGAATTCAAATTATACTACGATTCAAACGTGAAGAAAAAAATTCTTCCAATCAAGAATATATTTCCTCCAATTTATCTACCAAAACGAACAATCAATTCCGTGCCCTCGAAGTTGATAAAACTGACGCTCGAAAGATTAATCGTTACCTTTTTTCTTTCGTTCTTTTTGTCTCTTTGCGCTTTTGACCGGCGCGCGCGACGAGCGAAAGGCGGACAGCGCTTATGAGACGTCGTTTATTTATCCACCGAGATATACGCGGAGAGTCGCGCCGGCGCTGTGCACGCGCGCAGTTTACGAGGCCGCCGAGCGCGATGAGCGGGGGCGAGAGTCGAGAGTTCCTCGAGAGGAGCGGGATATAACTAAAGTAATTAGTGAAGGTGGGTGGACGAGACTGCTCGCCCGTCTATCCCGCAACATCGGTCGGCAACAGCGGCGGCGAGGCACCCGCCGCACCCCTTCCACTCGCTTGGGGAGCTGCAGCTCGGCTACTCGCGGGCAGCATCAGCGAGGCACCTACCACTGCCGCTCGCTTGGGGAGCTGACGCTCGCGGCTCGAGCAGCGTCAGCCAAAACCGTTGATCCTTAGCTCCTTGGGCAACATCATCCGAAACCATTGATGCTCGGCTCTATGGGCAACATCAGCCGATACGGCTGATGCTCTGCTCCTTGGGCAAAATCAACCGGAGCTGCTGCTGCTGCTGCTGCTGCTCGGGCAGCAGCAGACGAAGTCACCGCTGCCGCTCGGCTGCACTGAGAAAAATTAGTAGTTGCGATTACCAATCATTGGTTCGATCTACCAAAGTATTGGTTGCAGCTACTAAAATTATACAAAATATTGGTTGCAGCTACTAATTTTTCTCAGTGTGCTCCAGATACCCGAAGCCGCTGATGCTTAGCGTTGGGGTGGCCGGACGTCGTCGCTGTTTGCCGTCGTAAACCAACGATGCGAATTTATTATTATGAAGGTCCCCCTTCCCGACCTCATCTCTTCGCTCTCCACCCGCGTGAGCTCAGTTTCCACCCTCCACGTCCCCCACGTACTGGACCAGCCATGCCAGTCGTTTTTCTCGAGTTGGCGATAAAAAAGTTTTAATAACCGCTATCGCTCCGCCGTATCAACGTTTCAGCCCGCGTGGCGCGCGTATAATGATGACGAGAGGAAATTACAAGCGACGCAGCGCGAACGTTCGACGTGCGGTCGCGCGTCTATCAAATTATTCGCGACGAATTGTGTACGTTATGTACCGAAAGTGTGATTTTTTTTTTTTCATCTCTCAAAAAGACGAGATACATTTTTTTTCGGATAAAAATACACGACATGAAAACGTATATACAGCAAGTCGATGTATCTCGGTGTTTTTTTATCATTTGTCATTTTTAGATCGTCACAAAATATTGACTCGTCAATCACATTGATACTCATCCCCCGCAACGTACCAGTCATTTTTTTTATTTCACACCCTCGCAGCCCTAATCGTCGCACAAAACGCGGCTTTCAATTACGTCATCGTTGCAGCGCGCGGGAATGTCGAGGTCCGGCGAAACTGAATGTACCGCATCGTGCGCGGCGGGAGGGCAAAAAATAAAGAGATTCGCACGCGCGCGCCCCGAGGGCTCCTCTTATCTCTTTAATAATCCGAGTCGACGCGGCACGCCGCGTTTCCTTCCTGCAGCTTGGCAGGTTGTCAGGATCACGCGGTGTCGTCTTAATCGTTCCCTCGTCTCGGTTCTATGGAGAGGACGAAAAAGGGGAAAAAAAAAAGAAAAGAAGAAAAAACGAGTTGTTGCCTCGCCGAGATGCAAACATTTCAAAAGACTTGTTTTCCCCCGCGTCCGTGACCCCAGGCTTTTTATTTCCCTTCTTCCTCCTCTTCCGAGTCCTCGTTCTCCTCCCTCGATTTTCCTTCGCCTCGCCGCGCGGATTATGGGAACTCGCGATATTTCCGGTTCCCCCGACAATGCGCCAATTAAAATCAACGAGATCGCATTCCCGAAGCGGCGCGCGCTATATTCGCGCTTGGAGCGCCGCCAAAATTCGGATATATATACCGAATCCGCGGCGCGCTTGACGCTCGTCCGGATTATTAGACAATTTCCGTCAATCCAATTTAGACGGATTATTACAACACCATTAATCCCGCCGCACCGATCGCACCCCGCGCGCGCGGCTGGATTAATTAAAATGTCATTGGCGCGGATTGAAACCCTCGCCGATAGTCTCGCTGCATCGACTGACCGGCCGGTCGATGTAACGGGTAATTAGTGACGGGAAATTGCATTTCGCGAAATGGAATAAAAAGCGAGAAAAAAATGCTGTACATTTTTTTTTCGCTGCTATTTTTTCGATAATTCGAAAAATTGCGAGCTCGTTTCACGTCGAGTGGGCAGCGATAACGATTTGTGCAGATTTACATCACCGGGGGTTTTATTTGGGCGCTGATATGATAAATTTAACACAAGGGTGAAGCAAAAAAAAATAATTTCATGAACACATCAAAATGTGGTAAGAATGATCTTGAATGAAAAATAATAAAAAATCCTCTAAACGATCCTGGAGAATCTAGAGAGGCGGAGCGGCAAATTAACTCTCGCCCGTTCGCCTTCGCTTTTCTTGCGCTCTCCGCTCTTTATCTCGCGGATCGTTTCGCGAAGAATGAACGTTTCAACGACAGCCACTCAGTCTCTTGGTGAATAACGCGGGCGCGCGCGTGATTTTCACGAATTACAAGGGTTCCTCGTTTCTCGTTCCTCTATCTCCATCGTTCGTTGCCGCTGACAGCCCATTTAATACCAACTCCGCGCGGAGAACAAAGTTCGACCGCGATATTTCGCTCTCGCGGATATTTGACTCAAGATTCTCCTAATTCAATAAAATCTCTCTCGACTAAAAGAAAAAAAAATTCACAAAAATCTTCAGACTCTGCGCAAAGCTAAGCGCGATTCTACTGCACAACAATTTTATCACTCGCGACTGCAATTGATCATAATTTAACCTGCCAAATAAAATCAAACACTTCTTATTATAATTCACTTTTTATTACAGTAAATCAATCCCGAGTCACAAGTTAAAATGGAAAAATGAAAATCGAAATAAATCTGTTACAAGCAAATTTTTACGGCAAAATAAATCGATCAATCCAACCGCAAGCAAATCCGCATTCGCCAGACGTCGATTTTCCGCAACTAATTAAACGTTTGAATAAATATATGCAAATGGGTTTGCATTAGATTTTCAAATGAATCGTGGGCAGCGGATAAATTGCTTGCTTGATGCTAGTTCAGATTCGGCTTTCGTAGCGCGGAGAAAGCGTTAGTTTCGCTGTGCGCCGAGTGAATCGCGTGTATGGACACACCGTGCGTGAGATATACGGCGGTCGGTCGGTCAATCTCCGAGGGGGCCGAACGAGCAGACCCTGGATTTCCCACGGACCGACGGACCTGAGGCTGACACACGTTAGACAGATCGGCCGTTATATATATAGCTTTCTGTTTCGGTAGTGTTTCCGCGCTCTGCGTCCAAAGGATAGAGTTTCACGGATTCCATCAGTCAAATCAATTTGTACCCATTAGCTGGCGATACGTCCCTCGGTTTGTCCTCGTATTGCCTTTCAGGCTCATCGCTCGCGCGCCGATGCAACGATACCGCGGCTTTCAGCGTCTGACTGCCCGTTCAGTGTAGCTATGGACACTCGACTCGAGGGAAAATACAACCTGACATTGTTTTTCCTTATTTTCATTATTTTTTTCAGTTCATTATCATTATTTGTTTTTCTATGTCATTTTGGTATTTGGAACGAAATTCTAACGATTTTTAACACTCGATCTTGCGCTGTTTCTTTTCTTCTCATTTTTACACTCTCTCGACTCTTATTCTCTGGTATGAAAAGCACACGACATTTCTATATTTACATTTATCATTTTTTAAAATATTTTCGGCGAGAATGAAGAACCTTCCGCAATTTTTGTTTTCATTCGCCGTACGGCAACAAATATATCGACGAAATGTATGTGTGCAGCGCGGAAACTTGGCGACATTGTAATCCGCGCGCCGTCGGTGGATATTAAAAACAAAGGCTGCCTCTTGCAGGGCATAACATGAATATAACGTCGCGGCAATATCTCGCAGCCTCGTGCAACGTACTTGAAGCTGTATGGCCCGCCGCTTCTTCTTCTTCTTCTTCTTCCAGCTTACCCTCTCCCGCCCCCTCCCTCTTCGCTCTCTCATTCTCTCTCTGTCTTCTCCTTCGTGCGCGGACGTTCATGCATTATGGATTTTACTCCAAGAGAGAGAGATAGAAAGAGGGAGAGATCGAGAGGGAGCGAGAGGGACGTAAGCCCCGTGGTGTTCGCCTCATCCAAAGGCGGCAGCTAAGAAACCATGAATATACAATACCTCGCTCTAACGCGAAACCTCGCGCGCGGGTGGAAGGAGAGGAGGGGCAGTAGAGGGGGGGGGGGGGGGCTATATACTATACATGTTATGCATAGTACAGACTTCTCCTTTGTGGATAAACTTTAATCACTGGCGCGCTCGTTGCGCGCGGCGCGAGGTCGAGAGAATGTTTTCGCATAACCGTCGCGGCGGAGAATTCCTCGCGATCTCTTCTGTACTTGAGTTTGCGGAGGGAGCTCGAGAATTTTCGGTGAGGTTATTAAAAATTGACAATATTAAGTACTAGCAACGACGTGCTCTCTTCGCTCGCACTCCTTGCTCCTTGCCCCTTGCTTCCACTCTTTTGGCCAATAAGTACAGCCATTCGAAACAGGATATCGAAAATATTGAAAATATTGCACTGACATTATTTAAATTATCGTTAACAATTTTTATAAATACGTACCACGATTTGCGCGAGAGAAAAAATATAGACGCCAAGAAATGTCTTTTCGCGAAACTCCTCGATGCGAATGCCACTCCGAGGGCCAAATCGCCGAAGACGAGAGCGCGCGACTCATCTCGAGAGTCTCGCCTTTCGCTCCCTCATCTCCATCTTTATATTCGCCGATATCGATATATATACATCGCGAGCTTTTCCACGGTTACGACCGACGAGATATACTCGTCGCGGCCCTTTTTTCGCCGAGTCGGGGGGCGGTATTAACATGGGAATTTCGACGAGTTTTCGCCCTCGAATCGTACGTGATGTGAAAAGTTTTATTTTATTTTTTTCGTCACGTTTGAGCCAGCCGAAAGCTCAAAGCTTCTCGGAGCTTCGGTGAATGTCTACGGTGAATATATTATATATATCGCAGAAGAAGTACATATATATATTTTATATATATATGTCGAACACTCGAACTCGATTTCACTCGCAGCCTCCGCCTCTTTGCGCTTCGCTCTCGGAGAACTCTCTAGCAGTATGTACAAAACACCCGCGCGCGCGCCAAGGGGGCAGCGGCTTCTGAACTTGACGTCACATAATCGATCGTCTTTTATTAAACCCGCGGGGATGGATGACGATAACAAATCGGAATCATGGAACCCGATGCTCATGCCGCTTGCGCCGGAGGAAAATCGCGGAGGGGGATGGACGGTGGTTGACGGCTCGTTGCATCTCTCAAGACGACTAAATATTTGTTTTCCTCACTACAAAATATCTTCACATTTTTCTTTAAATGATCATTACAAATCTTATTTTTACAAATATTTTTACAAATCAGGTCTTGATGGTAAAAATATTCTTTTTCTGTTATTGAAAATACCAATTTTCTCAGCAACCAAAAATCTCGCGATCTCAAAAAAAAAAAAATCTTCGTTCTCCAAACCTCAAAAATTCCTCACAGTTAAACCTCCAAAACCCAAATACACCCAACCTTCAACTCCCGAAAAAAACCAAACCCGACGTCCCATCGTCGATCCTCCCGGAACGAATCCCGGCCGTATTATCGTCCCCTAAATCACCGCGTACACGGGAGTGTGAACACTCCGCACTGCTCTCTCCGCACGTGCTGATACATCGCGTGAGGGTCGCGCGGAGGAGTCGGAAAGCTATGGCTCCTGCTATTTGCTGTATATATGGCGACTGTCCCCGGTCTCTGGTTGAGCTGGAGCAGCGCCTCGACCCTCTCCACCACTTCTCCTCCTCCTCCACCTCCTCGTCCTCCACCTCCTCCTCCCCCCCCTCCTCCCCCCTCCCCGCACCTCCTCCACCACTGGGTAGTTCTGAGGCCGACGTCATAATCGATCGTCTTTTATTAAACGGCGCCAGATGGCGCAGCACCACGAACGCGCGGGCTCCGAGGGAAACACGCGGCTCCTCTTCTCCTCCTCAGTCTCCTTCCCGCCGCGAGGGGAGAGGGGCGAGCGAAGAGGAGCGGCGCGGAGAAGAGGAGGGACGGTTAGGGGGGAGGGGTAGTTTCCTAGCTGGGTGTGAGTTAAACGGTGGACGACGACGATGACGTCGACGACAAAGACGACGAAGCCGACGACGACGACGCTCGGAGGTGGCTGCGTCGGCGTCGTCGGCGACGTCGTTGATTTAGCCAGGGCCGAGTTATGAGAAGGGTGGAGGGAGGAGGAAGAAGGTGCAGCAGAAGGAGGGGGCAGAGGGAGACGAAGCACGAGGGCGCCGAGGCTGCAGCCAATCGTTTAACGATTACCCACTCGCGGCGCCGCTCACTCTATAACGCGTTTCAGATGTCATTATGCCTAATCCCCTCGATCCCTGCGGTCGGATTCGCTCACCCGCCACTCTCGGAGCTCGCGACGCGATGCCGCACGTAATATACACTGCGCGGGTGTTTGTTCTCGGTGTCGAGCTGGGCTAAACGGTTAACTAGGGGCGCGGAAGGCGAATGGGCGAATAATTTGACACGTTTTTTTTTTTAGTATTCGACGACATTGGATTTTTTCACGAGGATTTTATCGTTGAGCGAGATTGAATGATATTTTGCGCGATGATTGTTTTTAATCAGGTTTTTTTATGTTGGTTATTTTTATTTTTTATTAAAAAAATATTGATTAGGACGTGGGATTTTTTCTCCCGAAAAAGAAGCCGCTGGTGTCGATTTTTAACGCGCGTCTCGCGCGACTTGGTCCTGCAGCGTAAAAATTGCCGGGTCCGAGATTTAACCACGACGCTGTGTCTTTTTCGCTCGCTCTCGCTTATCTCTCTCTTTCTTTCTCCCTCACGGTGCTCTTTCCGCGTCTGCCACTGACGGGACAATCAATCACCCAGCGCGCGCGAGCGAGAAACCCGCGCTTGTTACACTCGCAAGCTGCGCGCGCGGACAGAGCGAAGGAAGCGACGATGGAATTACGCGAAAAGTATTAAACCCATATTTTTCTACTTCGTCGATTCAGCGCGTTCGAAAAAAATCGGATTTTCATGATGGACAATCATTTCCCGTTTGATAAAATCTTTCTGTTGCTATTTCAAGATTTGCTGTTGCTATTCAAGAAATATTTTTCTGCGACGAATCAAATTTATTACAATTAGATTTTTCTATTGAAAAAAATACGACCAGATGGATGAATAAAATATTGACAGGAAATAAAAAAATCTCGCTCTCCACTGAAAAATCGTTTCTCTAATTCTCTCTCGCACTTGGCGATTTTTTTTTTCTTTCACCCTTGAAAATTCGTAGCGGTCCCTCCGTCCGACGGGCTGTCGATTAAAATTTGACACGTTCACATTCCCAGGACGAAAGGGCGAGGGACGTGTGTAATATATACATATATACATACAAATATACGTATATATCCATGATATACAAACGAGAGGGCGAGCGCGAAAGGACGAGAGAACGAAAGCTCGACGGCGGTGAGTTGAGGTGTCAACTGCATACGCCCCGGGTATCCAAATGAAAATTCGGAAAGCAGGAGCTCCGGCACGGGGATATATAAAATCAATCCACCCGCGCGCGCGACCCCCGTGGCTGCCGCTGGGGTCAACGTTTCGCCGACGCCGCCATCCCCCGACGATTTACCCGAGGCGGCCTTGAGGGAGTGCAAAATTCCCTCGGGGCTGTTGCCGCCCCCGCAAAACGCGACTGTGAATTTATGTATACATACATAGCGCTCGAAAATGTATAGGCGCGAAAATATACGAAAACATGTGCAAGCGCGTGACGAGCCTGAGTTACCAGTTGACACTGCGGTAAAATTGATAAATGATAAAAGCAAACATAACATTTTATTCCACGTATAATTTAAAATGTAATTTCATAAAATAAGCGTCCGAAAATCGGATCATACGCAAATTTTTTTTTACAAGTAAATTACGGAATTACAAATGTCCCAACATGAAATATATCGGGTGAAAAAATGATATTATTTCATGTTTATCGTTCCCCGGTCGACGTTCAAAGTTTGGTGAGACCGTGAAACCGGAGTAGCTAATGCACGTGATCTTTGACGTTGGAAATCGAGAGGATCTGTCGTTGGATCGTAATAGCTCGGAGTGCGGGCGAAGAGCGAAAGCGCTCGACTCGATAAACGGGGAGAGTAAGACACAGGCGACTATAGCGACGAGCCGCGTGAGGGAGAGGGAGATGAAACTCGGATGCTGCTGCGGTTCGAGGCGCCGCGATTGGCGATAGGGCGGCACCCGGGACGATCCCATTGGATCGAGCGTGCGAGAGACCAGACGACGTGGCTAAGGCCAACGTGCGCGCCTTCGAACACCCCCCTCCCCCCCTGCCCCCTCCCCCGACCGACGCTCGCTCGCCGAAGATTGAAATAAACCCCGGTGCTCTCGAATACCCAGCGGAGCGTTTAGCGAGCTGTAATCCCCGTTTAACTCCCCGTCATTCGCTCTCGATATCCTCGTCCCCTCTCTCTCTCTGGATCGCCCGAACCCTCATTCGCCGCGACACCGAATTCCATTGGGAACTCTATCGGATTTCGACCGATAAGGAGTAGGAGAATAAAGAATACGTAGCTTGGAATAAAGTATGAAATTGATGCGTGAGGTGATCACTTTCGGGGAAATATCAAGAGGAAACATTTTTTAATTGAAGTGAATTGAAGTCGGGTTAATTGATAACTTTGGGGGATGCAAATAATTAGATAATTTTAGGGTGTATAATCGGTAATTTTGGGTACTGGAAAATATTGGGTGATTTCAACATTGAAATTAAGATATTTGTCACTAATAGTTTTATTTTTCATTTTTTGTCGTAGGTGAAAATATGGTTTCAAAATCGTCGCATGAAGTGGCGAAACAACAAGGAACGACAGTTACTGGCGACCGGCGGTTCCCGCGAGCAGACGCTACCGAACAAGAACAACCCCCATCCGGATCTGAGCGACGTGGACGTCGAGCGGCCGAGACTGTTGGCTATCGAGGACTCGAGTCCTCCGTCGAGTCCCAAGAATTCCGACAACGAGGACGACGAGGAGATAAACGTCACGTGATAAGATCGGCAAAGTTCGACCGCGACCGAGAGACCTCGACGAAAAGTTGACGAAAATAAAAACTTTGAGGATCGAACGGGGCGTCAGCTGGTTTTTCAGCGCGCAATGAAAACCGTACCGGGAATTCGCTTCGTGAAAATTGCAGCTTACTACATTTTTGGAAGAAGGAAAAAACGAGACGAAAATTTATCGTCGGGATTTTGTTGATCCGACTCGTGGGACAAATGAAAACGCAAAGTAAAAAAAAAAATAAACAAATAAAACCAATCGAAACGAGATCCCGAAAACTATGTATCATATTGTAATTAGGACTGTGGGTGTATCTGTATCTTCGCAGCGTGTCTCCCAAGAGTTATCGTAACAAGAGAAAAAAAACAATGCAGGTTGTACTAGTACATAAATCACTAAGATTCCGTGAGCGTAAGATAACCGATCGTTAATGATTAATCGTGATTTGCGAGAGCGAAGAGATACCAAATGTAATTACTCATCGTGATATATTATACATAAATTATACATAAGTATAAATATATATATAATGAATTCATGTAATATAACGCAATAAAAAGTGTCTAAGAAAATTGGTTGGTTGGTTTTTTTTATGACAAAAGAAAATAATACGTGGTTTATTATAGCGAAAAATGTTTCTTTGTATCTATTTTTGTTTTACAATAAACGGTAATGACAACTAACAAAACGTTTCTCGCGAGTATCTACAAGTATTTGCACTTTTATGTACAGCTGTACAAGCGGTTTCAACTAATATAAAAGAATCTATGGAATTCAACAGGTCCATGAAAGTGCCTTAATCTACGGTTGTATGGGCAGTACATTGAGCATACCGACGTTAGGTAATCTTACCGATGGTCGATTATTTGCCTGGGAGTTTTCTCCCCTCGAGCTTTGGCGACAATCCTGATCCTCAAGGCGCTTCGGCTCCTCGCGCGTCCTTTGGTGGAATCTTTTGAATAGCTGCGAGTAAATCTTTTTCACCACTGATCGTCGAACGGAAATATGAATCTTCGAAAAAAATAAATTCTATCTCGTTGGCTGAGGTTTGAACAGCTTTTTCAGATCGTCTCTTCTGTCCTCGAAATGTCCACCTTTCTGCGCGACGCGTCTGTCGTTCTTCACGTTTAACGTTAAAGTCGGCACCGGCGCTGATTTTGTCGACAAATCTTTTTCCTCCGTCGAGTCTCGACCTTTGCTCCACTTTGTTAACCAGTCGTCACTGGCCACCTGGGTAAATAAAAATAAAACATAAAGTAGCAAAAAAGATATGATTGGCTGGGACTCTCAGATCGAGTCCAGGTTCATTTGTCCTTGATAACTGTGACAGTTCTGTCAAATATCGTATTTTTTTTTAATCAACTAAAAAAGGGTTGTAACCGGTGTTTTCAGGGGTAGAATATACGACTTGAGAACAATGGTATAGGTTAAAAGTCGATATTTTGAAAAAATAAATTTCGTGTCCCCGATTTGGGCGGTTTTCGGCCCGGCGGCCAGATCTAGGATTTTTGACAAACTGATCGGACAAAAATTTTTTTTTTTCAAAATCAACTAAAAAAGGGTTGTAACCGGTGTTTTCAGGGGTAGAATATGCGACTTGAGAACAATGGTATAGGTTAAAAGTCGATATTAAAAAAAAATAAATTTCGTGACCTCGATTTGGGCGGTTTTCGGCCCGGCGGCCAGATCTACGATTTCTGACAAAATGTTCGGCCAAACATTTTTTTTTTTCAAAATCAACTAAAAAAGGGTTGTAACCGGTGTTTTCAGGGGTAGAATATGCGACTTGTGAAGAATGGTATAGGTTAAAAGTCGATATTCTGAAAAAATAAATTTCGTGTCCCCGATTTGGGCGGTTTTCGGCCCGGCGGCCAGATCTACGATTTTTGACAAACTGTTCGGACAAAAATTTTTTTTTTTCAAAATCAACTAAAAAAGGGTTGTAACCGGTGTTTTTAGGGGTAGAATTTGCGACTTGAGAACAATGGTATAGGTTAAAAGTCGATATTTTGAAAAAATAAATTTCGTGACCCCGATTTGGGCGGTTTTCGGCCCGGCGGCCAGATCTACGATTTCTGACAAGCAAAACGGCAAATTTCCTTTTGTTTTTTTTTTTTTTTCAAAAGTAACTGAACAAGGGTTATTCAGTTGCGTTTACCCTTTCAAAACTTTATAAAAAATTACATACCTTTTTGCGTTCAATCTTCTCGCCATTCTCGAGCTTTGTCTT